>CM066037.1:490945969-492330969 GCA_033557465.1 Ichthyophis bannanicus
ATGACAGAAAAAGACCACAAGGCCCATTTTAGTCTGTTCCTTCCATTACTACAAACAGTCCCACTTTTTACCTTTAGAGATCCTCTGTGTTGGTCCCATGCTTTTTTGAATTCAGTTACTGTCCCTCCTCTCTCACCCCACCTCCACTGGGAGACTATTCCCCGGATCCACTACTCTTGCCGTTAAAGAACTATGTTCCGCATCTCACTACTCCTGAATCTATCTCCCTTCACCCTCATCCCATGTCCCCTGTCCCGTAGCATAACTTGCCTTTCAATTGAAAGCGGCTCTCCTCCCTGAACATTTTTATGCCACGGAGGTAGTTAAAAAACCTCTCAATCCCCCTATCACCTCTATCCCGCACTTTCCTCTAAGGTGTAAATAAGGTGCTTTACAGACCCAGAGCTCAGGGAATCAGTAGAACGTATGAATAGAACCCTGAAAAACTCATTTAATCCAAAACTTTGCCAAGAAACACACCTGAAATGGTTCCAAGTTCTACCCATAGCCCTTCTTAAGGATACGTTCAGCTCACCAACCAGATCCTTAGAGTCCTCCCCTTTTGTATGGGCCGACCTGGCACCCATAGTGCAGGGGAGGATAAAGGGAGACACGAGACAGATAGGATCTGAAATAACTAGACAAGAAAATATTAGCTTTAGGGTTCTGTTTTGCAGAAACTTCCAAACGTGGGTGCAATGACTACTAATACCCATCAACCTGACTGAGCCTCTGCATCCCTTCAATGCCACGGAATGTCCATGTGCTCACATAAGTAACAGAGTGTAGAAAGACCACGCTGTCTCAACACTGGAAGGGACCCTACGTCATCATCCTGTCCAAACCCCACCGGCAGTGAAAGTTGCAGAATTCGAACCCTGGAACCACCACAGTCGAGTGAAAGCCGGAAGTTGCTCCTAGATCCTGGCCAATGGACGTCAGCGAATTGATCCTGACGAACTCCATTGCGACTCACCTTTAGGAGACAGCCAGGCCCCCCCCTTTATAGAGAATCTTAAGAATCCACCTACGGTTCACGCGAGAGTGAACCGTCACAGGCAGAAAACAGAAGAAAACGCAACAATTTCATCATACCCAACTTTCCAGATTAACCACTAGAGACTGTAATCATAATGTTCTTCCACTATGGCCTTGTGGGAGTGGTGATTCCTGGGAATCCTGGTACAAAGACTTTTGCCCTACACCCCCTTGTGCAGCCTGCATAACCACCACTCCGAACAGGGACAAAAGATTACTCAGACTTTGCCTAGATTCACTTCTACTATACTTGCACTGGTACAGTCAGACGGTGTATTTATAATGGCAACCGAAAACTGAATATTTGCACAAAGGGGAAAAGTAAGACTTGTTTATAACCCTGACAAAATCCTTCATATTACACCTTTGAGATACGCTGGAATGATGAAGATGGAGCCATCCTGAATGCGACAAAGCCCCTAACCAACCCCATAAAACCTATTATCTTTAACTTTGATGCTTGTGATGCAATCAACAGAAATGCTACCACAGATGTGGGTCATGGGAGCGAGCATACTACCATGAATAAATACATGTGTCCAGAAGGAGCCTACGGATGGGGACGATGTACAGGAAAGAGTTCTGCAGCCACCATCTACACCACCGCATCTAGACATGATTACTTTTGCCCAAAATGGGACTGTGTATATTTTGCTACTTGGAAAAATGCACCTACGGGATGAGATGGTGATCATCGCAAAGGCAGCTTAACAAAGATCAGACTACCAGAACCCAAGTAATGTCAGAAAGGTGCCTGTAATCCCTGCAACTCCTCATAATCAACCCTAGCCACTGGAAGCAAGGATACAAGTTTTGGTTGCGTATAGCAGGAGGAGGTATAGACCCTGGGACTATCTTATATCTGCAATTAAACACCTAAACCCATGTATCCTCACCCTATCGTATACATCACTCCTTCTATGAAGCCATGAAATCAGAGTTTGAAATTCCTCCTGCCTCACAGAACTTATTTCTTGAATTAGCAGGAGCAGTCGCATCTAGTCTCCATGTTTCAGACTGTTTGTTTTGTGGGGGAACAACAATGGGAGACCAATGGCCTTGGGAGGCACAAGAACTGAACTATTCTATTCCATATAATCAGACTAATATACACAATACCACAAGTGAATGGGTATTGGCCCACTCCATTGTGGGTAACTTATGTTTTTCTCGCTATGGACCAATGTTTAATATGGAAGTGGGGCAGCTGGTCTGTCTCAATCAGAAGTTCTACAATAGTACCACTAAGAAGACATCTTGGTGGTCAGGAGTCAATGCTACTGAACCTTCCAATCCTCTAGTTCAGTTCCCCAAACTTGCCAGTATCTGGACTAACTTAGCAGCATATAATTCTTGGCAAGCACCACCTGGACTGTACTGGATTTGCGGAACACGAGCATATGCCAGACTTCCTCACCACTGGGGAGGCGCATGTGTATTGGGAACCATACGACACCTTCCTTTTTCCTTCTGCCAACATCCCAGGGAGAACAACTGGGATATCCTGTGTACAGAAGTCAACAGCTGAAGTGTGGCAGGTGAAGGCCTGTGATCCACAATGTCTGACATAAGCAAGCAGGCCTAACTAGCTTGACCTGTAAATGAAGTCTGTGGAGAGGCTAAAAGGAATTGCACATCCCCCAACATGCTGCTATTGTAGAATTAGAACTCAGTAAAAGTAATTGAATTAGCTTAGACAAGCAGAACTGAAAGTTGGAAAAATACAGAAAAATATGTTTGAATGCCCCTGATAAGAAAATACAGCTGTAAGGGATTTAATTAAAACTGCTGACAGAAAGGTTACAGAGCCTTGCTTCCCTACACGTACTAACTAGCCCAATGGCCTTGGAAGTAGGAAAGTAAACAAGTTGGTGAACTGGCCATTGTAATTGGGACTAGAAGGGGGGTGAGCAGGTGCTGAGCCCACTCCAAGAACCTAATTGGATAATCATATCAGTACCGGGACCAATAGAGGAGGTACGGGAGGTTACCGGGACCAATGAAATGTTTTTCTATACCTAGAATGGAGCAAAAGTCTATAAAAGTTGTTGTTTTGCCAGAGAACATTGCTCAGCCATTTTGAATTTGACTTTGCTTGAGTCTTGTGCACAAATAAATGATTTGGACCTTCTGAACAGACTCCTGGTATTATTGGTTTGTCTGCGCTCTGCTGCTACAGAAGGAGGCCTTGAAAATAGGCCAATGGGACAAATGGGACGTGTCATCTGAAGAATGGCCACCTGAAAAAATCATCTCATACTATGGACCTGCTACCTGGGAGCAGGATGGGACTTGGGGATATCGTACTCCTGTTTATATGATTAATCGAATAATATGTTTGCAAGCTGTTGTTGAAATAATAACCAATGAAACTAGTAAAGCACTAACTCTTTTGGCAAAGCAAAGTACGCAAATGCGCACAGCCATTTATCAAAATCGTTTAGCTTTGGATTATTTGTTAGCGGCTGAAGGTGGGGTATGTGGGAAGCTGAATCTCAGTAATTGTTTACAGATTGATAATAATGGGCATGTAGTTGAAGATTTGGCCACTCAGATGAGAGAGCAGACATTTGTGCCTGTCCAGGACTTGGCACAGTTTAAAGATGGATGGGTGGTTTGGTTCATTGTTTTCCTGGATTGTTGGTCTGAAATCCCTTATGTTTACTGTACTATTCATATTAGCCATGTGCTTATTGCTCCCTTGTCTCCTACCCCTCTGCTTAGGCATGATAACATCATCAATTGATAACACTATAGAGCGGAAGGCAGCTGCGAAGGTATTAGCTATGTGGCAATATTACCCTATACCCCACGATGATGATGCTATTACACCAGTATAATGTATTAATTGACTAATGAGTGATTTTGTGGCAGGTGTAGGCCTGTGATCCACAATGTCTGACATAAGTAAGCCTAACTAGCTTGACCTGTAAATGAAGCTTGTGAAGAGGCCCATAGGAATTGCACATCCCCCAATATGCTGCTATAGAATTGAGAACTCAGTAAAAATATTGAATTAGCTTAGACAAGCAGAACAGATGGAAAAATACAGAAATTCATGTTTAAAACTGCTGACAGAAAAGTTCTAGAGCCCTGCTTCACTGCACGTAGCAACTAGCCCAATAGCCTTGAAAGAAGGAAAGTAACAAGTTAGTGAACTGACCATTGTAATTGGGACTAGAAGGGGGGTAAGCAGGTGCCAAGCCCACTGAAAGAATATAATTGGATAATCATATCAATACCGGGACCAATAGAAAAGGTACGGGAGGTTACCGGGACCAATGAAATGTTTTACTATACCTAGAATGAAGCTAAAGTCTATAAAAGTTGTTGTATTGCCAGAGAACTTTGCTCAGCCATTTTGAAATTGACTTTGCTTGAGACTTGTGCACAAATAAATGATTTGGACCTTCTGAACAGACTCCTGGTATCATTGGTTTGTCTGCGCTCTGCTGCTACAATTTAATTCTCACCCTTCCTCACTTGCGGGTGAGAATAATCAAAGGGGGGAATGTGGTAAGCTATGGCCTAGCATGGCCTGCTACTATGAAAGACCTGTAAGTTAGGCCTGGATCCTAACTCCCATTATAGCTAGAAAAGAACCAAAAATCTGTGAAAAATGAGAAAACTGTTTTAAAATGCTTAATAAGAAGTTTTTATGAATTCATAAGTCTTCTATTATTCTCTTGTGTGTGAAAGAACAGAAATGTTTCAATACATGCATTCCTGAAGCCAGGGATAACCTTGCAGTAGAGAAGTAACGAAATCAAGAACTGTACCATTGTTCAAGCAATCCTAAGGGAGGGGGCCGGTTGCTAGGCTCCGGAGGGATTTCTAATTGGACAAATGAGGGAAATGTAAAACCAATGAGAAGTTTGCATGTATTGAGCTGGAACCAATAGAAAGTTCTCATGTATCAAACTGAAAAAGAGGTATAAATGGTTATGTCTCTGTATAAACTTTTGCTCAGTTCCTTTTGAAGCTTTGACTGACTGGGCCTGTGCACAATAAACTGGCTTGGACCCTGTCAATTGACTCCTGGACTTATTCAGTGATTGCACTGTGGCAGGTGCAGGCCTGTGACCCACGGTGTCTGACATAGGCAGGCCAGCATGGCTAGCTTGACCTGTAAATGAGGCCTGTGGAGAGGCATATAGGATTGCACATCCCCCAACATGCTGCTATTGTAAGAAAGAACTCAGTAGAAATATTGAATTAGCTTAGATAAGCAGAATTGCAGAATTAAGAAATGGAAAAATAAAGAAAAGATGTGTTTAAAAGTTACTGATAAGAAAAAGTACATTTGCAGAGAAATATTGAGGAGTGCTGACAGATGAGTTACAGAACCTTGCTCATCTGCACGCACAAATGGTCCCATAGCCTTGAAAGTGTGAAAGTAACAAGTTGATGAACTGACCATTGTAATTGGGACTAGAAGGGGGGCAGGCAGGTGTCATGCTCACAGAAGCCCACAGAAGGAACATAATTGGAGAAACTTATCAGTACCGGGACCAATAGAAGGGCTACGGGAGGTACGGGAGAGTACCGGGACCAATAAAATGTTTTTCTATACCTAGAATGGAACAGAAGTCTATAAAAGTTGTTGTAATGCTTGAAAACTTTGCTCAGCCATTTTGAAATTGCCTTGCTTGAGACTTGTGCACAAATAAATGATTTGGACCTTCTGAACAGACTCCTGGTATCATTGGTTTGTCTGCGCTTTGCTGCTACATATTCCTTGGTGCGTTGGCCGGGAAGTTGTGGAATCAAAGTGTATATAGGGCAATATACCACGACTTTCCGCCTCTATAGGCTTGGTCCTGCCGGGATCGCGCCCTTCCGACGAGGGCCGCTCCCTGGCGCCACCGGTCCCTTGTATCGGAGGGAGCTGGTCGGACCTCGGCGGGTGCCGGGCCCGGTCGGAGCCAACGCCTCGAACCCGAGTGAGGGGAGTCCGAGGTCCAACTCATGCGCCTGCTTGGGAAGTTTGAGGACCGGATCCGGTGAGTATAGTTTTGATTTTGGGTCTAGACAGAAATAGAAAGAGCAGTACTGCCATTGGAACTTGGAATTTGGAATTTGTAATCTCGAGATATTGGGAATTGGTAAGAGAGCTTGATCAACTCTCAAGGAAGAGCTGAGTAGCCTGGCATGGGAATTCGCTAGGTGAAAGCCTCATCCTTTTTGTAATTGGGAAAAGACTAGTCAGAATAGATAGAAACGAATGCATTCTGGGAATACGTTGCTAGCATGATTGTGTGAACGAAGTGTGAATGAGAGGTCTGGCAGCACGGACCAAGTGAAGGCGGACCCCTGATTAGCGCATTTCCTGACCGGGCGACCGCGTTCAGGTCGCGAAAAGGGGGAAGCGATTGTCGTCTTGTCTTGTTATTTGTATTCCCTATACGTTTCCAGGGCCGTGAGGACCCCTTACCCACGGTCCGCACTCCTTTTCCCTTCTGTCTGTTGTTGCGCGCACACATCGAAATGGGAGGGGCGGAGTCTACTAGAAACACTCCATTAGAATGTATGATCGCACATTTTAAAGAGGGATATTCAGGAGATTATGGTATTAAAATGACAGCAGCCCGTTTGCAGATTTTGTGTACTAGGGAGTGGCCCGATCTAGACCCCATCTGGCCCCGAGAGGGAACGTTCACCGTAGAGATTATTCAGTCAATACACCGTAGAGTGCGGGTAGCGCACCCCGATCAGTACCCCTATATAGATTCCTGGTTAAGTATTTGTGAAGATCCGCCCTCCTGGGCGCAGCGCTGTTATGAGGAACAGTGCAGAATAATGTTAGCTAAAACAGATTCTAGACAGAGAAAGGAACAGCCTAGAATGAAAGAGCAGGATAAGAAAGCCAAGAAGAAACCCATCTTGGCAGATCCCGATTCCCCAGAAGTAGTCCTCAGGCAGCCCCGAACCCCAGGTCCAGTAAGAATAGCCCGGCGGCGTCCTGCCCCAGATCCCCAGAGACCGCCAGAGCCGAGGCGAGACCCAACCCCTGACCCCCTCCTCCTGGAGGAGAGAAAGAGAAAGAATTAGCGGGAAGAGAAGAGGAGGACGTAAAAGTGAGTCAGAAGCGGAGCTAGAAGAAGGAGGGAACCCCCCAGAAGAAGAAGAAGAGGACAGTGCACAAATAATTGAGGAAGCCAGCACTAGCACTAGTAAGCCAGTGAAAGAGAAACCCAAAGCAAAACCAGTTGAGAAAAAGAAAGCGACTCCTGCAAAGACAACGACAATAGCCCTTAGATCCCAGACCCAAATGACGCCTGGGACAGCCAAACTGTTTCCCTTAAGGCAAGTCCCGGGAGTGCCCGTAAAGAATGATAATGATGAAGTGGTAGCGGGACCCTTAACTTATGTGTATATTCCCTTCTCTACAACTGATTTATTAAATTGGAGGTCGCATTATGCCTCCTATACTAGCAAGCCCCAGGAGCTGACAGAATTAGTAACTAGTATTATGGAAACTCACCAACCTACTTGGCCAGATTGCCGTCAGCTCCTGACCACCCTATTCACTACAGAAGAACGAGCGAGAATTAGAAAAGCAGCTATTGAATGGATGGCAGAAAACCCTGCCGCTCCGGCGCAGGGGCAGAATATAATAGATCGTAGAGAAGCAGCTCAGAGAGAATTCCCGAATGAAGACCCCCAATGGGATCCAAATACAGATGAAGGATCCACAGCCCTAGCCCGTTTTTCGCCAAGGCTTTTTACAAGGCCTGAAAAGGGGGGGCCAAAAAGCTATGAACCTTTCCAAAGTAGCAGGAGTTATCCAAGGAATAGATGAGAGCCCAGCAGATTATTATGAAAGATTAACTGAAGCATACAGAATGTATACTCCCTATGATCCCGAGGCACCAGGAAGTTTATGCATGGTGAATTCTGCTTTTGTAAACCAGTCTCAACCAGACATTAGACGTAAATTACAGAAATTAGAAGGGTTTGCGGGCATGAATGCAACACAGTTATTGGAAGTCGCTCATAAAGTGTATGTGAATCGTGATACTGAAAGACAGAGAGAATGTGATAGAAAGATGAAGAAGAAAGCTGATTTTTTGGCTGCGGCCATAGTTGAAAAGAAAAGGGGAGGTGTCCCTAATCGAAGGAGCAGAGGAAGAGGGCGGGGTCAAGGCGGAGGCCGGACCCAGAGACTAGGCGTGAACCAATGCGCCTATTGCAAAGAAGAAGGACATTGGAGAGATACTTGCCCGCAACTCGAAGACGCCCAGCAAGATGACGACAACGATCATCAGTGGCGAGAAGAAAGACGAGGCCGTCCCCGAGGCCGAGGAGGAGCCAATCGAGAACAATTCCAGCGAGAGAGGGGAGGAGGAGCCATCCAAGCATTGGCCACACAGGCCCATGATGAGGATGACGTGGATTAGGACAGACCGGGCTCCAAGTTTGCTTTAGGTCTCCAGGAGCCTATGGTCGAAATACAAATAGGAGACCAATTTATGAACTTTATGGTTGATACTGGAGCAGAACATTCAGTAATAGACAAAAAGATAGCCCCATTCACCAAGAAAGCAGTCACCATTATAGGAGCAACTGGTGCCAAGGCCACAAAGTCTTTTCTACAAAACCGAATATGCAGTCTAGGAGGACAGCAAGTAACTCATCAATTCCTTTACATGCCCGAATGTCCAGTACCCCTACTGGGACGAGATATGCTAGCCAAGCTTCAAGCCCAAATATCTTTCTCCGAACAAGGAGAAATGCGAATGACAGTGAATTCCCAAGCCAAACCAGCAGGAGTAATGCTGCTGACAGTACCCCGAGAAGAAGAGTGGAGATACTACATTGATGGTTCGATTCAAGATACCTATTTTGAACAAACTTTAAAGAACATTCATGCACCACTTGAAGTGTGGGCAGAAGGCAGCCCCCAGGCCTAGCCAAACATATAGCTCCAGTGATTGTAACCCTCAAGCCTAGTGCTACACCAGTGCACGTCAAACAGTACCCTCTCCCAAGAGCCGCAATTGAAGGCATTCATCGCCACCTACAGAGATTGCTTGAGTATGGCCTACTAAAAGTATGTCAATCCCCATGGAACACCCCACTTTTGCCAGTAAAGAAACCTGAGACAGATGATTATCGCCCAGTGCAAGATTTGAGAAGAGTAAATGATGCAGTTGAAACTATACATCCAGTCGTGCCCAATCCTTACACTCTTCTAGGACTGATACCTGCTGAAGCTACCCATTTCACTGTACTGGATTTAAAAGATGCATTCTTTTGCATAAGATTAGCCCCTGTAAGCCAAATATTGTTTGCATTTGAATGGCAGGACCCCATCTCTGGAAGAGGGGGCCAACTCACCTGGACAAGATTACCCCAAGGATTCAAGAATTCACCTACCATCTTTAGTGCTGCACTAAATCAAGACCTTTCAAGCTATCCAGTAGCCCCGGGGAAGAGAGTACTTCTCCAGTACGTGGATGATCTGTTGATAGCTGCCGTATCAGAAAAAGAATGTATATTAGCCACCCAAGATCTCTTGCAGTTACTAAATGAAGCTGGATATAGAGTTTCCAGAGCCAAAGCACAACTATGTCAAACAGAGGTGAAATACTTGGGTTTTCGTATTACCCAAGGAAGCAGAAGATTAGGCAGAGAAAGAAAAGAAGCAGTATGTAGAATTCCAACTCCAACAACCAGAAAGCAAGTTAGAGCCTTTCTGGGAGCAGCAGGATATTGCCGAATCTGGATACCCAACTTTGCCCAAATTGCCAAACCACTGTATGAAGCCACAAAAGGAGAAAAGAAGTCACCACTGGAGTGGGGACTTGAGCAGGATACAGCCTTCCAGAAGTTAAAAGAAGAATTGATGTCGTCACCAGCACTTGGACTACCAGATGTCCACAAACCTTTCCGCTTGTTTGTACATGAAACACAGGGAAATGCCCTAGGCATGTTGACTCAGAAATTAGGAAATTGGGAACGACCTGTAGCCTATCTATCGAAACAATTGGACCCTGTGGCCAAAGGATGGCCACCCTGCTTGAGAGCAGTTGCCGCTACAGCACTATTAGTGAGTGAAGCAGACAAACTCACACTAGGACAGAACATACGAGTCACTGTGCCACATGCAGTCCTTGCCCTTATGGAACAGAAAGCAAATTACTGGCTCACCAATTCCCGAATGTTGAAGTACCAGAGCATGTTATGTGAAAACCCACAGATACAACTCGAAGTGAGCCATGCCTTGAATCCAGCTACCTTGATACCCATCAGTGAAGAACTCCCAGAACATGACTGCATCGAAGTCATGGAAACTGTGTTCTCAAGTCGACCTGACCTAACAGATGTGCCCATAGACAATCCCGACCAGATCTATTATGTTGATGGGAGCAGTCTCATCCTTGACGGACGACGCTGTGCCGGATATGCAGTCGTCACTCAACACGAAGTAGTTGAATCATCAGCTCTAGCCTCAGGCACATCAACCCAGAAAGCCGAATTGATAGCACTCACCAGAGCATTGTTGTTAGGAGAAAAACTTGTGCTAAATGTATATACAGATTCCAAATATGCCTTCACTACCTTGCATGCCCATGGAGCTCTCTACAAAGAAAGAGGACTCATTACATCCGGAGGAAAATCAGTCAAGTATGGTCCCGAGATATTGATGTTACTTGATGCAGTCTGGGCCCCAACACGTGTAGCTGTCATGCATTGTAGAGGACATCAAGCAGGAAAAGGAGAAGTTGCTCGAGGAAATAGATTTGCAGATGCCTCAGCACGACAAGCAGCTATGACAGGACAAATTGCCCCACAAGCTATGCCAATGCAAGCAGCATTGTTTCCAGTACCTTTGAATCTATGGACCCCACGATATACCACCAAAGAATTGGATTACTATTGTGACAAAGAAAATGGAGTATTGAAAGACGGATGGATTGAGCTGCCACCAGAAGAAGGCAGTCAACCTCCGGGAAGAATAGTAATTCCTGAACTGTTAGGACCATCCTTTGTCAAAGCTTTCCACGAAGCCACCCACTATGGAAAGAGTGCTATGGAGAAAGCACTCAGACCACATTTCTACATCCCTCTGATGACAACCATATCAGCCTCAGTAGCACGACAATGTCAGATCTGTGCCAAGAATAATGCCAAGCAAGGCCTTATTACAGCACCCCGAGTTCAGTCAAGAGGTGTGACCCCCATGCACAACCTCCAAGTTGATTTCACCGAAATGCCAAAAGCCAATGGATACCATTACCTACTAGTATTAGTTTGTACTTTCTCTGGGTGGGTAGAAGCATTCCCAACCAGAACTGAGAAAGCCCGAGAAGTTACCAAAGCCTTAATGAGAGAGATTGTCCCCAGATTTGGAATCCCAGCAGTAATAGGGTCAGACAATGGACCCTCATTTGTCTCCCAAGTTACACAGCAGTTAGCAAAAGCTTTGCAGATACAGTGGAAGCTCCACACTGCATACAGACCCCAGAGTTCAGGGAAAGTTGAGCGAATGAATCGTACTTTGAAAGCCCAAATGTCTAAGCTTTGTCAGGAGACACACTTGAAATGGCCTCAAGTGCTTCCCATAGCTTTACTCAGAATACGCTCAGCCCCTGTAAAGTCAACAGGATTTTCCCCTTTTGAAGTTTTGTATGGTAAACCCCCACCAATAGTGCAGGGAATTAAAGGAAGTTTAGCCCAGATTGGTTCTGAAGTAACCAGACAAGAACTCCTAGCTCTTAGTTTTGTTCTGCAGACTCTCCATACGTGGATCCAAGACCAGTTGCCTATCAACTTGACGGAACCCTTGCATCCCTACCAGCCTGGAACTTTGGTGTGGATCAAAGATTGGAAGAAGATACCGTTGGAACCCATTGGAAGGGACCGTACACCGTCATCCTGTCTACCCCAACTGCAGTAAAGGTAGCCGAGATCGACGCCTGGATCCACCACAGCAGAGTCAAGCCCGCCGCCGATCCTGAACCAGAGCGGTGGACAGCAGAGCAGCACCCTGATGTACCCTTGCGAGTTACTTTGAGACGGCAACCAGCAGCATAGACACTTCATCACAAGTGCTTTGCAGTAGCCAAGTCTTTCGAAGAGGATTGCTGTTTTCCATGCAGCAACAGCTTTGTTTCAACGAACCCAATTCGTGTGTGATTTGACACACTACTGTGAGACTACATTGACTAAGCCAGACTTCACAAGCCAACTGAATTGCTAAGTTGGTTAATGTGTGCTGGACATCTTGAGGATCTTCAATCAACACTCAGCACCCGTTAAATTGCTTCATTAGCAAACGGGACGAAGAATAATAGACCGTCGTGATCAAGATCAGCAAGCTGAGGATTCAGAAGAACTCCAATCAACATCAACATGTATCTTTGCATCTGCTTTGCCTTGGTTGCCTTCGGAGGTTTTGAACAGACTTATGCTCTACCTCCATGCACTGCTTGCATTACTTCTACTAGAACTGGACTGAAAGTAACTCAGACTTTGCTTTACCATTCTTACTATACCTGCAAGGGAACAATAACTCGGTGTATCTATAACACCACTGAACTAAATGTTTGCACTCATGGCAAAATTAAAGCATGCTATAATCCGCATCAGAATCCATCCTATTACACGTTGGAAATAAGATGGAAGGATGCAGATGGACCTATATTAGCTGCTACACCACCACTTAAGGACATTACTAAACCTGCTGTTTTGAATTTTGATGCATGTAATGCTATTAATAGAGATAGTCAGTCCACCTGTGGTACATGGGAGAAAGCGTACCGAAATGACCATAAGTATATGTGTCCAGAAGGTGCCACAAATTGGTGGAAGTGTACAGGTAAAACAGGATCAGGGTATAGTACTGCTACAGCAGCAGATTACTATTGCCCGTATTGGGAATGTGTTTTCTATGCTACCTGGAACACTGGTATAACTGATGAGAAAATAGATAAACGGATGGCTACTCTAACCAAGTCAACCACAAATGATAAATGTCAGAAAGATGCTTGTAACCCCTTACACTTGCGTGTACATAATCCCCATGCATGGAAACAAGGATATAAGTTTGGTTTGCGTATTGCTGGAGGAGGAACAGATCCAGGGACCATTGTATATATTAGATTGAATACTCAAGCCCATAAGTCATCTAAATATCATATTCATAATACCTTTTATGAAGCTATGCATGTAAATAAGTTTGAGATCCCTCACCCTTCACAGAATTTGTTTCTAGAATTAGCCGGAGCAGTAGTATCTAGTCTTAAGATCACAGATTGTTATTTCTGTGGCGGAACCCAAATGGGAGATCAATGGCCCTGGGAAGCCCAAGAATTGAATTATTCCATGATTTACAATCAGACTGAATTACACAAGACTACCAGTGAATGGGTGTTAGCGCACTCGATCGTTGGACGTCTTTGCTTTGCCAGAACTGGACCCCAGTTCACCCAAAAGGTAGGACAGCTGGTCTGTCTTAGCCAGAAGTACTATAATGCCACGACCAAAAAGACAGCATGGTGGTCAGGAATCAGACATCCTGAACCTCCTAACCCATTAGCTAGATTTCCTGAACTTGCAGGTCTATGGACTAACCTTGCCAAAGTCCAAGCCTGGCAAGCCCCACCTGGCCTATATTGGATCTGTGGAAACCGAGCATATGCGCAACTCCCACCACAATGGGGAGGAGCATGTGTCTTAGGAACCATCAGACCTTCTTTCTTCCTGTTAAACACTGAACATGGAGAACAATTAGGATACCCTGTATATACTACCCACAAACACAAAGGAGCGTCAAGACAGAAAAGAGAGGCCTTACAGATAGGCAAGTGGGAGAAGTGGCGAGGTGATGATTGGCCACCAGAAAGAATTATTGAGTATTATGGACCTGCCACTTGGAATGATGATGGTATGTATGGTTATCGTACCCCAATTTATATGATTAATCGTATTATTCGTTCACAAGCAGTAGTTGAAATAATAACCAATGAAACTAGTCATGCTCTCACGCTCTTAGCTAGACAAAGTACTCAGATGCGCACTGCCATATACCAAAATCGTTTAGCACTTGATTATTTGCTAGCAGCTGAAGGAGGAGTATGTGGTAAACTGAATTTAACTAATTGCTGTTTGAAAATAGATGATAAAGGTCAAGTAGTTGAAGAAATTGCTAAAGATATGCAAAGACATGCTTATGTGCCAGTACAGACTTGGCACGCCTTGAAATTTCCTAATTGGTTTGCTAACCTTTTCTCTTGGCTGGGAGGATTTAAGACTTTCGTTATCTTAGTACTAATCCTTGTTGCTGTTGTCCTCTGCTTACCATGTTTAATCCCATGTTGTATGCGTTCCCTTCATAGTGCTATTGATAGTACAGTAGAGCGGAAGACCGCAACTAGAATAATGGCTTTATACAAAGCTAGCCCTAGTGGAACTAGTAAGAATCCTTTAATCAGGATGTGAATTTTCTGGAAAGTGATTTAATTCTCACACCTTATTAAGTAATAGGGTGAGATTAATCAAAGGGGGGAATGTGGCAGGTGCAGGCCTGTGACCCACGGTGTCTGACATAGGCAGGCCAGCATGGCTAGCTTGACCTGTAAATGAGGCCTGTGGAGAGGCATATAGGATTGCACATCCCCCAACATGCTGCTATTGTAAGAAAGAACTCAGTAGAAATATTGAATTAGCTTAGATAAGCAGAATTGCAGAATTAAGAAATGGAAAAATACAGAAAAGATGTGTTTTAAAGTTACTGATAAGAAAAAGTACATTTGCAGAGAAATATTGAGGAGTGCTGACAGATGAGTTACAGAACCTTGCTCATCTGCACGCACAAATGGTCCCATAGCCTTGAAAGTGTGAAAGTAACAAGTTGATGAACTGACCATTGTAATTGGGACTAGAAGGGGGGCAGGCAGGTGTCATGCTCACAGAAGCCCACAGAAGGAACATAATTGGAGAAACTTATCAGTACCGGGACCAATAGAAGGGCTACGGGAGGTACGGGAGAGTACCGGGACCAATGAAATGTTTTTCTATACCTAGAATGGAACAGAAGTCTATAAAAGTTGTTGTAATGCTTGAAAACTTTGCTCAGCCATTTTGAAATTGCCTTGCTTGAGACTTGTGCACAAATAAATGATTTGGACCTTCTGAACAGACTCCTGGTATCATTGGTTTGTCTGCGCTTTGCTGCTACAGCACTTTGCTACAGCAACACGGGGTGTACTTCGAGCTTGGGGTTTGAGTTTGGCAGCTTCCCTCTAGTTAAGAGAATTGGCTTATAGTTATGGTTTATTATATCTGATAAACCACCCTTAAGGGGAGCTTAACAGAGCAGTATACAATAAAAATCAAATAAATACAGTAAAAACAAGAAATAGAAAGGAACTGCAATGATAAAATAGGAAAGATAAATCCATTCATAGAACAAGGAAATGGGAAGGCAGGGAGAGAGACACAAAGTTAACAAAGGTGCATTCAGGGATAAGGCAAATCAAAGGAAATATTAAATAAATGTGTCTTTAAGAGTGTTTTAAAGGAGGGAAGGGAAGGTTACTTCCTGTTGTTTACTAGCTACTACCAGTATCTTCATTTCATTTCATTGTATTAAATTTATATACTGCTTTAACAATCACCACAAATTTCTGAACAGCATACAATTACACAATAAATGCTGATCTTTAACACAGCACTACCAGAATTCCCTCAATTCCTCCTAGCTAGACTCTTTCAGGCTGACTGAGCACAACAGAGACGGAATTTAAGAAGGAAACAGAGCCGCTGTTTCCATAGTTACTGATTCTGCTAGCAATAGAACTGTATAATTATGGCAGCTAAGCAGAGCTGTCAATCTGTCCTATATACCTGTGATACAGGACAATACTATAATGTGGTAGGCGAAGGCCTATGATCCACGCTGATTGAACCAGGCAGGCAGGCCTAAGTAGCTTGACCTGTAAATGAAGCCTGTGGTTAGGCCCAGAGGAATGAACCCCGCCCCCTCATATTGTCTCCATAGAATTGAAACTTAACGCAGCTTAACTGAACATAGCTAAGCAGAAACGAAACTCAGAAAAGACAGCAAACAACTTTAATTAATACTGATAAGATGTGTGAAGCTTCTATGGAATTAATTAACTCTGTTGAAAGAAAGGTTACAGTGCCCTGCTTTCCCACATATTCCAGCTGGTGAGCGACCTTGGAGGAGAAAAGTATCAAAGTTGGTGAACTGACCATTGTAATTGGGACTGTAAGGGGGGGAAGCAGGTGCCGAGCCCAGTCAAGGGCCCTCATTGGATAGCTACGTAATGGTACCAGGACCAATAGAAGGTGTAAGAAGGGTTACCGGGACCAATGAAAAGTTTGCCTATGTCTAGAATGGGAAAGAACAGTATAAAAGTTGTTGTTTTACTAACAGCCATTGCTGAGCCATTTTGAATGTGATTCCGCTTGAGTCTTGTGCACAAATAAATGATTTGGACCTTCTGAACAGACTCCTGGTATTATTGGGTTGTCTGCTCTCTGCTGCTACAGATTCTTGGTGCGTTGGCCGGGAAGGTGTGGTAATAGAGGGTATACAGGGCAATATACCACGACTTTCCGCCTCTACAGGTTTGGTCCTGCCGGGATCGTGCCCTCCCGACGTGGGCTCGGCTCCCAGGCGCCACCGGTCCAGTTGCATCGGAGGGAGTTGGGTCAGGCCTTGGCGGGTGCCGGACCCGGTCGGAGCCAACACCTCGACCCGGGAGGGGAATCCGAGGTCCAACTCATGCGCTTGCTTGGGAACAGGGACCGGATCCGGTGAGTATAGTTTTGATTTGACTAGACAGATGAGTCAGAGCAGAACTGTTGTTTGAACTTTGAAATTTGGTATTTGGTAAGAGAGCATGATCAACTCTCAAGACGGTCCGATTAACGCCGCATGAGTATGCGCGGGGCGAAACCATCGTCTTTTTGATTTTGATTTTGGAATTTGATATAGCCTAGTCAGCAGAGACAGGATTGGGCTGTTTTTGGGATACGTTGCTAGCATGATTGTGTGACTGAAGTGTGAATGAGAGGTCTGGCAGCACGGACCAAGCGAAGGTGGACTCCTGAGTAACGCATTTTCTGGCCGGGCAACCGCGTCCAGATCGTAAAAAGGAGGAAGCGACAGTCGTCTTGTCTTGTTATTTGTTTCCCTTAAATGTTCCTAGGGCCGTGAGGACCCCTTACCCACGGTCCGCCCTCCTTTTCCCTTCTGTCTGTTGTTGCGTGCACACATCGATATGGGAGGGGCGGGGTCTACTAGGCACACTCCGTTAGAATGTATGATCAAGTATTTTAATAAAGGATATTCAGGAGATTATGGAGTGAAAATGACTGCCTCAAGATTACATCTTTTGTGTACTAGGGAGTGGCCCATCATAGACCCCATGTGGCCCTGAGATGGAACATTTAGCATAGGAATTGTTCGATCAGTTCATCAGAAGGTGCGAGCAGCGCACCCCGATCAGTACCCCTATATAGACTCTTGGTTAAGTATTTGTGAGAATCCGCCCCCTTGGGCAAAGCGCTGTTATGAAGAACAGTGCAGAATATTGTTAGCATTAACAGATCAGACCCAGAAGGCAGGGACAGTTGAGAAATCTAGTCAGAAACCCATTCTGGTAGATCCTGAGTCCCCGGAAGTTGTAACTAGACAGCCCCGAGCCCAGCGTCCAATGAGAGTACCTCCACGGCCTGCGGCATCACCGCAGCGACAGCGGGACCCAGAGCCAGACCTAGAAGGGCAGATAGATGATCCCCCTCTTGATGAGGATGCTGGCTCGCTTGAGATTGAGGAAAAGGCTGAGTCAGAGGAAAGAGAGGAGGAAGAAGAGGGAGAGTCCTCACAAGGCGAGACTGATAGCGTAATCTCAGCTGTCAGTGCAAGCTCATCCGTAAAGAGCGAAACGCCCCAGACTAAGCGCACTGTGAAAAAGAGAGCCCCTATCAAGAAAGTTTCTACTGAGTTAAAGAAAGCCCCTATCAAGAAAGTTTCTATTAAGCTACAGAAAGCTCCTGTTACGAAATTAATGCCACTGCGGCAGGTCCCGGGAATACCCGTGAGAGATGAAGAGGACCATATAGTAGCGGGACCCCTAAGTTTAGTATATGTGCCTTTCTCCACTGCTGACTTGTTGAATTGGAAATTGCATTATGCTTCCTACACTGATAAGCCCCAAGAGTTAACGGAAAGCGTAGTTACTCACCTGTAACAGGTGTTCTCCAGGAGCAGCAGGAATCAGTCCTCACATATGGGTGACGTCGGCGCCGACGGAGCCCTCGCGGAGCAATTTTCCCCAGCTTTCAAAGAAAGCCTTTGGGAATTGCAGCGCGCATGCGCGGTCTCCTTCCCGCCCAAGGGTGCCATCTTAGCCAGTCAGATGACATAGCTAAAGAGACAGCGTAAAAATATGCAAAACAACTAAAGCAGATAATCGCAACTCCAAGGGGAGGAGGGAGGGTTGTGAGGACTGATTCCTGCTGCTCCTGGAGAACACCTGTTACAGGTGAGTAACTACGCTTTCTCCAGGACCAAGCAGGAAGTCAGTCCTCACATATGGGACTCCCAAGCTTAAGGCTACCGGAGACCCTAAGCACAAAAATGAGCTCCCTCTAGCTCAGCGGCACAGAAGGAAGGAATCTTCACTGAATTATTACCCACCGGTAGCCCTCATCCGGGATGGAGGGTAGGAGTTGCTCAAACCTCGAAGAGATTTCGGAGGACTGCCTGTCCGAAAGCACTGTCCCTGCGGGACTCCCTCTCGAGGCAGTAATGGACAGCAAAAGTCTGGCTCGAAGACCAAGTAGCGGCCCGGCAGATGTCTGCCAACGGAACAGAGCGGAGGTAAGCCACTGACATAGCCTTCGCCCGAACACAATGAGCCGTGACTCGATTTTCCAACGAGAGTCCGGCTGCCCCATAAGCCCAAGCGATGCAGTCAGCAACCCAGATGGACAGAGTACGCTTGGAGACCGGGAGCCCCAATTTATTGGGGTCAAAAGACACAAAAAGCTGAGCAGCTTTACGGTGCTCCCGCGTACGGTCAAGGTAGAAGTTCAATGCCCTTCTACAGTCCAGGGTATGCAGGACCATTTCAGCTCGGCTGGAGTGTGGCCTGGGAAAGAAGGTCGGAAGTACCACCTCCTGATTGATGTGAAAAGGGGAGACCACTTTTGGAAGAAATTTTGGGTGAGTCTGCAAGACTACCCTATTTTTGTAGAACCGAGTGTAAGGGGGATCAGACACGAGGGCCTGCAATTCACTTACGCGTCTGGCGGAAGTGAGGGCTATCAGGAATAAAGTTTTCCAAGAAAGAAAACGGAGAGAACAGGTAGCCATAGGTTCAAAAGGCGGACAGGTGATCCGCTGCAAAACCACATTCAGATCCCAGTCAGGTGCTGGCGGGCGCAGAGGTGGTTTAAGTAGGAGGAGACCTCGGAGAAACCTTGCCACGAGAGGGTCGCTGGAAAGAGGTCTGCCGTCCACCGGCACATGATGTGCTGAAAGAGCACTGAGGTGAACTTTGACGGAGTTGGACTTAAGTCCCAGATTAGAGAGGTAGAGCAAGTACTGCAAGACCACCGACACCGAGCAGGAGAAGGGATCCTGAGACTGCTGGGCACACCAAACGGAAAAGCGACGCCATTTAAGGGCGTAGCATTTGCGGGTAGAAGGTCGCCGAGAAGCTAGGATGACCTCTTCCACCTCTGCCGGCAGCAGAAGGGGAGCAAGGACTACCCTTTCAGCAGCCAGGCCATTAGATTGAGAGATCTGAGGTTGGGGTGTAGCAGGGACCCCTGATCCTGTGTTAGGAGATCCGGTTGAAACCCCAGAGGGAACGGATCCTCTACCGCTAATTGCAGCAGGAGTGGAAACCACGGCTGTCTGGGCCAGCGAGGAGCCACTAGGATCATGGAAGCTTTGTCTCGGAGAACCTTGAAAAGAGTTCAAGAGACTAGCGGGATGGGAGGAAAAGCATACAGAAGGCTCCCCGACCATGAGAGTAGAAAAGCATCTGCCGCTACTCGAAGGGGATGCGGCTGACGAGAGCAGAAGCGAGGAAGTTGCCGGTTGAGTGGACTGGCAAAGAGATCCATCGTGGGGAGTCCCCACTTCAGAAAAAGTTTCTGAACTACCAAGGGATCCAGACGCCACTCGTGCGGCTGGAGTATCCTGCTGAGTTTGTCCGCCAGGCAATTTTCTTGGCCTGGGAGATAAACTGCCTTGAGAAGAATGCCGTGACTGACGGCCCAAGAGCAGAGCTTCTGAGCTTCTCGGCAGAGAAGGAAGGAGCCCGTGCCCCCCTGTTTGTTCACGTAGAACATGGCAACTTGATTGTCCGTCTGGACAAGGACGGACTGGTGAGAAGTCAGGTGGGAGAAAGCCTTGAGCGCCAGACGGATTGCTCTGAGCTCCAGGAAGTTGATCTGCTGAGCAGACTCCCACGCGGTCCAGAGACCTTGAGTACATGCCCCTTGGCAATGTGCTCCCCAACCCAGGAGGGAAGCATCGGTCGTCAGCACTTGAGCCGGCTGAGGTGACTGAAAAGGCATTCCGAGCACCAGGTTCGGCCGATGAAGCCACCACTGTAGAGAAGAGGCCAGCGGCCCGGAGATGCGCACTAAGTCGGCTAGTCCGCCGGTGGCTTGTTGCCACTGCTTGCGAAGGCACCATTGAGCAGGCCACATATTCAGGCGGGCATTGGGGGTCACGTGGACGGTGGAAGCCATATGGCCGAGTAGTCTCAGGAAGCGCCTGGCTGAGACCAGGGACTGGCTGCGAAAACGGCCGGCTATGTCCATGAGCCGTTGAGCCCTGTCGAGAGGCAAGAAGGCTCGTGCCTGAGGAGTGTGCAGTCTTGCACCGATGAACTCGAGATCCTGTGAGGGGAGCAAAGTGGACTTTGCGAAGTTTATGACAAAGCCCAAGTACTGCAGAAGAGTCACCGTGCGGTGTGTGGCATCGGTGACTTCCGGAGAGGACGATGCTCGGATGAGCCAGTCGTCGAGGTACGGAAAGACATAGAGGCCGTGAAGCCGTAGATAGGCCGCCACCACCGCGAGACATTTTGTGAAGACTCGCGGTGCGGAGGATAGGCCAAAGGGCAGTACTCTGTACTGATAATGATTTCCTGCCACCACAAACCTTAGGTATTGGCGGTGGCTTGGGTGGATGAGGATGTGCGTGTAGGCATCCTTTAGATCCAAGGAGCATAGCCAATCTCCCTGCTGGAGGTAGGGCAGAAGGATTCCAAGGGTAAGCATCTTGAACTTTTCCCGCACGAGGAACTTGTTGAGGTTGCGCAAGTCCAGGATGGGTCTGAGGCCTCCTGTCCTTTTTGGTATTAGGAAATACCTGGAATAAAAGCCTTGACCTCTCAGGTGGTGGGGCACCGGTTCCACAGCCTGTTCCTGAAGAAGACTTGCTAACTCCTGAAGGAGTAAGTCCCTGTGCAGAGGGAGTCGTGGAGGTTCTCCCGGGAAATAAGAGGGAGGGACCTGGTGGAAGTGGAGAAGATAGCCTTCTCTTACGACTTGAAGCACCCAGGCATCTGAAGTGATGTTGGACCACCTGTGGGCGAAGTGAACCAGCCGGCCTCCGGTGCTGGAAGGAGCCAGCTGAGGGGGAGAGGCTATGCTGATGAAGTCAAAAACCCCCACCCTGCTGAGCAGGGGCTGGTGGTGCAGGCTTGGGGGCTTGCTGCCTACGGGACCCGTTACCCCGTCCCTTGGCCTGCTGGCCCTGTTGGGGAGCTGCGGAGGCCTGATATTGAGGGTAGTGTTTATAGGCAGCCGCCTTTCTCGGGTAAAAGGACTTCTTTCCCGAGCCCTTCTTTTTCTGGGAAGGGGCGGAGGTCTTCCTAGAAAGCCTAGTCCTGGTGAGAGTCTCCGTCTCGATTTGTGCAGCCTTTTCAGCCATGGGCTTGCCAAAGAGGTTCTCACCTCGGCAGGGGACATCGACCAACTTGTCCTGCACCCAGGGTTCCAGGTCAGACGACTGAAGCCAAGCTTGTCGGCGGGCACCGATGCCAGCTGCGGCCACGCGAGCCGATGCTTCAAAGCCATCATAGGCTGCTCGGGACATGAATTTGGAGCATTCCCGAATACCAGTTGTCAAGGCCAGGAACTTCCGCAAAGGTTCCTCGGACAGTCCAGCGGAGAATCCGGCTATCTCTTTAGCCAGGTCTCGGAGATACATGCCCATGTATAGCTGGTAGGTCTGGACACGACAAGCAAGCATAGAGCCCTGGAAACACTTCTTACCAAGGCCATCCAGGTTACGGGCCTCCCTGCCAGGAGGCACCGAGGAGTGCATCTTTTGGCTCTTAAGCCTATGCATGGCCGATTCCACTACCATGGAATGGTGTGGCAGCTGTGCTTTTTGGAAGCCAGGACTCTTGCGGACGCGATAGATGGAATCGACCCGCTTGCTCAATACTGGCGACGAGGCCGGACTCCCACATGCGGAAGAGTAGTCGTTCCAGCATGGGAGGAACCGGTACAGTAAAGTGCTCCCTGGCGGGAGAGTCGTACTGAAGGGCGTCGAGCTCTTCGGCTTGAGGCTCCTCCTCGGGATCCGCAGGGAAGGCCAAAGCCTTGGCCATATCCCTGACGAAGTCCGAGAACCGGGCATCCTCCGGAGGGGACTGCTTCCGAGGTTCGGACTCAGGTGAGTCCGAGGGGACACACCGAGTCCGAAATGAATCAGGTGACTCTTCCTCTTCAGACTCCCAGGCCGACTCCGAGGAGGAATCGGTGGGGTCGGCTCGGGCAGGCGGAGGCGTCGGCCGCCCCGACACCGAGGGAGTCGGCGTCGACGACTTCGGTCCCGAACGGGAGGCCGAGGGTGACCTCGACCGAGGATCGACTCGAGTTCGCATGGACTCGAGGATCGGCTCGGTCTCCGGGGTCGACTTAGACGTCGACGTCCCGGCGGTCGGGGCAGTGGCGCCAGCGACGCTAGCCATCAGTGCCCGCTGCTGGTCCATGAAGGCAGATAGTCTGCTCTCCAAGGCCGTCAACCTGAGTCCGACCTCAGGTGACCCAGCAGCCCCCGACTCGGGCCCCGACGGCGTCGGGCCCGACGTCGGAACTCTCGGAGGCGAGTCCAGGAGACTACAGGACTTACCCGAGCAGGCAACTCCGACTCCAGGCGAGGTCGCTTCGGGAGGTGCTCCTTCTCCAAAGACCCAGGACGGCTATCGGGGCTATGCGACCTGGCCCTCGCGGAGCCAGGAGCGTCCACCGATGCCGCCCTCACGGGTTTTACCTTCCGTCGATGGTCCCCGGAGGGAGAACCCCTGTCGGAGGAGCTTCGGCGATGGTCAGAGCTGGAACCTCTGGATGCCGAGGCCTCCGACGAGGTCCGGGTACGGCCGGGGTCAGCGAATTCTTTCCCGCTGGTGCCGCCGACTCCTTAACGCTTTGGAGGACATTTTGCCACAGGCCCCACAGATCAGTTCTTCGTGATCCGGGCCCAGGCAGCGGAGGCAATTATCGTGTGTGTCAGTGAGTGACATATTTCTGTCACACTGAACACACCGCTTGAAACCACTGGCAGCCATCGGGGGAAAAAGGGCCCCTGCAAGGTCAAAGGACCGGGCTGCCAGCGAAAAACCGAAAACGAAACTGACCAAAATCAGAAAAACCGAAAAATAAGAGAAGGACTCGCAACGGCGTCGCGAGTCCGGGCAGGAAAAAGACCGGCGTCGAACCGAAGGAAAAAAGAGAAATAAATCACGAAAATCAACTTTTTCAGCGGGGACACGACGGGTACGTCTGTAGGGCTCCGTGGAAAAAAGAAGACTGGCTATGATGGCACCCTTGGGCGGGAAGGAGACCGCGCATGCGCGCTGCAATTCCCAAAGGCTTTCTTTGAAAGCTGGGGAAAATTGCTCCGCGAGGGCTCCGTCGGCGCCGACGTCACCCATATGTGAGGACTGACTTCCTGCTTGGTCCTGGAGAATTGATGCATACTATTATGGAAACTCACCAATCCACTTGGGCAGATTGCCGTCAGCTCCTGTCTACTTTATTTACCACTGAGGAGCGGACACGAATTAAGCGAGCAGCTATTGATTGGCTGGCAGACAATCCCCTGGTAGAGAGAGAGGAAGCAGGAATAGACAATCGCGAGGCAGCTCAAAAGGAATTCCCTAACGAAGACCCCCAGTGGGATCCAAATACTGATAGAGGATCCAGAGCTTTGTCACGGTTTCGCCAAGGCCTGATGCAAGGTCTGCCAAAGGGGGGTCAGAAAGCCATGAATCTCTCTAAAGTGACCGAAGTTAACCAGGGCATAGATGAGAGCCCAGCAGTATTTTATGAAAGATTGACTGAAGCGTACAGAATGTATACTCCCTATGACCCAGATGCACCAGGAAGCCTATGCATGGTGAATTCTGCTTTTGTAAACCAGTCACAACCAGATATTAGACGTAAGCTACAGAAATTAGAAGGGTTTGCAGGCATGAATGCAACACATTTACTGGAAGTCGCTCATAAAGTGTATGTGAATCGTGATAATGAAAGACAGAGAGAAAGTGATCGAAGGATGAAGAAGAAAGCAGATTTTTTGGCTGCGGCCATAGTGCAACAGAAAAGGGGAGGTGTCCCTAGTCGAAGGAGCAGAGGAAGAGGGCGGGGTCGAGGAGAAGACCGGCCCCCACTAGGCGCGAACCAATGCGCTTATTGTAAGGAGGAAGGAGATTGGAGGAATGCATGCCCGCGACTCGAAGAAGCCTCTCAGGATGAAGGGGAATACGCCCCTTGGAGGGAAAGAGAGAGAGGCCGACCCCAAAATCGCAGAGGAACCAATCGAGAACAATTTCAACGAGAGCGAGCGGAAGCCATACAGGGAGTGGCAACCGCAACAGCCTATGATTTAGATGAAGCAGATTAGGACAGACCGGGCTCCGAATTCGCTTTGGGTCTCCAGGAGCCTATGGTCAGTATACAAATAGGAGACCAATTTATGGACTTTATGGTTGACACTGGAGCAGAACATTCTGTAGTAGATAAGCAAATAGCCCCTTTTTCTACAAGAGCAGTCACCATTGTGGGAGCGACTGGCGCTAAAGCCACAAAGCCTTTTCTTCAAAACCGCATATGTAATTTAGGAGGACAGCAAATAACGCATCAATTCCTTTACATGCCCGAGTGCCCAGTACCATTACTGGGACGAGATATGCTAGCCAAGCTGCAGGCCCAAATATCCTTTACTGAAAAAGGAGAAATGCAAATGACAGTAAATTCAAAACCTACTGGACTGATGGTGCTTACTGTTCCCCGAGAAGAAGAATGGAGATATTATAGCACCGAGCCAGTCATTGATACCTATTTCGAACCTACTCTGAAAAACATTGACGCCCCTCCTGGGGTATGGGCCGAGGGCAATCCACCAGGCCTGGCCAAACACATAGCTCCAATAATTGTGAACCTCAAGCCCAGTGCAGTACCAGTACATGTAAAACAATACCCACTCCCAAGAGCAGCAATTGAAGGTATCCATCGCCACCTGTTGAGGCTACTGGAGTATGGCCTACTCAAAGTTTGTCAGTCACCATGGAATACTCCTCTCTTGCCAGTGAAGAAGCCTGGGACAGGTGACTACCGCCCAGTGCAAGATCTAAGGAGAGTGAATGAAGCAGTTGAAACCATACATCCAGTTGTGCCGAATCCTTATACACTTTTAGGATTGATACCTGCAGAAGCCACCCACTTCACTGTTCTGGATTTGAAAGATGCATTCTTTTGCATACGATTAGCTCCAATTAGCCAATTGCTGTTTGCCTTTGAATGGCAGGACCCTGTCTCAGGGAGACGGGGCCAACTTACTTGGACACGATTACCCCAAGGATTCAAGAATTCACCCACCATTTTTAGTGCTGCACTAAACCAGGATCTTTCAAGCTACCCAGTGGCCCCTGGAAAAAGAGTACTTCTCCAATATGTGGACGATCTATTGGTAGCCGCCATATCGGAAAGCGAATGTATACAAGCCACTAAAGACCTCTTGCAACTATTGGATGAAGCTGGATATAAAGTTTCCAGAGCCAAAGCACAGCTATGCCAAAAAGAAGTAAAATACTTGGGCTTTCGCCTGACTAAAGGAAGCCGACAATTGGGACGAGAGAGAAAAGAAGCTGTGTGCAGTATCCCAACCCCAACTACCAGAAAGCAAGTCAGAGCCTTTCTGGGAGCAGCAGGGTACTGCCGAATATGGATACCTACCTTTGCCCAGATTGCCAAACCACTATATGAAGCCACCAAGGGAGAAGAAAGGTCGCCACTAGAGTGAGGACCTGAACAAGATACAGCTTTCAAGACCCTGAAGGAAGAATTGATGTCGTCACCGGCACTTGGGTTGCCAGATGTTCACAAGCCTTTTCGTCTATTCGTGCACGAGATGCAAGGGAACGCTCTAGGCATGCTAACTCAGAAATTGGGACATTGGGAGCGACCCGTAGCATACCTATCAAAACAATTGGACACTGTGGCCAAAGGATGGCCGCCATGTTTGAGAGCAGTTGCAGCTACAGCATTACTAGTGAGTGAAGCAGACAAACTCACCTTAGGACAGAATCTACGCGTTACAGTACCACATGCGGTACTTGCCCTTATGGAACAAAAAGCAAACCATTGGCTCACCAATTCTCGAATGCTGAAATACCAAAGTATGTTATGTGAAAACCCACAAATACAACTGGAAGTGAGCCATGCCTTGAACCCAGCTACACTGATAACAATCAGCGAAGACCCTCCAGAGCATGACTGTATAGAAGTCATGGATACTGTATTCTCAAGTCGACCTGATCTGACAGATGTGCCCCTAGAGAATCCTGATCAGACCTATTTTGTGGATGGAAGCAGCCTCATTATCAATGGACGACACTGTTCCGGGTACGCAGTTGTCACTCGAGAGGAAGTCATTGAATCATCAGCTCTTGCATCAGGCACATCAGCCCAGAAAGCAGAATTGATAGCACTCACCAGAGCACTAATATTGGATGCGAGACTTCTGTTGAATGTATACACAGACTCAAAATACGCCTTCACCACTTTGCATGCACTTGGAGCTCTCTACAAAGAGCGAGGGCTCATTACGTCGGGAGGCAAATCAATTAAATATGGTCCAGAGATATTGATGTTACTAGATGCAGTATGGGCTCCTACACGTGTAGCTGTCATGCACTGTCGAGGACACCAAGCAGGAAAAGGAGAAGTTGCCCAAGGAAACAGATTCGCTGATGCTGCAGCACGAAAAGCAGCCATGACAGGACAAATCTCACCACAAGCCCTACCAATACAAGCAGCATTGTTTCCAGTACCCCTTAATTTATGGACACCACGCTATACCACCAAAGAATTGGATTACTACTGTAACAAGGAAGAGGGAGTACTGAAAGATGGATGGATTGAACTGCCACCACCAGAGGGCAGTCAACCACCAGGACGAATAGTGATCCCTATTGGGACCAGCCTTTGTCAAAGCCTTTCACCAAGCCACGCATTATGGGAAGAGTGCTATGGAGAAAGCACTTAAACCACATTTTTGTATCGCTTTACTGGGAGCCCTATCAGCTTCAGTGGCCCGCCAGTGTCTAATTTGTGCTAAAAACAATGCCAAGCAGGGTCCCACACCAGCACCCCGAGTTCAGCCAGGAGGTGTTACCCCCATGCACCACCTGCAAGTAGACTTTACCGAAATGCCAAAAGCTGGCGGATACCGTTACTTGTTAGTATTAGTCTGTACCTTCTCTGGGTGGGTGGAGGCCTTTCCCACCAGGACTGAAAAAGCCCGAGAAGTTACTAAAGTTTTGTTGAGGGAAATTATCCCCAGATTTGGAATTCCAGCAGTAATAGGGTCAGACAATGGGCCCTCATTTGTATCTCAGATTACCCAGCAGTTAGCAAGTGCCTTACAGATACAATGGAAGTTACATACTGCATATAGACCCCAGAGTTCAGGGAAGGTTGAGCGCATGAATCGAACCCTGAAATCCCAGATATCCAAGCTATGTCAGGAGACCCACCTGAAATGGCCCCAGGTTCTCCCAATAGCCTTACTCAGAATACGCTCAGCCCCTGTGAAATCATCAGGATTTTCCCCTTTTGAAGTTATGTATGGCAAACCTCCACCAATAGTGCAGGGTGTTAAAGGTAGTTTGCCGCAGATTGGTTCAGAAATAACCAGACAAGAACTTCTAGCTCTTAGTTCTGTTCTGCAGACTCTCCATATGTGGATACAGGACCAGTTGCCCATCAATTTGACGGAACCACTGCACCCCTACAAGCCTGGTACCTCGGTGTGGATCAAAGATTGGAAGACACCGCTGGAACCGCATTGGAAGGGGCCTTATACCGTCATCCTGTCTACCCCAACTGCAGTAAAGGTAGCAGAAATCGATTCCTGGATCCATCACAGCAGAGTCAAGCCAGCAGCAGTTCCAGATCAGGACCAGTGGACAGCAGAACCACATCCTGACGTCCCTTTGTGTCTTACCCTGTGGAGGCAACCAGCAACCTAGAACTCTTTGAGGAAACTCATGAACTACAGTGTCCTACAGTAGCCAAGTCTTTCGAAGAGGATTGCTGTTTCTAATACAGCAAAGACATTTGTTTTCTTCATCGAATAATTGTGCTTTTATGAACTTTCGTTGGGACATTTGAGGATCTTCAATCAACATCGTCACCCGTTGAATTGCTTCATTAGCAAACGGGTCAGCATTGTGCCAAGAGGAAGAAGACGTCGAGGTCAAGATTTTCCAGCGGAGATCCAGAAGAACTACAATCAACATGCATCTTTGTTTCTATTTTGTTCTGGTTGCTTGCCTGGGGAGCTTTGAACTTGCTCATGCTTTGCCTCCATGTACTGCCTGCATTACTTCCACTCGGACTGGAATGAAAGTAACTCAGACTTTGCTTTACCATTCTTACTATACCTGTACTGGTACGGTAAGCCGGTGTATTTATAACACCACTGAACTGAATGTCTGTACTAAGGGAAATACTAAAGTTTGTTTTAACCCACATCAGAACCCATCCTATTATACTCTAGAAATACGATGGAATGATGCGGATGGAGCTTTACTTAATGCTACCTCCCCACTTACCGATCCTACCAAGTATGCTGTCTTGTATTTTGATGCCTGTGATGCCATTAATAGAGATAGTCGTTCCAAATGTGCCAATTGGGAGAAAACATATGCTCATAATGATAAATACATGTGTCCAGAAGGGACCACCGGATGGGGAGAATGTACTGGTAAACGAGTTTTAGCCAATGAATATAGTACAGCCCCAATTGAGGATTACTATTGCCCTAAGTGGGAATGTGTTTTCTATGCAACATGGAAAACTGGTATGGTAGAAAATACCAGAGACAATCGAATGGCTGCTTTAACCAAGCCATATGTAAAGAATTTGGAAAATTGTAAGAAAGGTGCCTGTAATCCATTAGAATTGTTCATAGCCAATCCCAGTGCATGGAAACAAGGGTATAAATTTGGACTACGTATTGCAGGTTCTGGATCTGATCCAGGGACCATTGTATATATAAGATTGAATACCCAAGCCCATTGATCATCTAAGTACCATATACATAACACTTTCTATGAGACTATGCATGTAAATAAGTTTGATATCCCTCACCCTTCCCAGAATTTGTTCCTAGAGTTAGCGGAAGCAGTGGTCTCCAGTCTACACATTTCAGATTGTTACTTTTGTGGAGGGATTAAGTTGGGTGATCAATGGCCCTGGGAAGCCCAAGAATTGAATTACTTAATAACTTATAATCATACTGAATTGCATAAGACCACTAGTGAATGGGTCTTAGCACACTCAATAGTTGGACGTCTGTGCTATGCTCGAACTGGACCCCAGTTCACCTTGCAGGTGGGACAGCTGGTCTGTCTCAGCCAAATGTTTTATAACGATACTACAAAGCAGACGTCCTGGTGGTCAGGGGTTAATGAATCTGAACCCACCAATCCGTTAGCAAAATTCCCTGAGCTTGCTGATTTATGGACAAATCTTGCCCAACCCCATGCTTGGCAAGCCCCACCTGGCTTGTACTGGATCTGTGGAACCCGAGCATATGCCCGACTCCCTATTCACTGGGGAGGAGCGTGTGTCTTAGGAACCATTCGACCTTATTTCTTCTTGTTACCCACAGAACATGGAGAACAATTAGGATACCCAGTATACACTAAGAGACAGAAAAGAGCAGCTCTCCAGATAGGCAAGTGGCAGAAATGGGATGGGGATGATTGGCCACCTGAGAGGATTATTGCCTATTATGGACCTGCCACTTGGGAGGAAGATGGCACTTGGGGGTACCGGACCCCAGTATATATGATAAACCGTATTATACGTTTGCAAGCAGTAGTTGAACTAATTACTAATGAGACTAGTCAAGCACTTACACTCCTAGCTAGACAAAGCACACAAATGCGCACTGCAATATATCAGAATCGCTTGGCCCTAGATTATTTGTTAGCAGCTGAAGGAGGAGTATGTGGAAAGTTGAATTTAACCAATTGTTGTTTGAAGATAGATGACAAAGGTCAAGTAGTTGAAGATATTGCTGAAAATATGCGAAAACAAGCTTATGTTCCAGTACAAACCTGGCATGGTCTTAGAATACCTAACTGGTTTGAATCTATCTTCTCTGGATTAGGGGGACCAACTACTTTTGTTATGATAATATTAGTATTTGTAGCTTTGTTTCTGCAGTTACCATGTATAGTCTGTCAGACGGCTGCCTAGGGTGAGAACTTACACAATCTTGACGATGCATATATTCATATGATTCTTGCAAGGTATTGTGGGTATTGTAGTTCATTCACTCCCAAACACAGCTGATGACAATAATTTGAGTTGTGAAACCAAGTGGTAAGATCAATAAAATACTTCTTTTATTGATGGGGTTTAATTCACCCAGCACATGTATGCTTGATAGCACTATAAATGAGGTTACTTGCTTGCAGTGTTTAAAATGGATAACAAAAAAGTCACAAAGTAAACCAGAAAACAACCTTCAGCTTGTCAGGCAATTAGCTAATGTTTTCTTAGCAAATAATTACCAAATACAAAGGCACAAAGTAAAGAATAAACTTTGCTGGTTAGGTTAACTTCTGCTTATTTTCCACGCCGATCTCAGCAGGGATTCTCCCTTGCTCACACACACAATCAGGTCCAGCCCTAATTACTATCAATGGACCAGCTGAAAGCCTTTAGCTGGCTGGCTGCTACTGTGTGAGCCCAAATCCTGCTTTAAGAGCTGTTTGCAGTGGAAATAAAGAACAAAGTTAGGTTTCTTTGTGATGGCTGATGTGTTTGCTCAGAGAAAACTAGTAATAGCATTTAGATAGAGAACAGTCCATATAAACTGTATTTTCATCTGCTGTATCAATCAGCATATGGTCACTATCATACATTGGCACAGACGAGTCTTTCATTAAGGCACTATCATGAGAATGCTCATTCCCTTGCTGCCACTCTCTATTATAGAAAGGGTCTGGATCAGTGTTCATACCTGAGCCTCTCCTGCTATCATTATTCCTTTCTGTATAGCCTGGCCAATATGTAATCCAATTCTGATGTCCAGCCTTCCAATCTTGATCCCTGGACACTGGATCTTCTCTCACATACCTTCTGGCCTTGGTCTGAAAGTCCCTTCCACATGCAGTCTTCTCTCTTCCAGGTAGCCACTGGTGATTCCTATCTCTGCCCCTCCATTCCTCTGGCTGAATCCAGTCCAATGGACTCTGCTGGCTTTTGGAATACCTCCCAGTATGAGTACTGCCTTGGAATCTCCCAGATCTTCCAATGGCCTTTCTTCTCTTCCTTCCAGAGAGTTTCCTTCTCTCTCTATCTGCTTGGCTTGGCTTCTGTTTCTCCAGGTGATACTGGTGCTTGTAGCCGTTGCTGAAGCTCTCCCCTCTGTATCTCTTCCTGAAGCTGTTCTTGAAACTGGGCTGGAGCTTGTAGTAACTGTTATCTGAAGAATAAGCTCTATTCTTATCCTGTTCTAATGTGTGCTGCTCCCTAACACAGCGCAGCTGTCTTGAATCAGGCCCTGCCCTTTGAGATGAGTGCTTAGGGATTACCTCATAGCTCTCTTGATTGCACACACATTTTCTTACTTCAGCCTCCCTCATGGCTGCTGGAAACCTGGTGCATTCTGGGACTGGTAGTCTTATGTGAAAACTCTGTTTTCTTGCTTCTACCAGAACTGACAGGTTGCTTGTTCAGAGTCACATCATCTTTTCTATAGCTCCTACCTGAGCTATGATAAGCTTCCTTATCACAAGTCCCATGTTGTATGCGCTCCATTAACAGTGTGATTGAAAATACCGTAGAACGAAAAACTGCTACCAAGATTTTAGCTTTATGGCACCCTACACCCGGAACCATTGGTAAAAACCCTACTCCTGTGTAATTAAGTGATTGACATCTCACACCTTATTAGTATTCAGGTGAGATTAATCAAAGGGGGGAATGTGGTAGGCGAAGGCCTATGATCCACACTGATTGAACCAGGCAGGCAGGCCTAAGTAGCTTGACCTGTAAATGAAGAAATGTATCCTTGAAGGATACTACAAAAAGCAGAGAGGTTCCAAAAAAGAGTAAAGTAGCCCAAATGCCCTCGAGTATGGAGCAGACAGAGCTTAAAGATCCCAAATTACCCATGTCTACCAATAGCCAAATTAATATGAATAAAATATAGTCTCTAAAATGCTTGTATGCAAATGCTAGAAGTCTAAAAAACAAGATGGGAGAGTTAGAATATATAGCACTAAACGAGAGGTTAGATATGATTGGAATATCAGAGACATGGTGGAAGGAGGACAACCAGTGGGACACTGATACCTGGGTACAAACTATATCGTAATGACAGAGCTGATCAAATTGGTGGAGGGGTTGCGCTCTATGTTAGAGAGGGCATTGAGTCAGAAAGGATTAAAGTTTTGCAAGAAACAAAATTTGCTGTAGAATCTCTATGGATTGAAATTCCATGTAAAAAGGGGAAGGCGATGGCAGTGGGGGTGTACTATCGTCCGCCTGGCCAGAATGAACAAATGGATGATGAAATGCTCAAAGAAATCAAGGAAGCTAGCAAAAGTTACAGTGCAGTAATAATAATGGGTGATTTCAATTACCCCGGCATCGACTGGATCAGTGTCACAGCAGGACATGCTAGGGAGATAAAGTTCCTAGATGAAATAAATGACTGCTTCTTCGAGCAGCTGGTTCATGAACCGACCAGAGGGGAAGCCATATTAGACCTAGTCCTTAGTGGAACACAAGATCTAGTGCAAGAGATAAGGGTGTTGGGGCCACTTGGCAATAGTGATCATAGCATGATCGCCTTTGATTTAATTAGTGGAGGAGGGATAGTAAGGAAATCCACAGTACTACCCTTTAACTTTCGAAAGGGAGACTATGATAAAATGAGGAAAACAGTTAAGAAAAAACTAAAAGGAGCAGTTGCAAAGGTTAAAGACGTACATCAAGCTTGGATGTTGTTGAAAAATACTATCTTGGAAGCCCAGACCAGCTGTATTCCACGCTTTAAGAAAAATGGAAGGAAGTCCAAAAAACTGCCAGCATGGTTTAAAGGTGAGGTCAGAGAGGCTGTTGTTGCCAAAAAAGCATCTTTCAGGAAATGGAAAAAAGAGCCAAATGACGAAACCTGGAAACAGCACAAGCACTGGCAAGTCAAATGCAAGGCATTGATAAGGCAGGCAAAGAGAGAATTTGAGAAGAAGCTTGCTGCGGAAGCAAAAACACGAAATAAAGACCTTTTCAAGTACATTTGTAGCAAAAAACCTGTGAGAGAGTCAGTTGGTCCATTAGATGATAAAGGGGTTAAAGGAGCACTAAGAGGCGACAAGGCGATAGCGGAGAGACTGAATGAATTCTTTGCTTCAGTCTTTACTGAGGAAGATGTAGGGATGTGACCCATGACTGAAGTGGTATTTAAAGGTGCGGAAGAATTGAAGGAAATATCGATACATCGGGAAGATGTCTTACAACTATTAGATAAACTGAAGAGTAGCAAATCACCTGGGCCGGATGGTATACATCCAAGGGTGTTGAAAGAACTGAAATATGAGATTGCAGACCTGCTATTAGTAATCTGTGAACTATCATTAAAATCATCTCTAATACCTGAAGATTGGAGGATCGCCAATGTAACACCAATTTTTAAAAAGGGTTCCAGGGGTGATCCGGGAAACTACAAACCAGTGAGCCTGACGTCAGTACCAGGAAAAATGGTAGAAACCATCATAAAGAATAAAATTACTCAGCATGTAGATAGTCACGACCTAATGGGAGACAGCCAACATGGCTTTAGACAAGGAAGATCTTGTCTTACTAATCTGTTATGTTTTTTTGAAGGAGTGAATAAACAGGTGGACAAAGGTGAGTCGGTTGATATTGTGTATCTGGACTTTCAGAAAGCCTTTGACAAGGTCCCTCATCAGAGACTTTTGGCAAAACTAAAGAGTCATGGGATAGGAGGCAGTGTACTATTGTGGATCAGGAACTGGTTAAAAGATAGAAAGCAGAGGGTAGGGCTAAATGGCCAATTTTCCCAATGGAGAAAGGTGAATAGTGGTGTACCCCAGGGATCTGTGCTGGGTCCGCTGCTTTTTGACATATTCATAAATGACCTGGAAAGTGGAATAACGAGTGAGGTTATCAAATTTGCAGATGACACAAAACTATTTAAAGTTGTTAAAACCCAAGAGGATTGTGAAAAATTGCAAGAGGATCTTGATAAATTGGAAGACTGGGCATCAAAATGGCAGATGAAATTTAATGTGGACAAGTGCAAGGTTATGCACCTAGGGAAGAACAACCCAAACTATGGTTACACGATGCAAGGTTCCACATTAGGAACCACCACCCAGGAAAAAGATTTAGGCGTCATTGTGGATACCATGTTAAAACCCTCGGCCCAGTGTGCAGCGGCAGCCAAGAGAGCAAATAGAATGCTAGGTATGATAAGGAAAGGAATGGAAAATAAAACAAAAGATATTATAATGCCTCTATATCGTTCCATGGTGAGACCGCACCTTGAATATTGTGTGCAATTCTGGTCGCCGTATCTTAAAAAGGATATAGAGATTTTAGAAAAGGTTCAGAGAAGAGCCACCAAAATGGTAAAGGGGATGGAAGGATACTCCTATGAGGAAAGGCTAAAAAGGTTAGGGCTCTTTAACCTGGAAAAGAGACGGCTGAGGGGAGATATGATAGAAGTCTATAAATTAATGAACGGAGTGGAACGGGTAAACGTAGATCGATTGTTTACGTTATCAGAATATAGAAAGACTAGGGGACATGCAATGAAGCTACAGGGTAAACTATTTAAGACTAATAAAAGAAAATATTTTTTCACTCAATGTGTAATCAAACTCTGGAATTTGTTACCGGAGGATGTAGTAAAGGCTGTTAGTGTAGCTGGGTTTAAAAAAGGTTTGGACAAGTTCCTGGAGGAAAGGTCCATAAACCATTATTAAGTGACCGAAGATATCAATGCTTGACCCAGTACAAGCATTGTGGAACTTGTGTCTCTTGGGGAAACTGCTAGGTACATTTTACCTAGATTGGGCACTGTTGGAAACAGAATACTGGGCTTGATGGACCTTGGTCTGACCCAGTATGGCATATCTTATGTTCTTATGAAGCCTGTGGTTAGGCGCAGAGGAATGAACCCCCCCCCCCCATATTGTCTCCATAGAATTGAAACTTAACGCAGCTTAACTGAACATAGCTAAGCAGAAACGAAACTCAGAAAAGACAGCAAACAACTTTAATTAATACTGATAAGATGTGTGACGCTTCTATGGAATTAATTAACTCTGTTGAAAGAAAGGTTACAGTGCCCTGCTTTCCCACATATTCCAGCTGGTGAGCGACCTTGGAGGAGAAAAGTATCAAAGTTGGTGAACTGACCATTGTAATTGGGACTGTAAGGGGGGAAGCAGGTGCCGAGCCTAGTCAAGGGCCCTCATTGGATAGCTCCGTAATGGTACCGGGACCAATAGAAGGTGTAAGAAGGGTTACCGGGACCAATGAAAAGTTTGCCTATGTCTAGAATGGGAAAGAACAGTATAAAAGTTGTTGTTTTACTAACAGCCATTGCTCAGCCATTTTGAATGTGATTCCGCTTGAGTCTTGTGCACAAATAAATGATTTGGACCTTCTGAACAGACTCCTGGTATTATTGGGTTGTCTGCTCTCTGCTGCTACAATAAGAGATCTACATTTTTCTTAAGCAAAGTACTGAGATTACCAAGTTGGTCCACCTGAATTTATATATTTAATACCAGTAGAGGAGGCTGGGTGGATCTTGGCAGATAGAGATGTGCATTGGCATATAGGAGGTCAGCATGGTGGAGATAATTTTATATGTGGCCACATATGAACGTAAATGACCTCTTATAAAATAGCAACTTGATTAAAAATATGTACTTTGGCCAATGTGCGTGCATGGGCACATAAGTGGAGTTTGGACAGACCATGGGAATAGTACGCAAAATAGATTCAGACATTTACACCAGCTTTAAGGCTGCAATGGAAGTGCATATACTGTTTATGTTTATTACATTTGATATACCACTGATCATAAAAACAATAACTTGGTAGTCTACGATTATTGCTTAATATAAAAAAAAAAGAAAAAAAAGGGGGATATTGGAAATATCCAGAAAAGTAATGGAGGAACAGTGGAGTGGGTTACATTTATCTATGCTAGTATTTTATAAAAACAAGTAGGCACGGGTTACATAAGAACATAAAATATGGCATTCTGGGACAGACCAAGCGTCCATCAAGTCCAGTATCCTGTTTCCAACAGCAGCCAATCCAGGTCACATGTACCTGTCAGGTTCAAGTAAAGGTATACAGATTCCATGTTGCTTATCCTGAGGTAAGTACTAGATTTCCCTGATCCCCTTTAATAATGGTTTATGCACTTTTCTCCAGAAACTCATCCAAACTTCTTTTAAACCCAGCTACACTGTCAGCTTTTACTATAAAGTCCAGTAATGAATTCCAGATTTCACCAATTAGTCTTAAATTTGCTGCATTGTAGCTTCATTGCGTGTCCCCTAGTCTTTCCTCTTTTTAAGCACATAAACAACTGATCTATGTTTAGCCGTTCCACTCCATTCATTATTTTAAAAACCTCTATCATATCTCCCCTCAGCAGTCTTTTTTCCAACCCTTTAAGCCTTTCTTCTAGGGGTATTCTTCCATCCTCTTTATCACGTTGGTGGTTCTTCTCTGTACCTTTTCTAATTCTAATATATCTTTTTTAAGATATGGCAACCAGAATTGCACACAACATTCAAGGTGCGGTGGCACCATCTAGCGATTCAAGACATTATAATATCTTTGGTTTTCTTCTCCATTCCTTTCCTTATGATTTCTTGCTTTCTTGGCCGTGGCTGCACACTAGGCAGAAGGTTTCAATATATTATCCTGATGATGCCTAGATCCTTTTCCTGGGTAGTGGTTCCTAATGTGGAATCTTGCATCATGTAACTGTAGTTTGGGTTGATTTTCCCTAAGTGCATACAGTTGTGGTCAACATTATTGGCACCCAGTATGTTGTGTACAATATCTTCAGAAATAATTGGAAATATTCCAACTGTATGTCATCATTATATTTTAATAGTATGCTCAAGGGTATACAAAAAAAAAAAGATGTCTGTGCAACTTAGATGTAGTCATTTCTGAGATAAAAAAAACAAAAACAAAATATGACCTGGACAGGATTAATAGCACCCTTCACTAATATTTGGTTGCACAATTCTTGACAATGATGACGGTCTCCAAACTTTTCTTGTAGCCATCTATAAGTTTCTTACATCTGTCTGCTGGTAGTTTCTCCCATCTTCAACCGCGTTTTGTTCCAGCTGATGAATGTTTCCAGGATTCCTTTTACCAGTGGCATATTTCAGCTCTTTCCAAAGGTTCTCGATTGGATTGAGATCAGGACTCATTGCTAGCCAGTTTAAAACAGTCCATTTGTTCCTTTTTAACCATTCGTTTATATGTTTTGGGTCATTGCCCTGCTGGAGGACCCATGACCTTTGACCCAGACCTAGCTTTCTGAGACTAGGTAGCACATTTTGCTCCTCAATACCTTGGTAGTCCTCTGGTTTCATGATTCCTTTAATACGTTACAGGCCTACAGTTCCTGATACAAACAACAAACTCTGAAGCAATGAAGAAAGCCTCCTATTAATAACTTTTTGTCGGAGCAATCATTCAAAAGAGGGAGGAATCGAATCCTACCCCTCGCCGTGATTGTTCCTTTTATTAATTTCAAAAAACAATGTGACATTTAAAACACTTAGCTGCAGAGTAGATTTAGCTGCAAACGAACTTCATCACGAGCTGGAGAATACCACAGAATCTATGATGAGCATGAACGACGTGGCACGTTTCGGGTCAAAAATGCCATGACCCTGCATCAGGTTGAATAAGATGCCTGTAGTAATAATAGCTTCAATGTCCAAAACAAATGGAGCCTTTCAACTTTTATAAGAACTGGCGTGTGACGTAGACGCTGACTAATTAACAATTACTGCCAAGAACCAATCACAACGTGATGGCTCATGCTACAACCGTAAGGGCTAGGGAAAACCCTATAGATAAGGGATTCCCTAAACCATATTGGTTGGATGAAGCAATCTTTTATGTCCAAAAGAGGTAATAATGCTGAATCAAGTAATGCTATACCAGTCCAAATAAGTATTCAAACCAGAGGGGGAGACTGACCACAATGTGTAAATCCATCATTGTTCCAACTTCTGCAGTTTAGAGATCCGATCTCCTCCTATAGGATCCACCGGGACACTGTCCACCACTCGCCAGCAGAGCTGTTCAAAAGTGTGTGCTTTCTTCAAACAGTGCTCTACCATAGGCGCTGAGAGATTTTTTGTGCGAAGCCGAGAGGCGTGCTCGCCTAAACGGACTTTGACATTCTGTGTAGTGCGCCCAATGTAATAAAGGGAGCAGGGACATTGGATCAAATACACCACAAAAGTAGAATCACATGTGGTACGCCACTTTGATTTATAGACGATCAAAGTATGAACATCCGTCCAAATGGGCCCTACTATGGCAAACATACAATAGCGGCATGAGCCGCATTCAAAGTGGCCTGGGACCTGATAAAAGGAAAGGGGCCGGTCCATTGGAGATGTCTTGACCATCAGATCTCTTAGATTAGATCCTCTAGAGTACGCTATCATTAGACGTTTGTTGGAAAAGCAAGAATGTAACCCTAAAATCGGCCAGAAATGGTGTAATATGTTGGTAATCCTTGAGATGCCACTTACATATGGGAGGACACCAGTAACTGTGTCAGCTGATAACTGCTCCCTCTGAGATGATTGAGAGGGCAGTAAGAGCCATTCTCTATGAGAAAACAGCGCTCTTTTATAGGCCTTTCTGATCAAAGAATGAGGATAGCCTCTAAGTACCAGACGGTGCTGCAAATCTTCCGCATGATGATGGAACTCCTGTAATATGGAACTATTACGATGAAGTCTCAAAAAGTGCCCATATGGTAACCCTCGTTTAAGTGGGGTAGGGTGGTAGCTTGAAAAATTTAACAAAGTATTACATTGCACCGGTTTACGGTATAAAGTTGTATTCAACACATCAGAAGTCAGCCAGATGGTAATAGCCAAAAAATGAATTTGAGACTGTGAAACTTGAACCGTAAATTGGATATTGGGCATATGAGTGTTCGATGATCCTATGAAAGTTTCCAAATCAGATGCAGAACCCGTTCAGAGGAAAAAAAATGTCATCCAAGAAACAGTGCCAGAATGCAACATAGCAAAATAAAGGTGAGGTATAGACATACAATTCCTCAAATCGGGTCATATAAATAGTGGCAATGGAAGGAGCCACTGTAGCGCCCATTGCTATCCCAAAGATTTGTAGGAAATAGTACTGTTGGTACATAAAGTAACTATTATTAAGCACCAAATCCAGAAGATTAAGCAGGAAAACACGAGGAATTCGTGGAGGCAAAACTAATGGAAATGTGGTCAGACATGCCAATACTTCAGCCTGATTGATATTTGTGTATAGCGCCTGTACATCTAGAGTAACTAAGGAGGTATATGACTTGTATTACGTACAGGCTGATAATTGTACTAGGAAATCTCCTGTATCACGTATATATGAAGGTACCTTAGACGCTGCAGGCTGTAAAAATTATCGCAGTATTTGGACAACGGTTCCAATAAGGAATCCCAGCATGATACTATTGGTCATCCCGGCAGGTTCTCCAAGGATTTATGAACCTTGGGAACTAAGTAAAATATTGGAGTCTTAGGATATTTATTAACCAAAAAATTCAACTCACGTTTGGTAATCCATTGTTTATCAAGAGCTTCTGACAATAGTTGAATTATACGAGCCATCAAGCCAGGTGTGGGGTCAGCATCTAGAGGCTGAAAATACTGGCGATTATTTAGGTGATTATCTATTTCACACTGATATTGATCAGTGGATTGCACCACTACTGCCCCACCTTTGTCAGCCCTATGGATGACCAAGTCAGACTGCAATAGCTGTTTAATCGCTTCAAATTGTTGCCAAGTTAGATTAGAATAACAAGGAAACCTATCCTCCATGATGCCAACTTCTCATAGAACCAATTCTTGATAAGTAAACATTGTGTCCATAGCCCCTGGAGGAACCCATTTTGAAGAGCCGGTAATCAACGATCCATCAGATGGACGCATATTTTGCTGTGAAGAATACTGAATAATCCGCAGTTTCCGAAAGAAACACTAAAGGGCCAATCAAATCTCAAATTTGTCATACTTTGGGACTGGCACAAAGGAAAGGCCCAATTCTAGCACTTGTATTTGAGATGGTGTCAATGATTGCCCTGATAGGTTGATAACAGCTGATTCTTGGTTCTGGACCACGTGTCCGGGCCCTCCCAAAAATCCTGTTGGTAAAAGCGACGGGATCTGTGGCCATGACGAGAATTTCCCTGGTCATTATCAGAATAATAAGATCGTGAGCGATAAGCCCCTCGGCGTGTTGTTTCTGTAGTCTCAGTATCTGTTGAGTCATCCGAGCTCACTGTAAAAGTAACATGCTTGGTAGTTGATTGTTCTGTCTGGCCGATTTTAGGGTTACATTCTTGCTTTTCCAACAAACGTTTAATGATAGCGTACTCTAGAGGATCTAATCTAAGAGATCTGGTGGTCAAGACAACATCTCCAATGGACCGGCCCCGTTCCTTTCATCAAGCCCCGGGCCACTTTGAATGCGGCTCATGCCGCTATTGCATGTTGGCCATAGTAGGGCCCATTTGGACGGATGGTCTGAATTGTCAAAGAACATGTTTGGTTTCATCTGTCCACAGAACATTTTCCCAGAAGGATTGTGGTTTCTCAAGGTGGGTCTGGGCAAAGATCAAGCGTGCCTTTTAAGGTCTGTCTTTGAACAGTGGGGTTTTCCTTGGCCTTCACCCATGAAGTTCTTCTTTGTTTAGTGCATGGCATATGGTGTGAGTTGAAACCACCACCCCAGATTGCTCCAGGTCAGCCTTAACCTCTTTGGATGTAGTACACGGTGTTTTTCCAACAGTTCGCACTAACCTTCAAAAACCTCTTGGATTAATTCTCCTCTTCCCACCATGTCCTTAGAGGTTCTTGACAGTTCTATGAGCAGAAAACTTCTTAACAGCATTGTGAATTGTAAACACAAGAATCCCCAAACACACCGCCCAGCCAATACAGCTTGCTCAAAATACTGCTGCTTGATTAATCACTGGATCCAAAAAACAAGAACACATCACGCTGGTCCTTCACTGGTTACCAATACAATCCCGCATAAAGTACAAAACAATAATGATGACATACAAGACGATACATAAACAAACCACCAATTGTTTACAAACATTGATCCACATGATCCCAGAGTCCAGGACAAGGAGGAAACAACATCAAAACATCCTCTCAACTCCACAGAGCAAACCCAGTAGTTCTCAAACAACCTGCCAGAGAGCCTTTGAAATCTTCGCTCTGACTCTCTGGAACTCACTACCATATTACCTAAGAACAATTAATGACACTTTTTATTTTTGGAAAATGGCGAAGACTCACCTGTTCACCGAATACTATGGGCCAACACTTAATACGTAACTACAACTCAAATACATAAAGACTTTCATTACTATCCCCTCACTCAAATAATATCTACATTTGGACTGTAAATAAACCACACTGACCATCCCTTACTCTTAATGTCAACCATTAACATTGAAATGTAAATAGTTACCACTGTTGGCGTAACAGTTAATTTTCTAGACTGTATCATAGTTACACCTTAACAGGTCTATGTATAATTGTTTTGTTAGATGTAAATCGCTTTGATAGCATTGAAAGGCAGTATATAAAAAAGTTAAATAATAAATATATTTAAAGATGGTCTTGTACCCCTTTGAAGTTTGATATTTGGTGATGATGGCTTTTCTGACAGTCTCAGGCTGCTGTCTCGTCTTCACCATTGTGGAAGTGGAACAGGGAGTGAATATGGCCATTTTAAACATTATAGCTATCATTCATTGGTTGATTCAAGTCATGTGAGTACTGACAATTGATCACAGATGTGTCTAATTTTACTGCAATGGAATATGGTTCTTCTGTTCAAACTGATTTGAATTATAAGAGTGCCGATAATTATGTCCTAAAATAGATCAAATTTTTGACCATGCTGGGGGCTGGTTTTGACAGTGGAGGAGATTCATATCAAGTGAGAGCTGATTGTTAAACGAATATCTAAAGTTATTCAGGAACAGACTAACCCCAGGTTACTGGAGGAGATCTATTCACCACGTCAGGAATCAGATATGTCATTTTAATTACTGCATTCTATATGACCCTGGGTGTTCTTTTCAAATTTCACAATAGTGTTTTATGTTTTGTGAGTCACACAGTTGTGTTGACACACACGTGTAGGAATGGTTCATCGGTTTTTAGGTAAACCTTAAATTGATTAAATAGGAAAATTTGTCACAAGAGGTAGTATTCCTCATGACAAATATTCTAACAAAAAAAATGCTGCATCCTAGCTGATAGGATATTTTTGGTCTACTTTTGATCTGTTTTGGGAATATATTTGAATGGACATTGTGTTTTCATTGGTTTTTGCATAAAAATAATTATGTCCTGGCAATGTCCCAGTTTATATACTATTTCCTACTATTTCTTTTTTTAATTAGTCTTGTTTGATTCTTTTATGTGTCAAATATGTGTGCATATATAGCAAAAGCCATTTCACTGGCCACTTTTTTTAATGAGATTTTGGACATTAAGGGGTTGAACTGCAAGGGTCCAATAACATTGACCACAAATATAACTTTGCACCTGTCCACATTAAATTTCATCTGCCATTCTGATGCTCAGTCTCCCAATTTTTCAAAACAAAGGATATTATAATGCCTCTGTATCGTTCCATGGTGCGACCGCACCTTGAATATTGTGTGCAATTCTGGTCGCCGTATCTTAAAAAGGATATAGCGTTATTAGAAAAGGTACAGAGAAGAGCCACCAAAATGGTAAAGGGAGTGGAAGGCTACTCCTATGAAGACAGGTTACAAAGGTTAGGGCTCTTTAACCTGGAAAAGAGACGGCTGAGGGGATATATGATAGAAGTCTATAAATTAATGAACGGAGTGGAACGGGTAAACGTAGATCGATTGTTTACGCTATCAGAATATAGAAAGACTAGGGGACATGTAATGAAGCTACAGGGTAAACTATTTAAGACAAATAAGAGAAAATATTTTTTCACTCAACGTGTAATCAGACTCTGGAATTTGTTACCGGAGGATGTAGTAAAGGCTGTTAGTGTAGCTGGGTTTAAAAAAGGTTTGGACAAGTTCCTGGAGGAAAGGTCCATAAACCATTACTAAAAAGGGACCCAGGATATCAATGCGTGACCCAATACAAGCATTGTGGAACCTGTGTCTCTTGGAGAAACTGCTAGGTACGTATGACCTAGCTTGGCTACTGTTGGAAACAGGATACTGGGCTTGATGGACCTTGGTCTGACCCAGTATGGCATATCTTATGTTCTTATGTTCTTAAGGTCCTCTGATGTAATGTAATCATCCTCAATGGACCAAGCATCTTTACCCATACACCCTCCTCTAACGGCATTTTCTACCTCCCTGCAAGTTTTATAGGATTTATTTTGTAATTCTATTTTCTCTCTAAGCTTTCAAAGAGAAAGCACAGAAAGAAAAGATCCCCTCTCTGGTGAAATAACACAGGCACAAACCTCTGTTCCTAGAAAACAAAATGGGGAGAAAAGCTTCTCTGAGGCCTTAACCTAGAACAAAAAAACCCACAAAAACATTTACTGTGCCTCGAAGAGAAGAGAGGGGTGATACAAGGAAACATCCCAACTTCTTGCTGTGGCTTTCAAAGCATCATAATGTAAAAATGGAAGAAGTAGATGCAGAGAATTGACTAGGGGAAAGAGGAGGAACAACCAAGAAAAAAAGCACAGTGCCTTGAATGTTCTAACCAGCTAGCCAGACCTCCATACAAGGGAAAACACTACACACAGCAGCAGGGAAAATTCAAAAATAGATGGAAAAAGAAAGGCTGAACAACAAAAGGAGGAGAAACCAAATTATCCTCAATAAAAAATCAAAGTGGAAAGGTTAGCTTGTAAAAACGAACACCAAATACTGTAAGTAGTAGGGTATAAAACTAAAAAAAATAGAACAGTAGAGGGCAAACCACTGCAGCAATAGCTCCTCGTAGGCCAAGCTCCAGCAGCAAGCTGAAGAAGAGTGTAAATAGTTAGTCCAATAAAAAGGTTTCATCTAGAATTTGTTTGCTGGCCCTTAATACTGTATCCTCTATTCTTGAATATTGAACATGCCGTAGGATGACAACTTAAGGGATAAGAGATAACGTTACACAGAATCTCAACTTTTGTCCTTAGTGTTATGCTTTTGTATTTCTAATATTTCTAATGTTTTCTAATATTTACTTATAGTGCTGCTTTAAGTGAATAAGCTGTTCAAAAAATGAAAGAAGTAAACTCCTGTCTGCAATCATACCTTGAGAAGTTGTTCGATGCTCTTCTTCGGACGGCCTTCTTGAACATCAAGTAAAACAGCTTGTAGCATCAATTTAGCTTGAGTTTCTATTGCACCAAAAGCATCAGCCTCCACTATTGCCTCTGTTATTAAACTTACGCAGTCCAATGCATTCCATTCTGTAAAAATATAGAAAACTGATTTTGCAATACTTTTTACAATATATGCAACATTGTTATTTTACTTAAGGCGTCTTTTACTAATGAGCACTAGGGGACATGATTCCGACTTGCTGTTGGAGAAATGCTTTCTGCACCCCCGATAGTTAGCACGTATCAGCACTCCAAGGCACCAATGGAAAAAAAATTATTTTATTTATTTATTTATTTTATTTAACAAAGTTTATATACCGCCCCTTCCTGAGATCAGGGGTGGTTTACATGGAATATCAGAACATGTTTTACATTGAACAAAGGAACTATGTACATTTAACATTCAGACTATATACATTTAGCATGTACGATAGTGTACGGGTAGTTATATACATTTAGGGGTATGTTTACTAAACAGCGCTAACGTTGCAGCTGCGACATTATCACATGATAAACCGTGCAAGAACATCACGTATCGCGCGATAACGTCTCCGGCGGCGTTAAGGTGCGCAGAGGGTGGAGTAAGGCTCCTCAGGGGCGGAGATAAGGGGTCAATGGGTGGAGAGTGGGCGGGGAGAGGCCCCATGCACACTAACGCCGTGACATGAAGGTCTGAAAATTAGCGCCAGTGAAAACCTCGCGCTAGAGGCAAATTTGCAGGGGAGAGAGACCATTTCAGTCAGCAATGTGCAGCAAAGGCAGGGAAACCAAGAAAAGTGATAGTAGTGATACATGTGCAGCAACATCATAGTGCCCAAGTGCGAGAGGGCACTACGGTGAGGCTGCAGATGGGATACAGGGGGCTGCAGGCAGGACATGCAGTGTGGCAGCTGGGGCACAGGGTGGGCTAGGCAGATGCCTAGGTGACACATAGGAATGTAGAAGCAGAAAACCAGCAAGACAGCAACTGACCAAGGGTAAACATGGCCACGAGTGTGTGTCCCATAGTGTCCCAGGGGACAGTACCCAGCAAGTACCCCAAAGGGCACATAACATCAGCAGGTGGTGCCGGGGGGGAAGCATGGATGTCTATGCAGGCACCCCTACCCCATATCACGCATCATAGGCAGCTGCCTATCGGCACATGGGATGGCCTGGGACTGCGCACCACCAACACCACCGGCAGAAGGGCATGTCAGCATGGTGGCGGAGGGGTGCTGGTGGCGGAGGGGGCAGTGGCCTCTGCCAAGAGCAGACCACGGCCAAGCCCCGTTTAGGTGGGTGCCGTGCACTGCAACAGACAAGGTCTGTCTGATAGACAGTCATGGTATCCACAGGGAATGATCAGCCCCTGTGGCAACAGTTTGGTGCAGTACACACAGCCAGTGTGTTCAGAAGCAGAAGGTCACAAGTTCCAGTCCCAGCTGTAGCTCCTGCAAACCATGTCCCTATATTTTACCCAGTACTAAACCGTGGTAATAAAGACGGAACCTTTATTGCAGATAAAATAAACATGCCATAAACGCCTATATTTTACCCTACAGAATATATTTTACCCTACAGAACACAGACACCATAAACATGTGCAATCCTTAGAGCAGAGTTCCCCAAATTCAGTCCTGGAGGGCCAAACACCATTCAGGTTTCATGCTGTCCCTAATAAATATGCCTGTGCTGCATTTGTATGCCCCGCCCCCATTGTATGCAAATGTATCTCATGCATATTGTGACCCCCTATTAATGCCCCCAGCGAAGGCATGTAGGGCTTAAGGGGTTTGTTTCCTTCTTGAACAGGTATTCCACTATTTCCTGAGGCAAAGCCTGCTGGGAAAGGTAGTTCTCTTTTACCGTCCAATCAAGGGTAGTGTGACTCAAAAGTGATCAAAGCAACAAGGATTTATTCCCCTCCCGGGGTGGATTTCAACAAGGAAAATAAGGTACAAAAACCAGGTGCTTCTGGCAGAAGGACAAAATAAAACTTTCAAACTCAAACAGCTTACTTCAGCACAAAAACATGGCTTCCAGCAATCAAGGTAAACAGTTCTGTTTTCTTCACATCTTTGTACTTTTAAATCCCAACAATTCTGTATTTCTCTTCAAAGCATTAATTCAACACAGGGATAATATATCATTAGATAATGTAATTGTACAGTCCATCAATTCCTCCGGAGTATTTACAAACTCTGGATCTATCTCCATTAATTCCTCTTGTGAGGCAGGAAATGTTTGCAACGTTAAATCTTGTGCCACGCCTTTCCTCACTGCTTTAGGCTTCTGGCTATACTCTTGAATCAGGTACTGTTTTAAACAAGCATTCTCATCACAGTCATTTTCCTCACAGCCCCAACCCTCCAGGTAGATAAAATCACAGTGATTATTAAAACCCCAGCCTTTAGGCTTACCTCTAAACCTGGCTGACAAAGGTTTACTCTGAGACGTGGGAATGGCTGTAGGTTCCAAACCTGACTTGTGCACAGAAGGTTTAAACTGCCTTCCTGGCTTTCTCTCCTTTCTGTAATCCTCAGGATACTGCAGATAACCTGGTCTGCTTCTGTTGTATCTTTCTCTTGGAGACTCTGTCCTCTCTCTGACTGGAAGCTTGGTTCCTCCCTTCCACGGAGACTCTGTCCTTCTCCTCCCTGGGATAACCTTGCTTGCTCCGTTCTCCTCGATACCTTCCAAACCTTCCTCAACTCCTTCCTCGACTCCCTCCATTTCCTCTACTGGGTCCTCTTTATGAGTCTGAATTCTAGGGTAATGCTTAACTCCACCCCCTAACAGGTGTTCTGCATTAGCTCGTGGCTCCCTATCTAATTGGCAGCACGGGTGTGTTTCTTTCCTTTGTGCTTGGTTTCCATGGCCACCATTAGCCATGTGCTTTTGTTTATGCCTCAGCACTGCTCCTGTTTCCTGCTTTTTAGCTCTTTCTGAAGGGCTGGAGGAACCCACTATGTCACAATATTCATTAGGGACAGCATGAAAATCTGAACCATGTTTGGCCCACCAGGACCAGAGTTGGGAACCTCTGCCCTAAAGCAGCGGACAACAGGGGCACAAACACCACACCCACAGGCTCCACTATCCAAAGCCTCATGGAGAGTCAAGCTGTTGGGCCCTGCGCGGAGCAGCATCTCCCAATACTAGTACCAGCATACCTTAGCAATGACGTCCTAATCTTGGGAACACGTTCCACATATATCAAAAGGTTGCTATGATTAATGTCAGATAACAAATCCTAAGTTGAACACAATTTGTTGACAGAGATTCATCATAGAAACCTTTCTGATATCTGTGGAGTGTGTTTCAGTTTTTGCTTCTGACAGTGTTTACCACCCCGGGGAGTGACCCCAACAGTATTGTGTACCATAGTAATGCCCGCACTGTGCCCAGGACTGGTGTGGCGGCCAGGGCTGCCAAAAACCTCTATATTTGCACAATCCTGGCGTAGGTGTGGGAGTTTGTGTATGTCTATCCAGTGTTTTGTGGCTGCCTACACCTTACTGAGCCCACACTGCTTGCACTGTTTCCAGTTTTAGCCTACCAATGTGCATAATGAGGAGCAAGATACTGTGGGTATGGCCCGGACAGGGTGGCCTGGGCAGGATGCATCTGCAGAGGGCATAGGGCCAATGGCTGGGACATTGTAGTGCCCGACCAACACCTGTACGGACAGGGTGGGCACAGCATGTCATGCTGGGGGGGGGGGGGTGTCACTCTCATTGAGCAGTGACCATGGCATGGCTAGGTTCCCCCATAGTGCTATACAGTATTTTTCTCAAGTGATATCTATGAGTTCCCTTTTCTGGAGCTCAATCACTGACATACCTGCTTGGTGTGTGTGCTCACATCCCATTTTTGGGTGCACACAGTTCCTCCAGGAACATGCACTATGTACTAGCTAGCAGACTGTCTGAAGTTAGCATGTGTATGGCTGGAACACCTTGCAGGGTGCAGCAGGTGGAGACTGATTGTGCTCTCTGCTGGTGAATGTCAGATAGTGGTGGGGGGCAGCTGCGCTTTCCTAGGTCTACTCTCTGTCTGCCAGTGCCCTATGTGATGCATACAGATCTGCATTGACTGCCCTGTAGGGTGCCTATTCCCCAGCAGGACTGGGGTCGATGGTCCCCTTTACTGCCACTATTGCAGAGATGGAGAATGTGGATCTGTTGGTGAGAGATCCTGTCCCCCACCCTGACCCACAAAAGGCGGGTTGGGTGGTGCTACATAATCCGCTTTTGGGTCCAACCACTGCCCTTCTCTTATAACATGTGACCATGGCAACCACACAGGATATGCACTATTCTGGGTGCATCACAGTCCACAAGTGCTAGATGTGACTGGGAAATGCAGATAGATAGACACAGGTGTATCCTAGGTGTGTCTGCAAGGACTACCTATCACACACTGGCACTGATGGGGACCTGCAGCACAGCTTATCTCAGGCAAGTCAGGTGCTGCAGACCTGGTGCTGGGTGCCCCACCTCACCCTCAGGGTGAGCACAGGAACTGCACAATGTCACTGTCTGTAGCTACTCTGTGCCTGTAACACACACGGTCATTTCCCCCTACCAGGCCGTGGGTGCTATAGAGGCGCATACCCCATCTTTTGAGCAGCTGTAGGTTCCTGATCTGCATGTACAGTGCATCATGGGTACGGGTGGGTTTACCCTATCCTGGTAACCACAGCAGACAGTTTGTGTGGTGACCTGGAGTCTTTCTGTAGCCAGCCAGCGGTGCATTAGATGTTATAGAGATGTAGCCCATTGGTTACTTCAATGACTGCAGAGACAGAGGTCATGGGTTTGATCCCACAGTGGTATTATTTAATAAGGCTGTCTGAGGCATTTCCTTTTAATTTAAATCAGTGCTGCCAGCAAAAACACCCTCACAGTGCTGTAGCCTAAGGTGCCTCATAGGGCGCCCTATAAAGCGCCCTATAGGGCACATTATAAGGTGCCTTGGCGGACAGGATACTTTATAATGTGCCCTATGGAGTGCCTTATAGGGCGCCTTATGCAGCACCTTAGGTTATGGCACTGTGAGGGTGTTTTTGCTGGCAGCACTGATTTAAATTTAAAAAAAGGAAATGCCTCAGACAGCACTGATTTAGATTAAAAGGAAATGCCTTGGACAGCCTTCTTACATAACACCACTGCGGAATCAAACCCATGACCTCTGCCTCCACAGTCATTGCAATAACCAGTGGGCTACATCTTTATTACTTCTAACACTGCGCTGGCATGAACTTAGGGTTAATGTGTGTTAATGTGCCACGACGCCCACTATCACGTGATACAGATTCTTGCTACCTTGCAGCCGGAATGCCCACTCCTTATAGGGCATTCTTCACATTATCGCTGCAACTAGCGCCGGTAACATTAAGACAGTTTAGTAAACATACCCCTTAGATTGTTTAATGTTTGATCTAGGGTGATTATGTCATTTTGGGGCTTAAGTTGTCAGGAGATGAGAGGTGATAATGCTTTAGGGTTTTTGGGAGCTAATGAGGGTGTTTGAGTCACCAAAGTGTTCTATAAAAAGATGTGGTTTTTTGTTCTTGCAAAATTGCTGAATGTCTTTTATTGCTCTTAGGTCATTGGGGAGTGAGTTTCACAGTATTGGGGCCACGTAGGAGAAGGCTCTGGTACTGGTACATTGATTTGTGTTGCAGATATGTGAGGGAGTTATGTATGTATTTTGTGAGCTGTTTCTTCTTGTTCTTGACGTGTTTGGTGTTGTAAGGAGAGAGGAAAGGGTAGTAGAGGCAATGTTGCAATGATGTTTGAAGATGATCATTATATATTTATACTTTACCCTTGCGGTTATTGGAAGCCAGTGAAGATCGCAGAGTATGGGGGTGATGTGATCCTTGTAAGTTGAATTGGAAGCTATCCGGGCAGCCAGGTTTTGCGCTAGTTGTAGTTGGTGGGTAGTTTTTTTGGGGAGTCCTTGTAGAATGCTGTTGTAGTAGTCTGTGAGAGGGGCTATTAAAGTTGTGGTCTTCCAGGAGTGGTTTGTTGTGTTGAATTGTTTTTAATTTAAAGTATATATTTTTTGTTACTGCTTTTAGGTGTGTGATCATGCTTAGAGTCTTGTCTAACACTACTCCTAGATATCTTACTTCTGACTTATTTATTTATTTATTTAACATTTCTTATATACTGCCTTTCATGATATCAAGGTGGTTTATATTGAACAAACTGAAATTACATTGAACAGGGCATTATAACTTAGAGATAACTATTTACAGGGAACATGGACAATGGAGGGTTAAGTGGCTTGCCCAAGACCACAAGGAGCACCTGTGGGACTAGACACCCCAGTCCTTCCGGCCCAAGGTTGCTGTCCTCTAGTGGGATTTGAACCCCTGACCTTCCGGCCTAAGGTAACTTGTCCCAACCACTAGGCCACTCCTCCCTCCAAATCGACTTGACTTTGATTTCTGTGTCTTGTATAGTGATTTTGCTGGGGGGGGGATGAAGTTTGGGTTCCGTGAAATGAATAGTGCCTCTGTTTTCTTGAGACTGATATTGAGGTTTTGGGTGTCAAGCCATTTCGTTATATCAGAGATGCATGCGGTGATTCTGGAATTGTTTAGGTTAGCAATATCCAATGGGAGGTACATCATGATATCATCTGCGTAAAGATGATAGCTGATGTTGTGTGAGTTGAATATGCTGCATATTGGCTGCATGTAAATGTTAAATAGTAGGGATGAGAGAGAGGAGCCATGGGGGACACCAGTTTTCTGCAGAAAGGTTGAGGAGGATTCATGGCCTATTTGAACTTGCTGGGTTCTGTTGTTTAGATAGGATGTGAACCATTGTAGGACTGTACCTTGTATCCCAATGTGTTTTAGCCTGTTTATTAGGAGGTTGTGCTTTATGCTGTTGAAGGCTGCTGCTATGTCTATAAAAATAAGTAGGAAGACCTGTTTGCCAGAGTCCAGTCCACAGATGATTTTCTCAATTAATATTAGTATGAGGGTCTCGACGCTGTGTTGAGGCCAACCCCATGTTGATTTTCATAAAGGGGGGCATTTGCTTCAATGAAATCCTGCAGTTGCAGTTGTACAACCTTTTCAATAACCTTTGATAGGAAGGGTAAGCTTGATATTGGGCGGTAGGAATTGAGGGAGTTTTTGTCAGAGTTTGCGGATTTTATTATTGGTCGTATAGTTGACTGCTTGAGGGAATCAGGCATTTGCCCTAGGTTTAGCGAGGAGTTGACTATCTCACAGATTATTGGGGTGAATTCATCCTTTGTTGATTTTAACCAACTGACTGGGCAGGAGTCCCTTGGTGAGATAGTTGTATTAATATTGGTTATGATGTTTTTGAGGTGTTTATTATCGATAGAGCTGAATGTTGTCCAGGTAGAGAGGTAGTGCGTGTTCAGGTTTGTGGACTGGGGGCATCCATGGTGCTCTCATTCTGGCAATGGTGTGAAAATGTATTAATATAGTAGCTGGCAAACTTTTGGGAGTGTATTACTAAGGAGTCATCTTCGTGAGTGTGTGTTTTGGTGAGGTTTTTTACTATGGAGAATAGCTCCCGTGGTTTGTTTAGAGATTTAGTGATTACGGCTGTATGGTATTCTTTCTTCCTAGTGTTTACAGCATCTTTGTACTGTTTCAGTGTTTATAGGTATTGTGTGTTGTCTTCTGTTTTCGTGCATCTCCATTTTTGTTCTAGGTTTCTTAGTTTTTGTTTTAATTTTTTCAGGTCATGAGTGTACCATTTGTTTGTGTACTTTTTTATGGTGTTGTTTTGTCTTGGAGCTGTGGCTGCATTGGCAAAGACTGTGTTCCAATTTTTTATGTATTCATCTATGTTAGTATAGGAGTTATTAAAGTATGGGCGTGTGTTGTCTAGGAATGTTGAAGGGTTTGTATTTGTTAATTATGTTTGGTTTTGCATCAGGTATGGTTCTGTTGGGTAGTGTGGGTAATGTGAGCTCTATCAGGTAGTGGTCTGTCCAAGGTAGTGGCGTAGATATTGGGGAGGAGTAACAAGTGTTGTGAGTGGTGTCTGACTGCAGGAATATTAGATCAAGAGTGTTACCTTTCTTGTGGGTAGGGGTTTGAACTACTTGGTGGAGGTCTATATCTGTCATTGCGTTGAGAAAGTGGGAGGAATGGGCACTATGTAGTGAGGGGAGATTAAAGTCTCCAAGTATGATCTGCAATTTGTTTGTGTTTTTGGAACATGATTGTTCTAGTATGATATCCAGGATTTTTGGGGAAGGCAATGGAGGTCTATATAATAAGGTTAGTGAGAGGAATTTATTCTCTATGGTAAGGATGTCAATGTCCTCTATATTTTTATTCAGGTGCAGAGTGGTGCATAATTCTTTTTTGGCTAGGATTAGCACACCGCCGCCACGTTTGTTTTGTCTAGGGCAGTGGTATAGGTTGTAATTAGAATAAGTAAGTTGGTTTACTAACACCTGGTCTGTTTCCGCTAGCCACGTTTCTGTTAGGCATAGTATATCAGGAGATTTGTCGTTAGTTAGGTCATTCAGGATTGGGATCTTATTTCTGGCTGATCTAGCATTAAGTAGTAGGTATTTTATAGGGTATGGTGTGTGTGAGGGTGGAATATGGTGGGTGTCAGGAAAAGGTTTTATATATATATGAGTCTAGGATTGTGTGTTTTATTGTGATTATGGGTATAGGAATGCTGTGGAGTAAGTTGGTGCTGTGGGGATGATCAGTGATGGTGATGTATTATGGGTATGTTATTATAGATGGATGGGGAGGAATGGAGTGAGTTAACTGAAAGAACCTAAATAGGGACAAAAACCGAAGAACTATGAGGACAGAATATCACCTGACCCTCTCAGCACCAAGCAGAACCAGGAAGGGCTCCAGAGAACCACCTCCAACAGACCATCTCCTATCAAAGCGAGGCAGAAGAAGGCCGCCCCTTGAACAAGAGGCCAACCCACTTCCACCGCAACATCTGACCGAAAAACACAGAGCGACTGTGCAAAATAACCAGTCTTACCACCAATAGTGCTGCTAAACTCCTAACACCTGCTCCAGAATAAATCATTGCAGACAAAGGAAGAAACAAGGGCCTACAATGAAAACCAACTGCCTGCCCTGACATCAAGTAGAGAACCTGAAGGCGCTTAAGTTCTCCTCCAACAATACCAGTCACACTCACAAACTTAGCAACAAACAAAATTCCTCTATAAGATAAACCAATCTACAATAGAACTAGGAGACCAGAGTTCTGCAACTTCTAGTTTAAGCATTGCAAAACACAGCGGAGGCCAAGGGCATCCACCATCCAGCATGAGAACCCAGGGAAGGGAGTCCTGAGTGCCCTCCTGAGACACGCCAATGTAGGTACAAGACAGCGCCCAGGAGAAGTGGGAAGACCAGAAACGCCATCCCGGTCCCCACAAAAACCGACGCAGATCCAGTACAAAACTAGTGCAGCCCCTTGGCCCTGTTTCTATTTTCTTGTTGGGCCAAACGTAAAACAAGGAAGTGCCTGAGAGGCCTCTACCTAGAAATTTTCAACCCCAAGGATCTATCTTGGGTCTGTTCCTTTTCTCTCTATTGTCACCAGCAGTGGCTGGACTGAGGCGTAGGCAACCAGTCACACTGCTGGGCCTGACCTTTCTTTATGAAAAGGAGTAGTTGAGACTGCGTGGTCAGGTTTAAGAAGGATTTTATTCCCCTCCCGGGGTTTGGATTTTCAAAAACAGTACAAAACACAAGAACTCAAAAGGTAGCCATGCTTCTGGCAAAACTGAAGGTGAAAACAAAACACAGCTTCTCGCTTGAACAAAAACCGGAATAATAAACAGAATCCAAATGAAAATGCTGACAGTCTCTTCTGTGCTCATTCAGCTCTCTACAAGGCACTCTTGTCTTTAGCTAGCACAGCGAACTTATATCAGCCATTAACAAAGAGCAATCCATGTCCTCAATACAGGGATTTAAGCTACTTGGCTCTGTAATCATTGGTTCTTCAACCACATTATTTTCTCTAGGGCAGAAAGTTTGAAACCTCCTCAAATCAGTCTCTGAGCTTTCAAAACAGCCCTCTCCACTATAAGGCAGGTAGTTATCAGACAGCTTGTAAAAGCAGGACGGAGAAACAGCTCTGTTTAAACCTGCTTTCTCTTTGTAGCTTTTCAATCTCCTACCTCTTGTGCCTGGCATTAGCTCATAACACTGTCCTGTTCTGGTCCTGACAGACTTTTCTCTTGGAAGTCTTCTGCAGGGTTTTAGAGACATACATTCATCCTCATCACTCATACAAATGTCTTCAACCGAATTACTTTCCCTCTCACAGGGTTGTAAGAATTTCAAGCAGCTCTGCTTTTCAATTATATATGGCTTCTTACCAGCTGCCTCACGTTCCTTCCACTGAGCTCTGTGCCTGGGAAAATCACACTGCGTCAGAGGTGAGTATTTCCTGTAACTAATCCCTCTTGTTGCAGGTAGCTTTGTTTCCCTTTGCAAATTCCTTCTTGGCTTTCTGCTCCAAGGCTCAGGTAATTCAAAGTCAGTATAGGAGTATTCTGACCCTCCGTCTGAGACCTGCAAGTTTCCTCGTACTTGCCAAGCTTCTGCAGCTTCCTGTTCCTCGTGAACTTCCTGCTCTCCGAGATCTCCCTGATCTCTCTGGTCTCCCTGGTCTAACTCTGTTTGCTTTGGACATTCTTTATACAGCCTTCGGGGCGTTTTCTTGCCCATGTGAAAACTGTTTTCCTGATTAACTGGGGAGTGGTTTGCTAGCTAGGCGTGCCTTCAGACCTCGTGTCTCAGCCTGTTTTGGTTGCCTATGGTAACTGGGAAGCTTTTGATCTCCCTGCCTGTCAGAATCTGAGCTAAACCCAGCAGATTTCTGTGTTTTAAAGGCACAGGGCAGATCTTCCGTGTCACACATCCCCCTCCTTAAGATATTACGAGCTGCAGACGTCCTCGTCGGACAGCACGTAATCTCCTCTGAGTTGAATCTTTTGCTCACTACATGTACCAACCTCACCTCCGCTGACCTTTCACGCCAAGGCTTCAGCAGGTTCAAGTGGTATACTTGGCGGCGCCCTTTTTCGTTTTCCACTTTGTAGGAAACGGGACCTACCTGGTCAACTATTGTACCCGGGCCTTTCCATCTGGCCTCAAACTTCGGACCCGCGTCCGCTACTAGGATTAAAACTTTATCTCCTATGGATAAATTCCTTGTTTTAGTCCCCCGGTCATAATATTTTTTCTGCCGGTGCTGGCTGGCCTGCAGATTGTCTATAGACACTCGGGATGTCCATTCTAAACGGTTCCTGAGGTCTTTTAGAAATTGGGGTACCCCTACTTCTGTCTCATCTGGTGCAACCCACTGCTCCCTAAGGATATCTAGGATCCCTCTCGGAGCCCTACCAAACAGCTCGTAAGGGGATGCTCCCAATGATGCCTGTACGCGCTCACGACACGCGTAAAGGACGAATGGGAGGACATTGTCCCATTCAACCATATTCCCTCCTAAGCTCCGCCTTAACATCTGCTTTAAGGACTGATTCATGCGTTCCACCAGTCCGTTGGACTGGGGGTGGTACGCTGAGGTGCAGATATGACGTATCCCAAAGGCGTCCCAAAGCATGGCCAAGTGTTTTGATGTAAAGTTTGTCCCTTGATCAGTCAAGATCTCTTGGGGAAACCCAATCTCACAAAACAACTTTATGAGCTCTATTGATATGGTTTTCGCAGAAATATTGCGCAGGGGTATTGCCCATGGAAACCTGGTTGCATGGTCCATGATCACTAAAATATATTGAAAACCCCTTGGTGTTCTTATTAACGGGCCTACAATATCCATTGCTAATCGCCTCACTGGGGTTGCAATGGTGGGTGGTGAAACCATCGGTACTGGCTTTGGTTTGGCAGCCGTGACCCGTTGGCATGCTGGACAGGACTCGCAATACCGGGTTGTTTCTTTAAACACTCCCGGCCAGTAAAAGCGAGCTAGCACCTGGTCTAATGTCCCTTGGACACCTTTATGACTGCCTACGGGGTGGTCGTGCGCCAATTTTAAGACTACCGATTTAAAGGTAGTTGGCACCACCAACTGCTTGCGTACAGTACCTGTTCTGGGATCTGTGCTCTCCCTGTATAACAGTTCCCCTTCTAAGAAGAACCTGGGTAAAATTGTCCTAGCCTCCTGAGCATACTCGAATGACCTTTTCAATGCTGGATCACCCTGCTGTTCTTTAGGGAAGGAAGGGAATTTCTTCACCAGCTCGGCTGGCACCCAAGGTAAACCCTCCCCGGCTTCCAGGTCTGCTCTTCCCTGCGACCTCTGTCTCCTCTCTTGACGTCTTTTTGCTTTATTCTTCCTGACCTTTTTAGGAAGGTTAACTAAATCCTCATTGGAGGGAAGTATGTCTTGGGGTTCCTCATCTGGGTTGGACTCTGGCTCTGGGGTTATGTCCCTATCCTCGGGCACTTCATCTGGCTCTGATAGCGGACTTGTCCCTGCCCCTGAGACCTTACTTTGGGACCTAGTGGAAACTAGACCTATTCTTTCATCTAGCCTCTCCGTAAGGGCTTTTTGAAAAGAAGGCCAATCCCTTCCTAACACCACCTCTCTTGGAAGGTGTGGGATTACCACTATTGGTACTTTCTCCTTGGTACCTAGTCCCTCTATAAGCACATCATATAATGAGTAATAGGATGAGGTTCCACGCATACATTTCACTTTCACATTCAGGGGTATCTGGCATAGGACAGAGGGGTTACTAGTCAGAATAGCCTGCCACATCATATGTGAGACCATACTCTGGTCTGCTCCTGTATCAAGGAGTGCTACGGCCTTCACACCCTCCACCTGGACATCTATGAGAAATCCTCCCCCAGGGTCTCTCTCTCCCCCTGAGATAAGGGCAATACGCTCCTTACATTCTTTGCGCATGTGACCACTCTTCCCGCATTGAAAACATTTCATCACATCATATTTACTTACATTTCCTCTTTGTACCTTATGAGTATAGGCTTTCTTTATACCTGGCATTCTTTCCATGCCCATTACTCTTAGAATGCTATCTCTGGAAGCTCCGGCTAACTCAGCTTCAAAATAACATTCTGTCAGTTCAGCCGCTTCCCTAGTGGATTTGCACATCTGCAACAACAAGAAAGCTTTAACTTCCGGCGGTACAGCCTCAAAATATTGCTCAAGGAGCACAGCGTCCATTAAAGATTCCACTGTTGCCTTCTCTGGAGCAAGCCATTTTGTTGCTAGACCTTTAAGTCATTGCATCAAAGCTTTCGGCGTCTCTTTAGGCAAGAGCCTTGCCTCTCTAAAAAGACGTCGATAGTGTGTAGGTGTTAAACCTAGCCTATCTCTCACGGCTAATTTTACGTCCGGGTAATTGGACGCTAGGCCTGCGGGCATCGCCTTGTAGGCCGTCAATGCCTCTCCGGTTAAAGACATAGCGAACCTAACGACCCACTGGTCTAGTGGCCATTTAGCCGCCTCCGCAATCCTTTCAAAGGCATCAGAGTAGTCGTCAAAATTGTCAGTCTTTTTCAAAGGTCCCAGTGCCAATGCACTACAGTTTTGCAGTCCTACCACAGGTGGTACGGGTACGCCTTCCTCATCTGTGGTGGGTGTCCTCTTCAGCAGCGCGGTTAGCAAGTCCAGAAGTGGCTTCTGCCGCGCAGCCAGTGCTGCCATAGTCCTGTCCTGGGCTTGTCGTGCGAGCTCACTCTGGGCTCTCCATTGTTCCTCCATCCATCGGAGCATGTCCTGGGGATCCATCCCGGCGTCGAAGTGTACCTGTATGGGAGAGAAAAAAACAGGGTCCACCAAGTGCGGCACAATATATATATATTTTTTTTTCCCTGTCTGCCTTTAGCAAGGTATATCTTCCTCCCCTTTCTCAGCAATCCTCACCACCCGTGCCCACCTACTTATACCTCAGCACGGTGTAGGATCTTGCGTTGAGAAAGGTTCTTTGCGCACCTCCTTCAGGTCAGCCTGTGGACGTCCACTCTGTGTCAGGATTTCCTCTTTCAGGATTTTCCTTCGCTGCTGTTTTTTTTCCTTCAGCCAATTGTATTTCTCTCAGGAAAAAGCCTTGGGTAGTACTCCTTTTTTTTTTCAAAAATCCTGCCAACTACGCCATTTATGTCACCAGCAGTGGCTGGAATGAGGCGTAGGCAGCCAATCACACTGCTGGGCCTGACCTTTCTTTATGAAAAGGAGTAGTTGAGACTGAGTGGTCAGGTTTAAGAAGGATTTTATTCCCCTCCCGGGGTTTGGATTTTCAAAAACAGTACAAAACACAAGAACTCAAAAGGTAGCCATGCTTCTGGCAAAACTGAAGGTGAAAACAAAACACAGCTTCTCGCTTGAACAAAAACAGGAATAATAATAAACAGAATCCAAATGAAAATGCTGACAGTCTCTTCTGTGCTCATTCAGCTCTCTACAAGGCACTCTTGTCTTTAGCTAGCACAGCGAACTTATATCAGCCATTAACAAAGAGCAATCCATGTCCTCAATACAGGGATTTAAGCTACTTGGCTCTGTAATCATTGGTTCTTCAACCACATTATTTTCTCTAGGGCAGAAAGTTTGAAACCTCCTCAAATCAGTCTCTGAGCTTTCAACACAGGCCTCTCCACAATAAGGCAGGTAGTTATCAGACAGCTTGTAAAAGCAGGACGGAGAAACAGCTCTGTTTAAACCTGCTTTCTCTTTGTAGCTTTTCGATCTCCTAACTCTTGTGCCTGGCATTAGCTCATAACACTGTCCTGTTCTGGTCCTGACAGACTTTTCTCTTGGAAGTCTTCTGCAGGGTTTTAGAGACATACATTCATCCTCATCACTCATACAAATGTCTTCAACTGAATTACTTTCCCTCTCACAGGGTTGTAAGAATTTCAAGCAGCTCTGCTTTTCAATTATATATGGCTTCTTACCAGCTGCCTCACGTTCCTTCCACTGAGCTCTGTGCCTGGGAAAATCACACTGCGTCAGAGGTGAGTATTTCCTGTAACTAATCCCTCTTGTTGCAGGTAGCTTTGTTTCCCTTTGCAAATTCCTTCTTGGCTTTCTGCTCCAAGGCTCAGGTAATTCAAAGTCAGTATAGGAGTATTCTGACCCTCCATCTGAGACCTGCAAGTTTCCTCATACTTGCCAAGCTTCTGCAGCTTCCTGTTCCTCGTGAACTTCCTGCTCTCCGAGATCTCCCTGATCTCTCTGGTCTCCCTGGTCTAACTCTGTTTGCGTTGGACATTCTTTATACAGCCTTCGGGGCGTTTTCTTGCCCATGTGAAAACTGTTTTCCTGATTAACTGGGGAGTGTTTGCTAGCTAGGCGTGCCTTCAGACCTCGTGTCTCAGCCTGTTTTGGTTGCCTATGGTAACTGGGAAGCTTTTGATCTCCCTGCCTGTCAGAATCTGAGCTAAACCCAGCAGATTTCTGTGTTTTAAAGGCACAGGGCAGATCTTCCGTGTCACACTATATACCCAGTCTCTTGGTGTGCTCATCTCTTCCCATGGCTTTCAGAAACATCTTTATGCCGATGACTCCCAGATCTCCCTCTCTATGCCTGAAATCTCTCCGGCAATCCAGACCCGGATCTCTGCCTGCCTTTCTGACACTGCTGCTTGGGTGTCTCACCGCCGCTTGAAATTGAGCATGGCCAAGACTGAACTTCTTATATGTCCCCCTTCTTCTCCTCTTCCTCTTTTCTCAGTATCTGTGAATAACTCTCTACTCCTTCCTGTTTCCTCGGCTCACAATCTTGGGGTGGTCTTTGACTCCTCTCTCTCCTTCTCCACACACATTCATCTGATAGCTAAGACCTGACATTTCTTTCTCTATAACATCAACAAAATCCGCCCATTCCTTTCTGAACACACTACTAAGACGTGTGATGCTGCAGACCCTCTGAGAGGGGAAGAAAATGTTTTAAACGCAGGAAAAGTCAAGCACAACCTTCAATATCGCGAGGAACCATATAGGGGGAGCAGGAGGGACCTCCGAGGAACAGAGGAACCACACCTCCTAGGTCATGAGGTAATGCCAGCCAGCTTCCAATCAAGAAAGAGAGGAGTGCCTCTTAAAGGGAATTTGGAAGGTTGGAAGGCAGAACAGGCAGAACAAGGGGAATTAGAACCGGATTCAGACCAGAGAGAATCAGGAGCAGAACAGCCTGGGAAAGGAGAACAGGCTGGGAAAGTGGTACGCCCTGGAAAGGAGGATATCCTGAGGAGACAGGACAGCCCCGGAGAAAGGCACAGGCAGGACGGCCTGGGAAAGGAGGACTGCCAAGAGAACCAGCAGAACCAGCAGGCTGGGCAGGACATCCGAGTGAATGGGCTAGATATCCAGAAGGAGCAGTAATCCCTGAACCACGGTTCCGCAGGAGGCAGCAGCAGCCGCATTGGCTTGGAGAAAGGAGACCCCGTGGAGAAGGTGGGACAACTCCATCCAGAGTGAGTGTTTGTTGTACAGAGAGGCAAAGGCGTGGCTGTGACTGCGGTCTAAAGCCAACAGCAAGACGGTTGGAGAGCTCAAGGCCTGTTGCACAGGCCAGGCAGGATTCCAACAGGAGCAGGCCTCAAACCTCACTTGGAGCAGACCAAGAAGAAAAGGTAACCCATATTTAACTAAAAGCAGGGTACAAACTGCTGATGTATGGGGAGTACAGGGAGCACAGGAATATTATCCTTGTGAGAATGCTTATGAGATAAGGTGCAAGAAACACGCACCAACTAAGAGACTTGTTAATGACCAAGCTTTACAGAAAGCTAAGACAAAACACTTGCCAAAGGAAGACAGTTCCCAGTATATGAGGGCGCAGGACCGATTCCCTGTATTCAACCCTGAGCATTGGGAGGTTGTGCAGAAGATATATAAAAAGCCTTATTACAACTTACCAACAAGTACTGACTTAGGCCCAGAGGCTTCAGAAGGGGAACCGATGCAGGTGGAATTGGCATCAGACACTGAGATGGACTGTAGCTTCTGTAAGACAGGAAGCTTGGAGTCCTTACTAAGCACCTAAGCTGGGTCTTGGGAGTTGAGACTGTTTGTTTGCCTGCTATACCATTTACTGTGAAGATAACAGTTTTCCTTTAATGCTTTCTTTTTCTTTATCCTGAAGAAAGGAATTTGTGTTTGACGTTTTTGTGTCCAAGCATATGAACCTTTGTGCATGAAAGGGGAAATAAATGCCTTTTGTTTTCCCTCCACTCGGACCTTTTGTTTTCTGTGGGATTTTGGTACCAAAGGACGCTACCAGGGCTGAAAGTCCCTGGGCCCTGTTTGATATTGGCCAAACCCAACCTTAAATGTTTTTATGTCCCACCTACCTCGCTCCAGTACACTGCCAAGGTAGGCCTTGTGACAGACGCTTATCCACTCCTTAATCACCTCCAGTCTTGACTACTGTAACCTACTCCTTGCCGGTCTCCCTTTGAATCATCTCTCTCCCCTTCAATCTGTTGAACACTCTGCTGCGCGGCTAATCTTCCAACAATCTCGTCATGCCCATATTAACCCTCTTCTCAAGTCACTTCATTGGCTCCCTATCCGTTTCCGCATCCAGTTCAAACTTCTCCTGCTGAACTATAAATGCATTCACTCTGCAGCTCCTCAGCCGGAACAAACTACCTATGTCTGTATGCCAGGCACTTTTACACAGCAGATGAGGGCCCGCAGCTAGACCCATTCAGCAATATATGCCAGCTCTAGCCAGTTCACCTGAGGCTAGCCCTGAGAGCCTGCAACACTCATGAAATCCAAAGAATAATAGGCCACAATATGGGAAATAGCTGGCCTCGTGACGACCTCAAGTCTGCCATTTGCAGGGCTGATGCCCTGAGTAGCACTCACCAAAGAACCAGTCATTAAGCAACAAACCACAGACCTTATGGCTAGTCTGGGACCGGTCAATTAAATATTGTCACCCTAAATGAATGATTTAAAAACTGAGACAGAAACAAACTAGTTCAGGATCAGAACTTCTCCTTTGGTGAGAACCTGTCCCTAAAATGGAGGGGCTGCTGAGAGAAAAAAATGTTAAAACCATTCAGATTACTTCAGATTAAATTTAGAATAATCTAGACCCTGAGTGCACCTGAAATCTGGTTGCCCATCCCTTTTACCCATACAGGAACTGATCAGGGGAAAACTCAATACAAGAGTGCAAAAGAGCCATCAAATGACCAAGATAGAACCTATCTTCTAATCCAAAACACAAACTAACCTCCATTACCAAGAGCCTCGGGAGACTCCGAAGCCCCTAGAAACACACAGAAACAATAAAATAAAATTTACCTCAAACCCTCTCAGGAACTTCAATGCAAGGAAGCAATGTTTGTGCCCAAACTTCTTGAGGGCACAAAGGAACCTGCTGGAAAATTCCTGCCAGAGTTGGGAAAAAAACAAACTTGACAATCACCATCCCCTTAGGAGAAGGACAAGACCGATCCTCCAATGAATCCCTTTCTTTGATTTAGTGAACAATAAAATGCTTTAAAAGATCCCAGCAGCTACTCCTACGAGTCACGCTCAGAAGAAAAACACAAAATGGCCTTTCTTCATGCCAAAAATGCCCTGACGAAAACAAAACCAGTCGGAAACCCTCAGAGGGCTGTGTTCCACAGGAGGAGGGCACTGTATTTTTCTCCTTCCAGTTTGATTAAGTATATCACTGAAAAAACAAAATCCCGATGCCCGGAGCCTGGAGCCACAGACAAAGATCCCGCCGAAAATGGAACTGACTAAGCCCCCCGATGCATATCGATGAGGTTTATAAAGAGACCCAAATGCCAAGGAAGAAGCCATGAGAACCCTTCAAAAATCCAGCGAACTCAAAGAGCAAACCTCTGGGGTGGCAGAGAAAGCTCTCAGGCACTCAAATGAAATATACCCACATTGTGGCAGCCCAAAGTCACCTCAGGCAACGAAGATTCATAGGAAATGACACGATAGGAAATGACACGATGTCCGACTGCCCTCCCACCAAAGGGAATGTGAGCCCTTGACACTTGTCATGGCGTAAGGCAAATAGTGCCTATGGAAACAGAAGAAAATGTGCAGAGCAGTTTTAAAATGGGCAGCTCAAAGCACATGGCTAGGGGTTGCTATAGGCAACCAACCAAAACACTAGCACCGGGTGTAGGTAAACGCCCCAGCAAAGCATTACCTCTTAGCTCATTAGAGGAGCAGGAACAGCTGCAGAGACTTGAGCTTATGAGAAACTCAAAGAATGACGCACTTAAATAGAGTCAGTCTTGAGCAGAGACAGAACACACGGGAGAGGTAACAGCGGAGTTAACAGGAGAGCTCAGGACAGAGCTATTCAGAGAGCTAACAGGAAAGCTAACCAGGACACATACCTGAGAATTTCAGACGGAGATTCCAGCAGCACCGCAGAGGAGTTTGCCCAAGAGGGAATACCGGAGGTTAGTGCCAGAGAGTTGGGCTGCACTGAACCAGAGTCTGGTCGTTGGGGACACAGAGGGATTCCTACCAGCAAACGGAGAGAAGCTGTGAGAGAGAATTTCCATGAGAGCAGGTACCTGGGGAATAGAAGCTCTGGTCCAAAGGAGATTTCCAGGCTCAAAGAAACACGTCCTGTAAGGGGAAATGAAAAGCTTTCGAGGGAGAAAGGCTATTTTCAGCTTCCCAGCTACAAAGGTTCCGGCAGAGGCCAGCCTGAAGAAAGGCCAATTCCCTGGAGTAGAGGTGCACTTGAAAAGCAGGATTTTACATACGCTTGTCCTGAAGTGTATGGCCCTCTAGAGGGAAAGTCTTCACTGCATGGTAACTTTCCCTTCCACTTTAATAGTGAGGAAGGGAGAAGCCCTTGCCAGAGAGAGGAGGGATTTTTGAATACTGGTGTAAGTTCCAATCCCACAGAAGTGAATTGCAGGGAAGCTCATGAGGCCATGGACTGTGATTACTGTGTGGAAAACTCAGAGGATTTCCAAATGGATTGTACACTTGTATTTGCGGATAATGTGACCTCTCTTTGCTGAAGTGTGCAGAAGGGAAATCTGTTTAAGAGAACAGATTTCAATTCACAGCTGTTGTAAGGTACAAGGCTTTTTTTGCACTTTTTGTTTTGCCTTAAGCTGAAAAGAAGCATTCCTTTGTAATTTTTGTAGTTCCATTTTGTGTTACACCAGAAGCATGGTTTATTTTCCTTTGTGATTCCTGATTGCAGAAGTTCTCCCGGGAAGGGAAATAAAATACCTCTTTAACAGCCTAGCTACTCGTCCACGACTACACTCTTTTTATTGAATAGCTAGTGGGACTTCAACTCCCAGGGGGCACTACCTGTCCCTGCTACCTAAGAAGAGGCCTCACTGAAACCCCCCAGGTCCTTTGCCTTCGGGGGTAAGTAGGTGCGTGACACACTCTGCCTCTCATTGGCCCATTCCCTTCACAGCTGATGGTCCCACACCTACTGGCTTCTTCTCCGCTTAAGGAGATGTCAGCTAGGGACAACATGGGTAGCTGAGTTGCTTTAAATACTTGGCTTTTCTTTTTTTGTTGTTGTTGCTTTGCATATCTCTTAGCAATTCCTACACCTCAAAGAGCCCAAAGAGGAGTGAATAGGTGGGGAGGGGAAGGGAGTGGAAGGGACCTGGCACCACCAGGTTTTACAACCTGGGACTTGTTGCTGGCAAAAACCAACCTGCAACCCAAATCCATATCATCCTTTCCAATGCAGTCCCAACTGCACAACCTCCATCTGCTGGACACTGAGACATACTGGTGAGATCAAGGCTGCACAGACCCCTTTGTACTATGATGTCAAAATCAAGCCAATGCTTTTCAGTCTCCATTTGCTAGTAGGCGTATATTTATTTATACATTTATTCTTTTATACCGTGTTTCCAAGGATCAACACAGTTTACAAAGAACTGAATTTCAACATTATATGGAACAATATTACATGGAATAGGTGTTATAACTTGAATGGAACAACTTATATGGAACAAATCTACAAAGTAACAAGAGTGGAGACTAGAGATAACACAGGACTGTGTTAAACTATATACATTACAGCAAGAATGCATGTAGCTGAAGTTGTTTCAGCATGAGCTGAGGAGCAGGAGGGGGAGGGATGGAGGGAAGGAGGGAAGGAGAAGGGGTACATAACCTATGCATCTGGACTGGACTGGAGGGACAATAAGGAATGTTATTTTACTTAGGGGGTCTTTTACTTACATGGGAAAGGGTCATGGCTCCGTGTTAGCTTTCCACTCCCCCAATAGTTAGCACAATGGTGTTGCACCTAATGCACCATGGTTTTGGTGCTATTTTGGCACATTTCGTGCAACATCACTGTGCTATCAGGGTAGCTAATGCAGAGCCCTGTCCTCTAATGCATGCTGCATTTGCACACTAACCCTTGCTAATTTGTTTAACAGGTTTTATATACTGCTTTATCATTTCGATCAAAGTGGCTTATACTGAAACTTAAACTTGGTAATGTACATTAAACAGGGACATTGATAACTTGGATTTTTCTGAGGCAATGGAGGGTTAAGTGACTTGCCCAAGACCACAAGGAGTGCTAGTGGGAATTGAACACTGAGTTCTCAAGTCAGGGCTCTAACCATTAGGCTACTCCTCCACTCTGAAAAGTAGCCTAATGGTTACAGTGTGAACACAGCTCTAACTGCGCTGAGCTCATCACATCCACTCTCTGCCCCTAACCCGCCCACTCTTGACCCTAACACGGGTTGCATTGTCATGGCCCTGTGCTAGCTGACAATGCATGCACCAGCACACCTTTAGCGCATGCTAGAACACGCTTCTAGCTAGTCCTCATTTGTAAAAGACTCCCTTAGAGTCGATCCCCAGGGTGGGCAACCCTCTTGCCAATTCTACTAGTGGTGAATTTGCTATGAGAGAGTGGCGAATTTGGATTTGCCATATTTTGGCTCTGACAGTGTGATCTATTGTGTAGAATCACCCATTGAGAGAAAGAGTAGTTACTCACCTGTAACAGGTGTTCTCCAGGAGCAGCAGGAATCAGTCCTCACATATGGGTGACGTCGACGGAGCCCGCGTATGGAGCATTTCCCCAGCTTTCAAGGAAAGCCTTTGGGAATGCAGCGCACATGCGCAGTCCCCTTCCCGCCCAAGGGTGCCATCTTGCTCAGTCTGATGACATAGCTAAAAGACAGCAAAAAATCAAAATGAACTATATGACTGCAACTCCAGGAGAGGAGGGAGGGTCGTGAAGACTGATTCCTGCTGCTCCTGGAGAACACCTGTTACAGGTGAGTAACTACTCTTTCTCCAGGACCAAACAGGAAGTCAGTCCTCAAATATGGGACTCCCCAGCTCTAGGCTACCGGGAACCCTAAGCTGAAAAAACGGCTCCCTCTCAAGAGCCTCAGCATTTGTGATAAGAATATCCTCTGAGAACGCCCCCGTACGGTAACCCAACACAAGGGCTGGAGGGTAGGAGTTGCCTAAACCTCAAAGACATTACGGAGTACCACCTGTCCAAAAGCACTGTCCCTCCGGGACTCTCTCTCCAGGCAGTAATGGGATGCAAAGGTCTGGCCTGAAGACCAAGTTGCGGCCCGGCAGATGTCTACCAACGGAACAGAGCGGAGATGAGCTACTGACACGGCTTTCGCCCTGACACGGTGGGAAGTGACTCAACCCTGCAAAGGGAGGTCGGCTGCCTTATACGCCCAGGCAATACAATCTGCTACCCAAGTGGACAATGTACGCTTGGAGACAGGTAACCCCAATTTATTAGGGTCAAAGGAGATGAAGAGCTGAGTAGCACTTCGATGCCCCCGCATACGTTCTATGTAAAAAGACAACACCCTCTTACAGTCCAGGGTATGCAAGACTGTTTCAGCCCGGCTGGTATGCGGCCTGGTAAAAAGGGTCGGAAGAACCAAATACTGGTTGAGTGGAAAGAGGAGACCACTTTTGGAAGGAACTTGGGATGGGTCCGTAGGACCACCCAGTTCCTAAAGAACCGTGTGTACGGTCTATCAGAAACCAGAGCTTCTAGTTCACTCACACGTCTGGCCGAGGTCAGAGCCACCAGGAAGAGCGTTTTCCAAGAGAGGAAGCGCAATGGCAAGTAGCCATCGGCTCAAACAGTGGGCAAGTAAGTTGCTGCAAGACCACATTCAAGTCCCACTCAGTTGCCGGTGGACGAACCGGAGGCTTGAGTAGAAGCAGAACTCTGAGAAATCGGGACACAAAGGGGTGAACAGACAAAGGTTGTCTTTCCACCGGTGAGTGGTGCACTGACAAAGCACTGAGGTGGACCCAAACAGAGTTAGACTTAAGGCCTAGGTCTGACAGGTGACGTAGATACTGCAGTACTAGTGGCACAAGGCAAGAGAAAGGATCTTCATTGTGCTGAGCACACCATACCGGAAACCTATGCCACTTGAGGGCATAGGACTTTCTGGTGGACTGCCTCCTAGAGGCCAAGACCACCTCCTCAACCTCCTTAGGTAGAAATAAGGGAGCTAGCACTATCCTTTCAGCAGCCAGGCCATCAAATTGAGGGACCTGAGATTGGGGTGCAGAAGGGAACCTTGCTCCTGAGACAGGAGATTGTGTTGCTACCCCAGAGGGAATGGAGTTTCCACTGCCAACTGCAGCAGAAATGGAAACCACGGCTGCCTCGGCCATCTGAGGGCTACCAGAATCGTCGAGGCCTTGTCCTGGAGAATCTTGAACAGAGTTCTGGCCACCAGGGGCATGAGAGGAAATGCATACAGGAGGCCCGTAGACCAGGAGATCAGAAAAACATCTGCTGCCATCCGCAGGGGAAGCGGCTGTCTGGAGCAGAATCTGGGCAGCTGACGGTTCAGTGGACTGGCAAAGAGTTTGATGGATGGAAGTCCCCAGCGGAGGAAGATCTGCTGGGCCACTTATGGATGCAACTGCCATTCGTGAGGCTGGAGAATCCTGCTTAGCTTGTCTGCCAGGAAATTCTCCTGACCAGGTAGGCAAACTGCTTTGAAAAACATACCCTGTTGGACCGCAAAGGAGCAGAGATCCAGTGCCTCCTGACATAGGAGACTGGATCCCGTGCCCCCTTGTTTGTTCATGTAGAACATTGCCACTTGATTGTCCGTCTGAACTAGGACAGACTGGTGAGAGAGGGCATGAGAAAATGTTTGCAGAGCTAAGCGGATTGCTCGCAGCTCCAAAAGATTGATTTGTTGAGTGGCCTCCCGAGGAGGCCACAGGCCTTGAGTGCACATGCCCTGGCAATGTGCACCCCAGCCCTTTAAGGAAGCATCGGTCGTCAGCACCCTTGTGTGTGTTGGAGTCTGAAAAGGTACCCCCCTGAGAAGGTTTGGGAGATGTAGCCACCACTGTAAGGAGTCCAAAAGTGGTTTGAACACCTCTACTCTGTCTCGGAGGTTGCCTGTAGCTGCGTCCACCGAGTTCTGAGGCACCACTGAGCAGCCTGCATGTGCAGACAAGCATTCGGAGTCACATTTACAGTGGATGTCATGTGGCCCAGGAGCTGCAGGTAGTGTCTAGCGGAAACATGAGAACTGCTTTGGAAATGGTTGGCCAAGTCCATCAGTCTGTGGGCCCTGTCCTCGGGCAAGTAGACTCTTGCCTGAAGGGTGTCTAATCTCACCCCTATAAACTCTAGGTTCTGAGAGGGAAGCAAAGTGGACTTTGTGCAGTTTATGACAAAGTCCAGATGCTGAAGAAGAGAGACAGTGTGAAGAGTAGCTTGTCGGGCCTCCTGGAGAGACTGGCCCCTGATGAGCCAGTCGTCCAGGTATCGGAAGACAAAAATTCCCTGATTCCTGAGATAAGCCGCCACCACCACCAGGCATATGGTGAAAACCCTGGGGGCAGAGGTTAGGCCAAAGGGAAGTACCCTGTACTGAAAATGGTTTCCTCCCACCACAAATATGAGATATTGTCTGTGGTCTGGATGAATGAGGATGTGAGTATAAGCATCCTTTAGGTCTAAGGAGCATAGCCAGTCTCCCTGCTGGAGGTAGGGCATCAGTATTCCAAGGGTAAGCATCTTGAACTTTTCCCTCTCCAGAAACTTGTTTAGGTTTCGCAAGTCTAGGATAGGCTGGAGGCTCCTCGGCTCGAGGCTCCTCCTCGGCATCCGCACGGATTGCCAAAGCCTTGGCCATGTCCCACACAGAGAACCGGGTATCCTCCGGGGGGTGGGGGGGGGGACCTTCTCCAAGGCTCGGACTCCGGGGAATCCAAAGGGATGCACCGGGTCCAGAAGGTGTCTGGAGACTCCTCATCCTCCGTCTCCGAGGAGGAGTCGAGCGGCTCCGGCCGTGTGGGCCTCGGTGCCACCTGCCCCAACACCGAGGACACCGGCGTCAACGACCTTGGCCCCGCATGGGAGGTCAAGGGGGGCCTTGACCAAGGATCGACTCGAGACTTGGACTCGAGGATCGGCTCGGCCTCCGGGGTCGACTTAAGACGTCGAGGTCCCAGTGGTCGGGGCAGATGCACCAGTCAGACCGGCGATCAGCGCCCGCTGCTGTTCCATGAAGGCAGCCAAGCTGCTCTCCAAGACTGTCAGCCTGAGTCCAAGCTCAGGAGACTCAGCAAGCCCTGACTCGGGCCCCGACGGCATCTGGCCCGACATCAGTTCTCCCGGAGGAGAGTCCACGAGGACAACAGAACTTACATGACTCGGGGATTCTGGCTCCATGCAAGGTAGTTTGGACGGCCTCTCCGACTCCGAGAGCCTGGGATGGCAGTCAGGACAATGCGACCTGGCCCTCGAGGACCCAGGGGCCTCCACCGATGCCACCCTCACGAGCTTCTTCTTCCTTTTGTGTTCCCGGGTGGGAGACCCCCTCTCTCAGAGGGACCACGACGGCACTCGGGATCAGACTCCTGAGATGTCGAGGCCTCTGACGAAGTCCGGGCCCGGCCGGACGCGGACTCTGAGAAAATTCTTCAACGTTGATGCTGACGGCTCCGAAGTGCCTTCGATGACATTTTCCCGCACAGGCCACAGACCAGCGGGTCATGGTCAGGCTCGAGGCATTGGAGGCAGCAGTCATGTGTGTCAGTGAGAGACATAAGTTTCTTGCACCGATCAAATTTTTTGAACCCACTGGCAGCCATCAGGGGATAAAGGACCCCTGCAAGGTCAAAAGACCAGGCTGCCAGTGAAAATAACAAAAAAGGCGCAAACACTAGTCACGAAGGACAAAAACCGACAAAAGAAATTCTGGACTCAATACCGGTGTACAGAGCCAAGGCGGGAAGGGGAACCGGCGTCGAAACGGATAAGAAAATAGCGGAAATCGCAGAAATAAATCTACTTTTCCCTGGTGACACAAACTCACGTCCATTGGGCTCCATGGAAAAAGAAAGACTGAGCAAGATGGCACCCTTGGGCGGGAAGGGGACCGCGCATGTACGCTGCATTCCCAAAGGCTTTCCTTGAAAGCTGGGGAAATGCTCCACATGAGGGCTCCATCGGCGCCGATGTCACCCATATGTGAGGACTGACTTCCTGCTTGGTCCTGGAGAATGCCATTCTTTGCAAGTGATCACTCACATTCTATTCCACCCTCACACTTCCCTCCACAGTAGGGTGTGTCAATTTTGGAGATGTCATAATTCCAAAAAGCACTAGTGAAAAAATGGTACAATTTCATGTGACAAAACAACAACTAGCTTTAAATTTTGTATAATATGTTATTCACCTACCTGTAATTTCCACGAAATTTCACAAAAATACACAAATTGCTAAAATATGTTTAAGTGCTCTGATAATAGTTTTTATGTGTTTACATTGCATATTAATGCTTTTGTGCCGCAATTATCAATTTATCTTACTTATTTACCCATATTGGCACTAACATATTGGTTTCATTTTCTCAAAGGTTTTAAACATAGCACTGTCATAGTGATAATCTTATACTGAAAATGTCCAATAGAAAAACAAGACTGCTAATCTGGACTCATTTACATTATTTGTTGGGATCAGGCAGAGAACTACCTGTAGCTGAACTACCAAATGTCAGGGATCTCATTAGATATGGGTTGTATTTGAGAGACCCCAGTGATCAAGACAGACAGAATTATAGCACTGATAAACTGGTCAATGACCTAACGACTGGATTACTTGCTCAGTGGTACAAAGCAAATCCAATATTCAGTAGTCCTGTTATAAACAGCCACGTTAGGATTAAAGCATAACTGAAACCCATATGGGAACAAACCAGCAAAGTTTCTGTGGGCAGAGCAAAACTGGAGGAGAAAGACAGATTTATGGAGAAATTTGACAGACTGATGGACATACTAAACTGTGAGATAAAGAGTTGTACTGATGTGGGATGCAATTCTGCCTGTGTCAATGGAATACACACACTTTGTGACTGCAGCAGAAAGAAGAAGATTCCTGTGATTGAGTTAGCCTTCATAAAAGGTCAAAGAGAGAAAGTTGGGAGTGTTGGACCTCATCAGATTGGACCAGTCGACTTCCCTGAGATCAGAAGACAAGAACTACAGAAGGAAAGGCAGACAAAAAGGAAGGAGAATAAAGAAAAGTGGAGAATGGTGAAAAAAGAACAGCAGAAGACCTAGAGATGATGGAGAGATCTGTGCTTGAAGTAGAACAGGGAGATTTCGATGACATGGTAGAAGAACCAATGGAGGAAGATCCTGTTGCTCTAGAGAAAGTGATTAAAAGGCCAAAATATAATACTGAGGATATAACCAGCATAGTTCTTGCCAGTTTAAAACACCATACTGGACTGAGAGAGATAGCAGAGATTGCTACTGCTGCTTGGATTGATGCAGGACTCATCGTTCACTTGGACACTGTTTTGGTGATTGATCACAACAAGAAGAGGAGGGCTCAGGCAAGAATCATGAACAAATTTGGAGGTACAGTTTGAGGAGGAACTGCAGCAGAATGACATCAGTTGCATTTTCTTTGACGGTTGTCGTGATGATACCAGGCTCATGTTAAAGGCAGAAGAGAATGGCAAAATGTATCCAGGTATGGTGAAAGAAGAAGATTACAGTTTGTATGGAGCCAGGAGGCAGATATCTGTGTCATTTTGTACCTGCAAAAGCAATTAAAGAGAAGACTCATGCAGAAATAGTTGCTGATAATTTGGTGGCATGGCTGAGAGAAAGAGGAGCAGACAAAACCTTTCAAGCTATTGGAAGTGATCTCTGTAATGTGAGCAGTGGTTGGGAGGTAGGAGTGATGCATTATGTTGAGCAGAAGCTACAAAGGAAGCTTGTGTGGATTGTCTGTAACATGCACACAGGCAAACTTCCACTGAGGCACTTGGTGACTGCTTTAGATGGTAGGACATTAAGCAACAACAAATGGGTAGATCCCATAGGAAAAATGCTGGATTCTGCTACTGAACTGGAAATAAATCCTGATTTTATTAAGACCTCGGCCTTGATCTTCCTTAGCTCAGTGATGAAGTGATCGAAGACTTAAGCACAGATTAAAGCTATGGCTATAAAATTGTAACTGCCATTAGAACATGTGTCTTGCCAAAGGATCTGGCTTTGTTGGAAATAGGACCTGTGTCATATAGCAGATGGCTTACAACAGCTCTAAGGTTCATAAGAATATGGATTTCCAAGCATAATCTGAAAGGAAAGACTGAAAAACTTAAGAATGATTGTAGAGTTCTGTGTTGGGGTTTACATGGTGAACTGGTTCAATATAAAAATAAATAGTAATTGGACACAAGGTCCCAGGCAACTCCTTTTCCAGCTGTAACTGTTAACATAGTAACATAGTAAATGATGGCAGATAAAGACCAGTATGGTCCATCTAGTCAGCCTAGTAAGATGGCAAGAGTAGTCATGCCTACAGTGAGAAGGTCAGCTTGGTATGATTACAGCAAGTCTGTTCTACAAGCTATGTTGTGCAGTGAAGAGGAAAAGGAGAGAGGAGATGCAGCGGAGAAGATATTGAAGATCAGAGGTGAAAGAAAAGACTCAGTTTGGAGACAGCAATGTGAGACCCAGGAAAACACCATCCATCAACATGGAGGCAACTAAGAACATAAGATATGCCATACTGGGTCAGACCAAGGTCCATCAAGCCCAGTATCCTGTTTCTAACAGTAGCCAATCTAGGTCATACGTACCTAGCAGTTTCCCCAAAAGGTTCCATAATGATTGTATTGGGTCAAGCATTGATATCCTGGGTCCCTTCTTAATAATGGTTTATGGACCATTCCTCCAGGAACTTGTCCAAACCTTTTTTAAACCCAGCTACGCTAACAGCCTTTACTACATCCTCCGGTAACAAATTCCAGAGTTAGCTGACTGGAGCTCCAGAGTCTCTGAGCCTCCTCTTACTTGTACCATGGCAACAGCAGAGATCAAAGCATTTCTGAACAAGCCCATGGTGGTTCCAGACTGGTCATTACACACCCAGTCCATAGAAAGGTGTGTAAAAATGACAACTGAAGCTGCTGGTCATATGTACAATCAGAAGAGGAGGGAACATTATATTGTGGGTCAGATGGTCAGCAGGGAGCTCATGAGCCAAAAAAGAAGCAAACAAGATATGGCTTCTTTCCTAAATTTTGTTAAACAACATTACATTAGCTGCATAAACGTCATTTTAAAGACAGTTATGTGGCTACAGGTGTTATTCAGACTATCTGTATGTTTAAATAAATATTACTTAATTTCCACATATTTCAACTGTGATTTGATATAAGTAAGACTCACTTTAAGCAGTTTCTGAAGATAGCTTCAGATTCAGCATGCAAAACGGCATAATCTGGTCACTAGTAGTTTGTAAAGTTTGGAAAAATAAAAATTTACCTCTAAAATTGATAGGCTCTCTACAGTCTATAAAGTCCATAGTGTGGCAAATTTTATTTTTTATTCACTGCACCTGTGGCTACTTAAAAAAAAGGTTGTCCACCCCTGATCTAGCCATACAGTTATACAGTATAGAGCATAAATGCAGTGTGATACAGGAAAATACAAAACATTCAGTTATGGAACTGATAAAATGATTAATTCCTACATAAACATTTTTATCAAAGGTATTTCAAATTCTTTCCAGTGGGGATCAGTTTCTGAGAAGGGACATCACACCATCTTAAAGAGCCTAATTCAACCCAAAATGGTTTTGCTGGAAAACAGCATGTATAGATTTGAAAATCCACTCTATGCATGTTGTTTCCCAACCCCACTCAAAACCCTGAGAATATTGCCCCTTGACCTAGTTAGAAGTACAGTATCTCTATTATGGAACCCTGTGCATACTTGTAGATGCATTAACTGAGGGCAATTTTCAGACAGCCATTTCACCCAGCTAAGGAGGGTGGTTATAACATGTATTAAGGGAGTGTTGTATGATTTTTGCACCTAAATAGCAAAACTGTGCATTATTTTACCATAATTCACCTTAATTTAAGTTACTGTGGAATGGTATACATAATAAAGATATGCAAAGCAAGCACAGTTACTTACCTGTAACAGGTGATCTCCGGAACAGCAGGAATTAGTCTTCACATGTGGGGTACGTAGGCGCCGACGGAGCCCGCACGGGAATGCTCCCCAGCATCCAATCAGAAGGCCTTTGGGAGCATCCCTCGCGCCTGCGCGGTGGCTTCCCGCCCTTCCTACTGCCTCTCCCCAGTTGAGTTCCATAGCTGAGACAGAAGGAGAGGAAGAGGAAGGAAATAGAGAGATACAACTCCTAGGGGAGGTGGGCGGGTTGTGAAGACTAATTCCTGCTGTTCCGGAGATCACCTGTTACAGGTAAGTAACTGTGCTATCTCCAGGAACAAGCAGGAATGAGTCTTCACATGTGGGGACTCCCTAGCTGAGGGTGCCAGGGTAGATCCCAGAGTGCGCGGCCCTGGACAGGGCGGCATTGTCCAACCTGGATCTCCTGCATCCCCTGCGGGATGGAGGGTAGGAGTTGAGAAGAGTTGCCGCAGCACAGCAACCTAAGACTACGGGAGAGTCTTCAAAAGGCATGTCAGTATCATTAAGTAGTTAATGAACTAGCACAAACTAAAGCTTACCTACTGGATGGTAGGAAGTTCAACAGCGACAGGCACTGTGGATGCAGTCGCGAAGTCTTCAGGGGAACTTCACAGCAGTGAGGATGAAGTTCCAAGTCCGGGAGGGCAGGAGACGCAGGAAAGAACGGCAGGTCTTCAAGGAAGCTTTATGGGAAAGCTGAGAACTCCTTAGGAGCAGAGTCCTTAGCCCTGAGGGCTAAGCAGAAGACTAGCCGATCTGAAATAACCCAGCCCGGAAGAGGAGAGGAGTGTATCCCGGGACACCGAGGAGTACACTGTCTTCCCTCGCAGACAAGGAATAGGAAGACATTGGGTTCGAGACCACCAGACAAGGAGGTTGAAAACAAAAGTAGAGGCTGTTGGGAGAGTGAGCTTCCTGCTCGAGGGAACTACCGCTTGTGCCATTCTAGCGGAGCCGTGCAGTGTGAGGTCTGGAGCTACAGGAACATCGGGCAGGCATTTTGGAGGACGTTCCCTGGACTGGAGGACCCCCCCTACCTGCTGCATAAAGCTCAGAGGCACCTGCTGTCGAGTGGAGAGTGAGCTTCCTGCTCGAGGGAACTACCGCTTGTGCCATTCTAGCGGAGCCGTGCAGTGTGAGGTCTGGAGCTATAGGAACATCGGGCAGGCATTTTGGAGGACGTTCCCTGGACTGGAGGACCCCCCCTACCTGCTGCATAAAGCTCAGAGGCACCTGCTGTCGAGTGGAGAGTGAGCTTCCTGCTCGAGGGAACTACCGCTTGTGCCATTCTAGCGGAGCCGTGCAGTGTGAGGTCTGGAGCTACAGGAACATCGGGCAGGCATTTTGGAGGACGTTCCCTGGACTGGAGGACCCCCCCTACCTGCTGCATAAAGCCCAGAAGCTCTTTCACGCGGCCGCGTGTCGCGGCCTGCGTGGCGTGGTCTAAGGGGCGTGAACCAAGGGGCAGGACACGCCCCTTTTGCGCCCCTTCGGCGCACGTGAGGAGAGGTAATCGGAGCTGGAGATTGAGTGCTGTGCTCATTATGGGCAAAAGAAAGGGAAAGCTTGGTATCAAGCAGACGGAGTCTGAGAAAGGAGGTAAGGTGTTGGGCCCAATGGACAAGCACTTAGCCCCCTCGCTGCCCGCTATCCTGTCACCGGAAGGGGCTTCGTTAAGTCCTGAGTCCCGGACTCCCCCTCCATTCCCGCAAGTTCCTTTATCATCTACGTTGTTAAACGGCCCCTCTGAAGTTCTTACACCAATGCCGCTTCCAGTATTTCTGCCGTCTACCGACGCACCACTTGCTGCTCCCCCTTCGGGGGAAGTGACTCTAAGCGATATATGGGCTGCTATTCAAAATATTGACTTTCGTTTAACTTCAACTGTATCTTCATTATGTAAATTTTCACAGGATGTTATATGTAAATTAGAAAGTGTGGACCAGCAATTGGGTATATTATTTAACTCTGTTACACTGGTTGATTCCCAGCTTAAGTCTTCTCGAGATACTGATATTGCTTTAATTCGTGATTCTTCTTTGTTATCATATCGAGTAGAAGCGCTGGAGAACCAACATAGAGTTTGTAACCTTAGATTTCTTAACTTTCCTATTACCCATCTGCTATCCCCTAAAATTTTGCTCGAGAAATATTTTTCTGAGGTGCTTCACCTACAAGATAATGTGTTAGTTAGCCATATGTATTATTTACCGCAGGGTCCTGGTCTAGCATCACTGGGAGCTGGAGGTCCTGTGCCTTCTCCCGGTTCTGTTGGCCAGGACCTCACAGCTTTCCTGGAGGATTCTAAGGATATCATTACCAAACGCTCCACTTTAGTGGCGCAGTTTGGTTCTGAATCCTTAAAATTGCAAGTTTTAAGGGCATACTTTAAATATAAAGAAGCCCTTTATTGTGGTTTTAAAGTCCAGGTTTTTCCAGACGTTGGTCGTCATACACAATTACGTCGTAAACAGTTTTTAAATTTAAAAACTAGAGTTGTGACATTGGGAGCTAATTTCTTTTTAAAATTTCCGTGTCGATGTATTATAACTTTCGAGGGGCAAACCTATGTTTTTACTGAGGTTTCATCCTTATCTAAGTTTCTGAATGAAAAGGAAAATGTTGGGATATAGTGAGAGGGAACGGATCAATTATATTTAGTTCCCTGTTGTGGAGTTTTTTTTTACTCCTGTTTTCTTTAAAATGTATGGATAATTTAGCCTTTATAGGTAGGCTTCTCTCTCATGATGTGTTACTTGTTATGTGTGTTTAATTATTCTATGGCTGTATTGCTATATTTTTTTTATTTCCTGTTGATTGTGTTGTATTCAAGAAAATCTCATAAATAAAAATTTTAAAAAAAAAAAAAAAAAAAAAAAAAAAAAAAAGTAGAGGCTGTTGACGACACAGCAGCAAGTTTGAACATAACCGGCGCCAGATACCGAGCCGTAAGAACACAGGCAAGCGGACTGGCCGGCCCCTTCAAAAAGTGAACATAGGTACCGACAATCGGGGAGATAGACGGTAATACATAGGGCGCTATGTACATAACCCAATAGCGTTCACCTATACCGGTATATATGCAACATCATATATAGAGGTATATGTGGAGATAGGGGGGGACGGGGACGCCCACCCAGGTACTAAAACATGTATGCGGAGGAACATGCATACGTGAGTATGATACTGATAACTCGGATCTGCACTTGATCCACAGAAGAGCACCCGCCGGGGAGGTGGCGGGGAGAAAAAATGCCATCCACTAGGGATGGACCTATTCTGTGGTGCAGGGGCAGAACAGCGAGAGTAACAGTATGGTTGCGTGAAGGATAAGACCATACTGGCGAGAGCACATCAGGAGTACAGAGGTCTCTGATGTATCCCCATGACAGTAACGCAGAAGAAGAAGAACTGGTCCACCGTACCACCAGGGAGACAAGAGGGTATAGTTATCCATAGAGCCCTGGTGTGACGATATGAGTCCTTTCCATCATATGGAAACCAGTCAGAGGCAAGGGCAAATGCCCTTCGGGAGCTTCTCTGAAGGTTGCAGAGAGCGGAGTGCAGGGGGAAACGGGGAGAAGACTGGCAGAAGTCAGTCATGTCACTCCATCCCAGACATCTAGACGAGAGCTCGCGGGGAGCGCTAGCATGCCAGACAGTCGAAGCAGTAGGCAGAAGCATCAATCACTCACTGGGGCTCCTGCACGCACAGCAACTGAGCAAGAACCAGGGGGTTCTCCTGCATGAACAGGGAGAACAGACAAGAGGGCGGGGACGGTCCGGCCCTGCCGAGGAATTGTTCAGACCATGCTTGGGAGGGTAGCAGGAACAAGGGACTACACTGGAAGGAGAGTAGGTGTGGGATCCCCTCAGACAGGGGAACCCAGTAGAGAAGGGTTCGGAGGACGTACCCCAGGGTAAGCCGATGAAGGGCAGGATGTCCATGTAGGGCCAAAGACTATCCTGGAATAGTGGTGATCCCCCTCCACCAACGAGGAAGGGAAGACTACTGAAAACGAACCCCAGTGTAGAGCTGGAAGAATAACTTCTGGTAAGAGAAGTTAAGCGTAGACTGCCACAAACAGGAGCCTAAGGCTGCTCGGCAGGCGTATTCCGGCGCGGGCCCGGGAACTCCAGACCGGAGTGATGCTTCCCTTGCTTGGGCGCACCTGGCAGGTGGGCGGACGGACGAAACTTCCTCGTCCTGGGGAAGGGAGGTCGGGAAGGACATTTCCTCCCCCCGGGGGAAGGAGAGGACTCAGGATGGCTTCCAGCGCTAGGCAGGTCAGCGGAGCACTGAGCAACCTGACGCAAGGCCTCGCCATTGAAGAGGTTTTCTCCCGTACACGGGGAATTACCCAGGTTGTGCTGCGCCCATCTGCACGAGTCGGAAGCTTGCAACCAGGCCGTACGACGCGCTCCGATGGCAATGGCCGAGGACCTGCCAACAGACTCGAAGGAGTCTAGGGAAGCACGAGAAAGGAACCACGAGATATTCCTGCAATGATAAAGAAGCAAGGAATAATCAGAGGCCCTAGTGGCCGGCACAAAGGGAGACAGAAGAGACAATCTCTCGGTGACCTCCCGAAGTGCCAGACTCATGTAGAAAATATATGAAATAATTCTGGAAGCCAACATGGACGTTTGGAAGGTCTGCCGCCCAAAGCTATCCAGCGCTTTAGACGCACGGCTCGGAGGGCAGGAAGAATGCTTCTTCTTACTTCCGACCTTCCGCAGCGCCAATTCCACCACAATGGAATGATGGGGAAGCTGGTGTGACTGGAACCCCGGAGAGGGGGGCACCCGGTACAGAGCATGCATGGCTGTAGACGGCGCAGGAACCCTCAAAGGCGAGCACCAAAGCCCCAGCAGAAGATCCCACAGGGAAGGATGCAGAGGAAGCATTACGGCTTCCTGTTCCACAGGACCTGGCCTTAGCGGAGGACCCGGGATAGACATGGCAAGCAAGTCCGCCATGTCGAGGAGAAAATCCTGAAAGGACGGCTCTCCCAGAGGGGCTATTCCGGGGGGGGCCGAGGCTGAAGGGGCCGCCTGAGCAGCAGGAGGGCTACCGGGCTGGTGCGCAGGGGGAATTCCTCTAAACAGAGGAGGATATTGGCAGTCCCGACTCGAGGCAGTTGGTACTGTATCGGCGGAGCCTGGACTTGATTCCAAATTGGGCATCGAACGACTCGATGGCACCGATGGAATCGCGGGAACCGGCCTCGGCCCCGACCCCGGCCTCGGGGACGGGGCTGCCCCCGGGGCAGAGAGCGAAGGCGGGTGTGGTTCCGAGGCAACCGGAGAGCAGTGGAGAGCGGGCTCTGCACTGCGTCGGCGGAACAGACAGGGATCGGTTCCGAAACACGTCGGAGACAGACCTGCTAGACTGGAGATCGATTCGAGGCCGGGCATCGAACCGAACGAAGCTATCGACGCCCTCCTAGAGGGCCCCGGCAGCGGCGGCGGTGCCGGCGATGCCAGTCCCGGAAGGCGAATCGGAATCGCATCAATTGGTGCCGCAGGCATCGAGGACTTCCGGGAACGAAACTCGACGAGGAGGGGAACACCCGATACCCGCACCTATGTCGGGGTATAAGTCCTGCTAGACGCCGGGGTTCCCCCCGAGCCGGTTTTACCAAAAGGAAAACCCTTACGGGGCGTGCCCGCCGGCCTCGAGGGTACCCAGGTCCCCCGCCGACGAGCCCCGGCGGGGAGTGAAACGCATAGCCCCGGCGCCGACGCCGGGGCAGCGGCGCTGCTTTGGGCCGAGTCGATCAAAGGTCCCAAGGCCTCCCACGGGCGAACTCTAGTGACGAGTGGAGCACTCGACGCCCCCGTCGATGCCGGGGGTCGGCGCCGTCCGGAGCCGGCCCCGGTCCCACACAAGGTCAGGGTGCCGGACCACCTGACCGGGACAGGTCGACCGGCCCTGAAGGCACTGGGGGAGCCAGGAGACGATCCCTGGCGAGGAGTGGAGTACTCGACCCCGATGCCAACGCCGGGAGGGCGGTGCTCCTCAAAGCCGGTACTGCCCCCGCGCAGGACTGGGATGCAGGAAGGCCCATCTGGGTCGAATCGATCGGCCCCGCAGGCACCGAGGACACCAGATGACGGTCCCCTGCGAAGAGTGGGACACTCGACGCCGACGCCGATGCCGAGGGAACAGTACCGCCCGAGGCGGTTACCGCCCCCACGCATGGCAGGGATGTAGGAATGGGCACAAGAAGAGCAAACGCTCTTGCTGATAAAGTAGGTGTACAAAAGAGGCAAGAGAGATGGATGATCACATGTGCCTTTATTGTGTCCCCTACGCGTTTCGGCGTATGCCTTCCTCGGGGGGATATACTTAAACATATAAACATAAACAACATGTTAAATAATTATACAGTAAAAAACATCAACCTCATAAATGATAAAAACATACAGGCATGTATTGTTTACAAAATATAAGCCACTAAAAACCAAATGTAACAACCAAAAGAAAAAACTGTTAAAAACAAGCATTTAACAATGCTAAAAATATAAATAAACAATATAACAAATAAGATAATAAGTAAACAATATGGCAAATAAGATAATAAATAATTAAAAGACGCAGGGCAGAACACACAGAACAAATAGCATGCAAATAATTATATATATATAATAAATAGTAATAAAAATGATACTAATAATAACATAAACAGATGTTTACTTACAAGGCACAATTGGTTGATGGCCAATAGGCAGAATGGTAAAGAGATTCCTTGTATTAAAAATTAACTGCAAACATATAAAAATATATAATGTAAAGCATAAACAAACAAGTAAAAACACTGTACCTAAGCATAGGCAATTGGCACTAATGGACAAACGTGCTATTAAATGAATGGATAAAAACAAAATTCTCTCAAAAGATGAGAATGTAAAAAAGTATACAGATAAAAAGAAGAAGAAAAGAAAAAAAGATGGCATTAAGCTGAGTTGGTTGGCACATTTTAAAGACATCAACATGAATAAACTGAGGGTAAATGTGAAGCTATATTTAAAATATACTCAACTAAACATAACCTTAAAAAACATGGGCACCACCAAAAATATACACGGAGTAACTTGCACAAAAATAAGTGCAAACCAATGAATGAGCCAAACTTACATAAAATGAGCAATTCAATCCCAAGCAAAAGCAAAAAGGTTGTCAATGAACAGGAAGCACGTTCTGTTAGCGTTCAGGACGAGTTAAGGACTGACTGGCTGAACCTTGGAACTTTATATACCAGAAAAAGGGGGCAAGGCTAAAATGACCATGTGACAGTGATCAGGTGACCTAAAAACTTCAAAATAGGAGTGCTCAACCTTTAAACAGAAGAAAAGTACCTCTATATGTTGTGTCACATTAAGAGGCACACAGGTAAGCGTCATTAAAATTGTAATGATGAAAAGATATAACTAAATGTAAATATGAATGAAAGAAGTGTAAACAAATTATGGCTCTCAGAGAAATTCATGATATAAAAGAAGGGGGGGGGGAAGGGGCATTGCTCACAGAAAAACTGTCAGATCTACCTCCTGATTCAAGCCATGAGGTGCCAAACTGTTAAATTCATAAATGTACCTTTGTTCCAATCTAAGCAAAGCTTTATCTGTGTCTCCACCTCTCCAACTAGGAATCACAGTCTTAAGGACAAAATACTTTAAATCTTGAATGGTATGTTGTTTATCCTGCCAGTGTTGTACTAGAGGACTGTCTAACAGTTTCCTCTGTAGACAACTCCTATGCTCGATGATGCGAGTGCGAATTTGGCGTTTGGTTTTACCGACATAGAACAAACTACAAGGGCACATGATTAAATATATGACTTTTTCAGATTTACAGTTAGAAAAGTGGTTAATGTAAAACTTCTGTTGTGTAACCGGATGTGCAAACATATTCTTAACTGTAATAGTATGCGCACAAACGGAACAAGACCCACATTTAAAATGGCCTTTAATCTTAGGTGCAGGTTTAGGATAGGTAAGAGCGGAAGGAACAAGTGTATTGGCCAGATTAGGATTCCGTTTGTAAGCAATCATTATCTTTTTTGAAGTGAAGTTGGGTAAACCGGTCAGCAGGTACCACTCTTTTTTCAAGATACTGGCGATCTCTTTTGAATATTGTGAAAGCTAATTGTGTGAGGAAACATGTAGGAACACGTGCTGGATATGGTCTACGAATCAGGGTGTTAGCCAATACTTCCACTGCCGCTTTTTGGGGAATGTTTGTGTATAGTGAAACAACATCTAAGGTAACTAATAGCAATCGATCATGATAACCAGAAAAAGAATGCAATATATTAATGACATGTGTAGAATCTTGTATATAGGATGGTGCCTCTGAAACGAATGGTCTCAAAAAATGGTCTAAAAATTAGCTTCTCTTGTTATGGAAGAGAATTATTTTAATTTTAGAGGAATATTTTACAAACAGATAAAAGGGGTTGCAATGGGGTCGCCCATGGCCCCGGACATGGCCAATTTATATGTTACTGATTTTGAAGATAAATTTTTACAATCACATCCTTTTAAACAACATATCTTACTTTGGAAAAGATATATAGACGATGTTTTAATAATCTGGGATGGAACGGAAGTTGTTTTACAAGAATTTTTTTCATGGATAAATGACTTGGATCCCAATCTACAATTTGAAGGCCATTTTAGTGAGGAGAGTATACCTTATTTAGATTTATTGATTAAGAAGGGAGAATCCGGTTTTATTACTGACCTTTATCGAAAACCTACGGACCGTAATAATCTCTTACGGTATGATAGTTATCATAACACGGCCTTAAAAGACAATTTGCCAATTAGTCAATTCCTTAGAATCAAACGATTGTGCACCAAAGAATCGGATTTTCAAAAACATGCAGCAGACATGCATATGAGATTTTCCAATCGCGGATATCCCAAGAGATGTATTAAAAAGGCATATCTTAGAGCTTGCACCACACAGCGTATTACCCTTTTACAGAAAAAAACAACGCTCTCAAGAGGATAGGATTACCTGCTCCCTGACTTTTTCACAATATTCAAAAGAGATCGCCAGTATCTTGAAAAAAGAGTGGTACCTGCTGACCGGTTTACCCAACTTCACTTCAAAAAAGATAATGATTGCTTACAAACGGAATCCTAATCTGGCCAATACACTTGTTCCTTCCGCTCTTACCTATCCTAAACCTGCACCTAAGATTAAAGGCCATTTTAAATGTGGGTCTTGTTCCGTTTGTGCGCATACTATTACAGTTAAGAATATGTTTGCACATCCGGTTACACAACAGAAGTTTTACATTAACCACTTTTCTAACTGTAAATCTGAAAAAGTCATATATTTAATCATGTGCCCTTGTAGTTTGTTCTATGTCGGTAAAACCAAACGCCAAATTCGCACTCGCATCATCGAGCATAGGAGTTGTCTACAGAGGAAACTGTTAGACAGTCCTCTAGTACAACACTGGCAGGATAAACAACATACCATTCAAGATTTAAAGTATTTTGTCCTTAAGACTGTGATTCCTAGTTGGAGAGGTGGAGACACAGATAAAGCTTTGCTTAGATTGGAACAAAGGTACATTTATGAATTTAACAGTTTGGCACCTCATGGCTTGAATCAGGAGGTAGATCTGACAGTTTTTCTGTGAGCAATGCCCCTTCCCCCCCCCCCTTCTTTTATATCATGAATTTCTCTGAGAGCCATAATTTGTTTACACTTCTTTCATTCATATTTACATTTAGTTATATCTTTTCATCATTACAATTTTAATGACGCTTACCTGTGTGCCTCTTAATGTGACACAACATATAGAGGTACTTTTCTTCTGTTTAAAGGTTGAGCACTCCTATTTTGAAGTTTTTAGGTCACCTGATCACTGTCACATGGTCATTTTAGCCTTGCCCCCTTTTTCTGGTATATAAAGTTCCAAGGTTCAGCCAGTCAGTCCTTAACTCGTCCTGAACGCTAACAGAACGTGCTTCCTGTTCATTGACAACCTTTTTGCTTTTGCTTGGGATTGAATTGCTCATTTCATGTAAGTTTGGCTCATTCATTGGTTTGCACTTATTTTTGTGTAAGTTACTCCGTGTATATTTTTGGTGGTGCCCATGTTTTTTAAGGTTATGTTTAGTTGAGTATATTTTAAATATAGCTTCACATTTACCCTCAGTTTATTCATGTTGATGTCAGCTTAATGCCATCTTTTTTTCTTTTCTTCTTCTTTTTATCTGTATACTTTTTTACATTCTCATCTTTTGAGAGAATTTTGTTTTTATCCATTCATTTAATAGCACGTTTGTCCATTAGTGCCAATTGCCTATGCTTAGGTACACAGTGTTTTTTACTTGTTTGTTATGCTTTACATTATATATTTTTATATGTTTGCAGTTAATTTTTAATACAAGGAATCTCTTTACCATTCTGCCTATTGGCCATCAACCAATTGTGCCTTGTAAGTAAACATCTGTTTATGTTATTATTAGTATCATTTTTATTACTATTTATTATATATATATAATTATTTGCATGCTATTTGTTCTGTGTGTTCTGCCCTGCGTCTTTTAATTATTTATTATCTTATTTGCCATATTGTTTACTTATTTATTATCTTATTTATTATTTTGTTTATTTATATTTTTAGCATTGTTAAATGCTTGTTTTTAACAGTTTTTTCTTTTGGTTGTTACATTTGGTTTTTAGTGGCTTATATTTTGTAAACAATACATGCCTGTATGTTTTTATCATTTATGAGGTTGATGTTTTTTACTGTATAATTATTTAACATGTTGTTTATGTTTATATGTTTAAGTATATCCCCCCGAGGAAGGCATACGCCGAAACGCGTAGGGATGTAGGAATGCCAGACTGGGTCGGATCGATCGGCCCCGAAGGTACCGAGGACACCAGCCGACGATCCCCGGTGAAGAGTGGAGCACTCAACACCGACGCCGATGCCGAGGAATCAGTACCGCCCGAAGCGGGTACCGCCCCCGCGCATGGCCGGGATACGGGAAAGCCAGACTGGGTCGAATCAATCGGCCCCGAAGGCACCGAGGACACCAGCTGACGATCCCTGGCGAAGAGCGGAGCACTCGACGCCGGCACCGATGCCAGGGGATCGGCACCGCTCAAAGCGGATACCACCCTCGAGCATGGCTCGGGAATGTTCTGTGAGGAGCGAACCCCAGGAACAACCCGGAACCCCATGGAGGCTCTGGAGCCCGAAGACTCCCTCCGGGGTTTATTTGCCAAGGGGGACTTGAGGGGAAGGCCGGAGCCATCGTCATGCCGCGCATGAGACTCGCCCTTCAAGACTTGGCTAGTCTTACCAGACTGTTGTTGAGTTACCTGATCCTTCGGAGGAAAGACGTCATCGAGGGACACCCGAAAAAGGGAAGGTCTTCTCCCGATGCTGAAGCCCGGAGGACCGGGGAGAGGGGAATCAGGGCCCAAACAGGAGAGACACCAGGCATTGGAGTCTAAGCAAAAAACTAAGTCTCCACCGTGAGGGCACTTCTTAGAGGAAGAAGGCTCCATGCTGGAAAGCCCGGTAGGCCTCAGAAGTGACTCGAGGAAGGTTTATTTCCCTCAAGAGAATTAGAAGAAAAATAAAAATAAAATAAAGAAAAACCAAGACACCAGAGGTGCCAGAGTCGGCGGGAAAAAGCCGCGACCACAGGAAACAAGAAAAGAAAGAAAAGTTTCTGCGGTGGCAGGAGGTACGTCCTGCCGGCTCCGCGGAAAAACGAAAACTGGGGAGAGGAAGTAGGAAGGGCGGGAAGCCACCGTGCAGGCGCAAGGGATGCTCCCAAAGGCCTTCTGATTGGATGCTGGGGAGCATTCCTGTGCGGGCTCCGTCGGCGCCGACGTACCCCACATGTGAAGACTCATTCCTGCTTGTTCCTGGAGATTGCAAGATATATCATTATTATGTAAATCTAAAAACACAGCTTGTGTTGAACTCTGCAAGTTGCTTTATTCCAGAGAAAAAATAACACCAACTCAAAGCTGGTGCTATTTTACCTGGCTGGGAGCATTAGGGGGCTTACATTCAGTCCGAAGCTTCTGGTCACCATCTTAAAGGAACCAGTGCCATGTCGTGCGTGGATGCCTTCTGAAAAAGACCCTTCCCCAGTCCCTCCTAAGCATCCTTGAGTCCCTACCTGGTGATCTAGCAAGTTCCACTGGCTTTAAGATAGTACCCACAGCCACTAGAAATACCCCTGTGGTACTACTGCTAGACTAGTAACTTCCCTCCTAAATAGCTTTAACATTTTTCCTCTGCATACCAAAAGTGAAAAGTGTGCCATACCTTTCATGACTCCTATGCCACGTATCTGTGATACTAGTAGAGTGATTAGGGTAAGACGACATTTGAGCCACAGATGTATGTTCAGACGTTCTCTGGCTTCTATGTTACAAGGTAAATCATCAGTACCACTACCATGTGCATATGTCTAGAAGCAAAGCAAAATATAACGGTATAGTAGAAAAACAATGGCAAACTAGTACATTCCCTACTCATTCTGAAACAGTTTCTTTTTATTATCAATTATAAAAAGCAAATAGTGCAGTAGTCACTGTAACTGTGATCAAAAGTTTAGTTTTCTTTCAAACAAAAGGTGAAATTTTCCTTACCGTTAATTTCCTTTCCTAGAATCCTGCTAGACCAGTCCAGACAAGTGGGATAAGTCCTCCTGCCAGCAGATGTTGGAGACAGAGAAAAGCCAGAACTTGATTGGTTCAGCCCTGTTTGCAATGTTGTTGGTCACGGAAACGCTGGAATGGTAGTATGCTTCGTGACAGCGGCCACCAGAATGTCTACTTTAGGATTGACGAGCCATTTGTCCAAATCCACAGGGGACCATAAGTAGTGGCGGCCCAAACATCAGGTGAGTCCCATTCAAGGAAAACCATTTGTTGGAGCTCCTGCGGAAAAGGAAAAGCCTTGGATGGTCTGCAGATTCCCACTAGGATTGGGTCCGCCTGTGATGACGCCAGAGAGGTGTCCTGAGCTGGAGAGTCGGAGAGACACAGGGCTTCCACTACCTGTGCAATCAAAAAGAGACATACATCCTGTGAGTTGTCTGTAGGCTGATCAGGATCATCAGAGGAAGACCATGCCCCATCTTCTCGGTCGGATAACCCAGGGCTATCCTCAGCTGAAGGGAGGTCCTCCTCCTCAGGCAAAGGGGAAGCCCAGTCCCCCAAAGCCCAGGAAACTGCTCTAGAAGGTCGTGCTGAGTCCTTGAAGCAGGAGTCCTTGTGAGGACACTTTTGGGAGCAGATGGCTGGTTGGAAGTCATCTTAGAGGGCTCCGACCACTACAGAGTCCATACATGTCGGAAGAGAGACAAACTGCTCTGAATCAGTGTCTGTGGGCTGCTGGGGCCGAGCCACAAGGTCTGTATGCTGTGTGGATAAGGCGGGAGGGTGAGGAGCAGCCTCTCTGATAGTGTTGCTGGACTCTCCCAAGGGTATACCGGGGGAGGGAGAAGTCTCTGAAGACATCCTATCCTCCATCAGATCCCCTCTGTGAGGAAAGGGAAGTCTCTCTCGGGTGCGCTGAACACATGGAGCAGAACCAATTTTCCAGGACCCTCCACATGTGTCCCCAAACATTGCACTTCTATAGGGCTGAGGGCATTGTAAGGGAGAGCAAGGAGGCTGATCTGTCAAGCCAATGCCTTAAAAAATTTGCCCAGAAGCCAGACGCTGCAAAATGAAAGTGTGTGAAGCACAAAATGGCTGCCGGCAAAGCACGTCTTGCAGCAGGCTTTTCAGCAGAAGAGCAGGAAGGCAGTGGCTGTGCAGAAGCAAGTGGTATGAGTTGCCAAGAGAGGTAGTCGGTGTGAGTGGCGAAATCACCCCTCGGGCAAGAGAGGCAGGCAGAAAGGAACAGTGATCACCAGAGAATACTGGAAGGAGGGGTAACCACTCACTGTGCACCGGTGATGTCAGGGAGAGCCATGCTGTGTAGTCCATTGAGAGGGCTGCTCTTGTTTAAAGTCTCTTCAGGTTTGATCCTTTGTTTGTTTGTTTTGGGGTTTTTTGTTTTTAAAATAAAAATGGTGCTTGCTGCAGATCAGAGTACACAGGAGGCTCTCTCCTGAACTGGGAGCAGTGATCCTCCTGATCAGTGTCCAGCCCACCCTCCAGATAGGGAAGCTTCACTGGTCCTCTTGACCAGGAGTTTAACCCCAGATAGGAATGTCTGAAATCCCAAGGGAACACATCAAGTGCGGCCTGGGAACATCCACAGAAGAAAAATCATGAATTCTTGAGGAGAAATTAGAAAGAAACCATCATCTGCTGTAGATAGGGAAATACTGAAGGCGACCCCTAGGGGTACTGCTACATATGCCAGGGCAAAACCAATCAAGTTCTGGCTTTTCTCTGTCTCCAACATCTGCTGGCAGGGGGACTTAATCCACTTATCTGGACTGGTCTAGCAGGATGAATTTGGAATAGAATAATAATACCGAAAGAAAATGCACTAGTGCCTACAGGGGACAGCTTCAGGGACGGGATAGTAAAAAAAACAGAGAAATATTATTTTATTTATTTAGCAATGCGACGCACTAAAAAAACAAAACAAAATACCACTTTTCACCGGGTCAAAGCGGTGTATTTTCAGGTACGGTTTATATTTCCCTTGTCCCCAAAGAGCTCACAATCTACGTTTTGCACCTGAGGCAACGACAGTTAAGTGGCTTGCCCAAGGCCACAAGGAGCAGCTGTGGGACTAGAAACCCCAGTCCCTCTAGCCCAATGTTTCTACCTTCCAATGGGATTCGAACCCCTGGCCCAAGGCAATTTGCCTGAACCTCTAAGCCATGGAAAGAGACCACTGTGTAGAACCAGTGCCTGCCCAACCATTAGGGAAACTAGGCAGTTGCCCAGGGTGACAGCTTCTGGGTGACAGCAAGGAGTACAGCATTCAAAGCTAAACAACAGATTATGCACCTTGAACCAACTCTGGGGTCAGCCCTATGTAGAACGTTAGATTAGGAGAGGCAAGGCATTGGGAACTTACAAAATCTATGGCAGCAGGGTCCTGAATACATTTTAAGGAAGCTAGGAAAGAAGCACACAGTGGAAATAATATAAGGGAGAATAAGTAAGAATAATTTTCACATATTCACTAGACTGTCAATGTGCTTGTTTTGCAACCACTAATGATACATAACATCATGGAGGTAATTTTATAAAGCCCTTAAAGTGCATATGTGAATAGCCTCTTGTAAAATCCTGATTAACATAAAAATACCCACTATGACTGGGAAGCGTAGCCGGGGGTGTGGTCTGGGTAAAGTGTGGATGGAATGCATATTTCCATGCGTATTTGCATACTTTGCATGATTTCATTGCACGTGCTATAGAGTAGGTGCAAATCTCTGCACCTTAACATCAGGTGCTATTTCTGCCACTTTGCTAGTATCTTAGAACAACAAGTAGAAGCCTACTTGTTTTATACAATAGACTTAAAGTAGGTGCATTTTGATTGCTTTACCCTAGGCTTTTTGAGGTAATTTAATAACAGAGAGGGTTATTCTGAGCCACGAATAGCGGGGATGGACGGCCTGACATCAATCCCCGCTATTCGTGGCTTCTCCTGCCCCCGAATAACTTCCCCGCTGGTTGTGCAGGGAAGTTAGATGGAGATAGGGAATGGGCGGCCCAGCGGCAAAGAGTGGGTAGGCAGTGGGTGGCTGCTAGCCCTGGACATACAGGGCCGATTCTAATGTCGACCCTATATGTCCAGGGCCGGTGAAATGTCCGTGAGGTGGAATAACTTCTCTGGACGTTTTTTTTTAACCTGCTGGGGCATGGATGGGGCAGGGAGGCAAGGGTTTATTCCCCGCAGCCCAACCCTCGCCTTAGGAGGCTGGATCGGGGGTCGGGCTGTGGGGAATAAACACTTTAATTGGGCGGCCGGCATCACGGCTTTTAAATGGAGCCGCGGTGCCATGGCAAAAAGAGTAGTTACTCACCTGTAACAGGTGTTCTCCAGGAGCAGCAGGAATCAGTCCTCACATATGGGTGACGTCGGCGCCGACGGAGCCCTCATGCGGAGCATTTCCCCAGCTTTCAAAGAAAGCCTTTGGGAACTGCAGCGCACATGCGCGGTCCCCTTCCCGCCCAAGGGTGCCATCTTGCTCAGTCTGATGACATAGCTAAAAGACAGCAAAAAATTAGCAAAAATAAATCATATGACTGCAACTCCAAGGGGAGGAGGGAGGGTTGTGAGGACTGATTCCTGCTGCTCCTGGAGAACACCTGTTACAGGTGAGTAACTACTCTTTCTCCAGGACCAAGCAGGAAGTCAGTCCTCACATATGGGACTCCTTAGCTTAAGGCTACCGGAGACCTCAAGCGGAAAAATGAGCTCCCTCTAGCTCGTCAGCACAGAAGGAAGGAATCTTCTCTGAGAACGCCCCCGACCAGTAGCCCAACACCAGGGCCGGAGGGTAGGAGTTGCCTAAACCCCAAAGAGATTATGGAGTGCTCCCTGTCCGAAAGCACTGTCCCTGCGGGACTCCCTCTCAAGGCAGTAATGGGCCGCAAAAGTCTGGCTTGAAGACCAAGTAGCAGCCCGGCAGATGTCTGCCAACGGAACAGAGCAGAGATGAGCCACTGACGCAGCCTTCACCCTGATACGATGAGCCGTGACTCGACCCTCCAACGAGAGGCCGGCTGCCCCATAAGCCCAGGCGATACAGTCAGCGACCCATATGGACAACGTACGCTTGGAGACAGGTAGCCCCAACTTATTGGGGTCAAAAGAAACGAAAAGCTGAACAGCCTTCCGATGCTCCCACGTACGGTCAAGGTAGAAGGATAACGCCCTCCTACAGTCCAGGGTATGCAAGACCATTTCAGCCCGGTTGGCATGGGGCCTGGGAAAGAAGGTCGGAAGAACCACCTCCTGATTGAGGTGAAAAGGTGAGACAACTTTAGGAAGAAACTTAGGGTGAGTCCATAAGACTACCCTATTCCTGTAGAACCTAGTGTAAGGAGGATCAGACACTAGTGCCTGCAGTTCACTCACTCGCCTAGCAGAGGTGAGAGCTACCAGAAATAAAGTTTTCCAGGAAAGAAAATGGAGAGGGCAGGTAGCCATAGGTTCAAAAGGCGGACAAGTAAGCCGCTGCAATACCACATTCAGATCCCACTCAGGGGCCGGTGGACGCAAAGGAGGCTTAAGCAGGAGGCCTCTGAGGAAACAAGCCACCAAAGGGTGGTTGGAAAGAGGCCTGCCGTCCACCGGCGAGTGGTGCGCTGAGTGAGCACTAAGGTGAACTCTGACAGAGTTAGACTTAAGGCCCAGATTGGAGAGGTAAAGCAAATATTGCAATACTACCGCTACCAAGCACGAGAAGGGATTCTCGCTGTGCTGAGCACACCAGGCGGAGAATCTATGCCACTTAAGAGCGTAGGATTTCCTGGTGGATTGCCGTCTAGAAGCTAAGACGACATCTTCCACCTCTCGAGGCAGTAGTATGGGAGCCAGGACTACCCTTTCAGCAGCCAGGCCATCAGATGGACTGGAGGTTGGGGTGCAAGAGAATCCCCTGATCTTGAGACAGGAGATAGTGTTGAAACTCCAGAGGCAGAGGGGTGTCCACCGCTAGCTGTAGCAGAAGTGGGAACCACGGTTGCCTCGGCCACCTGGGGGCAATGAGAATCAATGAAGCTCCGTCCTTGAGTACTTTGAATAGCGTTCTGGACACTAGTGGTGTGGGAGGAAACGCATACAGTAGGCCTGTGGACCACGAGATCAGAAACGCATCCGCTGCTACTCTGAGGGGATGCGGTTGTCTGGAGCAAAATCTCGGGAGTTGCCGGTTCAGAGGACTGGCGAAAAGATCCATGGTGGGGAGTCCCCACCTGAGAAAGATCTGCTGAACCACCAATGGGTTCAATCTCCATTTGTGTGGTTGCAGGATCCTGCTCAGTCTGTCTGCCAGGTAATTTTCCTGACCTGGGAGGTAGACAGCCTTGAGAAGGATCCCGTGATCGACAGCCCAAGAGCACAGCCGTTGAGCCTCCTGACAAAGAAGGAAGGAGCCTGTGCCTCCTTGTTTGTTCACATAGAACATGGCAACTTGATTGTCTGTCTGAACCAGTACAGACTGGTGAGAGGCGAGGTGGGAGAAGGCTCTCAGAGCTAGGCGTATCGCCCGTAGCTCCAGGAAGTTTATCTGTTGAGTAGCCTCCCAAGGGGTCCAGAGACCCTGAGTACATGTCCCTTGGTAATGTGCTCCCCAACCGAGAAGAGAAGCATCTGTTGTGAGCACTTGAGAAGGCGGGGGGGATTGAAAAACCACCCCGAGCACCAGATTCGGAAGATGAAGCCACCATTGCAGAGAGGAGACCAGCAGGTCGGATATCTTTACTGAGTCTGCTAGGCTCCCTGTGGCTTGATGCCATTGAGTGCGAAGGCTCCACTGAGCAGGCCGCATGTGCAGGCGGGCATTGGGGGTGACATGAACCGTGGAAGCCATATGGCCGAGTAGTCTCAGGAATTGCCTGGCAGAGACCAGGGAATTGCTGCGAAACTGGCTGGCCAGATCCATTAGCCTGTGGGCCCTGTCCAGAGGCAGAAAAGCCTTTGCTTGAAGAGTGTCGAGCCTGGCCCCTATGAACTCCAAGTTCTGGGACGGGAGCAAGAGGACTTTGCGAAGTTTATGACAAACCCCAAGTGCTGAAGCAGAGCCACAGTGCGAAGGGTGGCCTGGTTGGCCTCCTGGGAAGATTGGCCCCTTATGAGCCAGTTGTCCAGGTACAGAAACACAAAAAGACCCTGAAGCCTCAGGTAGGCTGCCACCACTGCCAGGCACTTGGTGAACACCCTGGGAGCGGAGGACAGGCCAAAGAGTAGTACTCTGTACTGATAGTGGTTTCCTCCCGCAACAAACCTGAGATATTGTCTGTGGTCTGGATGAATAAGGATGTAAGTATACGCATCCTTTAGATCTAAGGAGCATAGCCAGTCTCCCTGCTGGAGGTAGGGCAGCAGGATTCCAAAGGTAAGCATCTTGAACTTTTCCCTCTCCAGGAACTTGTTGAAGTTTCGCAAGTCTAGGATGGGTCTGAGGCCTCCTGTTCTTTTTGGTACCAGAAAGTACCTGGAATAAAAGCCGTGACCTCTCAGGTGGTGGGGCACCGGTTCCACAGCCTGATCCTTTAACAGACCTGCCAACTCCTGAAGGAGTAGGTCACTGTGCAGAGGAGGTCTTGGAGGCTCCTCTGGAAAATAGGAGGGAGGTACCTGGTGAAAATGGAGAAGATAGCCCTTTTGGACTATATCAAGAACCCAGGTATCTGATGTGACGGCTGACCACCTGTGGGCAAAGTGGGCCAGCCGGCCTCCTGTGCTGAGAGAAGCCAGATGAGGAGAAGAGGCTATGCTGTTTGAGTCAAAAAACCCCACCCTGCTGAGCAGGGGCCGGTGTTGGTGGCTTGGGGGCCTTCTGCCTACGGGGCCTCTGACTCTGCCCCTTGGCCTGCTGACCCTGTTGGGGAGCTGCAGAGGCCTGATAATGAGGGTATTGTTTATAGGCAGATGACTTCCTTGGGTAAAAGGTCTTTTTTCCCGAGCCTTTCTTCTGAGAAGGGGCAGAGGTTTTCCTGGAAAGCCTAGTCCTGGTCAGAGTCTCGGTCTCGAGTTCTGCAGCCTTTTCAGACATGAGCTTGCCAAAGAGGTTTTCACCTCGGCAGGGGACATCGACCAACTTGTCCTGGACCCATGGCTCGAGGTCGGATGACTGTAGCCAAGCCTGTCGGCGGGCACTGATGCCGGCCCCGGCTACTCGGGCCGAAGCCTCGAAGCCATCGTAGGCTGCTCGAGAGATAAACTTCGAGCACTCACGAATACCGGTGGACAAGGCCTGGAACCTCTGCAAAGGTTCCTCGGAGAGACCAGCAGAGAACCCGGCAATCTCCTTTGCCAGGTCTCGGAGGTACATGCCCATGTAGAGCTGGTAAGACTGGACACGGCAAGCAAGCATAGAGCCCTGGAAGCCCTTCTTACCGAGGGCATCCAGGTTCCGGGCCTCCCAGCCGGGAGGCACCGAGGAGTGCATCTTCTGACTTTTCAGTCGATGCATGGCCGATTCCACAACCATGGAGTGGTGCGGTAATTGAGCCTTTTGGAACCCGGGGCTCTTGCGGACTCGATAAATGGAATCGACCCGCTTGCTTAACACCGGCGTCGAGGCCGGGGTCTCTCACATGCGGAAGAGCAGCCGCTCCAGCATCAGAGGAACCGGAACAGTAAAGGCCTCCTTTGGGGGAGAGTCATACTGGAGGGCCTCGAGCTCCTTGGCTCGAGGCTCCTCCTCGGGATCCGCGGGGAAGGCCAAGGCCTTGGCCATATCCCGCACGAAGTCCGAGAACCGGGTATCCTCCGGTGGGGACCGTCTCCGAGGTTCGGACTCAGGCGAGTCCGATGAGTGTCAGGTGACTCTTTGTCCTCCGTCTCCCAGCCCGACTCCTCGGAGGAGGAATCGAGCGGCTCCGGTCGGGTGGGCACCAATGCCCTCCGCCCCGACGCCGAGGGTATCGGCGTCGACGACCTCGGCCCCGAACGGGAGGTCGAGGGAGACCGTGGCCAAGGATCGACTCGAGCACGCATGGACTCGAGGATCAGCTCGGCCTCCGGGATCGACTTGGACGTCGAGGTCCCGGGGGTCAGGGCAAATGCACCGGTGAGACCGGCGATCAATGCCCGCTGCTGTTCCATGAAGGCAGCGAAGCTGCTCTCCAAGGCCGTCAACCTGAGTCCGAGCTCAGGAGACCCAGCAGCCCCCGACTCGGGCCCCGACGGCATCGGGCCCGACGTCGGCTCCCTCGAAGGAGAGTCAACGAGGACAACAGCACTTACGTGTCCAGGAGACTCCATCTCAACACGAGGATGCTTGGCAGGCCTCTCAGACTCCGAAGACCTGGGACGGCTATCGGGGCTATGCGACCTGGCCCTCGAGGAACCAGGAGCATCCACCAACGCCGCCCTCGCGGGTTTCTTCTTCCTTCGATGTTCCCGTGAAGGAGACCCCCGCTCAGAGGAACCCCGACGCTGCTCGGGGCCGGAGTCCCCAGACGTCGAGGCCTCTGACGAGGTCCGGGCCCGGCCGGACGCAGAGTCAGAAAAAATCCTATCCTTTTGGTGCTACCGACTCAACGCCTTCGAGGACATTTTGCCACACGGACAACAGATCATCGGGTCATGATCGGGTCCAAGGCAACGGAGGCAGCAGTCATGTGTGTCGGTAAGAGACATAAGTTTCTTACACCAATCACATTTCTTAAACCCGCTGGCAGCCATCGGGGGAAAAAGGGCCCCTGCTAGGTCAAAAGACCGGGCTGCCAGGAAAAAAGAAAAAAGGTGCGAACGCCAGTCACAAAGGACAAAAACCGAAAAAGAGAGAAAAGGACTCGATACCGGCGTATCGGTCCGAGCGGGAAAAGGATCCGGCGTCAAACCGGAGAAAAAAGAGAAAAACAGGGAAAATCAACTTTTTCCTCGGGGAAAAACGAACTACGTCCGTCGGGCTCCGCGGAAAAAAGAAGACTGAGCAAGATGGCACCCTTGGGCGGGAAGGGGACTGCGCATGCGCGCTGCAATTCCCAAAGGCTTTCTTTGAAAGCTGAGGAAATGCTCCGCACGAGGGCTCCGTCGGCGCCGACGTCACCCATATGTGAGGACTGACTTCCTGCTTGGTCCTGGAGAATGATGCCATGGCGCCGCGACTCCATTTAAAGGCCCTTACTGAGTTAGCCAGGTGCAGTCCGAACAGAATCTCTGTCCCGGCCTGCATGTGAAGGACTGTTCACGATTCTGATCCCGCAGGGCTAGATGTGCCCTGTTGGATCAGAATCGCGATCCTCTCTGTGCATCCAAGACATACAGATCTACGTCTGGGACAGAATCGGGCCCAGAATGAATAAGATGTGAAGGCATATAGGCGTACCTTGGTACCTTTATAAAACAGTCCATTGGAAAGTAGGCACAGATATTTGCACATGCTCTGATACAGGAGCAAATGATCTGACTTAGCATGCCAGATACACACGTATTTTATACCATGTAAGTTGCAACTCTATGCAGCTCTGCCCCATCTCCCCTTCGAGAATGCCTATGCTTGTACCATATACAGGTGCGTGCTACAAGTCGCTTCAGCAACACATATTTCTAGCATGTATTGAGCCATAGCAATTTTATAACAAAATTTACCCCACAAGTGAAACAAATTAGGTAACTAATTAATAAGGAACACTTATGTCAAAACCTCATTCTTTTTTTCATTTATATAAATTATATTTAAAACAAAATTTTTGTCGGAGCTAGGCCGTAGGAAGGGCTGTCATGTAACCTTAGCTGCTATGACGGCGTTTTTTGGTCTCTTTGTTGCCTTTATTTCTGCAATTTGGGAAAGCACTTGATACAGGGTTCAATTCCCCGAAACGTGCACGTCGTGCTGATACACATTTCTGAAGAGCGACGCTTTTGTGGACGGTTAACAAAGGATTTGAGATAAGTGAAAAAAGTTTTTTGGTAAAGAACCAATAATAAAATAAAAGAAGCTGACAGCCTGGTGGAGGTCTGGATTTATATAAATGAAAAAAAGAATGAGGTTTTGACATAAGTGTTCCTTATTAATTAGATAGCAATTTTATAAGCACCTGTTTTTGTGGGTAAATGCTATTTTATCCCTAGAAAAACACGGTCCCCAATATTATGTTAAACTAATGCAAGCAATTTACTAAGGTCCAAAGGAAAGCTTGCATACAGATGCCTATCAAACACATATCATGATTTAACAGCTGGAAAAGCAAAAATCAGCCAACCAGGTTATCCAATTTGTGCTTTCCAGCATATACAGTACAGTGAAAAGCTAATTGGATTCTAAGGGCCCGATATTCAAAGGCATTTGCACAATTTACAGAGCTGTAAACCTTGTAAATAATCCTAAGTGGGACATTCAGTGACACTAACACTTAGTGCCACTGAATATCCCAGAGTAATGCTGCTAGACGCCCCGATGCTAACTGCTTAGCATCGGGGCATGTCAGGGGCGGTCCCCGGGTATATTCAGCTGCTGTCCAGTTATCCCTCAGTGGCAAAAGATAGACGCAGTAGAACTAACTTTCACTGTTGGAGCTAACCGGGCAGTGGCTGAGTACTGTCGCTGCATGGTTTGCTTCTGCACCATTTGCGGCTGTGCAGAGATCCTGGATAGTCAGTGGCCGGATATGGCCCCAGATTGAATATCCAGGGTTAAAGTTTGATGGCGACGGCTATGTGCCTTAGAGGAGCAAAGCCCTTGCAAATGAATATCAGGCCCTAAATGTTTATTTTGCTAATATTTTGCATTCTGTAAAACTCAGCCTTTTTGGAGTGGATGAGTAAATATTAAAAAAAAAATCAACTTTGGATTTAAACTAGATTAAAGCTGTTAGTTTTAGAAGCTATACATATAACATGCTGCACAGGCCACAGGGCAAGAGAAAACATTAAAACCAAAGATTTTTTAAATGTAAAACAAACCTAGTCCAAAATGTATTTGCTGAAACTAAATCTAAATGAATCACTAGTCTAAAAAACTAAAATCAAATTGTCACCTAAATTACTGACATAATATAAGAGGGTCAGTATCAACTACACTCATAATCTTTTACATCAGTTTTTCACATAATCTGACTAATTTGTAATTCGAAAAGAGGAAAGGTGTAATTGAAATATCACAATTCAAAATCAATCATGTATAAATGTGTGATTTGATGCATAAACAGAAAATATGCAAACAAGCTAAATTAAACTTACAGCCAAACACAAGGAAAAATGTGAAACCTTGCTATGTATATGCTATGGCTAGAACAGCATGCAGAGAAAATGCGACCTTTTAAAGATGCACAGAGATACAGAGCTCACTGCTTGACTTCCCAGTTCTCTCATCCAAGCTATTTGTAAAATTACCAACAATCCTACCATACAATAAAGAAGAAGATGGGGATATATGTTGAATGGTCTAGCACAGCGATGGCGAACCTATGGCACGCGTGCCAGCTGTGGCATGCGAAGGCCTTGCAGCTGGCACGCGTGAAGGTCCGCAAAAAAAGAAAAAGCGGGCTCTGGCTGCTGCCGCGGACGCGGCAGCATGCAGTGTCCCGCGGGGCCCCCTCCGCCCGCTAAGCCCCTCTGCAAGGGCTTTCAGATTCGCGAGGGAGACAGCGTCTCCCTCGCGTCTCTGTTAAGCCCGTAGGGGTTAATGGGAAATTTCCCATCAGCCCCTTTAGACGCGAGGGACTGATGGGAAATTTCCCATTAGCCCCTGCGGGCTTAACAAGAGACGCGAGGGAGACGCTGTCTCCCTCGCGAATCTGAAAGCCCTTGCAGAGGGGCTTAGCGGGCGGAGGGGGCCCCGCGGGACACTGCATGCTGCCGCGTCCGCGGCAGCAGCCAGAGCCCGCTTTTTCTGTTTTTAAATTTGCCGGGGGGGGGGGGGGGTTGGACTGCTAATGGGCTGGGGGGGGGGGGGGTTTGGACGGCGAATGGGGTGGGGGGGGTTAGTACTGCAAATGGGCTATGAGGGGGGGGGTTAGGACTGCTAATGGGCTAGGGGGGTTTAGGACTGCTAATGGGCTGTGGGCTGATGGGGGCTGTCTGGAATTGGGGTGATGGGGGGTTAGGACTGCTAATGGGCAGGGGGGGGGGGGTTAGGACTGCTAATGGGCTGGGGGGGGTTTGGACTGCTAATGGGCTGGGGGGGGTTAGGACTGCTAATGGGCTAGGAGGGGGGGTTAGGACTGCTAATGGGCTAGGGGGGGTTAGGACTGATAATCGGCTGTGGGCTGATGGGGGCTGTCTGGAAATGGGGGTGATGGGGGGTTAGGACTGGTAATGGGCTATGGGGGGGGTTAGGACTGCTAATGGGCTAGAGAGGGGGGGGTTAGGACTGCTAATGGGCTGGGGGGGGTTAGGACTGCTAATGGGCTAGGAGGGGGGGGGTTAGGACTGCTAATGGGCTAGGGGGGGTTAGGACTGCTAATGGGCTGTGGGCTGATGGGGGCTGTCTGGAAATGGGGTGATGGGGGGTTAGGACTGGTAATGGGCTATGGGGGGGGGTTAGGACTGCTAATGGGCTAGGGGGGGTTAGGACTGCTAATGGGCTGGGGGGGGTAGGACTGCTAATGGGCTGGGGGGGGTTAGGACTGCTAATGGGCTGTGGGGGAGGGGTTAGGACTGCTAATGGGCTAGGAGGGGGGGTTAGGACTGCTAATGGGCTAGTAGGGGAGGGTTTAGGACTGCTAATGGGCTGGGGGGGTTAGGACTGCTAATGGGCTAGGAGGGGGGGTTAGGACTGCTAATGGGCTAGGGGGGGGGGTTAGGACTGCTAATGGGCTGATGGGGAGGGGTTAGGACTTGAGGTGGGCTGTTGGGTGGGGTTAGGACTGGAAATGGGCTGATGGGGGGTTAACACTGGAGGTGGTCTGATGGGGTTAGGACTGGTAATGGGCTATGGGGGGGTTTAGGACTGATAATGGGCTATGGGGGGGCTGGGACAAGAAATGGGCTGATGGGGAGGGGTTAGGACTTGAGGTGGGCTGATGGGGTTAGGACTGGTAATGGACTGTGGGCTGATGGGGGGGTTAGGACTGGCAATGGGCTATGGGGGGCTGACTGGAAGTGCGGGGTTAGGACTGGTAAAGGGTTATAGGGGGGGTTTAAACTGAAAATGGGGTGATGGGGGGTTAGGACTGGAAGTGGGTTGATGAGGGGGGGATAGGACTGGTATTGGGTTGGGGGGCTGCTAGGACTGGAAATGGGCTGATGCAGGGACTAGAAGGGAATGGATGCTGGGTGAGGCTGGAACTAGAAGGGAGCTGGTGTTGGGGGAGGATTAGAATGGGATGGGGCTGGGAGAGTAAAATGGAGAGGGGAAAAATATTTTGTGTGGGAGGGATAAAAAATCTACAATTGGCCGGGTATTGGGAGAGTAAGTGGGGATTGAGGATGGAGGGATAAATTTTGAGTAGATGAAATAGGAATGAGGAAAGAGCCAAAGGAGAAAGATTAGTATGTTAAAGCAGATGTAGAGAGAGAATGGAAAAAAAAAACAAGAAGACAGAAGAAAGGACAAATGGACAGCAGATGGAGAGTTAGCAGAAGACACGAAGAAGAGAAACCAGAAGAAAGTGGCTGGAACAATTGCAACTGAAAAAAAAATGCACAAAAGGTAGAAAAATATCTCTTTATTTTGAATTTATTAACTGGAATATGTCAGCTCTGGGAAATGTGCATCATTAATTTTTGCGCTTTGTTTAGTACAAGAGGAAATTAATATATAGTTTTATTTCTACAGTGTTGTTGTATATTCCAAGTTTGGCTTTTGGGGTTCCCAGTTTAATTATTGTCTTCCTGTTTCTAAATTGTGATTCCTTGTTTGGTGATGGTCTGTTCTGCATGTGTAACTGAGCTGAGGTATTCTGTTTATATAATTCCTATTTGACATTGCCACTTGTTCTTTCCCCAGTAGGTCATGTATTGTTGTTCTCTGAGATGTATTGGTTTAATATTTGCAGTGTTGCCTTTTGATAGGTAGAGTATGGTGCTTTGTGAGTCCTGGTAGTGCTGTTAGGATACGGCGGGTTTGCTATGGGTTCTAAATGGGCAGCGTTTGTAGTAGTTCCTAATGTGCCTGGCGGTTGGTACTGGATTATAGTAATGTAGAAACCTTTTAGTCTTTCTTTATCCATATACTCATTAAGAGGCATGTTTACTAAAAGTTAGTGTATGGTAACATTATGCAAATATTTATGCAAATGAAGCACCTTATGCAAATGGGGCTTTAATTGACGTGCTGGCACTTTGAGGAAATTCTTTGGTTTTGTGCGGCAGTTTGGGCACTCGGGCTCAAAAAGGTTAGCCATCACTGGTCTAGCATGTGACCCATAAAAAAAATTCTCAAAGTCAATGACTCCTGATCAGAATGATGGGAATGCTATTGATGATAAAGCTCGGCTCATGCTTATGAAATCAATTCATTTCCAACAAGATAACAGTAATACAAATTCAACTGTTTGCTAATTTAAAATTAAACCTATTTTTATTCTGATGTAAGAAAAATTAGAGGGAATCAGCGTCATTCCATTGGGATGTCCATCCCTGCTATTCGGCCCCTCTGCTGACTCCAACTAACTTCCCCGCACGTTGTACGGCGAGGTTAGACGGGGGAGGGGAAGGGGCGTTGTGGGAGAGGAGTTAGGGTGCGCAGTGGGCGATCAACGGCCCCAGACGTACAAGGCCAATTCCAATGTCGGCCTTGTACGTCTGGGGCCAGCGGCCTGAACAAGGAACTTATTCATAAGAACATAAGATATGCCATACTGGGTCAGACCAAGGTCCATAAAGCCCAGTATCCTGTTTCCAACAGTGGCCAATCTAGGTCATACGTACCTAGCAGTTTCCCCAAAAGACACAGGTTCCGCAATGCTTGTACTGGGTCAAGCATTGATATCCTGGGTCCCTTCTTAATAATGGTTTATGGACCTTTCCTCTAGTAACTTGTCCAAAGCTTTTTTAAACCCAGCTATACTAACAGCCTTTACTACATCCTCAGGTAACAAATTCCAGAGTTTGATTACACGTTGAGTGAAAAAATATTTTCTTTTATTAGTCTTAAATAGTTTACCCTGTAGCTTCATTGCATGTCCTGAGGTGGAATAAGTTCCCCTAGTCAGATGTATCGGGCAGGCCCAGGCTCAGAAAAGGCAGGAGGGGGCCAGATCAGAGATTGGGCTGCAGGGAATGAACATTTCGGTCCAGCGGCCGGGGATTGCAGCTCTTGAATGGAGCCACGGTGCTATGGCAAATGGACGCCATGGCACCGCAGCTCCATTCAATTGCCCTGACTGAGTTAGCCTGGAAAGGCCTGTAAATGCAGGCCAACCAGAATTAGGGTCCCAGCCTGCACGTACAGGCCTGGACACGATTCTGATCCTGCAGGGCTAGACGTGGCCCACAGGGTGAGAACCCTGGCTCACTCTGTGCATCCGGTTCCAACCATGACTGGCACGTTCAACTCAGAATCGGTCCCAATGTCACTAATATGTGTTAAAGGAAAAAATGCATGTTATTTGCCAAATAACATGTGTTAACTGTTATTTGGCAAATGCAACACATTGTAAATAATAATGAGATGCAAAACATGCAAATGCAAGAAAAACAACTCATTGTGTAAACTGAACATGGCTTGCGTTTATGCCACAAGCTGCTTTATTCATGGAAAGATAATGCCACTTTTGCGATGGTGTCATCTTTTCTTCCTGGGAGATTTGGCTGCTAACATGCATCCTAATGCCCCCAAAGACTGGTGCATTACCAAAGACCCCCACCACCATTGATGCGCCGCACCAAGTGCCACCCCTCATCCCTAGTTCCTCCTGTATACATCCTGTTGTCAAATTATATGTCATTGCAAAATGTCATGGTTTTTTTCAAAAACGTTTGCTCTAAAAATATCAGAACATCTTTTTCACTTTGTACTTGCAGAGATTTACCTGCAAAGCTTGTGTCGTCCTATTGTGATACTGATATTAAAAAGAGAGCAGGGTACTCACATTTATGAAAATTTAGTATACTGAATAAGTTAGGATCCTGCTACCTTTTCATTTCCAATTTGAAACTTTCATTTGGAATAATTTGGGTACTAAATAACATCTCCCAGCTCAGTCGTCCCCCCCCCCCTCAATACATGACCCCTGATCCTTGTCCCTGAAGTACATCCCTCACTCCAACCAATCCTCCCAGTATCATTTGGGAGCCTCCTTGGTGGCTAATGGTGGGGGAAAGGGACAAGAATGATTTTCAGATATTCCTGCCCCAGCAGCTCCTGGATCAGCCACCTCAACCAACTAGTTGTAGTTTTGCACTGCTATTGCTAGGGGGTCAGGCTGCCAAAAAAGGATACACTCCCTTATTTGGTAGCCTGACCCCCTAGTGGCAGTACTGCAAGACCTTCACTAGGGAGCCAAGGGGACCATTTTGGTGCTGGGAGCCACCAGGACATCACTGGGGTGGAAAAGAATTGGGGGAAGGGGGAGGGAAGGATTTTATTTCAAGGGAGGAAGCTCTGGTGGTGTACTGCATGGAAGGATCATGCAGGTAATCAAGAAGATGGCACTTGGTGCCAGAAGGGATGAGGAGGAGGGGTAATTCATTCCAGGGGGATTGGGGGGGGGGGTATTTACTGCTTGGTGGAGGAAGGGGATTGGAATTGGTAGGTTCATTGGTAATGCATTAGCTTGGCACTTTAAATGATAGCAAGCTCAACTTATGACCTGCTATGTTTACACTTCTATGCCAGGAAAACATGATGATTCTTGCTGCAATGCAAAATTAAATTGACCATGCAAGTCACTAGCCTGCGGTATTGAGGTGTCGCAGGTCAGGGACTTGGGTGGTAAATGTTGCTGCACTAAAACAGCGCAGTTTACCACAACCTAGTAACCATCTCTATAAGTGTGATATGTACAGAAATAAGATACTGAGGACATACATGCTCTTTTATTTTTCCAGATTGCTTCATTGTGGAAGGAACAGCTTGTGCTTGCATCTGATGCTTTGTCTTGAAAATATTTGCATCCTGGAGAAGATGAATTGTAGAAACAGCCATGGCAACACTATAGACAAAAAAGTATTACAGTGAGATACTGATAAATAAATAGCAGGGGAGTCCTATCAGAGAGCTTTAGAACAAGGGCTCAGCAGGCAATGTATCAATATGCAGATATGATCTGATTGGCAAGGATACAATTTCTGATAATGAGATGGGGGGGGGGAGGGAGGGAGGAACGAAACAGGAAGGAAACATTTTCCAAGACAATTTCAGCTTGACACAAGGTGGATTAGAAATGGGGATTTTTTTTTTCATTTGATGAAAGCCCAAGTTAAAGGATACTGGATGATATAAAATGTAAAAAGAAAAAAAAAACATAATGCATTACAGTTTGGCATATCCCTTAAACCCTGACAATGCATTTTGACAGCATCACTTGTAAGAAGTATGAAACTGCCCAAATAAACATCCTCTTGTCATATCACTATGATGTGTTTTAAAAATAATGCTGGAGTTGCAAAAAGCATTGCTACTGAAATGTCAAGTTTTTCTTTTTTGTCAGTCTCCGGTGAGACTTTAGTGCTACTTGTTATTATGCAGCTATATCTATTGATTACTGCAGCACAGTTACTTTGCTCAGTTTCTGTGCAAACATTTGTTAACAGGGGGAATTTTTGAAAAACATGGTCATCCTGCTGAACATATACGTATGCATTTCATAGAGCTTTATCATTCCCTACATCTGTCCCAGTAAGATACAGCTGAACATATGACACTTTAGGAAAGATTTATCTACTATTTCAGTTGCCTCCTTATTACTTCCACTGAAGGGCAATGACAATATATGTGATGCATTGTGAAGCTCTTACTACAGTGTGGATGAGACCAATTAATTTGAATGACTGGAATATTTTTCCTTTGGATAGACAGACATTGCATACTGTGTTCATGTCTATAGACATGCATAGCTACATATCTGGGTGAATATCCACATTTCTAAATTATTTGTTCATCTTCAAATAAAGCATGGTTACTCACCTGTAACAGGTGTTCTTCAGGAGAAGCAGGAATCAGTCCTCACATATAGGTGACATCACCAATAGAGCCCACGTGGGAAGACTTCCCAGGTTCCAAAGAAAGACTTTGGAAGTGCATCATGCATTCGTGCCACCCGAAGAAGCCATCTTTACCTCAGTATGATGACATAGCTTAATCAAGCCTCAAAAGAAACAACTCCACAGGGAGGCAGGAGGGTAATGAGGACTGATTCCTGCTGCTTCAGAGAACACCTGTTACAGGTGAGTAACCATGCTTTCTTTGGGACCAAGCAGGAAGTCAGTCCTCACTTATGGGACTCCCATAGTAAAAAGCCCAACGGGCTGACCAGAAAAAATGAACTGAGAAAACAGAATGAGCAATTGCTGAAGGTTTCGAGAGTCAGCAATCAACAGGGACATCAACATCAGCACAACTCTACAGTAGCCTGGAAATACAGAAAGGCCGGTGGGAAGGAGCTGCTCTAATTTATGAAAATCTGCCAGAGTACAGCCATGGTAAAGTTGCTGTCAAGCCAGGAATCTCCATCTAGACAGTAATAGGCTATAAGACCACATAGTAGCTATACAGATCTCCACCGTGGAGACTGTATGAAGGTTGGCTACCGAAGTAACCATAGCTCACATGTTGTGCGCCATGACATGGTGTTCTAAGGAGAGGCCAACTGGAGCATAAGCAAAGGAGATGAAGTCTACCATCCAGATCAAGAGGGTGTGTTTTGTCACCACCACGCCCAATATGTTGGGGTCAAAGGAGACGAATAACTGTGGAGAACAGTGGGGAGCTTGCATCCTTTCCAGGTAGAAAGCAAGTACTCACTTATAATCCAAGGTATACAAAGAGGCCTCAGCCCTGTTGGGGTGAGGCTTGGGAAAAAAGGTGGGTAGCACCACCGACTGGTTGAGATGAAAAGCAGAAACTACCTTAGGTAGGAACCTAGGGTGAGTCCAGAGGACAACTCTTTTCTTATGAAATCTGGTATAAGGTGGATGCGCCACCAGTGCTTGCAGTTCACTAACCCTGCATGCAGAGGTGAGTGCTATGAGGAAAATGACCTCCCAAGTAAGGAATTTGAGTGGGCGAGAGCTGAGTGGCTCAAACAGGGGAGAAAGAAGCCTACCCAGTACAACATTAAGGTCCCATGCCACCGGCAATGGTTTAATAGGGGGATGGGAAAGAAACAGCCCCCTCATGAAACAGCTCACCAATGGGTGAACAGAGAGGGGCTTATCAGCCACTGAATGATGGTAAGCCACCACTGCACTGAGGTGCACTCTAACTGAGTTGGATTTTAGGCCAGAGTCTGAAAGATGCAAAAAGTATGACAAAACTGAATCGATCAGACAAGAGAATGGGTCCTGGTGGTAAAGAATACACGCAACAACAAAAAAGAAAAGAAAAGATGAAAAAATCATAGCGAAAAGTATCAAGTCTTTCTGGGGTGTCGGGCTACGTCCAAAGGACTCCGCGGAAAAAAGAAGACTGAGGTAAAGATGGCTCCTTCGGGTGGGAAGACCGGCACGCATGCATGGTGCACTTCTGTTCCAGTGTGGGTTCCATCAGTGACGTCACCCATAAGTGAGGAATGGCTTTCTGCTTGGTCCCAGAGAAAGAGGGGTAGTTACTAAGTTGCAGTTTAGTTTACCATGGGAGTCGCTAATGTGCAGTGAATCCCCTGGTAAAGGAAAAATACAGCCTGTGGTGAGCACCATAAACTGAGTTATTCCAAGAGAAAACTAGCGCCAGCTCATAGTTGGTGTTATTTTTCCCAGATAGGTACTGGGCCTCTAAGAGCAGCCCAATGCTCCTGGCCGTTATCGTAAAGGGAACACGTGTATAAAGTGCACCCGATGGTCTGAGGGTCTCTACCCCCTTGAACACCAAGATGTCAACGCACCCCCCAAAAACTCCCTCCCCTCATATGGCTCCCACTCCTTCATCCCCCAAAGACATCAAGTCCCATCCCTCCCCCTTAAGATCCCCCAAGACCTTGATCCAAACCCCCCCTCCCAAGGCCCCTCAAACCTACCTTAACTCATTCTGGTGATCTAGTGGACCAGGATGAGAGAAACCCCCACTTTCTCCCTTCTGGGCCAATGCCTGGTTCAAAATGTTGTCCATGATCCCCTAGCTTTAGTCTATCAGTACTACAACTGGGGTTGACCTCTAGCAGTAATACTGCAAGACTACTGCTAGGGGATCGCAGGCACCATTTTGAACCCAGCACTGACCTGGATGGGAGTGAGTGGGGTGTCACTCCTGCTAGAGCCCCACTAGATCACCAGTATTGAGTTAAGCTAGGTCCAAGGGGGAAGCCTTAGTGGGGAGTTTGGATTGGTTCTGAGAGGGTAAGGAAAGGGCTGGGACTTTGATAGTGTCTTTTCAGGGGTGGGAGATTGGGAGCCATGTGTGGCAAGGGGCATTATTTATGGGGGTGCCGTGACTACTTGGTGATGCCAAGGGGTGGGGATCCTCAGACAACCAGTTGAGCAAAGCTGCTTGCCTGTAAGGGAAGTTCTCCGTAGACCGCAGGGGAATACAGTCACACTTGATAGTGATATTCTCTAGACGGATCCCTGTGTGTGGTGCTCTCCTCTAGCTCAGGGGCTTTTTTTTTGTCCCTGAGCATCTGTGGGCCTTTGCACCAACTGGTGCTCCTCTTCTCCTTTTCAGACAGTCCATAGCTTATATGAGTTTGTGAAAGAAACGCATATTTGTTGAGATAAGAGGGTCAAGTGGGAGGGAAAAATATGGCTGCATTCTCTTGCTCTCTATGGAGAAACCTCATTTCAGGTAAGCAACTTCTCTTTGTCCATTGATGAGCAGAGGAAATGCAGGTACACTTTATGGTGACTCTACAACTGAAGATCACCACAAAAAAGCAGCACAGTATTTGTTACGGTGACCTGCTGATTTACAGGAAGATAGAAGATAATCAAAGTGCAGAGGCATCGGAAAGGGTTGGGCCACATGAGCCCTGGCCCCACCAAAGTCTCACCACTACAATCGCTGGCCTTCCCCTCCAGTCTGCCTGCGGGGACCCAATCTCCTGCAGACAGACGGGGGTGTGGGGGGGGGGGGGTTGCCATGATCACCTCCTGGCACACAGAGGGCTCCCCATGAGGATCCCATTCCCCACTGGCAGAAAAGCCCCATGGCAGCCCACTGCATGCGTGGCAATTATGGCAAAGATGCCTCCTATCTGCCCACGTGGGGCATACAGGTGTGGAAGGCTGGTGTATGCCCGTGGGGCATACAGGTGGGGGAAGGCTGCTGTATGCCCGTGGGGCATACAGGTGGGGGAAGGCTGGTGATCGCAGCCTAACTGATTTTGGCTGGCCAAGAGGCAGAGCTTGCTCCTCCCCCAACAGGAATGGCATTCCAGTGCCTCTGATCAAAGTGCAAATAAATTGTGAAGGATAGAAACATAGAAACATGATGACAGAAAAAGACCACATGGCCTATCTAGTCTGTCCTTCCATAACAACAACTACAACAGTCCACTTTTTACCTTTAGAGATCCTCTGTGTTGGTCCCATGCTTTTTTAAATTCAGTTACTGTCCTCATCTCTACCACCTCCACTGGGAGACTATTCCATGGATCCACTACTCTTTCCGTAAAGAAATATTTCCGCATATCACTCCTGAATCTATCTCCCTTCACCCTCATCCCATGTCCCCTCGTAGCAGAACTTGCTTTCAATTGAAAGAGGCTCTCTCCCTGAACATTTATGCCACGGAGGTATTTAAACATCTCAATCATATCCCGCCTTTCCTCTAAGGTGTACATATTAAGATCCTTAAGTCTGTCCTCATATGCTTTATAATGAAGCCCATTAAAGCATATGAGGACAGACTTAAGGATAGACAGCCCAAGTGCAGTGCCCCTGGAAAAAAGAGGCATTGAGATAATAGTGCTTGTAAAGGTATACATAGTCAACCAAGTGGCGGCTTTATAGATGTCCTCAAGGTGAATGAATACAGATGAACCACCATAGTGGCTTTAGCCCTCAAGTGATGTGGACTGATCCTTCCTGGAGAGAGAAGGCCCTTGGTAGTATATTAAAATTCACTGCAGTTAGAGACCCAATTATTAGGGTGTGCTTTGCCGCTGGAAAGCTGGGGTTGTTTAGAATGAACATAAAAAAAGAGTTGAGAAGCCTGACAAATATTCTATGTTGATCTGAGATAAAACAGGAGTGCACGTTGGCATTCAGGGGAGTGTAGGCTGGATTCTGCAGGGCTAGAATGAGGCTTCAGAAATAAAGCTGGAAGCACAATGGACTAGTTCAAATGGAAGATAAAGACGATTTTGGTGACATTTTTAGTTGAGTTCTGAGAATCACGTTGTTGAGGAGGAACTGCGTGTATGGACTCTAATGACAAAAGTCCAGAGCTCACTGATGTACCATCCTGAAGTGATGTTTACAAGGAATAATGCTTTCAAGTGAGGTGTTTTAGGGAAGCCTGTGCGCTTTTTGATGTGGAAAGCTTCTCCTGACAGAAGTCCCATTGTGCGTAGGAAGGTTGGGACAGAAGCATGGTCTAGGTCTTTTTGGCTGCAAGCTTTTTTGACTAACTCAGCTGCTAACATGGGAGAAACATTCATTTGGGCCGACCTTTTAAACATTTGTTTGGCAGGCTCCTTTTTATACACATGACCGCGGTCCATGGAGGGGAACAGACCAGAGGAGCCAATGTCCTCTGACATCATGGTCCCCTGAGAAGAACCAGGAAGCTTGGAGGAAACAGACAACGGCATTAGGAAAAAAATACAGGAAAAGCTGTAGCGATAAAGAGGATTGCTTCAGGTATTGTTATTTTGCAGATTATTTTACAGAGTTTGTTTGTAGTGAAAGTCAAGTGACAGCAGAGAAGAGTTCTCATGATTAATCAACCAGGAGAGCATCTCATTATTATTCACTGCACAGTATGGTTCAAATTTGTGTGTTTCATTAAAATAACACATGTTTTTGCCCTACACTGCATGATAAGGGGCAAAAAATGTGTGTTATTTACATAAAGAATAGTTACTCACCTGTAACAGGTGTTCTCCAGGAGCAGCAGGAATCAGTCCTCACATATGGGTGACATTGACGTCGATGAAGCCCTTGTGGAGCATTTCCCCAGCTTTCCATGAAAACCTTTGGGAATGCAGGCACGCATGCGCGGTTCCCTTCCCGCCTAAAGGTGCCATCTTACCTCAGTCAAATGACATAGCTAAGAACAGCACACAAAAAAAGTAAAACAACTATGTACAACTACAACTCCCAGGGGAGGAGGGAGGGTTGTGAGAACTGATTCCTGCTGCTCCTGGAGAACACCTGTTACAGGTGAGTAACTACTCTTTCTCCAGGACCAAGCAGGAAGTCAGTCCTCACATATGGGTGACTCCCAAGCTCTGGGCTACCAGGAACCCAGGCTGAACAAGAGAACTCCCACTAGTCCCAGCATCAAAAGAAAGGCTTTTCACTGACAGAACCTCCACCGGTAGCCCAACAGAGGTCAGGAGGGCAGGAGTTGCCTAAACCTCAAAGAGATTCCAGAGTACTGCCTGGCCAAAAGCACTGTCCCTACGGGACTCCCTCTCCAGACAGTAATGGGCCACAAAAGTCTGGCTTGAGGACCAAGTAGCAACCCTGCAGATGTCTACCAACGGTACAGAGCGGAGATGAGCCACTGAGGCAGCCATAGCCCTGACACGATGGGCCGTGACCCGACCCTGCAAAGGAAGGTCAGCCGCCTTGTAAGCCCAGATGATACAGTCAGCCACCCAGAAGGACAAGGTACGCTTGGACACAGCTAACCCCAAGTTATTAGGGTCAAAAGATATGAAGAGCTGAGTAGCTCTTCTGTGCCCTTGCGTACGGTCAAGGTAGAAGGATAAGGCCCTCCTACAGTCCAGGGTATGCAGAACTGCTTCAGCCTGGCTTGCATGAGGCCTAGGGAAGAATGTGGGAAGAACCACCTCTTGGTTGAGGTGGAAAGAGGAGACAACTTTAGGGAGGAACTTTGGATGAGTCCTAAGGACTACCCTGTTCCCATAGAAGCGAGTGTAAGGCCTGTCACAGACTAGGGCCTGAAGCTCGCTCACCCGCCTGGCCGAGGTAAGGGCTACCAAGAAGAGTGTCTTCCAAGACAGGAAGCGTAGAGGACAAGTAGCCATCAGCTCAAAAGGTGGGCGAGTCAATTGTTGCAAGACCACATTCAACTCCCACTCAGGAGCAGGAGGACGGATCGGAGGCTTGAGCAAGAGCAAGCCCCTGAGAAAGCGGAACACCAAGGGGTGAACCGACAGAGAATGTCCTTCCACCAGTGAGTGGTGAGCTGCTAGAGCTGAGAGGTGGACCCGAACAGAATTGGACTTAAGGCCCTGATTGGATAAGTGCAACAGGTACTGAAGCACCACAGGCACAGTACAGGAGAAGGGATCCTCTGGACGTAGCTGACACCACACAGAGAACCTTTTCCATTTGAGAGCATAGGTCTTTCTAGTGGACTGTTTCCAAGAGGCCAGGACAACCTCCTCAACTTCCTGAGGTAGCCCCAGGGAGCCAAAACTACCCTTGCAGCCTCCATGCCATCAAATTGAGAGCTTTGAGGTTGGGGTACAGAAGGGTACCCTGATCCTGAGAGAGAAGTTTGGGTTGCAACCCCAGAGGCAGAGGGGGATCCACTGCCAACTGAAGCAGAAGTGGAAACCAAGGCTGTCTGGGCTACCTGGGAGCCACCAGCAGGACTGAGGCCTTGTCCCGAAGAATCTTGAACAGAGTTCGGGCCACCAAGGGCGTGGGAGGAAACGCATACAGGAGGCCCCGAGACCAGGGAATGAGAAAAGCATCTGCTGCTATCCGCAGAGGATGCGGTTGCCTGGAGCAGAACTTTGGCAGCTGTTTGTTCAGAGGACTGGCAAACAGGTCTATGGATGGAAGTCCCCATTTCAGGAAAATCTTTTGAACTACCAAAGGATGGAAATTTTGTTTATTAACACATGCAACAGAAAAACAAACAAAAAGCAAAGACAATCACCCCAACCAAGTCCCACACCCCCCCAAAACCCCCACCCCCCCGACATAGCACAAAACAGGTATCACAAAAACCCCCATGACCCGCCTCCCCAAACCCACCACCAAACCCAGTAATCAACATACGTGCCCTCCTCCCAACAACAATCCCCAAAAAGTCCTTGTCAATGTCCGTGTCCCCTCCCCCCCCCTCAGTCCAATGTCCATGCCCGACCCAACCTCCCCCTGCGAGAACACCCCAGCATAGTCCACACATTGCATCTTGCAATCCCTGAACCCCTGCCCCGCACAACACCCCCACCAGTCCAAATGTCCAGTCTGTCTGACTCTCAGACTCCCTCTCCCCACCCATCCATAAACAAAGCCCCCTATCCCCCTCCCTCCCCCTTCAGACCCATCCCATCCAAACAAACACCTCAAAAACAAACCTCCCCACCCCCACCCCCCAAACCAAATGAAAACATAAGGGCCCCCTTAGCCCATCCCCAACACAATCCCATCAAAACAAATCATAAGTAATCATACAAATCAAATAGCGAAATATAAAAGAAATACATAACCCTTGTACTGCCCTGCACTCCAGACAACGGAGCGGGATGCCCAGAACACAAAAAGGACAAACAAACACGGAAAACAAAAATATTGGGACGGCCACCCTCTAAGGAGAAAGGGAAAGCGGACAACCGGTCAAAACCCCTTATGGAGCCCCAGCTCACCCCCCCCCCCTCCCCTCCCGGGAGGAAAACATCCCAAAATCATAATGAGAAGGAAACCCCAGGGAAGGGAAAACTAACCCCTCCTATCACACCCCTCCCCCCAGGGAACAACAAAACAAACCTCACAGTCCTACAGGGACGAGAACCCCAGGGAACCCCTCCCCCTCACGGGGGCGAAGGGTGAGGTGACGCCACAGACGCTCCCAACGATGAGCCTCCACCACCCTCCTTTCACGTTGCGCCATGCTGGACACTTCCTCCAGAATGTCCCGCACCACCTCGTCGAGGGGCAGGACCAACCCCCGGGTCGAGACATGACAGCGCGCTTGCCACAGGTGGTAGCGCACTACGGCCGTGACGAGGAGGTAGAGGGTCCCGGAGTCCTGCCTTAGAGGAAAGGACCAGGCCCCGTACACCCACTCCGCATACGTGAGGAGAGAAAGGTCGCGCAGGTGAAGAGCAGCGGACACCAACCGGCAGGCCTCCACGTTGAAGGGGACACTGCCGGAGGAAATGGTCCATGGTCTCCGTCTGCCCCTCACACCCGGCCCTCGGACAGACCCGCTCGGCCTGTGACCTGTACTTGAGGTTGTCCCTCACGTACAAACGCCCGTGGAAAGACAACCAGGCCACATCCCGAACCTTCTTCGGTAGCCGAGGGGAGTTCAACAGCCGAAGGCCCCGCTGCATCACATCCGCCGGACAGTCCCGCAGGGCCCACCATGGTTGATAGTGAGAGGTGAGAACCATCCGGTATAAGCCTTTCTGCCCCAAGGACTGGGCGAGCGGGTCGGTCACCCCCCACCGCCGAATGAGCCCCACCATCACAAATACGTACGATGGGGCCTGTTCCCCTCTCCGACGCACACGTGGGACCGAGGACGCCCCCTCCCACTGCTCCCAGAAGCGGGAGAACCATTCCCGATAGGAGGCCACCCACCAGACCCCACCGCCTTCCCGCATCCTACCCAAGTGAAACGCCATAGACAAGACTGACAGGAAGACAAGGGGGTGCAACATACCCAAACCTCCTCTGCCCGATCCAGGCAAACGATGTTGCGCTGGACGGGGTTCAGGCGGTTACCCCACAGGAAACAGAAAAAGACAGCACAGACAGACGCCTGACGGGACAACGGAAGGACGAAGACCGTGGCCACGTGCAGAAAGAGAGGAAGCAGAAACGTCCCGAGGAGTTTGATCTTCTCCTCGTACGTACACCTCCACCCCCTCCACCGCAGCACCCGACACCGTGCAGTCTCGAGACAACGGTCCCAATTGGACTCCGCACAGTCCTCCGACCCGAAGACGAGGCCCAAAACGCGGACCTCCCCCACGGGAGGAGGAAAGGGGGCGCAGGAAGGCGGGGAGGCCTCCGAGGGGCCCAACCACAGCGTCTGGCACTTGCTGTGGTTGACAACAGAGTGGGCTACCTCCGAGTACTCCTCCACGGCCTCCCGCAGGGCCTCTACCCCTTCAGTGCCGTCCACGTAAACTGAGATGTCGTCAGCGTAGGCAACGACGGACACCGGGGGCGCACCAGGCGCCTCCAGGCCCCGCAACCCACCTGAGGACAATCTCCGGAGGAAGGGGTCGAGGGAGAAGACATACAGCAGGGGGCTCAAAGGGCACCCCTGCCGCACCCCCGAGGCGACACCAAACGGCCGTCCGAGCCACCCGTTAATAAACGGGAAGCTCACCCCCCCTCGGTACAGCGCCTGCACGACGAAGAGGAAACCTGCGGGGAGGCCGAAGTGCTGGAGCACCACCCACAGGTACCGGTGACTGACTCGATCGAAGGCTTTGGACTGATCCAAGGAGACCAACCAGTGGTCCCGTTGGAGCGACCGGCCTCTCTCCACCACCTCCCGGACTGTGGCGACAGCGTCCAGAACCCCTCTCCCTCGAACGGAACAATACTGGGAAGGGGACAGCAAATCGCCTGACACCTCCACCAGTCGGTTGGCCAAACACTTGGCCAGGATCTTCCGGTCCGCGTTCAGAAGAGAGAGCGGCCGCCAGAAGTCCAAGGAGCTATCGTCCTTCCCCTTGGAGAGCAGCAGGACAGACTCGCGAAATGACCGCGGGAGATACCCCGTGTCCAGGATCTCCTGAAATAGGGAGGTCAGGAAGGGGGCCAGCTGGGCAATGAACGTGCGATAGAACTCCACAGGGAGCCCATCGCGCCCAGGCACCTTCCCCAACGGCATGGCACGAATCGCCCTCTCCACCTCCACCTGCTGAATCGGAGCAGCAAGTGCATCAACCTGTGCCTGAACCACAGCCGAATACACCGGGGGAAGGCCCAAATACTCTCGGATATGGGTGAGGTCCACGGGGCGATCCCCAAACAGGTCCGAGAAGTATTCCCCCACCATCCGCAAAAGGTCCTCCTGGGAGGTATGAATGGTACCGTCCGCGCCCCGCAGGGCCATGACCTCCCGACGCTGAACCCTCTCCCTGCAAGTCCGGAAAGGGTCTGGAGTGGCGCCCCCACCGGCCGCCCCCTCGAAGCATAGGGAGGCATGGCGATCGTAAAGCAGGCCACGGAGCTGGACGCGCACCTCTTCAACCTCCTCCCGCGCTGCCCCTCGGGATACCAAACGATCCAGCGACCTCCAGAGGACAGTGTAGGTGAGGTAGCGGGATCGAGCCATGGAGGTACCCCGGGAACGGAAGAGTTGTCGGGCACGCGTCTTCACCTCATCCCACCAGGCGCCACGGGAAGGAAAAACACTCAGCAGGGTCTCCTGGTCTGCGAGAAAGGCCAAGAACTCCTGGACCACCTCTGATGTTGCCAACAACTGCACATTCAGTCGCCACAGGCCAGGACCCCTGCTAAGCTCCTCGTGGTTAGCCAGGAAGGACACGGAGAGGATGCGGTGGTCCGAAAAGTCAACCGCCTGCAACTGCGGAGGGGAACACTCCACCCGGGCACTCACATATATCCGATCGATACGACTCCTGCAGGTCCCATGGTAGTAGGTGAAACCCGGCAACCGTGGAAAGGCCCGGTGGAAAACATCCACCAGGTCAGCCGTCCGGATCATCTCGGCCAAAAAGAGGCCCTCGTAACTGGGTGGGCAACGCTCCCCCCCTCGGTCCTGCAAAAAGGTGGTGGTGTTGAAATCCCCGGCGAGGACCACCAAACGGGAGGTGTGTAGGTAGGGGCGGATGACCCCAAACAGGGTCTTCCGCGCCAACTTAGACTGGGGGCCGTAGACCACCACGAAACGAAACCGATGAGGCCCACAGTAGCCGTCTAAGAGCAGACACCGGCCCTGCTCCAGTTCCCACACGTACTGCACCTGAAATCGGTTAGACGTGAACAAAACCGCCACTCCTGCGTAGGGCTGTGCCGCAAGCGACCAGTACGAAGGGCCCCACCTCCACTCTCGCTTCGCCCGATGAAGGCTAGCGAGCGAGGTGAGCCTGGTCTCCTGCAAGAAGATGACATCCAGCCCACTCGTAGAAAGAAAATCATAGGCCGTAGCCCGCGCCTGGTCTGAGAAAATGCTGGCCACGTTGATGGTGGCGCACGAGAACGCAGGAGTGCACGCCATGCCTATTTCGAGTGTAGTGACCCTTTCCTCCTCTTCTCACCAACCCCGGGATCCCCAGAATCCCGCTTGCAGGACAAGCCCGCGAGCTCGAACAACTCCTCCTGGTCCACGTCGACCACCTCGAGGATCTCCTCCTCCTCCCGCTCGACCCTGTCACCCCAGGAGGTGCTGGCGCCCCCGGGACCACCAGGCAAAGCTGTCGCGAGGGCAGGCCCAGCCCCCACCGGAGGAGGAGGTACAAACGGGTCGGGGTCGGAGGAATGACCTCCTCCGTGGGGTCCACCACCTGTGCAGCCCCCCCCTCCCTGGACAAAGACTGAGACAATACGACAGTGCCCACCCCCGCGGGGGAGGCCAGGGTGGCCGGGTCAGCAGGGGGTTCCTGCGAAGGCCCCAAACCCAACTGCGGGGGTACAAACCCATCCTCCCTCACCCGTCGGGCGCCAGTATCCCCCTTGATTGGAGGACCCTGACTGCGGCACGCCTTCGGCATCTTTGAAGGTCGCCGCTGAGGAAGAGGGGCCGCCCCCGCCGCTAACCGCTCCGAGCGCCGCACAGGAAGCCCTGCCTCCACAGGCAAGCCCTCATCTGCCTCAGCCGCATCAGCAGCCAAAAAGACAAAACGGTTGATGTCCAACACGGGCTCTGCATCCGGCAACGGGGATGTCTCCCGTTTCTTCCTTTTGGACTTGCCACCCTTGGAAGGGGACCGTAGTCCATTCCTCAGGTGGCACCACCCGCAACCTACTATCCTGTCGTGAGACATTAACCTCCACCACATCAACCTTCTCCTCCTTCCTACCCGAATCCCCTCCCCCTGGTGGCTCCCTCGGCTCGATGGACTCCTCCACCCCAGGGCCCCCGGACTCCTCCTGAGGGAGAGGGGCTTCCACGACCTCCTCCCGCACAGGAACCCGAGGTGGAGTGACGGCATCCCCCCCCGGTCCATTGTGGGATGCGGAGGGGCAGCGAGCGAAGGGGTGGCCCAATTCCCCACAAAGGTTACACCGAATAAGCAAACACCCGGCCGAGGCGTGACCCCGTCCACCACAACGGGTGCAGACCTGCTCGGGACAGTTCATGCTCAAATGGCGGAAGGAGCCGCAGCGGTGACACTCGCGGGGTTGCCCGGGGTAATAGCACAAGATGCGATCCCGACCAAGGAAACCGGCCGAGGGTACGTGCTGCACCACGTTTCCCACCTCACGCAAATGGATCCTGCCCTTCCACGACCCGTCCCACACCCCTAGGGGCCCAGCGCCCTTAACCAGGGGTGCTAGGAGCACCGCATGGCGCGACAACCAAAACTGGATGTCCTGCCCTGGGAGCGACTCATTCCGGGATAGGATGGTCACAGGTACCGTCCCCTGGCGAGAGATAGGCACAACACGAAAGTCAGCCCACCCTCCCTGCCCCCTCTGCTGCTGGTATCGGTCCCAGAAAATCTCCAGCCCCCGTCTCAACATGAAACTAACATCATATTCAATGGTGTTGTTCATGTGGATAAAGGCATAGAGATCTCCCGGGAGAAACCCCAGCCCAAGGACCATCCTCAAGACCTGTTCCCTGGCTGGAGGGGGCCCCTCCCCAGCCCACCGGATCTGCGCCACGTTGCGTCGTCTGACCTCACCCCCTACCCCTCGGAAACCTCCCCCACCTCCTCCCCCTCCTACGGGACCATTCCCCTGGGAACCCCCCCTCCCCCCAGCCCCACCCGATGTCCCTGGAGTGGTGCCCGACCCCCTTAGAGCCTCCGCAAAGGTACGAGGGGGGGAGCCGACCTCCCGGCTCCCAACCCCTGCCCTCCTTGATCTTCCCCTGCTGCCACCTGCGGGGGATCCTGCTGCTGGTCTGCAGGATCCACAATCTCCGCACATGGGATGACCTGAGAACTGGGCCAGGTCAGTTCTGCCAACACTGAATCAGGGATGCTATCCCCCCGGATCCCTGGGTGCCACCGAGAACCCCCGGATCGCCCCCCGCTGCCACCTCCAGCTGCCGAAAGGCAGAAAAGGCCCCGGGAGGGCCTGTCGGGGTTTCCAAGGCTAATTGAAGGGCATCACGGACCTGGTTCTCAGTGACACCCAGGCGACCGGAAAGCCCCCTCACCCCTCCGTCCCGTGTTCCTGACCCAGCGCAAGGCTCCTGGGTCTCGGCCACCACTACCGGGGACGGACCCCGCTCCCCTCCCTTCCCGGGATTCAGGTGGACTACCTCATCCTCGAACCCCACCGGGAAGGGACCCTTCCCCCTATCAGGACCAACCACTCCCTCCTTCCCCCCTACAGAACCAGTTATCCGCTCCCCCTTTCCCTCCGCCAGACCCTCCATCGGCGCCAAACCCTCCATCGGCCCACTGTCCGCTACCCCCTGTACGGCTACCGACAACAAGGCAGGACCATCCCGGGACAGTAGGGCAGGTTCCCCCAAAACGAAATCCCCCAAACCTCCACCCCCCTGCCCCCCGTCACTCCCAGATCCTACCTTCTTGTCGGTGCCAGACGTGGCACAGGGGTCCAAAATCTCATGGCCGGCAGCCAGGGCTCCAGCAGCGAGGGCGGACGCCCCCCTGCGAGCCAGGCGCTCCTCGGCCACACCAACCGTACAGACAGACACCTGTGCATCCCGCTCCATGGACACAGGTTGCAGGAACAGCCTCTGGGAGCCCTTCCTACTCCCTTCCCCCCCAGGAGCTGCAGAGACTGACATGCAGTCCTGACCCTGCTCTGTCCCCTTCTCTGTACCCTTCCAGCGCCAGACAGCCACTTCAGGACACGCAAACCGGGCGTCGGTCTGCCGGCTGGGAGCCGGAAGGGCAGCTACCATCGGGGACTATCCCGGCCCCCAACCCTCCCCCCACCAAAAACGGGACCCGGAACCTGAGCCACTGCTGCAACAAAGGCAGCCTGCTGTTCAGCAGACACAGAGTCTGCAGATCCCCTGCGCCGAAACAAGGGACTCAGAGGGGAAGAAACAATCCTCCTAGGACGATCCTGCTGTACTGCTGACTGGGAAAGGAGTCACAGAATCCTCCGTAGACTTGCGACGGTGCTGCAGCTGCACGGACCCGCGATGGTATTCACACTTCCGGGTCTTCCCGGAAGTGACGTCAGCCGGCTGATGGCGGCCATCTTGGACCTTCGATGGACCCGGGGGAAGCCCTGCAACCGACTCCTCCTGCAGGGAACCTCCAGCAGCTGTAGGAACTGCAGTTATCGGACTCCGGTGGCCATCTTGGATGCAGCCGGCAGCTGTCAAGGACATGGAAACTGCCGGGAACGATGTAAAAGCAGCCCCAAAACCCGGTTTTACACGTCTCCTGCCATCCACCATCCGCTCTGCACGATCCATCGATGCGGCAGCCATCAAATGATCCCGTGGGTTTCGGCGGGTCAAGACCCCGCCCTCAAGCTCCCCAAGGGCACTGAATCTTGGAGAACACATCAGGTCAGTGCTGGGAAGGGTCATCACATCATTCACAGAAGCCTTATCCGATGATTCAGCTCTAGCAGGAGCCTGCAGGTAAGATATCCTGGGGTTTTTGGCACTAGACAAGACAGGCAAAGATGATACTCCCCTATCCATTCCACCCAGATAAGGCAAGGAGGGAGAATAGAACCTTTGGCGATCTACCGGCCGTCCTACCCCTGGGGGCCCCCCCCGGACTGCACCTATACCATAATCCCACCTCTCATAATTGGAATATATCTCTGCAAGGGACCCACAACCCTGTTGTTTGAGGTATACCAGTTCCTGGTGTTTGCCCTTCAAGGCCCGCTTCACCCCCTTTCGATAGGTGGAATAGGCCACCCATTCCTCCCCGGGAATGGTGGCCTGCAGGCTCTCCAGGTGGGAGAGCTGGGCTTGCAGCTGGGCCGCCTCCTCCTCAAGACCCCGAAGCCGCCGTACCGCCGCCACAATTGCATCAGGAGTCCTAGCTGGCTGCTGGTAGGAAGGCAGGCCCGACCCCCCATCCTCATCCTCACTGGAGGAGGTAGAGGCCTCCTCCAGGACCCGAGGCGGAGGGGGGAACCCGCCTCCTCCAGTACCACACTCCACGGTCCTCCAGGGTCTCCCCAGGGCCTCTCCCCGCTGCCACCCAGCCTCCACACCTTGCCTGGGGAGGAGACAGGAGCCTCCTCCCTGGGGTAGCGGGCCCATACCTCCATACCTGTGGGTCCCTCGGTCCTGGCCAGGTGCAGTCCTACCTGGGGAGTCCCCCTCCCGGGGCTCCAGCTGTTCCAGGTTGCCGGTTCCTCCATCCAGTTGTAGAATAGGAGGCCCACCAGGCTTGGTAGGCCTCTGGGCCTGGGCCTCTCCTGCTGGAGGTGGCCCAGGGCCCGACATCCAGACACAGGTAGTGAGCAGGAAATCCTCCCTAGCAGGAGCTCTCCAGAACAGGTCCTCTCACCACGACAGCCAAACAGGAAGTGGGCGGAGCTGCCACTCGTGGGGCTGCAGAATCCTGCTCAACCTGTCCGCCAGGTAGTTCTCCTGGCCAGGTAGTTACACCGCTTTGAGGAGCATGTTGTGTCTGAGAGCAAACAAGCAAAGGTCCTGTGCCTCCTGACAAAGGAGCCTGGACCCAGTTCCGCCCTGCTTGTTTACGTAAAACATGGCTACCTGGTTGTCTGTTTGAACTAAGACAGACTGATGAGCCAGGGTTTGAGAAAAAGCCTTGAGGGCTAACCGAATAGCCCTGAGTTCCAGGAGATTGATTTGCTGTGTGGCTTCCCAGGGAGACCACAGGCCCTGGGTGCACTTGCCTAGACAATGAGCCCCCCAGCCTTGCAGGGAGGCATCTGTGGTCAACACCACTGTGAACCCAGGACTCTGAAAAGGTACCCCTTGCAGCAGATTGGGTGGGTGCAGACACCAGCTGAAGGAGTTCAGAAATTGTCTGGACACCCTTATCCTGTCTCCGAGGCAGCCTGTGGCCTGTGACCACTGAGTCTGAAGGCACCACTGTGCAGGCCTCATATGGAGCCTGGCATTGGGAGTCACATGTACTGTCGAAGCCATGTGGTCTAGAAGCCTCAAGCAGAGTCTGGCAGAGACCAGTGACCTGCTGAGAAACTGGTTTGCTAAGTTGATCAGTCTTTGGGCTCTATCTTCTGGCAAGAAGGCCTTTGCAAGCAGAGTGTCCAATCTTGCCCCTATAAACTCCAAGTTCTGGGAGGGGAGCAAAGTGGACTTTGCGAAGTTTATGACGAACCCTAAGCTTTGGAGAAGAGTAATAGTTCTGAGAGTAGCTTGTCGGGCCTCCTGGCACATCTGACCCCTTATGAGCCAGTCGTCCAGATATGGGAAGACAAAGACTCCCTGATTTCTTAGGTAGGCCGCCACCACCGCAAGGCATTTGGTAAATACCCTGGGAGCGGAAGTGAGGCCAAAAGGCCTCACTGTACTGATAATGGTTTCCTCCCACAATGAACCTGAGGTACTTTCTGTGATCTGGTTGAATGAGGATGTGAGTATATGCATCCTTTAGATCTAAAGAGCATAGCCAATCTCCCTGCTGGAGGTAGGGCAGAAGTGTTCCAAGGGAAACCATCTTGAACCTTTCCCTCTCCAGGAACTTGCTGAGGTTGCGGAGATCTAGAATAGGTCGAAGGCCACCGGTTCTTTTGGGTACCAGAAAATACCTGGAGTAGAACCCTCGACCCTTCAAATGGGGAGGCACAGGCTCCACCGCCTTGTCCACCAACAGATTTTGGAGCTCCTGAAGGAGAAGATCTGTGTGCAGGGGAGGCCTTGGAGGCTCCCCTGGGAAGTATGGAGGAGGCAGTTGTTGGAAGTGTAGTGCATAGCCCCTGTGGACTATGCTTAACACCCAACTGTCTCCAGTGATGAGTGGCCACTGGTGGGCAAACAGGGCGAGGCGACCTACTGTGCAGGGTTGGGAGAGCAGGGACGGAGAGGCTATGCCTAAGGAGTCAAAAACCCCCACCCTGCTGAGTGGGAGCAGGGGCCGGAGGCTTGGGGGCCCTCTGCCTACGGGGCCCATTACCCTGCCCCTTGGTTTGCTGACCCTGAGGGGCAGCTTGGGCAGCCTGATATTGTGGGTACTGTTTGTAGGCAGTGCCCTTCCTCGGGTAAAAGGGCTTCTTACCCGAGCCCTTCTTTTTGTGAAAAGGGGCAGAAGTCTTTCTAGACAGCCTCGTCCTCGTAAGGTGCTCGGTCTCGAGCTGTGCGGCCTTCTCGGTCATGGGTTTGCCAAAAAGGTTCTCACCTCAGCAAGGGACATCGACCAACTTGTCCTGAACCCATGGCTCGAGGTACGATGACTGCAGCCATGCCTGGCGTCGAGCCGCGATGCCGGCTGCCGCAACTCGGGCCGAAGCCTCGAAGCCTCGAAGCCATCGTAGGCAGCGCGGGACATAAACTTGGAGCATTCCCGGATCCCCGAGGACAAGGACTTGAACCTCTGCAAGGGTTCCCCCGAGAGACCAGCAGAGAATCCAGCCAACTCTTTGGCCAGGTCTCGCAAGTACATGCCCATGTACAGTTGGTAAGACTGGACACGGCAAGCAAGCATCGAGCCCTGGTAGCACTTTCTACCAAAACCATCGAGGTTTCGGGTCTCCCTGCCAGGGGGCACCACGGAGTTGCTTAAAACTGGCGCCGAGGCCGGTGCCTCCCACATACGGAAGAGGAGCCGTTCCAGCATCGGAGGAACCGGGACAGTAAAGGCCTCCTTCGGAGGAGAGTCGTACTGCAGGGCCTCAAGTTCCTCGGCTCGAGGCTCCTCCTCGGGGTCCGCAGGGATAGCCAACACAGTGGCCATATCCCGAACTAACTCCAAGAACCGGGTATCCTCCGGAGGGGATCTACTCCGGGGTTCAGACTGCGGTGAGTCCGATGGGACGCACCGAGTCTTGAAGGTGTCGGGGGACTCCTCGTCCTCCGTCTCTCATGCGGACTCGTTCGATGAGGAATCGGGGTCCGACCTCACGGGGCCTGCGAGCACCTGTCCTGACGCCAAAGGCACTGGCGTCGACGCCCTCGGTCCCGAACGGGAGGTTGAGGGAGACCGCGACCGAGGTTGACCTCGAGCCTTCATGGTCTCGAGTATCGGCTCGGTCTCCGGGGTCGACTTCGATGTCGATGTCCCGGTGGTCGGGGCAGATGCGCCAGACAGGCTGGCCAGCAGTGCCTGCTGCTGGTCCATGAAGGCAGACAGTCTGCTCTCCAAGGCTGTCAACCTGAGACCCAGCTCAGGAGACTCAGCAGCTCCCAACTCCAGCCCCGGCGGCGCCGGACCCGACGTCAGCTCTCTGGGAGGAGAGTCTACAAGGACTACAGGACTTATGTGTCCAGCAGACTCTGGCACCAGTTGAGGAACTTTGGAAGGCTTCTCCTGTTCCACAGGCCCGGGGCGATGGTCGGGGGTCTTAGACCGAGCTCTTGAAGAACCCGGGACCTCCTCCGACGACGCCCTCACGAGCCGTTTCTTCCTCTTACGTTCCCGGTCGGGGGACCCCCCTCTCCGAGGAGCCATGACGGTGCTCGGGATCCGACTCCCGAGATGTCGAGGCCTCAGACGAGGTCCGGGCCCGGCCGGAACCCAAGTCTGAAAAAAGCCTTTCCTTCTGGTGCTGACGACTTCGCAGTGCCTTGGAAGACATTTTTCCACATGGTCCACACGTCTTAGGGTCGTGATCAGGACTGAGGCACCGAAGGCAGCAGTCATGTGTGTCGGTGAGAGACATCAGTTTCTTGCACCGATCACACTTCTTAAAACCGCTGGAAGCCATCGGGGAAAAAAGAGTCCCTGTGAGGTCGAAAGACTGGCCTTCCAGGGAAAAGAAAAAAGTGCGCGAACGCCAGCCACTAAGAGCAAAAACCGAAAAAGAAAAAGTGGGCTCGATACCGGTGTACCGAACCCGGCGGGAGGGGAACCGGCATCGAACCGGAGACGAAAAGAAAGCGAAATCGCAAAAAAGTCAAACAATTTTCCGGGATGATGAGGACTCACGTCCGGTGGGCTTCACGGAAAACGAGAGACTGAGGTAAGATGGCACCTTTAGGCGGGAAGGGAACCGCGCTTGCGTGCCTGCATTCCCAAAGGCTTTCATGGAAAGCTGGGGAAATGCTCCACAAGGGCTTCATCGACGTCGATGTCACCCATATGTGAGGACTGACTTCCTGCTTGGTCCTGGAGAATTCATTAAATTGTTCCACAGCTCGAGACTCTTTTACAGTCACTTCATATGCATCCATATCTCCACCCACTTGCCAGCAATTAAGAAAAACACTATGTTGTTAAAATCCCAGGATCCCCCTGCATGCCGTACCGTTGTCTTCAATCTGAATGAATCCGTTCCTTCCTACTCTACTTGGCAAGTTCTGGAGGTACAGGATCAACAGGAGCCCCTTTTGCAGATACTCACTCTTTACCTATATTTCCTTATTCTCTACTTATTAACCCTCCTCTTCACTCTTCTCCTATCTTGTTCTATTCTTTGTCCTTTTCCCCCTACTTTTAGTTTCTCTGTCTCTTCCATAGTATTCTGCTACCCAAATCTCTTTACTGTTATTAAAATGAACAATTACTATCCAGACAACAATTTATTAGGTTTTGTAACATCAGGATAATATTTACCTGTAAGCTGTTTGATGTTCCTGCTGAGCAATAGCTAGAAGTAGAAGTCTGCCCTCAATGGCCACCTCTAACTTTGGGGCAGGCCACTGAGAAATGATGTTTGAATCCTTCCACAAATCCTCTAAGAGAGCAGTTACTACTCCTTCAGCCTCTGTCAACAAAATCCCCTGAAAGATGAAAAACTATAGCATCACATCATTTCAAGGAAAAGTGATGACATATTTATTTATTTAACATTTCTTATATACCGCACTATTACCATCAGAGCGGTTTACATGGAACAGAGCATATACATACAGGGTAACTGTAGTGCATTTTACAAGTAACAGGGGTTTAAGAACTTGGAGGAAACAGGGCAAACTATATACAGTTATATACTATTTACATATGAACTCTGCCCTGTTGCAACTTCAGAACTAACACTTAAGGCTTTATGCACTAAGGGGCTGATATTCAAAAGGAATTATCGGATTACTGTAAGTCTTGCTAAGCCTAACATTTAGCACCACTATCTGGAAAATGCCACAGATTATTATATCTGACTGCCTTTGCACTATCCGGATAGCGCCAGGATGGTCTTGAGGCACAGTTGAGTGGATACAGCATTTAATTGAATAGTGGCGATTTTCAAAACACCTGCCCCAAGGACTATGTGAATTGCCTATCGAGAGTGACTGAATATCTAGATATTAGGTATTTTTACCTGCAGTGTCCAGCATTTAGAAAAGCACTGACTACCACAAACTGAATATTATCCTGTGAACATTCTTCAGTAGACACAAAGGAGATATTTTATAAAGGCATAGCATGTGGATGTGTCAGTTTACATGCATTAATGACCTCTTACAGGCATAAAAGCACATACTTTGACATGAAGGTGCATACTTAGCCAGTAGATGTAACAGATGGCGCGGTCTGGGCGGAGCATGGATGGAGTTAGCTAGTGCACACATTGATTATAAGATACCTTAATTTACACACATGCTGGTGAACTTTATACACTTTCATCTACACTTGATACAGAGCAGATGCAAATGTCCACACCTTCACTTAAGGCACGACCTCTGCCACGTCACTAGTATTTTATAAAGACAAATAGGCGCCTATTTGTGTTTATAAATAAGCGTAAGATAGGTGCAAAATAGTCATTTCATAATAGGTTGCCTAGGTAAGGAGGAGAAGTAGGTACCTATTCTAAGCCTATTTTATAAAAATTCCTAGATGCCAAAGTGTCTTTATAAAATACTAGCACATAAGCAGACAAAATCACAGCTAAAATACAGTCACAAATGCTTGGATGTGTAGGAGTATATCTTATAACCAATATGCATACTTTGTGACTCCGCGCATGCCTCACCCAGGTCACATACAAGTATGCGCCCGCATGCCATAGTGCAGTGGTTCCCAAATGGGGTCACATCCTCAGTGCATGAGGGTCACAGAAACAGGGATGTTTCTTCTCCCTCTGGACCTCCACTGTGATCTATGCCCGATAATGGCAGTCATCATGTGGCCTGTGAGTCAGCAGGCATTCACAGGCCCTTCCCTTTCTTCCCATGTGGGTTTCCTGTGAACTGATAATCAATGCAGAGTAGCAGGAGTCCATGAGTGCACACTGACACACAAGGCACTCTGCTGACTGCTGCTACACATCATTCGCTGGATGGAGGGGGAAGAAAAAGTGGATGAGGGAGAGAAGAGGCGTGAAAGTCTATTTTGTTTTCATTCTTATCTGAGGTCATGAGCATTTGAAACTGTTTAGATGGGGTCATGTTGAATTAAAGTTTGTGAAGCACTGTCATGGTATGTACTTTGTGATGGCGCAGGCCAGGAAGAGCATAAGAAAGAGGAGAGAAATCCAGGGATTTTCCCAGTGAAAGACAGAGAAACCAGAAGTTCAGGGGTTAAAACTTCTGAATCTGAAAAAAACTCCACACAGAAAGCTGGTAGGCAAGGGACACGCCCTAGTTCCCTAGTAACCAAGCCCGTGCACGAGGGAGTGCAAGGGGTGGAGTCAGCAGGCAGTGAGAGAAACTGCAGGTATAAACACCGGAACTTTGAACAGATAAAGGGAGCCAAGGAGGAAGCCAGGAAGGAAACCAAGGCAGGAGTTCAGAGAGGAATCCCAAGCAGAGGGGAAGGAGCTCGTGGAAGTAACCGGAGAGCCCAGCAGAAAGGTCCTCAAACTGCCCAGCCTAGAAGTGCCCGAGAGGGAGGTGCTCAGAGAGCAGAACGGAGGTACACTGCAGGGGAAGGCAACCTTAAGGGAAGGTGCTTTAGGAGACCAGCTTCCACTGACGCTGAATCCTCTACGGAAAGAGAAAGGACAGACAGAAGCTCCAGTCCTAGATCCAGCCCTAAGGTAATTGGGTCAGAGAATTCCAGGAAGGGAAGAGTTTTTGGGAACCCAAGGATATTACCAAAGAAAGGCACTCCAAGCAGAGAGGAAAAACCAGCCAAGGGTTTTAAAGCTGGCCAGGGAGAGTTCACAGACCATGTGAGTAATTCACAGCGTTTCCTAGAAGATTTTACAGAGATTGAGCCAACAGCTGCAAGGACAGCCAGGTGCTTATCTCCACAAAATAAGGTGAGTGTGGCTAAGACTTTTAACCATTCTAAGAGTAAGGAATTGTATGAGAGAAAAGACATTGCCCACAGGAAGAGAGATTCTGCTTTAAAGAAAGTTCTGAGATTGTTAGACCGTTTGCAGCCAGAGACAGCTGATTTTAAACATGAGGCTATTCTAACAGAGTCTGAACCTGAGAGCATGGATTTTGAAAGTGCTATAAACCAAGAGCTTAGTTCTGAGACAGAAATGGAATGTCTTCCTGTTTCATTATAGTCACTAAAGAGGTTTTGAAAGCATTAAAACTAGCAGCCGTGTTCCAAGGCTGAGCTGAGGGGCTTATGCAAATTAGGTTGGCTAGAAAGCCTGAGAAACTTAACCCTTAATGTGAAAGGCTGCACACAAAGTATATTGAGTCTGCTAGAAGGGCAGATAAAGAAACCTGGTTTGAGAAAGAAAAGAAAACCTTTTGCAGAGAAAGTTTGGCACTGCTGTTTTGCTGAAGAGACTGCAAATGTTTTAAAGCCCTTTTTGTAAAGGAGATTTTTATTTCCAACCTTGTTTCAATGGTATGAAGAAATACTGTGTTTGAGTTCATTAACAAGCTGCATATGGAAGCTGTTTATTTTTGTTACCTGTTTTTCTGGAAATTACCCGCCTTTGTGTTGAATATTTGGGACTGTGTGTAAAGGTTCCCTTTGGCCTTGTGGAGAATAAAATCCTGCGTGCCTATATTACTGCTCGACTGAAGTTATTTTTGCCATACCACAACTACACCCATAGGCACTCTTATAAATAAAAGACTCTCACCACTTCATATACCTAGGCAACCGCCTAGGGCCCACGAAGTCGTGACAACTTGCACACAGGAGTAATTTTGTAAGAGGCATTTGATACATATATCCTGGTATATGCACGTGGAAACTCTTTTATAAAATGACCCCCCAAAATAGGAAAAATATGTGAACTTATACTTTAGAAAGACCATGTAGGTGAAATCTGGGGCATCCAAGTCAAGATGTCTGAAATTCCATGAGAGGATCAGCAGTGGAGGTGGCCACATGTAAGTGCCTGTTAAAATCAACCTGTCTCCACCCTAAAAGATAAACATCCTCGACAAAACATAACGAAATGGGGACATGCTGAATAATGAGTCAGACACATGCAAGTTGTCACTCAATTTTAGAAACTTGCACATGTCCAATATGGACGGTGGCGGTCTAGACAACACAAATGTGCTTATGATGGTATTTCAGAAGAGGCATATGTATCTGATGCCACATACATGCCCTGACCTTCCATTTTGCAAGCAGAGACATTGAGCAGCATGGCAACCTGGAAAAAGGTATTTTCATTTACCTGTAGTTTTCTTGCAAAGAGCAAAAAGTATTGGGGGACTGTAAGGGTTTTCTCTTCTTCTGTTATATTGGATATTGGATAACAGATATTGGAATGCCGAAAAAAGCATTTTTTTGGTGCCTATTCTTGTCCTGGAGAAGGTATAGCCTTGAATATGTCCGCTGACAATTCCAGCCATGCAGTGTTGTTCTCAGATTGGATGTTTATATTTGTAGGAATGCCCCCAGGCATACCTCTGTCACACCCCCATGTGACCTGGACGTGATCTCGCTGAGCATGTGTAGATTTGGGCCTTTCTAAAATGGCTCCTGCGACGTCTATGTGATTTCCATGTCTGAATGGGTTTTTTCAGACGTCAGAATCATGAATAGGGCTTCTAAAATTAACCCCTTAGTAAATAGGCCCTTAAGACTTCATATTTTGCATTGAAAAAGTCTTATTGGTGGGGAGGGAGTGGTTATAATTCCTTTGGTGCTCTATAATTGAATTATGGGACACTGGATGAGACATTCAGGTTTGCTGAATGGGGTATCAATACTAATTAGTATGGTACAACTAATTTAAATGGTATAAAATATGATTGGGTAGGATGTTCTAGCAGACAAGCAGTATATTTATTTTAGTTCTCTAATCCCATTCTACTTTACATAAACCCATCCTTGATTATTTGCCATTTGCGATTATTTGCCATTTGCTATTATTTGGCTATAGGGTCATGAGCAAAACCTTATAGCAAAGGTAGTAAAAGATTTAAAATGAGATTTTAGAAAGAACATCTAGAAAGAATCTGGGACATCCAGCAGAGAACATTCAAAAATCTGGGGGGAGTGGCCTCAGTGAAGGGAGGCAAGTATAAGTGCCTTCTGAAATTGCTATGTCTCCAACCTGGAAAATGAATGTCCCAGTAACTGGTTTTGAAGACAGGCCCTATGTAGATAGCAAGGGTGGGTACATGCACGGGTGTAGGCCATTTTACAGGTTGGCTGAATACCAGCTGGTTGGCAACCCTAGACTTGCCTGAAGGAGTATTTCAGAAGGGGGTGACTATGCTATGAGACTCATCCCTGTGCACATTTAGATTTTATGGTTTAGAAGACCCACACTTCCACTATAGATTTCACACACGAAGTGGTCTCACAATCCAATTTGATTTCTCACCTTCACTCCCACATGAGAGCGGAGACAGCATAATCATTGCATGTTTGATACATAAAGCCTATAATGTTTAGATTTGGATGTTCTCTTGTTTAATGCGATGGTCCCCAATGCATTGTAAACCCGGAGGGTCCCTACAATACACAAAACCTCTCTGTAGGTCTGATTTGGATTATGATCCATCCACAACGGCATTCATTTATAACATATCCCCTTTTTCTATAAATTGTTTTCCTTGTGGACCGGTTTTCAAAATAAGTTCCTTTTGTTCAACTTTAATAATGTGTTCACCTTCGACCCACCGTGGCATATATTTTAGGCAGTATAGCTATGAGTTTTAATGTTTCTTACTGAGAATCATACAAATGTCAGTGTGACAGGTTTCAGCATTACGTGCATGGTTAGGAAAGCACAGTTACTTACCTGTAACAGGTGATCTCTGGGAACAGCAGGAATAAGTCTTCACATATGGGTATGTTGGTACCGACGGAGTCTGCGCGTGAACGCTTCCCAGCGTCCAATCAGAAAGCCTTTGGAAGCATCCCAACACGCCTGCGTGCTGCCTTCCCGCCTTCCCAACTGTCTCTCCTCAGTTAAGTTTGAAAGCTGAGACAAAGAGAGAGAGAGAGCAAGGAAGGGAAAGATAGAGATAGAGAAAAAGAAACTCCTAGGGGAGGTGGATGGGTTGTGAAGACTTATTCCTGCTGTTCCCAGAGATCACCTGTTACAGGTAAGTAACTGTGCTATCTCCAGGAACAAGCAGGAATGAGTCTTCACTTATGGGGACTCCCAAGCTCAGATGCTCAGAGGGAGTCCTAGCATGTTGCATGTCTAGAACGAGCCATGCTATTGCTTAAGACCTCAGGCATCCTGGGGATGGAGGGTAGGAGTTGAATACAGATGAGCAGCTGTGGAACAGCTGGCTAGAACAGGGTTTCTAAAGGGGAAGATCCTGTATAGAGGGTATTTTGTAGTAAAATATTGTAATCTGGGCCTCCCTTGAAGACCTTGCACAATTCCACTGAGGTACATATGGATCTATTAGAAGAGCCAGTGAATGTGCTCAAGGGGTACCTCACTGAGAAGTAGAGGTAATAAAAGCAGAGAAAAACAAGTGGAGGTCAGAACCCTTCAGGGTGAGAAATGGCCCCAGGGGGAAAGACTGGGGTAGTATAAGAGGTAGAGCTTCAGCGGAGATGCAGAAGGCAGTATTAAAGAAAGCTTAAGCTGTTTAGGTCCAAAAAACAGTATAAATTTAGGACCCAAAGAAAAAATGAGTCTGACCTAACTGGACTGGGGATGGAATCAGTCCATGTAGGGGAGAAAGGGTATGGAGACCCTTGTATCTGATAAGAAAGTAAGGACAGACTCAGGAGCACTAAGCGTCAGGTTAACTGAAGCTCCACAATGTCTTTCCTAAATGGGGTCAATTAGGAAAGAAGAAAGGTACATGGAGAGCTTCAGGAGTACCCAACCTATATGGTAAGGAAAATTTTGTTAATTACCACAGAAAGTGGTTATAAGTGTCGCCCCCTAAGTATGCTGGCATAGCATTGATAGGGGTAGTGCCCATCTGTCAGGATCATATAGGAATATAAGGATATCTGAACCTAACAGAACAGATAGATGAGTATATGGATATATATCTATATAAAAATATATCTCAGTAGATCTATAAATATATCTATGTATATATACATATATATATATTGAATATATACACATATAGGGTATATATGCATATATCTATAGGAGATATGTAGGGGCAGAAGACATACAGATAGATATAGATGAATATATATATACCTATTGTAATGGGGAAGATCTGTCCCTTACTATGCAGTCAGAGGAAACCGAGGAAAGTACGTCAGATTCTGACAGCCAAGCAAAGCACATGGCTGCAGGTTGCCAGGGGAGATATAAACAAACCCAGCCACAAGTGCAGCAGCCCCGCCCAAGTTGCAAACAATCCCTGTGCCCTGAGTGTAATAGGAATCACCTGGGTGGGGGAGGAACGAAGCTAAGCCCTAAGGAAGATAAAAAGCACTCATTAGAAAGCAGTGAGAGTTCTGGAAGGAGAACGAGCTCTGGAAGGAGGATGAGTTCTGGAAGGAGAACTGGATCTGGATTTGGATCTGAGAGGAGTTCTGGTGGAGCAGCTGTGAGATCCAGCAGCAGAGCTAGAACGGGAACAAACTTTGGAACAGACAGAGGAACAAGGAGAGCAGTTAGAAGGACTGATAGCAGAGAGACTGAGAGTGATTTAAGCAGCCCTGAGAACCGGCCAGGGAAAGCTTCAGCTGAAAAGGTACAGAGAACTCAAACCCAAAGACTACAGGAAAGCTACTCTCAGTTACAGCCTTGTGTTGAAGGTAACTGGAGAGAAAAGCCACGCAGAATGTCAGTTTGGGAGTGCCCAAAAGCTTTGGTGAGAGGAAGGTACAAATCTCTGAACTCTACTGATATTGAAGAAGCACTGCCGCATAAACCTTACAGGCAAAAGCTAGACAGCGGTCTCTGTAAAAGGAACAGGAAGAAAACAAAGAATACCAGTTTTCTCTGGGATAGTAAAGCTCTCCGGGACTCTCTTAAAGGTAAAGAGAATTGTTTTAAATCCCTGTGTGAATGTGTTCCCATGTATCCAGCGGGGGAAGGGCTGGAGGATATGCAAGTTGAATCCATAGATGAATGTATAAATGATGAGCCTATGGATTGTACGCTGATTATAGCAGATAATGTGGAATCACTTTGCTGAGTTGGATGTATAAAGCTGTAGGAACAGCATTGAGAAGCAAAGTGAGCACTGCTGCCTTTGAAAAGAAACGTTTATTGACTCATGTGTTAAAGGACTGTATAGTGAAAGCTGGAAGAAAAAGGAGTTATTTTTCTGCAGTTCCTGATTTACTTTTCTGCAGTTCCTGATTTACTTTTCTTTGTACCAGAAGCATGGTTATTTTGTCCTAAGTTCTTTGTGCTTACCAAACCCCGGGACGGAGAAATAAAACCTCATTTTGACCTTACTACTTTTGGTTACCTCTATTCCTCTGCTTGGGGAGTGTTTGGGACTTCATTACCCAGAGGGTGTGTACTACTACGCCTGCACAACCCCCACTTCCTGGCTCAGGATATTCACCAACCTGACCCTCTCTGCATGCCCTAGGATCCAGGATAGGCCACTGGTGACAAGATTGGCGTAGTTGTTGCGGATTTTTGCACAAGATAAGGACATTTAAAAAGAAAGGAAAACCTCAGGAAATACCAGCTTTGAAAGAGGAAGAAGTTCTGCTATCCTGAAAAGAAGGAAAAGACGGACTGGATTCGTTAGCAGACTGACCTGGAGGACAAAGAAACCTTTCTCAGTGCTGGAATCTACACTGTGCTCAGCTAATAGTAGGTGGGCACGAGAGTAGAAGGATTCATTGAGAAAGGGGGAACATCTGTACTGCAGATAGGAGACAGAAAAAAGGTTTTGTGTGCTGCACTTGGTGGGCCTGTTTTTTTTTTTCTCTCTGTCCCTGCAGGAAAACCCGAGATGGATCCACGAGAGGTCATGAGCTGGATGAACACCCAGTGGGAAAAACAAAGCGAGCTGGCGAGGCTGACCCAAGAGCGGACTGCTGCAGCAATGGCGGCGCAAAAGCAGCCACTCCTGGAATTATTTGAGGCTTTGGTGAAAAAGTCTAAGGACCCAGAGGAGACTATTCCCTCAGTGCAGAAGGGGGTAGGACTACCTGAATGTAGTGCGCTTGCACTAGGACAGCTGACTGACCACGATAATTTTGATGACTTTGCGGATGCGTTTGAACGTATTGCTGAGGCAGCTAAATGGCCGGTAGATCAGTGGGCCATAAGGTTTGCCATATCCCTGACAGGGGAGGCTTTGGCAGCCTTTAAAACGACGCCCGCTGTTCTAGCGTCAAATTATCGGGAGGTGAAAAATGCTGTAAGAGATAGGTTGGGGTTAACACCCACACATTACAGGCGTATGTTCAGAGAAGCTAGGCTAATGCCTAGAGAGACTCCTAAAGCTCTGTTTCAGAGGTTGAAAGGACTGGCTATGAAGTGGCTTGCTCAAGAGAGGAGGACGGTTGATTCCATAATGGACACCATCATCCTGGAGCAATACCTAGAAGCCGTGCCTCCTGAAGCAAAGGCTTTTCTGATGCTCCAAAAATGCCATTCCACTGAGGAAGCGGCCGACCTCACTGAGCGCTACTTTGAGGCGGAGTTGGCCGGGACCTCAAGAGGAAGTGTTTTGAAGGTGGCTGGCATTAACAACCTTTGGAGATTAGAAAAGACCCCGAAGGTTAAAGTATCTGATGGATATACTGTAAAGTCTTTTTCTAAAGGCAAATATTATAATTGTTGCCAGGTTGGACATTTCCGTAGGGATTGCAAGTTACGAACTGCCCTAGTGTCAGGAAGTGAGAATCATATTGGGGAAGGCTTCCTACTGAAAGTCAAGGTAGAGGGCATAGAGGCTCTGGCGCTGCTGGACTCGGAGGCAGACCAGAGCATGGTCTCGCAAAAGCTGTGGCAGACCATTAATGCCCATACCCGGTCTACCCTGAGTCAAGCAGAAGGACGGGTGAAAGTGAGGTGTGTGCATGGGGCATCCTCATATTACCCTTTATACAAAGTATCGGTGAAAGGGCTAGGCACTAATGAGGAGGTACAGGTGGCTGTAGTCCCTCGGCTCCCGTATGAGGTTGTTCTAGGGCGAGATTGGCCGCCATTTGTAAAAGGAATGGAGAAAGGCCTTGTGGAAAAACCGGGCCCAGTCCCTGCTAAAACCCTGGAAGAAACCCCAATAGTAGGTAGGGTACAGCAAGAGGCCCCAAAAACAGAAGCCTTAGCGAAGAAAATCCCTAGTCCATTATTCGGAAAACCCCGGAAGGATAGCTCCCAGTACAAGCAACGGGAGGGGGGTGGGTCCTTGAAGCAGAAGAAGTTTGTTTTGCGATTCTGTAAGGTGTCCCCTCAGGCTCAAAGTCCTCAGAGGGCTTCTGAAGCTGCCACTGGCTATGACCTATTCAGTGCAGAGGATGCTATAGTCCCAAAAGGAGGGAAAGCCCTCATAGATACCGGTTTGCAGATACAAATTCCTGAAGGCTGCTATGGGCGGATAGCGCCGCGATCCGGTTTAGTAGTCAAGCATTTTCTTGACGTCGGTGCCGGGGTAATAGATCCCGACTACCGCGGGGCAGTAAAAGTCTTACTCTTTAATTTTAGTAAAGAAGACTGAGGTTAAAACGGGTGAACGAATCGCTCAATTAATTTGTGAGCGGGTAGGCTTCCCATCAGTAGAAGAGGTACCCCTCACTGACTTCTACCAATCGAGGAGTGGGTGGTTTTGGATCTACTGGGTTGGGGGAGGTAAAAATCCTAACAGCTTTGGCCAAAGAAAAAAAGGAGGAGGACCTAGGCCCACAACCAGCGGACTGGAAAGAACATCCAGAGCCACGAATAGGTGCGGATCTGTTGCCACAACAGCGACAGGATTTAACGAGGGTGTTGACAAAGTTTTCTGACATCCTAACGATGGTGCCAGGCGAGACCCATATCGTGGCACATGAAATTGTCACTACACCCGGGAAGATAATTAGGCAACGGCCATATAGGTTACCCAAGGTCAAAAAGAAAGAAGTGATAGCTCAAGTGAAAGATGATAGATATGGGAATAGTGGAAGAATCAAAGAGCCCTTTGTCTAGCCCAATTGTGTTGGTGCCGAAGCCCGACGGAACTCTGTTTTTGTATTGATTTTCGGCTGGTCAATAGTATCTCCCAATTCGATGCATACCCTATGCCCAGAATTGATGACCTGTTGGACCGCTTAGGCCAAGTGTGCTATTTAACTACGCTAGATCTCACAAAGGGATATTGGCAAATTCCGCTAACTCGGGAATCGAAACCCAAAACAGCATTCAGCATGCCGGTAGGGTTATATCAGTTTCGCCGGATGCTGTTCGGGTTACACGGCGCGGCGGCTACATGCCAACGGCTCGTGGACCAAGTGTTAAGACCCCACCATGAATATGCACTAGCGTATATGGATGACGTGATCATCTATAGTAGTACCTGGGCTGAACACCTGTCCCGAGTAGCGGCAGTCTTACATGCCATAAGGAAGGCCGGTTTAACCCTGAACCCCGGGAAATGTTTATTCGCGAGTAGGGAGGCCAAATATTTGGGTCACATAGTGGGAAACGGACTAGTAAAGTCCTTGGCTAGTAAAATTGATAGTGTCAGGGATTTTCCCCGACCGTCCGACAAGAAGCATGTGCGCAGCTTCTTAGGTCTTATAGGATATTATTGTCGATGTATCCCTAGATTTGCCGAAGAAAGCGGAATCTTCACTGAGATGCTTAAGAAGAACGCGCCCAATAGTGTAACATGGACCCTAGAGGCGGAGAAAGCCTTTATAACGCTAAAGGAAAAGCTCTCTAGAGCTCCTGTTCTGAGGGGGGTTGATTTCAGGTTACCCTTTATAGTACAGACCGACGCCTCGGAAACTGGATTAGGGGCAGTCATGTCACATCTTGACGGTATGGAGGGAGCACCATGTCACACCCCTCTGCAAAGCTCCACCAGAGGAACCAAACTACGCTCCGCCCCGACGGTCGCCTGCACTCCAGGAGAGGAAGCCCGAAATCCTACGGGCGCCTGGTGTCCCCGCAAGAGACATGCTGATACTATCGTCCCCCGGAACCACCGGGATATTGAAACCTTGGCTGCTGCTTCACGTTATGTGAGCCCCTGGAAAGAACAAACAACGCTCTGAATCTCGGAAGGCCTGCCAAACTCATAAGCATTGACGTAGAGTCCTTTATATTGTCAACCAACGCAGGCTGCATCGAGAATCCCAAAATGGGAACGAAACCAACTAATCCCTGAGAAAAGGAGAAGTACTTTGGGCAAAAGAAACTGCTTCCAAAACCAAAACGTAAGCCGAACCCTGATGCAAGAACCCGAAGATTCTCTAGTCAAGGCCCCCAGACCAAAAATGGGCTCCCCCAGAGGAACCGCCATTCCGCGAGAAGGCCGCAGCCTGCCAAACCAAAAAACCGAGAGCCAGAGAAACTGAACCGGGGAACCTGGCCCTGCCATTGGCGCACCAGCCTCTCGAATATACGACATCCACGCCCATACATTAGGGAAGGGGACCACTTTCTGGCCCGAAGTAAGATCGCAATCCCCCCTCCTAGAGTTGCCTTTCTTTTCTAACCTTGCCCTTTCGATGGCCAGACCATAAGCGATTCACCTGAGAAATCCGAAGAGGACCTTGGATCAACCGCTTCATCGCTATGGACAATTACCAAGGCCCCCCGTCCAGCAGCCAGAACAGGACGGCACACCACTGGCGCTGCGACCAAACTGGCATGTCAACACCACTCTCCCCCGATGCACCCCGAAGCGCAGAATCACACGCCATGTGAGCGCCACAGGGGAAGGACACAGACCAGGCCGGGTGACGGCCAAGGTTGCATCGGAGCATCGGCTCCCTCCGCCATCCTGGCTCGTCCTGTGTTGTAAAAACTAATCGCCTTGGCCGAAAGAAGGTTGTCCTGAGATTCATGATCGAAGAACGTCACCTGAGGACTATCTGTGCAAACACGTCTGGATGAAGCTTCCACTCTTCAGCCTCCACCCGGACTCCTCTGATGAAATATGTCATCACACTGTCTGCCCCTGCCATATGCGCCGCCAAAAAAGACTACAGCCAGAAGTCCACCAAAGCGAAGCGAACCCCTGATTCTTCTTCCAGGGCCACGCTGCCTGCGCCCCCCTTCCAGTTTAGGTGAGTGACTGTTGCAGGATTGTCGGCCAGTACTCGCCCTGCCCGATCCTTTACTTCAGATTCTACCACTTGAAACGCCCGAGTTATCGCTCGCAGCTCCCAGTGGTTGATCGACCAATGGGGCTCTCGCTTGCTCCAACCATTGTGTGCGAAACATCTTCGCCAAGACCTCCCCGGCTTGCGATACTCATATCCATCAATGTCGGAAGCCACTGCGGATGATCCAGTGAATTGCCCGCCGCAGAATCTCCTAGGAGAAGCCCCCCCAGTGAAGGAATCGCCTGATCTGCGCAGGACAATGGGGACATTTGTTCAGAGAATCGTGCTGGCGTGACAATCGTCATAATAAGGACCATTGAAAGGTACGCATGCGAGCTCTGGCCTGCGGAACTACCTCCAGGGACGCCGCCGTGTCCCGAGCAGCCGAAGATAGCTCCAAGCCGACGGTGCCGGATCCGCCAGGAAACCGCCCCCTAGCTGTTGCAGGGCCTGATCCCTCCACTCCGGCTGAAACACTGTTCCCTTTCGTAGTCGAACAGTACCCCCAAGTACTCTAGGACCTGAGACGAACTAAGCTACTTTAAAGAGCATTGACTACTCAGCTGATAGTCTGAAGAAACTAAACTACTCTGTTCGTAACCGACCACTCTCGGTGCTGGACTTTGGATGAATCAGCCAATCGCCGAAGCAAGGGTGAACTAAGATTCCCCCTTTCCATAGAGCCACCGCAACCCCCCACCATAAGTTCGATGAAGGTACGCGGGGCCATCATCAAAACCGAAGGGCAAGGCTTGAGCCTGAAAACATCCCCAAGAAAGGGAACCTTGGAGATTTCTGAAGTGCTGCCCGCATCGAAATGTGTAGGATGCTTCTGAGAGAATGAGGAAAGAGGAGAACTCCCCCTATGGAACCACCACCCCTACCGATTGCAACGGCTGCATTCAAGGAGAGGTGCTCAGAGTTCGCGATTGACTTCCTAGAGAACTAGAAAGGACGGAGAGACCCATCGTTCTTTGGAAGTATGAAATAAATAGGGTAGCACCCGCCACCAAAATTCTTACGGTCCTGGTACCACTCCTAAGGGCAAGATACCCTTCCATGTTTGCCGAATAGCGGCCATTCTCCGCTGCCCCTTTGCAAGCGGGCCGAACCATGACTCTAGCACCAGGCGAGCTAATCCTAGGGCATACCCTACAGGAAGCATTTCCAGCCCCGATGCTCTGCCGATATCCGGCCCCTGGCTGGAAGAAACCCCGAAGACTTCCACTTATCGACTGAGCGGACGCCTGGGCCTGTCTTGCGTCATTGTGGTTTTGGGCAGTCACGGCAGAGGTAACCGAGAATCCACCTCCTGCTCTTCGAAAGCCCCGAAACCCTTGAGCTCTGGAAGCCAATGCACCCCATTAGGGCACTCCCCAAACGAGCGGATACTCCTCGACCATAGCCAGATGGGAGGACTTCATTTTCTTCCTATCTACTATCTTTCTAACGACACTCATTTCTGGTATGCCAGTACTACCTGTTTTACACAAGGCTGTAGTTGCTACAAACCTATACGCGGTATATATATATTTTTTTTTCTTCAAACCCATCTTTATTCCTGTTTCTGACTTTCCATCAGGCCTTTCTCTGGAGAACGCACCAAAGCATCAATCTTTTAGCCCACCTGACCAGGAATACAACACTCTGAACATTGCATAGCTCCAACTATGGTCTGTCTAATCAGGCCTTTCACACCTGTCTGCATTAGGTCAGTGTACATTGGATAAGTTTGAACTGGAAAACACAAGGCATGCTTAAGGAGTAAGCGGGAGTCACATAGGGTTGCCAACTTTTTCACCGAGAAAAACCCGACACCTGTGGCTCGCCATGCTCCACCCATTCTCCGCCCCTAGTCCCACCCCTGCCCTGCCCCCAGCCCCACCCACAAAAATTACCGAGGATTCAGTCACACCCCACCTCAGTGTTGGTTCTCACACCCCCCCTCCCCTCAGTGCTGGTTCACTCACTCACCCCCCCCCCCTGCTGGTTCACTCACTCACCCCCCTCCCCTGCTGGTTCACTCACTCACCCCCCCTCCCCTGCTGGTTCACTCACCCAGCCCCCTGTCACTCACTCACCCCCTCCCCTGCTGGTTCACTCACACCAACCCCCCTCCCCTGCTGGTTCACACCAACCCCCCTCCCCTGCTGGTTCACTCACACCACCCCCCCCCCCCACTGCTGGTTCACTCACCCACCCCCCTGTCACTTACTCACCCCTCCTGCTGGGTCACTCACTCCCCCCCCCCTCTCCTGCTGGTTCACTCACACCAACCCCCCCCCCCCCTCCACTGCTGGTTCACTCACACCACCACCACCATCCCCTCTTGCTGGTTCACTTACACCATCAACCCCCCTCCCCGTCTGGTTCACTCACACCACCCCCCCCCCCCCTGCCGGTTCACTCACACCACCCCCCCCCCTTGCTGGTTCACTCACACCATCACCCCCCCCCCTGCCCAAGCCGCTGCTTCTGCTTTGTACAGAGCAGCGGCTGCAATACACTTACTTTGAAAAGTAAAGACAAACTGTGTAAGGAGCCCTCCGGTCATCGCAGAGCCCGAGGAAATGATGTCATGGGGTCGGGCTCCTCACAGGTTGTCTTTCCTTTTCAAATTAACTTTATTGCAGCTAAAGTTAATTTGAAAAGGAAAGACAACCTGTGAGGAGCCCGCCCCATGACATCACTTCCTCGGGCTCTGCGATGACCGGAGGGCTCCTTACACAGTTTATCTTTACTTTTCAAAGTAAGTGTATTGCAGCCGCTGCTCTGTACAAAGCAGAAGCAGCGGCTGCACTGCTATGGGGAATCGCGTTCGCGCCGCAGACTTTGGCACAAAAGCCGTTTTTTTGCTCTGGCCGCTCCCGATCTTGCGGCCAGAGCAAAAAACCGGCTTTTCAATAGCCGGTTTTACATCTGTGCAGGCAGCCGGCCTGGCCATGGAAAAACCGGCCAGGCCGGCTGAAAACCGGCCAGTTGGCAACCCTAGAGTCACACCCCTTGAAACCATCCCATACCGGCACTGCGGCCTGGCCGGCATGGTGGAAAGAGCTGGGACCAATCCCCAGGAACTCTCTCAATCCGAGCCCGGGTATGAAACCAGATCCCCAGCCCAGAGTCCTCAACAGGCTCAGGCCCATAGCCCCTGAAGACATAAAATAAAATCAATCTAATTAACAGGACTAAACAAAAAGAAACTGCCACTGCCCCCCTAGGGGGCAGCTGCTCCATCCTGCTTTACCCTCCGGTGTCTGACTCTCCCTGGCACCCAAGCACAGTAGGAGGGACAACACATGCGGACCTAACTAACAGAATTCATGCCTAACGGAACTGGTTGCCATGAGTCTGAAGACTCTGGGCCTCCAATTAAATGGTACTGGAGGGGCCCAACTATGAAAGAGCTGCCTTTACCAACTTACAGCCAGTTGAGGAGGTTCCATAGCCGGCTGTGCTTGCCATTGTGTTGAATAGGGGAAAATAAAGGTAGGTCCCTGAAAACTAAACCGTGCTTTGGCTTTGGGGTCCAGCACATACCGGCCATATAAAAAATAAACGGCATTGGCTATAACTGAACAAGGTTCAATATACCCTTGCAATACCGGATGCCCTGTAAAATGAACCCCCCCCCCCCTTTTTTTTTTTGCAGCCCCTTAAGGCCATAAAACTACTAACTCACACTTTTCTTTTCTTTTTTTTTTAAATCAAAATACTCAGAAAAAAACAGCCCCTCTTTAAGGCACCAAAATAAATAAATAAAGGCACTGCCGCTGGTCATGGCCTACCCGTGCCACGGAAAACATGCAGGAAAGAACAATCCCCCGCCCATCAACTGCCGTGCCTGAACGCTGCCGCCGAACGACTAGCATGGCTCCCCCGGCCCTTGCACCTGTCAGCGCAGCTTATAAGCAGTCACTGGTACAGACAAGACTTAGTTCTACCTTACCAACGCAGCTTGCTAAGAAATTCAGGGGATGCACCGAGCACTTGGCGAAAGTAAACATACTGCCACATTTCATTCCCATTAGCACCAGATAAATTAATCTTGCCCCGCAATGAGGGAAAACTTCTGAAATAAAAACCCCACGCCTCAGAAACAAAAAAATACTAATTGAAAGAAAACTAGAGCAATGTAAATCAATGAAATGAAATTAAAATAAATACAGCAAATCGCTAGACTAGACGGTTCAAAAAGACCCAGTCTGAGGCCAGGGGAAAAGCCGAAGCTGCCTCGCGCCCAAACAAAAAGACATGGGAAGCCACTGCGCGCGATTCTTCAGGCCTGCCTCACTGTATAGCGCTACAAGACGTACGCAGCGTTGCATAGACACATGTAAAAGACAGTCCTTGCTCATCAGAGCTTACAATCTAGACAAGACAGTAAACATAGTAGCTGTAGACATAGAATACATCTAGGGGGAATGCTAAGGAAACACAAAGGAGATTAGGAGACCCAAGAGCCGAAAGTGGCAGCACATAGGTGAGTTTTCAGCCTGGATATGAAAAGGCTCAGAAATGAAGCCTGATGTACAGACTCAGGTATTTTGTTCCAGGCACAAGAAGCAGCAAGATGCAAGTCTAGAGCTAGCAGTAGAAGAGAAGGGCACAGATAGAAGTGATTTGCCAGAAGAGCAGAGTTCCTGAGGAGGGGTGTAGGAAGAGATAAAAGAGGAAAGGTAGTGAGGAGCTGCAGAGTGAATGCACTTATAGGTCAGCAGAAGTTTGAACTGGATGCAGAAATGGATAGGGAGCCAATGAAGTGACTTGAGAAGAGGAGTAATATGAGCATGATGAGGCTGATGGAAGATTAGCCAAGCAACAGAGTGTTGAACAGATTGAAGGGGAGAGCAATGATCTGGGGGAGACCAGCAAGAAGTAGGTTACAATAGTCAAGATGGGAGGTGAATAAAGAGTAGATAAGTGTCTTAGTATGGTGTTCAGATAGGAATGGGTGAATTCTGGTGATGTTGTAAAGAAAGAAACGGCAGGTTTTAGCTATCAGTTAGATGTGTGTGGAGAAGGAGAGAGAGGAGTCGAAGATGACCCCAAGGTTGCAAGCTGAGGAAATAGGGAGGAGTAGAGAGTTATCCATAGAGACTGAGAAAGGAGGAAGAGGACAGGAGGGTTTAAGGGGAAATGTAAGAAGCTCAGTTTTGGCCATATTCATTTTAAAGTGGCAGTGTGACAGCCAAGCAGCAATGTCAGAAAGGCAGGCAGAAATCTGGGCCTGGATTGCCGGAGAGATTTCAGGTGTAGAGAGGTAGATCTGGGAGTCATCAGTGTAAAGATGGTACTGAAAGCTATGGGAAGAGATGTGTACCAAGGGACTGGGTATAGAGAGAAAAGGAGTGGACCCAAGACAGACCCTTGGGGTACACCAACTGAAAGTGGGATAGCAGTAGAATCCACCAGAACAAACACTGAAGGAGTGATGGGAGAGATAAGAAGAGAACCAGGATAGCACAGAGCCCTTAAAACCAAGCAAGGACAAGGCATCAAGGATAAGGTTGTGATCAACAGTGTCAAAAGCAGCAGAAAGGTCAAGAATGATGAGGATTGAGTAAAAGCCCTTGGAGTTTCCCAGGAAAAGGTCACTGGAGACTTTGGCAAGAGCCATTTTGGTAGAATGTAAAGGATGAAAACCAGATTGTAGAGGATCCAGAAGGATTTAAGAGAGAAAATCGAGGCAACGGCTCTAGCAGATCCTCAAACCCCCAACCCCCCCCCCCCCCAGTCCCCATCCCCAGCCTTAATGAGAGTTCCTGGTATCTAGTGGGAGCAAAAGCGATTCCCAGTTGCTCCTGCACTTTTAGTCATGGGTTCCAAAATGGCACTAGTGACTTCTAGCAGTAATTTCACATATTACCATTAGGGGTCGATATTGCAATATTACTGCTAGGAGTTTCAGCACCATTTTGGAACATGTGATCATAAGAGCATGGGTGATTGGAGATTGCACATCTGGCGGGTGGGGGGGGGCAAACTGGTCTTGCTGGCTCGGGTTGTCTGTCTACAGTGGAAGCAGTGATTTAGAAAAACTGTTTCCACGCATATAAGGGGAGGGTATTTGCACAATTTTCCTCCACATGCAGTGTTTTAAAATTGCTGATCCCTCTGGACATGGAAAGACATACACGTGCAGTCCTGCACCTCTTTTACAAGAGGCTCTATTGTAATTTGACAGATCCTCTTGTTCAGTACTATGGGAATTCTCCACATCCTAACTGGACATGTGAATTCCCCTTTCCACATACTATGAAAAATCTGCCTTAACCTCTATACTGCTACTAAAAGTCCTTTTGAATATCGGCATGTAAATTCTTTCATTTGATAAAGAGGGAAGAAAATGTTGACATTTTGACCAAAGATGAAAGCTTGAGGAAATTAACATATTTGCTTTTCAAATGTATTAAAAGCTCTATTACCTCAGTTCAGCATTCAAAATCAGAATATTGCATAGTTACACCAAAACTAACCAAGCTAAACTAGAATCAAAAGTCTTTGAATAAGTTATATCAAAATTATTGATATTTATCTTCATATAAAGGATCACTGCCACCTATGTTATAGTAAGTAAATAGATACCTTTAACTTAGCCATTGTGAGGTCCTCTTTAGAGCAAAATTGTATAGTGGTAGTCACTTCTACTGCATGTTGCTTCTGGGCTGTATGGTAAAGCAATAACAAAATGAGAAAATCAACTTATTGCATATTCATGCAGTAGTTACTGTATACATCACTGCAACATTTCAAATTTTTTTTCCAAAAGAAGTTTTGCTCCAAAAAGATCAGAAAATCTTTTTCACTTTATACTTCTTGAGATTTTTCTGAAATGTTTTATGCATGCCATTTCCTTTTGTGCCAGTCCATGTCAATGTTATAATTTTTGATATAAAAAGAAAACAGGGCACTCAAAATTTTGCAAATATAATACAATGAGGGGGGGTAGTTACTATAGTGTGATGTGGCAATAACACATGCTATTTGGCCTTTAATGCAATAATGTGAATTATTTCATTGTAACTCACAGACTGCCATCACAATGTAAGTTGAATACTAATGACAGGAAAACCATGCAAATGCATAAAAAACACCTCATTAATATTCAAATAAATAACGTAGCAAGCTGTATTATTTATGGCAAAATGATGTCATTTCAAAGGTGGCATTATTTTTCCGCTGAGAGCATTGGGCTGCCACCATGCAACCCGATGCTACCAGCTGCCATCTTAAAGCTGGAAAGAGCACATTGGTCTGGACGACCCCAACCTGACACCACCATGGGGTCAGGGCAGCCACCATACACATGCTCTAACCCCGGGGTCTCAAACACGCGGCCCGCGGGCCGCATGCGGCCCGCAACCGAACTTTGTGCGGCCCGCGACGGAGGAAAAAAAAAAAACACAAACCCTGTCTTCTGCTGCTGCTGCCGCCGTGGTAGCAGCACAATCAGCTGTTCGCGGTCCCTTCTCCTCAGCCCGGAAGAGCCCCGAGTCTGCTCCTTTAGCGGCGGGCTTTTCAAGATGCAAAGAGAATATTTCCCTCTCGCGCGGCTTGTCAAGCCGCGCGAGAGGAAAATACTCTCTTCGCGGCTTGAAAAGCTCACCGCTAAAGGAGCAGACTCGGGGCTCTTCCGGGCATAGGAGAAGGGACCGCGAACAGCTGATTGTGCTGCTACCGCGGCGGCGGCAGCAGCAGCAGCAGACAGGGTTTTGTTGTTAGTTTATTTACTTGGCCTGATGGGGGGATGGGGGGGGGGGGGTTAGGACTGGAAATGGGCAGATGGGGTTAGGACTGGAGGTGGTCTGATTGGGGGGGGCTAAGACTAAAAATGGGGTGATGGGGGGGCTAAGAATGAAAATGGGGTGATGGGAGGGTTAGGACTGGAAGTGGGCTGTTGGGGGGCTTAGGAATGGTAATGGGCTATGGGGGGGCGAGGACTGGAAATGGGCAGATGGGGTTAGGACTGGAGGTGGTCTGATTGGGGGGGGCTAAGACTAAAAATGGGGTGATGGGGGGGCTAAGAATGAAAATGGGGTGATGGGAGGGTTAGGACTGGAAGTGGGCTGTTGGGGGGCTTAGGAATGGTAATGGGCTATGGGGGGGCGAGGACTGGAAATGGGCAGATGGGGTTAGGACTGGAGGTGGTCTGATTGGGGGGGGCTAAGACTGAAAATGGGGTTATGGGGGGGCTAAGAATGAAAATGGGGTGATGGGAGGGTTAGGACTGGAAGTGGGCTGTTGGGGGGCTTAGGACTGGTAATGGGCTATGGGGGGGCTAGAACTGGTAATGGACTGGGGGGGTTGCTAGGACTGGAAATGGGCTGAGTAGAAGGGGGGGCTTGAACTGCAAATAACTGATGGGGACGGGGTTTTGGAATGGAAATGGGCTGAGTGGAAGGGGGCTTGGAATGGAAATGGGCTGATGGGGAGGGGGGCTTGGAATGGAAATGGGCTGATGGGGAGGGGGCTTAGAAAGGAAATGGGCTGTGAGGGGAGGGAGCTAGGACTGGAAATGGGCTTAGTTGGGGGGAGCAAGGACAGGAAATGGGCTGATGGTGGGGCTAGAATAGGACTGGAATGGGCTGATGATGCGGGGACTAGAAGGGAGCAGATGCTGGGTGGGGCTGAAACTACAAGGGAGCTGATGTTGGGGGAGGATTAGAATGGGATAGGGCTGGGAGAGTAAAATGGAGAGGGGAAAAAATATTTTGTGTGGGAGGGAAGAAAAATCTACAATTGGCCAGGTACTGGGTGAGTAAGTGTGGATTGAGAATGGAGGGGTAAAATTTGAGTGGATGAAATAGGAATGAGGAAAGAGCAAAAGGAAAAAGATTAGTATGTTAAAGCAGATGCAGAGAGAGAAAGGAAAAAAAACTAGAAGAGAGAAGAAAGTACAAATGGACAGCAGACCATGGAGAGTTAGCAGAAGACACCAAGAAACCAGAAGAAAGTGGCTGGCACAATTGCAACTGAAAAAAAAAATGCACAAAAGGTAGAAAAATATCTCTTTATTTTGAATTAACTGGAATATGTCAGCTCTGGGAAATGTGCATCATTAACGTCTGTGCTTTATTTAATACAAGAGGAAATTAATTTATAGTTTTATTTCTACAGTGTTGTTGTACATTCCAAGTTTGGCTTTTGGGGTTCCCAGTTTAATTATTGTCTTCCTGTTTCTAAATTTTGATTCCTTGTTTGGTGATGGTGTATGTTCTGCATGTGTAACTGAGCTGAGGTATTCTGTTTATGTAATTCCTATTTGACATTGCCACTTGTTCTCTTTCCCCAGTAGGTCATGTATTGTTATTCTCTGAAATGTATTGGTTTAATATTTGCAGTGTTGCCTTTTGATAGTTAGGGTATGGTGCTTTGTGAGTCCTGGTAGTGCTGTTACGATACGGTGGGTTTGCTATGGGTTCTAAATGGGCAGTGTTTGTAGTAGTTCCTAATGTGCCTGGCGGTTGGCACTGGATTATAGTAATGTAGAAATCTTTTAGTCTTTCTTTATCCATACGCTCATTAAGAGGCATGTTTACTAAAAGTTAGTTTATGGTAACATTATGCAAATATTTATGCAAATGAGGTCCCTTATGCAAATTAGGCCTGCGTCTTGTGCGGCCCCCGGGTTACTTTACAAGTCCTCATTTGGCCCTCAAAGCAATTTGAGTTTGAGACCCCTGACCCATCCCCAGAAAGGTCCAATCAAGGTCCCATCCAACCTTTAAGCACCCCCCCCCCTCCCCTGGACCCTGATTTGACTCATCCCCAGCCTTCTAAGATCCCCCCCCAGGCCTATCTTAAACAAACCTGGTGGTCTAGTGTGCTCAGGCAGGAGCGACCCCCACTGGGCCGGTGCCAGATTCAAAGTGGCACCTGCGATTCTCTACTACAGTTTCAGTTTGAAACTTTCATTTGGGATATAAAACAAACATTCTCAAATATAGTGCTCATACACTCATCAAACATATAGATCCTTTCCCTTACTCTCATCACTCCCCTCTCCATGCCTTCATTGTGGCATACCGGCATATCATTCTCATGCCATTCAATATCTCTGACAACGATCTTTCATGTAGAAGGATGAAAAGAATTTGTGACTTCACTGTTTCTACATAGGTAACACAGGTACACTACCAAAAAACTGCCTCCAGTTTTGCAATTGATTCCTATAGATTTTGGGGTGCTGAATCCAGGAAAAATAGCCAAAATGTTCCATCACGTCACGTTTTCTTGCAAAATTAGATTTCTTACCCATATAAGGAATGTTCACATAATTTCTTTTTAGCCGACTGCAGTTTATTTTCTTGGCCCAAAATAGAGGTTGTAATGGTTAACTAACTAGAAACACTCCCTCATGATATTTTAGAGTGTTTTGTATTCATTTTATACATTAACAGGACAATTGGGAGGCGGGGGGCTAAATCCAGTACTAGCGCTGGCGCATGTTCTTTCCTGTTCGCCTCGCCTCGTTCGCTCGCTCAAACACGGTGGTTGCGACATGAACGTTCCTGTCAAATTTCAGTTTCTTGCAAGTTCATTATTACCTTTTGTTTGCTCAGTCGTAATCCAGCTTTATTCCGAAGTGGTTCACTACAGTTGTAGTTTGCAGTGCTGTGTATTTGTGATGGCTCACAGAGCCAGAGGTTGCGTCAACTCTCCGGACAGTTTTTGTTTTATTTGTGGGGAATATACCGTGAAAAAGCGGCAGAGGAACATTTCTGCATTTATTAAAAAAGTATATTTCGCCTATTTCGGTTTGAAGTTAGGCAATCAAGACAAACCGTGGGCTCCTCCAAAGTGTGCAAGACATGTGAGGAAGATCTACACTTATGGATGAAAGGTAAAAAACAAGCATTTCGTTTCGGAATACCTATGATGTGGCGTGAACAAAGAGACCACAGCAGTGGCTGCTATTTTTGCTTTTGCATTGTGAAGGGATACAACTTAAAAAATAAGAACGTAATAAGTTACCCCAACCTTCCCTCAGCAATTAGGCCTATGCCTCATAGCAACGAAGTACCTGTGCCTGAACCACCAAAATCTTTGGATCATATTTGTGTGGACGGTTCTGATCATGATGAGACTCATCAGATGGCTTTTCCCGATGAGTCCAGTACTTCCGAGTTTGAAACTGAACCAGATCCGAAACCTGAACTTTTCTCTCAAGCTGAATTGAATGATTTAGTCCGGGATTTAGGACTCCCAAAAGATGCTGCCCAACTGCTAGGTTCTCAGTTTAAACAGAAAAATCTATTGTCACCAGGAACAACTTTTTATTGGTACCGCAACCGCGAGACACAATTTTTGAAGTATTTCAGCAGAGGAAGATTTGGTATTTTGCAACGATATATACGGAGTGATGAAAAAGTTTAAACTCAAGTATGATCCTGCTGAATGGCGGCTGTTCATTGATTCGTCAAAAGACAGCATAAAAGGTGTTCTTCTTCATAATGGCAACACATTCGCTTCAGTTCCTATTGCTCACTCTGTTATTCTCCAAAAAAATACGAGAATTTGGCCCTGATTCTTCAGAAGATTTGTTATGATGAGCATAAGTGGATGATTTGTGGAGACTTTAAAATTCTATCCATGCTATTAGGGCAGCAATCCGGTTTCACCAAATATCCCTGCTTCCTTTGCTTGTGGGATAGCCGGGCCCGCGACCTACACTGGGGGAAAAAAGACTGGCCAATTCGGGAGTATTTGAGACCAGGTGAGAAAAATGTTCTTCATGAGAGCTTGGTACCTCGTGATAAAATTCTATTACCACCTCTCCACATTAAGTTGGGTCTCATTAAGCAATTCATCAAGTCCCTTCCAAAAGATGGTGAGTGCTTTCGGTACCTTTGCTCAAAGTTCCCCCGACTTTCTGAAGCAAAGCTAAAGGAAGGAGTGTTTGTTGGCCCTGATATAAGGAAACTCATTTCAGATGGAGCATTCGCTGAAACGATGTCTGAGAAGGAAAAAGAAGCCTGGGATTCCTTCAAGGATGTTGTTCTCAAATTCTTGGGGAACAGGCGGGATGAGAACTATAAGGATATTGTTGCCAGGATGCTCAATGCCTTCAAAGAACAAGGCTGTAACATGAGCCTGAAAGTCCATTTGTTGCACTCCCATGTGAACTACTTTCCCGAAAACCTGGGGGCATACAGTGAAGAACAAGGTGAAAGGTTTCACCAGGACATCAAGGACGCAGAGAGAAGGTACCAAGGAAGATGGAACACCACTATGATGGCTGATTTCTGCTGGTTGCTGCTGCTGGAAACCTCAGATGAAAAATACGCCAAGCAGCACACCAAGAGAAGCATTAGGGGGAAGAAGAAACGGACCCACCAGGAGATTGATTGACCCAAGAATGACTTTAAAATCTAAACTGTGTTGACAAATATCGTGTTTTTACTAAACTTTGAAATAAAAATTTGCTAGTTATTACCACAGTGTCGGATCTCATTTATTAGAATTTTATTTTCACACCATCGGGTGTTTGTCTTCATGTATTGCAATGGTGCGGTTTGCGTTTTCTATTCTTACATACATACCTGTACAACATTTTTTGCACATTTCTTTGCTTTGCTTTGTGTCTAACCTCGCTCTTATATGCTCAATGTTTGTGCACATGTATGTGGCTGTTTTAAGTGCAGACAATTTTGCTACCATCACAGTGTGTTTTGTTGACATTACTCTATTCTTATGTGCTGCCTTGTTACAATTTTCTTTATTCTTATTTGAATAACTACTAAACAATTAGTATAAAGAATTCATCCAAGAAACTTTTATCTCGATCGCACTCAATCTGAAACGTTCACCTCAAACTGCTAACCCAATGTAGCAAAAAATCTGTACGTGATGGAGCAAATTGGTTACCAGATTTGGATTCAACGCACCAAAAAACGTAAAAATCAATCGAAACATTAGAGGCAGTTTAAAAAAATTTTTTTTAGTGTACCTGTGTAATTGGTCACTTATAAAGAATTTATTTGTGAAATGGCCCAACAGCTCAGGTCCCAGGCTTGCTGGAGTCATGGTCATCAATGAGGGCGAAACCTCTAGACCTTATGATACAGGATTTCAGAAGGCATACTAGTGCATGATTGTTGGCCTCAGGACTACTGCTGGACTAACTAACCTAGGAGCAGTAGAAGGGTCTATTGATATAGAGCAAGATCCTTAGGGAAATTGTTAATAGAGACTCATAATGCCAGGATCACTCTACTGCTTCTGACTGAGCAAGAAAAAAAGAGAAAGAACAAACTACTAGATACAAAGACAACCTATTTGTTCCCACATCAGCTCATCAACTATATGGAAATGAAGAAAAAGACCATTTACAGTATGTGACATAAAAGCTGTTTTTGTGAATATTTATAACCCTGATGAAAGTTGCAAGAATCAGAAGGGCAATTTCCAAAACAACTTGGACTTTGCATTTACTTGGAGCATAGCTCCCATTAGGTTTGTAAAAGAGAGGCTCTTATGAATCATTTGAAAATGCAAGTAGCATACCCTGCCTTAATCTCACCCTCGAGAGCATCTCCAATCACACAAGTAAAAGCAAGACCATGTGAAACAATGCTCCTATTTTTGCCTTCTGGAAGAGCAGGCAATTTTCCAGCAGCTGATTTATGTAGGTAAGCATCCATTTATTTGCATGAATGGCATTAGGAAACTTCTCTTTTATGTCTTCTAAAGTCATTTAGAATTGTAAACACCAACTGCAAACTTAGCTTCCATGCATTGGTGGTGATGATGTTCCAATGTCTAGGACTATCATCTCAACTTGTGGTACTGTACTTCCTATGCCATTAAACTTTACAACAGAGAAGTATCTAAAATAGACTTTATGTAGGTTAGCATCATTGAACACAATTACTATAAAAAACACTGTAGTCATATCTAGGTAATCCATACATTTCACTTTCTGTAGCAATCAGACATTCTTTATTAGACACATAGGGATATGTTTACTAAGTCCCACACTGGTAACACAGGTATGAGCCAAGCTACTAATGCAGACTGTGCTATAATTGCAGGGGTGAGGTACAGCCATCTTCCTGCAAAAAATGGCTGTGGGAGCAACTAATGCCACCCAGTGGCATAGCCAGAACTGATTTTTTGGGGGAGCCAAGGTTAACCTATGGGGGGCACTAGGCATACCAGTCTAAACCATGCTAGTTATATTCTTATCAATATCAATAAATATTGCCTTCCAGTGCATCTGACAGTGGATTTTTAAATATTCTGCAAGATCTGTCATATATTATGGACAATTTTAAATATTTAAAACTCAATTGTTTCAAGCGCTTACATTATAAAAACATCAGATTCAATCATGTAATATAAATCAACACACTGATATTTGCTTCACATCCCTTTTCCAGAGCACTCAAGGCAGAAAATAAAATAACTACATTAAATAGATAAGGACAGTAACTGAATTTAAAAAAGCATGGGACAAACACAGAGGAAAAAAGGAAAAAAAGGAAAAAAAAAAGGAAAAAAGGGGACTGTTATAGTTGTTGATATGGAAGGACTGACTAGATAGGCCATGTGGTCTTTTTCTGTCGTCATATTTCTATGTTTCTAAAACAGCAATATCATGATAATTGTAAGGATAAAATGGGTGCAGAGCAAAAATGGGATGCTTCACTTTACAACTCAATATATGAAAACATTATATTCAACTTCTGATGTCACCTCAGTAACAGCAACACAAGCTCTACTGCTAGGTACTAAATGAAGTAACACAGATCCCTACAAAAATAAGACACTCATAACTTTACCGTACCGTAAAAGTACTCAGCCCCTAGATTCAAACAACATCAACCCTTCCTATGAAAAATCAGCATTTAAAATTGCACCAGGTCCAAGAACACCAACATCTCATTACTGGAAAGAAACAAAACAAGCTGGATTGCTACCGATCTCCATGCAGAATCTACATGCTAGCAGAATACTTCCAATACAGAAGAGAGGCAGATCGTCACCACATACAGAATAAAAGAATACAAATTAGAAGTACACATACAAAAATTGAAACCAGATTCTTCAGCAGTGAAATGCTGAAGAAGCAAAGAAATGCATTTCCATATCATCCCTCCAGTCTAGTTCAGATGTGTGAGTTATTTCCACTCAACAGCAGCTGGAGACTGAGCATGTCAGGTTTTGGTGATGTCACAATACAAGAGTTCTGTGCACCAATCCCAAGACCAGTATTCTCAGTCTCCAGCAGCTGGTGAGGAGTTTCTGTGTAGTCTGGACTTCACTGAAAGGAATAAAAAAGAATTCTTACAATAAAGCAAAAGGAGCAAAAGTAAATTGGCAAGAGGAGCTAAAAAGAGCCTTGAGCAACTTAATGGAAAGGAGGGCCATCAGAACCAGGACTGTTGCATCAGTCAAGTTCTTTATTGAATGCAGTACCTGGTGGTCCAGGTCCCTCCCCTCCTCCTCTCTGCATGGCTAGCCATTTTTCTGCAGCAATAGTGAGCTCTGTTCTGTGGTATAGGTCAGTGCTGTTGTTTTACTGCATTTCAAAAAAAAAGAAGAATTGTCAGGGTCGGCTCAGCTTCTTTCATGTAGGAGGAGGGGGTTTATCTCTCTTTTTACTTTTATTTTTGTGGTCAATTCTTTCTTCCATCGGGGTTGTTCTTGCTGCCATGCCTGCAGGGCAACAAGTGTGTGCCACATGTGGGAGCCAGCGTGGCACTCTGTCAGACGCAAGTTTCTGCTGCGGCTGTGAGCATGAGGGCTGGGTAGCAGAGGAAGTGCTCTCCAGAGTGAAATATGATGTGGGGGAAGCTACCTTGTCGTTCAGAAGCCCAGATCTGACCTTGTGGCAAGTTTCTTCTCCTCATCAGATTCCCGTAGTTTTGGCGGGAACCATGGCCATTTTGAATCAGTCCAGCGCTATATTACAGTCTATGGGAGGAAGTAAGGATTTGCTTGCTGAATCTTCCAGCAGGTTGACTGCTTTGGATTTGCTCAAGTTCTGGCTCTCCAGTGGTGCCCTTTTATCTTTATCTTTATTTGTAAGGCTTGATAGGCCGCCCAAGCCGTAGCGTCAGAGCGGTGCACAATACAAAAAAAAGCATAGCTACTGAGAAATATAGTTGGAAAAGGAACGCCAATAACAACAGGACAGAGGACAGAGAGGTGCAGAGAGAGGATAGAAAACAGAGGAGTTTCATACAGTGGAAAGGAGGGAAGGGGACAGGAGAGATGGCAAGGAATGGTTGGTTAGAACAAAAGAGAGAATACTTGCGAGAAAGCTACGGAGGGTGGGGGGGCATGGCCAGGGGCAGGGCGTCGTCGGTAGTGGGGGGGAGATCAAAAGCTTGACAGAAGAGGTGGGTTTTGAGGAGAGCTTTGAAGCGGGGATAGGACAGTTCAGTGCGGAGAGAAAGAGGAAGGGAATTCCAGATTCTTCCCAGATTTTGTGCTGCTCGTCCACCAAGCCTATTGCTTGAAACAGGGTTTGGGGGACAGTGCAGGGACTAGGAGTGGTTCCAGTAAGAGGGGAGAAACCTTGGCTATAACCCCGCAGGGTGGCTTTACCAGATCTGGGAGAATGTACATCCAAGTGGCGTCATTTGGATGTGACATTCTGGGAGGGGCAGGTGTCTGTACACTCTGGTGCCTCCAAAGACCCCCTGGAGGGACCCTTGGGCCTTTGGTGTGAGCCCTCAGCAACAGAGCTAGAGGAAAGTGAAATTCCTCTGAGGGAGGACCCTAACATCATCAGGGTGTTCTGCCAGAAGGAGTTGGTGACTCTGACTGCACATTTGCTGATGGCACTGAATATCCCACAGGATTCCCCAAAGGACACTAACATCATCAGGGTGTTCTGCCAGGAGGAGTTAGTGACTCTGATTGCACATTTGCTGGTGGCACTGAATATCTCACAGGATTCCCAGTCCAGTGAGGAGCCTCTGGAAGATTCACTGCTGCAGTGCATTCAGGACCTCTCAAACTGTGTTTCCAGTTCATAGGGCCATCAGGCAAATGATAGAGGCAGAATGGGAGGTACTGGAGACCAGGCTGCACAGAGGCTGGGTAATGGTTCAATTGTAACCAATACCGGTGGGAGAAAAGGAGCTACTCAAACTTCTAAGAGTGGATGCCCTTGTTTTGGCAGTTATTAAAAAGACTATCATTCCCGCTGAGGGTAGTGCAGCTCTGAAAAGATCAGAAATTTGAGGCTCTTTTGAAACAGTCTTTTGAGATTAATGCTTTGAAGCTACAGGTTTCTATCTGCGGGGCCTATGTGGCACAGGTGTGCTTGCGTTGGGTCCAATGCTTGCCGGACTCTGACCTAGAGCCTCAATAGCTGGCATCTGAGGCCGCTAAGTTGGAATCTGGTTCCGCTTACTTGGCTTATGCCTTTTATGATTTGGTCAAACAGGGACACAGAGACAAACAAACAAATTTTTGTTGGAACGTCCACCATGAGGAACCAACTCCCTCTCGCGGTGGAATGTTCCTATTTTATCTTTTTTAGTGGAAAACCACAACAAAATCGGTCTTGAGAGAAACTCGCCCTCAACACCAAAATATCTTTAAATGTAATAGGGAAAAAAAACTTAGCTGAAGTAGAGTATGCGAGTCCAATTCCCTTGGCTTCCCAACTTTTACCACACAAACAGTGCAGCCAAATTCAATGTTCAGACGGTATGGGGAACTTCACAACTCCACTTATATACAAGTCCAATTTGCGGCAACACCACCAAGCCAAGGGAATTGGACTCGCATACTCTACTTCAGCTAAGTTTTTTTTCCCTATTACATTTAAAGATATTTTGGTGTTGAGGGCGAGTTTCTCTCAAGACCAATTTTGTTGTGGTTTTCCACTAAAAAAGATAAAATAGGAACATTCCACCGCGAGAGGGAGTTGGTTCCTCATGGTGGACGTTCCAACAAAAATTTGTTTGTTTGTCTCTGTGTCCCTGTTTGATTGGATTTTGCTGTGGGATAGGGATTAAGGTTTTTCATAGTGAGTTTTATGATTTGGTGACAACGTCTGCTAAGAGCATGGTGTTGGGTAATAGCAATGCGGCGTTTTCTTTAGTTGTGCAATTTGTCAGCGGATGTGTCATCTAAAATGCATCTTATCAAGCTCCCTTTTAAAGGTAAACTCCTCTTGGGGAGGCATTAGATAAACTGGTTAAGGACCTGGGCGAAACCAAGGGAGATTGGCTCCCAAAACACAAGCCCAAGAGTGGAAAGTGTGGGGCTACAGCGAGGGGTCAGTTTAGAGACTTTAGACAGCTTTGGGCTATCTGCTTTGCTCCCTATCAGTGGGCTCACTATCCCGCTAGGGGTCAGTCCTTTCAGGGCAATAAGGGAGTCAGTCAGGGTTATTATTCGAGAGTCACAGCAGGTTCCAAAAAGCCACAACGAAGCAAGGGGGGCCCAGACGGAGCTGCTTCTGGTAGGCAGCCAACTACATTTTTATTCCATCTGGGTCCGGATTACCTCCGACCAGTGGGTGCTAGAGGTCATTCAAGAGGGCTATGCTCCAGAACTGGTGCAGCCTATCCCCAATGCCTTCATGTTGTCACCTGCAAAGTTCCATCCAAGGTGAAGGCGGGGAAGGACATCTTCCAGAGGCTGTTGCAATTTGAGGCAGTGATGGAGGTTCCCTCAAACCAGAGGTCAAGGTCGGTACTCCATTTATTTTGTGGTGCCCAAAAAGGAAGTTTCCTTTCTTCCTATTTTGGATCTCAAGCATGTCAACAAATCCTTGTGGGTGCCTTATTTTCACATGGAAATCCTGATCTCAGTAACAGTAGCCATGCAAAATGATGAGTTCTTAACACACTCGTTTGTATGGAGGTATACCTGCATATTCATATTCGCTCAGATCAAAGGTTTCTATGATTTGCAGTCCTGCTGTTTGGTCTAGCCATGGCTCTGCAGACCTTTACAAAGGTTATAATGGTTGTGGCAGCAGCGTTACATCGAGAAGGGGTTCTAGTGCACCCCTATCTAGACAACAGGTTGATTAGAGGAAAGCAATTAAAGATGAGTTGCAAAGTCACTCAGTGCATGGTAGACTTCCTTCAGCAGCTAGGCTGGGTAATCAACTTCGCCAAGAGCAACTTGGTGTCATCTCAAGATCTTGTACATCTGTGGGCACGGTTTGAGACAGGAAGACGTCTTGTTTCCCTCCTCTTGTATCGGGCACAGAAGATGCAAGCAAAAGTGTGACAGTTCTTGAGGATGGTAGTGTCCTCAGCATGGCATTACCTGCAACTTCTGGGCTCCATGGCAGTGATGATGGAGCTGGTTCCTTGGGCCAGGGCCCGCACAGCAAACAATCGACAGACAATGTGTTAAGTGTGGGCATGCAATGGTCAGTGTGTGTGTGTAGTTGTAGTGTGTCGTTGATTCTTGTGGGTCTATTTACAGTGTGCGCTATATACAATACTATGTACAACATAAATTTGCATTCAAATTTGTGTGTGTTGGGAGGGATGGGGGTTTGATTCTGTTGTTGTCCATTGGGTTGCTTAGGTGACATCCCCGTAGTGCTCCCTGAAGAGGGTAGTCTTGAGCAGCTTCCTAAAGTCTTTAATGTCCGTTGTTGAGCGAAGTTCATCGGGGAGTGAGTTCCAGATTGAAGGTGCTGCCGTTGATATGGCTTGTTTCTCAGTGTCTTTGTGTATCTTGTTTATGTCTTTTGGTGTGTTAACGTGGTTGGCTGTGCCCCTCCTCCTCGGTCCTGCGCTGTTGTCTGGTTGGATGAGTGGATGTAGGCTGAATGTTGATAATTGGTGTTTGATTTTGAATATGTTAATGACTTTTTGTATTTGATGCGTGAGCTGATTGGTAACCAGTGGAGATCTTTTAGAGTGGGTGTAATGTGTTTGTTTCTTGTGGTGCCAGCTATTATGCGTGCTGCTGTGTTTTGTACCAGCTGTATTGGTCTTAGGGTCTGCTTTGTTAGGCCGAAATATATTGGGTTGCAGAAGTCTAGTATTGGGGTTACTAGAGCCTGGCATACTGGGCGGAAGTGTTCCTGTGATAGTAAGGGCTTGAGGCGTCGTACTAGGCTCATCCTGTGATATGCGTTTTTGGTGGTTCTGCTGATGTGTGCCTGCAGGTTCAGCTCTTTGTCTAGCGCAGGGGTCTCAAACTCAAATTGCTTTGAGGGCCGAATGAGGACTTGTAAAGTAACCCGGGGGCCGCATAAGACACGGGGCCTCATTTGCATAAATATTTGCATAATGTTGCATAATGAGTGCATGGATAAAGAAAGACTAGAAAATTTCTATATTACTATAATCCAGTGCCAACCGCCAGGCACATTAGGAGCTACTACTAACACTGCCCATTTGGAACCCATAGCAAACCCCCGTATCATAACAGCACTACCAGGACTCACAAAGCACCAGACCCTACCTATCAAAAGGCAACACTGCAAATATTAAATCAATACATTTCAGAGAACAATACATGACCTACTGGGAAAAGAGAACAAGTAGCAATGTCAAATAGGAATTACACAGAATACCTCAGCACTGTAGAAATAAAACTATAAATAATTTCTTGTACCAAAGCACAGACATTAATGATGCACATTTCCCAGAGCTGACATATTCCAGTTAATAAATTCAAAATAAAGAGATATTTTTCTACCTTTTGTGCATTTATTTTCAGTTGCAATTGCTCCAGCCACTTCTGGTTTCTTCGTGTCTTCTGCTATCTCCATCGTCTGCTGTCCATTTGTCCTTTCTTCTCTCTTCTAGTTTTTTTCCATTCTCTCTCTCTACATCTGCTTTAACATACTAATCTTTCTCCTTTTGCTCTTTCCTCATTCCTATTTCATCCACTCAAATTTTACCCCTCCATCCTCAATCCCCACTTACTCTCCCAATACCTGGCCAATTGTAGATTTGTCTTCTCTTCCAGACAAAATATTTTTCCCCTCTCCATTTCACTTTCCCAGCTCCATCCCATTCTAATCCTCCCCCAACATCAGCTCCCTTCTAGTTCCAGCCCCACCCAGCATCTGCTCCTTTCTAGTCCCTGCATCAGTCCATTTCCAGTCCTATCCTAGCCTCACCATCAGCCCATTTCCAATCCTAGCTCCCTCCCCTCACAGCCCATTTCCATTCCAAGCCCCCCTCCCCATCAGCCATTTGCAGTACAAGCCCCCCTTCCACTCAGCCCATTTCCAGTCCTAGCAACCCCCCCAGCCCATTACCAGTCCTAGACCCCCCATAGCCCATAACCAGTCCTAACCTCCCCATAGCGCACTTCCAGTCTTACCCCCCCATCACCCCATTTTCAGTCTTACCCCCCCCATAGCCCATTACCAGTCCTAGTCCCCCCCATAGCCCACTTGCAGTCGTATCCCCCATCACCCCATTTTCAGTCTTACCTCCCCTCATAGGCCATTACCAGTCCTAACCCCCCAATCAGCCCACCTCCCGTCCTAACCCCCATCACCCCATTTTCAGTCCTAGCCCCCACCATAGCCCATTACCAGGCATAACCCCCCCTGCCAATAGCCCACTTCCAGTCCTAACCCCCATCTGCCCATTTCCAGTCCTAGCCCCCACCATAGCCCATTACCAGTCATAACCCCCCCCTGCCAATAGCCCACTTCCAGTCCTAGCCCCCACCATAGCCCATTACTAGTTATAACCCCCCCCCAAGCCCATTACCAGTAATAACCCCCCCCGCCAATAGCCCATTTCAAGTCCTAGCCCCCAACATAGCCCATTACTAGTTATAACCCCCCCCACAGCCCATTACCAGTCATAACCCCCCCTGCCAATAGCCCACTTCCAGTCCTAACCCCCATCTGCCCATTTCCAGTCCTAGCCCCCACCATAGCCCATTACCAGTTATAACCCCCCCCCCCAGCCCATTACCCGGAATAACCCCCCCCCCCTCTGCCAATAGCCCACTTCCAGTGCAGTCAGCCCCTCCATAGCTCATTGCCGGCCAACAAAAAAACCCCCAAAACCCTGGCTTCTGCTGCTGCCGTTGCCGCCGTGGCAGCAGCAGAATCAATTGTCAAATTAAAAAAAAAACTGACTTCTGCTGCTCAAGCAGCTGTCCTGCGGCCCCTTTCCCTCTGCCCGGAGATCCGACTCTGCTCTCAGCGGCGTGCTTTTCAAGCCGCGACGAGAGTATTCCCCTCTCGCGCGGTTTTTCAAGCCGCGCGAGAGGGGAATACTCTCTTCGCGGCTTGAAAAGCACGCCGCTGAGAGCAGAGTCGGATCTCCGGGCAGAGGGAAAGGGGCCGCAGGACAACTGCTTGAGCAGCAGAAGTCAGTTTTTTTTTTTAATTTGACAATTGATTCTGCTGCTGCCACGGCGGCAACGGCAGCAGCAGAAGATAGGGTTTTGGGGGATTTTTGGTTTTCCGCCGTCGCGGGCCGCACAAAGTTGTCTCACGGGCCGCATGCGGCCCGCGGGCCGCGTGTTTGAGACCCCTGGTCTAGCGTCACTCCGAGGTATTTCACTTCTGGTTGTATGGGTATGGTTGTGTTGTCTATCTTGATGTTGATTGGAGGGATGAAGTTGTCATTTCGTGTGATGATTAGGGCCTCGGTCTTGTTGTAGTTTATGGTCATGTTGTTGTCTTGGAACCATCTGTTCATGTGACAGAGGCATTCTGTTATCTTTGTGTGGTCTGGGTTGTCGAGCGTGAATGGGGTGTAGATCATTATATCATCAGCATATATGGTGTATTTTATCTTGTGGTCTCTTATGATGCTGCATATGGGCTGGATGTAGAGGTTGAATAAGAGAGCTGATAGGGCAGATCCTTGCGGCACTCCTTGTGTGACCTTTATTGGTTGGGATGTGTTGGTTCCAATCTTAACCGGTATCTGTCTGTCTGTTAGATAGGATTGGAACCACCTGAGTGTGGTTCCATGCAGTCCGATGTTCTGTAGTCTTGCTAGTAGGGTTCCGTGGTCCACTGTGTCAAATGCTGATGAAATGTCGATGAAGATCATGAGAACTCCATGCTTTCTGTTGTCTATGGTGTGTAGAATGTCGTTAAATAGGTATAACAGGAGCGTTTCAACTCCGTGGTTGGGGCGGAAGCCATGTTGATTGATGTCTAGCTGAGAGTGGTTGTCTATGTATTCTTGGAGCTGATGCTGTATTGCCTTTTCAATTATCTTTGCGAGGAGGGGGATGCTTGAAATCAGTCTGTATGCTGCTGGATTGCCCTTGTCGAGAGGGGATTTCTTTGGTATAGGTCTTATTGTGGCGAGTTTTAGCTGTTCCGGCATTATTCCTTGCGTTAGTGCACCTTGCACTATGTTGTGTATGGTTGGGATGAAGTTTGACTTTGTTGCCTTAATCCAGGTCACTGGGCATGGGTCTGTTGGGGCGGTGCTTGTATTGAGGGTGGAGATGATATGTGAGAGTTGCTCTGTGGAAGGGGTGCTGAATTTGTCCCATGTCTTTCCTGGGGGGGAGGCTGCTTTGATGCTTGTGTTTGTTTTCTGTTGTGGTGTTGAGTAGAATTTTTCTTTGATGTGGTCTGCGAATGCTTGGGGCTCTATTTGTACTTCGTTCTCGGTTTTTTGTTCCTTGGTGAGGGTCCTTACGATTTCAAAAAGCTCTCTTGGTTTGTTGTTGACTTTGAGTATGATGTTTGTGTGGTATTCTTTCTTCGTTTGGTTGATGAGTTTGTTGTATTCTTTTTGGTTTTTTAGGTATAGTGCCTGGACGTCGGGTGACTTGGTGTGTCTCCAACGCCTTTCTATCCTCCTGAGTTCTCTCTTCTCCTTCCTTATGGCTTTTGAGTACCATGGTGTGTGGTGTGCATTGGTTCAGTGTTTTTTCTTGTGTCTTAATTTGGTGGCTCTGGCAGCCTCATTGATGGTGCTGTTCCAGTTACTGATTTGTTCATTTAGATCTCCTGCTTCAGTGTTCAAATTGAGTAGGGTGTCTTGAAGAAATTGTTTGCTGTTGAAGCTCTTAAATCTCCTTTGGGTTGCTGTGCTGTCCTGGTTTATGTTTTGCTTTCGCTCCTGTGGCTTAAATTTTATGTTGATTATGTGATGGTCTGTCCATGGTACAGGCGTGATGTCTGGTGTTGATATGTTACCGTTGTCCACTAGATAGTTGGGTGCAAATATGAGGTCTGGTGAGGTTCCATGTCTGTGAGTTGAGGAATTAATCAGCTGGGTGTATTGTAATGATCCCATAGCTCGTAAGAATGCCTCTGCGTCCTTTGTGTTGGTGGATTTGAGGTTGAAGTCTCCTAAGATTAGCAGGGGTTTGTGATTTGTATTGATGGCGCAGACTTCTTCTAGGATGGAGGCTAGTTCATCTGTTGTTGCGTGGGGGGCTCTGTAGGTGAGGCAAAGTGCCATCTGTTTGTTTTCGACTGTGATGGAGTTGCATTGGCTTGTGTTTGATGCACTTCGAGACTTGAATTTTAGGCTGTCTTTTGCGATGATCAGTACTCCTCCTCCTCTTCTATGTGTGCATGGGCAGTTGAATGCTGCGTATGTGGTCGGCACTAGTTGATTGAGTAGTACTTTGTCCGTGGGGGTGAGCCATGTTTCGGTGATGTATGTCAGGTTGTCAGGTATGTCAGGTTGTCTATCTTCAATGTGGTCCACTATTATGTTGATTTTGTTTCTTATGGATCTGGCATTGATGAGCTCTATTGAGAGTGCGGCTAGTGGTCTCTGTGTTTCATTTGTATTTGCGTGAATGTTGGACTTGTGCTTTTTTTGTTTCTTGTGCTTGGGTTTCTTGTGATTGATCCAGTGTGTCTCCTGGGGATGTGTGTATTGTGGTGTTGGGTGCTATAACGTGTATGTGGGTAGATTGCAGTTGTGTGCCTGAGTTGGTAGGAGGTGGGTGAGGAGGAGGCAGACGGGTAGGATCATTGTTGTGTACATGTTTTACCCGTCAGACCCTTGTGAGGGGTTGCACTTACTTTGCTCCGCTGCTGATGCGTTTGTTGCAGTTGTTGTTGTGGGAGTAGTTTGTTGAGCTGTTGTCTTCTTTACCGTTGCTCCCACTGATTCGACTGGTCAGGAGCATCTGTGGGGTGTGGTTGTCTGTCAGGCGCTCAACCCCAATTAGGGGAGCTTCGGTGTCAAACGGTGTGGGGGCGTCTGGGACTTTGGTGCTGTTGCTGTTGCTCTCTTTTTGTTGGGGCGCTTGGACCACTGTTGTCTGTTTCCTGTGTTTGTGCCGCGCCTAAGGGCCATGCCAAAGGGCCCTCTGGCGAGGCTCTCAGGCGTGGGCCCGCCAGGCATGGGCGCCCTGGGCGGCGCCAGCCTTTTTATGCCGGCTCAGCTCCGCCTCCCACTGCCCTGATTGGGCAGGAGCCTCCGATCGGGAGAGTCAGCTTCCTCTCCCATTCGGGCGCTCTACCCCCGATCGGGGGAGCTGCTGGACTGCTGGCTTGGTTCCTTCATTGGAGCGGGCCTTTTTATGCCGCCTCCCACTGCCCCGATTGGGTGATGTTTACTAATATGCATTATATTTTTGCATTTACCATGTATTAGAAGCAAAAATAGTGCAAGGTAACTGCAAAGTCTGTGCGGCAAATGTCTACTTACCCAACAATTAGGCACAAGGCAGACATTTATCACAGCAGTACATGTTAAATGCTTCGGCAGATAGTACAGATGCATCCATACTATGCCAATGCACTTACTGCAGCCCCTGTGCTAAAACATGCAAAATACCAGTGCAGGCTCCTGATGTCATTTCCTACCCCATTCCCCCATTAACATACCCCACCCCTCCAATACCATCACCCACCCTCCAGAAAACACACCAGACTCTTCCAATGCTATGTCCCACTCCATGATCTAAAGACTAGCAACTCCAATGCCATCTCCCATCTCCCACCTCCCACAGTACCACTCCACAGGATCACAGTCCCTCCCCTTAGCTCCACCAGTACTACACTCCTCACAAACTTAGCACCCTCACCCCCCAAGGCCATTACCAGGCCCTCCTTCCATACCCTGACTTAGATTCAAAATGGCAGCTATGACTTCTAGCAGTAGTCTCACAGTACTACTACTACAGTTCAATCTACTAAATAAGGGCAATCATGCCTTATTTGACATATTGACTTCTAGTGATAGTACTGCAAGATTACCACTAGGGGTTACAGTTGCCATTTTGAACCCAGGCAGCAAAGAGGTGAGAGTGGAGGGGGGCTTCTCCCATCCCACCCACTAGGACTACCAGGATACTCTTGGGTCGGGTAATGGTCTTGGGGGGGTAAAGGTGGAATAGGATGCTGAGTTGGAGGGAAGTGTGATGTTGGAGGGGCTAAAGGGGTCTTGATGGGGGGAGGTCATGATGTTAAGGAAAGTTACTATGGTGGGATGGGTGATGACACTAATGGTGTCGGCCTTTGGACTGGGTGTTGGAATATAGCATCAGAAGTCTCAGGTGTATTATTTGGGTGTTGGTGATGGTATTGGAGGGGACAGTGTGCTATGTAAAGGGTGGGCAACAGTATCAGAGGTGTTGGAGTTTCTCTTTTTTTGGATCACAGCCATTCTAATTGTTAGCAGTAGCGTGGCTGCACTTACTGCCTCTTCATGAGGTAACATTAAGTGCATCCACACTATCGGCAGCCTTGACAGTTAGCATGTGATAAATGCCAGTGTTGTCCACACCCTATCTTTACCCATAACTTACCCCATTCTTGTCCCATACTGCAATAATCAGTTAGCATGGGCTTTTTACAACGTGGCCATTTGTAGCACACAGTAGTCATTGATGTGAGCCTGTGCTGCTTAGTGCACTTTGCTAAATATCCCTGGATGTGCCTACTATTGAATTTTCAAAAGAAAGTTGCTGCTAAAAATACAGAAAATGATTGTTAATGTACTAAACCTAAATATAAATCAAAAAGTACACAAGAATGGAGAATAACTATTTCCCACTATTATAGTTATTACCTTGTATCCGTGAATCTGGTTTTCCTTTAACATTTTTTGGCATGCACTCTTGGGTCACAATATAGTCAGATTTCTCCACCTTTTCAGGGATAATGTTCATTGTGGCACAAAGGCTTATGATGAAATGCATTTTTGCAAGAATTAATTTATTCATGATTTGATCCTCGCAAATTGACATAAACTCGTGACTTGGCTTTTCATTAAGCAGTTCTTGTATTAACTGAAACAAAAATTATTAACAATTTAATTTAATGTAATTTAATCTTATTTAAAAGCACATTTATATTCTGCTACAACCCTCATGAGCACAGGGCAGATTATAAACTCCCAACATTGGGAGAAACAAAATAAAAATTAAAAAGAAACAAACAAAAATAAAACATATCAATGAAATGCAATCATAATAATCAACTTTGAAATCAATGCATCATTCCCTGGTAATTGATCTCAACTAAATTCTCATTTTTATGTTAGGACATCCAAATTTCCCAAAAATAAAGAATAAAACAGAAATAACTTTAGGAATGTACATGACCAAAAGGCCAGTCTTCAGCAATTTATGGAAGGTCAAGTCAAAGGGGTTCTTGTGTTGTAACTGTAAGAGATTCCAATCAGAATAAGCAGGTTTGCTTTTCATTTACTCTATGTCAATAGCAACAAAGTGATACTCGGTTGTGAGATGATTTATTTTGTGTCTTACTCCAGGAATAATGCATTAATTGTGGGTGTTTTTTTAAAGGGTTATGTGTGATGAAATATGCATAAATAAATGACAAAAAAACAGCAAAAACAGCAACACTTTGTTGTTTTAGCATGAAATACTTATTGCAAATAATCACATTTGCTACTTTGCAGTTGTACACATTTAGATGTAGTCTAATTACACACAAAAATATATTTAAATTGAACACTAATCAGCTCCTTTGATATGAATCATGCAAAGCAGTGTTAAAAATTACAAAAACAGGTGCACAAAAAAGGTAACTATATTTCAAGAGGTGTAGTTAGCTTTTTTTCCCAGATCCTCATAGTATGTATGTAATTCCAAATACTGCCCCATCCCTACCTGCAGAAATGCCTTCCCCTACGGCAGGTATAAGTATACGTGACATGGCACTACACATATACCTTTTACCCGCATAGACAGTGGGCAGTTTTGCAAAAGCCCATTTCTGTGGGACATGGCTTTTAAAATTACCTTCATCATGTAAATGGCCTGGTATTGTAAAAAAACAATTCTCATGCTTTAAGGTCATTCAATCTTAGTTGGTCCTTAAACTTATGAGTAATATTGCAGTTGAGCCAATGAATATCTAAATTACTCAGATAGCATAAACTATGATTCCACACCTAATTTGACCCTGTCAAGTGGCTTGAATACGTGCAAACAATCACTTGCATTACTTTATATATTTTTTTATAACTAGCGGGTCTCAGACATTAGGGGAGCTCTCGCATTGGCGTTCGCCATTAACTGCTCCTTTTTGGCATCAATGACCCATTTTTTAGATAGTGTAAGACTCTAGTGCTGTACATTCAAGTGATTTAAAATAGACGTTCCAAACCGTGACACAAAATTGTAAAAAAATCAGGCTTATCTCAATTTGTTTATCCCAACGCCAGACTCAGCGCTGCCGCGTTTCACGAACCCATTTCGTTTCTTCAGGGGCTTATTAGCCGACTCTTTATGTTGTTTGTAGTCGCATGTGTTAACCGCAGACAGTCTTTCTGCCCAATGTCAAAAAACGCCGCGCATGCGGCTTACCTTGTGGGAGGGTGCTATTAAATCAATAATAGCACCCTCCCACAAGGTAAGCCGCATGCGCGGCGTTTTTTGACATTGGGCAGAAAGACTGTCTGCGGTTAACACATGCGACTACAAACAACATAAAGAGTCGGCTAATAAGCCCCTGAAGAAACGAAATGGGTTCGTGAAACGCGGCAGCGCTGAGTCTGGCGTTGGGATAAACAAATTGAGATAAGCCTGACTTTTTTACAATTTTGTGTCACGGTTTGGAACGTCTATTTTAAATCACTTGAATGTACAGCACTAGAGTCTTACACTATCTAAAAAATGGGTCATTGATGCCAAAAAGGAGCAGTTAATGGCGAACGCCAATGCGAGAGCTCCCCTAATGTCTGAGACCCGCTAGTTATAAAAAAATATATAAAGTAATGCAAGTGATTGTTTGCACGTATTCAAGCCACTTGACAGGGTCAAATTAGGTGTGGAATCATAGTTTATGCTATCTGAGTAATTAAGGTCATTCAAGCAGAACAAACCACGTTAGAACATTGATCCCTTTATCTAGTACCATTTGGCACTATACAAACATAACTGGAGAGACAAGGGCATGTTTACTAAGAAATGCACTGATAGCCCATATTGGGGGCTGAAAGTTGGCGCAGACACCCGTGCTAACTTTTGGGGGTGCGTGCATCCATCCCCCTGCTATTAGCGTGGTGTTAAGGTGCCACTGAAGTAGTGTTAAGTGCACTCAAGCTAACAGTTACCTTCATGGTTAGCACATGCCCAAAATGCCCATGCTAACTACGAAGTGCTATCCTCATCCACATTCCACCCAAAACCTTCCCAGTCCTTGCCTGATTGCACAGGGCCCCATGCTGCTTCTGTGGGCCACTTACTATGCGCTAAACCCATGCTAACGGTTAGCACATATTAGTAAGCATGCCCCATAATGAGCCTATTGAAAACATAAATGAGAGCGATTCATAAACAAAGTAAATTGGTCTATAAATGAGCCTTTAAAGATATAAAGAACTGTACATAGTGCAAATCCAGGAAAACGTGTTGCAGCTAACGAGGGTTCTCTCCACAAAATGAAACTGGAGAAAAGCAGAACCCCTAAGCTTTAAGAGAAGCAACAGGACAGTGTGGGGAAGGGGAGGAATGGACAGTTCCTCTGCTATTGTCCTCTGTTAACAGCAGGAGTGTATATAGAAAGAAAGGTTGCTCACCTGTACCGGTGGCTCTCCATGGACAGCAGGATAAATCAGTCACAAAGATAGGTGGTGTCATCCCTGACAGCACCAGGTCAGACTTGCACTCCCAAAGCCCAGTAGTCTAGAAAAACTCTACTGGGCATATGTGAGTGACTTCTCCTGTGTGAGTTTAGCTCCTCTCTGTCAGCTGTGGTGAAACCTAGGCAAGAACAGAAGCTTCAACTGGGATGGGGAGATGGGAGGGACTGTGTGGCTGATTTATCCTGCTGTCCAAGAACCATCATTACAGGTAAGCAATCTTTCTTTCTCCATGGACAAGCAGGATAATAATCAGCCACACACATGGATGAATCCCGAGCTGAGGATGCGAGGGACATTATATTTAAATGACTTGCACCGGGGAATTAGATTGAGGTAGACTGAAGCTAATTGCAAGTATGAAGTACTTTCTGGCTTGCAAGTGGTTTTGAGGTTGCGAGGCTTCCCATTGATCATGGCCTGGACAAGAGCAGGCAGGTACACTGCCCTGTCCTCCCCTGCATAAAATGTAATCTATATGATGAAAATGGGAGCATGCCAAAGGCAACAGAAAAACAATGATGCTAGAACTGTTTTAAGAAAAGCTAGGAGAGCTGCTCAGGGTGAATGCGGAGGATGCTCTGGCTGAAGAGTGAAGGATGGTAGTGCTGGGTGAAGAGTGAAGGATTTGGATGGTAGTGCTGATCTCTCTCTGAACACTATTTTCATGCTGGCTTTCTCATTATGTTCTTTTTTTTTTTTTTGCTTGCAAATATAACTGAAAGGTTCTGCAGCTTCTGGTCTCCCAGGCAGAGACTGATGTCAAGGCAGTGACTTTTTGATCTTTGGGCTGGAAGGCAAACCCCTTGCAGATGAGAAAACGCATTCCATACTGTTTGTAGTTCTTCTTGGCCCCTGGTCTGGCCCACATGCAAGGAAATAATACTTTGATTCACCTGGTCAGATGCAGCCCTGCTCTGTAGCTGGATGGCTCAGCTATGGAGACTAGGGGTCAATATGCTGTTTTGCAGTTCTCCTGCTTCTGTTCTTCATCTTTCCTTTTTTTGGGGGGGGGGGGGTTCTTTTTTGGAGGTTATGGTGAAGCCATCTATGGCTGAGGGATAGAGAGGGCCAGTGAGCTGGAGGGAGGGATGCAAGACTCTGTGGCACAGGAAGGGAGTAGAGAGTGTTGCTCTCTGCTAGGGGGAAGGAAGGTTGAGCTCTGGCAATGAAGAGTCATGAAATCAGGAAGGACAGTCCACACCATTATTAGGAAAAAAAACAGGGGAATTTACTGCTTACTCCTGAGGAGAGTAGCATGGACTTTATCTAACCCTTGGGAATCTGGCAGGTGCCTTCAGTGTTGGCCGGGTGTCTTCAATCTGGATTGGCCACAGGACTTTGGGGTTGACAGACCTTCTGGTGTGCTCCAGTGTGGCATTTCTCATGTCTTTATGTTACTATGCAGACCATGTCCGCATGGAGAGGTAGTGGAGTAGTTCAGTGAAATAGAGCACTCTTTGGATGGGGAGTCAAGGCAGCAGCTAGCTCCCTCTCCTTCTAAGGGAGTTACTATGATACCGGGCAGTAAAGCAACAGACAGTGTGATGTGGGATTCTTGTGCTGTCAGAGGCACTGACATATTCTAACATTGGATAGTCAGGGGAACAGGTGGAGCCTATTCATCTGACCAGCGAGACTTATCAGGATGCACTTCTTATGCTCAGATGCCATACTGTGGACCTCTGGAGGAATGGCCTGGGGGGGGGGGGGGTTGCTGGATTTTTATGAACAACTGCTGCTTGTCCACCTGGACCTTCTTGCTAGCAGTGAACTGTAATATGGAGTGGATTATAGACTGAATTACAAGACATGGAGTCCTGTGTGTAATGCCGGCGAGTCTTGAGCTAGATACTATGGCCGCATTGGGTAGATGCATGCAGCTGAAGGAGTGTTCCAGACGTCAGAATTGTAGCCAATTTTTTTGAGAATTTTTGTTCACTGTAAACCGCCCTTGATCGATGGAAGAGGCAATATATAAGAAAGGTTTAAATAAATAAATAAATAAATAAATTGCTGGTGAAGGTGCTATCTTTTTTCTTTGAAAGAGTGGGAGGTAGAAGGCAGCAGCCTTCTGGCCAGAGTCTGTGCTCTTGGACACAGAGTTACATCTACTCAGAGAAGGTTCAAAGACCAGGGTTTTATTTTTTTGTGGGGGGTGCTTTTCTTGTTTTAGTAGAGGAAATTTAGGAGCAGGTGGAAACTAGCGGAGATACCAAGATCCCTCTGATCATTCCAGAAGCATAGTTCCTGATGGAGGGGACTACGGGTTCCTGAAAGAACAATTCACTGTTGCGGTCAGTCCATTTGGATGGTAGTGCTGACCTCTCTCTGAACCTTGTGATGCTCCACCCCTGCATAAAGCCATATTGCAGAAAGCCGGGGTGGGAGACAAGGTTTCTGGTTGATTCGTCGTATGGATCTCGGGTAGAGGCACATTTGATGTAACTGGAACATGAGAAGAAGATTATGCGGTATGGCCTGCTCAACTATGTCGCAGAGAACAGCAATAGACAGTCTGCGATGGTGGCTGTGGCACTGGGAGGACTCATGCCTCGCAGCTTTTGGAAGATAGTTACTTACTGCTGAATGGTTGTCAAGGAGTATGCCCAGGAACCAGTTATAGGAACCCCAATGTTGTTTTTGCCTGCAGAGGTACTTGGTGTAAACTTGGTCCTGATCCAGAGATAAGGTGTGTCAAGAATGAGGCCTTCCTTTTGGATCTGGGTGCTCAAGGAATTTCTTGACACTGGGGTGACCTTTGGTCCAAGGTGATTTGGGCCACTGCCCAGGCCTGAGGTGAGAGTGTGACTGCGTCTCATGGAGAGACAGCATATGCAAGAATGAAGGATCCTCCGGCAGAGACAGCCAATCCAGCGCTTTGTGGAAGAGTTTCAGGCACATGATGGGAAAGGGAGATGGGGGGTGGGGGGAAAAAGGTTGAACTTATACCTGGTCCTCAGGCCAGAATATGTAGGCCCCTATTGCTGTCGTTAATGTGCAGGTGCTGCGTGGCTCAGGCGGAGACAGAGCTGGAGCTGAGGAGGATTCAGGAGTGACCATGATGACTGTGATGGAGGACTGTGATGGAGAATCCCTGCCAAATTCTACCAGTTTATTCTATTTTGGGTATGGGTTTATTCATACAGAGGCATATTCCAAAAAGTATATCCCAGGCCTTTGTGCGTCTGGTTGGAACCGGTCGCACAGAGGTAGATGGGATTCTGATCATGGGATCAGAATCGCATCTAAGCCTATACATGCAGGCCGGGACCCGATTCTAGTCAGCCTGCACATACAGGCTCCTGCCCGACTAACTCAGTCAGGCTCCTAAATAGAGCCTCGGTGCCATGGCATCTGATTGCCATGACACCACGGCTCCATTCAGGAGCCATGATCCCCGACTGCTGCCGACTTTTTCTTTTCCCTGCAGCCCAACCCCTATTCTGGCCTCCCATGGCCAAGGTCAGGCTGCAGGGAATCTCCTGCACCCCTCCCCATTTGTTTCCATCCAGGCCTCCTATCCTCCGATGCCTAGGGGGACTTATTCCACCTTCAGGGTGGAATAAGTCCCCCATGTAGTCTGCCAGCCCAGACATACAGAGCCAACTTCAGAATCAGCCCTGTACGTCCAAGGCCAGCAGACCACCCACTGCCCACCCTATCTCTACCTCCCCCTCTGCCCCACCCCCTTCCCACCACCATCTAGCCTCCCCATACAACCTCCTTGTTCATACAAGAAGGCTTCGTCGGGGACAGGAAAGGTGGATAGTGGGGATGGACATCCCAACGGGACATCCATCCCTGCTATTCATGATTCAGAATAGACCCCACAGTCACTCATTTGTCCACAAATTTATGTTGTTTTAGTTGCTATTGATTTTTCTTTATCCCTGGGTGGTCAGAGTTGAATCTAACTCTGGAATTCATTACCAGAGGATGTAGTAAGACCTGTTGGTGTAGCTGGATTTATGGAAACTCATTTTTATTAGTATTCTCACTGGTGTTATAATAGTACAAATCATAGAAAGCTTTACAGTACAGTTCACTTCTACATCGTTCAAATTCCGCCTGCTTCGACCTTTCTTCCTGCACACATTTTCCAAGCTATTTATTCTTCTCAAGGTCCATGACAGCAGTTAATTCCTAAATGACTACATAGGTAACATTAACACTAACAATAACCATAGTACTTTGAACACGGTAATCAAGTTTTAAACCAAGTTTTAATCAAGTCTTAAGCCAGGTTTTAAACAATTAAACCAAGTTTTAAACAGACCCCTCACAGTCCCCTTCCAACATCCCCTCAAAGTCTTGAGCCCCACCGCTTAATATTACCCTCTAATTTAATTTACATGCCACACATGTGACTCTCTCTCTCTTCCTGTCTTTTTATGTCTAGACAAGCTGAGAGTCCCCTGTTAGGGCTTTAACGTTCTCCTTAGACAAGGTTCCTTATCGCCTTATGTATCTTTGTAGGGCCACTACTGGTCTGTAGTACACTATTTCAATAGCAGCTAGAATCTGATCATTGTGCTCATAGACACTATCAATGCTCCAGAGCCCTCTATGAATGTAACTGCTTAATAGCTTCCCCCCTTCAAACCCCCTATCTTGCCCTCACATTCGTTCCCTCACTCACTCTGTCTCACTCAATCTTTCACTCCCTACCACCCCCTCCCTTCTTCCTTCCCTCCCTCCCTCCCTCTGTCTCCCTCCCTTCTCCCCGTTACTCCCCCCCCCCCCTCCCCCAACTCCAACATTCCCCTTCAAATTTCAACTCTCTGGGCTGACCTTGTCTTATTGTGCCTTGTACACCTTGTACAACTTTTGCCATGCCCGTCACTATTCACTCACTCATTACTTTCGTCCTTTATGGCCTTTATGGGGGGTATGGAACCTAGAATTCCAACTTTAATTTTAGCTGTGGGTTGGGGACCAGATTCACAAGCACCTTTCTATGGAGGCTCCCCCTAGTATTCGCGCCATGCGCTGCTCCATGAGCTTCAGCTCCTGCATTGTCTGTTCCCACTCACCTATCGCCGGGGCTTTGTCTCTTAACCAGTTGTGCAGTATACATTGCTTGGCTACTAAGAAGCCTTTTTCACAGAGTTTTTGCTTATAGCTCAGCATGGGGTATTCTTGCTCATATGACCAAAAAAGCCACCATTCCAGGGACCTCTTATTTGACAACCTAGCCAACTACTCAACTTAGCCCTCACTTCCTCCCCAAACCCTTGTATGCAGATGCAGTGCCAAAAACAATGAGATAGAGTTCCCTTTTCTTTCCCACAGAGTTTACACACATCTGTCTCAGTCAAATCTGCCCGAGCTGCCCACAAATTATGAACATAAGCCCGCCAAAGAAACGTATATTGTATTTCTTGCATCTGTACAGACTCTGAAACCTCCTTTAGAGTTACAAAGGCTTTTTGTAATCTCTCTACTGTTCCTGCTGGCATGTTATCTCTCTGCCGTTTTCTCGCCAGGGGTTCTAGTCCCCCTTCTCCTCCGGGGCTTAACTCCCTCCATAGCGTTTGTAATCTAATTTATCCCTCCAACGCCCAAAACAAATCCATCATACCTCCCTCTTTTAGTACTCAGCCGCTTTGTTTCTGCAGGTTCCTAACACAATGCTGTGCCTGTAAATATAAATAAAAGTCATGAGGTTCCAGCTGATACCTATCGCACAGCGAAGAATAGGAGTCTATCTCCGCTGACCCTTCCATTTTCAGATGTCCTATATATTGTGCACCTTTCTTAGCCCATTCCCTAGCTGTCTGCCCTTCAAATCCCGGGGTGAAGTCTACATTCCCTATCAACGGGAGGCAGTCGGATCTCCTCAACAAGTATTCCTATAATGTGATAAAATTTTCCATGCCTACCTAAGCGCTTGCAAGCACCGCAAGTCTCTCCAAGCAGTGGGCAGCCCGTTTTGTTTACTATGCAGCACAAACACTCTATGTTGCTTTCCCAACATATCATCAATTAAATCTAGCGGCATAACTTCCACTGTTTCCATTATTAAATCTCGTAATGACCTAGTCAGGCATACCAAGTTATAAGCTCGCAGTAATACCAAGCCCGTCCCTCCCTCCTCCACTGCTTTCATCAGCGTCGCTATTGCGATGCGAGCCTTATGCTCCTTCCACAAAAATCTGGAAATGTGTCCCTGCAATATCTGTAGATCTTTTCTCAGGATCCAAACGGTAAGATGCCTTAACAAGTATATCCACCTAGGGGCTTCCATCATGTCAAACAGTGCTATGCGGCCTTTCAGCGAAAGAGGTAATTCTCGCCATCTCTTTAACCATTCTATCATCTTGTCCATCATAGGCTTAATATTAACATTATATAATTGAGTTGTCAATTCTGGAATTTGGATGCCCAAGTAGCGAATCTGTCCTTCGGCCCAGACCAATGGAAAGGTGCCCTTCCACTGCTTTCTCACACCTCCCCCCGCATCCAGAGCTAAGCTCTGTTTATCTTTAGTCCAGAGAAGGTTCCAAACTTCTCAATCTGGCATAGAGCCAACTCTAATGAGCTCTGGGGATTCGTTAAACATAACAACATATCATCTGCAAATGCACTAACTTTTATTCCACCTGTCCGCCACTTTATCCCCTGCACTTCTAGCTTCAGTAAGGTTAATAACAAAGGCTCTAGTTGGAGCACAAACAGTAATGGCAAGAGGGGGCATCCTTGCCTGGTTCCTCTTCTCAACACAAATGGTTCCGAATCTTCTCCTCCTACTGCTATATATGCCAGAGGGTTTGTGTATAATGCGCACACCCAGCTTATAAATGCCCCTTCAAAGCCGAACCTTTGCAATGCTTCAAACATGTAATCCCACGAGAGTCTATCAAACGCCTTTTCAGTGTCCAAGCTCACTAGAAGCAATGGCAATCCCTGCTGTATGCATCTCTCCATCCCCAACATTACTCTATTTATGTTTCAAATACCTTCCCTTCCTTTTACAAACCCCGACTGATGTATGCCTACTAATCTCAGGAGAAGAGGTTGTAATCTCCCCGCCATAACGGATGCCAATATATTCATGTCATAGTTTATTAAAGAAATCGGTCTATAAGAAGCTGGCTCCTCCAGGTCTTTGCCCGCTTTATGTATAAGGGAGATGGCGGCCGTTCGCTTATCTCTAGGGAAGCCCTCCTTCTCTAGTAGCTCAGCATACAGGGCAGCTAAAGTAGGAGTCACCTGAATTTCTAGCATTTTATAAAATTCAGTCCCATTGCCGTCGGGTCCGGGTGCCTTATGAGGTTTCCCCACCCTGATAATCTTTTGAATTTCCCCTCCAGAAATAGGTTTATTTAACTCTACTAAGTCTTGCTGAGTTAGTTGTGGCAGCTGGATCCCATCCAAAAAGATTTTTTCCTGCTCTCTATCTTCCGCCTCTGAGGTATACAGAGTCTCATAAAATTGCTGAAAGACCGCTGCCACCCTTTTTGGCTCATTCTGCTTTTTCCCCTCCTTATCTCGGATGATAGTTATTATCTTAGAACCTCCCCATTCTTTCACCAACCTTGCTAGAAGTCTGCCAGAGCAGTTCCTGTACCAAAAAACTCATGTCCATAGTATTGCATCGCATACACTGCTCTCTCCTGAAGTAGGTTATTTGATTTTTTCTGAGCCGCCAGGTAGGCCTGCAAACCTCCTCCAGTTAAGCCTCCTACAGCCGCTCTCTTCAGATCTTGAAGCTCCTGCGTCAACAGCAATATGCTATCATTAATTTGTCGTTTTTCTCTGGTTACATATGCAATGAGATGGCCCCGCATTACCGCCTTGCCCGCCTCCCACAAGATAGCCATTCAATCGGTGCTGTTTTCATTAAATCCTAAATACTCCTCCCATTTCTGTTCTAAGTACTTCTGAAAATCACGGTTTTTCCACATATGCAGAGAAAATGACCATTTATAGTGACCTGCCCCTGTTCCTCTCCAATCAATTCACACCATCGCATGGTCAGAAATTAAAATCAGTTCAATCTCTGCATTAAGTACCTTCCCAAAGTCTTTTTTGGAGACTAGTATACAATCAATTCTAGACCAAGTTTGGGGGACTCTCGACAGATGTGTGTAGTCCCGCTCTCCTTCATGTAGCATTCTCCAAACATCTACCAGCTCTCCCATTTGGCACAAATAGCTCACCCCTCTCTTGTTCCACCCTCTTCCCCCTTGTGGATTGTTGTTGTTGTTGTTGTTAAGTGCCATCAAGTCAGAGTCGACTCATGGCGACCCTCTGGATAGCTATCCTAAATTGTGTTCGGTCTTGAGTCAGGCGGCTCATTGTTGACAGACTGGTACCCATAGCTGCTGTTATTGTATCGATCCATCTCATTGCTGGCCTTCCTCTTTTGCATTGCCCTTCTATCTTGGCAAGCATGATGTCTTTCTCTAATGATCTCTCTCTTCGCATGATGTGTCCAAAGTATGAAAGTCGAAGTCTTGTCATCTGAGCTTCTAAAGAAAGCTTAGGTTTGATCTCCTCTAGTACCGACTGGTTTGTTCTTCGGGCAGTCCATGGCATACACAGTATTTGCCGCCAGCACCATAATTCAAAGGCATCAATTTTCTTCCTCTCTATCTTTTTCCCTGTCCAGCTTTCACATCCATATGATGTTATTGAAAATACCATGGCTTGAACAAGTCGAATCTTTGTATGGAGAGAGACATCTCTGCTCTTGAGAATCTTATCTAGGTCTTTCATAGCCATTCTGCCAAGAGCAATGCGTCGTCTGATTTCTTGACTGCTTGTTGCTTCTTTATTGATAGTTGATCCAAGTAGGTTAAAGTTGTTCACAATTTCAATTTCTTCTCCTTCAACAATGAACCTGTTGATTATGCTAGTTGTCATGATCTTTGTTTTCTTTACATTAAGGTGCAGGCCCATTTTGAGACTATGTTCTTTGATTGTGAGAAGCAAATGTTTCAGATCATCTTCACTTTCAGCCAGTAATGTGGTATCATCAGCATAGCGAAGGTTGTTGATGATACCGATCTTCCACCAATCTTCATACCTCTGTTGTCTTCATACAATCCTGCTTCTCTGATGATTTGTTCTGCATATAAATTAAACAGGTAGGGGGAAAGTATACAGCCTTGTCTTACACCTTTGCTTATTTTAAACCATTCTGTTTCTCCTTGTTCCGTTCAAACTGTTGCTTCTTGATAAATGTACAGATTGTGCAAGAGTACGATCAGGTGGTCTGGTATACCCATGCTTCTTAATGTGGCCCAGAGTTTCTCATGGTTTACACAGTCAAAAGCCTTGCTATAGTCGATAAAGCACAAATAGATATCTTTTTGGTATTCTTTAGTCTTTTCAAGGATCCATCTCACATCCACAATGATGTCTCTCATTCCTCGCCCTTTCCTGACCCCTGCTTGTACTTCAGGTAGTTCTTGTTCCAGGTATGGTTCTAGTATTTTTTGAATAATCTTCAGTAGAATCTTGCTGGCATGTGGGATCAGAGCAATTGTGTGATAATTTCCACAGTCAGTTGGATCACCTTTCTTTAGTATTGGTATAAACACAGATCTTTTCCAGTCAGTTGGCCATGAGGTTGTCTTCCATATTTCTTGGCAGAGCCTTTTAAGTACGGTAACAACTGCATTAGATTGCTGTAATACTTCTATGGGAATGCTATCAATGCCTGGTGCTTTGTTCTTTGATAAATAAACAGAGTAATTATTCTAACCCTTCACTCTATTATGTACCTATATCCTGCTTCTTGAGTGAATCTAAAGTGACTGATATTCTATTCTATTCTAACTCAATCAATATTTTTGTCGGAAGTTTTTGCCTTGAGAGATTGCTCCCTCTTAAAGCATAACTTGAAGGACTAGAAAGGGGGGCTGTTACTTCTGGAGAGAAATCTGCAATTCTGAGTATATACTTCTGGGAATTTTTCTGAAAGGAATTTTTTTCCTTTAAAGCTAATTAATCTGTGAACCCACTATTTTTTGTTAAATCAGTCAGGGCCTAGTTTAAGATTCAATTTAAAACACAGAAGAGAACTTTCTAGTTACCTTTCATACCCAGTAGAGAGCTGTAGTTTAAATTTCATAGTCACTCAGGGCCTAGCATCAGCAAAGTACTTTTAGATTCAATTTAAAACACAGAAGAGAGCTTTCTGGTTAAATTTAGAATCCAGCAGAGAGCTTGTAGTTTAAATTTCATAGTCACTCAGGGCCTAGCATCAGCAAAGTACTTTTAGTTTCAATTTAAAACACAGAAGAGAGCTTTCTGGTTAAATTTAGAATCCAGCAGAGAGCTTGTAGTTTAAATTTCATAATAGGTTAGAGCCTAGCAGCAGCAAAGAGCTATAATTTAAATCAAATCAGAATATAGCTTACCTCAGCAGCACAGGACAGGGTACTGTGTAGCAGCCCTCTTTAATAAGTGTTATATCCCTCCCTCCCTCCCTCCCCACGCCCACCCACCCCTGGGATAATCACAGCTTTATAGGTACTTGCACATCTTAAAAGACAGGAGGTGCTCTCAGGTGAAGCTCGTTACCCAAATCAGTCATACACTAAGGACCTGAGATTAATTAAGCTTCAGGTGAACAAGGTATATTAAACTTATTAGGTACAGTTTTATTGGTATAACTATCCATAGCACCCTTTAGTACGTAAAGAACTTAAAGATCTAAACACAAACTTAAAACTAAGATGCAGACAGCAGTCCAGCAGCGGGATGTGGGATTTCCAGTCTTTTGCATTGAGTGTCACATATATGATTTTCTCCCAGTTGGTGAGAGGTCTTACGTGTGCACTAGGTGCAAGGAGCTCTTTGCTCTCAGGGAACGAGTCCGTTCTCTAGAGTCTAGAGTAGCAGACTTGGAAAACATAAGACAGACAGAGAGGTACATAGACGAGACCTACAGGGATATAGTCCTGAAATCCCACCTCCAGTCTGGCAGCATCCCTGTTGCCATGGAGGAGAGAGGTCACGTGACAGGAGAGCATCACCCTGGTGTGGCAGGAAGTGATCCTGTAACTAGGACCTGTCCTCCAGGTGATGTAAACTCCTCTCGCACCGAGGAAGTTTCTCCAGGGCCATGTGCCCATGAGGGAAGGGTTAGGACAGCAGTTATAGTTGGTGATTTGATCATTAGGCATGTAGATAGCTGGGTGGCTGGTGGACATGAGGATCGCCTGGTAACATGCCAGCCTGGTGCGAAGGTAGCGGACCTCACGCACCACCTAGATAAGGTCTTAGATAGTGCTGGGGAGGAGTCTGCTGTCTTGGTACATGTCGGTACCAATGACATAGGAAAATGTGGTAGGGAGGTTCTGGAAGCTAAATTTAGGCTTTTAGGTAGGAATTTGAAATCCAGAACTTCCAGGGTAGCGTTTCCGAAATGCTTCCCGTTCCACGTGCAGGACCCAAAAGGCAGACAGAGCTCCGGAGTCTCAATGCGTGGATGAGACAATGGTGCAGAGATGAGGGGTTTGGATTTGTTAGGAACTGGGGAACATTCTGGGGAAAGGAGGGGCTCTTCTGAAGGGATGGGCTTCACCTTAACCGGGATGGAACCAGGCTGCTGGCATTAACCTTTAAAAAGGAGATAGAGCAGCTTTTAAACTAGATGATAGGGGAAAGCCGACAGTCGCCCAAGAGCACATGGTTCGGAAGAATGTATCCTTGAAGGATACTACAAAAAGCAGAGAGGTTCCAAAAAAGAGTAAAGTAGCCCAAATGCCCTCAAGTATGGAGCAGACAGAGCTTAAAGATCCCAAATTACCCATGTCTACCAATAACCAAATTAATATGAATAAAATACAGTCTCTAAAATACTTGTATGCAAATGCTAGAAGCCTACAAAACAAGATGGGAGAGTTAGAATATATAGCACTAAATGAGAGGTTAGATATGATTGGAATATCAGAGACATGGTGGAAGGAGGACAACCAGTGGGACATTGTGATACCTGGGTACAAACTGTATCGTAATGATAGAGCTGATCAAATTGGTGGAGGGGTTGCGCTCTATGTTAGAGAGGGCATTGAGTCAGAAAGGATTAAAGTTTTGCAGGAAACAAAATTTGCTGTAGAATCTCTATGGATTGAAATTCCATGTAAAAAGGGGAAGGCGATGGCAGTGGGTGTGTACTATTGTCCGCCTGGCCAGAATGAACAAATGGATGATGAAATGCTCAAAGAAATCAAGGAAGCTAGCAAAAGTTACAGTGCAGTAATAATAATGGGTGATTTCAATTACTCCGGTATCGACTGGGTCAGTGTCACAGCAGGACATGCTAGGGAGATAAAGTTCCTAGATGAAATAAATGACTGCTTCTTGGAGCAGCTGGTTCATGAACCAACCAGAGGGGAAGCAATATTAGACCTAGTCCTTAGTGGAACACCAGATGTAGTGCAAGAGATAAGGGTGTTGGGGCCACTTGGCAATAGTGATCATAGCATGATCGCCTTTGATTTAATTAGTGGAGGAGGGATAGTAAGGAAATCCACAGTACTACCTTTTAACTTTCGAAAGGGAGACTATGATAAAATGAGGAAAACAGTTAAGAAAAAACTAAAAGGAGCAGTTGCAAAGGTTAAAGACTTACATCAAGCTTGGGTGTTGTTTAAAAATACTATCTTGGAAGCCCAAGCCAGCTTTATTCCACGCTTTAAGAAAAGTGGAAGGAAGTCAAAAAAACTGCCAGCATTGTTTAAAGGTGAGGTCAGAGAGGCTGTTGCCAAAAAAGCATCTTTCAGGAAATGGAAAAAAGAGCCAAACGACGAAACCTGGAAACAGCACAAGCACTGGCAAGTCAAATGCAAGGCATTAATAAAGCAGGCAAAGGGAGAATTTGAGAAGAAGCTTGCTGCGGAAGCAAAAACGCGAAATAAAGATTTTTTTCAAGTACATTCGCAGCAAAAAACCTGTGAGAGAGTCAGTTGGTCCATTAGATGATAGAGGCGTTAAAGGGGCACTAAGAGGTGACAAGGCGATAGCAGAGAGACTGAATGAATTCTTTGCTTCGGTCTTTACTAAGGAAGATATAGGGATGTTACCCATGACTGAAGTGGTATTTAAAGGTGCAGAAGAGTTGAAGGAAATATCGATACATCGGGAAGATGTATTACAACTATTAGATAAACTGAAGAGTAGCAAATCACCTGGGCCGGATGGTATACATCCAAGGGTGTTGAAAGAACTGAAATATGAGATTGCAGACCTGCTATTAGTAATCTCTGAACTATCATTAAAATCATCTCTAATTCCTGAAGATTGGAGGATCGCCAATGTAACACCAATTTTTAAAAAGGGTTCCAGGGGCGATCCGGGAAACTACAGACCAGTGAGCTTGACGTCAGTACCGGGAAAAATGGTAGAAACCATCATAAAGAATAAAATTATTCAGCATTTAGATAGTCATGGCCTAATGGGAGACAGCCAACATGGCTTTCGACAAGGAAGATTTTGCCTTACTAATCTGTTATGTTTTTTTGAAGGTGTGAATAAACAGGTGGACAAAAGGTGAGTCGGTTGATATAGTGTATCTGGACTTTCAGAAATCCTTTGACAAGGTCCCTCATCAGAGACGTTTGGCAAAACTAAAGAGTCATGGGATAGGAGGCAGTGTACTACTGTGGATCAGGAACTGGTTAAAAGATAGAAAGCAGAGGGTAGGGCTAAATGGCCAATTTTCCCAATGGAGAAAGGTGAATAGTGGTGTACCCCAGGGATCTGTGCTGGGTCCTCTGCTTTTTGATATATTCATAAATGACCTCGAAAGTGGAATAACGAGTGAGGTTATCAAATTTGCAGATGACACAAAACTATTTAAAGTTGTTAAAACCCAAGAGGATCGTGGAAAATTGCAAGAGGATCTTGATAAATTGGAAGACTGGGCATTAAAATGGCAGATGAAATTTAATGTGGACAAGTGCAAAGTTATGCACCTAGGGAAGAACAACCCAAACTATGGTTACACGATGCAAGGTTCCACTTTAGGAACCACCACACAGGAAAAAGATTTAGGCGTCATTGTGGATAACATGTTAAAACCCTCGGCCCAGTGTGCAGCGGCAGCCAAAAGAGCAAATAGAATGCTAGGTATGATAAGGAAAGGAATGGAAAATAAAACAAAAGATATTATAATGCCTCTATATCGTTCCATGGTGAGACCGCACCTTGAATATTGTGTGCAATTCTGGTCGCCGTATCTTAAAAAGGATATAGTGATTTTAGAAAAGGTTCAGAGAAGAGCCACCAAAATGGTAAAGGGAATGGAAGGATACTCCTATGAAGAAAGGCTAAAAAGGTTAGGGCTCTTTAACCTGGAAAAGAGACGGCTGAGGGGAGATATGATAGAAGTCTATAAATTAATGAACGGAGTGGAACGGGTAAACGTAGATCGATTGTTTACGTTATCAGAATATAGACAGACTAGGGGACATGCAATGAAGCTACAGGGTAAACTATTTAAGACTAATAAAAGAAAATATTTTTTCACTCAACGTGTAATCAAACTCTGGAATTTGTTACTGGAGGATGTAGTAAAGGCTGTTAGTGTAGCTGGGTTTAAAAAAGGTTTGGACAAGTTCCTGGAGGAAAAGTCCATAAACCATTATTAAGAAGGGACCCAGGATATCAATGTTTGTCCCAGTACAAGCATTGTGGAACCTGTGTCTTTTGGGGAAATTGCTAGGTACGTATGACCTAGATTGGCCACTGTTGGAAACAGGATACTAGGCTTGATGGACCTTGGTCTGACCCAGTATGGCATATCTTATGTTCTTATGTAACTTCCCTTTTAATCAATTTATGTGGAAAAACAAACCACTCAATAAAATATTGTGAAATAATTGCACTCTCTCAATGCTATATCACAGTAACCTCTTCTGTTAAACACAAGCCAAAGGGATCCCTTCTAAACTTCCAGGAAATCACCCCAGCTTTTATCCAAGTTCTGCAGATCACAACGAACACAGCACTGCGTTTGGAGCCCCGTTCTATTTTTTGGCTCTGTTTCAACGCTTAAAATTCTGCAAAAGCAATATACTCATCTTTGTATCGCGTCCAGCAGCAATGTTTTATTCCCTGCGACGCTTAATCAGGAATAGCATCCAACAGAGATCTTTCCTCTCAAAAGACGCTGTGAGACTGTATCAATGGAAGCGTCTTTTGAGAGGAAAGATCTCTGTTGGATGCTATTCCTGATTAAGCATCGCAGGGAATAAAAAATTATGTTCATATACATTTGGTGCATATATATTACCTATAAACATTTCTTCCCTGTTCAAACGTACAAGTAAAAACACAAACCTCCCCAGGGGATCAGCCTCCTCTCTCAGTATTTCCACATGGATCCCTTTCCTAAATGAGGACCGCTACCCCCTTTTCCGTCCTCCCGCCAATGAGGCATACATGTGACCCACCCAATCTTTTCTCAATTTGGCATGCTCCTTTGCATTTAGGTGCATCTCTTGCAGAAGGGCCACTTGGGCCTTCCTTTTTTTCAGTGCCTGTAACACTTTTGTTTGCTTAATGGGAGTACTTATACCCCCCACATTCCAAGTAAATATGCGCAATTCAGGTCCCATTAATACTTTGGAAATTGGTCCTCTTTATAGCAACACAATATATCTTATTCCCTTTTGCTAGAGTTAGCCCAGCCTCAACCCCCAGCTTATTAGCTGGATTTAAAAGAGGTTTGGACAAGTTCCTGAAGGAAAAGTCCATAAACCATTATTAAAGAGGACTGCAGAAATCCACTGCTTACATATTGGACAAGCAGCATGAAATCTATAGACCTTTTGGGAACTTCACAAGTACTTGTGACCTGAGTTGGCCACTGTTGGAAACAGGATACTGGACTTGATGGACCCTTGGTCTGACCCAGTATGGCATATCTTATGTTCTTGTTTCTTATATCCTCCCAGCTGGATTTAGTATGGGAGCGGGGTGTCCTCAGCAGATGGGACCTCACAATTCCATAGCAAACTAGAATGCATGGTAAGACTCAGGGAGTAATGTTGCTCCTGAACAAATCGTACGGTAGAGAAGCAGAGTTGTGCAAAGTGTCACTCGGGAACCCCCATGCTGGGTGTGGTGGCAGAGGCATATGGAGGCTACTACAGAGTGAGACCCCTGGCACAGGTGCTTGGAGCATTGGCCTACAGGAATAAACGGGGGGGGGGGGGGTTTGACAAGGAGTCCCTCTGTATCTGTGATTAGACATGCGGGTAGTGAATGCAGGGGAGGAAACCCTGGGGGTGTAGGGATGGCCCACAGCAACTTGCGCTTTGGAGGAAAACCAGCTGGTGCTCCCCACTGACAATGAAGTGGATGATGAAGATCACATGGAGCAAGGACTTGTGATAAGGAAGCTTATCATAGCTCAGGAAGGAGCTATAGAAAAGGTGAAGTGACTCTGAACAAGCAACCTGTCAGTTCTGGTAGAATTAAGAAAACAGAATTTTCCCATAAAAGACTACCAGTCCCAGAATGCACCAGGTTTCCAACAGCCATGAGAGGAGCTGAAGTGAGAAAACGTGTGTTCAATCAAAAGGGCTATGAGGTAATCCCCAAGCACTCATTGCAAAGGGCAGGGCTTGATTCAGCACAGCTGCGCTGTGCTAGGATGGAATACTCATCTCAAAGGGCAAGGCCTGATTCAGCACAGCTGCGCTATGTTAAGGTGGAGCACTCATCTAAGCAGAATAAGAGTAGAGTTTATTCTACAGATGAGCATCTTCATGATCTTCATGATCACCTTGGATATCCAGAGAATTGTCCTCAGTATCCTGAGAATCAGCTTGAGTTTGATCATCAATTTCATCTGAAGGATTATCAGAAGCAGAAGCCAAACCGGACGGACAGAGAGGGAAAGAAAGAGGAGAAAAGCCTTTGAGAGGTCTAGAAGAGTCCAAAGCAGTACGTATACTGGGAGGTATTCCAAGGGCCAGCATACACCATTGGACTGGGGAAAGCCAGAGGAATGGTGCTGCAGAGCTAGGAATCTCCAGACGCTACCTGTGAGGGAGACGGCTGCACGTGGAAGGGACCCTAAGACCCGTGCCAGAAGGTATGTGAAGAGAGATCCAGTGTCCAGGGATCTGGATTGGAAGGCTGGACATAAGAACTGGACTACATACTGGCCAGGCTATATAGAGAGGAACTCTAGCAGCAATGGAAGCTCAGGTATGAACACTGATCTATGCCCTAGCTATAACCTTGAAAGACAGCAGGGAAACAAGTATTCTCCTGAAAATGCTCCATTGAGAGATTCATCTGTGCCAATCCATGATATTGAACCCATGCTTGTTGAACAAGGGGGAATAATAGCAGATGAAGATCCTATTTATATGGATTGTTCTCTATCTAAACTCCGTTGGTAACTTTCTGTTATAAAGTACAGCAACCATCACAAAGAAATACAAATTTGTTCTTTAATCTACTCAGAAAAGCTCCTGAAGCAGGATTTGACCCACACAGTAGAAAGCAAGCCAGTTAAGGGGTTTCAGCTGGTAACTGCTAGCAATCGAGCCTCAGCTAATTGCTTGTGAGCTAGGAGAGAATCACTTCTGTATCTATGTGGGAAGTAATCAGAAGTTAACCTGAAAAGAACAGTTTGTTTCTTGCTTTATGGCTTTTCATTTGTTGTTTTCCTGATTTTGACTTTGTTTTTCAAAGTTAACACTGAAAGCAAGTAACCTAATTTATGTGCTACCAAGCATATCTGTGTTGGGAGAAATAACCCCATAAATAAATATCTTATTGGCTTTACCCAAGAGCACAACTAAATTATTGTCAGCAGCTGTGTCTGGTGTGAATGAACTACATTGCCCACAATACCTTGCAAATCATATAGAGATATGCACTTGCAAAGACTGTGAAGATTCTCACCCAGGCAGCCGTCTGACAGACTTCAGTCGGGGTACTGACCTTTATGTGTCCCCACACCTGTAGAAGGCCACATTCCAGCACCTATCCATAACCGGTTTGGGAGGTTGGCCTTTCAGGAGGCTCAAAGCCACACAGCCCACCTATATAGCTAGGCATGAGCAGGAGCGTCCTCTATACCTGCCAGCATGGAAGCCTGCCAGGACGCCATGGGCTGTTCCTACAGCAACAGACAAAGAGGCAGCAGACACCCGCAACTGTGAAACAAGGACGCTGACTCACCCTCCTTTTGTTTTTGAGCAGGCTGCAAACACTCTGCAGCAGGAGCACAAGACTGCCTGATGCACCGTGGGTCCCGTCCCGATCCCTGGGGCTACGGCCAGGACTTGACTTACCTATCCAGTGCAATCACAGCCACAGGGCTGTGTTTTGGCATGGACGAGCCCCTGCAGCAGAGGACTTGGCATCCAGAGGGTTGTATGTTGCCACAGAAAAGTCCCTGTGACAGAGGGCCTTGGCTTCAGAAACGAGTGCAGCAGGGGGGATCAGAGCAGTGGTGGGAGTCACATACACCCCCCAGTGGAAGAAGGTGCTGGGACCCCCACGGGCCAGTCCCTGAGCACTTTGGATGCACAGCAACAGTCGGAAACACCCCTGGGAGGCTGGAGAAGGCACAAAGGTTTGAACCAGGAACTGGGCCTGCCTTTTTTTTTTTACTTCTGTAGCCTCTGAAGTGATGTGTGGTCAGGATTACAGTGACACAGGAAGACTGAGATAAAGCACAGAGCTAACCTGTTTCTTCTTTTTTTCTCTCTCAGTGCCATGCCACCAGGGATATGTTATGGCTGGGCCACAGAAAACCCAGCAGTCACCTCTTCTCCTTTTGTATAAGCAGACACACACTGAGAGGAATGAAGCTGCCTCTCTGCCAGAAGAGTCTGCTCTGGACGGGGCAGGCCGGCTAAGGCTTTCAGGATGCTCAATGTCACCACAGCCAGAGTTGTCTGTTCTGGATGGAGATGACATGAGGGGGAATAAGAACTCCGAAGAGCTGCTGCTGCCAGAGAAGTCTGCTGCAGTCTGGGCTAGCATTGCCAGCAAAGATAAGAATCTTCGAGAGCAGCAGAAGAGACACGAGATTTGAGAAATAAAGGAAAAATCAGGGAAAAAGAAAAGAAAGTGGATGGATAGGGAGAGCTACATCTGCGTTTGGCTGTGGATGAAAAATACTGAGAGGAAGGAACAATACTCACACAGGAGGAATTATGCACATGCCCAATAGAGTTTTTCTAAACTCTTCTGGGCTCTAGAAGAGCAACTCCGCCCTTCTGCTGTCAGGGATGACACTACCCATCTGTGTGGTCTGATTATTATCCTGCTTGTCCATGGAGAAACATAGAACATGTATGTAGTAGCAAAGGGTATTTTATAATGTAAATGAAAAATACATCCAGTAAAGTCTGGAAAAGATATGTGTTTGAAGTATATTGTAATAGTTTTCTTACTTGTAAATTTTCATTCACTAAAAGTGGTTTTGACACGTCTAGTTTCTGTATGATCTAAAAGAAAAGAAAAACAAAAATCACATGCCATCAAACTAGGTATGAAATGAAATAAGATAAAGAGTAACATATCCAAGGATTTGGTCTTGTGCACCATGAAAGTATGTACATATTTCCCTTTGAAAATTATTCCATAGAAAGTACTTACATAATTTTATATCTGCTATTTAATATGCACAAATTTCCTAGCTATAATATGAGCATAAATATATTCTGTGGCATTTTTAAAAGGGACATCTGGGAAAAATCTAGGACGTCCGAAACAGAACATCTTAAAATCCAGGGGAGTGTCAGCAGTGCTTTCTGAAATCGCTCCATCTTCACCCCAAAAATGAATGTTCAGGTAGCCAGTCTGGAGATGCCCCCCTCCCCGCACAAAGCAAGGCCAGGTGCATGTACGAGTATAGGCCATTTCACAAATGTGGATGCCCCCAAATTGGACATCTGCAGAACCGGGAACTTGGACATCCTAGCCAGGGTATTTCAGAAGAGGAGGTGATTATGTCCTGAAACTAGCATCTTTATCTTTATTTGTCACTTGATATACCGCCCAAGCATGTGCGTCAGAGCGGTGTACAATACAATTAATCAAATACAAACAGGAAGAAAGGAAAGGAACGCCATCATTTCGGACAGGACATAGAGACAGAAAAGATAAGGGCAAGAAAATAAGTTAGGATAGGTACTTGTGGAGATACCGGTTTTAAGGGTCCGGGAGTTCAAAGATCTGCTGAAACAGATGAGTCTTAAGTAAGCATTTGAAGTTTTGAAAGGATAACTCTGTGCGAATGGCAAACGGGAGTGAGTTCCAGAGGGCAGGGGCCAGGAAATAGAAAGCGGAATGGCGTGTTGTTTCCAGGTGCGCAGAGGATGGGGCAGGAAGGTAGAGGCGGTAGCCATGTGCTGACCGGAGAAGACGGGGAGAAGGTCCTGGCCTGCCATTTTAGATACTTAGATGAGTGATGGCGGTCCTATAATATCTCTGGAGTATGTATTTACGTACAGGTTTCTCTGGGCAGAAAATAATAACTGTGGTGGTGAAAGCGCATTTTGCATTTCCCCCTGGAAGTGTTACAGCCATGAAACGAGCACTTTATTTCACCTTATTCATGATCAGATGCAGTTATAGTCATATCATGTTCTTATGACACCCCACCAACCAGGGCCAGACATCCTTGTGCCATTCTGAAACCACTCCACGATGTGTATCTCCCTTGCTGTGTCCAGGCCACTCTTCCACCACACACGCATGTTCTCGTGCTTTTATAATGGCCTTGGGAACATCTCCATGCTTTGCACATCTAAGCGCCGCTTTCACATGTCTAAAATGACCCTCATTATATACAGTATCTGCTGCTTAACTCCATCTCCAAGAATGCCTCCGCATACTGTCATACCCCTTGCCTAGGGCCAATGGCTGAACGGCAAAAGGGCTGCCTTATTTGTTTTCAAGCAATGTCTCAAGCCTAGTGCACCAGCAATGGATGCTGGGACTTGTAGTTTAATTACTCTCCAACAAAGTATTGTGACCACACGGGGTTCAAGGCAAACAATAAATTTTATTCAGGGTTTTCCCCCTCGCATAGAATTCTTAACGCAAGACATGGCATGGATTATTTCTCCAAAATAATAGGATAACAGGAACAACTGAAAGTTGAGAATCAAATGACAGTAGTAATGTTTCATTCACAGCTCTGCTCAGGCTTCTCTGCAATACCAGCTTTCCACAGCCAAGGCTGAAGAACTGATCAGACAAACTTAAAAGTTTCCACAAAATGTCTTTCTTTCTCAGGTTTAGAAAGAGCTATGCACTTCTCTCATGCAGAGGTAACTCAGCGTAAGTCCAAGCTGTTTGCTTCACATAAAGAGCAATCCATTTCACATACGTCACTATCAACAGGTGCTTCATCAACATCTATTATCATATCTTCACAAGCTCCATTAGCATTCTCTTCTAAGGAACTCTTATAATCAGGTTTAAACTGAAGCTTATTTAGAATCTCTTTCAGTTGTCCTATAAACTGTTCTCTCTGGTTTTCACGTACACTGCTTAGGGAAGGAGTTTGATTCTCTTGTAAGAATTTGAACACAGAATCTGAAACTGTCTCAGGGCACTTACTTGGAATACTTTTACTCCTGGCTGAAGTGGGTTTCACTGTGTTCCTGTCCTGACTTTGCTCAGTGCTGAACCTTAGCTTCTTAACAATATCCTCAGCACAGCTCTTGTTAGGGACTGAAGCACACGTACCTTTCCAACGTGCAATGCTTTCTCTACAGTCAGAGCTCTTTCCCCGGGTAAAGGTAAGCCTTTCTACCTTCTCTCTGGGTTGCTTTGGCAGAAGCTTCAGGTTTGCTTTCAGTACTCCTTGAGAATAGGGATCAGCAGCCTCTCCAGAATCCTCCTTAGCTTCCTTAGCTTGTTCCGTGATTTCCCTGCTAGTTCGCTTCCTGGATCACCTCCTGGCTTCCTTTCTCCTGGCTTCCTCTCTCCTGGCTTCCTCCCCTTACTAAACTCTGAGGCAGCCTTAAAACGGCTTTTCTCACCAGCCACGCCCTCCTTACTGCACATGTGAAGTTCGTTAGGGCTCAAACTAGCTCTTACGTCACTGCTGGGGCAGGGTTTAGCTCTAGCTAGTACATGCTCTGAAAACTTGTGGTTTCCATGGGAACCCTGTTTGCCTTTACTTTTAAAGGTGTATTTCCTTCCCATTCCATTCGGTCCACACAACTCTCCTTATCACAATACGTTATCACACATAGTGGCTGGGAGGGCAACTTTAGAGAACCCATTTCTGCACATAAAATACTGTTTTACCCCATAAATGATTTTTAAATTACCCCAGAATAACGTGCTAAACTCTTACCAAGAAAATATGCTGTAATTTTCAAGCTAGGAATCACAGGGTGAAGAACATTTCAAAAAATGTACATATTTTACCATATCATAAGAAGTATATCTGTAGCCTCCACCTATTCTTTTGGGAATTTTTCGCCCTTGATTGAGCTGGAATAGCTCGAAACAGGCCTCAGCAAAATATCTTAAATCTGTAAGAACCTTTGCCTTCAAGTAAAAAACAATGGGAGGAGGGAAGGGTGAAAATAGAAAAATCTTATTAGAATAATGCATTTAAATTAATTTTCATTACTACTATCATTTACTTACCTTAACAACTCTATGGAGCATGTTTACTAAAGGTTAACACGCATTAATAAAGTTAACACTTATTAAGTACCACTGCGCCAATAGACATAAAGGGGTATGTTTACTAAACTGTCTTAACGTCGCAGCGGTGGTATTATTGCGTGATAAGTGAAGTTATCGCGCGATAACGTCACTTATCACATAACGCAGCGGCGGCGTTAAGGCACACTAACGCTGTGAAATCCACATCTGAAGGGTGGAGCAAGGCTTCCCAGAGGGCGGAGAGAAGGGGTCAATGGGCTGAGAGTGGGAGGGGAGAGGCTCCAGGCACACTAACACTGTGAAATCTGGGTCTGAACACTAACGCCAGTGAAACCCTCGCGTTAAGGCACATTTGCAGGAAAGAGAAACCATTTCAGTCAGCAATGTGCAGCAAAGACAGGGAAACCCAGAAAAGTGATAGTTGTGATACATGTGCAGGGAACAAAAAGGCAAATAAACATATAAAAGGATCAGAACCACATCTAAAATCCCAATAACCAAGCTGGGCCAATAGTGATATTAATGATAAACATAAAGCAACACTACTGACAAAGCATATAAATTAAGATATCATTTTTGGAAGGGTCTATGCTCTGTCCCCCTACAATGTGAATGATCCCACATTGAAATAGCGCTGATCAGGGTATCTGTCATTTGGATTCGGCAGATTTGTTATGGTGTGCACATGTGCAGCAACAGCAGAGTGGGCACGTAGGAAACGGCAACTGTACTGATGCTGTAAATGGGATACAGGGGGCTGCAGGCGGCACATGCTGTGGTCCAGCTGGGGCACAGTGTGGGCTAGGCAAATGCCTAGGTGGCACATAGGAATACCGAAACTGTAAAGCAGCAAGACAGCAACTGACAAGGGTCCAACATGGGCATGAGTGTGTGTCCCACAGTGCCACAGGGGAGATTACCCAGCAGGTACGCCCAAGGGCACATAACATTGGCAGGCAGTGCGGGGGGGGGGGGGGGGGAAGCGCGCATGTCCATGTAGGCACCCCTACCCGAGAACCCACACCATAGGCAGCTGCCTACTGGCATACTGGATGGTCTGGGACTGCGCACCACCAGCACCACCGGCATAATGCCATGGCAGCATGGTGGCAGAGGGTTGCTGGTGGCGGAGGGGGCAGTGGCAGTGGCATCTGCCCACAGCAGACCATGGCCTAGCCCCGTTTAGGTGTGTGCCGTGCAATGCAACAGACAGGGTCTGTCTGATGAACAGTTATGGTATCCCCAGGGAATGAACTATCCCTGTGGCAACAGTGGGGTGTAATACACACAGCCAGTTTGTTCAGGAGCAGAAGGTCACAAGTTCAAGTCCCAGCTGTAGCTCCTGCCAACCCTTTCCCCATATTTTACACAGTACTAAATAAAGTACTAAATAATAAAGACGGAACCTTTATTGCAGATAAAGCACAGTTACTTACCTGTAACAGGTGATCTCTGGGAACAGCAGGAATTAGTCTTCACATATGGGGTACGTCGGTACCGACGGAGCCTGCACGGGAATGCTCCCCAGCATCCAATCAGAAAGCTTTTGGGAGCATCCCTCGCGCCTGCGCGCTGACTTCCCGCCTTATCCACTGCCTCTCCTCAGTTGAGTTTCATAGCTGAGACAGAAGGAGAGAAAAAGGAAAGGAAGATAGATAGATACAACTCCTAGGGGAGGTGGGCGGGTTGTGAAGACTAATTCCTGCTGTTCCCAGAGATCACCTGTTACAGGTAAGTAACTGTGCTATCTCCAGGAACAAGCAGGAATGAGTCTTCACATATGGGGACTCCCTAGCTATAGAGGCCAGGGGGAGATCCCATAAATGCATATCCCTGGACAGGACGGCATTTCTCACCCATGGATCTCCGGCATCCCATAAGGGATGGGGGGTAGGAGTTGAAGAGAGAAGAGCTGTAAAGGAACAGCGAGTCTAAGGACTACAGGAAATGAGTCCTTAGTATGCATGTCAAGTATCATTAAAAGTATTTAATGAACAAGCATAATATAGAGCTTACCTACTGTATTGTAGGAAGTAGAAACTGTGATGGAGTGTACTGTAGATACAGTAGCAGAATCCTCAAGGTAACTTCACAGCAGTGAGGATGAAGTTCCAAACCTGGAATAGGCAGGTGACCCAGGTGTCAACTGGGGTAGGATAAGAACGGCAGGTCTTCAATGGAAAGCTTTATAGGAAAAAGCTGAAAACTCTTTTAGGTACAGAGTCATTAACATGGAGGACTAAAAGAAGAAGACTGACCGATTTGGACAACTAGCCCAGTCCTGAAGGGAAGAGGGGGTATGGAAAAAGCCCGTATTCCCAAGGAGAACAGATGTGTACTCAGAAATATTGAAGATGTACACTGTCTTCACTAGCTGGTAAGAGATAGGAAGACATTGAAGCTTGAGACTTCACAGACAGGGAGATCTAAAACAAAGTAGAAGCTGTTGGCATCACAGCAGTAATTGTGTGCATAACAGCTCCCACCTACTGGGCCGTAGGAAAATAGGCAAGTTGACTGTCTGGAACCCTTAAGAGGGTAAAAGCTTTAGAGCACAGACAGTGAGGGAGATAGTATGTAATACATATTGTCCTATAGAATCTCCCAATGGACATATATATATATATATATATATATATATATATATATATATATATATATATATAGAGAGAGAGAGAGAGAGAGAGAGAGAGAGAGAGAGCGAGATAGATATGTATAGGTATGTGTAATATATATATAAAGATATATAGGTATAGACATATATATATATGGGCATGATTTATGCCCACACAGCTTACAGACATATGTATGTATAGAATATATACTGTCACCAGCAGTGGCTGGACTGAGGCGTAGGCAGCCAGTCACACTGCTGGGCCTGACCTTTCTTTATGAAAAGGAGTAGTTGAGACTGAGTGGTCAGGTTTAAGAAGGATTTTATTCCCCTCCCGGGGTTTGGATTTTCAAAAACAGTACAAAAACACAAGAACTCAAAATGTAGCCATGCTTCTGGCAAAACTGAAGGTGAAAACAAAACACAGCTTCTCGCTTGAACAAAAACAGGAATAATAATAAACAGAATCCAAATGAAAATGCTGACAGTCTCTTCTGTGCTCATTCAGCTCTCTACAAGGCACTCTTGTCTTTAGTTAGCGCAGAGAACTTATATCAGCCATTAACAAAGAGCAATCCATGTCCTCAATACAGGGAGTTAAGCTACTTGGCTCTGTAATCATTGGTTCTTCAACCACATTATTTTCTCTAGGGCAGAAAGTTTGAAACCTCCTCAAATCAATCTCTGAACTCTCACCACAGCCCTCTCCGCAATAAGGCAGGTAGTTATCAGACAGCTTGTAAAAGCAGGACGGAGAAACAGCTCTGTTTAAACCTGCTTTCTCTTTGTAGCTTTTCAATCTCCTACCTCTTGTGCCTGGCATTAGCTCATAACACTGTCCTGTTCTGGTCCTGACAGACTTTTCTCTTGGAAGTATTCTGCAGGGTTTTAGAGACATACATTCATCCTCATCACTCATACAAATATCTTCAACCGAATTACTCTCCCTCTCACAGGGTTGTAAGAATTTCAAGCAGCTCTGCTTTTCAATTATATATGGCTTCTTACCAGCTGCCTCACGTTCCTTCCACTGAGCTCTGTGCCTGGGAAAATCACACCGCGTCAGAGGTGAGTATTTCCTGTAATTAATCCCTCTTGTTGCAGGTAGCTTTGTTTCCCTTTGCAAATTCCTCCTTGGCTTTCTGCTCCAAGGGTCAGGTAATTCAGAGTCAGTATAGGAATATTCTGAACCTCCGTCTGAGACCTGCAAGTTTCCTCTTACTTGCCAAGCTTCTGCAGCTTCCTGTTCCTCGTGAACTTCCTGCTCTAACTGGTCTCTCTGGTCTAACTCTGTTTGCTTTGGACGTTTTTTATACAGGTTTAGGGGCGTTCTTGCCCATGTGAAAACTGTTTTCCTGATTACCTGGGGAGTGTTTGCTAGCTAGGCGTGCCTTCAGACCTCGTGTCTCAGCCTGTCTTGGTTGCCTATGGTAACTGGGAAGCTTTTGATCTCCCTGCCTGTCAGAATCTGAGCTAAACCCAGCAGATTTCTGTGTTTTAAAGGCACAGGGCAGATCTTCCGTGTCACAATACATACATGAATATAAGTCTGAAGATACATGCCTGCAACAGCGCCCCACAAGAACATTCACGTGGGGAATGTGATGGGAAAAGATTTATCTAATAACAAGAGGGTGAAAACCACTTGAAAGATATATAGAGAATCTATTTCTGCGGTGCAGGAATGTAGTTCAGTGAAAGAACCAATATGGTAGCGTGAAAAACAGAGTATAATAATAGTCTGTCAAGGGCACTTCAGGAGTTCTGTAGAACTCTGACATGTCAAATGGACAGAAAACGCATAGAAGAAGATAGCAGGATGACCCACTGGATGGATACAGGGGTATCATGCATACTAATAGAATATGCGTTGTCCAAGAGCAGCAGAAAAGCATAATGCCAAGCTGTAAGGAAAAAAGGGTATGTTCCTGCAGGATTGGGAACTCCTTGGACATTCACGCAGAAAAAGCTTGTCTTCTGTATCATAACAGGAGACAAGAGGGTGTGCAGAACCCTTACAGTCATGGAAAGGAGTTATAAGCTTTTTCTACTATATGGAGAAACCCTTAGAGACAAAGTTCAATACTCTGTAGCAAAGGCCCATAGTAGAAAGCTTCTCTGAAGATTGCAGAGAGCATTGTGCAGGAGAATTAGGAGAGAGAAAATGACTGAAATCAGGCGTGTCGCCACATCCTAGAAAAAGGAGATGGCTAGAAGAAGACAACCTGAAGTGAGTAGTCTTATGCAAAATAGATGAAAACTAGCTTGCAATGACTACTAAGGTGATTAATCACTGTAACTCCTGCATGTACAGCAACTGAACAAAACAACAGAGGGGATTCTCCTGTGTAAAAACAGAGAGAAACAGACAAAGGGAGAGGAGATATTCCTGTCCCTGTCTGATGAGTTGTTCAGAGAATGCATTCAAGGAAAATAAAAAGTTCACACTGGAAAGAAGGCTAGAGAAGTGTTTCAGTATGGTGCCAACTCAATCAGGGGAAACCCTGGAGGAGAGGGGTGACTTACCATATGGTGAGTCAGCTGAAGGACAAAATGTTCATGTTGGGACAGAAACTATCATGGGATAGTGTAAACTCCCTTCTTAGTAGTAAGAAGAGGAGAATTCTGTAACCCATGGACAAGAGTATCCTAACAGCTTAGCATACTGAAACCCAGTGTAGAGTTTTAAGAAAAAACAGTGAACAAACTTCTGCTAAGAAGAAGATAACTGTAAATTGCAACGTTCAGGAACCTATGGTTGCTGGTTATGCTCAGACTGGCCAGAGTCTGGGAACTTTAGACTAGGAGGAGATGACCCTTGTTTGGGTACATCTGTAGGATGGGCAGGAGAAGAGTGAAACCTTCTTTTCTTAGGGAAAGAAGGTTTGGTAGGACATTTCCTACCTCCTGGGGAAGAAGGCGGCTTAGGATGGTTTCCAGAACCAGGGAAGTCAGTAGAGCAATGAGCAACCTGACGTAAAGCCTATTTATTAAAGAGATGTTCTCCAGAACAAGGAGAATTACCCAGAGTATGTTGTGCCCATCTGCTCAAGTCAGAAGCTTGTAGCCAGGCTCTACGACGTGCTCCAATGGCAATAGCAGAGGATCTGCTAACAGACTCAAAAGAGTCTAGAGAAGCACAAGAAAGAAACCAAGAGATATTCCGGCTATGACTAAGAAGCAAGGAATAGTCAGTAGCCTTAGGCTCTGACAAAAAGGGGGACAAAAGAGATAATTTCTCTGTGACCTCCTGGAGTGTCAGACTCATATAAAATATATATATGAGATGATTCTTGAAGCCAGCATAGATGTTTGGAAGGTTTGACGTCCAAAGGCATCAAGTGCTTTAGATGCACGACCTGGCGGAGAAGAAGAATGCTTCTTCTTGCTCCTTACCTTCCTCATAGCTGATTCCATTACAATGGAATGATGTGGAAGTTGTTTTTTTTTAAATCCCGGAGAGGGAGGCACCTGAAACAGGACATTAGTGGCTGTAGAAGGTGAGGGAACCCTTAAAGGTGATTCCCATATTCTCAGAAGAAGATCCTGCAAAGAATGATGTAAAGGAAGCATTATATTTTCCTTTTCTGCAGGAGAGCCTTGGTTAAAGGTAGAGCCAGGGATAGGAATGGCAAGAAAGGTTGCCATATCAAGGAGAAATTTCTGAAAAGAAGGATCTCCAATGGGAACTATCCCTGGGTAAGCTGAGGTAGAAGAAGCAGCCTGAGCACCAGAAGATATACTGGACTGGTGCAGAAAAGAAACCCTGCCAGATGGACAGTGATACTGGCAGTCCCGAATCGAGGCAGTTAGTACTGCATCGTCAGTGTCAGGTATCGATTCCAAGCTAGGCATAGAAAGGATCGATGGCACCGATGGGACTGCAGGAATCGACATTGATACCGATACCGGTATCGGAGACTGTAATGTCACCGAGGCAGGCATCGGGGGCTACTGAAGCGGTACCGAGGCAACCAGAAAGGTTTGGTGAACATCCTCGGTAGTGCGTATTCGGAGACGATAGGGGTCGGTTCCGAGACGTGTCGGTACCCAGTCATCTAGACTAGATATCGATTCCAGACTCGGCATCGAAGGAAGCGAGTCTATCGATGCAGGTCTAGAGGGTACCGGCGTCGGTGGTGGTATCGGTGATGCCGATAGCGGAAAGTCAATCGGTGTCGTATCAATCGGTCCCGAAGGTACCGAGGACGCCAGATGATGATTCCTGGTGAGGAGTGGAACACTCGACACCGGTGCCGAAGCCGGGGTATCGGTACCGCTCGAAGCGGATACCATCTTCGAGCATGGCTTAAATACAGGAAAGTCAGTCTGGGTCGTATCGATCGGCCCCGAAGGTACTGAGGACACCCGATGACGATCCCTGGTGAAGAGTGGAACACTCGACACCGGTGCCGATGTCGGGGTATCGGTACCACTCGAAGCAGATACCACCCCCGAGCATGGCTCAGGTATGTTCTGTGAGGGGTGAGCCCCAGGAACAACCTGAAACCCCGTAAATGCTTTGGAGCCCGAAGACTCCCGCCGGGGTTTTATTGCCAATGGGGTCTTGAGGGCAAGGCCGGAGCCGTCAACATGCTTAGCATGAGACTTACCACTCAAGGATTGGCTAGTCTTAACAGACTGTTTGTGGGTTACCTGATCCTGGAGAGAAGAATAAACCGGTGTCCTCACCTCGGGAGGAAAAACGGTATCGAGGGAAACTCGAAAAAGGGAAGGTCTTCTCCCAATACTGTATCTTGATGGTTCAGGGGAAAAAGGGTCAGGACCCAAACAGGTTGGACACCAAGCATTGGAGTCTAAAAAGAAAACTGTGTTTCCACAGTGAAGACACTTCTTAGGAGAAGAAGGCTCCATGTTGGAGAGGCCTGGTAGGCCTAAAAAGTTAAGACTAAAACTGAGGAGAGGGACTTCCGGTGGCACATGAGCGAGTGAGGACGTGCTCTCTGCTCGCTCCGGGGCCGCCTCAGCTTTAACGATTATTCTTTTCAATTTATACCCGTGGAAGGTGTGTGATCCTGCTCCAAAATACTGCGATACTAATAAGGGGCACGGTGGCAACGAAACCGCAACGAAAAATGCCTCCACCGCCGAAGAAAGAGCGGGAGAAAGCTACCCGAGCCGGGGCCATGCTGCCTGGAGGTACTAATCCGACCTCCCCGTGAGCGGAGAGTGTTGATTCTGCAACGGAGGAATTAGCAAAAGAGGTTGTAAAATTCCTGGACCCTAAATTTGATCGCATTCTTAGTAAGCTGGACTCTGTGGGAACGGCGCTGGCTGAATTGGGTCACAGAGTAGAGGAGGTGGAACACCGAGTTTCTGCGCTGGAAGACGCTGGGAGCAGTAGGGCCAGAGAGCACGAGGCTCAGCGTGTGCAGCTAGCAGCTTTAATGGAGAAAGTTGAAGACCTCGAGAATCGATCCCGGAGGAACAATTTACGGATTGTGGGGATCCCGGAGTCTACCACTGATGCTCTCCTTCTGCCCTTGGTGGAATCTTGGCTACCTAAGACTTTGGGCCTAGACGCTTTAGTGGGCCAGCTGAAAGTGGAGCGCGTGCACAGATTGGGGCCGAAACTTGAGTCACGCCCGCGACCGCGGGTGGTGATTGCCCGAATTTTGAACTTTCAACACAAGCTGCAAATTCTCCAGGCATTTCGGCAGCAGCGAGAGGTATCTTTTGAAAATCACAAACTCTTACTCTTTCAAGATTACTCAGCAGCCGTTGCAGCTATGCGAAAGGAGTTTGCGCCGATATGCTCTGCTCTCTTCCGGAGGAAAATGCGGTTCACGCTAGCGTTTCCCGCTACCCTGAGAATTTCGCACTCTGGTATTAGTCATGCCTTCACAGCGGTCGGGGAAGCGAAATCTTTCTTGGACGCTTTGAGCGAAGGACCAGCAGAATCGCCAGTTCGGGAGGAGAGCGGCTGAGGTTCTGGATTTTTGCGACTTCCAGGTGGTCCTGGGGGGCCTATATATCAGATGGACTATCTGGCACGGTTGTCTTGCATATAGCTACACAATGTAACAAGTTCAGTTTACGCTATAGAATGTGTTTGGGGATGTGTGTGGCTGCTTACTGTATATAGGGGGGGGGGGGTATGATGTATTCTATTGTACAGGTGGGGGACGGAAGAGCCGGTTGTGGCTCTATGGGTATATGCTGCCTGGTGTGGATGTTTGCTGCTTGTTTGGAGTGCAGTTTATTACTTGATGAGTAGGGTACCGTGTGTAATGATTGACCAACGCTGAGGGGGGAGGGTTGGGGCGGCCCTGCTGGGCCAAGCCCGAAGTCCAGCCCCGACTTTAGTGGTTGGGGTGATAGTTTGTATAGTTGGGGATTGGGGGTGGGTAGGTAGGTAGGGGGGGACGTAGGTTCTGGAATGGGGTGGGGGGCAGTAGGGGGCGGGGGGGGTGGGAGAGATGGGGGGGAGGGATGGGGAGGGGGAGGGAAGTGAGGTGCAGATGGGCGGGTGGGTGGGTGGGGATATGGGAATGGGACAGCACATTTCTTCTTTTTGGATGACCCTACAGGGGGTGGTAGGTTTTTTAACTCTTGGAAATTTAGTGCAATGGTGGGGACGGGCGTGGATCCTGGAGGTGAGGCTGGGCGCCTCTGGGAGCAGAACAAGCGGTATCGCCAATGGTTATCTTTCGTATTGACCCATGCCTGAGATAAAGATAATTTCTTGGAATGTGGGGGGCATTGGTTCTCCGATTAAACGTACCAAAATTCTTCAGGGGCTCAAGAGAAAGGGTGCCCACATTGCCCTGCTGCAAGAGACACACTTGAGTGCTGTGGAGCACAGGAAGCTTGCCCGGGATTGGGTGGAAGTGGCTTATGGAGCAGAGTCGGGTACGAAGAAAGCGGGAGTGGTGGTGTTAGTGAAGAAGGGGGTCCCTCTTGAAGTGAAGGGGATGCAAGCAGACCCTCATGGGCGATATGTTTTGTTGAAGGGCCAATTGTACAATGAACCACTATGGATTTTGAATGTCTATGCACCCAATGTATATGACCATGTTTTTTTTACTCAGTTGATCGGCCTGCTAAAGCATGCGGGGGGGGCAAAGGTCATTGTGGCTGTGGATTTCAACTGTCCACATGATCCCCGTTTGGATAAGTCTTCTCGGGGGGGAGAGGGGGCGTGGTCACGTAGAGGGATTAGTTATCTGTGTAGGGTGGGGGCCCTTGTGGATGTCTGGCGGGTCCTACACCCGGGGATGCGGGAATACACACACCAATCGAGAGCACACCTTACTTGGTCCCGTATTGACTACATACTTGTTAGTGAGGGTGGGCTCCCCCGGGTCGGACAGGCGGAAATAGAGCCCATTGCTGTTTCGGATCATGGTATGGTCTGGATTACTTGGGAGTGTCAGGGGCCGGAGAGAATGGGCTGGAGATTTCCGGCTTTTCTATGGGAGGATGAGGCTTTCCGGGTATTTCTCTTAAAGCAGTGGGAGGATTATGTTCTATTCAATGATCTCCCAAATTGCTCCCCGATGTTATTTTGGGAGGCTAGTAAGGCGGTGATGAGAGGTGCGATCATCTCCTACATGGTGTCGCGGCGTAAACATTTGAACCGTAGTACTGTGGTAGCGGAGCGCACCCTACGCACGTTGCAACGTCAGGTGTGTCGGGGTAGCGACAGTGTCCTCCAGCGGGAATTTACTAACACGCAGGCGGCGCTCAATGCTCTGCTTCAGCGGAGAGCTTCGTTTTCGATACATTACTATAAACATGGGCTCCACTTATATGGTAATAGGGCGGGGAAGCTGCTAGCTAGATTAGTGCGGGACCCCCGAGGCAATCGGTTTATTCCTGTGCTCCGCGATCAGAGTGGTGCTTTACAACACCAGCCTATGCACATTGCGCAGATTTTTCGAACCTTCTATAAGCAGCTGTATAGTGAGGAGGTCCGGGATTATGGACAGGGGATAACCTTTCTTCACAGCTTGCCCCTTCCCAGAATTTCGGCCACGGAGTTGGAGCAGCTTAATTCGCCATTGATGGTGTCGGAGCTCCTGGCAGGTATTGCGCGGGGGAAATCTCATAAGGCTCCTGGGCCGGATGGCTTTAGTATGGAATATTATAAAATCTTGGCCCCGCATCTTGCTCCATCTATGGTGGTGATGTTTGAGGAGGCCCGCGCACAAGGTATTTTCCCGCGAGATATGCGGTGTGCGGATATAACTGTGATCCCGAAGCCAGGGAAAGACTTGTTAGACCCGGCCTCATACCGCCCAATCTCTCTCATTAACTGTGATCTGAAACTCTTGGCTTCAGTGTTAGCGGCTAGGCTCGCACCTCTATTACCGTCACTTGTTGACCCTAGCCAGGTAGGTTTTGTGCAGGGGAGGGAGGCCTCTCGAAATATTGCCAGGCTGCTTTTGGGAATGGAACACTGTCTACAAAAGGATGAGGCTTTACTTCTGGTCAGTTTGGACGCTGAAAAGGCGTTTGATAGAGTGGCCTGGGTCTATATGTGGGATGCGCTGTCCGCTTTCGGTTTGCAAGGTAACTTTGTATGCTGGGTGCAAGCGTTGTATGCCCAACCCCTGGCACGAGTGGGCTTGAATGGTGTTTTTTCGGAGCCCTTTGTGTTAGAGAGAGGCACGCGGCAGGGCTGCCCTTTGTCCCCGCTGCTTTTTGTGTTGGCCTTGGAACCGCTTTTGCGGGCGATGCAGACAGACCCAGAGATTGCTGGTATGCGCTTGGGAGGCGAAGATATTCGAGTTAGTGCCTTTGCCGATGACATGTTGCTGAGTCTTACGAAGCTGCCCAGGTCCTTAGTGCGCGTGCTGCAATTGATACAGGAATTTGGGGGGGTTTCAGGTTTGAAAGTGAACACTATGAAGTCGGTAGTGCTCGATGTTGGGGGTAAAGTCCGACCGCATTGGGAAGGGGCGTTCCCATTAGTGTGGGCAGAGGGGGCGATCAAGTACCTGGGGATCCAACTTCCTGACAGACCTGCCCGCCTATATCATGCCAATATTCCTGGTCTGCTGGATAGAAGTAGTCGAACTTTTGCCGGTTGGCGGAGTCTCCCTTTATCTTTGAGAGGACGGATTGCATTGTTTGTCATGGTGGAGTTTCCCAGATGGCTTTATGTGTTACGCACGCTGCCTATATGGGTCTTGGATAAAGACTGGAAGCGCTTTGAACAATGCTTGCGGGGGTTCCTGTGGGGGGGTCGGAGGGCGTGAATTCCCCTTCGAGCTTTAATGAGCAGGCGAGCAGAGGGGGGCTTAGAATTGCCCTCTTTGCGCAATTATAATCTCCGATATTTGGCCCGTCATATATGGGCGCTGCTGGAGGGGGAGGGCTGTGCCCCGGTTAGGCAGCTGGTGGAGGCGCTGGCTCCCTATCATGGTCTTTATCTTTTACATATTGGTCAACTTCCACGGGCGATCAGGGCTGGGATCGGTGGGGGATATCTGGGGGCTTTGCGCGCGGCTTGGAAAATGTTATGTAAGCGATTTGGGTGGGACTGGTGTAAGTCACCGTTGCTGCCGTTGGTGGGTAATCCGGAGTTTGCCCCCGGGTATGCACATCCCAATATTTTTTGGCAATGGATGGAGAGGGGGCTTGTGTGCTTAGGTGATCTTTACTCTGGCGACACTGGCATCTTGGATATTCAACAGGTGCAGCGCCGCTTCCATATTCGCCATCAGGATTTTTATGGTTACTTACAAGTCCGCTCCTATTTAACTTCTGCCTCGGGGGTCGGGGGTGGGGGACTATGGCTAGCTTCTGAATCGCCGCGGATTATCTTGGAACAGTTAGAGGAGGATCGGTCGGGGGAGCCGGCCTTGCGTACGGTGCTTCGGCCCATTGGGGGCCCCGGGTTTCTTCAAGAGCTCACAGATAGGTGGCGGGAAGATGGGATTGAGGAAATGACGACGGAGATGTTGAGGGTAGCCTTTGAGGGGATAACGAACGGGCCGGTGTGGGTGTATCTCCAGGAAATGCAGTATAAATTTCTATGGCGTGCGTATACCAGTGATAAGTGGGCCTATTATGCCGGCCTGCAGCCATCTTCTATCTGTCAGTGGTGTGGGGGTGGTCCCGGGACTATAACTCATAAGTTTTGGGGATGCCCGAAGGTGCGTGCCGTATGGGTAAAAGTTTGTAATAAGCTGCAGGGATGGTTGGGGTCGGGTGAGGTTTTACAACGAGAGGTTTGTTTATTTCATAATTGGGAGATGGGATATGAGCGGTTCTCTTTCATGCACCGAGCACTGCTTGAGAGGGGGTTTTTGTTGGTCAAACGGGCTCTGTTGAGGCATTGGGTGGATCCCTCCCCTCCTTGTCTGGCGCTTTGGGAGAATTCTATGGTTGACTTGCTATGTATGGAAAAATCCACAGCTCAGCAGAAAGGGGGCAAGACTTGGGAGGGGTTTCTGGAATTATGGTCCCCCTTGACCTCTCAGCTATCCCCTCGGGCCGGGGGGGGGGGGGGGGGGGCTGCTGCTCAATGTGTAGTAGGGGTAAATCTTAGGGGGGGAGACTCCCAGCCACAATGTATCCCTGCGCCTCTCCTGTGCTCTGATTCTCTCTGGGTGCTGGGGGTGGTAGTGTCTATGGAGGGTGCGGGAGAGATTTCACCGGTTTTTCCACGACGGACTGGACTATGCTTCCTACTTACTTGTTGTAGTGCTTTTCTTGTATTTGCACTAATGTACTTTGCACTAATGTAACTATGGTGACCCCTTGGGGGTGGGCGGGGGTATCTATGTGCTGTTGGGGTGGGGGGGGGGAAAGAGTGGGCTGTTACCCTATTCCGACTTCCGGGGATCATTCTCCTGGTTTGTTTCCTGTTTGCCCATGGGGTTGGGGGAATATTGTTCAGTTGGATTTTGTATGGCTGTATGCATTCTGTGTGAAAAATTCAATAAAAATGATTTGAAATAAAACTGAGGAGAAAAAATCTCTCTAGATTTAAGAAAAGAAAAGAATAAAGCACCGGCGGTACCGGTATCGGTGGGAAAAACAGCCGCAACCACAAGAAAACAAGAAATAAGAATTTTAAAGAAAAAAGTTTCTGCGGTGACAGGAGGACGTCCCGTCGGCTCCGCGGAAAAACGAAAACTGAGGAGAGGCAGTGGAAAAGGCGGGAAGTCAGCGCGCAGGTGCGAGGGATGCTCCCAAAAGCTTTCTGATTGGATGCTGGGGAGCATTCCCGTGCAGGCTCCGTCAGTACCGACGTACCCCATATGTGAAGACTCATTCCTGCTTGTTCCTGGAGATAATAAACATGCCTGAAACATCTATATTTTACCCTACAGAGCACAGACACCATAAACATGTGCAATCCCTAGAGCAGAGTTTCCCAACTGCAGTCCTGGAGGGCCAAACACCATTCAGTTTTCATGCTGTCCCTAATAAATATGCCTGTGCTGCATTAGTATGTGCCGCCCCCATTGTATGCAAATGTATCTCATGCATATTCATTAGGGACAACATGAAAACCTGAACAGTGTTTGGTCCACCAGGACCGGAGTTGGGAACCTCTGCCCTAGAGCAACGGCCAACAGGGGCATAAACACCCACACCCACCGGCTTCACTATCCAAAGCCTCATGGAGAGTCAGGCTGTTGGGCCCTGTGTGCAGCAGCATCTCCCAATACTAGCACTTGAATAACTTAGCAATGTCGCCCTAAACTTGGGAATACGTTACACATATATCAAAAGGTTGCTATGATTAATGGCAGATAACAATTCCTAAGTTAAGCACAATTTGCTGATAGAGCTGCATCATAGCAACCTTTCTGATATCTGTGGAGTGTGTTTCAGTTTTGGTTTCTGACAGTGTTTACCACCCCTGGGAGTGACCCCCAACAGTATTGCATACCATAGCCATGCCTGCACTGTGCCCAGGACTGGTGTGGTGGCCAGGGCTGCCAAAAGCCTCTATATTTGTAGAATGCTGGCATAGGTGTGAGAGTGTGTGTCTGTCTATCCAGTGTGTTGTGACTGTCTACACCTTACTCAGCCCACATTGCTTGCACTGTTTCGAGTGTTAGCCTGCCAATGTGCATAATGAGGAGCAAGGTACTGTGGGTATGGCCCGGACAGGATGCATCTGCACAGGGCATAGGGCAATGGCTGGGACATTGTAGTGCCCGGCCACCACCTGCACGGACAGGGTGGCCACAGCATGTCCTGCTGGGAGGTCACTCTCACCCTGACTGAGCAGTGACCACGGCATGGCTAGGTTCCCCCATAGTGCTATATAGTATTTTTCTCAAATGATATTTATGGGTTCTCTTTTCTGGGGCCCAATCACTGACTTATCTGCTTGGTGTGTGTGCTCACATCCCAGTTTTGGGTGCACGCACCTTCTCCAGGAACATCCACTATGGACTAGGTAGCAGACTGTCTGCAGTTAGTATGTGTATGGCTGGAACACCTTGCACAGTGCAGCGGCTGGAGACTCTCAGATAGAGGTGGGGGGCAGCTGAGCATTTCCAGGCCTACTGTCTGTCTGCCATTGCCTTATGGATGCGTACAGATCTGCATTGACTGCCCTGTAGGGTGCCTGTTCCCCAGCAGGACTGGGGTTGATGGTCCCCTCTACTGCCACCATTGCAGGGATGTTGAATGTGAATCTGTTGGTGGGAGATCCTGGGCCCCAGAGGGCGGGTTCGGTGGTACTACATAATCCACCTATGGGTCCAAACACCCCCTTTCACTTAAATCATGTGACCATGGCACCCACACAAGATATGCACTATTCTGGGTGCATCATAGTCCACAAGGGCTAGACGTGACTGGGAAATATGGATGGACACAGGTGTATCCTAGGGGTGTCTGCAAGGACTACCTATCACACACTGGCACTGACGGCAACCTGCAGCATAGCCTATCTCAGCTAAGCCAGGTGCTGTGGACCTGGTGCTGGGTGCCCCACCTCACCCTCAGGGTGAGCACAGTACCCCCACAATGTGTCGGTCTGTAGCTACTCTGTGCCAGTAACACACACGGTCAGTTCCCTCTACCAGGCCGAGGTGCTGTGGGGGTGCATACCCCATCTTGTGATCATCTGTAGACTGCTGATCTGCATGTGCAGTGCATTATGGGTACGGGTGGGTTAACCCTATCCTGGTAACCACAGCAGTTTGCAGCCAGGGGTTTTTGTTAGTAGCTATAGAGATGTAGCCCACTGGTTACTTCACTGCCTGTGGAGGCAGAGGTTATGGGTTTGATCCTACAGTGGTGTTATTTAATAGGGCTGTCTGAGGCATTTCCTTTTTAAATTTATATTAGTGCTCCCAGCAAAAACACCCTCACAGTGCCTCATAAGGTGCCGTATAAAGCACCCTATAAGGCGCCCTATAGGGAACATTATAAGGTGCCTTGGCGGACAGTGCACTTTATAATGTGCCCTCTGGAGTGCCTTATAGGGTGCCTTATGCGGCACCTTAGGTTACGGCACTGTGAGGGTGTGTTTGCTGGCTGCACTAATTTAAATTTAAAAAGAAAATGCCTCAGACAGCACTGATTTAAAGTAAAGTGTAATGCTTCAGACAGCCTTACTCATTAAGCCCATTGGGGGATCAAACTCATGACCCCTGTTTCATCAGTCATTGTATTAACCATTGTGCTACACCTCTGTTGCTGTGTTTGCAGGTCAGCGCACCTAATTAAGGCTAATGCACGTTAACGTGTCACGGCTCCCTCTTATCGCATGATAACCCGAAATGCTACCTTAAGACCGGAACACCCACTATCTTATATGGCATTCATCACAGTAAGACTGCAACTAACGCCGGTAACATTAAGACGGTTTAGTAAACATACCCCAAAATGTTTCTGGGTACTTAACATGTGTTAACTTTATTAACATGCCTTAAATCCCTTAGTAAACATGCCCCTATATCAAAACAAACTTCAAATATATTTCCTTTGAATAGATACGCCCCTTTCTTTAAGAGGAAAAGAGAAGGGGAGATTGGTAGTACTTCAGTAATTGATATTATTTTAATTTTGTTAAAGAGTTATTTTTTAACTTTGGAGATTTTTGCTTTTCCATTTTATATTTCACCACTGAGCCATTCCAGGCCAGAGCAGAGGTGTCACTCGGGAATAATCGGAAAGTGGCAATATTTAACCGCTGCCTGGTTATACCTAAGTGGCGAATGTTAGGCACTTTACCACTAAGTTGCCAACGCAGATATTCAGTGCCAGTGGCTGGATATGGCCCCAGCACTGAATATCTGAGTTTAATGTTCAGCAGCAATGGCTAGATGCTTTACAAGGGCTAGCCACTGGCGCTGCACATTCCCCCTTTCATGTTCAGCAAAGACCTTTGTAATACATTAGGGAACTGTGAACATCCTGACCTGGACATTCCAAGTCCAACTTTGATGGTCTATGCAAAACTGTGGCTTCATGTCAACCAATATTCAGATCAGAGATGTTTTTGGGATAAAACAATGTAAATTGAAGCCCATAATATTTTTGGATAATGGGAGTTGTTGGATTAAAGGAACTTTGGATATAAAGTTCTCTATTGCAATTTTTCTCAAGCTAGTCCTCCAGCACTCCTATCAGGACATGAATGAGCATAAAAGACAGATCTGTATGAACTGTATCCATTGTATTCAGTCTACTGCAGTGGTTCCCAAACTTGGGGTCAGGACCCCAAATGGGGTAACATCATTGGTGGTTGGGGGTCACAGAAACATGGCCATTTCCCCTTCTCTCTGGACTTTCACTGTAACCTATTCCAAGTAATGGCAGTTACCAGTCAACATATGAACATTCATAGGACCTTGCCCCCTATTGAGTAAGCTTCCTGGAAACCCATGCTGAGTATTGGGGTCTGTAAGCACACACTGTACCCAGACACAAGGGACCCTGTGCTGACTGCTGCTGTGCCTTCCTGCTTTAGCAGAGTGGAGGGAGGGGAAGGAGACTGGAGACCTGCTATTTTAATTTCATTATCATCTGGGATCATATGAATTTTCAGTATTAAAATGAGATCATACAGGATAAAAGTTTGAAAAAAGCAATGGTCCACTGTGTTTTTGTTATTATTATAATTATGAATTGATCTTTATTTTGATGCTTGATATACCACCCAGGCACAGGAGTCAGGGCGGGATACGATCAGTAATGGCTGCAGGTGAAAAACAAAGCGAGACAGGAACGCCACTGTTTATATAGGAAAGCAACAGAGAGAAACAGAGAGAAAAAATAAAAGCAGAGACCGCAGTCATAAAAAATAAGGCAGCCATAACAAATTTAAATAAATAAATACTTATATATAATTCTGGATATCCTGAAAACTAGACTGGCTAATGGGTACTGCAGGACCAGTTTGAGAAACACTGTTCTGTTGTATACCTTATGCAATAAAGTTACTTTTGTTAACCAAATAAAGTATACTAGAAGAAAATATTTCAAAAAAAATTAATTACCTTAAGGATTCTTCCCTCAATGGATTTAATATGATCACGGGAAATTGTAGATACAAAGTACTGATACAGTGTGAACAATGGAAGAATCTGCAAACAGGAAATATTGAGACTGTAAGTTATTTAATGGCCTTTAGCATCAGGATCCTATCAGACCAGTGATGACTGAAGTAAAGACTGGTTTTAATCCTTAGTTTTGTGAGCATGTGGGAATTGAGAAAGTGAATATTTAGTGGCTAATGGTTAGCACAGGCTATTTGTAACTAGGCCCCATATTATTCAGTGGGATCTAGTTACAAATAGCCATGCTAATCGTTAGCTCAGTTTTGTAGATGTGCCTCTTAGTCCTTACTGATGCACTGTTTTCCTTTATTAGTTTTTGAGATTGGTTTATTTTGTTATCCATTTCAGTTATAAAATGGCTCAAAAACTACAGTTATAAATGCTGCAATTTGTGCTATGTGTTAAATCTGTAAGAATATACAGTACACATTGAACATTATCAATTTAAAAAAATATGGAGAAATTTCACTTACAGTTAAGCTGTACTGAAGTTTAGAACACTGCCACGCTGAGGTCAAAGGGTACTTCCTGTTTCCCGCCGCTCAGCACGGCAGCGTTTTAAACTTCAGTACAGCTGCCAAAGTGAAGGAAAAAGGCGCGCTTCACTTCAGCAGTTGTTAGAGGTGAGCCGGAGCCTCTACGGCTCCCTCTAAAGCCACCTTGCCTGCCATTCAGTGCGGGATGTTGTTGGCGCAGGGCCCCCTGAAGCACGGGGCCCTGTGTGAACAACATTCTCGCACAATGGACAGGCCAGCCCTGCTTGGGAGTAGACTCAGGCTGATGGGAGAGCTTTTGAGGTGGAGGGGGTGGCCCCAATGGCACTGGCCGGTGGAACTGCAAGAGCAGAGGAAAACTGCTGGAAATGCTGCAAAGGGTGTAAATGTTGCCTGTAGGCCTAAGACTGCACAGAAGACTGCCCCTCTGGTAGGAGGATCGGAAGGGGGCAATCCTGAGGAAGGGGGTCCCAAGGAGGGTGAGCCAGGCAGGACAGACAATGTCGCAGCAGGGTCTGGAGGAGGAGTGCGACAGAGGAGGCCGCGGCTGCAGAAGACTCCCCCTGGTCTGCCATACACAAAGATCCCCCATTAAACCGCGGCACTTCCTGCCACAGCCAAGGCAACGTGAAAAGGAGGAAGGCATCCCGCACCCAGAGATGCAGAGCAGGATTGGGATCTGCATGCAGCAGGTTAGTAGAACAGGACGGAAAATGGCGGCCACGGAGAAGTGGGAACACAGAGAAAATGGCGTCGCCGCAGCAATTTGGTGGGAAATCTGGAGGCCGAAGGCAAAAAACAACGAGGAACTAAGGTAGCAGCAGCGGACTTTAAACCAATGGTATGAGTGGCAGAAGCTTAGCGGGAGCAGAACCTGTCACATAGGAATAGCACAGATGGTCAGACACGAGGACTTGCGGCGCAAAATGCAGATGGTGCTGGGAAGGGGGAAAGTAGGCCTGTCAGCCCCCTGCACAAATAGTACTCACGGAGAGAGCAGGTATAACCGGGAGGCTTCCGGCTGCCGCTTTTGGGGGGAGCATCGTTGAGAGAACTGGGCCCGTCTCCACCTGCATTGCTTAGGCCAGCTCCACATGCACTGAGCATTCAACCAGGCAGCCCCTCTCCTAGGCTCTTTGTCTGTTTTGTTTGTTTTTATTTTAGGCACAATGGGGTGCTGTGTCCACACCGACCCTGTGCCGCGGGATAGCCTGAAGCTGAATTCTTTCAAGCTGCAACCTGCCACTAGCGAAGGGCTACATGGCTCCTCCTGAACAGGAGCTCTGTGCCTCAGAGGAGTTCCACTGACCCTCCTGGTCAGGAATGCCTCTGGAATAAGTGGAGGGAATTTGGTCAGTAACAATCCCCAGAATTTGAAAACGAAACTCCCTAAAGAATCTGCACTGGAACCAGACCAAGGAGATCCACCATCTGCTGAGACAGAGAAAATACTGAAGCTGACCCCCTAGGGGTACATGTTTATATATCAAGGGTGATGTCACTAAGCTTCTAGAATTTTCTCTGTCTCATTATCTGCTGACAGGGAGACACAACCCATCTGTCTGGACTGGTCTAGCAGGATGTACTGGAAGTTACATAGTAAATGACGGCAGATAAAAACCAGAATGGTCCATCTAGTCTGCTCAGTAAGATGGCAAAAGTAGGTGCACCTGCCGCTCCATGCAGGCCGCCCCTCCCCATGCCTTGTTTAGGGGTCAACCCGTATAGGACACCCCTATTTGTTGAGAAATTAGATAATTAAGTTTATTTTGATTTTATCCTGTTGCTGTAAAGGGATCCACTGTGTCTGTCCCATGCCATTTTGAATTCTGTCACTGTATTTGCCCCCACCACTTCCATCGGGAGGGCATTCCAAGCATCCATCACCCTTTCAGTGAAAAAGTATTTCCTGACATTGCCTTTCAATTTACCCCCTTGCAGCTTCATTCTATGCCCTCTAATTTTACAGCTTCCCTGTCTTTGGAAGTTGAGCATATTAATTTTATGTCCATTTTTTAAAAAATATTTCCCTCTGAATATGCAATTTTCTATAAGGTAACTTACCAATACGTTTTGTCCAACGCCATATAGCTCCATGATAACGAAACTCAGATTTGCAGTAACCGTACAAACATCAGCTCTGTATCGATCAGAGAACAGATCAATACCAGGAATAAGTTCCCTTACTTCATACTCTTCATCTATTTCATATAATGCATAGTCACAGTCATCTCTAGGATGAGAAAGAGATGCTCTAAGCAGGGCCTAAAAATAATGAAAAGAATCTGTATGTTACTATATAGTGTCACACCTCATCCGCCCCAGCCGTGACTCCTGGTATTGTTGGGCTTTTAAGAGGGTGGTAGTTGTGCCTTGCTTCTATATATAAATCACACAGAAGAACTTTCTTTTCTTTTAGGGTTTTATTCCCCGTCCCTTGAGGTTTCTTCTTTTCAAACAACATAAATTAACAGCTCACTTGGCTTCAAACAAAAGATAACTATGTAACAAAAGTAGCTTCCTTCAGCTGATAACTTTAAACCAAAGGTAAATAATAAACAGCCTAACTGACTGCTGGGCTTGGAGAGAGGGAGAGAGTTGCAGCTCTGCCACTTGTATACTGGAATTTAAGGTTACACAAATCACATTTACCTTAATGATATCTCTGGCTCTATCACAGAGAAAGAACAGTCCATCAATTCTGTATTGGTTAATACTTCAGAATTCTCATATTCCATTATTTCCTGCTCATTGGTATCTCCACTATCCACTTCCAACGTGGAATAAAAATATGGAAGGCTTGCCTCGTTAGTCAAGAAGTTTCTCTTCCTGTGAACAGCACTGCCTCTCTGGGGAGTATCACCAAACTCTGAGTGATGTCTTTCAGAGCCCTGCCCCCGCTGGTGCCTCAATGCATAGCTCAGGTCCTGGTTTGACCTGCTAGCCGGGTAATTTTGATAGGGTCCCTGCCGGGTCTGCCCTAGCTTTCCAGGCCCAACTGTGCCTGATTGCAGCCGGTGTAACGGTGTTTCCCTAGAAGCTGGGAACTCACCGTGAGAAGGGATTTCTTCAGCTTTTCTAAGTAAGTGAAGCCCTCTTCTTTTAACACTTCTATAATCAGGAGAAAAGCTATTATTAGCCTCTGAATATCTGGGCTTTATATGGCTATTTCTAAGCCTCCAGTGCCCTTCCCTTTCAAATGGCAAATAGCCCTTGTATCTACTCTTTGCCCCTGTACCTGCTGTTGCAGTCTTCCTGTATTCTTCTTGCTTTCCAAACACATTCACGCTGTCAGGGTGTTGCCTTCTCCCAGAACCACACAGGTCTCTGGACTCTTTCCAACATTCACACCGACTCCCCTGCTGCCTTTCAGCTTGTGACCTCTGCTGCTTTAATTCCTCTCTCAGGGATTCTCTCCTCGGCTCATCTCTCCAGGATTCCCTCCTTGGCTCCTCTCTCCAGGATTCCCTCCTTGGCTCCTCTCTCCAGGATTCCCTCGGCTCATCTCTAAATGTTTGGTAGTCTGTTTTATCTGTGTATTTCCTGACTCCACCTTCCCTCAGGTGCACTCTATTAGGTAAAGCAGACTCCCTTGCTTTGCTCTCTGGGTGTGTCTTTCTGGGCTCTGTACACGTGTGCTTAGGTTGTCCCTGGCAACCAATAAACATTCTCCTGTTTATTCTGTCACTTTCACCGTGATCATTCACACTGCTCTGCACTTTCTCAGGCTGCCCTATGTCCACCCTGTGACAATAGCCATATAAAACCATACAGGGAGGAGTGGCCTAGTGGTTGGGGCAAGTTACATCAAGCTGGAAGGTCAGGGGTTCAAATCCCACTAGAGGACAGCAACCTTGGGCCAGAAGGACTGGGGTTTCTAGTCCCACACATGCTCCTTGTGGTCTTGGGCAAGTCACTTAACCCTCCATTGCCCATGTTCCCTGTAAGTATTAGTGTATGTGTCTCATATCCCCTTGTGTCAAATGTATCCCCCAATTGTGTTGTGACCACTTTGGTTGAAGGCTAAGGTGGTATACAAAACTGTCTAAATAAATATTTTGGTAGGCTGAGCTCATTTTCAGTTGAATCCTGGTAGCTGGACTTAGGTCTCCATTGCAGTGGCTAAATTAGGCAGCTAGTTCTGAAAATCAGCGCTAGACGCCTAATGTTTGTCCTCCAACCAGCGTCAGCACTACCATCAGGCAAACTAGGCTGTTACCTAGAGCGCTGAAGTTCCTGAAGTGCATATTACCGCTGCTGCGGCCTCTCTCCAGGGCTTGCATCGGTGGCAATGCATGGATAATGTGAGAAATATATATATTTTTTAAATTAACCACTACAGCTACTATATCAGACTTCATTTACCATGATTGATGTTTTAAAGTCCACATCCAAAGAAAGCATTTTCTTTTTTCAGGTAATAACAAACTTCTTGAGTTAATGTGTCATAATCAGGGCCAGTGCAAGGCTATGAGGCGCCTTAAGCGAACCTCATTCCAGGCATTACTCTGCTCCCAGCCCCATCCATATTGCTGCCACTGCCACCCATCTCTGGGACCAGTGGCAGCAGCAGCAGCAATGACTTGAACCAATACCACAGCGCTTACCTAAACCTCTGGCACTGTGGTCATGTTCCTGCTTCCGCCCTTCTGATGTGTGTTTCATACAAATTTAGTTGTAGGCATTTACACCAATTTAGGATTCGTTTAAGTAGCTCCATTTAAATTTGGCATGTGTATAGGTAAATTAGACTTACCTGCTAATTGTTGTTCCTTTAGAAACTCCAGTCCAGTCCCGGAATCTCTGGGATGAAGATCCTCCTGCAGTTGCTTGGAGACTGAATCATAACATTCTTCTGATGTCATCCGTATAATTACCTGAGGGACCGCCCACTCGCTCCAGTTTTCCTATCGACAAAGCAGACTCACTAGAGCAACAATTAAGCAACTCTCTTATTTATTTAATTTTTTTACTTTTTTTTTTTTTAAATATTGCCCACCATCTCTACTCTAAGGAATATTGCTTTCTTAAGAATATTCAAAAGCATTAGAAAACCTAAATTAACTCTAAAGACTAACATAAAACTCATATATACCTGCTTCAGGCTATAAACTTAAACACTATTTTTAAAAAAACGCATATCAGGGAGGGATGTGGGATTGGACTGGAGTTTCTAAAGGAACAACAATTAGCAGGTAAGTCTAATTTACTTTTCCTTTATGTCACTCCAGTCCAGTCCCGGAATCTCTGGGATATATCAGAGCAGTACAATCTAATGGGTGGGCCCTGCTAGACCAGCCTGAAGCACAGCCGTACCAAAACAGGTATCCGCCTCTGCTTGTAAGTCTAGCCTATAATGTTTCGCAAAAGAATTCATTGACGACCAAGTAGCCGCTCTGCAAATGTCCACAGGCGGTACCAAACTGTGCTCGGCCCAGGACGTAGCTTGTGCTCTCGTTGAGTGCGCCCTAAGTACTTTTGGAACTGCCTTACCTTTTAATAAATATGAAGAAGATATAGCTTCCTTAAGCCACCTTGCTATAGAAGCTTTAGAAGCTGCTTGACCCTTCCTTGGGCCTGCAAAGAGAACAAATAATCTATCCGACTTACGGAATTCTTGTGTTCTTTTCAAATACAATTTCAGTGTCCTACACACATCCAAAAGATATAACTTATTAATTTGACATTCTTTACTTTTCTTATCAAAAACTGGTAATGATACTTCCTGACTCATATGAAAAACCGATACCACCTTAGGTAAAAAAGAAGGAACCGGCCTTAAAAGAACTTTACCTTTTAAGAATAACAGAAAAGGTCTTCTACAAGATAAAGCTTGTAATTCAGAAATTCTTCGAGCAGACGCAATAGCCACCAGAAATACTACCTTAAGCGAAAGATCCTTTAGCGATGCTCGAGATAATGGCTCAAAAGGCTCATTTACTAAGGCCTCCAAAACCAAATTGAGACTCCAAGAAGGAACTCGTGGTCTGCACGGTGGTCTCAATAAAGTAACCGCCCTCAAAAAACGCTTCACATCAGGATGTGTTCCAATCGCTTCACCCTTTATCTTCCCTCTATAACAAGAAAGCCCCGCTAGTTGAACCTTTAACGACGCTGGAGCTAATCCCTTCTCAAAACCTTCCTGCAAAAAAGATAGAACTTGAGAAATAGACGTTCTCAACGCTTCAACGCCCTTGTTCTGACACCATGCCTCAAATATTCTCCACGTGCGAATGTAAGCCAAAGATGTAGCTTTCCTTCTTGACCTTAACAAAGTAGAAATCACTGCTGAAGAGTATCCCCTAGCTCTTAACCTTGCCCTTTCAAGAGCCAAGCCGTAAGCGAGAATCGATCCACTTGAGGCATGTGTAAGGGTCCTTGACTTAACAGGTCTTTTCTTATTGGTAAACGCCAAGGATGATCTACCAACAGTCTCATGAGATCCGCATACCACGGCCGTCTTGGCCAATCTGGAGCTATTAATATCACAAATCCCCTGTGACGCTCCACTCTTTGTAGAACTAGACCTATCAACGCCCACGGAGGGAAGATATATAGAAGCTGTCCTTTCGGCCAACTTTGATTTAGAGCATCCAGACCTTCCGACGTCCTTTCTCGTCTTCAACTGTAAAATCGATCGACCTTTGCCGACTCGAATGTTGCCATGAGATCCATCACCAGAATCCCCTAACGCTTTACTAACAACTGAAACACCTGAGTATGTAAAACCCACTCTCCTGGTTCCACCCTCACCCGACTCAGAAAATCTGCTTCGACATTGCTTACTCCTGCAACATGACTTGCAGACAAAGCCTCCAAGTTCTTCTCAGCCCAGATGAATAACTGCTCTGCCTCGGTCTCCAGAGGAATACTGCTTGTGCCCCCTTGACGGCTGATGTAAGCTACCGCGGTTGCGTTGTCTGATAGCACCCGAATAGCCTTCCCCCGAAGGTAATGCTGAAATGCTCGCAGAGCTAATATTACTGCTCTCAACTCCAATCTGTTTATGGACCACACTTTCTCTTCTCTGGTCCATTGACCTTGAGCAAACTTTCCTTCGAAGTATACCCCCCAGCCCACTAGACTGGCATCTGTTGTTAACTGGCACTCAAATTCCACCTTTTCCCCCAATATTACTTGACCAGCTAACCAATCTTGAGCACTACCCAAACTAAGAACAAATCCTGTTATGTATACTTGTAAATACTCATGTAAATAGCTGCAGTTATGACGTCCCATGTTTCATCCAAGTTCTCTGACCTTGTTCTCTGTAAAACCAAACAGTTTGTTGTTCTGGTATGTTGTTATATTGTGAACCGCACTGATGCTAAATAGAGCGGTATATAAGAGCCTGTAATAAATAAATAAAATAATAAAACTGGAGCCAATCCGGAGACTCCAGATTCATTCCCAACTCTAGCACCTCCGGTCTTAATCACCACTGTAGAGCTTGACGCGTTTCCGGAAGACATGGTAATTTCTTTGATAGTGGACTCCTTTGATGCGACCACCTTCTCAACAGTGCTCTTTGCAACGGTCGCATATGAGCGCTCGCCCATGGCACTAAGTCCAAAGTTGCTGCCATGGTTCCGAGCAATTGTAGATAATGCCATGCTGTGGGTTCCTTTCTTGTCAAAAAACTTTTCACCAGATTTTTTAATGCTAGCGCCCGAGAGCGAGGAAGAAAAACTCTTCCCTTTCTTGTATCGAAACGAGCACCCAAATGTTCCAGATTCTGTGACGGAAGCAATTTGCTCTTTGTCATGTTGACTATCCAGCCTAAACGTTTCAAAAATTCTACTACTCTGTCTGTTGCTAATCTGCCTTCCCTTTCCGATTTTGCTTGAATCAACCAATCGTCCAGGTAAGGGTGAACCAGAATTCCTTCTCTTCTTAATGCTGTCGCCACCACTACTATTACTTTTGTAAACATTTGCAGAACTGTTGCCAAACCGAAGGGCTATGCCTGAAACTGGAAATGACCCCTTGGAACTGCAAATCTTAAAAATGTTTGATGTTCCTGATGAATTGGAACATGCAGATACGCCTCTGTTAAATCCAGAGACGAGAGAAACTCTCCTTTCCTCACTGCCATTATCACCGATTTCAACGTTTCCATACGAAAATGAGTCACCCGAAGATAATGGTTTACTCCGCGATGATCCAACACCGATCGAAAAGAACCATCCTTCTTTGGAACTACAAAATAAATTGAGTATCGACCGGCACCTTGTTGACTTAACGGTACCGGTACAATAGCTTTCAAATTCAAAAGTCTTTGCAAGGTTTTGCAAACTGCTGCCCTTTTTATGCGTGCCTTGCAAGGAGATTGAACGAACAAATCGGGCACTGGATGTTGAAGTTCCAGCGCATACCCCTTTTGAATGATCTCTAACACCCACTGATCAGATGTGATTTGAACCCAGGCTGGATAAAAGTCCTGGAGCCATCCCCCTACGGGAATAACATCCACCTGGGTATCCCTCATCTCATTGTGATTTTCTTGGGTTTGCAGAGGTAGAGGAAGCTGCAAAACCTCTGCCTGCTCCCCTAAAACCTTGAAACCCCTGACTCCTAACAAGCTGGCATCCTCTCTGAAACTGACCAAAACGAGTGTTACGAAAACGACGAAAATCTCTGTATTGGCCTCTAGCTGCCTGGACTGAGCGTCCTAACCTCTGTCTATCCTCAGGCAGTCTGTCTCTCTTATAATCTCCTAAATCTTTTACCAACTTGTCCAAATCTTCCCCAAAAAGCAATTTTTCCCTAAAAGGAAGCTTGGAAAGTCTTGCCTTAGAAGAAGCATCTGCAGCCCAGCTTCGCAGCCACAAAGACCTTCTAGCTGCGACATCTGAGCCTATATCTTTTGATAACGCCCTGATAAGATCATAATGCATGCCAGCCAAATAAGCTGCTCCAGTTTCTAATTTTAATGCCTCTTCTACTGAATCTTCTACTGTGTTAGCATGCATTTTCTGTGACCAACGCAAACATGCTCTTGCTACCCATGCTCAACAAATGGATGCCTGAAGAGACAATGCATTTATATCAAACACTTGTTTCAGCAAAGTGTCCAACTTTCTATCATAACTATCCTTAAGAGCTGCACCACTCTCTACTGGAATAGTAGTTCTTTTAGTTACAGCTGAAACAGCCACATCTACTCTAGGTGGATTAAACAATTCTCAATCCCTATCCAATAGAGAATGCAGACGAGCCATAATCCTGGAGCCTCTTAAACCAGCCTCTGGTATATTCCACTCTTGCTGAATCATATCTTTAACCACTCTATGAACTGGAAAAGCCTTCTGAGATTTTCTAAACGCTTGCAACAAAGGATCCTCTAATACTGAATCTTCATCAGGCTCGAGATTGGCATATTCAGTGTTTTAAGGGTTTCCATAATTAGTGCTGGCAACTCTTCCCGCCGAAAAACACGCACTATTCTAAACTGATCCTCTTGGTCTATCATCTCTCCCTCTTCCAATTCTTCCTCCATATCTAAATCCCCATCTGAATGCAAATCTTCAGATGATATTGAAAAATCTTTTCCTATTTTCATCTTTTTACCATGTACCAGAGCCTCATTAACTTCCAAATGAATAGCAGAACGCTTTCTTCCCATGTCAGATACCAAGGATGATAAAATACCCTTATTATTAGTCTTAAAACTTTGCTGAATTAAAGTAAGAAATTCTTTTGAAAACAACGCCGCTAAACCTGAAGAAAAGACTGAAGGCATTACTGGTATATCTGGCATGGAAGAAGGACCCGCAACAGGCTCTGGTAAAAGTTGCGGGAGGGAATCCACCTCTACCTCTTTTAAGGGTGAGGAAGTATGTCTAACAGCCTCTGCCGAGACTTCTACAGCATTTTGTATCTCTGTATTTTCCTGAATACAGGATTTGCATACACCAGAATCCGATGAAATGCCCCTTTTTGAACCACAGACTAGACATTGTGGCTTTAAAGGCATTGTGCACTACAAATTTTCCAAGTAATAAAATATTAAATACTTACAACTACTCCTGATATAGGATTGCCCCCTTCAAGTTTTAAAAACGGCACAGTTTTTCTTTTTTTTTTAAACTGTAGCCTTCACAAATCAGTGAAGCAATCAAAATCAAAAAACTTTCCTTTTCTGTCTTATTCCATCGGGTCTCTTCTAGCAAAGCATTTCCGCCTATAGGAGCCACCCGGAAGTAACACGTTTCAACATGCCAGCTGATCTTTAAACAACTCGCTGAACGCCGTTGATATATGCACGCGCCAACACGGCACGGCCTTCATTAACAGTCACCTCTAAGATCTGCGCAGCAACAAAATATCTGTCGCTGCCAGTTAAAAAACGCTGTTTCTGCTTACCGGATCCCTGATAATAAGCTCTTTCTTGCCTCGGAGGTATCCGGAAGATCCGTGTGGGGGAGTATCGGTAATAACAAAAATCAAAGATGACTCCAGACTGCTAAGTACTCCTCTCCTAGCCCTAGTAGGATCAGGAGACTCACACTCACCCCTCAGCAATGTTTCAAAGAACTACGCGTCTTTAAATTGCTAAATAAGTTCCTTTAAAAGAGAGGAGGGGCATTTAGAGCTTTTAAAGGTATATAACCCTTTTTTTAAAAATAAAATAAAGCAAGCTTGAAGAAGGAAACTTGAAACTAAATTAAAATTAAAATCAAAATAAGAAATTAAAATTAAAACATTTAATTGTCCCTCAAAAAAGCCCAGGATCCCTAGGCTCTACAACCTGCAACTGCTTGGAGACTGAAAAAACTGGAGCGAGTGGGCAGTCCCTCAGGTGGTTATACGGATGACATCAGAAGAATGTTTTGATTCAGTCTCCAAGCAACTGCAGGAGGATCTGTATCCCAGAGATTCCGGGACTGGACTGGAGTGACGTAAAGGAACTTACCACTTGTGTCCCTATTTTATAAAATAAAGTGCATATGTGCTTTACTTTATAATATAGGTGCAAAATATGCATGTGACATGTGCTAAACTGAACGGCTTTTATAAAAATACCTCCACAGAGTGATGAGCACTGCTGTTATATGGATAGTGGCGATATTCAGTCCACTTTTCCATATTTTTTTTAAGTGCCTTCAAATCAATGCAAGGTATGACCGGAAGCAGATTGCCAGGCTTTCTTCCACTTTTCCATATAGGTATGTGGAAAAGATTAGGACAGCCGTTTCAGTTTTTGAATTTTGGCCCTAATGCTTATCTGTGTATTTTATAAGATCCCCCCACTCCACTCATTCTTGAGCCTCTATACATATAGGAGGCAAATCTATAAAGACATTCCAACATGTTATGTGGCCACAAGTACATGCAAATGCCTTCTTATAAAATAGTGGCTGGCGTAAAAGTATTCGCTTTGACATAATAGTCTATAATTTGCCAGTAGGTCTGCATAGCAGCAGAGTTTGGATGAAGCATGCAAATACCATGCAAATTAGTGCATGCTGTCATGCCAGCACAGTAATGGTTACTATGTTCATGTATTCTTATGCTGACTCTTGAGCACTTTAATAAACATGCCTTTCAGTTTATTTAAGTGATTAGAGGGTTAGTATCTCAAGAAGATGATTCAGAAGCAATTTCAACAATCTTTTTACAAGATCATAATGCATTACTATCTTTACCTTGAAGAGGAAAGAAGATAGAACACAGCATTCTGTTCTCAGTCTCACATTTGATGTCAAAATGTATCTGAACAAATGCAACAAATAAATAGTTATGAAAAGACATTCTCTTTCATGATTACTACTTACACATACAAGGTGGCAACTTGCCTCCACTGATTTTTCCCATGTGTAAATATGTAAAATGCTTCCTCTGGCTCTACATGCCACTCCTGCAGAGTCCTTTCTAAAATACTGCCAGAATTGTGTATGTTTCAACTTTGACGTCTCAAGTCCAATCTCAATGTACTTTCTCAAATTTGCCTTCACATGTCAGTAGTAGTAGTAGTAGTAGTAGTTGAAGAAAAGAACTCCCAACTTACATGTCTCATAATAGGCCTAATTTACTTAGATTTTTTTCATATTCTGTGGCAAAAAACTTATGGGTCAATATTTAAAAGATTTTTGCACATAAAATCAAGATTTAGGAGCTCTTTTATTAAAGGTTTGCACCTACCATGCAATTAGCAGCAAACGTAACATAAGGTAAGTGCAATCATCGTGCGCTACCTGTCAGAGGTGTGCCCAGCAAGTTCCCAGCAATCAGCGTACGACAGAGCACTGTAATGTGCAAAAGATTAACATGGGTGTCCCTAACAATACTCATAAAAGTATTGGTATTTGCGCTCATGCAAACTGCCACATTTCCACTGAGTGCACAGCAATTGCCCTCATGCTAGCAGCAGTGGACTCTCTACTCCTAACCTGCCCACTTCCCTCTCTACCGTGAGATGGTTACTTACCATGCTTTTTAGTGGCTGGTTCCTGGCATGCATGCACACCAGTGTTCTCGGCTGCCAGTTACCACGCTAAAATGTGTGTTAACTGGTTAACAGCCTTTAGTAAGAGAGACCTTTAGCTGGGTAACTCCACCTGTTTAACAATGTGACCCTTTTAACCAGTTGAAATTGAAAAACCCACAAATTTAACCAAACAAAAATGTCCCTGGAGTAAAATTTTGAATTTAGCACTAACTGGAGGACTATCCTAGTGGCTACAGCAGCAAGTTGAGAAGCGGAGAAGCAAATCCCACCAGCATTCTTTGGGGGTATTTTACTAACGGATGCTAGCTAGCAGCACATGTTCTGGTGTGCGCTGAAGGTGCGCAGGGACACACATTGCCAGCTAGTGCAGGGTCATGACAGCGCTGGATGATTCCTGCGCTGACTATGCAACTTGCGTTAGGGTCGCGAGTGGGTGGGTTAGGGGGTAGACTGGGAATGGTGAGCCCAGAACAATTAGAACTATGTTCATACTATGCATTAATTGCATTAGCGTGGGTTCAGCTAACACCACCTCAATAGGTGACGTTAGGTGCACCTGTGCTAATGCAGCATGCACTATGGGACAGGGCCCCACATTAACTGCCTTGAAATGCCTTCAGAAAACAGCTCAAAACATATCTCTTCTCCGCACACTACGGAGAAGACTTCTCACACCCAAACTCATAAGCTTCCATGACACACAGCACTTTACCTAATACTACCGATGTCAAAGGACAACTCCAAGGCCACATAGCCCCTAACCATGCACACCCTAAGCTAAGAATACCTATATAGAGTTAGCCTGTACTTAGTTGCAGTCCTTAATCCTTATTTGAGACTGTCTCATGGAAAGTTATCTTGTAAAAAATTACCTCCTGTTCTATGCAATATGTTTTAGCTCACTGTAAACCGCCCCGATCTATGGAAGGGGCGGTATAGGAAAATGTAACAAATAAATAAATGCTTTCCATGCCCTGACAGTTAGCGCAGTGCTCTTGCATCTAATGCGCCATGGTTTCAGTACTATTGTTGAGTTCCATGCAACACCTTAGTGCCCATTAGTAAAAGACCCCCTTTGATGGCCACATAGATTTCATCTCCGAAGAATCCTAAGAACATTCCTGCCTCTCTCTCCCCCTACAACAATCTGTACTTCCCTGGGACAAATCTTAACCTCAGATTATGTCCGGTAGCAAACCCACCCAATTGGAGAATTCTGTGGGACGGAACACCAGGGCCAAAAGAGCAAAACCCGATCCACCATCACCGCACAAAATGGCGAATCAACGAGAAACCATGGAGGGTATGCAAGAGCTACTAGTGGAAATCCGGACAGTCCAGGCCATGGTGGCAGCAAACGGTGCATCCCTCAGTGGAGTCCAAACAGATATAAACGAACTAAAGGAACAGATGAGCATACTCACTGGTAGAATGAATTATATGAACACAAGGCTTACAGCTCAGGAGGAGCGCATGAAACAAGTATCAAAAAACGCCAAAAAAATCATACATTTGGAGCGCAACTTAGAAGAACTCAACAATAGGTCACGCAGGAATAACATCCGCATCCTAGGAATTCCAGAGGGTGTAGCGGGTACTAATGCAGTGGCATTTTTGGAAAAGCTGCTACCCAAATTGCTACATTTAGAGTTCTCGCATCCATTTGAACTCAAGAGGGCCCATCGTGTTCCGGCGCAAGCAGGCCCACATACCCGTGCCAACCACGGCCCATGATTACATCAATCACCTGAAATACAAGGCCTTACAATTGCCAACTTACAAATCAAACTTTCAGCTTACGCAGATGACCTACTTTAGTTTGATCAAGCCACCTCTATTACAGCAGTACTTAAGGTGATTGAGGACTATTCCAAACTTTCTGGATATAAAATCAATTGGTCAGTCAGTAGCTTTTCCACTTAATAAACTGACTCCCGCTTCGGTCGTAGCTTCTTTTCCGTTCTTGTGGGAACCTTGGGGGTAAAATACTGTTCTATCCTAGAGGAAACATTGCAACTAAATGTTAAGACCATAACCTAGACAATTCCTGCCTTCACCTTGAAGTGGTCCCCTCTTCACCTTTCATTGTGGGGCTGGCTAGAGTCAATAAAGATGGTTCTAGCACCTAAAATTAACTATGTATTAGAGATGTTTCCTCTATCTTTGCCACCCTCAGTATATCAAACGCTGGAGCGCCTGCTTGTCACTTTCCTATGGAATGGCAAAACACCTACAATCGTGACAAAGAAGCTAAAGATGGATAAATTAAGAGGGGGAGTGCAATTCCCTGACTTTCAGTAGTGTCATCTTGCATTTATTCTCAAGCAGGGAGCCAGGTGGACTTCTGTGGGAGAGGACCTGCAAAAACCAATTTGATTGAAGCTTGAGGAATGCTTAGCGGCACCGACCCCCATGGCATTAATGCTAGGCATGCATCATGCAAACCTCTCAGGGGTAGATAGGGTTATATCCGCTACACAAGAAGTTTTCCAAACCCTGACAACTAACTTAGGGAAGGAAAATCCCCCTTCGACCTAAATCCTGATAAGGCATAACCCAATAATTAAAATTCAACGTAAGGTAGTCTCATGGAAGCAATGGCAAGCGTACGGTTTCTGGACAATAGAGCAGTTAATTAATGCAAAGCCATGGAAGTCATTTGCAGATCTTCAAGCTGAGTTTGGGTTGCCCCTTACTTGTCACTATCAATGGCTTCAATTGTGTCATTGTATATCGAAATCCAAATTGAAAATCAAGAGCCTCTCGGAGGAATGGGACCTCTCTAAACTGATCAATTCTATTAGAAGCATAAAGGGAGTGTCTTCAGTATTTTATACTTTGTTTAGGCACCCTCTAATCTCCTGGGACTAGAAAAAATCTGGGAGAACGTCTTGGAGACCCCTCCTTCTCCTCAGGTTTGGCCTCTTCTTTGGGGACCCTTGACTAGGGTATCAAAATTTGCTGCCCTCACACAAACTCCATTTTTATGCCCACAAGCTTATATTACCTGGTTTGTATATCTAGATGGGATTTGGCCATAGGTAACAAATGTTGGTCGTGTCACAATGCAATTAGCACCTTGGCACATGTAATGTTCTCATGCTCTAATGTTCAGATCTTTTGGACGCAAGTTTGGGATAAGATACAAAGAATATTGTGCTTCCGAGCCCCATTAACTTGACAGATAGTCATGAAGCACACCACAGCAGAAATTCCAGTCCTGGAAAAGGAGAAATTTTTCCTTTTCAATTCATGATGGCTGTTGCATTAAAGCTGATAGTTTCAAACTGGAAAGATCCTCTTAAATTAGATGGGCACTTATGGTGGAACCTGGTGTGTCTATATTGCAAATATGAAAAAACTCATCAAAAGGTCACGTTCAGATGGGGCCATAAGACAAATAAGTGGCGCTATTTGGGCAAATATGCTGCTACTGCTAATATATGATAGAAGTATTCCCAGGTGTGGTGTAACTCCTATGTGTGTGTAATCAAAATGGTTAATTTTGAAACTTTTATGAACCAGCAAAGAGACAGGAGAGGAGGGGGGTGTTGGGAATTTTGACTTTCTGGTATTGTTATATTGTTTTGTAAAAACTCAAAAAATATGAATAAAAAAAAGACCCTCTTTATGAGCGTGTGCAAGTCATTTCACCTTCCATTACCTCAGCTCTCTGAGGAAAATAACTAGTATACTCCAAAATAATCCAGCTTGAGCTACTATTAAAAAGGCATAAGCTAAATTCATAAATAAAGTAAGCTAGGTATCCCGGCCATACAAATAGCAGATCTAAATCTACCCATTCAAATTTTGAACAGATAGATTTATCCAGATAGTCAATCACACTACTAGCCAGATAAATGCGGCTGAATATCAGAGTAAAGACAATAGGGCAAATTTACATGGTTCTCTTTTCCATTTAGTGAAGATTTTGAATATTGACCCCTTAATACAGTCACTCCAAAACATATTATAATAGGGTGGGATATTCTTCATGTCTGCAATGAGCTTATAATGATTTTCACTCCAGGATACTCACTGAGCTATTTTAGCAGTTATCACTGCGGCTTGCAAACAACCCCATATTCCAGCTTGATACAGAAATCGTTCGCTATAATCTGAACATTTCAGATTCGCATATTCTGAGCCGTCGTCAAGTTCTTGCCAAGTATTAAGAATATTAGTCTTGTTTAATGTTTCATCAAGGGCTTGGCACCAATATTTAAAAGCAGCCCTGCAACATATCAAAGTACAGTCAGAGCACAGTAAAAGATACACACATAGATTCATTTCTGCTTATGTGAAAATATGCTTGCATGAATAGCCACCTCTTCTCCAACACCCAAAGTCGACTTCCTGTTTGTGGCAGGAATTCTGCATCAGGCGTCAGAGAGACGGTAGCAAACAGCCCTGCTACTTTGAAGTTTAAAGGTAAACACTGCGGGGCAGTTTGTGCTCATTGCTGCAGCTGCGGCGGCAGCGGTAGCAGCAATGGGCACTCCTGGAGGGCCGGCGCTCTAGGCGACTATCTAGTTTGCCTAATGGTAGTGCCAGTCCTGCTCATACTGCTAGTTAGTGGCTGGCATGGTAAATTTATTTTTGCATTGCTTCAGATGGGAAATCAGGCATTCTGGGTCCCAAGTTGGAACCACTATTTTTTAAAGGAGTCGGTGGTGTCAGGAACAATCACCACTCCCCGGATCAAAGCCCCTACCTGACACCCTCAACATGTACCCTCCCATGCCCTGAATCCCCTGGGCACCCCTGGGCACCTATCACGGGTTCCTCTGGTGGTTATTGGGCATGGCAGGAGTGATAAGCAGTTTCTCCTACCCAGTTGTCATCTGGGCTCCAAAGGGTGCCAAAATCCCCTTAGCGGTAGTCTCACAGTACTACTGCTATGGGTCAAGCTGTCAAATAAGGGAGCATGCTTATTAATAGCTGAAAATGAAACAAGCAAACAGCATTTTCATGTATTGCCCTTTTGTTTTATTTTCAAAATGAAGCAAAATAAAATAGACAATGTTGTTGATACTTTTTATTTCATTTCAGACAACCTCCACTAAGAGCAATAATCTTTGTGGAACACCAGTCCTACTGAAAGATAATGTCCTTGGGATGCTTCTTGATAATCAACTATCTTTTGACCAATAAATGAATATATTAGAGAGAAAATTTTTCTTCTTTCTCCATACCTTGTATACTTTCAAGGCACTCATTCTATCACATATGCATTTATTATTTCTAGTTTAGATTACTGTAATTCTTTCTACCTAGCTCTTAAAGTATCTCAGATTTAAAAAAACTCCAACTAATTCAAAATGAAGACATTAAGCTTCTCACTGGAAAAAAGAGGTACAATCATGTGACCCCTCTCCTGAAAAAGAATCATTAGCTCTCTATAACACATAGGATAGCATTCAAGATTGTAATTCTGTTGCACAGAATGTTTTATTTGAGATTGCCACTTTTCCTAGCAAGTTTCATATTCCTTAATACACCAATGCAAATCCTACACTCCTCTACTCAGAATCTTCTGGTGGTTCAATTCTATTCCAAGATGCAACATGAAAGTATATGTTGTAGTTCATTTAAAATTTGATAAGGTGGTTTACAATGAAAACAACTTCAAGAAACAGAAAGGAACTCCAACTGCATAGGAAAGGAAACTAGCACCACATAAAGGGGAAATGAGAAAGTCAAGAAAGATAAAGATAAGACAATGACAGGCCAGCAGATTATGATAATACAGGGAAGGCTAATTGGAACAGGTGTGTTTTGAAGCTAGGGTAGGAGGGCTAGGGGGGAAGGGGGTTTTGGGGAGAGCATTCCAGAGGGTTAGTAGAAGGAAGTACAGTCAAACCTCGGTTTTCGTATGCCCCAGTTTTCGTATGCTTCGGTTTTCGGCGTCTTTTTTCATTGAGATTTTGTCCCGGTTCTCGTACATCTGCTCGGTTTTCGTACAGTTTTAAAATGGTCCGTTCCAGGGGGGGTCGTTCACTAAAGTACAGTACTTAGCTTGTTTTTGCGATCCAGACCTCTTTGCTTTCAGCGATTCTTTGAGAAATACAGTAGCAAGAATCAAGGAGTGAGAGTGTGGCCGATCTGATGTTTCCGACACGCTCAATTAGAGGACTCCCTGCTGGGACTCCCCACTGATGGCGAAACTTTGATGGGTCTTCCAAACATGCCAGTCCTGATGGGTCTTCCAAACTTGCTGCTGAGCATTTCTTCCAGCTTGCAATTTGCTTTTGAGATGGAATCGGAGGCGGGTGAGACAGTCAGCGATCAGATTACAGTGCTGTATCTGTGTGTGTGTGCTGTCCTGTGACGATCAGGCAGGTGAGAGAAGTGACAGGAGCTGTTCTACTGGATGAGACTTTGGGGACCCGTGTTGCTGCAGCCATTGCCACATGGCTCTGGAACACATGCTTCAGCTCTGCGTTCCAGATTGCCTGAGCGGGAGAGTGGTGTTTCCGGTGGCTGTGGCTGGTGCCTTTACTGGAGGCTTTTTTTTGTGGATCCTTCTTGTTTTTTTCTTTTTTTTAAATTCCTGTGCCTGATCTCCTCTCTGGGTATCTGGCTGAAGATTTGCATCTTGATCGTTGTGCTGTTAATCTTTCTCCCTTCTCACAGTTTAAACAATTTTTTTTTTTTTTTTTTAGTGCCATCAAGTCAGTGTTGACTCATAGTGACCCAGCTACCTCTGGGTTTTCTTGGCAATGTATCACCAGAAGTAGATTGCCAGCCTTTTCTTCTGAGGCAATGGAGGGTAAAGTGACTTGCCCAAAGTCACAAGGAGTGCCAGTGGGAATTGAACCCTTGATCTTCTGGGTACGAGGCAGTTGCTCTAACCACTAGGCTACTCCTCCACTCAAAATACCAAAAATACCTCTGGAGCACCATCTTGTGGCCAGAAGTGGGATTGATTCTCTTCCTGATTGACTTCAAATTGCTAAAAGTTCTCATTGTGCCTTGACACAGACTTTGAGGGGAGCAGTGATCTGAGAATGGTCCGTACCAAACTCATCCGCCTGCCCACGTGACTTGGCCACTCATTTCCCGGAATCGAGCACTCATACAAAGCATCCCATGGGTTCGTGACTCAGTCTGCCTTTGTTTCTCGTTGAGTGAGCATTACCCCGCGCATTCATTGAGTGTGACTGCTAAATAAGCCACCATGGGGCCAAAGAAAGTTCCGAGTGCCAGCCCTTTGATGATAAAGAAGGTGAGAAACACGATAGAATTCAAGAAAGAACTCGTAGCAAAGTATGAAAGTGGCGTATGCGTGGCTGATCTCGCCAGGATGTACAGGAAGTCCGCATCAATGATCAGTTCCATCCTGGTGAAGAAAAATGAAATCAAGGAAGCTGATGTTGCAAAAGGAGGAGTAAATGTGCTAACGAAACAGAGATCGCAAACAATCGAAGATGTTGAGAAGTTGTTGTTGGTGTGGATCAACGAAAAACAGTTAGCGGGAGATAGTGTTTCGGAGTCGATAATTTGTGAAAAGACAAGGCTGTTGCATGCGGATCTCGCAAAGAAAATGCCTGGAACGAGTGCCTATGTTACTGAATTTAAGGCCAGCAGAGGCTGGTTTGACAAATTTAAGAAGCGAACTGGCATACAAAGTGTGGTAAGGCATGGCGAGGCTGCAAGTTTGGACAAACGTGGGGCCGCAGAATTCGTTGATGAATTCAAGGAGTACGTAGAGGCTGAAGGATTCCTCCCCCAACAAGTCTTCAATTGTGATGAAACAGGCCTCTTTTGGAAGAAAATGCCAAAGAGGACCTACATCATGCACGAGGAAAAGGCACTGCCAGGACACAAGCCTATGAAGGATAGGCTAACTTTTGTTGTGTGGTAACGCTAGTGGGGATTTCAAAGTGAAGCCTTTACTGGTGTATCACTCTGAAAATCCCCGAGTGTTCAAGAAAAACAATGTCATCAAGAGTAAATTGTGTGTGATGTGGAAGGCTAACAATAAGGCATGGGTCACGAGGCAAATTTTCATTGAGTGGGTTAATGAAGTGTTTGGCCCGAGTGTGAAGAAACACCTCCTGGAAAATCAATTGCCACTCAAGTGCCTCCTGATAATGGACAATGCTCCTGCTCATCCTCCAGGCTTGGAAGATCAACTGTTGGAGGAGTTTAGTTTCATCACAGTGAAGTTCTTGCCCCCTAATACCATTCCTCTCATCCAGCCCATGGATCAGCAGGTCATTTCAAACTCCAAAAAACTCTACACCAAAGCACTGTTTCAAAGGTGCTTTGAAGTGACCTTGGACACTGAATTGACCCTAAGAGAGTTCTGGAGGGATCACTTCAATATCCTCAATTGCATAAGCCTTATAGATAAGGCTTGGCAGCACTGTTCCCTCTAAGCTGTGCGCGTGTGCACGCGCACACACCTCGCTGAGCGAGCGCACATACTTTACAACAGAGCGCACAAAAATTACAGCTCTGATTCTGATAGAAAGCAACACAGACGTCCTAAAATTTAAAAGTTATGATTGTAATTACTAGAAATTTCCCGCTTCATTTAGTAATCGTCTATTTTCATTTAATTTGATTAAAATCAGTGGTGTACATACTGTATTCTGACGTGTAGTCAAATTTTAAAGTATATAACTCCGAGTGTCGTTATGTGACGCACAAAAATTTAACCTTCCTTCAAAAGCTGCACACAGCTGATATTTTATGCGCACACAGCCTACAGAAAATTAGAGGGAACATTGCTTGGCAGGGAATAACTTCCAGGACGTTGAACTCTGCTTGGAGAAAATTGTGGCCAGAATGTGTCTTCGAGAAGAATTTTGAAGGGTTTGAGGCTCACCCTGACGACCCTACGCCTGTTGTGCAATCTATTGTGTCTTTGGCGAAGTCCATGGGGTTGGATGTGAGTGGCTAGGATATGGAAGAGTTGGTGGAGGACCACAGGGAAGAGCTAACCACTGAAGAGCTGCAAGACCTTCAACTGGAACAGCAACAGACGGTAGCTGAGGAAATTGCTTCAGAGGAGGAGGAAGAAGAGAGAGGAGAGATGGTGCCTTCTTCAGTGATTAAGGACATGTGTGCAAAGTGGAGTGAATTGCAAAGTTTTGTGGAGAAATTTCACCCTAACAAAGCTGTTGCAAGCCGTGTCTGCAACATGTTCAATGACAATGCCTTGTTCCATTTTAGGCAAATCTTAAAGAGACTCCAGAAACAGACCTCTCTGGACAGATGTTTTGTGCGACAGGGGTCCAGTGACTCTCAAGCTGGTCCTAGTGCCAGTAAAAGACAAAGAAGGGAAGTAACCCCGGATAGGGCCTTGATACCTGAGGTCCTTATGGAGGGGGATTCCCCTTCCAAACAATAACCTCTCCTCCTCCCTCTCCCCTCCTCACCGTCTTCCATATGCCAGCAAGAGTCTTCAATAAAGGTAAAAGTGATGTTAAATGTTCATTTATCCATTTCATTAGTCATTTATATTTATTTCTCATTGTTTTCTGTATGAAAAATATAGTTATTCTCTATAAAATGTATTTTTTGTGAATATTTTTGAGTGTCTGGAATAGATTAATTGGATTTACATTATTTCTTATGGGAAATACTGCTTCAGTTTTCATACATTTCGGTTTTAGTCAGACTTTTTTGAACAGATTAATCATGAAAACCGAGGTTTGACTGTAGAATGCGGATTGATGTGTAGATTCATATCTAGCTTGTGGGGCAAAAGGAAGATCCTGTTAAGACTGTGCACTAAACACACATTTTTAGCAGATAATAAGTTCAAAGCCTCCACAGTAACTGTCAGGGGTGTGATCAGCATGTTCCTGACAGTTAATGTGCAGATGTGTATGCTAAAATGCAGCGCAATTAACGTACGTGCATCTAACAATACTCATAGAAGTAGCATTAGGTGCGAGCATGCTAATTGTCACATTGATAGTGAATGCACGCTGACGCCAACGCAAACCACAATACTCAGTCAACACTCACATGCTGCTCCAACCCTCCTAGTCCCTGCCCCATTGTCTGATGTCAATTAACACTCGCCTTAGCGATCACTCACTGTCATGCTCACACAAGGTGTCACTGCAGACATCGAGCATGCATTCAAAAAATGTTAGCCACCCAGCGGGCTTAGTATAAGGGTGTAAGTATTGGTCAACTCTTGAACGATAGACTTCTTGTCAAAACAGTTCTGTTACGTTCAGTACAACAAACTGGGAAACAACCCCTTAAATTGTTACTCCTCTCTTCTTATATGTTCAGCAAGTAAATAACTCTTATTTTAAGATCTACCTGGACGTCTCAGACTAGCAACAATTCCTTAGACTGAAGCATCAATAACGGAATATGTATGCTTAAACACATCAACGACCTCCACGGTAGCAAACTGCAGCACATATGTTTAGCGAAGGCAATTCTAGTTTAAATGTCACTTAAATATGACTCAAAAATGAATGATTGTAATTAACTTTCCTCGACGCTAATCCTTGCGGCTGTTCTCCTGAGCCATTATAAAAGGATCCTGACGCTTCCCCCCAGCGCCTTCGTAGCATTTCACCTATTTGGGTTCTTCAGGGGATCTATAATAGACCCTGTGAACAAACAGAATAAAACGAAGAATTATTCCCAACTTTATCAAAAATCTCTCCAAAAACCCATACAAAATAAACCAGGCCAAAGTGTGGAAATACTCACTGAAAATGCTGCCCGCGTCTAAAATTGAATCTCTTCTCATTTACTCCCTTCAAAAGCATTTATCATCGCAAAAGCGAAAAGACGCTGTGCATGCGATCTGAAGTCATCAAAGCTGTATTTAAAGGCGGGACATAATCTAACGTGGCTATCTCCTCCCCTTCAACGTTATTGCAAGTGCTGAAAATCCCCTTAATGGGCACTGCACTGAAAGCCTGTGAAAAATTCTAGTTCCAGTCAACCCTCCCCACTCCATTAACTATTTCCAAAATGAATAAATTTACATACATGCCGACCATTCTATCATTGCATTTAACCCATTCGGTGTGACTATCCAATTTGTGAATCCATCTCTGTTCCCTTCGGATCAAAGCCTGATCATGAGTGCTATCCCCATTACCACAGTCAACTTTGCCAATACAGAAACATAACAATTGTTCAAAACTATGCCCCTTGTCTAAGCAGTGTTGGACTATGGGGGCTGTCACTGTTCGACATCGTAACTTACTCCGATGCTCTCTCATTCGTATCCGAAAGGAGCGTAACGTCTTACCTATGTAAAGGAGGTCACACGGGCACTTGACTGCATAAACCACCCCCATAGATTCGCATGTCGTGAAAGACGATATTACATAATTTATCTGGTGATAGGTGAATGAAGTTGTTTCCCAAGTAATCTCACATATATCACATGCCCCGCAGTATCTGTGCCCCTTCTCCCCCATCTCTGCAGCTACTCTAGGTAAGACCGTCGGACTCAGATGTTCCTTCAAATTATGGTGCCTTCGCCAGACGCACCGCAATTTCTTCCCCGCTAGACCTGGTACTGCTAGCAATACATTCTTATGTCTCTGTAGACTCCGCTGAATATCTCGACTCAATGGGGAAAATTTCGTAATGAGACTCACGGTATCTCCATCATCACTAGTCCTACGACGTAATGGAGCAAGAAGCAGATTTCTATTATTATAGAGAGCTCTCCGATATGCATTCTTAACCACATGATGCGGGTAACCCCGTTCAAGGAAATTAGCCACCAACTGACGTGACTGCCGTTTAAACTCCTCATCGCTCGAACAGTTCCTACGGAAACGGAGAAACTGCGAGAACGGGAGACCCTCTTTTAATGGTCTGGGGTGGGCGCTACGATAATGAAGTAGCGTATTCCTATCAGTGGGTTTCCTAAATATAGACGTTTTCCAGTGCCCCCTTCCCCTAGTGATGTTAACATCAAGGTAGGTTATCGTATCTCTATGATAAACAAACGTAAATCTAATATTACCATCAAGTTGATTGATCCACTGAAAAAAGGAGAGCAATTCCCCTTCCGACCCTCGCCAAAGCAAAAAAACATCATCTATGTATCTCTTCCATGTTATAATGTTCGTGGCAAAGGGAGAACTACCCAACCAGCGGTCCTCAAAACCGGCCATATAAAAATTCGCTATCGAGGGGGCACAGGTGGCTCCCATAGCCACCCCCGATATCTGTTTAAAGAGCTCTCCCTCAAAAGAAAAGTAGTTATCGTATATGGCTAACTGTGCAAGTCCCATTAGAAATTCAATCATGCTTGCTGAGAGGTCCCCTCTAGTCAATAACGTGGTTCTAACTATTTCCAAAGCTGCCTTTGGGGGATATTAGTATAAAGTGAAACTATATCCATCGTAACAAGAAGAACAGCAGTATCATCCGCCCAACTATCAAGATCCCGTAAAATACATAAGAAACTAGTAGTGTCCCTTAAATATGCGGGAATCTTTGGTAGCAATGACCATAAAAACGAATCCACGAAAGTGGATAGTGGCTCGAGTAAACTACCCCTAGTTGAAACTATTGGTCTGCCAGGGGGTCTGGCTAGATCTTTGTGAATTTTTGGCACTAAATAAAACTTAGCCACTGTGGGGGAGATCACATTTAAATACTTGAATTCTTTCTTAGAAATCAATTTATTTGATAATGCTGAGGTTGTCCTATCTTTGATAGAATCTCGTAACAGGGGCCCCGGATCAGCGGGTAACCTCTCATAGGTGGTGATTTCCCCCAGTTGCCGTAATGCTTCTTGTTTATAATGTTCTCTTTTCAAAACCACCACTGCCCCTCCCTTGTCCGCCCGTTTGATCACAATATCCGAACGCCGTTTCAAAGAACACAAAGCTTGATTCTCTGAATGTGTAAGAGCATGATAAACCAAGGTCTTAGACTGTTGCAGATCATGTACATCTTTCAGAACTAACTGTTTGAATATCTCCACGCCCGGATGTACTGGGCCCGGAGGAGACCAGTTAGACTTAAGAGGCAGCGGTATTCGAGATGGCTCCTCTTGATCCCCACTAGTCACAGTCAATGATGTAATACAAGAAGGGTGTTCTGCAAAAAATTGTTTTAATGATAATTTCCGTAGAAACCTTTCAAAATCAACATGAAACTGAAATGAATCAAAATTTGTTCTGGGGACAAAAGATAGTCCTCTGCTCAAAACTACCACCTCCTGTGGGGTTAAAGTGACTCCAGAAATATTCACTACTAAATCGGACTTATAAGTGGATGGTCTACCTCTCCTTATTTCTTCTTCGGAGGAGCTCGTTCGCGAGACTTCACTCGATCTGACTCTTTCTTCTTCTTGTCTTTTTGTTGATCCTCCTTGTCGCGATCTAAAAAATGCCCATTCCTTCCTGAGGCACCAGAATCAGTGGACACACCATCATCGGTAGACTCATCAAATTCTACTCGTTTCTTAGTTTTCTTCATTTTCTGTCGGGTGTTCATCCACGGGTAAATGTACCCTACAGTGTAGTCCGCATGGTCCCTTTGGAGTTTTTTTGTCTTCTTAATCATAATTTCCTGATGAACTGTGGACAATTGTTGTTTCAAATCATCCATTATATTTTTATAGATCTGATCATCCTCAGAGGACTTTAAACGATTTTGAAGATCCTCTATTTCTTTAGTCAATTTTTGAACATCTGTCTTCACCGTATAAGGGCACCTTAGTACAATGGACCCTACAATTTGGAACAACCTTTCACTGGACATTAGCTAGAATCTCCTTATAAAAAGTTCACACATTATTTTCAACAAGGAAACTGTGGCTATAAGTAATCTTTTATGATGCCTAACATGAGGAGGTCATCGCGACTGGAGCACAAGGATTAGGTCTTAGTTCTCTCTTTCATTCCTTATCGTTTTCCTATTAACTCTTCTTTAAATTTCATTTTTATGTTATTACCTCATTTACTGTGAATAATTCTAATTTTACTGTAAACCACATAGTTGCATTGATGAGATATGAGGTATATCAAATATTATAAACATAAACGAAAGGAGTCATTTTATTTATTTATTTAGCTGTATTTATATCCTGCTTTTCACTGGGTCAAAGTGGTCAACTGGGGGATACATTTACCACAAGAGGATACTAATACTCAAAGGGAGAGATACGTGTTGTGTTGGTTTTAAATATTTTTGAAGGCCTGATTGTTTGCAGTGAAATTTCAGCCAAAGACGTCATGCTTTTGCCCCTTATGATATGGAGGACCGCAAGGGTCAGTGTTTAATCTCTTTCTGTGTCCAGTGGCAGCCCTGAATCCCTGATTCAAAGCTCTAAACCTAAGACTTTCAATATTTTTGTACATCAAGTTCTGGCATCTATATTGGTAACTACTTATATCCTGTTATATGTAAATATAAATGAGTAAATGTTTGTAACCTAGTCACTGGTAAAAAGAAAACTCCTTTTGTGATGACATACAGCATTATGAGACTGTTGTATGAAAGAGTACTGATGTTCACAATATCATTAGCCCACATTAAAAGAACTCTTAAATTACTACTTCAATTATATACTCGTTAAGTATTGCTGAAGCTTTTAACATGCATTATTTAGCTGTTGAGAACATCAATACAAGTTCTAAGCAAAGTACTGCATAATTATACATATCTGATCATTATCTATGAATCCATAATAAAAGAAAAAATGTGCAAACATTAATGCAGATTCATTAGTGTGTTAACACATTAAGGGACATTGTAATGGAGTATATAGAATGTTACCAAAATCAAAGAAAGAAGTTCGTGCCTTCCTTGGATTGATTGGCTGTTACCGCCAGTTCATCCCTAATTTTGCAAAGGTGGTAGAATCGTTAATCAATCTCCTCTGGAAGAGAGCTCCTAAATGGATCCAGTGATCACACTGGCCTTTCAGCGTCTAAGGAAGGCTATGTGCTCTGAGCCCATCCTGATTAGCCCTGATTTCTCTCTACCATTTATTGTGCAAACTGATGCCTCAGAGGTGGGCCAAGGAGCCATCAGGGGTGAAGAACACCCCATAGCATTCATCAGTAGGAAGATGCTTTCACAGAAGAAGCATTATGCGGTGATCGAGAAGGAAGCCTTGGCTGTCCATTGGGTGCTTGAAAATTTCAAATACTACCTGCTCGGCCATTCATTTACACTAATAATGGACCACCAAACCCTCAAGTGGCTGGCTTAACATGAATCCAACAGCTGCATTATGCAGTGTTTTTTTGTCTTGTCAGCAACACTTCCCTGGTGGCCAGTGGACGCCAGGGCAGGTGCGACACAAAATATAAGGTTAAGATTGGAGAGTCTTCTGAAGGCCCAAATGGGAGTTGGTCCTTGTAGTTTCCTTTGCTCCAATCTTCAATGAAACAATCAAGCTGAGTGGTGGGAATTAATAAGGCTTTTATTTCCCTTTTCACAGTGGTTCTAAATAGTGGGTTACAACTTTAAAGCAAATGTCCTTAACTCAGGTAGAAAACAAACTCAGGGTTCAAAGCAAAAACTGTTATATGTCACAGGAATGGAGGTGCTCAAACAAAATACAGAATGCTCTGCTGGCAATTCACCCAATCACAAGTCTGGCAGTGACTCTAAACTTTCAGAAATACAAAGTGTACAGTCCATCTCATGGTCAGATAAATCTCCTGCCAGTTCCACTTGCATTGGCTCGTTATCGGAAAACTCTGATTCTATATCCCTGGTTTCTTGTAAAACACATTCAGGGGTTTTGTATATTTTCTGTAGCAGTTCCCAATGTCCTTGGCCTAGCCTAGGGCGTCAGCCATGTGCTGTACTAGGCTTTAAAGTACCCTCTTTCCTTAGAGGCTTTATAGCAGCTTTATCATAGCTTTTACCATTCACAGCTTTCTTATCAGGCATACATTTCTCATACCTTGTCTGGCAGCAATCCTCAAGTAACCGGCTTTCTTCCACTGCCTGCTTTTCCCAGGCAGCAGCTTGGTGAATTCCTTTTCTATGAAAGTTAGGCTTACCCTGTAGCCTTTGACTTCCTTCTCCTGGTGAAGGCCTGCCTCTGTACAAGCCCAGCTTCTGGCTTTCTGACTCAGGGTGGCTTGGCTTCTCCAGCTGATTCTTGTTTGGCTTAGGGTTGCAGTTACAGCAGTGCTTTTGCCTCTGAGGGCAAACAGCTCTCGGTTTGGCTTGAGCTGACACCTCCTTAGGTCCTTCCTCAGCTCCTGGGAAATCACCTCTCCCTCTTGGGAATCCTCTAGCACTAGAGTAGTCAGGTTTCCACTTCCACCTCTCACTCTCTGTGCTGCCAGTGATTCTCCCCTTGCTTCTGCTTGGGCTGCTGCTTCTGCTGGTGCTTCTATCTCCGAGGCTGCCGGTGCTCCTTCTGCCTCTTCTCCTTCCTCTCTTCCAGTCTTCCACACTCCCCTTATGAAGCCCTCCTGCCTTTGAGGATTGGAAGCTGGTTGGCATTTCCTCGTGACCAGCTGGGCGTGGCTCTTCAGTCTCCCTGAAGACACTCTTGCTCCCTCTAGCTGGTTCCTGGGAATATTGCAAGTCTTTTTCTCTGTGAAAAACATCTTTTTTTCTCTCAACTGGGCTCTCATCAGCCCTTGCTGCATGACAGTCTCCAACCCTACCAGTTCCAGGTCCACCATAGGGCAGGTCAAACTAACCTGAACATGGAATTCTTTTACCGGGTGAGGTCCAGGGTAAGGCAGGCGCTCAACGTGGCATGGTTGAGCTGAAGGGAGGGTGTGTAATGGGGTATATAGAATGTTACCTGTCCCTCTCCAAAGGGATTATCAACAGTCCCCTTTAAGAGAGTCTGCAGCCCAGAGTTCAGGGCTGGGAGGGCATGGTTCTGAGGGAGAGGTTAAGAACCAGGAGGCTGCAGGAGGGAGAGAGGCTCATGGAACCATAAGTCCTTCCAAGGCAAGTTGTGAAAGGAGTTCTGAGGTAGGAACTTTAACCGGGGCTGGAGGAAGGGCAGGGAGAACTAGTTTGTGGAGGTTTAACAAGCTGGGACAGAAGTAAAGCTGCTTTTGTTTTCCCTGAACTGCTGTCTGTTCTGGGGTTTCCTTTGTGGATGTTTAATAAGCTGGGACAGAAAAAAAAACTGCTTTTCTTTTCCCTGAATTGCTGTCTAGCCTGTGTTGTAAAGAAAACCTTTTCCTACCGTACACACACTATCACAGGCATACTTACTAAAATGAGGTAGCAAACCACACATTAAGCCTTGAACCTTAGTGTACGGGTGGCGCCAGACCCACACTAACATATTGAGGTGTGCTTCGCATGACCTCATTTAGTTAGCATGCATTTTGCGCCACTCTCATGCTAAGCAGTTTGCCGCAATTAATGCAGATACACTTAATGCCACCCACTGAGATGGTGGTAAGTGCATCCATGCTAAGTGCATTAAAGATACCCACGCTAACCGCAATGTGTATACTCCGCCCATGAACCACCCAGTCTCTGCCCTAACACTTAGCATGTAGTAAATCCCGTGCTAACCAGTAGCACACTTTAATAAACATGCCCCTAACTATAACAGAAGACGTTTACCTCCAAACTAATTGACATGCCATTACCGTGGATCATTATCATTCAATAACTGATATTATAAAACTTCAGTGCATTGGCCTTTATTTATATATATATATATTGTCACGCCCTTGCTCCTTGCATTCAGCATGGAGGGTCATGGTTATAATAGAAACTTTCCCTTTTCAGCCTTCTCCGACTGATTCCCCCACAATGCTTCTTGGGAAATGTAGTTTAACTGCTACACATATGGCTTCAGGTAGAAAAAAAAACTTGTAGTTTGGCTCTTTTGGTAAGGCAATGACAGAAATTTATTAAACTCAAATGCAAGGTTCATAAATTACCTCTTTCAGGATTATCTCTCCAGGTTTCTTTCAAAAGCAAAACAGGACATAAGCAAAAGTCAAAACAAAAATCAGCTTACAGTATTCTTCAGCTCAAAAACAAAACCCTTTAACAGCAAGGCTTCCAGCTTTCTCTAGCCTTGCTGGTTAAAGCACAGACACAAACAGCTTTCATCAATGGCAGTTTTCTTTCTTTTCAGTTCCAAACATTTTTAGGCTGTTCTCCTCTTTATAAGCAAAGCAAAACTTCCAACAGGAACAAACTTCCAATAAGCAAACAAAGCTCTACTCGGGTTTTCTCAGGAACGTTCAAAAGCAAAACAAAAGCTTTTTTCCTCTCACCGTTAGCTCGGCTTCTTGCTGTCGCTCTGCACAGGATAGCAGGTGTTTAACAAGCACAATTATACAGCTTCAGCTTGTTCTCACTTCTCAGCATAAGTTTCCCCTCTTGAACCTAGGGAATTCACAAAACATCTTCCTTGCTTTTCAAGGTTACCTTGCTCTGGAGAGTTTTCTCTTAAGGTTGGCTTTCCTTCAACCCCTCTGTAGCTAAGGCTTGGCACAAAGAACAATCCATGAATATATCTTCCTCATTCAAAGCTGCCTCAGGTTCTCCTAGTTGCATTGGTTCTATCTCTCCTTCTAGTTCACTGGGCTTAGCTGACAGCCTCTCATTAGAGCTGAGTGTGTCTCCTCCAACTCTGCACTGCTCAGTATGGGACAGGCTTCTAATGCTCGTACCTGTGCCTTGGCTTGTAGCAGCTTCTCCTCTCTCGTGCTCTGTACCTCTCTCTGGGTCTTTCCAGCACTCTCCTCTCCTGCTGTTCCTGCTCCTGTTCCCGTTGCTCCTGCTCTCCTTGCTAATCTCTGTATAATCTAACCTAGGCTTAAATCTCCAGGGTTCCAGCCCCACCTCTTCTCTTCCCAGGTGATGGAGATCAGTTTGCCCTCTGGCACCTGAGTAATCAAGAAGCTTACTGACGTAAGGGTCTTTTAACTTGGGTCTGCATTCACTCTCCCTTACTCCACTAGGGGAACTCTGAAACCTGTTCCAGCTGGGGATTTTCTGGTTTCTAGGTGTGGTTGTGGTTTTATTTCTCTGACCTTGTAAAATAGGTCCTTTTATTAAGGTGAATTCTTTGGGTTTTTCCCTTTCTCCTAACTCAGAATGAGCTTCCTTACCACATACATATATCTATATATATATATATGCTATTTCACTCTGCCTTGATATTTTTGAAAGGTGGATAAGCAAATATAGTAAAAAAATATTAGTGTTAAAAATGTAAGATTACACAATATGGTACCTATAGCTATTGGGCCTGATATTCAGTGGCAATAGCTATGTGCTTCTAAAGTACATAGTCATTGCCGCTGAACCTTAACTCCAGATATTCAATGCCGAGGTCTGCTGCACAGTGCCGCATAGCACAGAGCTAAGTGGGCAGCATTGATATTGAGCCACTGCCTGGTTATCTCCTATGGGTAAAGACAGGCCAACTTTTCCCACAGCTATCTTTACTCATGGGTCGCTAACCGGGCAGTGGTTCAATATCGCTGCTACCTGGTTAGCGATGGGTACCACCTCTGCTCCGCCCCAGAATGCCCACAACATGCTACTATGCCACACATGTAGGTGCCGCTGAATATCCCTCTAAGCAGCATTTACACGGTTTACAGGTTTGTAAATCATGTAAATGCCTTTGAATATTGGGCCCATTGTTTATAGCAATGAAGTTTTCCAGATTTGAAAAGCAACCCTCAGAGATGATGAGAATGTTCAAATATATAATATAAACATTTAAAAGGTGTTATTATCTAATGTCATTAGTATTACTAATTTGTAATCTCCTCTTGATAAGTTTTAACACGTTTCCTTCTGCCTCCTGTCCTCAGGGCTGTCCTTAAGGAGAGGCAAATCATACCAACCTCCCTGGACCATAAACTGTCGAAACAAGCTTGTCCATATTATGTGATATCACTCAAGAGCACCCAAAGGCCAGGAATAGTGCCAGCCCACATGGTAGAGACATAGGGCCCGATATTCAGCGGTGGCAGCTAGGGCAAATACAGCGCCTAGATGCTGTCGCTGAAGAGTTAACCTGGATATTCTGGCCACCAGCATTGAACATCCAGGTCTACCACCCAGCATCCCATGGCGCAGAAGCTAACCAGGCAGCGGCGATATTCAGCTTCTGCCCGGTTAGCTTCAACGGCAAAAGTTAGGACAGCCTTTGCTGCGCCTAACTTTTGCCACTCAGGGAGAACCGGGCAGCGGCTGACCAATTATCCCCAGGTACCGCCCCTGGAACAACCCCCGAATGCCCCAATGCTAACCACGTAGCATCGAGGCATATAGCTGTGGTATCTGCAAATATTAGCAGCACCATCTGTATTAGTGCAGCTGAATATCTCACTTAGAGACAGTTACACAGTTTACGGGTCTGTAAACCATGCAACTCTGGAATACTGGGCCCATAAGCACAGAAAAGGTCTGGCATTCTACTTCTGGTATACATTGCAAAGAAAACCCAGAGGCTGCTGACTTGACAGCAACCTAAAAAAAAAAAGCACAAGGGTACCCTTACTGCTCCTCAGTATCTCTGGGGCTGGTGGTATAATCTTTCTGAAGGGAACGGCTCTAGGAAAACAGTCTTGGGCCCTGCACTTGTAAGGGTCAGTCCTGCCTATCCTGAAAGAATTTAATGAAATTAACTACAAATAGAACACAAGATAAAACCTTGCTAAAACAGGATACAGTCAAATCACACTTTTGTAGCTACACCACACTTACATTACACCACAACACAAAATGTTGCTATTTGTGTGAAATGGAATGCTTTGTTAAAGAAAATGATACCTTTTATGTTTAGTATACATGTGAAGATTCCCAAGTTCATGGAGTGCCTGAGCTTTAAGTCCTTGCTTTTTATTGGCATGAAGAACTTCTGTTTTCCACCAAAATAAAATAAAGAAACAATCTATGAATTTTGTTCTACATTCTGATTAGCAATATTAAAATGAAATGCTTGTTCTATTGCATATTACATTCTCAAATCAACAGTTTAGTTCATTCAAAAACATACTAGAGCACTTTTGAAACATTTTTGATAAGAACATTAAAGTAATTAATCTGGAAAATATCAAAGTACAAGAGGGCTAAGCAAATGGTATGCACTGCGATGTGATTGATGAGCCATGTCGACACACCACTTCCATCGGACTGAGCCGTCGCCCCAAGCAATGAGTGCTTCAGCTTGACAGACTAGCATCCGATATCATGCCACTGAAGAGTTCCAGGAGCATGACTTTCTTCAAGTTAGAGTGTTGGCACCACCATCATAGACTGCTTGCAATGGACAGGTGGAGGGGAAACCCAATCTCAAAGTTCTGTGAGAGAGGCAACCAACGAGTCAGTAATGCCCTCTAGAGTAGTCTGATATGAGCCCATGTACAAGGGACTAACCTTGTCACAGATATCACTGAGCCCAGCGACTGCAAATAAGCTCAGATCTTAGGTATGTGCTGCCACTAGAAGGATGTCAGCAGAGCCAGAAGCTTGGGCTTTCTCTCGGCTATCAGAAAGACTTTGCCTGCGTGGGTATCAAAACAGGCTCCCAGATACTTCAAATACTCAGAGGGCTCCAGATGACTCTTGTTGCGGTTGACCACCTAGCCAAGGCTCTCAAGAAACTAGTCAACGCGGACCATCACCCTGACTGCTTCCTCTTATTGTGCTGAATGGGAAGCAGTAGCTTTGGAGGAGGAGGAGTGGCTGGGCCCATGGGTACCCCAAAACGGGCTGAGGTTTGGCCCAAGATCTAGGAAAAGAGTTTGACTGTTTCCCTGCCTGCTAACTCAGAGCACTCCAATTGAAGCAGGAAAAAACTCTTAAGGTTTATCCTGTAGAAGGCTCTGTATTTGGACTCCCCAAATCCTTCACAAGCTTCTCAAGGTCTTCCCCAATGAGGAACTGCTCCCGAAAGACAAGCTTGGACAACCAGGACCAAAGCTAAAGCTACCACCATGCTACTGTAGTGACTGTAATGTCCTTGGATGCCAACCGGATAAGATCATACATGGTATCTTCCAGGAATGCTGCAGCTGACTCAAGCTGAGCCAAAGCAGAATCCTCTGGGAACAACTGCACCTACCAGAAAAGAGGGCAGGCTGTCAGACCTCCAAAAATGCACCCTGGCGAATGAGGAGACTGAGTAAACTATCTTCAGAAGAGCCTCCCAATTGCAATCCTATTGATCCCTGAGGGCAACTCTGTTGATCTCTGAGGGCAGCCCCACCTTCCACTGGAATGGTAATAGACTTAGTGACCACTGCACCTTCTTGCTTCTGTTCCTTTTTCTTGTTTGTTTGTTTTTCTGGAGACAGGACTGGTGGGTCAGAAGGCAGGGAAGAGAAAGGAAAGTAGGGAAGGGACAATCCCCTTCTCCCCCCCCCCAAAGAAAACTAGGAAACTGTGTAAAATCAAGGGACTTGAGCCACACAGGCCTAGGCGCTCAACTGGCCAGGAATACTGACAGAGAGTGTGGCCCTTCTTCCTCCTTCAAGTGGGAAACTCTAGCAGGGTATCTGCAGATATGCCCTACAGACATCAGCTTCCTAGCTCCACTGAGAAGGCGCCCTTCTGGATGGCTGCCCAGGAACAAATACAATTCTGAGCTGCTCCAATCCATCAACCACCACCTCCTGGAGACAAAGAAATACTGAAGTGCGCCTCTAGCTGTACTAACACGAGTACCAGTGATGATGTCACTAGACATTTCTAGTTCCTTCTCTGTCTCCATCATCTGCTGGCAGGAGGACCAGACTCACTGGTCTGAACGGGTCTAGCAGGACAATCTAGAATATGGATTTTTAAAATTCATGTTCATCAGTTTCTCACTGAAACAATTTATTTTGCTACAATAAGACTCTTCTTTTAAAAGCATACCTATGTGTAACAGCATGTGCACGTATAAATCAGCTATATGTGCAAATAACCATTCTAGAAAGCCACCATTTACCAGTTAATATCCAAACCACATAGAAATTTCTAGAGGGGATGGTTTGGGCATGAATAGGGCATGGTTTGGGCAGAACCAAAATATACATATGTACTCCCCTTTTTAGAAGGATAATACAAGTGTATGTCAAAATTTTCCAACATTGGCTTTTGTACCTGCCCTGAGGCATTCACAAGCGCCCATAAATGGGCAGAAGCAAATGTTATCCACCTCTGACCCCCTTCATTCCATAACCCTCTCACTCCCAATCTCCCCTTGACAGTCATGAACCCCACCCTCAATCATCTGAAGCCCCCTGACAGGCAAGTCCTCTCCCTTAATAGGCAAGACCCCTCAACCGGCAACCTCCCAACAAGAAAGAACACTTCCATCCCACTCCAAGCTCTTTCCATGGATCCCCCTCTGTCTAGTAGGGAACAGGAGTGACACCCCCCCCCCCCCAAGTTCCAAACCCTTTGGTCGCTGGGTCTAAAATGGCATCAGTCAGCCCCTAGTGGTAGTTTTGCATTACTACTGCTAGGGGTCAAGCTGTCAAATAAGGCAGTATCAAGTGTCATGGGTTTAAATTAGGAAGCTTGATCCCTAGCAGTAGGATCACAAGACTACCACTAGGGGTCAACTGGTGCCATTTTGAACTCAGCGACCAATGGGGTAGGATTGACTGGGAATTGCTTCTGTCCCATACTAGACACTAACAGTGGTATCATGAGGTGAGGGCAGGGCCGGTGCAAGCATATTGCGCACCCTAGACAAACCTTCAGCCTTATGCCGCATCCCAGATCATTGTAACACCACCCCTCCCACAACAATTTTATAAAAATGCATAATTGGACATCATGGGTCTGATATTCAGCACTGGTGGCTAGCGCTGCTAAAGTGGCTAGCTACCAGCACTGAGTATTAAACCTGGATATTCAATGCTAGGGTCATATCCAGCCCTATCCAGGTTAGCTGCTTTTGCTGATCGGGATCCGGGCAGCAGTGATATTGAGTCACTGCCTGGTTACTGATATGACAAGGTAGGCCGGGGTTACCTGCGCCTAGCATTTGCCTCATATCGCTAACTGGGCAGTGGCTCAATATCACTGCTGCCTGGTTACTGATAGCAGCCACCTCCGCTCTGCTCCAGAATGCCCCCGACATGCCCTGATGCTAAGCGGTTAGCATCAGGGTATGTAGAGCCGGCAGCTATGTTAGTGCCACTGAATATCCGGTTCACCTTGATTAATGCAGTTAGCAGCTCTGTCAACTGTGTTTCTCTTGGAATATTGAGCCCTGTATTGTTAAGTAATGAGCTTTGCTTTGTGTGCCTCTCTGTGCAGGTAAAAGAATGTGCTGATGGCTCTGAGTTTGTGGGGCTGTCGGGATCTATTATTTGCCTTTGACTGCTGCTGCTCTTTGCTGCCCCTTAGAAGCTGCTGCTCTAGGCAATGCCTAGTCTTACGTTATGGTTGAGCTGGCCCAGGGTGGGGGCATCTTGCCTACTGGGGCAGTTGATTTGCCCATCAAAGGGTTTTCCTTGAGAAGTCAGTGGGGCTTCCCGGTTGGGAGGGGGTAGCTGGCCTGTCAGGGGCTCCTGCCTGTTGGGGGAGGGGATTGGGTTACCAGGAAGTAGAGTTCTTGGCTGTTGGGAGGAGATCGGTGGAGAGAGGTTCTCAGATGTCAGGCAAGGTGATTTTTTTAAGGCAGCTGTCAAGCATGTTTGGGGAGAGCAGGATGCTCATTTTTCCAGACCTGCAGCTTTTTGAAATCGATGCTCCCTCTCGACATACTAACAAATACCCATGTATTTATTTGCCGACAATCTTCTAGATATTTCACAGAAGGCTTGACATTTGAGAGAGCCTTTTGTAAAAAGTAACATATAAGGGGAACTGTGCAGTCTATAGCTATAGCAGTGATTTGATGAAAAATAAAGAGACTTAAAAACTGCTGAAAACACTAACAAAGACCTAAAAAGAAGCGAAAAACAGTAATGGTGGCAGCAGAGAGAGAAACTCACAAAATAGCAGTTAGACACCTGGAAGACAAAGGAATAACTAAGTAATATGTGGACTGATGGAGACACATCTTTCGGGATCCACAGACAAATGACGACTGAAGAACAAGGCATGGTGGCAGCAGGTGGGAATTCACATGCATGCGCGATAGAAACACTTCAAATGTTTCTATAAGGAGCTGAGAGATGTTCCTGTGCAGGGTTCTTTGGTGATATCACCCTATGTGAGCACTTATCCTGCTTGTCCATGGAGAACAATTATTCTCTTGCTCTTAAACAGATCCCAAAGCAAAAAGGTTAGGAATTTCTAGTTGGGAAATCCTTTAAATCACATTTAATCTGAACTAACCCCACAATTTATCCTGTATATAGTTCCTGCTGCTGTTACCAAGCTATACTGTTCTTCTGTTAATAATCCTGGAATACTGTAAACATTACTTGTTACTATATAAACTGTTACTATGTTTTACTGTAAACTTCTTTGAATGAAGGAAAAAGCAGTATAAAAAAACCTGTTAAATAAATAAAGTAAAGCATCAATAAACTTAATGAGTGATTTGTGTAGAACATAAAAGCCATCAAACGTGGAATAAATCTAAATAAATAAATAAATATCATACTTTGCTAAAGTCTAGGACTCTTGATATTATCTTATCATTAGTGCATTTGTTGCTTTAGCATGATGGATGGATAACCTTAATTGAATTATGTGTAAGTTCTATTACACTACTAAAAGTTAAGAAAATGTGACTGTCTTACCTATAGTTTTGTCATAGGAAGATATAACAACAGAAAGTTGTGATAGGGGTATTGCACTGCTTTGGATCATACTAATAGAAGTAAAATCTTCTTTCAAGAGATCAGGAGGAACTGGAGCCTGTGCCTGTACAATATCCTCTCTGAATTCCACCTTTCCAGATGTGAGTTTTCTTTCTGAGGAGTCTGAGCCTGTAATGAAACATAGAAACATGACGGCAGAGAAAGACCATATGGCCTATCCAGTCTGCCCTTCCATACCTACTACTATAATCCATTTTTGAAGAGGAGAGCTCATTAAATGCATAGAGAGATAAAATTCTAAATAAAAAATAACATTTAAAAATTAAAAAGTATGGTAAAACACAAAAACTTTCACCTGCATTTTAAAGTGTTCTTAGTATTTTTAGAAATTTCTCATATCCCCTTTTCCTAAAAATTCAAAACTGTGCAATGAAATTTGGACTTGAAGATGGCCATTTGCTTTCCAAGAGATTCAAACTCCCATAATGCATTACATATGAAGGCAAAATGCAAAGAACTGTAGGTGAAGTTTGGAATTGAAGGCAATGAAAAAGAAATTATTATTAATATGAGCACTTTATTTATTTGAAATCATTTATAACCCATCTATCATGTAAACATTGGAAATGGGTGACTCTATCAAAGAAGCTACATGAACTGAAGCTGCCATGTAGCCCAAATCTCGTTCATTATTCCCATAAAGCATAGTTACTCACCTGTAACAGGTGATCTCCGGGAACAGCAGGAATTTAGTCCTCACATATGGGTATCGGTACTGACGGAGCCTGCGCGGGAACGCTCCCCAGCGTCCAATCAGAAAGCTTTTGGGAGCATCCCACAGGGCCTGTGTGCTGCCTTTCCCAACTGTCTCTCTCCAGTTGAGTTTTAAAGCTGAGACAAAGAGAGAGAGAGGGAAAGGAAAGAGATAGAGAGATACAACTCCTAGGGGAGGTGGGTGGGTTGTGAGGACTAAATTCCTGCTGTTCCCGGAGATCACCTGTTACAGGTGAGTAACTATGCTATCTCCAGGAACAAGCAGGAATCTAGTCATCACATATGGGGACTCCCAAGCTTTGGGTGCCAGGGAGAGACCCCAGAAGTTGTGTGTCCCTGAAAAGGGCTCCACTTCCCCCCATGGATCTCTGGCATCCTATCAGGGATGGTGGGTAGGAGTTGATTAGGTATGGAACAGGTGTTTGAGAACAGCCTAACCAAACAAGGCATCCCGGCGGGAGTCCTTGTCCAGGCAGTAATGGGCTGTGAAGGAATGAACCAAGGCCCAAGTGGCTGCTCGACAGATGTCGTCAATAGACACAGAGTTCAGATGAGCCATTGAGGCTGCCATGGCTCTCACATTGTGAGCTGTGACATGGCCCTCCAGAGAAAGGTTCTTACTCTGATAGGCGAAAGAAATACACTGAGCAATCCAGGTGGATAGTGTTCTCTTGGAGACTGACAGTCCCAAATGAGAAGGATCAAAAGCAACAAAGAGCTGAGAAGAATTTCTATGTTGCTGTGTCCTCTCTAGATAAAAAGCCAGAGCTCTTTTACAGTCCAGGGTATGAAGATTCCTCTCTGCACTTGATGCATGAGGTCCTGGAAAAAAGACAAGTAGGTAGACCTCCTGGTTGAGGTGAAAAGGCGAGACCACCTTAGGCATAAAGTGTGGATGAGTCCTTAGGACTACCTTGTCATGATGAAACCTTGTATAAGATGGATTAGCTACTAGTGCGTGCAACTCACTAATGCGGCACGCTGAGGTGATTGCAATGAGAAAGATAACCTTCCAAGAAAGAAATTTCAAGGAGGTGGTAGCTAAGGGTTCGAAAGGTGGCTTCATGAGCTGCCCAAGAACGAGATTCAAGTCCCATGCCACCGGAGGTGGTCTAATAGGAGGCTTAGTTAGAAGGAGGCCTCTCATGAATCTTGCTATAAGAGGATGAGAGGAAATAGGTTGTCCATTTAGAGGTTTAAGAGAAGCTGCAATAGCACTCAAATGGACTCTTACTGAATTTGTCTTAAGGTCTGCAATAGACAAATGGAGAAGATACTCCAGTAAAGATTCTAGAACAAGCAGGAATCTAGTCATCACCCTTTTCTGAACACCAAACAGTGAACCTTTTCCACTTGAAAGCATAAGAACGTCTAGTGGAAGGTTTTCTAGAAGCATAAAGAACATCTTTCACCTGCTGAGAAAGATGAAGATCCTGGAGATCTAGGCCTTCAACAACCAAGCCTTGAGATGCAGGGACTGGGGATTGGGATGCCATAACATTCCGTTCTCCTGAGATAGGAGATCTGGAGCAGACCCTAACCCCAGGGAGGGAGCTTGAGAGAGATGTAGAAGCAGAGGGTACCACACTTGCCGTGGCCAATGTGGTGCTATGAGAATTATGTGGCCTCTGTCTCTCTGAAGCTTGAAAAGGGTTTTGGGAATTAGGGAAATGGGTGGAAAGGCATACAGGAAGTCTTGACCCCAGTGAAGGAGGAAAGCATCCTTGGCCTGAGCTCCCTGAGCCGGAGTTCTGGAACAGAACCGGGGAAGTTTGGCATTCCACAGACTTGCAAAGAGGTCTATGTCCGGGGTTCCCCAACGTTGAAAAATCTTGGCCACCTGATCTGCATGGAGAGACCACTCGTGTGGAAGAAGAACTCGACTGAGTCTGTCTGCCCAAGAGTTTTGAACGCCTGGAAGATATACTGCCAGGAGATGGATGTGATGCTCTCTGGTGAGGGCCCACAGTCGTAGAGCTTCATTGCAAAGCGACAGAGAGCCTGTTCCTCCCTGCTTGTTCACATAGAACATGGCTACTTGATTGTCCATATGGATAAGGACTGTCTTGTTGCTGAGCAGGGTGTGGAACACTTGCAGAGCAAGGAAGATTACTCTGAGCTCCAACAGAATGATATGCAGACAACTCTCTTGTGGAGTCCAAGTGCCTTGGGTGGAGAGGTCTTGTAGATGAGCTCCCCAACCCATTGGAGAAGCATCTGTTGTGAGAGTTGCTTGTGGCAGAGGTTGCTGAAAGGGGGACCCCAGCAAAAGATTTTGCGTGGACTTCCACCATTGGAGAGACAAAATGAGACGACTTGTGTTTGCTATTCTGTCTGACAGGAAACCTGATGCCTGGGTCCATTGGGTGGATAAAGTCCACTGAGCTGCCCTCGTGTGAAGGCGAGCATATGGTACCACATGCACGGTGGATGCCATGTGGCCTAGCAACTGCAACATTTCTCGAGCAGTTAAAAAGGGCTTTAGGGCTGCTTGAGAAGCTAACTGCACTAAGCGAAGGCAACGGGCTTGGGGAAGGTAGTCCCTTGACCTTGTGGTATCTAGCAGGGCTCCTATGAACTCTAGAGATTGAGTAGGAGTTAGACTGGATTTTGGGATGTTTATGACCAGCCCTAAATACTGAAGGATAGAGAAGTCCTGGCCTCTGATTGTGTTGGAGCTCGAATGAGCCAGTCGTCCAAGTAAGGGAAAACGAATATTCCCAGAGTGCGTAGAAATGCTGCTACTACAGCCATGCATTTCATGAACACCCTTGGTGCAGAGGCCAGACCAAAAGGAAGCACCCTGTATTGGTAGTGCTTTCCTTGAAACAGGAACCGAAGGAACCTTCTGTGGGTTGAATGGATGAGAACATGGGTGTACGCATCCTTGAGATCTAGAGAACAAAGCCAATCCTGACTCTGAAGGTATGGAAGCAGAGCTCTGAGAGAAATCATTTTGAATTTCTCCTTGACCAGGAATTTGTTCAATTCTCTGAAGATAGGTCTGTATCCCCCTGTTTTCTTTGGAATAAGAAAATAAGGGGAATAGAAACCTGTGCCCTGTTGAAGAAGAGGCACTTCTTCTATTGCCCCTTGGGCAAGAAGGATGGTAATCTCCTGACCTAACAGGTCGATGAGAGAGGTTGGAGAATTGAACTGCTTCACTATTGTGGAAGGGGGCGTGCTTGAGAAATGAAGCTTGTACCCCTCTCTTATGATGGAGAGTGTCCAACGCTCTGCTGTTATTTGTCCCCATCTGGGAGCAAATTGGCATAACCTTCCTGGAATGGTGGATGGCTCTGGTCCTTCCAGAGCCAGAAAGGCTAAGTTCTCTAGCAGAAAGTCAAAGGCCCTGAGGAGGCTGAGGCTGCTGAGCCGGCTGAGGCCTAGCAGCCTTTGCTTTCTTCTGTTTGGGTGGTTGCTGACGTTTGGTTGAAAACTGACCTGCAGAAGATGCCTGCTGACCATAAGCAGGATAAAATCTTTTCTTTTTAGAAAAAGGAGTTTTCTTGAACAACATTTTCCTAACAGGATCAGCAGTAGACTTGGATAGTCTATCCAAAGTGGAATTTTCAGCATCCACCTCATTGGCTTTTTCTTGCCAATCTTTACCAAGCAGGTTCTCACCAGTACAAGGAATATTCCCCAATTTATCTTGTACCCAGAGCTCTAAATCAGATGCTTGGAGCCAAGCAATTCTACGTGCACCTATGGCAATAGCCGAGGTTCTGCTTATACATTCAAAGCAGTCGAAGGCTGCACGGTTGGAGAATTTAGAGACATCTTGGGCATGTTTGCCAAGTGAGAAACTCCTGCCTTTTATCCTCAGAGATGAAAGGACTTAAAGTCTGTAGATGATCAGTAACTTCCTTTAGGAACATTCCCATGTAGAGACTATAGGAACTGATTCTTGCAGCAAGCATGGAAGCGTGAAAGACTCTACGTCCAAAAGCATCCAGAGTTCTGCATTCACATCCTGGCGGATTAGAGGCATGTCTTTTTGCGCTTCTAATCCTTCTCATAGCAGATTCCACCACAATAGAGTGGTGGGGAAGCTGAGTTTTATGGAAACCAGGACAAGGAGGGACACGATACATGGTATCTAACCTACGAGAATAAGGAGAGGTGGTAAGTGGTGTTTCCCACATCCTCAGCATGAGATCATATAAAATCTCATGAATAGGTAGGGTAGCTGCCTCCTTAGGAGTTTTGGGATATTGTAAAATATCCAACTCCTTGGCCCTTGGCTCTGTCTCAGGGGTCACAGTGATGGACAGGCCCCGAGCCACCTCTCAGATGAAGTCTTGGAAAGACATGTCCTCTGGAGGAGACATCCTGCGTTTAGGGGAGGAGGACTCCTGTGGAAGCATCATCGCTGCATTGACGGAACTTTCAGAATCCTCAGACTCTTCTGAGGAATAGAAGTATCGCCTGTCTGGATGCTCTTGCAGAGCCCGATACCCGTACCGAGCAAAATTGGTATCGGGAATAACCGGTACCGGGGAATCGGTACCGGCAGGCATCGAAGGACAGGGTACCGGTATAGCAGGCATCGACGCCGATGTCGATGCCATCGGTACCGGTTGCGATACCGATACCGATGCCGGTACCGGTACTGGTGGAGTTGTCTGTCGCGGTACCAAGGGCGTCGATGCCACAAGGAAAGCCGCTAGACTGCGTTCTATGGACAGAATTCTCTGGTCCATAGACGCTGCCAATGCCTGGAAGTCGGTACCGGTGGAAACTGCCGATACCCCAGAGCATGGCACCAGGAGATCTGTCGAGGCCAAGCCATCGAGGACATTCTGGAACCCCGATGATGGTGCTTTGGAAGCCGAAGCCTCCCGCCGGGGTAATTTTGCCGGTGCAGAATCCTCGAGGGCAACGCCAGAGGCATCTCGATGCTTAGAAGGAGATCTACCCTTTGATGACCGGCTAGACTTATGTTTAGTTACCTGAGATCCACGGGAAGAAGAAGAAGCCCTGGAAGATGTCGATGCTACAGAAGCTGCATCAGAGGGAAACAGGGTACTGAGCTTAGCAGCTCAGTTCTGTCGACCCCTTTTAGACATCATAGCACAGGACACACAATCTGTGATGGAGTGGTCAGGACCTAAACATTTTAAACACCATTCATGGGTGTCGGTGACGGAAATGGTACCGCCACATTTTGTGCACTTTTTAAAACCTGAAGCAGGTTTTTCCATATTAAAGGAATTTCTGGGCCCTAAGGCCCAAAAAGACAGCTGCACCTGAAGAAAATAAAAGAATGGAAAAAAAATTTTTTTTTTCTTATTTTTTAAAAGAAAAGAAATACCGGCGTTACCGGTAGAGCGTCGGAGAAGGCAGACCGACCACAAAAAGAAATAAAGAAATTCTTCTGTGGTGACAGGAACACGACCTGCTGGCTCCACGGAAAAAGAAGAACTGGAGAGAGACAGTTGGGAAAGGCGGGAAGGCAGCACGCAGGCGCTGTGGGATGCTCCCAAAAGCTTTATGATTGGACGCTGGGGAGCGTTCCCACGCAGGCTCCGTCGGTACCGACGATACCCATATGTGATGACTAGATTCCTGCTTGTTCCTGGAGATCACATTTTAGCAACTACCCCTCTTAATAATATAGTGAAACGCTTGTTCATAGCCTATCTTCTAGAAGAAAAGCCCCGTCTTGGTAAGTTGCAAAGTGTACTCTTGAAAAATTTATACTCTGAGCAGGGAAAAATGTTAGTTTCTCTAAGCTCCCAGTTTCCTGAATGTTCACATTAATCTATAGAGATCATGGAGTCTCTTGTGGTAACTTTGCTATGATTAGTCAATCCTCGAGGCAGGGAAAACTAAAGAGTCCTCTTTTCCAAAAGTGGAACTTCCTGGACATGACAGTGGTGAGGGAGACAGGGAAGGAGAGATGCTGGATTACTGTGGGGCATATAAGAAGAGATGCTGGACTACTGGGGGCGCAGGGAAGGGAAGGAGAGATGCTGGACTACTTGAGGGGGAAGAGAAGGGGAGATGCTGGATATGGTGGAGGAGAGAAGTGGAGACCTGGGGGGTGAGGTAAGCCAGGTAAGAGAAGATGATGGACCTGGGGGAGCACATGACTGAAACATTGGCCAAAGGCATCAAATACCCTCGGGCCGACTGTATGCCTACTTGTGAACTCTACTAATTATTTTATTTATTTTATTTATTTTATTTACATTTCTTATATACCGCACTATTTGCGATCAGCGCGGTTTACATAAAACAAAAAGGTAACCGACAATGAACAAAAGTCAGGTCATTACATTGAACAGGAACAAGTAACTTGGAAAACAGGGTAAACTATATACATATGCATAACCATGAATGGGTAACTATATACATGTCAGAGGGAGTTATTGGGTATTGGACATGCTTAGTGGCTGGGGTTCGGGCAGTAAGTGAGATGCTTGATAAAGAGGAAATGTTTTAAGGCCTTTCTGAACTGGCTCAGGTTAGGGATTGCTCTGATGTGTGGTGGTAGGGAGTTCCAGAGACTTGGGACGTATAGTCTAAAGGCTCTGTTCGATGTTGCTTTGGAGCATTTTGTAGTGTCTCTCGGTATCACTAGCATGTTAGCTACTGAGGTTCTTCTTAGCCTGTTGGGTATGGGTGGTTGGATGAGGTCACAAAGTGAGGAGGAGGAGAGTCCCTTGATGGCCTTGAATGTCATCACTAGGGTTTTGAAACTTAGCCTGGCTTGAATGGGGAGCCAGTAAAGCTGTCTCAGGAGGGTGTGATATGCTCTCTTCTTGGTGTGCCGAGGAGAATCCGCGCTGCACTGTTCATGGCAAGTTGCAGGGGCTGTAAGGTGGCCTGAGGGAGTCCTTGCAGGATGGCGTTTGAGTAGTCCAAATGGGGGATGATGAGGGCTTGATAAATGGTGCGGAAGTCGCTTGGTTCAAGTAGGGGGCGTAAGTGTCTAAGAGATTTAATCTTGAAGTAAATCGCTCTTACAGTGTTGGTTATGTGTTGCTTCATGTTGAGGTTCTGATCCAATGTTACTCCGAGGTAACGAATAGCTGATTTTACTTGTAATTCAGCGTTGTCCACTTCTAGGTAGCTGGGTGGTGTAAACTCAGGATTTCTGGAGATGAATAAAACCTCCGTCTTCTTGTGTTGGATGCGCAGATTCTGAGAGAGGAGCCATTCGGATATGGTGTTGAAGCACTCAGTCAAGGGGGTAAGGTCTGGGCAATCCAGGGATATTGGAAGGTACAGTAAGACATCGTCTGCGTATATCATACAACTCACATTGAATGATCTGATAATATTACAGATGGGTTGGATATAGATGTTAAACATAAGTGATGATAGGGAAGATCCTTGAGGAACTCCTTGGCTTTGTAAGAATGGCTCAGAAGTAGACCCATTTGCACGTACGTATTGCCATCTGCCTGACAGGTAGGATCTACACCATTCAAGAGCTCTTCCACCAATGCCTTTCTCTCTTAGCCGACCTAGGAGAATTTCGTGGCAGACAGAGTCGAACGCCGCCGCTATATCCAAAAATACGAGTGCATAACCTTGGCGTAGGTTGTCAATGCCTGAGATTATGGTGTCAAAAAGCGTTGTGAGTAGAGTTTCGACTCCGTGTGACTCTCTTTGTGAATGCTTTGTCCAGACCATACTTCCTCTATGCCTAACAGCAAAATACGTACTTCAATGTCAACGTTTCCCCTCAGATGATCCAGGCATTGGGAAAAGCACCTGATGCCATCAAAATACTGTCGCGGGCACACAATAGATGTTTAAGCCACTTCAAGACTAGGCATAGAGATGATATTGGCACTAAGGCTGGTTGCAAAATCCTCTAAGCGTTTCTCTGCATTGGGTGCAGACAATATTTGCATGACATTTTATTATGTAAATTTAAATACTCGGCATTAATGGTGCGTTAGTTTTCCTTTGCTGTTTACACACACATCAATCTCTTTTCTGCATTTGGCAGTGGCAGTAAGTGTTCTTATAAGTGGCATTATCTGTGCTTAAAGGCCACGATAGTTTTCTGCATCAGCCCATAAGTTTGTACCTGAAGCAATTAACAGCCTCGAGACTACATTTTTAAATGAAAAGTCTGCTTGCTTCCCGGCATGTATATTTGTACAAATGCGCCCATGAAAAATATATATGGGCTTTCAAAATTAATCCTATGCATTGTTCACATAGGGGATAATTTATAAAGCACTTTCTTTATGTTTTACATGCAGAAGAGAACTCTCATAAAATTGCATGGGGAATACATACAATTTCGGATATAGAATCAGTTTGAATCCTCATACATGTTGTTGTGATCAGCCATCTGAATTATTGCAACTCTTCTTCAATTCGGTCATTGCAAGTAATCCAGAACCTTACTGTAAAACTGATCTTTGACACTAAGCCTTATGACCATGTTACCCCCCTTATATGTAGAAGAGCACTGGCTGCCGTTCTTCTTTTAAATATCTTTCAAAATCTTAATTCTAACTCATAGAGGTATGTTTACTAAACCGGGCTAACGGTTAACCCGGGCTATCTGCAACTAAGTCCCATTGAATAATATGGGACCTAGTGGCAGATAGCCCGGGTTAACCATTAGCCCGGTTTAGTAAACATACCCCATAGAATCGTTTTATCTAGTACACCAATATACTTGCTCCATCCAGACTGCCCATTTCTGCCTGCCTGTTGTGCTGCTACAAGTTTTGCTCAATTTGTGGCCATCTCCTTTCCTCCTTATATGAATATAAAATGTTATATGAAGCCAGATTATTATTAGTATTCATACTAGTTGCTTCAGTCATTTTGAATTAATATTTTAATCAACTTTTCTTATGACTTTGAACCACAATATGATCCATTATAAACAATCATTGAGTCTGTTTCATGAGCTGACACTGGAGCATTAGTGTTTTCTATGTTAGCCATTATTATAAGTGCTAATACCGTGCAATGGCATTAAAACTACTATACCTTGGGTGTGAGCAAGTAATAAGGAGAATAATTTCCGGCTGTGCCTGAGTGCTCTGCTGTGATACGCTGATTTTTCTAAGCTCTCTCTAAAACATTTCAGTGTATCCATCACGTCCAGGGGCATACAGACTAGAGCTTTTGCTCTCTTTGCATCTGAAAAATAAAAAAAAGATTTTATTGAACAAACTACAAATGACACCCAAAATCTTTTAATAATTTATCATTTGAAACGCTATGGGTGGGTTTATTACATTTATTTAGAAAAGTATTTACAAGTGTTTAACTACTAATGACACACAGCAGAGAGTCATTTTATAACAAGGCACCTACTCTTAGGCACCCAGAATGCACCTATCCTAAGCCCATTTTATAAAGAAAAACAGGGATGTAAAGTTTCCGAAAATGCTTGTTAAATCTAGGACCACGCACTTCCATCAGCCCTAAGGTTGGGGTTAATGCTCACGTCTAGATTTTGAAAGAAGACATGCACCTTATATGTGGAACTTTGTGCTCCACTCAAGCCCCGCCCCTGTGCTCTCCTCCTGTGAAAGTATGCCTCAAAGGTCCATCCACACACCTAAGTCATGGAAAATACCTAATTGATGTACGTTGATAGCACATAACTTTACGCAGCTCCTTAGAAAATTACCCCGAGTGCCATATACAAATCTTTATGCCCTTGTACAATTTTTGTATTCTGTTGTCTAAAAAATACAATACAGCGAAACAAACTCCTTCGATAATGTACTTTGATCTACAAAACATACTCTACACTTTCAATGTGAAAGTGCTTTACTGTAAGGATGGTGTTAAGCAGGATGATACTGTCGCAGACAGATGGCGCTCTGGGGCCGACACAGGCAAGTACTTGGGCTATTGCAAGGGTATTTTCCTCCATGCTGTAGCCCCCTGTTCTTCTTAATAATAACTCAGAGTCAGACATGTGTTCTTAAAAATCTCAGGCTTTTACTTGCACTGATGTCACATAAAGTTATGTGGCTCTTTAAAAAAATTGTCTCCTTAAAATGCATGACCACAAGCCCAGCACTTCTTAATGTAGATCTTATCAACTGCAAGATCAGCATCAGGAAATTTCAGTTCCATGACCCCAATCTGTCTTTGAATATCTCCATGTCCAAAGTTCAGCAGTTCTACATTTAGTATCTTTAGATCTTTTCTCAAGATTTACCTCATACAACAGAAACAGTTTGATTCTTCCTCCAGGAATATTCTAATCAGCTCAACAATTATAAGTGAATACAAGCAGGCTTTATTTAATTTATAATATGCCTGCTTAAGGCAATTTTTAGAAACAGGGCTAATTTGGGGTTGCTATGACAAAGGATGCAAAGACTTAGCAATGAAAATTTTTTGGTTTCTTATTATTTTTATTTTTTTATGTTTCTGATTATTTTTTCACATTGATAGTGATATTGGGTGATCAATGAAACAAATTCCTACACTAATGCATTTTGAACTGAATATTTTTACAGCAGAATGTGAAAAATAAACACTGACAGATCTTCTCCCTCCACCAGCGAAAGGTCACCTCCTCTGCTGTCAGGGCATCATCATTTTCTCCCTAGTGCTCTCCAGAGGGGAAAAGACTGGGCTCCCAGAGGACAAACAGGTGAAAAAGAAGAATGAGGAGCTTACTCCACTACTGCCAGAGGAAGAGACCTCAGAGGGCTCTAAATCCCTTGTAGGGGAGGTTAGGGTCTTGGACTTCCATGACTGGACATAGTCCATGAGCTATTTCAGGAGCTGTTGCTTAACGCTAACTGAAAATGGGCTCCGAGGTCCCAAGGGATCTTTAGGGGCCTGCTTGCTTGGTTAGCTGCCAGAACCATGCAGCTAACCAAAATCCCTAATGTTTCCACCAGCAGGAAAACTGCAGGAGATGGACAGAGACAGAGAAATCAGTTTGAGTCTGCCCCCCCCCACCAAGGGTCCCAACATTGCCGAAACATACGCCCTAAGGTTTCTTCATCACACTCAGGGCAAAAGGATCCAGCCGCAGAGGTCACCTGACAGAAACCACAAGCAGCAAACCTCCATGCACCAGTCAAAACTTGCAGAACTCAAATGCAGCAAAGAGAAAAAATTGTGAAGAAAGAAAACCATAGAGATAAAGGAACTCCTGATCAGTAAAATAATCCTCACACCTGTCAAGTTGGCCAAAGAAACCCAAGAAGAGCCTCCCCGAGTTTATTTATTTATTTATTTATTTTTATTTCTTATATACCGCACTATTCAGCATCAGCGCGGTTTACATGTAACAATAACTGTTCAGTGAAGACAATCTACACTGAACTTACAATATAACAGAAATATACAATTTTAACAGAACCACCCAGTTCCAGGAATGAGATGTTCAGCCAGTCCTGGATTTCTGACATCCTGATGCATTATGGGACTCGCAGCACTGATTCCAAGGGGTAAAATCAGGGACTACAAATACCATACTACATTGCAATGCAAATTTAAAACCAGAACTGGCAAAAAGCTCACTCCTGGAGATGGGTATCTTGGCAACTCTGTTCCACAGCCACCCATATAGCAATGGGAAAGTCCAACTGCCTGAGAGATTTTTTTATTGCTTTAAATTTGAAGATGCTTTATTTAAGCAATAAGGACAAACAGCCAATTAATAGGAAAAGGATGTAGCATGTAGAAAAAGGACAGCAAGAGGGATGGGAGGCCTGGACCTAGATTTGGCCTGTCCATTCTTCGGCCCGCCAGTGCTGGAACCCTTGGGTAACTGTGTTGGACAAATGGTGGCTGTTGGTTGAAGGAGATAATGAGCATACCCAAACTCTGAGCAAACATTGAGCCAAAGGTCTCAATCACATAGGCCACAAGACCATGATCTTGGTCAGGGAAAGCACCAGTCCACACAACCCACTATCTGCTAGAGATAGACAATATCACTTTCTCTCAGTGCTCCATCAGAGTACATATTAGTGATGTCATCATCAGAGATGCCAAAAATGGCCCATAACAAAGAGTGAGATTTATCTCTCCAATGACTGAGATTGAAGGACAATGAGTAAGATTTTTCTCATAGCACATTTGCAACATAAATTTGGAAAGATATACAGATTGTATATTGTCATGAAGTGGGTATCAATAAAGATGCAAACCTGAAAAGAAACCCTGTTTCTCAGAGAAATCTAGATGTGCAGTTACCTCAAGGCACAGCTAGAGGGGGCAGGAGTGAGCATACAGCAGCTAATGAGCCTAAGAGAGCTAATGACTTGCACCTGGGAATGAGCCCAGGAGTTTCAAAGGAAAGATTCCTTTATAAGCAGAAGCAGAATACTAGCAAAGGAGGAACACCTCTATTGAGAGGAACAGCTCCAGAGGAAGGGCAGAAATGGAACCGGATCCAGAAAGGAGGAACATCGTTACTGAGAGGAACACCTCAAAGGAGAGGACAGAGAGAAGGAACAGCTCTGAGGGAAGGAGCAGCTCTAAGTGAAGGAGAAGGAGAGAGGACAGAGAGAAGGAACAGCTCTGAGGGAAGGAGCAGCTCTAAGTGAAGGAGAAGGACTTGGAGAAAGAATCCTACCTGAGCAAGCCCAAAGGAACAGAGTTCATAAAGGTGGAGTTCAGAAGGGCCAGGCTAAGTGAGCAACTGTTCAGAGGGAGTCTGCTGGAGAAAGCACTAAGGTTAGAGAGTGTGCCACTCCCTGTTCCCACAACATTCCTGACTCAAAAGCAGAGAGACGTATTCAGAGAACCAGAGAGATAGGTTTGGAGGAAAGCCTGCAGTCTCTGGGAAATACTAGTCAAGTTTTACCAGGCACCAAAGGAAAAGCAGTTTCTGACAAAGCTAAGTTCTTACTGAAGCACCAAGTTGAATCCACACCAGGTTTTACCAAACTGCCAGGAAGCACAGCCCTGCCTGGAGCCTGTCGGCAGAGAACCTGTTGCAGGAGAAACGTTTCTGGGAGAGAAAGCTCCAAGGATTCAAACCACAGAGGCTCCAGGTATGAAAGCTTTATTCATGATACTGAATGCTTAACTCCTAGAGGCACTGCTAAAACAAATACTCAGTTTGTAAGGAAGAAGAAACCAGGGTGGTTTCAGAAAATTCCCAGAGAACTTAAAACACAGTCTTATTGGAGGCAAGAGCCTAGATACACTTCACGTAGACCTGTAGCAGACAGGGACAGTGACTACTCTGATGATGAATGTAGTGGAGCAGAATCCATGGAAATTGAATATATAAATGCTGTTCCCATTCCTCAACCAGAAGAGATGGATTGTGGTTTGTGCATGGCCACGAGCCTAGAATCTGTAGCCACTGTATAGCTGAGAAGAAGTTTGTTTAATTCTTATTGTGTTGGAATGAAGTGAATTCCTCTGATTAACCCTTGCACTAATAGTGGAGTTTAACAATTAGTCAGCTTGTTAATACTGGTACCTTTTGAAACAAAGGACATTCTTTTGATTTCTCAATGGTCTTATTTGAACCCTTGCACAGACGGGGAATAAAGCCTTTTTTTCCCTACACTTGGTTTGATTATTGAGCTCTCATAGGAAGCTGGAAATAAGTAAGACCATTCGCCATTTGTGGACCTTACATTTCATCACGCTCCCTAAAATAATTTCTATCGTGAAGCATGCCCATACTTCGGATGGCCACCAGGGGATGCCCTCATGACAATATATATCATATAGATAGCTAGATAGATAAGAATATATCTATAGTGAGATATGAAGGGCATAAAATACACACAAATGATAGACATAGACATCTGTAAGATGTATGCTATAGGTATGAATATATAGGCTTCTATATGGGTGTCTGCAATGAAGCAGACAGAGATATGCCTACAAAAATGGTATTCACATAGGAAATGTGGAGAGGAAAGATTCATCTAATAACAAGAAGGTGGAACCTACTTGAGAAGATATATACAGAATCTATTCCCACTGGTTATGAGCTACAGGGATGCTAGGTAGTGGAATAACCAGGATGGTTACGTGAAAAGCAGAGGATGATATCAGTCTGCAGCCAGCAAGTCCCGAGTATTCTAGAACTCTAGCATGGTAAGTGAACAGAAGACGCATAAAAATGAGATACCATGCTGACCTGCTTAAGGGCAAAAAAGGTATCATGCGTTCTTACCATGAGGACGAGCTGGAAGGAGAAAAGCATATTCCCGATTGGAAATACTATGGACCAAAGCAGGGAATTGGCAACTCCTTAAGCTTTCACGTAAAAGAAGGCCTATGTCCTTTATATTAAAAAGGAGAACCTTTCTAGTCATGGGAGACATGACTGAAAAAGCCTTTTCCAACCATCTAGGATAGCTGTTGGAGAAAAAGCCCCCATGCTCTCTAGCAAGGGCTCATAGTGGAGAGCTTCTCTGTAGAATGGCAGAGAGCATGATGCAGGAGAATGAGGAGATAGAACTGGCTGCTGAAGAGCCAGTACCTATGTCAACTATGCTGCCAAACCCAGGGGAATGGAGATGGCAGAAAGAGAAGACAATCCAACAAGCTTGTAGTGAAAAAATTTCCAAGACAGATGACAGCACTGACTTGGAGCCACTACTAAGACCAGACAGAATGTTAGTGGAGGACAAATCTGGTTGCTGGTGGACAAGAACCAGTGGTCCAAACATTAAGGCTCCTGCATTGGCAGCTGCTTGCCAGACAGCAGAAAGAATGTTACTGTTTAAAAACAGAAAGAACAGACAGAACAAGAGTAGAAAACTCTGGACATGTCTGATGAACTGCTTCAAAGCAAGATTGAAAAAGAGGAGTCAACTCAGAGAAGAGAACTCCGCACTGGAAAAGTAACAAAAACTAGAGAGGCTGAAGAAAAAGCCCTCCAGTGAAGCAATACCGCTCTTACAGAGGAAAAATCTGGTAAGAGGGTAAAGAGAATGGAGCTGAAGAAGACTTACAAAGTAGTAAGTCTATAGAAAGGAAAAAAAAAAGACATGCTGGCACAGGAAACTATCGTTTGATAGTGGTGAAACCTCTTTCCCTAGCAGGAAGAAGAAGAGAACCCTGTGACCTAGAAGCATGAACATCCTGACAGCTCATAGAACATAGAAAGAATGGATGTCTTTTGGGAAGAGATCCATGTTTAAGATTTAGAATGACAGCAGTGGATTGCCTCTATTCAGAAGAAGCAACTGCAGATTCTAACCCCAAGAGTCACAAGCATCTGATGGAGATTGATCAGAAACCCTGTGGTTGCTGGGTTTGCTGAGCCTGGTGAGAGGTTGAATTCTGCAGAACAGGATGATGCTTCCCTTGTTTGGGAACATCTGTATGATGGGCAGATGATGCATAAAACCTTCTTCTCCTACGGGAAGAAAGTTTGGCAGGACATTTCCTACCTACTGGGACAGAAGAAGGTGCAGAACAGCCTCTAGGAACAGGTAAGTCAGTGGACAACTGAGTAGCCTGACGTAAAGACTCCTTGTTGAAAAGATTGTCTCCAGTGCAAGGAGTATGTCCCAGTCTTTGCTGTGCCCATTTGTCCAAGTCTGAAGCTTGGAGCCAGGCTCTACGTCGTGCCCCTATAGTTATAGCAGAAGTCCTGCTAACAGACTCAAAAGAGTCTAGGGAAGCATGAGTAAGAAACCAAGAGATATTCTGAAGATGCTTGAGCAGTGAAGAATAGCCTGCACTCTTGCTCTGGAAGGGAAGGAGTCAAAAGATGTAATTGCTTTGTGACCTCCTCAAGAGATAGACTCATATAAAAAATATATGAGAGAATTCTTGCAGAAAGCATAGATGTCTGGAAGGTTTGATGTCCAAAGGCATCTAGTGTCTTAGACTCACGACCTGGCGGATAAGAAGAGTGCTTTTTCTTACTCTTTACCCGCCTCATTGCTGATTCCACTACTATGGAATGATGAGGAAGTTGAGTCTTTTGAAACCCTGGAGAGGGGGGCACCTGATATAAGAGATCAGTTGCTCTGGAAGGTGGGGGTACCCTTAAAGGTGTTTCCCACATTCCTAGAAGGAGATCCTGCAAGGAATGATGCAAAGGAAGCATTATGTAGAAACAGAGCCTTATGCAGGATCATGTCCTGGGATAGGAATGGCAAGAGATCTTGCTATATCCAGGAGGAAACTCTGAAAAGAGGGATCCCCAACAGGAATCTCCCTTGGACAGGTTAGATCTGAAGAACTAGCCTGAGCACCGACAGAGCTATCCAAATATATAGGAATAGAAGATCCTGCAGAGTGCAGTGTGGAATACTTAAGGGATGGTCGCCGGTACTGGCTGTAAGGAGCAGCGACCGTCATTACCACATTGTCCATGCCAGGTATCGACTCCAAGCTTGGTATAGAAGGGAGCGATACTGTTGAAAAAAGCATGGCAGGAGTTGGCCATGATGCTACTGTGGATACCAGTACCGATGCCAATACCGGTACCGATGTCGGAGTCGAGCCCGACAGAGACATCAGAGCAGTCATCAGTGACAGTTCAATCGGTACCAAGGTAACCGAAAACCTCCGGCCGCTATCCTCGGTACCGAGCCACCGGTATCGATCGGTGTCGGTACCAAAGCGTATTGGTACCCAGTCTTCCAGACTAGAGATCGATTCCAAACTCGGCATCGAGGGCAGCTAAATCGGCCTCGAGGGATCCGAGAGTTGCGGATCCGAATCATCGGAACCGAGCCTTCGGTACCGCCAAGAGCCGGTACCAAGGCGAGTCGGTAACCAGTCCTCCAGACTGGAGATCGATTCCAGACTCGGCATCGAAAGAAGCGAGGCTATCAATGCACGTCTGGAGGGTACCGACGTCGGTGGTAGTATCGGTGCTGGTAAGTCAGTCTGGAGAGTATCCACCGGTCCCGAAGGCACCAAGGATGCCAGATGACCATCCCTGGTGAGGAGTGTTTCATTCAACACCAGTGCCGATGCCGGGGTATCGGTACCGCTCGAAGCGGATGCCACCACCGGACATGGCTCAGGTATGTTCTGTGAGGGGTGAACCCCAGGAACAACCTGAGACCCCTGAAAGGCTTTGGAGACCGAAGACTCCTGCCGGGGTTTTGAAGCCAGTGGGCCCTCGAGGGCAAGGCCGGAGCCGTCTACATGCTGTGCATGAGACCTACCACTCGAGGGCTGGCTAGTCTTAACAGACTGTTTGTGGGTTACCTGATCCTGTGTAGAAGAAGAAGGGGACGGTGCCCCGAAGTTGGAGGGAAACCGTGTATAGAGGGAACCTCGATTTTGAAGACTTCTTCTCACCAAACTGTTGTCAGGACCCAAGCAGGTTAGGATGTGAGAAAGGCCTTTTTAAGCCTGCCCCTGAGGAAGAATACGAAACACGGCCTGTGTCGGGCCTAGGCTTTGGTCTAATTATTAATAAAGTGGTCTTCCATCGCTTCCCACGTCTCTTACTGGGTCCTCATTAGCACGTGGTTCGTGCCCCCCGTTGGTACTAAGAAACCGTGGGACACTATGAAGAAAAAATATCCCGTGAAAAAGGAAGATTTTACAAGAAAAGAAAAGAAAACACCGGCGGTACCGGTGGCGTCGGGAAAGACAGCCGCGACCACAAGAAAACTAAAGAAATAAAACAAGAATTTTCTGCGGTGACAGGAGGACGTCCTGCCGGCTCCGCGGAAAACGAAAACTGAGGAGAGGCAGTTGGGAAAGGCGGGAAGGCAGCGCACAGGCGTGGTGGGATGCTTCCAAAAGCTCTTTGATTGGACACTGGGAAGCGTTCCCGCGCAGACTCCGTCGGTACCGACGTACCCATATGTGAAGACTCATTCCTGCTTGTTCCTGGAGATATGCACTTTAACCTTTCCCAGCATTCAGCGTGCTTCACAGAAACAGCCACCAACATGAGGGAAAACACTCTTCACGCTGGCGATTGTGCAAAGGAAGCTGGGGCCTTGTGTGGGCTTCCCCGGCTCCTTCTGAAGCTCCTTAGATGGCCGCAGCACTCTTTGGCGGGGCGTGGGGGAAATGGACAGATGGGGGGCAAGTATTGGAAATGGGCTGATGGGGAGGGCTAGGACTGGAAATGGAGCTGATAGGAGGGCAAGTTGGGACTGGAAATGGGCTGATGGGGGGGAAGCTTGGACTGGAAATGACTGATGGGGGGGCTAGGATTGGAAATGGGTTGATGGGGAGCTGGAATAGGACTGGAAATGGGCTAATGAGGGAGATCTTGGACTAGAAATGAGCTGATGGGGGGAGCTTGAACTGGAAATGGGCTGATGGGGGCTGGAATAGGACTGGAAATGGGCTGATGGGGGACTAGGACTGGAAATGAGCTGATGGGGGACTAGGACTGGAAATGAGCTGATGGGGAGTGCTAAGACTGGAAATGGGTTGATGGGGGGGAACTTGGACTGCAAATGGGCTGATGGGGAGCTGGAATAGGACTGTAAATGGCTGATGGGGCGCTTGGACTGGAAATAGGCTGATGGGGGTCTAGGATTGGAAATTGGTTGATGGGGGGAGCTTGGACTGGAAATGGGCTGATGGGACTGGAATAGGGCTGGAAATGGACTGATGGGGGAGCTAGGATTGGAAATGGGCTGATGAGGGAGCATGGAGTGGAAATGGGCTGATGGGGGGCTGGAATGGGACTGGAAAGGAGCACATGAGGGGGCTAGGACTGGAAATGGGCTGATGTGGGGACATAGGAGAATGGGACTAGAAGGGAGCGGATGCTGGGTGGGTCTAGAACTAGAAGGGAGATGATTTTGGGGGAGGACTAGAAGGGGATGGGGAATGAGGATGGAGAGGGGAAAAGATATTTTATGTGGGAGGGAAGAAAAATCTATGATTGGCCGGGTATTGGGAGAGTAAGTGGGGATTGAGAATGGAAGGATGAAATCTGAGTGGATGATAAAGGAATAAAGAAAGAAATGGGGGAAAGAGCAAAAGGGGAAAGATCGGTATGTTAAAGCAGATGCAGAGACCGAATGGAAAAAATCTAGAAGAGAGAAGAAAGGACAAATGGACAGCTCACAGAAGACAAGAAGAAACCAGAAGAAAGTGACTGGAGTAATTGCAACTGAAAACTAAAATGCTCAAACAAAAGGTAGAAAAATACTTTTTATTTTGATTTTATTAACTGGAATATGTCAGGTTTGGGAAATGAGTATCGCTAACATCTTTGCGGTTTTGTTTAGTGCAAAAGGAAATTAATTTATAGTTTTCTTTTTCCAGTGTTGTTGTACACTTCATGTTTGGCTTTTGGGGTTCTCAATTTAATTATTATCTTCCTATTTCTAAACTGTGATCCCTTGTTCTTTATGTGGTGACGGTCTATGTTCTGCATGTGTAACCAAGCTGAGGTATTCTGTTCATGTAGTTTCTATTTGACAGTCCCACTTGTTCTCTTTCCCCCAGTGAGATGTACTGATATTCTCTGAGATGTATTGATTTAATATTTGCAGTGTTGCCTTTTTGATAGATAGGGTTTGGTGCTTTGTGAGTCCTGGTAGTGCTGTTATGATACGGTGGGTTTGCTATGGGTTCTAAATGGAAGGATGAAATTTGAGTGGATGATAAAGGAATAAAGAAAGAAATGGGAGAAAGAGCAAAAGGGGAAAGATCAGTATGTTAAAGCAGATGCAGAGACAGAATGGAAAAAATCTAAAAGAGAAGAAAGGACAAATGGACAGCTCACAGAAGACAAGAAGAAACCAGAAGAAAGTGACTGGAGTAATTGCAACTGAAAACTAAAATGGGATTGGAGGAGTGGCCTAGTGGTTGGGGCAAGGTACTTCAGGCCAGAAGGTCAGGGGTTCAAATCCCACTAGAGGACAGCAACCTTGGGCCAGAAGGACTGGGGTTTCTAGTCCCACAGGTGCTCCTTGTGGTCTTGGGCAAGCCACTTAACCCTCCATAGCCCATGTTCCCTGTAAAATGGTTATCTTCAAGTTATAATGCCCTGTTCAATGCAATTTCAGTTTGTTCAATGTAAACTGCACTGATGCAGAATAGCACAGTATATAAGAGAATGTAAATAAATGGTCATTGTTTATAATACTTCCTAATGGGCCTGGCGGTTGGCACTGGAATATAGTAATTTAGAAATCTGGCAATCTTTCTTTATCCAGACACTCATTAAGAGGCATGTTTACTAAGAGCGCATGTTAATATTATGCAATTATTTATGCAAATGAGGCTCCTTATGCAAATGAGGCCCCACAATGAATCTCCGCACATGGCCCCACACCCCCCTTGGGCTGCCCCTGCCACAAAATGATAATATTTAGCTTTCTATGATTTTATTTTGGCTTGTAATTTTTCACTCCCTCCTTCCAGAACAGAACTAGACACTTCCCTGTAGAACTCACCAAACAAAGCAACAACATAAACTTTCTCAAGTACTAGGCATATTATGAAGTAAGACAAAACTCTGAAAAAGTCGGTCTGGATAGAATAATTCTACTATTCCATAATAGCACCAATGAGGATCTATCTAGAAAATGGCAAGATTGTAAATACATCACTACTACTTACTGAGAAACTTAAACAAGCCACATTACTACAGATCCCTACACAGACATTCACTCTTGACAGAATACCTGGCCTCAGTCAACCATTCTAAACAGAGAATCTCATCAAATACAGAACAAATTACCACAAATTGACAATAGAAATATATAGACAAAAATTAAACTGAAATCCCAAGTAGCCAGACTTTGCAGGCAGAGCAACACCAGAGTGACTGGAGTAATTGCAACTGAAAACTAAAATGGGAGTGGAGAAGTGGCCTAGTGGTTGGGGCAAGGTACTTCAGGCCAGAAGGTCAGGGGTTCAAATCCCACTAGAGGACACCAACCTTGGGCCAGAAGGACTGGGGTTTCTAGTCCCACAGGTGCTCCTTGTGGTCTTGGGCAAGCCACTTAACCCTACATAGCCCATGTTCCCTGTAAATTAGTTATCTCCAAGTTATAATGCCCTGTTCAATGCAATTTCAGTTTGTTCAATGTAAACCACACTGATGCAGAATAGCATATAAGAGAATGTAAATAAATAGAAACTGCAATGCATTTACTCCACACTGCATCAAATATTAAAATAAAAGATGACATAAATTCCAAAAACAAACATATTCCAATTGCTAAATTTATTTTAAAAAATTCTGCCTTTGTTCTTTGGCTATCTAGATTTTTGCTGTCCTCCATCTTTTAACTTTCTCTCCAGGATGTCCAGTCCATTTGCCCACTTCTCAGTTTCCCGTCTTCTTCATTTCCTCCCGATGCCCCTCACTCTCTCGTTCACTACTTATGTGTATCTTACTATACTCAAGTTGCCATTTTTTCTGGCTATTCCTCTCCCTATGCACGCAAGCATCTGGTAAATAAAGGTAAAAGGAAAAGGAGACTGCTATGGTTTTCGAAAGAAGTAGCTGAAAAGGTGAAGAAAAAGAGGGAGGCCTTCATGAAATACAAGAGATCAGAGAGAAGAAGACAGGCATCTATATTTGGAAAAACTTAGACAAGATAGCAAAGTAGTCAGGAAAGCAAAGATTCAAAAAGAGGAGGAAATAGCTAATGCAATAAAATGGGGGGATAGGACATTTTTCAGATATGTTAGTGAGAAGAGAAAGGGCAAAAATGGTATTGTCAGACTCAAGGATGAAGGGGAGGAATATGTAGAAGCCAATGAGAATAAAGCAAAATTGCTTAACAAATATTTCTGTTCTGTGTTCACATATGAAGAACCAGGAGCAGAACCTCAAAAAACACCCATAAATAGGAACAGAAGCGAGGGACATCTTGAACAATTTTCAGAAGACTGTATTTGTGAGAAACTATCTAAACTTAAAGTAGACAAAGCGATTGGACTGGATGGGATATGCCCTAGAATACTGAGGGAACTTGGGGACGTTCTAGCAGTTCCACTGACTGACCTTTTCAATTCCTCGTTGGAGTCAGGAGAGGTGCCAAAGGACTGGAGAGAGGCACATGTGGTCCCTTTACACAAAAGCGGAAATAAGGATGTGGTTGATAACTACAGGCTGGTTAGTTTAACTTCGGTGGTGAGTAAATTATTGGAAGCACTGCTGAAAGAGAAAATAGTGATGTTTCTGGAGTCCAGAGGATTACAGGATCCAAGGCAGCATGGATTCACCAGAGGTAAGTCTTGTCAGACAAATCTGATTGATTTCTTTGACTAGGTGACCAGGGAGTTGGACCAAGGGAGAGCCCTAGATGTGGTGTATTTAGATTTCAGTAAAGCGTTCGACACCGTTCCTCACAGGCAACTTATAAACAAACTGAGTACCCTAGGGATGGACCCTAAAGATACTGCTTGGGTTAGAAATTGGTTGGGTGGGAGGCGACAAAGGGTACAGGTAAATGGAGCTCACTCTGAGGAGAAGGATGTTACCAGTGGTGTGCCCCAGGGATATGTCCTTGGTATGATTCTTTTTAACATCTTTGTACGTGATAAAGCAGGTAAGGGTTGTTGGGTAACGTTTGCCTCTTTGTAGATGATACCAAAATCTGTAATAGAGTAGACACCTAGGAAGGTGTAGATAACATGAGGAGGGATCTAGCTAAGCTTGAAGAATGGTCTAGAATTTGGCAGCTGAGATTTAATGTTAAAAAATGTAAGGCCATGCATTTGGGCTGCAGCAATCCAAGGGAGTAATATAGTATAGGGGGTGAAGTACTTTTGTCCACTAAAGAAGAGAGGGACCTAGGCATGGTTGTGTCTGATGATCTTAAAGTAGCTAAGGTGATATGATTGAGATGTTTAAATACCTCCGTGGCATAATGTTCAGGGAGAGAGCCTCTTTCAATTGAAAGCAAGTTCTGCTACGAGGGGACATGGGATGAGGGTGAAGGGAGATAGATTCAGGAGTGATATGCGGAAATATTTTTTTACGGAAAGAGTAGTGGATCCATGGAATAGTCTCCCAGTGGAGGTGGTAGAGATGAGGACAGTAACTGAATTCAAAAAAGCATGGGACAAACACAGAGGATCTCTAAAGGTAAAAAGGGGACTGTTGTAGTTGTTATGGAAGGACAGACTAGATAGGCCAGTGGTCTTTTTCTGTCATATTTCTATGTTTCTATGTTAAAAAGAATCGGACCCAGGAAAGATCCATGCAGCACATCACTGGTAACATTCTTCACCTCAGAGCGAGCTCCATTTACCTGTATACTTTATCGCCTCCCACACATCCAATATTTTTATCCAGCCAATCACTTTAGGGTCCATCCCTAGGATACTCAATTTATTTATAGGTCGCCTATACGGAACAGTGTCAAAGGCTCTACTGAAATTCGAGTACACCACATCTAGGGCTCTCCCTCAGACCAACTCTCTGGTCACCCAGTCAAAAAAAATCAATCAGATTTATTTGACAAATGCTACCTCTTGTAAGTCCATGCTGCCTCAGATACTGCAATTCATTATACGCCAGAAACCTCACTATCCTGTTTTAGCAATGTCTTTATTAATTTAGTCACCAGAGGGATCAGACTAAACAGCCTGTAGTTCTCAACCTCATCCTTACTTCTGCTTTTGTGTAAAGGGACCACATGTGCCCTTCTCCAGCCCTCTGCCACCAATCCCAACCCTAAAGAAGCATTGAAAAGGTCAGTCACAGGGAGGTGCTAGAACATCCCCAAGTTCTTTCAATATTCTCAGATGTATCCCATCTAGCCCCATCGCTTTGTCTACTTTTAGTTTAGCTAGTTCCTCACAAACACAGTCTTCTTAAAATCGCTCAGTATCCCCTTTACTTCTGCTTCTATTTGTGGGTGTTTTCTGAGATCCTGCTCCTGGCTCTTCATCCATGAACACAGAACAAAAATATTTGTGAAGCATTTCAGCTTCTACATATTCCTCCTCTTCCCCCTTGAGTCTGACAATGCCATTTTTGCCCTTCCTCCTCTCGCTAACATATCTGAAAAATGTCTTGTCCCCCCCCCCCCCATTTTATTGCATTGACTATCTCTTCATTTTTTTGTATCTTTGCTTTCCTGACTAATTTCCTAGCTTCTCTGTTTTTCCAAATATTGATGCTTGCCTTTCTCTCTGTGATGTCTTATATTTTATGAAGACCACCCTCTTTTTCTTCACCGTTTCAGCTACTTCTTTTGAGAACCATAGTAGCCTCCTTTTCCTTTTACAAAAAGGTTTGTTGCCCTTAAAATATCCCCTTTCAGTTTTGTCCATTGCTTTTCTACATCCCCTAGCTGTTCCCATCCCACTAACGAATCCTTGAGGTATTGTCCCATCTTGTCAAAGTTAATTTTCCTAAAGTCTATTGCATTTGAATGGACTTTATCAGTCCTAGTCCTAATACTGAATCACACCATCTGCTGATCACTGCAAAATGATCTCCCATTATAAAATCAGAAACAGTTTCCCCATTGGTATGCACCAGTGCAGTATGGCCCCTGCACATGTGAGTTCTGTTACCAATTTGCTGGAATAGTTCTCTCTGTAGAGAATCCAGGATTTCCTTACTTCTAGACAACACCACAGCAGGGATATGCCAAGCAACATCTGGTATACTGAAATCATCTATCAGTAGAAATTCTCCTTTAATGGAAATACTGCATATGCCTTCTATTAAATCTTCATCCATGTCTCTCTCTGTGACGCAGATCTGTATACCATCCCAATGCAAATAGATTTCCTGTTCCCTCTTTTTAGGGTAATCCAGAGTTTCTCCTCACACCCTTTTAAGCCCTATAATTCCATAGCTTTAATATTATTTTTTACATATAGTGCCGCTCCTCCTCCCCTTTTTCCTAACCTGTCCTTCCTGAATAAAGTATAGCTCAGTATAATTACATCCCAGTCATGGTTGTCCATGAACCATGTCTCCGTAACTTCCACTAAATCCAAGTCAGCCTCTTCCATTAAAGCCTCAACATCTGGGATCTTATTTTCCATGTTGTTGTTTTTATGTGCCATCGAGTTGGTGTTGACTCATTTCGACCCTCTGGATTGTTGTCCTAAATTCTGTTCGGTCTTCAGTCAGGTGGCTCATTGTTGACAGACTGGCACCCGTAGCTGCTGTTATTGTATCGATCCATCTCATTGCTGGCCTTCCTCTTTTCTGTTGACCTTCTACCTTTGCAAGCATGATGCCTTTCTCTAATGATCTCTCTCTTCGCATGCTGTGTCCAAAGTATGAAAGTCAAAGCCTTGTCATCTGAGCTTCTAAAAAAAGCTTAGGTTGGATCTCTTCTAGTACTGACTGGTTTGTTCTTTGGACAGTACATGGTATATACAGTATTCGTTGCTAGCACCATAATTCAAAGGCATCAATTTTCTTCATGTCTATCTTTTTCACTGTCCAACTTTCGCATCCATGTGAGGTTATTGAAAATATCATGGCTTGAACAAGTCGAATCTTAGTATGGAGAGAGACACCTTTACTCTTGGGAATCTTGTCTAGGTCCTTCATAGCCATTCTGCCAAGAGCAATGCTTCATTGGATTTCTTGGCTGCTTGTTGCTTGTTTATTGATAGTTGATCCAAGTAGGTTAACGTTTTCCACTATTTCAATTTCTTCTCTATCAATGATGAACTTATTCATTTTGCCAGTTCTCATGACCTCTGTCTTCTTTACATTAAGGTGCAGGCCCATTTTAAGACTATGTTCCTTAATCTTGAGAAGCAAATGTTTCAGATCGGCTTCACTTTCAGCCAGTAATGTGGTATCATCAGCACAGTGAAGGTTGTTGATGAGTCTTCCACCAATCTTCACATCTCTGTTGTCTTCATACAATCCTGCTTCTCTGATCTGTTCTGCATATAAATTAAACAGGTAGAGGGAAAGTGTGCAGTCTTGTTGTACACCTTTACTGATTTTAAATCATTCTGTTTTGCCTTGTTCTGTTCGAACTGTTGCTTCTTGATCAATGTAAGGGTTGTGCAAGAGAACGATCAGGTGTTCAGGTATACCCATGCTTCTTAATGTGGCCCAGAGTTTCTCATGGTTTACACAGTCAAAAGCATTGCTGTAGTCAACAAAGCACAAATATACATCCTTTTGGTATTCTTTAGTCTTTTCAAGGATCCATCTCACATCCGCGATGATGTCTCTCATTCCTCTCCCTTTCCTGAACCCTACTTGCACTTCAGATAGTTCTCGTTTCAGGTATCATTGTAGTCTCTGTTGAATAATCTTCAGTAAAATCTTGCTGGCATGTGGGATCAGAGTGATTGTGCGATAATTTCCACAGTCAGTTGGATCACCTTTCATTAGTATTGGTATAAACACAGATCTTTTCCAGTTAGTTGGCCATGATGTTGTCTTCCAAATTTTCTGGCAGAGCCTTGTAAGTATGGTGACAGTTGCATCAGAATGCTATAATACTTCTATGGGAATGCCATCAATGCCTGGTGCTTTGTTCTTTGATAAGACTTTCAATGCTGCTTCGACTTCTTCTTTCATCACCAATAGTTCTGGATCATAATGTACAGATTGAAACAGCTGTTTGTCTACTTGATCTTTATCATATAAAAACTCTGTATATTCTTTCCACCTTTCCTTGATCTTCTCAGCGTCATTCAACATAGCTCCTTGAGCACCTTTAAACACTCCAATTTGAGGCGGGAATTTTTTCTTTAACTCTCGTAGCTTTAGGAAAGCCAATCTTGTTGTTCCTCTAATAGTTTCTGCTTCTATTTCCTTGCATGCATCACTGAGGTACTTCTCCTTCTCTTGTCTTGCTGTGCATTGGAAATCTCTGAGTTCTGCGATTGCGTCTCTTTACCGCGGTTTAGTAAACATATCCCCATGTGTACAGTCGCCACTTGTGTTGCTGGAAGAAGATGTTTGAGATGAATAGATCATTGGTTTTGCAGAATTCTATCAGTCTTTCTCCAGCTTCATTTCTGTTGCCAAGTCCATATTTTCCAACCATTTTGTCTTCTTCTTTGTTGCCAACATTTGCGTTCCAGTCACCCATGACTATCAGGATATCCTGTTTGCGTGTTCGGTCAATTTCAGCTTGTACTTGTTCATAGAACTCATCAATTTCATCCTCTTCTGCAGTTGTTGTTGGGGCATATACTTGAATTATAGTTGTGTTGATAGGCATTCCTCGTAGATTAATAGAAATTAAGCGTTCACTGACTATATTGTATTTCATTACAGTTCTTGCAAGTTTCTTCTTAATTATAAATGCAACACCATTTCTTCTTTTTTTTTCATTTCCAGCATAGTAGACCATGTGATCATCTGATGCAAAGTACCCAATGCCAGTCCATTTCAGTTCACTGACACCCAACAGATCAAATTCCAGAGATTGATTACACTAATAACAGAAAATATTTTTTCACTCAACGTGTAATCAAACTCTGGAATTTGTTACCCGAGGATGTATTAAAAACTCTTAGTGTAGCTGGGCTTAAAAAAGGTTTGGACAAGTTCCTGGAGGAAAGGTCCATAAACCATTATTAAAAAGGAACCCAGGATATCACTGCTTGACCCAATACAAGCATTGTGGAACCTGTGTCTTTTGGGGAAACAGCTAGGTACTTATGACCTAGATTGGCCACTTGGAAACAGGATACTGGGCTTGATGGACCTTGGCCTGACCCAGTATGGCATATCTTATGTTCTTATTTATTTATTTAATATCTTTGTTTATACCACGCTCTTTGGAATCAGTGCTGTTTACAGTCAACAACATTTGAACAGTGCAGGCGGGCCTGCACTGGACTTACATTGAACAAGGGATGATAACTTGGGATTAACGGGGGTAACTTTGTACAGGGTATATACACTTAGCGTCTATTACTTATGTTCTTAAGTTGTACAAGTTCCATTTCATTCTTCACCACCTCCAACTTCCCTTGGTTCATGCTTCATATGTTCCATGTCCCAATATGTAAGACATCTTTGAAGCTTCTGACTCTCATTTCATGCACAGTTCCGTCAGACGTCCCGCGGGCTTTGATCCAACCATATCATTAAACTACCAACAGCATAGCCCTCAGCATCACTGATGCACACAAGCCCTCACAGCATGACAAGCTGCAAACCAAGTGAGGGCTTATTTCCCATACTATGGGCATTTGTGCACACTGCTTTCCAAATGTTGCCCCTTTTACTCACTTTAACAGAGGTATTTAATGTTTTACTTACCTGAGGGCTTTCACTTACCTGGAGGCTTTCTTCACCCATCCCCAATGAACTTAGCTTAAAGCCCTCTTCAGTAGGGTAGGCAGTCTGTTGCGGAAGACATTTTGAGCCTTCTAGGATAGGTGAACACCATCTCTGCTCTGCAGCCCTTGGAGAATCATCCTATGGTTTGCGAAACCAAAACGCTTTCAGTGACACCATCAATGCAGCCATGCATTCAACTCCAGGATGCGAGCTTCTCTGCCTCGGCCTTTACCCTCAACAGGGAGAATTGAAGAAAACACCACCTGCACACCTATCTGCTTCACCCTCTGCCCCATGAAGTCACTTTTGATACGCTCAGAAGGATACATAGCAGTATCATTTGTGCCAACATAGATGAGAAACAGATAATAGTCAGTAGGCTTGATGAGTCTAGGCAAACTCTCCATAACATCTCAGATTTTGGCACCTGGCAGATAGTACACCTCTCTGGATATCAAATCTGTCCATCTCTTTCTCTCACCCTGACCCTCCCATTCCCCATCCCCTCATTCCCCAGTCTCTCCCCTCTCTCCCCCTCTCCTTCCAGCATTCTATCTCAATCTCTCCCTCTCCTTTCAGCATCAACTCTCACTCTCTCCTCCTTTCATTCAATATCTTCTCTCTCTCCCTTTCTATGGTTAACTCCCAGCTGTCTTTCTACTTACCCCCCCCCCCATGCCACCCTCTTTGTTCTTATCCCATCTCCTATGTCCAGCATCTCCCTTTATATTCCTACTCCACCTCCCCCATGTCCAGCAGCCACCAGTGTGTCCCTATTCCCCTTCCTATGTCAAACAACTCCCCTCTGTGTCCCAACTCCCCCCTGCATCCAGCATCTGCCCCATCACCCTTTTCTCCACCCCCACGTGTTTAGCATTCCCTCTCTGTGCCTTTGTAACCTCCTCTGTGACCCTAATACTCCAGCCACATGTGCCAGCATCTTGTCATCTCCCTTCCCATGTTCAGCATCTGATCCTCCCCATGTCCCTATTCACCCATGTCCAATATCTCCCCTGTCACCTTATTTTTCTCTCTGTTCAGCATTCCCCCCCCCCCCCCTCATGTACAACATCACCTCTAAACTGTATCCCTATGCTTCCACATCCCCCTGCCCAGGTCATTCTGTTTCCCATGTTCACCGTCTCCTCCCTCCCCCCCATCAAATCACTGTCTAGATCCCTCCCCTCACCAGTGCCCATCTCCATGGCTCCACCACCACTGTTGGGACACATGCCACTATCTAGCATCCTCCCCCTCCAATGCTCACCTCTGCCACGACCCACAGCAGCAGCAATACATCAAAAAGAGAGCAGACTCTGCAAGTTATTTTAAGTGCATTGCTCAGGGCTCTGTCAGTCCCCACCCCTTCTGATGTAAACTTCCTCTTTATAAGGGATGGGACCAGCAAAGCGCTGAGCGATATATCTAAAATAACTTGTAGGTTCCACTCTGTTTTTTGATGTATTGATGCTTCTGCAGGTCCCAGCAGTGGCACTGGAGCTGAGCATTGCGTGTTAGATAGTGGTACGGACTGCAGACATGTGCACTGGTCCCAGCAGTGGTGTCACAGAGATGGGCTGGCACTGGATGCGGTGAGAGTGGGTGGAAAATATGTGTGAGTACGACCAAATGTGTGTGTCTCGCATCTAAAGTGTGTGACCTGGCATGTCTGCATCACTGAAAGCTATTCTAGTGTGCCTCCACCTGCTGGCTAGGGAACAAAACCCACTTGTCTGGTCTGGTCAAACAGGATGAAAAAGAATAAACTGTTTAGCCATTATCCCACTATTTACTAATCTGTGTTAGCTGGTGCAAAATTTGCCAGACTGAGATTGTTACAGTTAATTATGTGCAGGAGAGGGTGGCTTGTAGGACATCATTGCACCTTCACAATATTGTTTTTCATTTTTGGGTCAATTGTGTGTTATAAAAGCAGGATGCAGGAACTAAAAAGTTAAGAGTCTGAAATTGTATGAAATTACTAGGGTACTTAAATCTAATCAGGAGGCCTTGTTTAATATTCCTGCAGTGTGCGAGGTGTGTCTAGTTAGATAAAGAGCTAAAGCCTTTCCCACTGCTTTGCCACAGCTATGGAATTTGATTAATTCAAAGCTAAGACATGTCATTGATCATTTCAGATCAGCAGTCCTCTACCGGGTCCTCAGGACACACCCAGCCAGTCTGGTTTTCAAAATTTTGACAATGAATATGCAAAAGATAGATTTGCATGCACTGCCCTTACTGTACAAAAAATATACCTTATGCATATTCATTGTGGATATAAAATCTTGCCTGGTTAGATGTGTCCTAAGGAATGGGTTGAGAACCACTTTAGTAGATTCAGAAAACATTGCTATTTCCTTTAAAAAGAAGAAACTGCACATCTTATGTCCTCCTCCAAATTCGCCACCTGTTCCTCTGATCCCATTCCCAGCCAGCTACTCAGTTCTGTCTCCTCTGCTCCCGTCCTTTCTATATGTCATATCCTCAATTTTCCACGCCAAGCATGCTCTCAAGCATGTGTAAATGTCCATGGCTTTAATATAGCTGCTATTTCTGCTCCATTTGTGCTAGAATTTTATAAAGACGCATAGTTAGCTATGCGTCTTTATAAAACAGGCAACTATGTGGCCTTCACACATAGGTAACCTCTTAAGAGGTTACCTTAGGCTTTGATACAGTAAGCGATGTGTCAGAACACTGTGCTAAACTTCAGAGCACAATGTTCTAATGCACGCACTACAAAAAGATTTTTATTCTCAATGCAGTAAACTAAAGGCATGCTATTTTTTGACTGGTCCTCTTGATCCACCAGTTCCCCTTCTTCCAGCTCTTCTTCAATATCATCATCAAGGTCAGAATGAACCTCCTGAGATGATATTGAAAAACTATTTGCTAATCTGGACCTTTTAGTAGGAAGTGTAGCTTCGTCTAGTTTGAGAGAAGCAGCAATTCGCTTTCCTCCTAAATTAGAAACCAGTGGCAAGCTAATAAGATTATGATCATCTGCCAAAGTCTTTTGAAAAAGGGAAATAAACTGTTTTGAAAATACTGCTGCTATAGTTGAAGATAAATTTGACAGATCTGCAGCAAGAGTTACAGGTATATCAGGCCTTGAAGAAGGACCCGGTATAGGTTCGGGCAAAAGCTGCGGTGGAGACTCAACATCTCTCTCAGAAGATAAATGTTTCTCCCTCTCTGCAGTGTTATTTACATCACTTTGCAGATCTGCACTCTGATGGGCACAGTGCTTGCAAACCCCTGATTCCTTATCGTCACTCCAGTCCAGTCCCTTTACTTCTGGGTTGCGCAACCCTTCCAGCAGCTTGGAGGCTGAGCCAAACCTTTTTGGAGGTGGGGCGGTATAAATACCACTGGGACCACCCCTCCACTCCAGTATTCTCAGCCTCCAAGCAGCTGGAGGGTTCCGTAAGCCTAGGGCTTACTGGAGTCTTCCTTCAACTAAATTCCTTTAAAATTACTTTTAAAATTATTACTTTATTATTACTTTATTACTTTTAGTTTCTTTGATTTCATTTCCTAGTGCCTGTCAGTTAGTTTGAGAGTTCTGCTCCTTTAACTACTCTCTGCTCTCTTCCCCCTCCCCCCCCCCCCGGTCGGGCCGGGCTCCGGAGGTAGAGGGGTGCTGGCTGTTTGCCTGAGATCTTCTGGATTTCCCCGCTTTGCCCTGCCTCGCGCCGAAGCCCTTCAGGTGGCTGAGCGCTGGAGGCATCTCCGGGAGGTAGATTGCGACCGCCGGTCTCGCCCCGCAGCTAAAGGACGCGGCGGCGATCCCCGGGTCTTCCGGTCGCGGCGGAGGAGTCTTCCCTGCTCAGCACTGCTCTTCAGGAGTCGGCACAGTCTCTGTCGGCATCCTTTGCCTCAGCGGCGTTTTTTTCCGGGGGGAGAACAGCGACCCGGAGAAGGCGCTCGCGATCCCCTGTTCAGGCTCCACGTGGTGAGGCCTACCACGTGTAGAGCCAACAGGCAGAGATCGCTGAGCCGGGTCCACCAAGCTTCAAACCGCAAGTACCAAAGTGAACTACTCGCAGTTTCTTTAATCGCCATTGCTTGTTTTTAAGTTTAAACTTTATTTTAATGTTAATTTTAATTTCTATAATTTAATTTTTCTATCTGCTAATTTACTTAGCCTCTAGGGCATGCTTCGCTGATAGAGAACAGAGGGCCTGGTAGTTCCCCTCTCTCTCTCTCTCTCTCTCTCCCTCAAGTACAAATTTGATCTAAGGAAGGAGAGAACAATTCCTTGCAGCTGCACTTTCTGCTATCCTGGTAGCTGGGGATCTGAACTATTGCTTATCCCTCCAAACAGGAACTGAGGTACCTGGGAACAAGAGCATGGCGGCTAAGCCCAGATGCCTTTCCTGTGGCACACGTAGGGGCACTTCCTCGGAGGCAGGAGTCTGCAGGGCTTGTGCTGCAGCAGCTGCCTCCGTGGAACAAGAAATTAATTTGGCCATGTCCCAGTCCTCTCAGAGTGCTGGAGACCCCTTACAAGGGGAGGGGGGGTCCCAGCTTCCTTCAGTCTCAATCGCAGATTTACCCCCCCCCCCCCTCCTGCTTCACCCCCTCCCTCGGGGGAAGGGAGTACAGGGGATTTTTTCTCCCCAGACTTCATTCTTTTACTCCACAAGGCCTATTGCTTGCGCAAGCAGGGTTCGGGTACAGGGGGGAATGCCCCATCGGCCGAGACCATATCCAAGAGGGCAAGCATCTCTGGCTCAGGCCTCCCACCCAAACGCCCACGCTTGGGCGGGGAAGAACCTCTCTCCTCTCTTTCCCAGGGCTCTCCAGAGGAGGATGGCTCTGACAAAGACTGGGACGAGGAAGAAGAGGAACTGGAAGAAGGGGAGATCCCTGAAGAAGATCATTCCAGGATAATTAGAGTCTTTCGGCGGGAAGAACTCCCGGCTCTAATTGATGAGTCCTTAAAGGCCCTCAATGTATCCTCAGATACGCCAACAGAGGAGGAGACGGTGGAGGATCCGTTAATTCAGGCCATCAGGAGATCACAGAGGGTTTTCCCTGTCCATAGAATGGTGCGCCAGATGATCCAGGAAGAATGGGACCAACCCGAGTCTAGTCTAAGGGGAGTCCGATCCATGTCTCGCCTATACCCCCTACCAGAGGCTGACAGAGAGCTACTGAAGTCTCCAAGGGTGGATGCAGCGGTATCAGCAGTTACTAAGAAGACTACTATTCCAGTTGAGGGCAGCGCCGCCTTGAGGGATTCTCAAGACAGAAAGCTAGATACCCTCCTGAAACAAGCCTTTGATGTGAGTGCCCTTGCCTTGCAGGCCTCGGTTTCAGGAGCTTGGGTGGCGAGAGCCTGCTTAAGGTGGTCTCAACAGCTGCAGGCAGCAGAGGGCCCATCTGGCGAGGCTCAGGCCCACTCTGCTAGACTGGAATCCAGAACAGCCTTCCTGGCGGATAGTCAGTATGACCTCATCAGAAGCCTAGCCAAGAACATGGCCTCGGTGGTGGCAGCTAGACGTTATCTGTGGCTACGGAATTGGGCAGCGGACGCCTCCTCGAAGGCACGCCTGAGCCGCCTTCCTTTTAAGGGGAAGCTGTTATTCGGAGAAGATTTGGAGAAGTTGGTAAAGGACCTTGGCGAGTCTAAAGGGGGCAGGCTGCCTGAAGACAGACCAAAGCAAGGGCGACCCTTAGCCCCAGTGCGTAATCAGTCCAGGGACTCCCGAAGGTTCCGCCCAGCTAGGACAAACCCCTTTCCCAGGGGCCGTTTCCCCTCGAAGGGACAAGGTTTTAGAGGGTTTCGAGGAGCAGGCCGAGGTTTTGGCTCATCCTCCTTCCCCTCCTCTCAGGGAAATAGAAAACAATGAGGTGACAGGGGTCCAGGGGGGAGAGCCGTCGGTGGGCGGTCGCCTAAGGCGTTTTCTTCCTGCCTGGTCCTGGGTCACGTCTGATCAATGGGTTCTAGAGGTTATCAGAGAGGGCTACGCTCTCGAATTCGCAAAACAAATATATCCAGCCTTCGTTCAGTCCCCCTGCGGTTCTTCGGCAAAGAGTGGCGGTGGAGACAACCCTCACCCGTCTGATAACGCTCGGGGCCGTAGTCCCGGTATCACCAGACCAGCGCGGTACTGGTCGGTACTCGATTTACTTCGTAGTTCCAAAGAAAGAAGGGTCTTTTCGCCCGATACTAGATCTAAAACAGGTCAATCACTGCCTTTCCACACTTCCGGATGGAAACCCTACGTTCGGTCATAGCAGCAGTCAGGGGCGGGGAGTTCTTAACATCCCTCGATCTGACAGAAGCCTGCCTACATATCCCGGTCAGGGATTCCCATCAACAATTCCTGAGATTTGCAGTGCCAAGGGGCCATTTTCAATTCCAGGCCCTTCCCTTCGGCTTAGCCACGGCTCCAAGAACATTCACGAAGGTGATGGTGGTGGTAGCGGCCTCTCTACGAAAAGAGGCAATTCTAGTACACCCCTACCTGGACGATTGGCTAATCCGGGCAAAGTCCGAGGAGGAAAGCCACACCGTGACGACAAGAGTGATTCAAGTACTAGAAGAATTGGGGTGGGTCATCAATCGAGCGAAGAGCAGGATGACTCCCTCCCAGGATCTGGAGTACCTTTCCTAGAACCACAGACCAAACATTGTGGTTTTGCAGGCATCCTATCAGAAATTAATAGGTTCCTATTATCTTTAAAAATAGAAATAAATTATCATTTAGTTTAATGAAAGGCTTCTTTATTATGGTAATTTAAAAGTGCCTCGGTTGTGAAACGCGCCTGACGCTCGAGCTGAAAATTCTAAACTGTCACAGAAACGGTCCCAGCTTAGCAACCTTTATAGCTGTATCGTTTTAAAAACCAAAACCTTCAAAAAACTTCCTTACATCCCCGGGTTTAACAAAAAAGAGTCTTTATGCCGCTCGCTAAAAAACCCGGAAATAAAATAAGAAAAAATCAATCAGCAGTACAGCCCCTGCCGTTGCGATATTTCTTAACCTTGAATTGAATCGACGCTTCAACTATTTGCCGTGTAAAAACAAAAAATATTTAAAATAGATCAACTTTACCTTTCACCCACAAAGTTTTCTAGCTCCTTACTTGTTTCTTTACAGTTCCTCTCCTAACAACTGGAGGATCGGGAACTGCGATGCTTTTTGAATGGAATTAAAACGGCGTTTCAACTGTAGCCGCGCCGAGGCAGAGATTTCAAATAGATAAACTTTACCTTTAATCTGTAAAGTTTCCTCAAGTGCCTTACTTGTTTGTTCACCGCTCCTCTCCTAATAATGTAGGATCGGGAGCTTAAATAAATCTAAAACTCAGCGATCTCTGCGGCTGCAAGAAACTCCTCCCCCAAACCAAAGAGAGGGAGGGCATGAGCTAGTTTTAAAGGTATAGCACTCTAATAAGTAAATCCTTCTCTTTTCACTGTTAAACTTCTTTAAAATAAAATAAATAAATATCCTTAATTGCTCCTCAGTAGAGCCACATCTAGGCTCTTAGAACTTCAAGCTGCTTGGAGACTGAATAAACTGAAGATGGGAGGAGATCACCAAGGAGGTTATAGTGGTGACATCACAACTGTGTGATTATTCAGTCTCCAAGCTGCAGAGAGAACCTGTATCCCAGAAATTCCGGGACTGGACTGGAGTGACGTAAAGTAAAAAGATTTTTATTCTCAATGCAGTAAACTAAAGGCATGCTATTTTTTTTGTGTTGACTCCTGATGACTCAGCAGCCCTGGGTTTTCTTGGCAAGGTATGACTGGAAATAGATTACCAGGCCTTTCCTTCTGAGACAATGGAGGGTAAAGTAACTTGTCCAATGTCATAATTGAACCCAGATCGTTTGGGTGGTAGATCAATGCTTGAACCACTAGGCTATGCCTTCATTCCCTACAATACAAAGTATGCATGCAACCATGGTAATATGCAGCCTGTCATTGTGTGAGCAGGGGCTGGATCACATGCTGATAGTAAGGAGATATTTAAAAAATCAGGCCTGCTGGATTTTCTACCCCATCTCGTAAATTTTCCCTGATGGTCCAGTAAGCCCTGGATCCCCCATCGCACTCAATCCCCTTAACCGACACCCTCCACCTGACATTCGATCGATCCCCCCACCTGACACTCAATGCCCTCGCCTATCACTCTATGACATTCAATCCTCCACCCAACACTTCTGACCCCAACACTCAATTGCTCCCCCTGACAACCCCCAGTCACTCGATCCCCATCCAACAATCCCTTGATCCTTCTGAACACACCTAATCACTCCCTCCCCCTCCCCTCCCCCCACTTGCTGCAGCTAACTGGTCCTGGGCACTCCTGACTGGGCACTCCAAGAAGCCAGGACCAGGGAACCCTAACTTGAGCACTCTGGGCTAGGGCACCCTTGGCCTGCACTCCCCAGATCAAGCTCCCTAGCCAAGGTACCCTAGCTAGGGTACCCAAGGTCATGGTATCTCTGGCATAGGCATCCCAGATCAGGAAGGCCCTCTATCAGCAAGCTTCCAATGCTGCTCTTCTCCCCCTCTAGACCAATAATACTTATCAGATCTGGGAGGCACACAGCACTGTCCTCTCTCTGCACTACCATCTTGCAAAATGCCCTCTGGTACATCGATGCAGCACTAGAAGAGTTTGCCAAATATGGCAATGCTTCCCATATTTGAAAAGCACTGCCTTATTTGGCAGACTGGCCTCGCATGGTGACTTATGAAAAACCATGAGAGGTTAGGCAGGACCATTTTCCAAGATGGCAGCACAGAGACAGGAGAGAATAATAGTGGAGGTGGGTTTGGGCATTATGGTGGTCAAAAGGTTCTTAATGTGTATGAAGGGGTCCACTTGGGCCCCCAGAGTATTTTTGTGGGGTTGATGGAGGGGGTAGGAGGTATAAGGGAGCTACTTTGGTCACCAGGGGGATCTTTAGGGGTGTGAGTCTAAGGACCACTTGGGCTATCAGGGTTGCTTTTTAGGGTCAGCGGACAGGGATTGAGTGGTTTGGGTCCCACTTGGGCCACTAGAAATCTTGGATCATCTGAGGTGAAGTGCCACACTTCACCTCAGAATACCCTTTTGTTCCCACACTGCAACTTTACTCTAGTCTTAAGCTAGCATAAAGATTCAGCACTGAGAAGAGTAAAAAACTGTACTAAATTTTAGCAGTTTTCTTCATCAGGAGTAATTTATTTTTCAGCTATTTACATGCAATTTGCATGCCCACTGTGTCATCCTTTGGCACAATGTTTCTACGCTGATTTTCCTACACTAAAAATTCCTGCTGCAACAGATATAAGATTAGGGTGGGAAGATCTTGAATATATCATTGTACTAAAGAATATTGCAACTTACTGCATTGGGGCTTTAGTGTGGTAATTTTACACAGATGCAGCTAAGTACATTCTATGCTAATGTGACTTCATATATAGGCTCCTAAATAATGAAAATTGTCTAGAACAAACAAAGCAAGAAGAACAGTAATAGAAAGAACAAGAACTGCAAAAAGATAAAGATGGAGGGCCAAGACACTTATTCCAGCTGATATTTTAAAAGGATAAATTATGCTAGAACATCAAAGGTTCTATTGCCACCTAGTGGCAAAAGAACTATGAAATCTCTACTGCTCTTCATGTATCCTCAGCAAGTTGGATTTTCGGGCAATCCACTATGAATATGCATGAGAAATATATGTTGCCTCCACTTTGAATTTACATTTTACATTTTATTACTTGCCTTTCCAAGTTGGAGCTCAAAGCAAGTTGCATACAGACAGCATACATTCTGGAACATGTTTATTAAAATGCGGTAACAGATAACAGGGCGTTTACTGCGCCTGCAGTAACTGTTAATGAGTGTTGAAAATACAGGCATGCTAAATATACTGAGCTAACTGCTTAGCATGGGCTGGAGTGCAAACTGAGAGGATCAGGGGCAGAGTGGGGGCAATTAGAAAGGATGTCATTAGCATGCACTCACCACCAATGTTGCAGTTAGTGTGGGTGTACTTAGCGCCATCTCAATGGATGGCAGTAACTGCACATGCAGTAATCACAGCACTTGTATTAGCATAGGATGGTGCTGGACTTATATTAAGTGCTTGTCCATTTGTTAGTGATGGTCCGGCACCACCCCAGTACTAATGTTTGGGCCTAAATGCATGTCAAATACCATATTTTAGTAAACATATCTTTCTAAGTTTGTACCTGAATCTCAAATTCCTTAAAATTATGGTTCTGATGAATGCTTATTATGCATAACAATTTTAATCATCAGTGTTTCATATTTTACCAACATAATCATTATTGTCCTCAGTTGTGTATGCATATGCTTGATGGTTAAGTAGATGTTTCTCTGATGTTGTTCTTTCCTAATTTAATAATTTTATAATAAAAAGACTGAACATAAAAACAGATTTTGTCCAGGTTACTTCAAGAATTACACCACACCTCCTACAGTGTTTAAATGTAACTAACACCAAAACACAGCACTGTAGGGGGCATGGGTCAAATTTATGCAGGCCGTAGTCATATTCAGCAATGTCCAGCTAAAGTTAACTAGATAACTCTGATCATACCAGCAGGTCATCCTAAAGTAAACCAGCATCTTCACTCAAACTATCTGGTTATATTCAGTGACATCAAAATGCAGCTGAATATTCAGGTAAACGGAACTGCATAAAGATAATTAGTTAATCTTATCATCACTGGAGCATGGAATATTCACTTATTAGTATGCAAGTTAACGTCATACATATTTATAATGTATATCATGAAACAACATACAGCTAGGAGTACCCGAAGACAAGTCTGGGACCTATGATTCAAAAGCAGGGGGTCTCAACTCCAGTTGAGAGAGATGCAAACAGGTCTGGTTCATGAATAACCAGCTTTATTTTTAGGCTATAGAAATGTAAATACATCTAATGAATATTCATTGTGAATATACTGAAAAGCACATGTGTTTGCATTCCTCAATGGGAAATGTTTCTTCTGATCAAGGCTTTAACAGACCAAATAATGTGACATTAATGTGACTCCTAAGGTTATTCTTACCTCTACATATTAATGAAATAAGAATTTGTACTCTTTTAGGATCGATATTTAGCCAGCACAATGACCATATTCATGTAAGCACTGGCTCTTAAAATAATCTGTATATTCAGAACTGTCATACATATAATCAGTGATGTCACCATGCTATTCAGCAGACCTAAACTAAATGAACAAGTTATCCAGAAAGTGGCTGAAAATCACTGCTGTCCGGATAATTTTCCAGCCTGCCCTCGCTCTTCTCCAACCCCAGACCCTTCTTATATGAACTACATTGAGCCACTCAGAGAGATTTTTATTCCAATGCTATCTATATGAGATTTGAAAATTTATGGATAGTGAAATTATATGTTCATCAGCTACTGTTTGAATATTGGTCTGTCTGTTTTAAAATGCAAAACCAGAAACATGTACAAATTTCTAAACCTATTAAAATGAAAAAGTCTTTGATAAGCTGTATATGATGGGGGTGATTTTATAAAGTTTTTCCACACATAAAGCTGATTTATAAAATTAGGTGACCATTTCTGCCTCTATATATGTATGTGTGCTGTGTTTAGACATTTCCCAGAGCGTATTTTGGGTGGAGTGCAGGCAAAGTTGTAAAATACACATGTTTATTTATTTTATTTATTTATTTAACACTTATTTATATACCGCATCTTCCAGCGATCAGTTGCGGTGTACAATTAACAACAATTTACAATGCAGAGCTTGTATTACATAGAACAATTATAACTTTTTACATAGAACATCTTAACTTGCACAACAAAGGGTTTAAAACTAAGCGGAATAATTCAATTATTCAACTAACACAGATTGTGTAACTATTTAAACAAAGTACTGTCTCTATAACAGTTGTAACTATATACAAGTAGGGTATCAATGCATAGGAATGGAGTGATTATTCATTTAGGTTTGTACGTATTGCTTGTAGTAGGGAGTAAAAGCTTGATATTGGGCAGGTTCATGTTTAGCCTTTATCTAAGTTGAGTGGAGGGATTTCCATGGTATTATAGTGTTTAGTGAATAAATACGTTTTCAATTTTTTTCTGAATTCCATTATCTCTGTTAGTGATCGTAAGTCCTCTGGTAAAGAGTTCCAGATTGTTGGGGCTATGTGGGAAAAGGCTCTATTATTTGTTAATTTGTGAGTTCTTATAAATTCTTTTGGCGTCTTAAGTTTATATGATTGCCCTTTTCTATGAGTGGGCTTAGGAGGTTCTTTGCTTATAAGATTACAGAGTGTCTTCGGGGCCATGTCATTTAGGGCTTTGAATGTAGTTATTATTGTTTTGTATATAATCCTACTTTGTATTGGTAACCAGTGAAGGGATGCTAGTATTGGTGTAATGTGTTGGAGTGAATTTATCTTTAATATAATTCTCGCTGTGGCATTTTGCGCAAGTTGGATCCTTTTGATGTTTTGTTTTGAAATGCCTATAAGTATTAAGTTGGCGAAATCGAAGTGGGGAGTTATGGTAGCCTGTGTTATATTGATAAAATCTTGTATGAATACAAGGGGGCGTAATTGTTTGAGGATTTTAAGTTTGAAGTAGATTTTCTTTAAGGTATTTCTAATGTGCGTTTCCATAGTAAGGTGTGTATCTAAAATGACACCTAGATATCTTATTTCATTTTTTATTTTAATTTCTTGGTTTTGTAATGTTATGTGGGTTGGAGGAGTGAATGTATGGTTTTTTGTTACGATTAAGACTTCGGTTTTAGCATGGTTTATATGGAGGTTTTGAGTTTTTAGCCAGTATGTAATTTCATTGTAGCAGTCTGATAGAAGTTGAATCGGTAGGTTAGGAATCGTAAAAGGTATATACATCATGATATCATCCGCATAAAGGTGATATTGTACTCCAAATTTTTTAAAGATATTGCAGACCGGTTTTATATAGATATTGAAAAGTAGGGCTGAAAGTGCTGATCCTTGTGGTAAACCTATTTCTTGTTTGTATGTGTTGGATGTTAGATTACCTGTTCTTACATTTTGTGTTCTGTTATGTAAATATGAGGTGAACCATTTATGTACGGTGGAGTTTATGCCTAACTGTCTTAGGTTGTTGAGCAAAATTGAGTGGTGCACGCTATCAAAAGCTGCTGATATGTCGATGAAAAGGAGAATGAACAACTGTTTGATTGTCAATTCCTTTTAGAAGTGTATCTATTAGTACTGTAAGAAGTGTTTCTACTCCATGGCAGGGCCGGAAACCATATTGTTGTTCATCGAGTGGGTAAGATAAGTCTATAAATTCCTGTGTCTGTAGTTGCACTACCTTTTCAATTACTTTGGCCAAGAATGGTATGCTAGAGATGGGCCTATATGATGTTGGCAATGTTTTATCTAGTTTGCAGTTCTTTAAAATTGGACGTATTTGTGCATGTTTGAGCAGGGGTGGGAGGTATCCTTGGGTGAGTGAGAGGTTTACTATTGGGAGAATATAGGATAGTAGCGTTGGTAGTGTGTTTTTTATCCATGATACTGGGCATGGGTCTAAGTTCGAAGTTGTGGTATTTAGGCTGGAGATGATTGTTTTTAATGTTGCTTTTGAAATGGGGTAAAATTCGGACCATTCTTCTACAGGTTGATAAGTGATGTTGATATTTTCTAAGGGCATGGCAGGTTTCTTGGATTTATTTTGGTAATGGTTAGCTAGGGTTTGAACTGAGATGTCTGTGATTTCGTTGCTAGAGGTTTGCTCATTATTAGTTAATTTTCTGACTATGGAAAATAACTCTCTAGGTCTATTGTATGAATTTGTTAAGATTGCTGCATAATAATTTTTCTTTGTGTTGTCTATTGTTTCCTTATATTTTGTTAGATAGTTATTGTATATTTCTTTGTTCACAGACAACTTGGATTTCCTCCATTTCGTTTCAAGTTTTCTTAGTTCTTTTTTCATTTGTCTTAGAGTGCTATTAAACCATGGTGAGCTATTTGTTTTGGTGTATATGGTCTTTTTATTTGGTTGATTATTTTTAGCTGCATTATTGATAGTATCATTCCAGTTGTTAACAGCATCATCTAAATTAGTTGTTGATAAGAAGTAGGGGATTGTTGAGTCAAGGAAGTCTGTTTCATTAAATTTTTTGAATTTTGAAGTGGGGGTACTTCTTAAGTAATTGTTGACGCTGGGGGTGGGATATGTGAGATTTATTTAGGACAACAATATTCAGTGCCAATATTCAGTGCCGGCAGCTAGCATGAGTACAGCGCCTAGCCGCCAGCACTGAACCTTAAACTCGGATATTCAATGCCAGGGCCATTGAATATCCAGGGTCGCTGCAGAACCCACAAGATCGCAGAGGTTAACCGGGCAGCGGCAATATTAGCTCCCATGGGTAAAGACAGGCCAGCTTTTGCTGCGCCTATCTTTACCCACAGGTTGCTAATCGGGCAGCAGTGCAAATATTGTCACTGCCCGGTTAGCAACTGCGACATCTCTGCTCTTCTCGTAATGCCTCCAACACACCCTGATGCTAAGCAGTTAGCATCAGGGCGTGTAGAGGAGTTAATCGGGGACATTCAGTGGCAGTGCCACTGAATATCCTGTTTAGGGGCATTAGCACAGTTTACAGTTTTGTAAACCGTGTAAATGCCTTTGAATATTTATTTATTTATTTACATTTTTTATATACCGCACTATTCGGCATCAGCGCGGTTTACAGAGAACAAAACAAAAACCAGAACAACAAGCTGTTCGGTGTTACATATAACAGGAGCATAAACTTGGAAAAAACAAATTTAAAATGGGAGAACTATCTACATGGAGTATATGATCGGTTAACTAGACAACATACTCAACTATTTACACAATTTAGCCAGAATGTTAGTAACAATGAGAAATCTGTGATTACGTTTGCGGTGGGACTGTAAGTTTTATTTTATGTTGGGTAGTATTTGATGAATAGGTTGAATTTGAGGGCCTTTCTAAACTGGGCTAAGTCGGTTATGGCACGGATATCAGGTGGTAGAGAGTTCCAGCATTTTGGTGCGCAAAATATGAAAGCTCTGTTTGCTGTTGATAGGCTGCATGTTGTTATGGCCTTTGGCATTATTAGGGAGTTCAATGCTACCTGTCTCCTATTTCTGTTTGGTGGTACAGTTCGTATGAGCTCTGTGATTGAGTTGGCTGAGAGACCATTGATGGCCTTGAAGGTGAGAATCAAGGTCTTGAACATAATCCTTCCGTGTATAGGGAGCCAATGTAGCTGTTTGAGGATAGGTGTAACATGTTCACTCTTGGACGCTCCTTGTAGAACCCTTGCAGCAGTATTCATAGCAAGCTGAAGTGAGCTCAGGGTGGATTGTGGGAGCCCTTGCAGGATGGAGTTGGCGAAGTCGAAGTGTGGTAGGATCAGTGCCTGATAGATGGTTCTGAAGTCCTCTTGGTCTAGTAGGGAGCGTAGGTGCCTGAGCGTGCGTATCTTGAAGTACACAGCTTTTACAATATTATTTATGTGTGATTTCATGTTGAGATGATGGTCCAGTGTGACTCCGAGGTATCTTATTGTTTCCTTAGTGCATAGATCTGCTCCCTTAACACTTATATGTGGTGGTGGAATGAAGTTGGGGTCTTTGGTGATGAAAAGAACCTCCGTTTTCTTATGCTGAATGCGGAGGTTTTGTGATAGGAGCCATTCTGATACTGCGTCGAAGCAATTTATTATAGGCAATAAATCCATATGCACTGTGGAAAATGGCATGTAGAGTAGGATATCATCTGCGTATATCATACATTTCACATTGAATGATCTGATGATATTGCAGATAGGCTGCATATATATGTTAAACATGAGAGATGAAAGAGAGGATCCTTGAGGAACGCCTTGTTTTTGATGGAAGAGTTTTGACTCTCCCGTTGTAGATTTTACATATTGCTTTCTGTTGTCAAGATACGATTTACACCAATCAAGTGCGGAGTTGCAGATGCCTTTCTCTTTCAGTCTCCCGAGGAGAATCTCATGGTTTACTGAATCAAACGCTGCTGCTATATCTAAGAAGATTAGAACAACGCCTTGCCGGATGGTGTTTATGCTAGTGAGAATATCATTGAATAGGGTGGTAAGCAGTGTTTCCACGCCATGGTATTCTCTGAATCCATGTTGAGAATGGTCAAGAGGGGCTGCGGAGTCTATGTGGTCTTGGATTTGACGTTGTGCCTCTTTCTCAAAAATCTTTGCTAAGAGGGGGATACTGGCTATAGGCCTGTAGGAGTCAGGCCGTTTTGGGTCTAGTTTGGCGTTTTTTAGTAGAGGTCTTATGGATGTGAGCTTTAGTGCGGAGGGGAAGGAGCCAGTTGTAAATGAGAGGTTCATGATTTTTGTGATGAAAGGGCTAAATGTACTTCGAAGATTCTTTATCCAAAAGGCTGGGCAAGGATCGGTTTGCGCAGTGGTGGTGTTCAGTGAGATGATTGTGTCTTCGATGTGTTTGGCAGAAGGTGTGTGGCAAGTGCAGACAGGTATGTTAGGCAGGATGTTTCTTGTACATTGATTGTTGAGAGTTCATCTGTCTGTAGAAGTTTTGTTTGCAGGTAGTCAGCAAATTCTTGTGGGTGGATGTCTTCTTTTTGTTCGGGGGATGGTTCCTTTGATAGTGATTTGACTAAATTGAAAAGGTCACGAGGTTTGTTTAGTGATCTTTTGAGTGTATCCGTGTGGTATTGCTTCTTTCTGGGTTATCAGGCCCATAGTTTATAAAATATGATACATGCATGGAATATATATCTAAATTCACACTATTTTCGGAGCATGTGCTAATGTGTGTCCCCATATGAGTGCTACTAGAGCTGGTTCCGGGAGCCTATTTTAAAAAGACAAATAGGCGCCTATGTTACCTTTATCAAATTTTGCTATTTGGACAAAGGCATGCTCTATAAAATTAGCCCCATTGTTAATACATACTGCATTAACCTGGATGCATTGAACATAAACAAAAAGAATGGAGATTCTCAATGTATGCAAGACTAAGAGCAAATCTTTGCACTGACCTGTAGAAATATTCTGCTCCTTATGACCCTCAGAATCATACGGTTCTTCACGTTCAGTGGCAACATGAAGCTGTTTTCCAATCAAATTTCTACAGTGTATCTAAACACAAGAATGTAGACAGCTCCTTAAAAATGAGTACCAGGTCTAAGATGCTTTACTTACTGAAAAGGAAACTGTATTCATCATATATTAGGAAATACTTCAGAAGCACAAGTGGCAGATCATGCCCAATATCTATCAATTTTATTTTAAAGCTATGATTTTTTTTAATTCTTTAAGTTGCTCCTGTTGTCAAGTGGAGGAAAGCTTAGGGTCCAATATTGAATTGAGCCGGATATGCGCCACTACGGTGCATAGCCGTCCCCACTGACCTCTAACCACAGATATTCAATGCTGGGATCATATGCAGCCCTGGCATTGAATATCCGTGAATGCTGCACATGCCTCGGAGCCACAGAAACCAACCGAGTAGCGGCGATATTGCACCACTGCCCAGTTAGCTCCCATGGGTAAAACTAGGCCAGCTTTGTTTCACCTAGTTTTACCCGCAGGCCACTAACCGGGTAGTGGTGCAATATCGCCACTACCCGCTAAGCGACAGTTGTCTCATCTGCTCCTCCCTGGAATGTCCATGACACACCGTGATGCTAAGCATTTAGCATCAGGGCATGTAGGGAAGATGATCGGGGATATTCACCGGTACTAACCATGTTAGTGTTGTTGAATATTCCATTCAGCAGCATTTACATGGTTTGTTGTTGTTGTGGTTGTTGTTAGGTGCCGTCGAGTCGGTGTCGACTCATGGCGACCTTCTTGAGAGTTGTCCTAAATTGTTTTCGGTCTTCAGTCAGGAAGCTCATTGTTGACAGACTGGTACCCGTAGCTACTGTTATTCTATCGATCCATCTCATTGCTGGCCTTCCTCTTTTATGTTGACCTTCTTTCCTGCCAAGCATCATATCTTTCTCTAATGATCTCTCTCTTCGCATGATGTGTCCAAAATACGAAAGTCAACATCTTGTCATCTGAGCTTCTAAGGAAAGCTAAGGTTTGATCTCTTCTAGAACTGACTGGTTTGCTCTTCGGGCAGTCCATGGTATGTGCAGTAAAATAGAAACATAGAAACATGATGACAGAAAAAGACCACATGGTCTATCTAGTCTGTCCTTCCATATCAACAACTACAACAGTCCACTTTTTACCTTTAGAGATCCTCTGTGTTGGTCCCATGCTTTTTTGAATTCAGTTACTGTCCTCATCTCTACCACCTCCACTGGGAGACTATTCCACGGATCCACTACTCTTTCCGTAAAGAAATATTTCCGCATATCACTCCTGAATCTATCTCCCTTCACCCTCATCACATGTCCCCTCGTAGCAGAACTTGCTTTCAACTGAAAGAGGCTCTCTCCCTGAACATTTATGCCACGGAGGTATTTAAACATCTCAATCATATCACCTCTATCCCGCCTTTCCTTTAAGGTGTACATATTAAGATCCTTATGTCTGTCCTCATATGCTTTATAATGAAGCCCACTAATCATTTTAGTAGCCACCCTCTGCACCGACTCCATCCTGTTCACATCCTTTTGAAGGTGCGGTCTCCAGAATTGCACACTATACTCCAAATGAGGTCGCACCAAAGACTTATACAGAGGCATTATCACCTCCTTTTTTCTGCTAGTCATTCCTCTCCGTATGCACCCAAGCATCCTTCTAGCTTTTGCCGACGCCTTTTCTACCTGTTTAGCTACTTTAAGATCATCAGACACAACCACGCCTAGGTCCCGCTCTTCTTTAGTGGACAAAAGTACTTCACCTCCTATACTGTATTGCTCCCTTGGATTGCTGCAGCCCAAATGCATGACCTTACATTTTTTAACATTAAATCCCAGCTGCCAAATTCTAGACCATTCTTCAAGCTTAGCTAGATCCCTCCTCATGTTATCTACACCTTCCTGGGTGTCTACTCTATTGCAGATTTTCGTATCATCTGCAAAGAGGTAAACCTTACCCGACAGCCCTTCTGCTATATCACTAACAAAGATGTTAAAAAGAATCGGACCAAGGACAGATCCCTGGGGCACACCACTGGTAACATCCTTCTCCTCAGAGTGAGCTCCATTTACTTGTACTCTTTGTCGCCTCCCACCCAACCAGTTTCTAACCCAAGCAGTAACTTTAGGATCCATCCCTAGGATGCTCAGTTTGTTTATAAGTCGCCTGTGAGGAACAGTGTCAAAGGCTTTACTGAAATCTAAATACACCACATCTAGAGCTGTCCCTCGGTCCAACTCCCTGGTCACCCAGTCAAAGAAATCAATCAGATTTGTCAGACAAGACCTGCCTCTGGTGAATCCATGCTGCCTCGGATCCTGTAATCCGCTGGACTCCAGAAACCTCACTATTTTCTCTTTCAGCAGCGTTTCCAATAATTTACTCATCACCGAAGTTAAACTAACTGGCCTGTAGTTTTCAACCACATCCTTACTTCCGCTTTTGTGTAAAGGCACCACATGAGCCTCTCTCCAGTCCTTTGGCACCACTCCCGACTCCAACGAGGCATTGAAAAGGTCAGTCAGTGGAGTTGCTAGAACGTCCCCAAGTTCCCTCAGTATTCTAGGGTGTATCCCATCCGGTCCCATTGCTTTGTCTACTTTAAGTTGAGCTAGTTTCTCACGAACACAGTCTTCTGAAAATTGTTCAAGATGTCCCTCGCTTCTGTTCCTATTTGTGGGTGTTTTCTGAGGTCCTGCTCCAGGTTCTTCATCTGTGAACACAGAACAAAAATATTTGTTAAGCAATTCCGCTTTATCCTTATCAGCTTCTACATATTCCCCCCCTACACCCTTGAGTCTGACAATACCACTTTTGCCCTTCCTCTTCTCACTAATATATCTGAAAAATGTCTTATCCACCCATTTTATTGCATTGGCTATTTCCTCCTGCTTTTGAATCTTTGCCTTCTTGACTACTTTGCTAGCTTCTCTAAGTTTTTTCAAATACAGATGCCTGTCTTCCTCTCTCTGTGATCTCTTGTATTTCATGAAGGCCTCCCTCTTTTTCTTCACTTTTTCAGCTACTTCCTTAGAAAACCATAGCGGTCTCCTTTTCCTTTTGCCTTTATTTACCATTTTAACTAAAAGGTTGGTTGCCCTTAAAATATCCCCTTTCAGTTTTGCCCACTGTTTTTCTACATCCCCCAGCTGTTCCCATCCCACTAACGACTCCCTGAGGTATTGGCCCATCTTCGCAAAGTTAATCTTCCTAAAGTCTAAGATCCTCACCTTGGAATGGATTCTAACAGCCCTAGTCCTAATACTGAGCCACACCATCTGGTGATCACTGGATGCAAAATGATCTCCCACTACAACATCAGAAACACTTTCACCATTGGTAAGCACCAAGTCCAGTATGGTCCCTTCACGTGTGGGGTCTGTTACCAATTGCCTGAATAGTTCTCCCTGTAGAGAATCCAGGATCTCCTTACTTCTAGATGATACTGCAGCAATGCCTCGTTGGAGTCGGGAGTGGTGCCAAAGGACTGGAGAGAGGCTCATGTGGTGCCTATACACAAAAGCAGTAGTAAGGATGTGGTTGAAAACTACAGGCCGGTTAGTTTAACTTCGGTGGTGAGTAAATTATTGAAAACTCTGCTGAAAGAGAAAATAGTGAGGTTTCTGGAGTCCAGAGAATTACAGGATCCGAGGCAGCATGGATTCACCAGAGGCAGGTCTTGTCAGACAAATCTGATTGATTTCTTTGACTGGGTGACCATGGAGTTGGACCGAGGGACAGCTCTAGATGTGGTGTATTTCGATTTCAGTAAAGCCTTTGACACTGTTCCTCACAGGCGACTTATAAACTAACTGAGCACCCTAGGGATGGACCCTAAAGTTACTGCTTGGGTTAGAAACTGGTTGGGTGGGAGGCGACAAAGAGTACAAGTAAATGGAGCTCACTCTGAGGAGAAGGATGTTACCAGTGGTGTGCCCCAGGGATCTGTCCTTGGTCCGATTCTTTTTAACATCTTTGTTAGTGATATAGCGGAAGGGCTGTCGGGTAAGGTTTGCCTCTTTGCGGATGATACCAAAATCTGCAATAGAGTAGACACCCAGGAAGGTGTAGATAACATGAGGAGGGATCTAGCTAAGCTTGAAGAATGGTCTAGAATTTGGCAGCTGGGTTTTAATGTTAAAAAATGTAAGGTCATGCATTTGGGCTGCAGCAATCCAAGGGAGCAATACAGTATAGGAGGTTGTTGGGGAAAATAAGTATCTATCTATATATGTATAAGCATATCTGATTACGGGGAACACCGCCATCCCACCGATTATCGGTTGATTATTGAGGGGGTGTTGGGATATGATGAGGAAACTCCCTTTGATTTTTCTAAGGTACAATTATTAGAGGATCCCACTGCACGGCAGGATGATGTCGCCCGTGAGTTACAGCAGCCACAGGTTGTTAAAGATATGTGGGGGGAAGTTCAAAGGGAATTTGAGCGTTTGTTTGGGGCAAAGCAGAACTTAGCTGCTTCGATTGCCTGTCAGCAAGAGTTAAATGAGGGCGTGTCCCAGTTTGTGAAGAGATTTAGAAAGTGTTGGAAGGAAGAAGCAGGTCTTGCTATTCCTGCAGACGGTTTAATGGCTTCTATGTATATACAGACATTGCTGGGGGCTATGCGCCCCGAGGTACAGATTGCAATAAAGCAAATGGTTGATGAATGGTTTGACATGTCGCCAGTAAAGTTAGAGAAAGTAATTTTGTCTAAGGAGGCGTCGGGTTGTTTTGCGGCAGTGGAGAAGGCACAAGGGAAAGTGAAGGTGTCGCATGCGTGGCAGCAACCTTATCATCCAGGTGAGTGGGGTGGCAGATCTGGGTATGGGGGATGGGGGAGTCAGGGACCTTTTCCAGGCAGAGGTGGGGGATTTAGGGGGCGAGGGAGAGGACGGGCAGGAAGTCGGTGGGATGGCGGTGTTCCCCGTAATCAGATATGCTTATACATATATAGATAGATACTTATTTTCCCCAACAGAGGTGAAGTACTTTTGTCCACTAAAGAAGAGCGGGACTTAGGCGTGGTTGTGTCTGATGATCTTAAAGTAGCTAAACAGGTAGAAAAGGCGACGGCAAAAGCTAGACGGATGCTTGGGTGCATACGGAGAGGAATGGCTAGCAGAAAAAAGGAGGTGATAATGCCTCTGTATAAGTCTTTGGTGCGACCTCATTTGGAGTATGGTGTGCAATTCTGGAGACCGCACCTTCAAAAGGATGTGAACAGGATGGAGTCAGTGCAGAGGGTTGCTACTAAAATGATTAATGGGCTTCATTATAAAGCATATGAGGACAGACTTAAGGATCTTAATATGTACACCTTAGAGGAAAGGCAGGATAGAGGTGACATGATTGAGATGTTTAAATACCTCAGTGGCATAAATGTTCAGGGAGAGAGCCTCTTTCAATTGAAAGCAAGTTCTGCTACGAGGGGACATGGGATGAGGGTGAAGGGAGATAGATTCAGGAGTGATATGCAGAAATATTTCTTTACAGAAAGAGTAGTGGATCCATGGAATAGTCTCCCTGTGGAGGTGGTAGAGATGAGGACAGTAACTGAATTCAAAAAAGCATGGGACCAACACAGAGGATCTCTAAAGGTAAAAAGTGGACTGTTGTAGTTGTTGTTATGGAAAGACAGACTAGATAGGCCATGTGGTCTTTTTCTGTCATCATGTTTCTATGTTTCTATGAATGTGCCAATCAACATCTGGCATACTGAAATCTCCTATCAGTAGCACTTTCCCTTTCCTAGCAATGCTGCGTATGTCTTCAATTAACTCTCTGTCCACCTCTTCCTCTTGTGAGGGAGGTCTATATATCACACCAATGCAAATAGATTTCTCTTTCCCTCTTTCTAGTTTAACCCACAATGCCTCCTCTCTCCCTTTTAATCTCTGTAATTCCAAAGCTTTAATAGTAGTTTCACATATAGTGCCACTCCTCCTCCCCTTCTTCCTACCCTGTCCTTTCTGAATAAAGTATAGCTAGGTATAGTTACATCCCAGTCATGGTTTTCTGTGAACCATGTTTCTGTAACTGCCACTAAATCCAAGTCAGCCACTCCCACCAAAGCTTCAACATCAGGGATCTTATTTCCCAAGCTGTTTTGCCGCCAGCACCATAATTTAGTATTTGCCGCCAGCACCGTAATTCAAAGGCATCAATTTTCTTCCTGTCTATATTTTCACTGTCCAGCTTTCATATCCATAGGATGTTATTGAAAATACCATGGCTTGAATAAGTCAAATCTTTGTATGGAGAGAGACATCCCTGCTCTTGAGAATCTTTTCTAGGTCTTTCATAGCCATTCTGCCAACAGCAATGCATCGTTGGATTTCTTGACTGCTTGTTGCTTCTTTATTGATAGTTGATCCAAGTAGGTTAAAGTAGCTCACAATTTCAATTTCTTCTCCTTCAACGATGAACTTGTTGATTTTGCCAGTTGTCATGATCTTTGTCTTCTTTACATTAAGGTGCAGGCCCATTTTAAGACTATTTTCCTTGATCATGAGAAGCAAATCTTCACTTTCAGCTAGTAATGTGGTATCATCAGCATAGTGAAGGTTGTTGATGAGTCTTCCACCAATCTTCACACCTCTGTTGTCTTCATACAATCCTGCTTCTCTGATGATTTGTTCTGCATATAAATTAAACAGGTAGGGGGAAAGTATGCAGCCTTGTCGTACATCTTTGCTTATTTTAAACCATTCTGTTTCTCCTTATTCTGTTTGAACTGTTGCTTCTTAATCAATGAACAGATTGTGCAAGAGAATGATCAGGTGTTCTGGTATACACATGCTTTTTAATGTGGCCCAGGGTTTCTCATGGTTTACAAAGTTGAAAGCCTTGTTGTAGTCAATAAAGCACAAATAGATATCCTTTTGGTATTCTTTAGTCTTTTCAAGGATCCTTCTCACATCCGCGATGATGCCTCTCGTTCATCGCCCTTTCTTGAACCCTGCTTGCACTTCAGGTAGTTCTTGTTCCAGGTATGGTTTTAGTCTCTGTTGAATAATCTTCAGTAGAATCTTGCTGGCATGTGGGATCTGAGCGATTGTGCAATAATTTCCACAGTCAGTTGGATCATCTTTCTCTAGTATTAGTATAAACACAGATATTTTCCAGTCAGTTGGCCATGATGTTGTCTTCCAAATTTCCTGGCAGAGCCTTGTAAGTATGGTAACAGCTGCATCAGATTGCTGTAATACTTCTATGGGAATGCCATCAATGTCTGGTGCTTTGTTCTTTGATAAGGCTTTCAATGCTGCTTTGATTTCTTCTTTCATCACCAATGGTTCCGGATCATAATGTAAAGGTTGAAACAGCTGTTGGTCCACTTGATCTTTATCATATAAAAACTCTGTATATTCTTTCTACCTTTTCTTGATCTTCTCAGCATCATTCAACATAGAATCTTGAGCATCTTGTAACATTCCAATTCGAGGCTGGAATTTTTTCTTTAACTCCCATAGCTTTAGAAAAGCCGATCTTGTTGTTCCTTTAATAGTTTCTGCTTCTATTTCCTTGCATGTGTCATTGTAGTACTTTTCCTTGTCCTATCTTGCTGCACATTGGAAATCTCTGAGTTCTGCGATCATCTTTCTTTCTCCTCTGGCTTTAGCTTCTCTGCATTTCTTGGCAATTTTCAGAGTTTCTTCCATTATCCATTTTGGCCATTTTTGCTTTTTCACCTTTTGTAGAGACTTCTCGCTTTCTTCCATAACTCTTCTGAAGCTCTGTCATTTATATCTAAAGCAGAAAATAGATGTTTTTAAATTCAAGTGGTATATTCTCAGGGTCATATTTTGCTACATTCATGAGTGGTTTGCTCTTTTTCAACTTTAGCTTGAGTTTGCATACGTACTAGTAGTTGGTGATCTGTACCACAGTCAGCTCCAGGTTTTGTCTTTGTTGATGTCATAGAGCTTTTCCATTGTTGACTTCCACAGATGTAGTCAATTTGATTTTTGTACAATCCATTGGGTGAAGTCCATGTGTACAGTCATTGCTTGTATTGCTGGAAGAAGGTGATTGAGATGAATAGATCGTTGGTCTTGCAGAATTTTATCAGTCTTTCTCCAACTTCATTTCTGTTGCCAAGTCCATATTTTCCAACCACTTTGCCTTCTTCGTTGCCAACTTTTGCTTTCCAGTCACCCATGACTATAAGGATATCCTGTTTGCATGTTCTGTCAATTTCAGCTTGTATTTGTTCATAGAACTCATCAATTTCAACCACTTCTGCAGCTGTTGTTGGGGCATATACTGGAATTATAGTTGTGTTGATAGGCATTCCTCGTAGACGAACAGAGATTAAGCTTTACTGACTGCACTGTATTTCATTACAGTTCTTGCAAGTTTCTTCTTTATTATAAATGCAACACCATTTCTTCTTTTTCTTTCATTTCCAGCATAGTAGACCATGTGATCATCTGATGCAAAGTGTCCGATGCCAGTTCATTTCAGTTCGCTGACACCCAACAAATCAAGTGCCTTTCGAATATCAGGCCCTTAGTGTTTAGAGATTCAGGTTGTGAACTAGAGAAGTCAGAGGTCAAATCTGATGTCTCACATTGACATTTTCATAACTTTGGACAAGTCACTTCATCGTCCTTCACCTCAGGTGCAACTTGTGCAGGGATTTATTTGCACATCTGAATATAACTTGCCTTAAGCTCAGCTTTGGAAAAGGTGAGTAAATAAATACAAATTCAACAGTCAGGCTCACAGCAGTGGTAAATTAACTCACACTAAATGTCTGTGATTCTAATCCATGGGATTTCCCATAGGTTCTCAGCCTATTTCTAGTGAAAGCTTCCTATGTACAAGGTTGGTCTAACAACTAGGCAAACTAAGAAATCGCCTTGGAGGTGAGGGGGAAAAATAGCAGCTGCAATTCCAAGTGAAGTAATAAGTCTTAATAGTCACAAAATGCAATGTGCACCTTTGAGTCAGTGCTGACTTCTGGCAACCCAGCAGCTCCCAGGTTTTCTTGGCACTGTGACCAGAAGTAGATTGCCAGGTCTTTCTTCTGAGGAAATAGAAGATTAAGTGACTTCCCCAAGGCCACAAAGAGTACTAGTAGAAATCCAACCCTGGTCTCTTGGTTACAAAGCCAGTGCTGTAACCACAAGGCTAGTCCTCCAGTCACACAAACTCAAAAAACCATCAGCTGTGTAGTCCTACCCAGAAGGAGCGTGGGCAGTTTTCAAATAGCCCATACATATACACCTACATATATAGGTCCCTATTTACTAAATTGCATTAATGGTAAAATATTATGCACATTAGAAGCAAAACCTGTACAGTAACTGTTGAGGGCATTCCCAGCATTTTTGGAAAGGCAGCTGTGCAGTTAACCAAGTACAATTCATTACTACACTTTAAATCTTGAGGCATAGGTAACTGTACCATATTATCTGTCACATTAGCAGTTAACACATGGTAATAATCTCCACATTAACTATACAGCACAATCCCTACCATTTTGCACCCCAAAATGGCATTCTCTTGTTAGCTGTTTAACATGATAATATGCCCACACTGGCAATTAGCACTGCACTGCACTGCTGGCTTTGTAAATAGGGATCATATATTTTTTAAAAGGCTTTTGGAATTTTAGAATTAAATTTTTATTAGTTTTACCAATAAACATATGCCCAAATACAGTACTGAAACATCAGATCTAACACTCCAAACAATGCATAGCTCATCATAAGACTTTAAGAGTTTTCATCAAAGAGCTTGCCTTTTCTGCATGGTCTGACATGTACTTAACGAAATGCGGCTGAGGATTTTCAGGACCACTGAAGGAATGCGTTTGGTTTATCAGCTGCCTCTGTGCATGTACTAATAGAGGAGTCACTTGTTCAGTATATCGCTCACTGGAAAAAATGTAATATTGAGATGAACTGTTAATTAAAAAGCATGCCTGCTAGTTTTTGTTTTCTTTGGTTAATGCACCCAAAGTCACTTACTGTGTAATTATATTAAACTGAATTGCTATGTGCACCAGTGCTTCCCATTTCATCAAATGATATAAAATTTCTATAGTTTTGAGTACTAGATCACGAATCCATCTTAAGTCAACCACATTCACATCATCCAGGGGATAATCAAATGTGAGGTTAGATCCCCCTTCTTCACTGGCTATTCCTCCTGTACAGCTTGGAATGATGAAATCTCCTTCGGAATCAACAATCTACCAAGAACAACACAAAATATTAAATCTCAAATGTTAATATTCAGATTCGTTGTAGTAAAACCCTAAACCAATCACTATGCTACAGGCATCTTCATTCAATCCCAGAGTCTATCAACATTGGGTGACATCATGCTCTTCAAGTCTTGTTGTTTATGGAATAAAATGTCCATGTGATAAGCTTTATGTGGGAAGAAACACCAGATCTTTGAGGTGCAGATGGGTGAACATAAAAGTAAATTAAAAAAGAAAATTTGAGGAGGCACAAATTGTGAAACATTGTTTGGATAATGGACAAGAATTTAATGCTTTACAATGTTTCTGTATACTGTGTAGATTGTGTTCCTGGGAAAATAAGGGGAGGTGACAGAGGCAAGCAATTGATCCAATGTGAGCAGAGGTGGATCTTCTGTTTAAGCATAGTGGAGCCTGCTGGTTTGAATGGTTACAATGAATTGACAGTATGTATTTAGATAATTTTTGTAGGGTGGGTTGGATGGCAGTTTATAGGCGTAGGGATTGAATGGAGATGCCTGGCACATTTTGATTAGTGGATTGAAAATGAGGTCATCTATATAGAGAGAGTTTGGAGTGTGGGAGTTTGATTCTCAATTCAAGATCACACTAACGTGAATGCAGAAGGTTTCAGAAATAAGTAAAAAGGTGAATGAAGGTTGTTTTGAGCACAGCTTGTTGCGATCTGGGTGAGCATGAGCAACAATTATATGGGAGAAGTTGGTGAGAGTATTTTCTTAGGACATATGTGTTGGAGGTCCTAAATGGCAGAGAGAGTAATTGTGCTTAGATGAATGTGACAGGTATAACCAGGAAAAGTAGGTAATTGTGAATGGAAGCTTTGGGGTTCTTTAATGGTAGCAATTACATTTTTGTAAGCATACAAAAAAGTACAATATGATGGGAGTTCCATATGTGGAATGATAATGCCACTACCCATGAATGTATTGATTACAGGTTGCAAGCAACGTAGAGTTTAGGAACGAGTATGAGATAAGTAGTGAATGTGGAGTATGAGTACAGGGTTAGGTTAATTGTGTGTGTGCAAGGATATGAATGAACGTAGAACAGTGACAATGGATAGCACTGGATGTACATTAATACAGTCTTGAAGAGGTGTTCCTGAGTAATGTGAAGCTTAGCTAGTCTAAGAGCAACATATTTAAAATAATAGGTGAGTTTAAGGGGGTTCCCCTCACATCGTTAGATAGTGGTGCGCTCTGCTTTTTTTAGTATGGATCTCCCTGATGCAGCGCTAGGCATAAAGCTGACAGCCTCAGAGCTGGGAGCTGGTTGAAGTGGAGCTAGCATCGTTTCAACAAAAGAAAAGAGAAGTATCCCCTATTTAGGGTTATTTTGAGCACATGTAATAAATGATGTTGTCTAATATAGAAAAAAAGAGTTAAAATAATAGAAGGTTAAAGAAAGCAGATAGAAGAGAGTTTTTTTATGATTGATGATGTAAGAGATGTGGAAAGCACTTAGCTGGCCGAACAGTCTCTGATGTCTTTTTCCTCCCCCTATTTAGGTTGGTGGGGATTGTGTGATAAAAATACTGAATTTAGGAAGATACAGGATTTCTTGAGAGGGAGTGCACTATAAAGTACAGTACAACAGTAACCATAAATATGTACTTACCGGAATGGAGTTGTTGTTTTGCAGTATAATGATCATATCCATGAGCATATCTGAGGCCAGATAAAATGGGAGCCAGATGGTTCTGTTAAGCATATCCAAACTAATAAGAGAGGCCCTATGTTTGGAAATCAACTGTGCCTCCAAAGTTATATTCCAAAGCTCTCGGCAAACATTCTGTAACAATGTCCAATGGCTACCACGATGAGCAAGCACCTACGGAAAATTTTTAGAACATAGCTTTGATTCCAAAGTTTGGATGCCAAAATGAACACATCCACTTTAAGAGACCTCTATATTGCAATCATCCTTTTGCCTCCTTCTTCCTCCTACTAGGTACCCTCCTCCTGCACACCTCGCAGGTCAATGAGGGTAGGAAAAGACACTTAGAATGTAAATCTCTGGAGCACAGTAACACCTATGGCACCTGAAAGTAACTTACCTTGAGCTCAGATTTTGAAAGTAGTTAAACCTAAAATCCAAATCCCCACTGCTCTGCTACTAGCATTAGCTGACCTCTTGTACAGGCAGAAGGAGGAGGCGGCCCTTTGATCTTTGGATGGGGAGTGAATCAAAGACATCACAGCTATTATTCCTATGGAGGATGGGGCATCATTGGGTACTGTGGCCTTTGAATATTTTGTCAGGAATAAGAAGGTGATCAAGACATTGTGGCCCCTTTATACTGTTGTTGAAGAAGGGGGGAATCAAAGGGCTATGGGTTGAGGAGGAGACCCTGTGAGCTGGGCCTCCACACAGGCTATTTACTAAAAGGCATATTATTTGAAGAATAGTGCATGTTATTGTGCAATAGTATGCACTAATGAGTAACAGAGTACACTACCGAGTAATAGAGTGCACAATTTGAGCAGGACGTACTATTGAACAATATGGCACACTATTAATGCCATTGCCCCCAAAATGAAAAACATTTTAAAAAATCTGAATAAAATGAAAAATCCTATAAACAATAAGGGGAAAAAACCCAAATTGAACATTTTTGGCCTACACACCTCTATCCAACAGTAGCCAATCCAGATCATAGAGTACCTTGCAGGATCCTAAAAAGTAAGATAGATTCCATGCTGCTCACATCCAGGGATAAGAAGTGGCTTTCTCCAAGTCTATTTTGTTAATAATTTTCTATTGACTTTTCCAAACTTTTTAAACTCAGCCATGTTAGAAGCTTTCACCACATTCTCTGGCAACAAATTTCAGAGCATAATTGTGTGGAAGGATCATACGACCGTCTCTTTCTGTCTTAGCTAGGATCATTTCAGGGTAGGAGTTGTATGGCAAATAGGGTTCTGCTGCTCTTGGCACACTACATTAGTTTTTCAAGCAAGCAAGGGTGCAGGAGGGAGAAATTCCTTTGCCCTCAGCCTACTACATTATTTCTTCAAGTGGGCAGGTGAGAGGAAGATTTTGTGGCACCTTTGGATCCATAATTTTATTTTTAATGAAGTGTAAGGGAGGGATGGGGTGATGTCAGCCTCAAGAAGACATTTTTAAAATGTTGAGAGAATCTTGCTGGTTAATGCTCATTTTCAGCACTAGGCAGCCGAGTTTACAAGACTTGAAATTGGGAGATCACCCACATTTCCTCTACCACAGGGCTCAATCATGCACAGATCTGATTGTGGTGGGGGAAGTGTGCACCATGCCATTTTTAAGGAGCTGCCTTGGGGAGGTCATGAGAAGGAGAGAGACTTGGTAGAGCCATGAGGGAGAGAGACTGAGTGAACCTGGTGGGGGTCATGAGAAGCAGACTGTAGGGAGCTGGGAGATGTCATGAGAGGGAGAGAGACAGAAGCCTCGGGGGGGGGGGGGGGGGGTCTTGAAAGGGACTGTGGAAAGCCTGGGGCTGATTATGAGAGATAGAGAAACACTAGAGGAAGTCTGGGAGGCAGATCATGAGAGAGACTGAGTCAAGCTTGGGAGGCAGGGTAGTAAGAGAAGGACACACACATGCATGCAGCCACCAAGTCTCCATCACACACACACACATGTACAGAGCCCTCAACACTCCCCTTAACACATGCACACAGCCGCTGACATTCCCCATGATACACACACATATGCATGCAGCCAGTCCGACACTCTCCATGACACACATACACACAGAAAAGCAGATAACCCCTAACACTCCCCATGACTTTGCTATATTTGAATTCTTTCTATACTACCTTTTGACAACAGCAAAACGGTTTGCAAATGCACACCCCTACCAAACCTCCCTCATTACAGATACACACACACACAGATCTATCTTTGCATCATAGTGTACCACTACAGAGACACAAACACCCTCTCAAGATAGACACAGATATATGACCAAGATGCCTCATACAGGTTCAGATCCCCTGCTGCCATATTGAGACAAATTTAACGTGTGTTTGCACCCATTCTCTCCACAGACATATATGAGTTTGCTAATAGAGAAAAGGGAAACATGCTATTTCAGATTAATTATATGTCGAGAGAAAAAATATCTGTTCTAAACATACAACTTTGTAGATTCATGGTGTGTCCCCTAGTCCTTGTATTTTATGAGTGAACAATTGATTCGTGTCTACCCGTTACACTCCACTCATGATTCTATAGACCTCTATCATATCTTCCCTTGTCCATCTCTTCCCCAGACTGAAGAGCCCTAACCTCTTTAGCCTTTTGTCATAGGAGAGTCATTGCATCCTCTATCATTTTGGTCACCCGTCTCTGTACCTTTTCTAATGCGGCTACATCTTTTTTGAGATGCGGAAACCAGAACTGCATACACAGTACTCAAGGTGTGGTCACTCATGGAGCGATACAGAGGCATTATGATATCCTTTGTTTTATTTTATATTTCTTTCCTAGATTCCTAACATTCTGTTGGCTTTTTTGGCTGCTATCGTATACTGAACAGAAGATTTCAATATGCTGTCTATGATCACACCCAGATATTTTTCTTGGGTGGCGACTCCTAATGTGGAATCCGGTATTGTGTATCTATAATTTGGCTTATTTTTCCCTACATGCATCACTTTTCAACTGTCGCATTAAATTTCATTTGCCATTTGGAAGTCCAGTCTCTCAGTCTCACATAGTCCTCCTGCAGTTTTTCAAATCTACCCACGATTTAATAACTGAATAATTTGATGTCATCTGCAGATTTAATCAGCTTGCTTGCTGTTCCCAACTCCAGATCATTTATAAATATGTTAAAAAGCACTGGTCCCAATACAGATCCCTGGGGTACTCCACTATTCACCTTCCTCCTTTGGGAAAATTGACTATCTCTACTCTTTGTTTTCTATCTCTCAACCAATAGGACATTGCCTCCTATGCCATGATTTTTTAACTTCCTCAGGAGTCTCTGATGTGGAACTTTGTGAAATGCTTTCAGAAAGTCTAAATATACTATGAGGCCAATTCTGACCCATGAATAGCGGGATTGGATGTCCAACCCACGTTTAGACCAGAGACCATATGCAACACTTCTTGCTCCCTACACATACAGGGCCGTTGTGCAGGGAGTGCTGGACGGGAGCAGAAGGGGGTGGCAATGGGACAGAGTGAGGGCAGGATGGGAGTGTGGCCATGCACCCAGACATATAGAGGTTATTCCAGACAGGCCTCTGTATGTCCCCCGGAGCTGCGTTGGACGCCTGCCTTATTCTACCCCAAAGATGGAATAAGTGCTGGGCGCAGGGGAGATTGGGCTTTGCAACCCCCCCCCCCCCCATGACAGTGCGCCACCATGGGAGATGTCCCGCTGCCCGATCCAGTGCTCCTGCTGGACGTGCCAGTGACATGATGGGACGCCACGGCATTGGCACACTAGCAGGAGCATTAAGCGGTGGAGATGGGCAGCCCGCTGTATAACTCCCTGCTCAGAATGCTGTGCATGCTGGTCCATCCAAGTGCCCTGATTCCACAATTGTGGGAACACATAGCTCCTGCAGTTGCAGAATCAGGTGCAATTTGGCCCCATCCATCTTCTGGATGTCCAGACAGCCCGGATGTGCACAGTATAGAATCAGCATCCACATCAATTGGCTCACTTTTATTCACATGTTTATTCAGGCTTTCAAAAAAATGGAGCAGATTGGTGAGACAAGACTTCCCTTAGTTAAATCCATGTTGATTTTATCCCATTAAATCATATCTGTCCAAGTGTCCAGTAATTTTGTTCTTAATAATGGTTTCCATTATTTTGCCTGGAACCGATATTAGGCTCTCCGGTCTGTAGTTTCTCAAATTGCCTCTGGAGTCCTTTTTAAAAATAGGCATTACGTTGCCCACTCTCCAATTTTCTGGCACCATAAGTGATTTTAACAATATGTTAAAAATCACTAATATTAGCTCTGCAATTGCATGTTTGAATTCTCTCAACACTCTTGGCTGTATGCTATTCAATCCAGATGATTTGTTCCTCCTTAGTTTATCAATTTGTTCTACTATATATATCTTCCAGGTTCACTGAGATTTGATTCATCTCTTCTGATTCATCACCATTACATACCCTTTCTACCATGGGAGCTTCCTCATGCCTTCCTCAGTAAAGTCTCAGAACGATCACAAACGGTACAAATCGGTAATCTCTCATCAAAAACATACAAACAAGAACTAGGCCTCCCACAAGGCTCAGCTCTGTCAGCGTTGCTTTTTAACATATATCTAAAACACATCTGTAAAATATTTAAAAAATTCAATGTCCTCTATCACCTATATGCGGACGACATAATGATGTATGTCCCATTCAAAATCCCAAATATCCCTACACAACTCATTAACGACTGCCTTACTGAAATCAACACCTGGCTAAATGAAAACAATCTGTACATCAATCACTCAAAAACAGAGGCCGTAATAGTAACTAAATGCACAACATTCATTCCCCCCTCGCATATTACATTGCAAAATAATAATATTATACTAAAAACTGAAATACGCTACTTAGGTGTTATACTGGATAAACATCTCAGCATGGACACACATGTAAGAAACATAGCAAAAAAAGTTTACTTTAAACTAAAAATATTAAAGCAACTCCGCCCACTAATGCACTTACAGGATTTCCAACGCGTCATACAAGCAATCATAACCCCACATTTTGACTTCGCAAACCTAACCTTACTTGGCGTAACCAAGGAAGCCATAAAAAAAACTTCAATTAGCACAAAACGCAGCAGCGAGGACCATAACGAAAGCCCCACCTTTCCAACATATAACCCCAATTTTAGAATATCTACACTGGCTCCCGATTCAAAGCCGCATAGAATACAAAACTATATTAACCACCTACAAAGCCATAACAAAAACAGCACCCCTGCCCATAAATAACCTCATCAAAATAGAACCTACCCATAATCTACAAAGGAGAGACCAGTTAAATAAACTAACCCCACCAAAAGAATTCATTAGGGCCAATAAATCCACTAACAAGAAAGCCTTCTCCCATGCAGCCCCTATCTTGTGGAACACAATCCCAATAGAATTAAGACAATTACCTGATATAATGGAGTTCAGAAAAAAACTCAAAACACACTTATTTACAAAGCATTATGGATCTATGACCAGCTCATCACACACCCCAATACTAGATAAATGATAATCCTACCCCAGGTAATACACAACTCAACAAAAGAATGAAGTGCTACACCCTAAAACAAAGCGAATAAGTAAATGAAAAACAGAACAATGTATATAGTTTAATTATGTTCAACTGTACATAGTTTACTAATTGTTAATTAACTGTATTTACCTAGCTACAAATTGTTATATGTAAAAACAGACCACACTGTTTATTGTTGTTATATGGAAACCGCACCTGATCAATGGAAGGAGCGGTATATAAATAACACAGGTACACTAAAAAAAAATTTTTTTAAACTGCCTCTAATGTTTCGATTGATTTTTACGTTTTTTGGTGCGCTGAATCCAAATCTGGTAACCAATTTGCTCCATCACGTACAGATTTTTTGCTACATTGGGTTAGCAGTTTGAGGTGAACGTTTCAGATTGAGTGCGATCGAGATAAACGTTTCTTGGATGAATTCTTTATACTAATTGTTTAGTAGTTATTCAAATAAGAATAAAGAAAATTGTAACAAGGCAGCACATAAGAATAGAGTAATGTCAACAAAACACACTGTGATGGTAGCAAAATTGTCTGCACTTAAAACAGCCACATACATGTGCAGAAACATTGAGCATATAAGAGCGAGGTTAGACACAAAGCAAAGCAAAGAAATGTGCAAAAAATGTTGTACAGGTATGTATGTAAGAATAGAAAACGCAAACCGCACCATTGCAATACATGAAGACAAACACCCGATGGTGTGAAAATAAAATTCTAATAAATGAGATCCGACACTGTGGTAATAACTAGCAAATTTTTATTTCAAAGTTTAGTAAAAACACGATATTTGTCAACACAGTTTAGATTTTAAAGTCATTCTTGGGTCAATCAATCTCCTGGCGGGCCCGTTTCTTCTTCCCCCGAATGCTTCTCTTGGTGCGCTGCTTGGCGTATTTTTCATCTGGGGTTTCCCGCAGCAGCAACCAGCAGAAATCAGCCATCATAGTGGTGTTCCATCTTCCTTGGTACCTTCTCTCTGCGTCCTTGATGTCCTGGTGAAACCTTTCACCTTGTTCTGCACTGTACGCCCCCAAGTTTTCGGGAAAGTAGTTCACATGGGAGTGCAAGAAATGGACTTTCAGGCTCATGTTACAGCCTTGTTCTTTGAAGGCATTGAGCATCCTGGCAACAATATCCTTATAGTTCTCATCCCGCCTGTTCCCCAAGAATTTGAGAACAACATCCTTGAAGGAATCCCAGGCTTCTTTTTCCTTCTCAGACATCGTTTCAGCGAATGCTCCATCTGAAATGAGTTTCCTTATATCAGGGCCAACAAACACTCCTTCCTTTAGCTTTGCTTCAGAAAGTCGGGGGAACTTTGAGCAAAGGTACCGAAAGCACTCACCATCTTTTGGAAGGGACTTGATGAATTGCTTAATGAGACCCAACTTAATGTGGAGAGGTGGTAATAGAATTTTATCACGAGGTACCAAGCTCTCATGAAGAACATTTTTCTCACCGGGTCTCAAATACTCCCGAATTGGCCAGTCTTTTTTCCCCCAGTGTAGGTCGCGGGCCCGGCTATCCCACAAGCAAAGGAAGCAGGGATATTTGGTGAAACCGGATTGCTGCCCTAATAGCATGGATAGAATTTTAAAGTCTCCACAAATCATCCACTTATGCTCATCATAACGAATCTTCTGAAGAATCAGGGCCAAATTCTCGTATTTTTCTTGGAGAATAACAGAGTGAGCAATAGGAACTGAAGCGAATGTGTTGCCATTATGAAGAAGAACACCTTTTATGCTGTCTTTTGACGAATCAATGAACAGCCGCCATTCAGCAGGATCATACTTGAGTTTAAACTTTTCCATCACTCCGTATATATCGTTGCAAAATACCAAATCTTCCTCTTTGCTGAAATACTTCAAAAATTGTGTCTCGCGGTTGCGGTACCAATAAAAAGTTGTTCCTGGTGACAATAGATTTTTCTGTTTAAGCCGAGAAACTAGCAGTTGGGCAGCATCTTTTGGGAGTCCTAAATCCCGGACTAAATCATTCAATTCAGCTTGAGAGAAAAGTTCAGGTTTCGGATCTGGTTCAGTTTCAAACTCGGAAGTACTGGACTCATCGGGAAAAGCCATCTGATGAGTCTCATCATGATCAGAACCGTCCACACAAATATGATCCAAAGATTTTGGTGGTTCAGGCACAGGTACTTCGTTGCTATGAGGCATAGGCCTAATTGCTGAGGGAAGGTTGGGGTAACTTATTACGTTCTTATTTTTTAAGTTGTATCCCTTCACAATGCAAGAGCAAAAATAGCAGTCACTGCTGTGGTCTCTTTGTTCACGCCACATCATAGGTATTCCGAAACAAAATGCTTGTTTTTTACCTTTCATCCATAAGCGTAGATCTTCCTCACATGTCTTGCACACTTTGTGAGGAGCCCACGGTTTGTCTTGATCGCCTAACTTCAAACCGAAATAGGCGAAATATACTTTTTTAATAAATGCAGAAATGTTCCTCTGCCGCTTTTTCACGGTATATTCCCCACAAATAAAACAAAAACTGTCCGGAGAGTTGACGCAACCTCTGGCTCTGTGAGCCATCACAAATACACAGCACTGCAAACTACAACTGTAGTGAACCACTTCGGAATAAAGCTGGATTACGACTGAGCAAACAAAAGGTAATGATGAACTTGCAAGAAACTGAAATTTGACAGGAACGTTCATGTCGCAACCACCGTGTTTGAGCGAGCGAACGAGGCGAGGCGAACAGGAAAGAACATGCGCCAGCGCGAGTACTGGATTTAGCCCCCCGCCTCCCAATTGTCCTGTTAATGTATAAAATGAATACAAAACACTCTAAAATATCATGAGGGAGTGTTTCTAGTTAGTTAACCATTACAACCTCTATTTTGGGCCAAGAAAATAAACTGCAGTCGGCTAAAAAGAAATTATGTGAACATTCCTTATATGGGTAAGAAATCTAATTTTGCAAGAAAACGTGACGTGATGGAACATTTTGGCTATTTTTCCTGGATTCAGCACCCCAAAATCTATAGGAATCAGTTGCAAAACTGGAGGCAGTTTTTTGGTAGTGTACCTGTGTAATCTGTTAATTAAATTAATTAAATTAAAGCAAAGAATTTATGTGAAGGTACATTTTAGAAATGATGTGTAGGTACCATCTGGGACATGCAGTTCAAAACATATGAAAAACGACCAGCCAGAAACTTGAGGTCATGGTCACATAGATAACCCCGCAACAAAATTATAGAAAGGGGACATCTATCTCATGCTGTATATAGTGCATGTCCATACCTGCTATTTTGCAAGAGGAGACATTGATTGGTGTGTCGACCAAAAAACAAGTGTCCACATTTCCTTTCCATTTTGTTTTTGGTCATTAAAAGTATTGTGGATATCAGAGTGCCTTCTTATTTACTCCTTCCAGATATTTTAATGGCAGAATGAGAGCTTTGCTGATGCCTATTTATGTCTTAGGCATGGATGTTATCACTGGTAGGTTTAAACATGCTTGCTGTTTCTGAAATCGTGCATGTACATGTATCTTATCCAGAACACCCAAGATACTCCTCCGCCATGCTCCCATGTGACATGGATGTATTCAACCTAGAGACGTCCATAAAATGGCTTTCTAAAATGGCTCTGGGGATATTTTCAGGATTTGCACATCTATATGCAATTTTAGACATCAAGCTTATGAAAAAGACCTCTAAAATGACCCATTTTGTTTCTCATCTATGGCTTTGCCCTCCCTGAGTGCACCTTTTACTCCCTGATCATCTAATTTCTGACTGATTCCTTTTCTAACTTTTTTCTTTGTATTTCCTGAAAAGGTTTTTATTGTGAATTTTTGTCTCTATGGCAAGCTTCTTTTCAAATTCTCTTTTTGCCTTCCTAATTAATGCCTACATTTAATGTGGTAACGCAGTTTCCTATTTTCTTCATTTGGTTCCTTTTTCCTACTTTTTGAAAGATGTTTATTTGGCTCTAATATTTATTTATTTATCTAAACATTTTTATATACTGCTTTATCACACAATCAAAGCAGTTTACATTTAACAGAGAACTGGAACTATTACATCATAACTACTGAATCATAATCTTAATGGTTTACATTTAACCGAGGACTGGAACTCTTTCAGCTCACCTTTTAACCAAGCTGGCTGTCTTGATGCATGAAAAAGCATCTGGTCTGGGCTTCCAAGGTTGTATTTTTAAACAACATCCACATCTGATGTAAACTCTTCACCTTTGCAGCTGTTCCTTTTAGTTTCTTAATATTTTCCTCATTTTATCCTAGCCTCCCTTTTGGAAATTAAACACTAATACAGTAGATTTGCTTTGCATACTCAATTTAGTTATTAAGTTAAATGTGATCATATTATCCTTCGTGAGGTATCCCATGGACTGTTAGTGCATAGCATTTTATTTAGGGATATATCGGAGTAGATCAAATTAGAGATAGAGTGGCACTAGCGGACCTACTGTTCATTTCATGTTGAGCGGTGGCATAAATTCCACCTAAGCAGCCCCTCCAGTGCAAGGTGGTCCAGGAAAGGAGGACACCAATGTTAGCTTTTATAGCTGTTCCCATACCTTCTGAAGTGAATTTCCTCCACTCTGGGGACCCTTTCAGATATTTTGCTTGGGAGTCCTTAATTTGACATTTGTCAACAATGTCAAAGATATCTAATGCATATTAAAAAAACATGAAAGCATTTGAGGTAGCATGCTTCTTACAACATTAACATAGTTTAATGCACTAAAAATGTTGATGAGCTGATAAAATCCCAAAATATGCAAATCAACTCATTTAAGTGTAGCACAGGTTGCATTAACTAACACATCTAGATATCAGTGTCTTTCCAACTCTAAAGGCATCACAGCATCTTCAGCTTGATGCAGCAAACTGTGCTGCCGCTATTAGCACAGGCAAAAGTGTGGTGTCTGTGCAACATTTTCTACGCTAGTGTGGGCACAGAATGCAGAAAGGAATCTAATGCGAGCCTAATTCAATGCGTAAACATCTGCACTAATGGCAGTGTACCTTGCATTTAAATCCATTTAAATGGATGGTAATGAAGCAATTAGCTATGCACCACAGATGTACATGCAGAAAAGTATGCAGAAGACCAGAAATGTCTGAAACTTCTGCAACGCTAAGAATACAGCTCTCATCTCAAGGCGATTGATGGGCCATGCCCTCTCCACCACTGACCCTGTGCTATCTGAGCCTCACAATGCGCTCCCCAACCGGTCAGACAGGCTGCATTCCAGAACACCAACCCAGATGAGCGAGCTGCATATGCAGCTGTCAAGGCAATCATACTGGAACATGGAACCCCAGAGGCCTACCACCAGCGATTCAGAAAGGGGGAGGGGGCCCTCAGAGGTTCCTCTATCGGCTGAAGGAGTGCGCATGTAAGTGACTGCAACCAGAGGGAAAGACCAGGCCAGAGATAGCCAAGATTATGCTATTGGAGCAGTTTTTGGAGGGCATTACTGCCCCAGTGAAACAGTAGGTATGTCAGCACCCCAAGCTTACACTGGAGAGTGCACTGGAAATAGCCGAGGGGTATCATGAAGAAGCTGGTGACTGAAGTGGACAGTGAGAAGGGGAAGAAGTCACCCATCAGCCCAGAAGGACAGAAGGGAAAGCCAGAATGCACGTTGGCTCCCATGCTCTGACCCCCAAGGTCACCTACTAGGTGAGGGCATGGCCCCAGCAACAACCCATTCACCTGTTTTAGGTGTGGAGCCCAGAGACACTTTGCTCGGGAATGTCCCTTGGGTATGGAAGAATCCATGGATGTCAGCCTAACCACTCCTTACCCCTGCACTTTTGCAGATACTCCCCATCCCAGGGCACAGAACTTTGTGATTCCAATGCTCGAGGGAACATAGTTGTGGACTCTCATTCATGGAGAAACCATAAAGTGATTTCAAATTAGCTAGCATGGAGTGGAGGAGTAGCCTAATGTTTAGAGCACTGGCTTAGGAAACCAAGAGACCAGGGTTTGAGTCCCATAAGCACTCTTTGCGGCTTTTGGCAAGCCGCTTAATCTTCTATTGCTTCAGAAAAATCCAGGTTAACAAAGTCCCTGTTTAATGTATATTACCAAGTTTAAGTTACAATGTAAACCACTTTGACTGAAATGATAAAGGAGTATAAAAAAACGTATACAATTAAATAAATAAATAAATAACCTATGCAAAGATGGTAATATTGGCCTGTGTACATGGAAACCAGAGGCAGTATTTAATGGCACAGGTTTCACTTAAGAAGAGCAGGCCACGTTTGAGGTTGTGGTGCTGCCCTAGTTCCATTGGTAATCAGCTGAAACTACACAAACTTCTGAGCAATATGGGCCCAGCTAACTGACAGCTCCGTTAAGTCGGACTAGGAAGGTTTCCTAGAGATTTTCCCCCTAGAAGACTTGGATCTATATGTTCAGAATCCCAAGACTGCTAAGTCACAGAGGTGGCATCGCTGGGAAAAGCTACACTACCAACAAAATCTGGGGGCAGCTTTGGGGGAGGGATCTGGGGAGGGACAGCCTAGGGAAGAAACCCCCGGGCATAGCTCAGGGCTCAGCAGTAGTGACCCAAATACAACTGTGCCCTTCCCAGAGTGGGGAATGGTGGAAGACCCAGGGAGCTTCAAGAGGGCCCAGCAAGAGAATGCATCCCTTAAACATGCCCGAGAGTGGGTTTTGGAGGTAGATAGGATTCCAATAGATAAACAAAGAGTCTTCTGCAAGAACATTTCCATATTTTTGCTAAAGGGAGATTTATTATACAGAGTGCCCTAGAGGGGGAAGAGGTAGAATAACTGATAGTTCCCCAGTCCTATCGTTGGCCCATAGCCATTTATTAAGGGGACACCTGGGAGTAGAGAAAACACTACAGCATTAAATTATATTGCCAGTCATGTCCCACCTGCCCACGTCATAACCCCACCAGAGTTCGATCTTCCCATCTAGTGCCTATGCCCATCATTGAAACTCCATTTGAAAGGGTGGCCATGGATTTGGTAGGATCCTTGGAGAAAACCACCTAAGGCAACAAGTATATTTTGATCATACTGGACTACGCTACCCGATACATGGAGGCCATTGCTCTAAGGAATATGAAGACTACTACAATCGCGAATGCCCTGTGGGCAGTATTTTCACGAGTGGGAATACTCAATGAGATCCTCACAGATCAAGGAACATCCTTTGTATCCTTGGTGATGAAGCAAGTGTGTACCTTGGTGAAGGTCAAGATGCTGTGAACGTCAGTATATCACCCACAGATGGATGGCCTCATTGAGTGATTCAATAAAACTGAGGCAGATGTTAAAAAAGTTTGTGCTGGAGGACATTTTCCTACCCTATTTGATGTTTGCCATCCACGAGGTACCTCAGAGTTCTATAGGGGTTTCGCCTTTTGAGTTGCTCTTTAGAAGACAGCCAAGAGGCATATTAAATGTGGCAAAGGAAACCTGGGAAGAAGAACCCTGTGCCGGGCATAATTTGGTGAAGTACATCATACAAATGCAAGACTGGCTGAGGAAAGCCGGAGAAGTAGCCAAACTCAGTCTGGAAAAAGCCAAAGCTGAGCAGGCCAGGGGCTACAATCGGGCAGATGTGCACCACATATTCCAACCAGGAGACAGAGCTAATTACTCTATAAATGGCGGGGGCCCTATGAGGAGGAAGAGAAAGTGGGGCCTGTTAACTACAAGATTGCCCAGCCAGATAAATGGAAGAAAGTCAAAATTTACCCTATTAACCTACTGAAAAAGTGGACTCCAGTGACAGCTATGGTGGTACAGGGAGATGATTTTGGGACGCAAATTTCAGCTCTGTTGGATCCAGCTCAAGAACCGAATGGAGATCAGCTCTCTGCTGCTTAGAGAAGAGATTTAGAAGGTTTGGTCCACCAAAACCTGAAGTGATGAACCCATCTCATTTGTCATATCGTTCCTGACCCTGGTTTGGTTATCCAGCAGTGATCCTACCATATTCCAGAAGCATGGCAACAGACAATTGCCAAGGAAATGGAAGAGATGCTTAACTTGAGAGTTAAAGAACAGTCTATGAGTGACTGGTCGTCATCCATTGTCTCGGTTCCTAAATCCAACAGAAGCATCAGATTCTGCACTGACCTTCAGAAGGTCAATGCAGTTTCTAAACTGGAAGCGTATCCCATGCCCAGAGTAGATGAGCTAATCGAGTGACTCAGTGGAGCACGCTTTATATCAACCTTAGATCTGATCAAGGGATACTAGTAGGTGCCCTTGACTCCTGCTGCCAAGGAGAAGACTGCTTTTTTGACACCACAAGGTCTGTTCCAGTTTACAGTACTGCCCTTTGGAATACATGGGGCTCCTGCCACATTTCAATGCCTAGTCGACCACCTACTGAGACCACACGAAGTGTACATGGATGCATACCTTGATGACATCATCTATATCATAGACTGGACCACCAATCTAATCCAAGTACAAACCATGTTGACCAGCCTGCGGAAAGCCGGGTTGATGGCCAATTCCAAGAAATGTTTCCTGGGAGTTTGGGACGTTTAATACCTGGGATATTTAATCAGGAATGGGTAGATATGACCTCAACTATAGAAGGGGATGTCACTACCCAAGTCCCCACCCCAAAATTGAGGAAAGAGGTTTGTGCCTTCCTTGGATTGATTGGCTATTACCACTGATTCATCCCAAATTTTGCAGAGGTTGCAGAGGCGTTAACCAGTCTCTTCCAGAACAGAGCTCCTGAACGGATTCAGTGGTCACCAGACCTGGACCTAGCCTTCCAATGCCTCAGGAAAACTATGTGCTCTAAGCCCGTCCTGATGAGCCCTGATTTCTCTACCATTTATCGTGCAAACTGATGCCTCAGGGGTGGGCCTAGGAGCCATCAGGGGTGAAGAACATCTCTTAGCATTCATCAGCAGGAAGCTGCTTCCTCGGCAACAGCAAGAAGGAAGTCCTGGCTGTCAAGTAGGTGCTTGAGACCTTTAAAACTACCTGCTCAGCCATTCATTTATGCTGGTAATGGACCACCAACCCCTCAAGTGGCTGGCTTAACAAAAGGAGTCCAATAGTCATATTAGGTAGTGGTTTTTGATACATCATAGGGCTGGTCAGACTCACCTAAACATGGACTTCCTTTCCCGAGTGGGGGTCCCAAGTGAGGCAGGCACTCAACAGGGTATAGCAGAGCTGAGGATGAGGCTGTGTGTAGAGGTTTATAGAATGTTACCTGTCCCTCTCCAAAGGGAGTGTCAACAGTTCTCTTTAAGAGAGTCTGCAGCCCAGAGTTCAGGTCTGGGAGGGTGTGGCTCAGAGAGAGTAGTTAAGAACCCAACAGACTGCAGGAGAGAGAGAGGCTCATGAAGCCAGAGGTCCTTCCAAGACAAGCCGTGCAAAGGAGTTCTGAAGTAGGAAGTTAACTGGGGCTGGAGGAAGGGCTGGGAGAACCAGCATGTGGAGTTTTAAAAGCTGGGAGAGAATAAAAACTGCTTTTGTTTTCCCTGAACTGCTGTCTGGCCTGTGTTTTAAACAAAACCCCTTCCTACTGCACACCAGGGAAAGCTGTAAACCCAGAGGGCATAAAATGAAGCTGCAAAGAGGTAAACTTAAAAGCAACATCGGGAAATACTTTTTCACTGGATGCTGGATGGTGATGGATGCTTGAAATGCCCTCCTGATGGAGGAGGTCGGGGCAAAAACAGTGATGGAAGTCAAAATGGCATAGGACAGACACAGTGGAACCCTTTATAGCAAGGGGATGAAATCAAATCAAACTTAAATATCTTTTATACTTCAACAAATAGAGGAGGTGACCTGCATGAAGTGGTGGGTACAACCATTCTAGCCACCTTACTGGGCAGACCAGATGAACCATACTGGTCTTTATCTGCTGTCATATACTATGTTCCTATGAACCACCTCCAGGAAGAGCATGAGTCTCGCGGATAGGCTGCACAATGATAATGACATCAAAGTTGAGGCACTGCAGCAAGCAAGCATTTGCTCCAACCTTTCACTGATATTCCTACTGAGCTCTTTCTTAAAGACTGTCAATGTCAAGGTTGAGGGAAAGTAGTAAGTGAAGCCATGATCTTCACAGTCACTTGAGGTGTCTTCGTGGCCTGGTCTCAGATCCTTGGAATCTGGCATGACACTTCTGACATTGAGAAGGTTGAGCAGTCCTCCATCTTGGGTTACTTCAAAGGTATGGCAGTTGTCAGTATCTTGGTGCCATGTTTTGATGGGGTTCGATGCTAGTACTTCTGAGCCTCCACTGAAAGTTCAATGTTGGGAGACCACAGCATTTATGAAGAAAAGGATAAATCCTTCCTTTTCTTCAGGTGGGACTTCGTCAATGTTTGCTCCTAATGGCTTCTATTGATACTCAATGCTGAGAGTGATCAATGTACTCTTGATGTTGGTGTATCCGCAGCTAGTGCAGCATTGGTCTCAAAGGTCTAGTGCAGCTCCTAGACCTTTGAGACCAATGCTTCTGATACATATGTGACTGGAATAGACTTAGAAGAGCTGAAGAGATTTTCATTCTGCACTTTGCAACTTCAAATCCCTTTCTGTGTCTTTTGTAAGCATAAACAGCATTGAGTGGGTTTGTGATTGGGGATTTCCACACTGGATATGATCTTCCCACAGCATCTGCAATTTTTAAAGACACTGGAGGCTTTTTCTGGGACATGTCACTGAAAAATATAGCCATTGTGAAATCAGATCATTTGATTTTTGAAAAGCAGGCCTTGGCAGGGACACTTAGGGGCTTGTTTACAAAGCTGCGGTAGCGGTTCGCGATCGTTATCGGAGCTGCGGCCCCATTGATTTCAACGACCGCGAACCGCTACCGCGGCTTTGTAAACAAGCCCCTTAGTTTCCAGAAGAGAGATATGGAGAGCAGATACCTAAAAAAAAGAAATAAAACTTAGAAACATTCAAAAAACATAACTTGGGACATTGGGGAGGGGAGGGGGGCAAAGGAAGATATCCATGCATGACGACATTAAAAAAAAAATACTACATTTAGTGGAAAATGTATGTGAAATGTACATAGGGCAAAGTGGCACATCTTACAAACTGCACAGAAAAAAAAATACTGAGAACATTTTGCGTGATGATGCAAGGTACACATGAGTGGTAGAGTCAAACACTTCCAGAACTTTTCTATCGGGAGAGACATTTTTCCCACATAGACTCTGCCAGATGATGTCATCCATCTGTGAGGATTTGATACACAGCTTGTCCTTGGAGAAATGGAACTACTCTGTGGGATACTTCTGAGTACTTATGACCTGGCCCAGCCACTGTTGGAACCACGATGCATGACTCAAAAGACCTTTGTTCTTAGCCAGTATGGCACATCTTATGTGCTTATTTTTTTAAGCATGGCATTCAAGTGTAGAATGGGATTGGCAGAAAATGTATTTTCTTAATAATCATGAAAAAAGTATATTACCACGGCTCTTCTAAGATGAAGGTATGTGTTGTTGAAATAATCTGGAAGATTACATAAAAAGGGATTTTGCTTTTCTTCTTTGAGTAAAGGAGAACGAATAATCTCTGTTTCATTTGTCTTTTGTGTCCTAGGAGTATCTATTTCATTTATTTTTGTGCTCTGTTCAGAAAAGCCATCAGAATCTAAAACAGAAGAAAGAAACATTACTTTATGTATTTATTTAATCCTCTTATAGACTGCCTTTCCCAGAAAGATCACTGTTTTGATATGTCCCACATCCATTAAACTGACTGTGTGTTCATGTGCAATACAGAGCAATCAAATAAATTTTCCATTCTATGAAGCAGAGTTTGAGTAGTTTAGGGGGCATATTCAACAGTGGAGGCCAGCGCTATCAAAGTGGATGGATGTCACTGTTTACGTTTAGGACCAGATATTTAGTACCAGGTCATATCTGGTGATCGGCACTGAATATCAAGTTTGCCCAGATAGTGTTTTACTTAGCTGACCGGTTCACTAAGGTTGCTATCACTGGAACAACCCAAAGCTAATCAATTAGCATCGGGGTGTTTAATCGGGCCACTGCTGGCTAGCTAAGGTTGTTGCCTCCGGAACTAACCAGTTAGTGTTGGTGCATTTAACTGGATTAGGAGGGATATTTAGTGGCAGTAACCCCATCAGTGCCGCTGAACATCCTGGTGAGCGGATTTATTACATTTGCTATACTGCCTTTCCCAGCTCATAATAAAGCAGTTTACAAATGACAAGTGTATAAAAGAATAAAACTGTAAAAGCATTTAACTTCTGTAAAACAATAAACAAATAACTAAAAAAAAGAGACTCTTCCACAAGACTAAATTAAATACAGACTCTTCCATATTAGTCCTGTAGAAAAATTAACAATTTGGCAAATTGTAATACCTTTAACTGAACCACTGTATAGAGCAGCACATAGGCAGCAGAATGGGGTGTGCCACAAGGACCATGGCCCCCCAATATTTTGCTCAACACAGCAACAGCCATTAGACGACTTGGGGGGCAGGGCTGAAAATTGCTTTGTTTGGACCCTCCAACCAAAAAGCTGTTCCGCTGCCCCTTAAGCAGCATACTAGAAGCTATATTGATTCTGTGGAAAAGTGAATTCTTTGTAGGTTATGGTACCTTTCAAAAGATCATCTCTCATGGATGGTGGGAGATATGCATGTCTGATTTATCGGTAAAGAACCCCCAACTTTGCTTACTCCTTTGACAAGCAGATGAAACACAGAAGTGGGAGATCTCATAGTTGAGGCCTGCCCCAATTTATTTATTTATTTTTATTTTATTTATTTGTGAGATTTCAGGTAATCATAGCGGTTTACAATTCGAACAATAGTTACATTGAACAATTAACAATAGAACAGGTGCAAGAACAAAAAATCAAGGATATTTACAGGATTCTGAGAATAGTATAACTTATATACAATGTGACTGCTTGAAACTAACAGACGTGGTAGGTACATGTTTAGGTAGGGAGGAATGTGTTCTCAACAGTGATGGGAGATGATTCATAGATGGGGAGGTATTAAATATGGTGTTAACTAGGTGGGTTGTGAAGTGCAAGAGTTATGATGGATCAGCCTCAGGGGAAGATTCAGTTTAGCCAAAGTGTTCGGTGAAAAGTTAAGTTTTGAGTGGGGTACGGAATGTGGATAAGTCAGTAATATTTCTGAGTTTTTCGAGTATTGAGTTCCAGAGCATTGGGGATACATACTCAAAAGCTCTGTTGCTAGTGCATTGTTTTGTTTTTCTGAAGTCAGACGGGGTTGTGAGAGTGTTATCATTTGGCCTCTTCTTATTCGGTTAATGGGTGCAGACCTGATTAATTGGGCAAGAGATGATGGAGCTATCTTTCTGAGGATTTTGAATATGGTCATTAATAATTTATATTTTATTTGACTTTGGACAGGTAGTCCATGGAGATCATGCAAAATTGGGGTTATATGGTTGATACAGCATGAATTGTGTATAATTCATGTGGCAGTATGTTGTGCCATAACAAGGAGATGCAGGGATATCTTTGGGAGGCCTTGGAAGAGACTATTACAGTAGTCAATGTGTGAGATTATCAAGGCTTGCATAATAGATCTAAAGTCTGAGTGCTGTAGTAGGAGTTTTATGTGCTGTAGAAGTCTAATTTTGATATATATTGTCCTTGTGTTTTTTATATGGGATTTTGAAAGATAGATGTCTGTCCAATGTTATACCTAAAGTATTTTACCTCTTCTTTGACTTCGAGGCTAGTGTCATCAATGGATATTGATTGGGGGGGGGTTATATTTTTGGTCTCTGGTAATTATTAAAACTTCTGTTTTTTTATAGTTGATGTTTAGCCCAAAGCTTCTGAGCCATGTTGTTATTTCTTTGAAGCATGAAGTGATGGGGTCAAAGTTGGGCGTTCTTATATTGAAGGGCATATATAACATTATGTCGTGTGCATAGATGGCATAATCGATCTTACATTTTTTTATTATGTGGCAGATTGGCTGTATGTAGATATTAAACAGAAGTGCTGAAAGTGTGGAGCCTTGTGGAAGGCCTGTGGGTATGTATTAGAGGATGATTGATCTATGCAGACCTGCTGTGTCCTATCGGAGAGATAGGATGTAAACCATTTCAGAGTAGAATTGCTTAGGCCAATTTGTTGTAGTCTTTGTATTAGGAGAGTATGGATAACTGAGTTGAACACCGCAGCGATGTCAAGGAAAATATGAAGGCTTGATTGCTCTTATCAATTCCTTTTATGATTTTGTTGAATAGGACTATCATCAATGTTTCAACACTCTGCCGTCATTTACTATGTTACTATGTAACACTGTGATGAGATCTGAACCCAAATTGGTTATTGTCTAGTGGCGTATGAAGGTTGATGTGATCTTGAAGTTGCATGTATACATTTTTTCTATTAATTTGACCAGGAACAGTAAATTAGAAATGGACCTGTGATGATGGAGAGTTTTTGTCAAGAGTTTTATTTTTTAAAAATTGGTCGTATGGTGGCTTTAAGATCACTGGGCATGTAGCCTTGAGAGAGGGAACGATTAACTATCAATAATAAGATAGGCGCTAATTCATTGCATGATGTTTTGATCCATTTAATAGGGCAAGGGTCTGCTTTAGCTGTAGTGGTATTCATATAATCTATTGTCCTTTTTAGGGAGTCCAGGATTATAGGGTGGAACTCATCCCAGGTTTCGGCAATTGGTGTCTTATCAGTGAAACAAATGCAGGGGGGATTTATATCAGAGTTTATTTTGGCCATATAGAAGTCAGCTAGAGTTTGTGGCGAGATATTAGGTAAATCTGTGGAGAGATGTGGATGGGTTGTGAGGGATTTTACAATAGTGAATAGGTCTTTAGGTTTGTTGACTGAATTCATGAGGAGTTTTGTGGGGTATTCTTTTTTAGTCTGGTTAATATGTTGGCGGTATTTTGCGAGTAAGGTTGTGTATTTATCTCTGTTATCTGTGGTTTTTCTGGCACGTCAGGAGCATTCCAGTTTTCTTAATTCTCTTTTCATTATTCTTAATTCTTGTGAGTACCATTGTTTAGAGGGGTTTTTTGAAGTTATGTTGTAATTTAGAAATAGAGGTATTCCAATTATTTATAAGATCATTGAGATCTTTTGTGCTTGTGTCAATGGAAAGTAGAAGCTCATCAGTGAAGACTTCTTTTTCAAATTGCTTATATTTAGAGTACTGTTTATGGGGCTTTTTTACAGAAGGAGTGTATAATTGAGGAACCTCTAGAGTAAATTCTATGAGGTGGTGGTCTGACCATTCGACTGGAGATATTAGGAGGAGAGTATTATTATGTAATTGGGTCTCATGTGGAATGAAAATGAGGTCTAGTATGTTTCCATTTTTTGTGTGGGGACAGCAATAATTTGTTTGTAGTTTAGCTGTTGCATAGCATCAATGAAGGAAGAGGCTCACGAGCTTTGCAATGAGGGGAGATTAAAATCACCAAGGAGGGCTACTTTTTTATTTGGAGCAAAACTGAGTACTTCTTCAATCATGTTTGTTAGGCCTTCCGGGTTGGAAGTTGGTGGTCTATAAATTAGGCAGAAAATTATGTTTCTGCTATCAATTAGGAGGATGTCAATATCAGATTTTGTGTTGGAGCTATGAAGTCGTGGCATTAGGGAATCTTTCATAGTAACATATTAAATGACGGCAGATAAAGACCAGTATGGTCCATCTAGTCTGCCTAGTAAGATGGCAAGAGTAGGTGCACCTGCCGCTCCATGCAGGCCACCCCTCCCCATGTTTTTGTTTAGGGTGAACTCACCGCTCTGTGTAGGACATACCTGTTTGTTGAGAAATTAGATAGTTATGTTTATTTTGATTTTATCATGTTGCTGTAAAGGGATCCATTGTGTCTGTCCCATGCCATTTTAAATTCTGTCACTGTATTTGCCCCACCACTTCCATCGGGAGGGCATTCCAAGCATCTACTACCCTTTCAGTGAAAAAGTATTGCCTGACATTGCCTTTCAATTTACCCCTTGCAGCTTCATGTTATGCCCTCTAGTTTTACACCTTCCCCGCCTTTGGAAGAGGTTTGTTTGTTCATTATTTCTCTTTAAGTATTTAAAGGTCTGAATCATATCTCCCCTATCCCTCCTCTCCTCCTGAGTGTACATATTTCGGTCTTCAAGTTTCTTTTCATAAGTCTTCCGATGCAGGCTCCAAATTATTTTGGTCGCCTTCCTCTGAACAGTTTCCAATCTTTTTATATCCTTTGCAAGATATGGTCTCCAAAACTGAACACAGTATTCCAAGTGAGGCCTCAGCAGTGACTTATACAGTGGCATTAGTACCTCTTCCTTTCTGCTGGTTATTCCTCTTTGTATGCAACCCAACATCCTCTTGGCTTTTGGCACTGCTTTGTCACACTGTTTTGCCACCTTGAGATCCTCAGAAATAATCACACCAAGGTCCTTCTCCTGGTCCGTGCACACCAATCTCTCGCCCCCTATCGCGTACATTTCCCTTGGATTTCTGCTTTCCAAGTGCATGACACTGCACTTCTTCGCATTAAATCTTAACTGCCAAGCATTAGACCATTCTTCCAGCTTTTATAGATCTTTCCTCATATTATCCACTTCCTCAGGGGAGTTCACTCTGTTGCAAAGTTTTGTGTTATCTGCAAAAAGACAGACTTTTCCATTCAGTCCTTCAGCAATATCACTCACAAATACATTGAACAGTGCCGGGCCCAGGACCGAACCCTGGGGCACCACCGCTAATCACCCTCCTTTCATCCGAGTGAACTCCATTTACCATCACCTTCTGTCATCTGTCAGTCAACCAATTTCTGATCCAGTTTACCACCTTGGGACCCATCCCCAAACTACTCAGTTTATTGATAAGCCTCCTATGAGGAACAGTATCAAAGGCTTTGCTGAAATCCAGGTAGATGACATCCATCACATGCCCCTGATCTAGTTCTCTGGTCACCCAGTCAAAGAACTCAATCAGATTTGTTTGGCAAGATCGTCCTATGGTAAAACCATGTTGCCTTGGATCATGCAACCTGTTGGTTTTGAGAAAGTCCACTATTCGCTCTTTCAGGAGCACCTCCATTACTTTTCCCGCCACCGAGGTAAGGCTCACGGGTCTGTAGTTTGTCACTTCTTCACTGTCACCACTTTTGTGAAGAGGTAATCACATCAGCCCTTCTCCAGTCCTGAGGAACTTCTCCTGTTTCCAAGGATCTGTTGAAAACATCCTTTGACGGCCCTGCAAGAACCTCTCTGAGCTCTTTCAGTATCCTGGGATGTATCCCATCCGGTCCCATGGCCTTGTCGACTTTCAGTTTTGCAAGTTGTTTTAACACATCATCTTTTGTAAATGGTGTGGTATCTACTTCATTCCCATTTTTATATTTGGGAGTCATAGGTGGTCCTTCTCCAGGATTTTCTTTAGTAAAAACAGAGTAGAAGTATTTGTTTAGCAATTTCGCTTTTTCAATGTCACTCTCCATGAGTCCGTTCCCAGCACTTCTGAGTCCTGCAATTCCATCTCTGATTTTCCTCCTCTCCCGAATATACCTGAAGAAAGTTTTGCCGCCACACTTCACATCTTTAGCCATCTTTTCCTCTGCCTTTGATTTTGCTTTCCTTATTTCTCTTTTTGTCTCTTTTAGTTTGATCCTGTATTCCTTTCTATGCTCCTCTGTTTGCAAGCTTTTGAATTTTGTGAAAGCTGTGTTTGCCTTTATTTGAGCATAAAGATTAAAACTCCACCACCCCGTTTACTAGCTCTAGGTGAATGGAATATTTTGTAATTGGGTGGGTTTAGTTGATTTAGCAGTACTTTGTCTTGTTCACAGAGCCAGGTTTCTGTTATGAATAATATATCAGGCTTGACATCGTTTGCATAATCGAGTATGATTGGAATCTTCTTTTTTATAGATCTTGAGTTTATGAACATACAATTGAGCATTATGGTATTGCTTGGGTCTTTCTGTGGATCATATGCAGGTAATTGGGCAGGTAATTGGGTTAACATTGATTAATCTGCGGGTGTGAGTATAATGAGTCCCTGTGGTAAGATTTGTGAAAGAGGAGTACTGTGTGATGTTCGTAATAAGTGTAGATTATTGGGATTGGTTCAATGTAAGTGAGGGTGGAAAACTGTGCATTTAATTTTGTTATTAGACAGGCAAATATAATTGTACCGAGTATCAAAGGAGATAATAGTTGGGAGAACATCTTGGCTGGAATCAAATTGACTAACTGTATATGTAGAAATAAGTGAAAACACTGTTACCACTTAATAGAGCACTGTCTGGTGAGGATGCAGTATAAGCCAGACAGGTATAGTAATTTTAAGGTGTGATTAGGAATGGATTTGATGTCTAAGTACCAGGAAGTATGGGTAGTTTTTTTAGGACCATATTATGAGATCACAGCCTAAGCAAATGGCCAAAGGGGAGTACAAAAAGAGATTTGCAGTATGTAGCTAGTTGGCCGATACAAAATGGATAGGCAAAAATAAGGAACTAAAGTAGCAGAGCTTACAGTTTTTGATGTCTATGTAGTCCAAGAGTGGTGTGCATCCGTTGGTTGTAGCAGTTATCTAAATGTGCAGCTTCAAATTTGGGATTGGTAAACTAAGATGGCTAGTTCAAGTACCATGCGAGCACACCGGGAGGCGCTTTCCTTTTAAATGTACAAGTTGAGCCCTGATTGGCTTTGTGTTGGAGAGCGGGAAGGGAGTTCAGCCCCCCGCTCTCTTCCCCGATGCCGATTGGGGCTCTTCCAGGGGATCGGTGGTGGTGTCCGATAGCCCTAGGAGGCGCTTTCCTTTTAAATGCACAATTGTGTATAGATGATGGTTCTGCAAGGCAATCTGGATAGATTTCTTTTGGAATGATGACTGATAATTAAATAGGCCTTATAGAACTACTTTTCCAAATGAACTCTCTTTTCTAGACATGATGGGCCTGATATTCAGCAGTGGTGGCCAGCGTGAGTACAGCACATAGCCAATGATGAAGAGTTAACCCAGATATTCAATGCCAGGGCCATATCCAGCCTCTGGAATTGAATATCCAAGTTTGACGCACAGCCATGCATGGTGCTGCCCAGTTAGCTTCGGCAGCAAACGTTAGGACAGCCTTTGCTGCGCTTAACTTTCATCGCTGAGGGATAACCAGGCAGCAGCTGAATATCGTCACTGTCCAATTATCCTCTGGAATATCCTCGACACGCCCCGATACTAAGCAGCTAGCATCAGGGCATATAGCGGCATTACTCAGGGATATTCAGCGGCACTAGCCATGTTAATGCTGCTGAATATCACACTTACAGGCATTTACATGGTTTACAGCTCTGTAAACTACACAAAAACACCAGTCGTAAAGAGCAATCCAAAAGGCAAAACACGCAAAAAGCTCTAAACCTAAGAATGAACTCAACCAAGTTACTCAAAAGATCCTTTCTAAAACAATTATACTATCAAATCAATCAAGGCAATAATGACCTCAGGATGGCTACGACCCTACATATAGTGAAAAAAATCACTATAAGGAATAGCAGACGCTTACATCATAGGTCAATTAGCCACCATACTCACACATTCCATTCCGTTATACTTTTAATAATTTCCAAAAACCACACTATTACTTCTGGGAAACCATAAACACTAACCCAACTAAATACACACATACACTATTCACGACAAAGAAATACATTCCAAGCGTCATTATAACATACTGAAACGATGATACCAGAGGAACGGACTGTAACTCCCTAAACAAAGGAAAGATACAGGAATTAGAACCTTTCTTATACAAATTCTACTAAAGAAGCCATCCAATACTTATCTCAAAGAAATCTTCAAAACAGCCGTTCCATCAATGTTCAGCCATGCCGCTGTAAAATCGCTTAGCCGAAGAACTACAGCGCAAAGGCCCAGAGAGTCAGAAAATACAGTACTTCCATAAAATGCTCACGACAATAGGCTACACCCGACGAAAGCTCCCGTTTCGTCACATACAGGCTTCTTCAGGGGGGACCATTCAATAACGTAATAACTCAGAAATGTAAAAGCATACGGACTCTCTGCTTTTACATTTCTGAGTTATTACATTATTGGTGATTTATGACAAACTGCACTATCCCTTTACTGTGGAAGTCCCTAGGCTGCAGTACAGACTCCAGTGGTAATCTACCCTCCTAAATGTAATGGGCTTTGTATTCAGCTTGCGGAAGTAAGCATTTTTAAAATGCCTGGCACAACTGAACCCAGATATTCAGTGTTGGAATCCGAATATCATCCGGTGCTAAATTTTCTGTTTCAGTGTGACTATCTAGAAAGAAGCGATATCAGCTGCTCTCCTGATAGTTCAAACTGCATAAGGTTAGGGCATCTTTTTTGTTAACCTAACTTTATATGGCAACTTATTTATTATTTATTTATTTATTTATGTAACTGATTTTGTTATACCGTTTTTCTACCAGTCAAAATGGTGAACAATTAACAGTGGAAAGACACGCGTGTAGCAGGCTACAACAAAGCGGTGACCAAATGATAGGAGGGACATAGGTGGGGGGGCAGTGGGGTACATTGAGATCAGGGTGGGGGATAGGGTACAAAGGCAGATTCAAAGTACGGGGTAAGAGGGCAGATGCAGAGGCTAATATAGGAGTGGTTAAAAGAGGTTCAGCAAGATGGGCACAGGAGTCCATCCAATAGTTCCTTGAGGGGCTAACAAGAGCCATATTGTTCCTGGAAGAGTTCAGTCTTCAGGTGCTTGCCGAAGGCTTTAGTTGACTGAATACTTCTAAGGATGGGTGGCAGTGCGTTCCAAAGTGTGGGGGGCATAAAGTGGGAAGGGCACTAGGCAGGCATACTGGGTGCTCCTATAGATTTTTGTTGGCAGGCTGAGTAGATTCAGTGTGCTCTGTCTGCGGGGCCTGGTGGAGCTGGGGTTCTGATAGACTTCTGGAGATGCTGGGCAGTGAGGCCATTCTGAGCTTTCTGGATGATGGTGAGGACTTTAAATTTGATCGAGGAGGCGATGGATAGCCATGTGGAGGGATCTTAAGATGGGTATGATGTGAGAGTGTCTGGGTACTCAGAAGATTGTGCATGCTGCGGTATTCTGAGCAAGCTGTAGCGGATGGATAGTGTGCTTGGTTAGCCCATGATATATGGAGTTGCAGTAGTCGGGCAAGGGGGTGACTGTTACTTGACAGACTGCACGGAAGTCACTGGAGGACAGAAGGGGGCGCAGGTTGTGTAGTGTCTTCAGCTTATAATAGATTGCCTTGGTAGTGTTTTGGACGTAGGCTTGAAAGTCCAGGTACTGGTCTAAGGTGACTCCGAGGTACTTGAGCTGAGTTTTGACTAGGAGGTCTGTATCTCCAAGTCTGACTGTTGAAGGAGGCATAAATTTGGGGTCCTTGGTGACATGTAGGATTTCAGTCTTGCTGCAATTGACTGCTAGATTTCAGTGCTGGAGCCACTTGACAATTTCCTTGAAGCAGGTTGAAATACTGGAGTAGTCAGGGGTGGCTGTGGAGAACAGGATGTATACCATTATGTCGTCAGCATAGATCAGATATCTGACATTGAATTTTTGGATGGTAGAGCCTAGGAGGCATATATAGATGTTGAACAGCAATGATGACAGAACGGATCCCTGGGGTACTCCTTGTGGCAGGGTGTACAAGGAGGATGCGGTCTGTCCTATCATGATCTATTGGCAATGATGTGAGAGGTATGAGTGGAACCACTGGAGAAGTTTGCCATGTACTCCAGTCTCGTGGAGTTGGTCCAGCAGTGTTTAATGAGACACTGTGTCAAACGCTGAGGAGATGTCCAGGAAGAGCAGTATGAAGCCCTTTGATTTGTTCTCTGTTTCTTCGATGAGGGTTGATAATAATGAGGTCAGCGGGTATTCTGCACTTTGATGGAGGTGAAAGCCATGTTGGTGTTGGTCGAGGGGCATGTGCTGGTCGACGTGTTCCCGGAGTTGGACATAGACTGCTTTCTCTATGATTTTTGCCAGAAAGGGTACGCTGGCAATGGGTCGGTATGAGGTGGGCGACCCGACGTCTAGGATGGGTTTCTTTAAGACAGCAAGGATATAGGCTGTTTGAGTAGTGGGGGTAGATGTGCATGGGATAGGGATGCTTGTACTATGGCTGATATGAGTGATAGGAAGTGATTCTTCGTAGCTTTTATCCACAGCACCAGGCTTAAGTCCAGCAGGGAAGTTGTTGTATTAATGTATGAGATGATGACATCGAGTTCATCAGGGGGCACATCTCTGAATGTGGTCCAAGACTGGGAGGTGTCCATTGTCTTGCTCAGGGTGGGTATGACGAGTATGGGGGGGGTTGGTGAATCCATGCTTCGACTGAAGGTAAGCAGCCATGTCCTGAGGGTTGACAGCACTTTCTTGGCGTGGTTGGGTGGGTCCTCCATGAATAATCTGGCCAGGTCGAAGAGCTCCCTGGGTTTGTTGAGGGCCTGGAGAAGGGTGTTGTGGTATCTTTATCTTTATTCATGTGCTTGATATACAGCCCAGGCACAGGCATCAGGGTGGTGTACAAAATTATACAGGCTACAGGTGAAAACAAAAGAGAGAAAAGAAAGCCATTGTTTGATAGGAGAGGGACAGACAAAGGAACAGAGAGAAAGTGACAGGCAAAGCTCCAGACATGGGAAGGGGAGGACTAAGCCATGGGGGACTCAGGCCAGGGAGAAGGGGATGGAGAATCAGGTAGGGGGAGGTCAAATGCCTGATGGAAAAGGTGGGTTTTGAACATGCCTTTGAAACTGGAAAATGATAGTTCTGCAGTACTCTTTTTTGGACTCAAATATACCGTTGCAGTAGGTCTTGAGTTTATCTAGGTATGAGGCATGTAAATGAGAATCTCTGGATTTCCTCCACTGGCATTCTATGCGGCGAAGAGCCCGTTTCTGTTCTCTTAGCTCTGCAGAGTAACAAGGTGCATGTCATCATTACTTGGTGGATATGTTGGTCTAGGGAGTGCAGAGGCAGCAGCAGAGATGGTGGTATGCCATGTGTTGATTGCTGCTTCAAGGTCAGCCTCAGTCTCAAATGATAAATCCTTTAGGGTTGGTAGAGTGTTTTGCAGGAAAGATTGTTCATTGAAGGCTACAAAGCATCTGGCTGTGGGTGTGGTCTTTCGAGGTGCATAGGCAATGTGTTGCTGGGGCACAGTGAGGGTGATGAGATGAGGGTCCAACCAAGGGACAGGGGTTGAAGTTGGAAGGACATACCCAGGTGTAGTTAGGAGGGGGTTAGGGAGGAAGACCAGATCCAGGATTCCTCCTTTAGAGTGAGCTGAGGTATTGATGTATTGTGTTTATTTGTAGATCATGTATGGCCTGGAGGAAGGTGGAACTCTGGTTGCTTGAGGCTGATGGTAGATTTAGGTCTCCAAGGAGGATAAGGTGTTTGCAGTGGGATGTGTGGGAGCAGACTGTGTCAAGCAGGATGTCAAGTTCTTCAGCTTTGTTGAGTGGTGCTGTATATCCAGGCAGATGGTGACATGTCTGTTCGCAATTGTGAGGATGTCCATGACTGGCGTGGAGATAGCATTGACATTCTCGAATTTAACAGCTTTACATGATCGGATGCAGACTCCTCTCCTCTAGTATCACTGTGCGGCAGTTGTGGATGGTTTGGGCATCAGTGTTAAGCTGGTTGAGTAGGATGTTGTCATAAGAACATCCTAATCAACCAGCTTAACACTGACACTGTCAGCAAACCATGTTTATGTGATGCACATGTTGTTTAAGATGTGGTCGTACAGAGTCGGTAATTTGTTACGAGCGGAGCATGCGTTCACCAGGGTGTATATGATGGAGTGGGTGGTATGAGTGTGAAGGAGGGGGAGGGATTCTATTGGGATTGGGAGCAGATGCCTGGGTCTTCTGTGGTGGTAGGTGCTGTGAGAAGGCCATGGTTTGGTCAATTTAGATTTGGGTGGGAGGATGATGGGGATTGGGCAGGGGTGAGAGATGGTGAGAGCATTTGCTGTAGCCCCAGTAAGGTGAGAACTAGGAGCATGAGTGCAATGAGTGCTCTAAGATGGGTGTGCCACATGGTGCTGTCTTTTTTGCCATGCGGTTGGTCTCTGGAAGCGGAAGGGGAAAGATGAGGCTGGGTGTTGGTTCTATATCCTTAAAAGCGATACATGGTCGCAGCAGGGTTGGCTCTGGATAGTGGAGCTTGGTCTGAGTGCAGCGCTGTAGACATGTGGGAGACAGCGCTGTTCTGTTGGATGTGGAGAGTTAGCGTGAGGGCTCTGTGGCCTCTTGCCATGTCCTGTGTCACTGCTGCAGTGCTGGTGCAATGTGTCCAACTCGTGGGGGTGCTCTAGGTGGTCCACGCCAAAAAGCCAGGCCAAAGGGCCCTTTGGTGAGACCCACCAGGTGCGGGCATGCCCTGAAGAAGGCTGTAAGTTATGGGAGCTGATTCTGGCGGCAATGTTGTATGCTCCGGGACATGGGAGGACCTTACTTCCACGCTGACCTGGGGTCCTTGTTCTCATTGGCAATGACGGAGCAGCGGGAGCAGATCAATTGTGCAATCTGAGTCTGTGTGAGTGCAGGTAGGCAAGGTGATCCGTGCATGTATGGCATATGGCAACTTTATATGGCAACTCTGGGAAACCCAAAATTTCTACAGAAGATCTTGCAAGTCCTCATTCTCAGTGACTGCCAAACACCCACCAACAAAAGGGATTTTCAGTCCATCCTTAAAGCCTGCAGATCCACACCATCCTTCAAGATCTACACGTTGCCATCTGGAAAACCCCTCGTCCATCCATGTGACCTCCAGGAATTGAAACCTCAAGTATAAAATCCTCCCTACTCCTGGCTTTCAATACCAACAGCTACCACATCAGTCAGTCGTCTCAGAGGCTGTTCTCAAAAAGTCCAAGACCTCCAAGTCAACCTTCCAAACACTCCCAGGGCAAGAGCAAAGAATACTGGATGCCATCGGTTGCAAGTCCTATCAAAGCAACCTCCTAGCTATGCACATCCTTGTACATCAGCTACAGATTTTATATTACCATCATGACCTCCTCCTAAAACTAAATGAGATCTCTAACAGCAGAGGACCAGGCACAACTGCTCTCTAACCTCCAAGAATCCCTCTTCCACATCATCTGGATCACATGTGATGCCTTTGACTCTGTGGCAAGCTACTCCGCCACCACCATCTCGGCTAGGTGCATGGCTTGGCTATGCATCTCTGGGCTAAGAGAGGACCTCTACGACCATCTCGCAGACACCCCATGCCTGGAAGAGAGACTCTTTGGTTCCAAGATCCAAGAGGCCATTTCAGAGGTCAAAGAACACTCTTCTACAGCACAGAGTTTGCAGCTCAACCAGCAGAACCTCCGTCACAGGCTCATATTGTAGGTCACAGTTTCCACAATTCCGAAGAGCATATCACTACTAGTATTTCCAGCAGTTCTGTCCTCACAGGAGGTTCCACCCCTATTCTCACAAGCAACCACAACGTTCAGCACCACCAAACAACCCCCAAGACAAACCCTAGCTTCAGGAAGGCCTAGCTATCCATAACAACCAATTGCTGGGTTCTAAACATTATCCAGGGAGGATATAAACTAAACTTCACAACTCTCCCTCTGAACCACCCCTTACCACCCGCAAGACCATCCCTGAATCAGCCTTGGGCCATATTTCAACAAAAGATCTCAGAACTCCTGCGAAATTGGGCCATAGCACTTGTACCCTACAACCAAAAGGGTCAAGGGTTCTACTCCTGGTTCTTTCTCATTCAGAAGGAAACTGGCGGACTCCACCCCATCCTCGATCTATGCAACCTCAATCTCTACAGCGGGAAAATTTCAAAATGAACTTTCTCAACACCATCCTCCTACTACTGCATCAGAATAATTGGCTTGCCTCCCTAAATCTGAAAGATGACTACACACACATACCCATCAATCCCCTCCACTTGAAATACCTTCATTCAAGTTTCAACAAGACCATTATCAATACCAGGTTCTTCCCTTCAGTCTCTCAGCTGCTCCATGGGTTTTCACAAAACCAGCACCTGCACCAACAGGAATACTGCATTTACTCGTACCTCGACAACTGGCCCATCTCAGCAGCATCCAAGGAAGGAGCTCAGTGCACTCTACAAGCCACCATAAATGTACTGCATGCAACGGGGTTTCTCGTCAACACTGAGAAATCCAGACTACAACCCCAGCAAAACCTGCCCTTTATAGGAGCGCTACTTAATACAGTCAAGGCCAGAGCCTACCTTCCAAATGACAGAACCCTTCTCCTGCGGCGCCTCAGCACCATTATGCAACATCACTGAGTCATCCCCATGGCCTAGCCTGAGACTCCCCATGCCCTGGCTTAGAAGTGAGGTTCACGACTGTCATGGTATAGGCAAAATTAACCCATTTGGAGAAATGCCCCGAAACAAAACTCTATATGCCACCTCTGCAGTGGCATCTCAGGTTAAACTGGAATCAGTACACACAATCTCTACACAAGAAGATCCCAATGTCAGAGACCAATCTCTGTTGTCTCCACCAGAGCCTAAAGTGGTGGACCAACCCAGGCTACCTTAGCAGCGGTTGCCCCTTCCAGCTGCCGGTGCACCAGCTCACCCTCACAACTGATGCCTCCATGTGTGGCTGGGGAGCACACCTTCTCCATCTATCCACACTAGGAACATGGTCCAGTCATGAGCATTCCCTTCACATCAATGTCCTAGAGCTACGCATGGTCTACTATGCCCTGTCCGCCTTTTGGCACTGGGACACCAAGTCACCATGTTCTGCATCAACAAGCAGAGAGGGATGGATCACTCTGACTCTGCTGGGAGGCCATGCACCTCTGCTTCCTAGCACAGTCCTTCCATACCACCCTCAGGGCAACGTACTTACCGGGGGTACACAACCAGTACACGGATTCCTTCAGCTGATGCCTAGACCTACACAAATAGTCTCTGGACTGGAAGGTAGTTTGTTACATCTTCTGCACCTGGGGCACCCCAGAAATCGATCTCTTCCAACTGCAGACAATGCCAAGTGCCCTCTTTTTTGCTCTCTCCAGCCCAGTCCACATTGCTGGGCTTCCAATACATTCACTGTCAGTTGAAAGCACCACTGGCTGTACACCTTCCATCCCTTTCCCCTATTCACCCAGGAAGACAAAGCAAATCTCATCCTCATAGCACCACATCAGGCCACATCAGATCTGGTACCCATAAACATTCTCACTTTGATGTAATAGGGTCTGCAACCACTCAGAACAGACTCCTTCCTCCTCACCCAGAGCCAGGGAGCCCTGCTGAACCCCAACCTCAGCAGACTCTCCCTAGCTGCCTGGAACATTTGTCTGATCTGACAGAAGGCCTTGCACTGTCGGAAGGGGTACACACCATAATCTCTGCATCTTGAAAACCTGCTACACAACTCTCCTACCAGCTGAACAGCTGGGCTAGAGTGAGAGGACTGGACCCAGTTCGATGCCCCCTGAGTCAAGTGCTTGCTTATCTGCTCCACCTTTAACACTTGGGCCTGCAAACAATGTCAGTTAGATAACATTTCACCACCATTGCCACTTCCCATGCTCCATTTGCCGACAAACCCATCTTCATCTATATTCTGGTTTCAAGGTTCATGAGAGGTTTCATGAATATCAACTACCATCTATAGCATAGGACCTCAATATCGTCCTCTCCAAACTCATGAAGCCCACTTTCGAGCCACTAGCCTCGGCCTCTCTGAAACACCTTACCTGGAAGATGATCTTCTTGGAGGCCATCACCTCAGTGTGGAAAATCGGTGAACTCCAGGCATTAGTGCACTACCCATCGTATACACAATTGTTTCCTAACAGAGTTCTTCTTCATACACATCCAAAATTCCTTCCTAAGGTCATCTCTACTTTTCATCTCAACCAAGCAATCATCCTCTCCTCCTTCTTTCCTAGTCCTCCAGTGGACAGAGGCCACCCTACACACTCTGGATTGCAGAAGGACCCTTTTGTTTTATCTGCAGGCCACTAAGCAGCTAAGAACCTTGTCTCAGCTTTTTCTCACCTTTAATCCAAATAACTCTGGGCAGCCTGCATCAAAAAAGACTATTTCTTCCTGGATCTCAGACTGCATCTTATCATCTATGGGCCCTCATCATCTATGGGCTACAGCTGCTAATGTAGCCTACCTTTCCTTGGTTTTAGCTCAAGAAATCTGCAAAGCAGCAACTTGGTCTTTGATCCAAACTTTCACTAAGCACTACAGCCTGGACCACTCTTCAGTTCAGGACCTCACCTCCGAAACCTCTTTGCACCTTAGATAATCATCTCAACATCCAATTTTCCTCCACCCTTACCACAGGCGGTTGGGCCATGAATCTCCATACTTCATAAGGTGGCCCTCAGCTCTGGACTCACATAATAAGTGCAGCTGCATCCCCCTGCTTGTCTGCGGAGAAAACGGAATTGCTTACCTGTAATGGAGGTTCTCCGTAGACAGCAGGGGTATGCAGCCATACTTTCCCACCTGCCTTCCCCAAAAAAAGAAAACAAAAAAAATATATAAAACAACTGTCATAATAGATGCACAACTAACCAGTGAACCAGTCAAACACCAAACTGAAATCTCAAGCGTCACCGCTGCTCACCTATAGTACAGACTGACAAGATCAGGCAACGGTCCGGTGGGAAGGCATACACACGCATGCTCTGAGAAGTAAATAAAAAGCTTCTCTGAACTGGGAAGAGCCAGGCACTGTAGGTGACATCAGCCATATCACCTAGCAAGTGAGGCTGCATACTCCTGCTGTCTACGGAGAATCCCTGTTACAGGTAAGCAACTCCGCTATATAGGGGGGATATTCAGCAGCAGCAGCTAGCCATCATCGCTGAAATCTAAACCTAGATATTCAATGATGGGGCCATATCCAGCCACTGGCAGTGAATATCCGGGTCGCTGCAGAACCCAGAAGCTAACTGGGCAGCAGTGATATTGAGCCAGTGCCCAGTTAGTTTCCATGGGTAAAGTTAGGACAGCATTTTTGCGTCACCTTACTTTACCCACATGTCGCTAACTGGGTAGCTGCTCAATATCGCTGCTGCTCTGTTAGCAATGGATACCACCTCCACTCTGCTCAGGAACACCCCCGACAGGCCTTGATGCTAACTGCTTAGCTTCGGGGCATGTAGCAGCGGCACTAACAGTGGTAGTGCTGCTGAATATCCAGCTCAGTGGCATTTACTCAGTTCGCAGGTCTGCAAACTGTGTAAATGTTTTTGAATATCCCATCCATAATATATATTTATATATGGATGCTTTAACCTGTAATTTTCTATGTTTTTGGTTTCTTCCCTGTAAAAACACCTTACAATTATTATGGGCCTGATATTGATTTGGGCAGGCTATGCTCCTATGCCGCATAGCCCTGCCTGCTGACCTTTAACCCTGGATATTCAATGCCAAGGTCATATGCGGTCCTGGCATTGAATATCCAGGGATCGCTGCAGACACCAGAAGCCGCAGTAGCTAACTGGGCAGTAGCGATATTGCATGCTGCCCAGTTAGCTCCTGCGCAGGTTTCTAACCGGGCAGCATACAATATCACCACTGCCCGATTAACTAAAGGCTCTGCTTTCCGCTCCGCCCTGGAATGCCCCCAACATGCCTTAATGCTAACCGGATAGCATCGGGGCACAGAGGGGAGTTAGAAGGGGGTATTCAACGGCACTAACCATGTAAGTGCCGTTGAATATCCCCATTTAAGGCATTTACACAATTTACTGGGCTGTAAACCGCGTAAATGCCTTTTGAAAATCGGGCCCTATTTGATTATTACATTGACAAAATAAAGCAGAACACTTTATTAAACATTACGTGTTAGTGTTGTCTTCAAGTCCATTTTCACTGGTGATTCAAGATGACTTGGCCACGTGGCATTTTCATCCTCAGTTTCTGTTTCCTTTTGCACTATCACAGTGCCAGAATGGTATAATGAGAACATTTCAGGATCTAAAATTCCAAAGCTGTGCAAGCAAACAAAATATAGATTTGTGATGTATGTCTCAACTGAGGGTTTCAATGCACAAAGCATATTTGTCTAAAATGAAACTGATCTAAGCTTTTGATTGATATTTAATTTTAAATATCTAAAATGCTATAAAGATTTACCGCCAAAAAGAAGTCTTCCATATTGATCAAAGCAGTTCATACTGTTTGCCAGTACACAACACTCAGGCCGCAGTCATTTTGCTACTTGCTCACTTATGTGTATTTACCATCATCAAGCAAGGTTACGCAAGATGGAAAAGTCAGTTCTGTAACCACAGGGATCCCTCTAAGGTAGAAGAAATGTTGTGCTAGATATAGCTATAATACTTAACTATAATAACTCTTCCTACAAGCTCTTTAAAAAGAAGCATTACTGGCAAAATTTTCTGATGGACAGTTCAGTTGGCACGTTAAAAGAAATATTAAGATTCTCTAATCATTTTGTTTTAATTTCTGTGGCAGTATTAGTGTTTAACATTTTTGAAAGCTCTTTCTACCTAGCTAGTCCCAACATTATGAATCTAAATAAGTCAGAACTCCTGTAGGTATCATGCAAAATGCAATGTGTGCCTTCGAGTCAGTCCTGACTCCTGGCGACCCAGAAGCTCCTGGGTTTTCTTGGCAGTGTCACCGGAAGTAGATTGCCAGGCCTTTCTTCGAGGCAATGGAGGGTTATACCTGAGTGTTAATCACAAATCTAGCATATCTAGCTAAAGATGTTGATGTTTATTAAAACTTGATATACCACCCTTTGGGGAGGCACCAGAGCGGTTTACAATAAAAAGACATCATTTAGAAAACAGAAGGAACTCCAATAAAATATATACCAGAAGAGGAGATAGCAAATATGCATACATGGGGAGGGGAGGGGAGAGGAGAGGAGAATAAAGGGAATATGTACAAGGGAGAAGGGGGACAGAAAAGAGTGGAAGTGGGGAGGATGGAGATGAAGGACACTTAGAGAGGGAGATCAAAGGCTTTTCGGAAGAGATGGGCCTTAAGTTGTACCTTGAATTTTACAAATGAAGGTTCCAAGCAGAGGTCTGGGGAAAGGTTGTTCAATAGGGAAGGACTGAGGAAGTAAAATTCAGAGTGGTGGATTCCAAATGAGCCTGAGAAGGGGCCAGGAGGTGAAGCTAATTCATGTGAATGTTGTGGAGTGTGCAGTATGAATGAAGAGAAATATTTGGGTTTTGCAGCATGGAGGACTTTATGAATCAAGGTGGGAAGTTTGAATTGGATGCAGTATTGAATTGGGAGCTAGTGGGGCCGGATTAGCAAAGGAGTGGCATGATTGGAGGCATGAAATGGGAACTTGGTGGCGGTATTTTGGATAAGTTGTAACTGTTTTAATTCATATTGAGGGAGAACAGTGAGCAGGGCTGCAATAATCTAAACGGATGAGAACAAGGGAGATGAGCAGAGTGCTCAAAGCAGATGTGAGCAAGAATGAACAAACTGCCCTAATGTGGCAAAGGGAGAGGAAAGAATGTTTGATGACGGAACTAATGTGTTGATGGAAAGTTAGAGAGGAATCCGGGATAACTCCGATATATCGGAAGGAGGATGTGAGGAGATTGTCATTGTCTTAGCAGGATTGAGTTCAAACTCTGGGAAGGAGAATTACAAAACTGAAGTACCTGGCCATAATAGAACTGGATAGCCTTCGAAAATTTTCTCATTATGTTACATCAGTTACCTTTGTAAATGAAATGTGCCCTAATACTACTCTTATTTAACTGGATGGTGACTGGTTAAAGACTATTGGACCAGTAACTCAAAGGGAATTATACCTTTAGGGAAATGTTTACTAAAGTGCAGTAACGATTAGCGCGGGGTTTACCAGACGCAAATGGTGCTGCACTGACCATTGGCACCGGGCAGGGCGGTAAAAGTCCCACATTAAGCACTTAGCATGGGATGGGGTGGGCTGCATGCATTGGGGAAGAATATGGGTATTGAAAGCATATCGCATTTAGCTTGGGCATCATTGGAGTGTGCTAACCATAACTGTTGCCATGAGCATAGGTGCACTTACCATCTTCTCAGTGGGTAGTGCACCTGTGTTGGGTGTGCTTGCCAGTTAGTGGTGGCAACTGCTGAAAATGTTAGTGCAGGTCTGTGTCACCTCCCGTGCTAACTTTTGGGTAAACTACCGCATTTTAGAAAACATTCCCCTTAGCGGCAGCTGCTAAATGCATAAGCCTATCAGTGAATTTTCAGCAATCCTATACAGATAATGATGCTGAAAATTCCCTCTAAATGCCCAGAACTATCCAGATAGTACCAAGGCAGAGCAAGGGTGTTTCACCTAGTTAAATGGAAAGCAGTGATAGTCAGCTGCTATTCATATAATTGGTTTCATTTACGGGAAAAAACTGTCCTAAATTAAGCCTCTCAGCCAAATGTTATTTATTTATTTATTTAGCTGTTCTTATATGCCGCTTTTCACCAGGTCAAAGCGGCCTACAATAAACAAGATGCAGATACATTACAACAGGACATTTCATATTTACATGGGGGGGGGAGGGGGGAAACCATCACCGGGGGCCTTAAACATATTTACATTCCTGATTTAGTATACATCAGTGATTCAAATCTTATCTATAGTCTTTGGATTTTTTTTCAGACTCATTGCATCTGGGATTCATTATGTGCACCAGTACCCTGGCTGTTTTTCTGCTCAGATCCCAGCTGTTTGCTCAATAAATGTGTTTTTAGTTGCTTTCGAAATGAGGGCAGGTCTTTGTTGCTCCTGATATTGGCTGGGAGGGAGTTCCTAGAGAGGGGGCATACAAATCGAATGCGCGGTTGCAAGTTTGTTGACTGAAGTTTGTCCTCTCATGTGATACTATGAGCGCATTGCTTGTGGCTATCACCACCATATATAGATTATATATAATAATAAGAAGCAACAGTTCGAACGGAACTAGGAATGGTGCAAAATCAGCAAAGGTGTACGACAAGGTTGCATACTTTCCCCCTACCTCTTTAATTTATATGCAGAACAAATCATCAGAGAAGCAGGACTGTATGAAGACAACCGAGATGTGAAGATTGGTGGGTCTGCATCTTAACGTTAAGACGACAAAGATCCTGACAACTGACAAAATCAATAAGTTCATCATTGATGGAGAAGAAATTTAAATAGTTAGCTTTAAACTTACTTGGATCAACAATCAATAAAGAAAGGACTAGCAGTCAAGGAAAAAAAGGAGACTGCTACTTCTGGAGAGAGGTTTGCAATTGCAAGTATTTGCTTCTGGGAATTTTTCTAAATCTTTGGGAAAAAGGAATTCTTTAGATTAAAGCTGATTAATCTGTGAACCTAGTGTATTCAATCAGGGCCTAGTAGCAACAAAGAGCTTTCATGTTAAATTCAAAAAACACAGAAGAGAGCTTTCTGGTTAAATTTAGAACCAAGACTCTCTCTGTCCAAGCAAGGGCTGTGGGACTCCCCCTGCAAATTGGTCAGAGATTACCTTAGAAGCACAGGACAGGGTACTGTGCAGCAGCCAGCTTTTAATAAGTCTTTTCCCCTCCCTCCCTCCCCAACACCCTCCCACCACCCCTGGGATAATTGTAGCTTTATAGGTGCATAAACCTCTCAAAGGAAAGGAGGTGCCGTATTCACTCTCAGGTGCAGCTGTTTATCCTCATCAGGCATACATTAAGGACCTGAGATTAAATAAACCTCAGCTGAACAAAGTACATTAAACGTATTAGGTATAGTTTTATTAGTATAAGTACCCCCAACAACCCTTGTAGATAAAGAAATCAAATACCTAAACACAACCTTAAAACTAAGATGCAGAAAGCAGTCCAGCAGCAAGATGGGAGTTTTCCAGTCTTTTGCATTGAGTGTCACATGCATGATTTTCTCCCAGTTGGTGAGGGGTCATACGTGTGCACTAGGTGCAAGGAGCTCTTTGCTCTCAGGGAATGAGTCCGATCTCTGGAGGCTAGAGTAGCAGACTTGGAGGACATAAGAAAGACAGAGAGGTACATAGATGAGACCTACAGGGATATAGTACTGAAGTCCCACCTCCAGTCTGGCAGCATCCCTGTTGCCATGGAGGAGAGAGGTCACTTGACAGGACAGCATCACCCTGGTGTGACAGGAAGTGATCCTATAGCTAGGACCTGTCCTCCAGGTGAAGTAAAACCCTCTCGCACCGAGGAAGTTTCTCCAGGGCCATGTGCCCATGAGGGAAGGGTTAGGACAGCCATTATAGTTGGTGATTTGATCATTAGGCATGTAGATAGCTGGGTGGCTGGTGGACATGAGGATTGCCTGGTAACATGCTTGCCTGGGGCGAAAGTAGCAGACCTCACGCGTCACCTAGACAAGGTTTTAGATAGTGCTGGAGAAGAGTCTGCTGTCTTGGTACATGTTGGTACCAATGACATAGGAAAATGTGATAGGGAGGTTCTGGAGGTTAAATTTAGGCTTTTAGGTAAGAAAATGAAATCCAGAACTTCCAGGGTAGCATTCTCCGAAATGCTTCCCGTTCCACATGCAAGACCCAAAAGGCAGGCAGAGCTCTGGAGTCTCAATGCGTGGATGACACAATGGTGCAAGGATGAGGGTTTTGGATTTGTTAGGAACTTGGGAACATTCTGGGGAAAGGAGGGGCTCTTCCGAAGGGATGGGCTTCACCTTAACTGGGATGTAACCAGGTTGCTAGCATTAACCTTTAAAAAGGAGATAGAGCAGCTTTTAAACTAGATAATAGGGGAGAGCTGACAGTCGCCCAAGAGCGCATGGTTCGGAACAATGTATTCTTGAAGGATACTACCAAAAGAATGAAATTAGGGCATATCAGCAGAGAGGTTCCAATAAAGACAAAAGTAGCCCAAATACCATTAAGTACGGAGCAGGCAAAGCTTAAAGATTCCAAATTACCACTGCCTACTGATAGCCAGATTAATATGAATAAAATACAGTTTTTAAAATGCTTGTATGCAAATGCAGAAGTCTAAAAGTAAATGGGAGAGTTAGAACATATAGCACTAAATGAGAGGTTAGATATGATTGGTATCTCAGAAACATGATGGAAGGAGGACAACCAGTGGGACACTGTGATACCTGGGTACAAATTATATCATAATGATAGAGCTAATCAAATTGGTGGAGGGGTTGCGCTCTATGTTAAAGAGGGCAATGAGTCACAAAGGGTTAAAGTTTTGCAGGAATCAAAATTTGCTGTAGAATCTCTATGGATTGAAATTCCATGTAAAAAGGGAAAGGCGGTGGCAGTGGGGATGTACTATCGACCGCCTGGCCAGAATGAACAAATGGATGATGAAATGCTCAAAGAAATCGGGGAAGCTAACAAAAGTTACAGCACAATAATAATAATGGGTCAGTGCCACGGCAAGACATGCTAGGGAGATAAAGTTTCTAGATGAAATAAATGACTGCTTCTTGGAGCAGCTGGTTCATGAACCGACCAGAGGGGAAGCCATTGTGGACCTAGTCCTTAGTGGAACACCAGATCTGGTGCAAGAGATAAGGGTGTTGAGGCCAGTTGGCAACAGTGATCATAGCATGATCATGTTTGTTTTAATTAATGGAGGAGGAATAGTAAGGAAATCCACAGTACTACATTTTAACTTTCGAAAGGGAGACTATAATAAAATGAGGAAAATATTTAAGAAAAACCTAAAAGGAGCAGTTACAAAGGTTAAAGACTTACATCACGTTTATGTGTTGTTTAAAAATACTATCTTGAAAGCCCAGATCAGCTGTATTCCATGCTTTAAGAAAAGTGGAAGGAAGTTCAAAAAACTGCCAGCATGGTTTAAAGGTGAGGTCAGAGAAGCTGTGGATGCCAAAAAAGCATCTTTCAGGAAATGGAAAAAAGAGCCAAAAAATGAAAACTGGAAACAACACAAGCACTGACTGGCAAGTTAGATGCAAGGCATTGACAAGGCAGGCAAAGAGAGAATTTGAGAAGAAACTCGCTGTGGAAGCAAAAACACACAATAAAAACTTTTTCAAGTACATTCATAGCAAAAAACTTGAGAGAGTCAGTTGGACCATTAAATGATAGAGGGGTGAAAGGGGCACTAAGAGGGGACAAGGCCATAGCAGAGAGACTGAACAATTTCTTTGCTTCGGTCTTTACTGAGGAAGATGTAGGGATGTTACCCTTGACCGAAGTGGTATTTAAAGGTGATACTGCGGAAGAATTGAAAGAACTATCGATACACTGGGAAGATGTATTACAACTATTTGATAAACTGAAAAATAGCAAATCACCTGGACCGGAAGGTATACATCCAAGGTTGTTGAAAGAACTAAAATATGAGATTGCAGACCTGCTATTAGCAATCTGTGAACTATCATGAGGATGGCCAATGTAACACCAATTTTTAAAAAGGGTTCGAGGGGTGATCCGGGAAACTACAAACCGGTGAGCCTGATGTCATTGCCAGGAAAAATGGTAGAAACCATATTAAATAACAAAATTACTCAGCATGTAGATAGTCATGGCCTAATGGGAGACAGCCAACATGGCTTTAGACAAGGAAGATCTTGTCTTACTAAATCTGTTATGTTTTTTTTAAGGTGTGAATAAACAGGTAGACAAAGGTTAGTCGGTTGATATAGTTTATCTGGACTTTCAGAAAGCCTTTGACAAGGTCCCTCATCAGAGACTTTTGGCAAAACTAAAAAGTCATGGGATAGGAGGCAGTGTACTAATGGATCAAGAACTGGTTAAAAGACAGAAAGCCTTTCCTTTTGGTGCTGACGACTTCGCAGTGCCTTTGTGGACATTTTTCCACACGGTCCACAGATCTTAGGATCATGATCAGGACCGAGGCACTGAAGGCAGCAGTCGTGTGTGTCGGTGAGAGACATTAGTTTCTTACACTGATCACACTTTTTAAAACCACTGGAAGCCATCAGGGAAAAAAAGAGTCCCCGCGAGGTCAAAGGACTGGCCTTCCAGGGAAAAGGAAAAAAAGGGCGCAAACACCAGCCACGAAGGGCAAAAACCGAAAAAAGAAGAAGATTGGGCTCGATACCGGTGTACCGAACCCAGCGAGAAGGGGAACCGGCGTCGAACCGGACAAAAACCGTGAAGAAATCACAAGGAATAGATGAAAAAATCGAACTATTTTCCGGGTGAATTAGGACACACGTCCGAAGGGCTCCACAGAAAAAGAGAGACTGAGCAAGATGGCACCTTTAGGCGGTAAGGGGACCGTGCATGCGTGCAGTATTCCCAAAGGCTTTCATAGAAAGCTGGGTAAATGCTCCGCAGGGGCTCCATCGACGTCGATGTCACCCATATGTGAGGACTGACTTCATGCTTGGTCCTGGAGAAAGGTGAATAGTGGAGTACCCCAGGGATCTGTGCTGGGTCCGCTGCTTTTTAACATATTCACAAATAACCTGGAATTGGGACCTGGAATGGGAATAACGAGTGAAGTTATCAAATTTGCAGATGACACAAAACTATTTAAAGTTGTTAATACCCATGAGGATTGTGGAAAATTTCAAGAGGATCTTGATAAACTGGAAGACTAGGCATCCAAATGGCAGATGAAATTTAATGTGGACAAATGCAAAGTTATGCACCTAGGAAAGAACAACCCAAACTATGGTTACATGATGTAAGGTTCCACATTAGGAACCACCACCCAGGAAAAATATTTAGGCGTCATTGTGGATAACATGTTGAAACCCTCCGCCCAGTGTGCAACAGCGGCCAAGAGAGCAAATAGAATGCTAGATATCATAAGGAAAGGAATGGAAAATAAAATATAGGATATTATAATGCCTCTGTATCATTCCATGGTGCAACTGCACCTTGAATATTGTGTGCAATTCTGGTCACTGTATCTTAAAAAGGATATAGCGTTATTAGAAAAGGTACAGAGAAGAGCCACCAAAATGGTAAAGGGGATGGAAGGATACCCCTTTGAAGAAAGGCTAAAAAGGTTAGGGCTCTTCAACCTGGAAAAGAGATGGCTGAGGGGAGATATGATAGAGGTCGATAAATTAATGAATGGAGTGGAGCGGGTAAATGTAGATCGATTGTTTACTTCACCAGAATATAGAAAGACCAGGAGACATGCAATGAAGCTACAGGGTAGCCTATTTAAAACTAATAAGAGAAAATATTTTTTTCACTCAATGTGTAATCAAACTCTGGAGTTTGTTACCAGAGGATTTAGTAAAAGCTGTTAGTGTAGCCAGGTTTAAAAAAGGTTTGGACAAATTCCTGGAGGAAAGGTCCATAAACCATTATTAAAAGGGATCCGGGATATCACTGCTTGACGCAATACAAGCATTGTGGAACCTGTGTCTTTTGGGGAAACTGCTAGGTACTTATGGCCTGGATTGGCCACTGTTTGAAACAGGATACTGGGCTTGATAGACCTTGGTCTAACCCAGTATGGCATATCTTATGTTCTTAAGAAATCCGACTACGTATTGCTCTTGGTAGAATGGCTATGTTGGACCTAGACATCAGTATCGTATATATGTGTTTGTTTAAACACCACGGCCAGCATTTAAAAACACCTTCTCGCTGTGGTGGCTGAATATTGTCTCATATTACTCTGACAGAAATATGCTTTCTTAACCATTCTTCCTCTCAGTATGCACTTGAAGTCTGTCTAACTATATGGAAAGCCTGTGCTTCATTTCTTTTAAGATGGTCTACTGTACAATTCAGAAGCATGCTGTGGGAAAAAGGTAACATTTTGCTTGCCAGTTAATGTAATTTCCTTGAGTCCCGCTAGACCAGTCCAGACAAGTGGGTTGTGTTCCCCTACCAGCAGATTGGTGGAGACAAAGAACTAATGAAAAGCCCAGGTTTCAATGACATCACTCCCATGCCTATATTTGCCTCAGCAACCAGAGGTCCCTTCAGTATTCATCTCAAAGCATATGGGAGAAACATGGCAAGCTTCAAACAATAGTGAAAGTGAGTGATCAATAGTAGAGAACTATGTACAGGAAAGCATAAACATAAGGCTGTCAGTAGATGATAAACCTGCAGAGCCAAGCATAAAAATCAGAGCAGAATCAAGGGTACTGCATCAGAAGAACAGAGTAATACAGTTCCAGGAGGAGGCCCTGGACTGATCTAGCAGGACTCAAGGAAAGGACATTAACTGGTAAGTAAAATGTCACTTTCCATATCATCCTGTTAGACCAGACCAGACAAGTGGAACATACCAAAGCTACAGTTCCACTGGGCAGGAAGAAGACATAGCAGCTCACAAAACCCTTGAGCTGACTGAGGAAGTTCGCTTCTACATTGTCCACTCCAGCAATGTACTTAGCACTCATGTCACAATCTCTATATGTGCCGCCATCAATCCAAAGAGCTGAAGATAATCCCAGACTCTGGGAGCCTGCTGCACACAGAACAGCACCAGACACTCGAATGTGGAAACGTATTCCCAGAAACTCCAGGGACTAACTGGGAAGGCAACAGATGGCTCTTTCTCCAATTGATCACCTAGCCAAGGCTTTCCAAAAAGGACACCACTCGGGACATCACCCCATATGGGAATGAAAGGGAATGGGTCTGAAGGAGCCAGTCATCCAGATATGGATGCACACAGATCCCTCGGCACCATAGCAGTGCAGTCGCTTCCGCCGGAATGGGCCAGAAGAAACCATCCTTTTTTTTTTTTTTTTTTTTTTGGACACCACAAAATCCAAAATAGATGGAGTATCTGCCCTTGCCCCACTCATCTGGGGGGGATGGGCACCACTGCCTTTTGGTGCAATTTGTCCAAGTTGGTCTGCACAGTGGCACTTTGATCGCAGATCCACAAGGGGAGATAACAAAAGCATCCGGAATCGGCTCTTTGCATTTCAGGGCACAGTTGAACTGAAAGGTGTCTAGCACCCAGAAATCCTCAGTAACCCAGACCCATTCCTGAAAGAAAAGGCAAAGCCTGCTTCCAACTGGAGGAACCAGGGAATGCACCCTCAAACCTTCATTACGCAGCTCGGAAGGGGCCTCCTCTGGAGGGGACCGAGTCCCTGGGCCCACGTGCACCATGAAAGGACTGAGAATGAGCCTGAAGTCCATAAGGGGGGAGGAGTGGTCTAGTGGTTAGGACAAGGTACTTCAGGCCAGAGGGCCGGGGGTTCAAGTCCCACCTGGGGACAGCAATCTCAGGCCGGAGGCACTGGGATTTCTAGTCCTATACTCCTTGTGGTCTTGGGCAAGCCACTTAACCCTCCATTGCCCATGTTCCCTGTAAGTATTATCGTATGTGTCTCATATCCCCTCGTGTTAAATGTATCCCCCAATTGACCGCTTTGACCTGGTGAAAAGCAGGATATAAATACAGCTAAATAAAGAAATAAAAATAAAATAAGGGGAAGGTGGGTTTTCCAGACCAGTAGCAATGTAATTCCTGAGACCCCGGGAGTCCGACCAGTGCTCCTGCAAAGAGTGGCAGAGGTTGATGGAAAAGGAGCTCCTGCTTGCTACACAGGCCCCTTGGACCTGTCTTCCAGAAGGCAGAAGATTTTGTCTTACCTAGGTCCTTTACCTGTTTCTCCCAATCGGATCCAACAGAAGTGCCTCTCTAAAGCCAGATGGGCAACCGGGCTTTGGAAGAGGAGTCCGCAGTCCCATGTCAAAGCCAAGCCAATCGAATGCAATCATCAACAGGGCACAATCCCTGGTCGTTAGACGTACCACGTCATACATGGCATCAGAAGGAAGGCCATAGCAGACTCCAAAAGAGGGGTAGAATCATCCGGTGGAAGAGACTGAATCCACTGGGGCAAGGCCCAAAACGTCAAGTCTGCATATACAACCAACTGAAAAATAGCAGCCGCCATAACAAATCCACCTTTCAGTCTAGAGTATCTTTCAAGGACAATCCGCCTTCCACAGGAATGGTAGTCCATTTGGTAATCTCCGTGGCCTGCGTCCCCACCTTGGAAATATCAAACCACACAATGCACTCTATTTCTAGGAGAGCGAGCATCTTCTTATACACCCTAAGCTCCTTAGGCGGGAAGTTGGGGGGAATCCCACTCTGTATAGAAAAGGCCCTTGAGCACCTTCAGGAACAGAAGATAGTTATGGATTTCCACATCCCTTGCAGGAGTGGCTACCTCTTCGGTTCCTGCTCCGTGTCAGAAGGATCCACCAAGCTCAAGGTGGATAAGACCCTGGGATCAACGCTTTCAGTTCCTAGCTCCCAAAATAGGCAGATAACATCAGCCTCCTCATAAGCCTCTGAACGCAAGAGCACTTCTTCATCCTCATCAAACATCTTAATCTAAGTCACAGTCTAAATCTCAGACAGATCCCAGCTAATCCCCATCTCCAGGAGGGCGCCCTTTGCCAGGGATGCATAGCCATCAATTGAACCAGCTTCCACTCTCAGCCTGCCCCTCACAAGACTGCACTCAGGAGAAACTAGAGGCTGCAGGGTCTGAATTTCCATGCCAGAATGACCAGGCCTGCTCTAAAAGAATCCCGGGGAGGATAATCTGGACTCCAGAAGCTCTCCTCACAGAAATGACCCCCAAACTAGGGGACACAGTCACCATCGATCACCTAGAGGATGGGGAGAGGCCCACAGTACAGTCATCGGAGCCTCCAGCCAACTGAATATCCTTACCCGTAGCTCTGCCACCTCCTGCCCTGATTTCACCTCTCTGAAACAGAATTGATCTGCAAATCTTAAAAAGACTTATCCAAATCAGGTACTAAGGTCTCAGTAAAATACACGCAGCTCCTCAAAACGTCTTTGAAAATTGCCGCTGCTATTCACATCAGTGACCTCTTGTGAAGTACCTGTATAAATTACCTTTACTTATTTGACTAGATATCTTTAAACTTTATCTCGATGTATATTCAGGTTCTTATAACAGTTTTAAATAATTTTTCATTTTTGTTGTTTTTTTGTTTTTTGATCAGTTTTCCTTTTTATCAATCCAAAAAATCTATCACTCTCTCTGTAAACCGTTGTTACCTTTGTTACTCATACAAGAAATTCTTCTTATTGTCTTATTGTCCATCAATATGATAGCAAGGGTACTTAGCTTCAATCTCGTTCTTCCAAACCTCCAACAAGGAGATATTCATTAATCATGCTGGCGATCACAGATGAAGTCCCAACGCCGTTCTTCTAAGGCGCCCAAGCGTTTCACACGATGTGTTTCATCAGGGGGTTTCTCTGGCATTTTGAACTGATCTAAAAATACAGCCAAACAAGTTTCATCCAACATTATTCCTTTGTTTCATTTAAACATTCTCTCTTCACGTTGCCTAAATGTTTCAGAAAATACCTACTTTTTCATTTGGTTCTACTCACAACCAGTATCAGGGCCGTACATGCCACTTTCTTTTGCAGTTGTCCAAAAAACGCCGCGCATGCGGTCTAAGCAGTTCATAGATCTCTTATAGTCTTTATCAGTAGGCTCCTCCTACCAATCGTAATTTACTGCCTCAAATGCATACTGACCAGTCAATTGCTGCATTCAAACCGTGCGGTTTAACAGTGTTTAACTTAAAGATCCATCTAAGCTCCTCCTTGAGAAGAAGTTTTTCTTTATTGATACTTCCCCGGGAAGCAAGAATCTGATCAATTACAAAGCATCTTAACTGATCAAAGTCATGGTTCGCCATCAAGCAGTGTTGCACTAATGGTGCCTCAAGGATTTTATTATTAACTCGACTGCGAAGAATAACTTTTTGCAGAGAGGATATCCCTTGTCGGTAGTGCAACGGGCATATAGTAGAGCATTATATAATGACCGATGGCTTTTGTTGGCTCCCACTGGCTCCCTAAGTAAACGTGCCATGAAAAAGGAGCCAGATACAATAAATCTGATTACCCGTTTTTCTCCCTTAAGTAAGGGAATTCAGAAGATCCTCAAGACTCACAATGAGATTCTCGGAATGATTCCAGAATTTTTTTTTTTATTTATTTTTATTTAGTAAACACTTGTATACCGCTGCTTCCTACGATCAGCAGCGGTTTACTTTACAGAATCATAATGTATTGTACGGTACATTGAGATTTCAGTTTTACATTTTGATTAGTCAATGATTACGTAACACGGGACAAGCATTTGGATACGATACATATTTGATTAAAGCACACAGATCAAGGTATACATTTGATTTCAGTAGATTGGGGGAGGGCCCCATATATACAATTTGTACAGAATTAGTTGCCAAGGTGTACAGACTATACATGGTTATATACAATTTGTACGGAATTAGTTGCCAAGGTGTACAAGTTATACATGACTATATACTATTAGATTATATGCTGCCGAGTGCGGCAGAGGAGATCTGGTTGAGGTAGGGTATCGCAGTTAGATCAAGTTGTAGTGGGTTTGAAACAGATAGGTTTTCAGTTTTCGTCTAAATTCGTTCAGGTTGTTTGTGAGCCTTAATTCATGCGGTAGTTGGTTCCATTGGATTGGCGCTGAGTATGTGAACGCCCTATTGCTTGTTTCGGCCTTGACAGATCTTATGCTGGTCGGGATACATAGGGTGTTGAGATTCATAGTTCTCCTGCTTCTGTTGCTAGGTTGAATAGTGATTAGGTTATTGAGGTAGGATGGTGCGATGCCATTGATGAGTTTAAATGTTGTGATGAGTAGTTTGTAGATGATGCGGGCGGCCACTGGGAGCCAGTGCAGATCCATTAGAACTGGGGTTATGTGGTCGGTGACTTTCTTTTCCATGATGACTCTTGCAGCCACGTTCTGAGCCATTTGCAGGATGCTTAGTGTGCTCTTTGGAAGCCCTTGTAGAATGGCATTGCTGTAATCCAGGTGGGGAATGATTAGTGCTTGAGCAACAGACCTAAAGTCGGATTTCTCGAGGATATTGCGGAATGGTTGAAGGATTTTGAGTTTGTAAAAGATGGCTCGGTTAACTGTTCTGAGGTGTTTGTCCATCTTGAGGTTGCTGTCAAGTAGGACTCCTAGATACTTTATTACAGGCTTTGTATCGTATATGTTTTTGTTTAGTGTGACTGTGGTGGGCGGGATGAAATTGGCTTTCTTGGACATGAACATGACCTCTGTTTTTTTGTGATTTATTGACATGTTGTTTTGCTGAAGCCATGATTGGAGCATGTCAAGGCATTCTTCTAGTGGACTGAAGTTAGGCTGTGTTATGTCGAGCTGTGTGTATAACATCACATCGTCGGCATATATGTGGTAATTTATGTTGTATTTCTGGAAAATACTGCATACCGGCTTTATATACAAATTGAACAGTAGGGATGAGAGGGCAGACCCTTGAGGGATCCCTTGGGTTTGGGGGAAAGCATCAGCTCTGTCGTTGTTGAATTGCACTTGTTGCATCCTATTGGATATGTATGATGTGAACCATTTCAGGGGGGTCCCTGTTATACCTAGCGAGGCCAGGCGGTCCAAAAGGGTGGTGTGATGTACTGTATCGAATGCCGCTGAGATATCGATGAATATGAGTATGAACATGGAGTTTTTGTTCTCGAGGCCCCTAAGTAGATTGTCAAGGAGTGCCAGTAGTAGTGTTTCCACTCCGTGATTCTGACGGAATCCGTATTGATGTTCATCTAGGGCTTTTATCTCGTCCATGTGGTCCTGGAGTTGGTGCTGGACCGCTTTTTTCAATCATCTTTGCTAGGAAAGCTATGCTTGAGATTGGGCGATATGATGCAGGGTCACTTTTGTTGAGCGACTTGTTTTTTAATATGGGTCTAATAATTGATTTCTTGAGATGAGACGGCATGATTCCTTGTTTCAGAGACTGACTGACAATGTGCGCGATGGGTTTTGCGTTGTCTGTCTTGGTTGCTTTCATCCAAGCGGCTGGGCATGGGTCGAGGGGGGAGGTAGTGGTGTTTAAGTTGGTTAAGATGTTTAAGATTTGTTGCTCACCTAATTGCTGGAAGGTGTTCCATTCTGTTTCTGGGTCTGCTTGAGGGGCAGTTGTGGTTTCTTGAGTGGTGAGAGCTAGTGGCATGCCTTTGGTCATGCTTGTGGGAAGTTTCGGATTTAGCTTTTTGGCGTAGTGGTCGGCAAGCGTCTGGGCCTTTATATCGTCTGCAGAGATGGAGTTTTGTGAAGATTTGGTCAGAGATTTTACGAGTTCAAAAAGTTCTCTGGGTCTGTTGAGCGCTTTGTTGAGTAGATTAGTGTGGTGTGTCTTTTTAGCGAGGTTTACCTCATTCTTGTATCTTGCGAGGAGTGTTAGGTATAGTTGCTTGCATTCTTCGGTTTGCTTTTTCCTCCATTTCCTTTCGAGTTTGCGTAGTTCTCTCTTCATTTTAGATAGCGTGGGAGAGTACCATGGTTCGGTTCCTGTCTTTGCGGGACAAAACTATCCGGTGTCTATGGAGCAGAAGCCCTAACTTGAAGGAAAAGCTAAGCCCATCCCGACTGCGACCGGAATCTTCAGAGCAGGTGTTGAACATTAACAGAGGACATAAGCAGTGTGGAAATTGCAGTATATGTTCCATTACACTAGAGACAGAGGTGTTAGAGCACCGCGGTATGACTTAGATCTACAAGTGGTAGCTTTTTGCAGATTATAAGTGTGTAGTCTATGCGGTACGGTGCCCTTGCCCTTTGTTATACGTGGGTAAGACAATACGATCTCTGAAGTCTCGTATGATTGAACATCGCAGTCGAGTTAATAATAAAATCCTTGAGGCACCGTTAGTGCAACACTGCTTGATGGCGAACCATGACTTTGATCAGTTAAGATGCTTTGTAATTGATCAGATTCTTGCTTCCCGGGGAAGTATCAATAAAGAAAAACTTCTTCTCAAGGAGGAGCAGAGACGGATCTTTAAGTTAAACACTGTTAAACCGCACGGTTTGAATGCAGCAATTGACTGGTCAGTATGCATTTGAGGCAGTAAATTACGATTGGTAGGAGGAGCCTACTGATAAAGACTATAAGAGATCTATGAACTGCTTAGACCGCATGCGCGGCGTTTTTTGGACAACTGCAAAAGAAAGTGGCATGTACGGCCCTGATACTGGTTGTGAGAGTTGTGAGTAGAACCAAATGAAAAAGCAGGTATTTTCTGAAACATTTAGGCAACATGAAGAGAGAATGTTTAAATGAAACAAAGGAATAATGTTGGATGAAACTTGTTTGGCTGTATTTTTAGATCAGTTCAAAATGCCAGAGAGAAACCCCCTGATGAAACACATCGTGTGAAACGCTTGGGCGCCTTAGAAGAACGGCGTTGGGACTTCATCTGTGATCGCCAGCATGATTAATGAATATCTCCTTGTTGGAGGTTTGGAAGAACGAGATTGAAGCTTGTCACCCTTACACCCACTCCCTAACCTTGAGGGTTAAGGAGGGATGGGCCTTGTGTAGTTGTGGGGGGCAATTAAAGTCGGGAACAAGAAATTTATATACAAGGATTTTATTTTCCCCGCTCGTTGGTGGTCAGGAACAGGTGAGAAGGTTAAGCAAACAGGAAATGTACAAAACAAAGGCTTTCAATGCTGTGCTTCAAATTATGCTTCTTTGAGGAAAACACATTACCTCATGTGTCTTCTCCGTGCAGTATTCACAAAAGTGCTTTGTAAGAAACAATATTGTTTTCCCTTGCAATTGGGATACAGTCCAGCTTATTTCACAGCTTCAATAAGCTTCCCTTTCAATTGCTTCAAAAACAGAATCTCTTTTCATATGCTTTTCTCCTATTCTGGGTTAGCATAACCAGAATCAACTGCCTGGTATAAACATTCAAGCTTTGCATTAATCAGTTTTCTCAATGAGCCCAATTGAGCAGTCCATCGGATGATTAATTTCAAGCATGGGCCGTGGAGCCAATGTGGGAATTCCTATTCCAGGATTACTCCCGGCCTGAATGTTAGCTTCTTCTGAAATAGCTCTTTTATTCAAGAATTGTCTAAATTCACTCAGGAGTTGCTCTGCCTGTCTCCTAGCAGGACTATTAGGTAAATCTTCTCCTGGCTTGGGCAGGTAATTATCTGCTCCTGGTAAGCAAACACTGCTCTCCCTCTTTAGACAGTCTGTGTCCGTGGTGGAGTTACCCCTCCCCCACTTATCTCCGTTAGTGAGTGGTGTAATCACAGGTTCCTTTAAACAAGCTCTGCCTTTAAGAAAAGCTTCAAAAGGTAGGCTCTTCAGTATCAGGATAGCCTAATCTCTCTGCAAACAATTTGGCTGGGTTTCTTTCCTCAGCTTGCTTGTTAAAAGCAGGAATTACTGGCTGAGAAAAGCTTGGCTTACTTAGAGAGGTTTCAGGCTGTAACCTACGTCTTTCAGCTTGCCTAAAACTATCCTGTACTTTAAAATCAGGACTCTCTCTTTCTGACTGGTAAAACTTAGGAAAGGAATTAAGAGCAGCAGGTACCTTAGGATGAGACCGGTCAGAAAATGCCTTGCCAGCGTGCCTTTCTCTCCAAGGGTAAAAACTGTTTCCCCACAACGTGGGCTTCCCACCTGGTTCAGGATCAGTTCCCCTTCTGTTGCAACTGGGCAGTGTTTCTGTAGCGGGGTCAAAGGGTTCTGCAATCAAGAGAGCTTCTTGCCTTCCCAATGCCTTTTGCCTTCTCTCTTGTGGATTCAAACCACCATTCCTTCTCAAACCGTTTGTAGTGCTCAGTTCTCCATTCCTTCTCATTAGCGTCTTGCTTATTCCACTCGTGCTCCTCATTCTATCTGTGTCTTCACTCCCTCTGCTTAACAAGGGGCCCCTGCTCTGGGAAGCCCGCCTCCTACTAGGGCGTGCCCAATCCACAGCTCTGCTTCTCTCCTCCCCTGAGGTGAGCTGATTGGTTGCCTGTAAGTTGTGCTGAGAGTGGAAAACTGTCTTTTCTTGCAGTACCTGAACTAACCAGAGGGTCAGTATCGGTTTCCATGGCTTCTGCACGTGCCACTGCGTCACAAGCTAAGTACCCTTGCTATCATATTGATGGACAATAAGACAATAAGAAGAATTTCTTGTATGAGTAACAAAGGTAACAACGGTTTACAGAGAGAGTGATAGATTTTTTGGATTGATAAAAAGGAAAACTGATCAAAAAACAAAAAAACAACAAAAATGAAAAATTATTTAAAACTGTTATAAGAACCTGAATATACATCGAGATAAAGTTTAAAGATATCTAGTCAAATAAGTAAAGGTAATTTATACAGGTACTTCACAAGAGGTCACTGATGTGAATAGCAGCGGCAAGTTTCAAAGACGTTTTGAGGAGCTGCGTGTATTTTACTGAGACCTCAGTACCTGATTTGGATAAGTCTTTTTAAGATTTGCAGATCAATTCTGTTGTTTCAGAGAGGTGAAATTATGAGCATACAACAAGAGTAGATTATATTGGTATATATTGCTCAGAAATTTGACCATATCACTGTAGTTGCATAAACCTCCTGCCCTGAGGCAGGCAAGATCAGACTAACAGCATCCCCCAGCTAAAAGAGGAGGAGTAGGTCCTCCAGGGATGACTCAGAAGCAGTCATGCAAGAAGGGCAGAGTCCAGATGCCAGAGATGAGGCGTCTTGCTTGTCACAGGCCAAACAATGTTTCCTGGAAGAAAACATAGAGAGTTAAGGCAAGTATCACAACAGCAGGTGCTAAGGCCGTGACAGCCCGAAAGGCACACATTAACGGTGCTTTTATTGCAATGTGAGCTATAGGCGCTTGGAAAGGAACGTGCATTGGAACCACTTTGGGGGGTGATGTGTGCAAGGACCGCATGACCACCAAGTGCACAATATTAAAAACACTACTAGCATGAACAGAAAACAGCAGAAACCCCCCCTCACAGCACCACCAGTCCACCCCAAATTGCATCCAATACAGACAGAATCAGGAGCCCCCAAAAAGGACAATGACAAGGTCAGGCCTTGGTACTCATCCCCTGAGAGCCTCAGGTAGAGGATCTGTGCCGGGCTCAGCTCTACTCCCCTGAAACTGTTTCTCTGGCTTGGCAGCACTGCATTTAAGGTGACTGGAAGGCAGATTTCTCTGAGAGATTCTGCAATCCTTGGGAGAACGCGGGGGGGGGGGGGGGGTGACAGGGGAGGAGGAAGGGGAGGAGGAAGGGGGCATTAAGGATGTGTGAGGCTGCTGAATTCTTCCATCCTTCCAAATCCTTCCAATTTTCTGGATACTCAACAGGCTTTTATCATAAGAGCATGGAACTGAAAAACAATTTCCCCTCCTCCTACGGTTATTGAAAAGACCGCAGTCTAGTGGAGGCTCCCACGTCACGCTAAAGTGAGAGAGTCACCCTCACAGTGGTCTATCATGAGCGTTTTTTATCAATCTTTTCCTCTCAATTCTTTAGATTTTGTTCAGAAAGGAGAAAATCCATCCACCATCTGCTGGAGACAAACAAATACTGAAGAGACTTTTCGGTGGCTGAGGCAATTATAGGCATGGGAGTGATGTCATTGAAACCTGGACTTGATCCAAGATGGCGTTGTGACTAGATGCACCCGCTTGATGATCCATGGTTTCTTTGGTCTTCTGGAGTTGGTGTACCCTGCTCTAGTCATGGGCAAGCAGAAGGGGAAGGGGTAGACTGTACTCCAGGATGGTGCTACTTCACCAGGCGACTCTGGATAACGTCCACATTCTTGCCAACTCCTTGGACCAGTCCATCAAGCAGATAGTGGACAGCAGTGACAGGGCTTCATTGATCCCTACTGCATGCATGCCGCCACCTAGACCTGGAAGTGTTTGGCCTGCGGGAGAGTTGGAAGGCTCCTGGGCTGAAATGGATGTTGGCATCCCCCTACCCAAAGGCTCTCCCGTGGCTGTGTCCTCCCCCCTTGTGGAAGATAGCTCAGCTGTGAGTTTGGATCTTCCCCAAAGGACCGTGATATCGCACGGGGGGGAGGGGGGGGAAGAGACTACTTTGGATCTTTTCCATCTGGAGGCTGCTAAGTCGGGTGCGGTGACTGGATTCTCTCTGGGAGACCATAGAGGGGCTCAGCTCTTCACTACAAGTATTGTCTGCTCGGTTTGTGAGTGATTTAGCAATTGTGTCACAGACTGCAATTGAACAGTCTCAGGTGTTGGAACAACTCGCAACCAGGTATGATGTGCTGGAGCCAAAAGTCACCAAAGCTCATGTGTATGGAGGAATCCCTAGACAAGGAAAGGAATCTGGTCCACTGTCGGTTGGAGTTTCCTGAACTTTCCTAGGTCCCCACTTATTACTCCTGTGGATATGGTTAAAAAGTATTTGACTCAATTTCTAGGAATGACCTCTGAGGTGCTCCCACTCTGGTTAGGGCTCAGTATTTGCCACTTGGGGGGAATATGCCCTCGGATAGATGAGGGACTTCCAGAGATCCCAATCTCTTGGTGTTTCTTGAGTCCTCACTAAAGTGGTCACTCAGAGGACCACCTTGATTGCTATATTTGCACTTGAGTTTGACCACAATTCTTTATTACGTATGTATTTCCACAATCTCAATAAGTTGTTTTTTGGTGCTAAGATACATATTTTTCCTGATTTACCGAAGTTTACGCAAGAGACGCCAGGGTCTTACCTTTGCTTTACGTATTCCTTGTATGTGTGTGGTTGTTCTTGAGGGTAAACATTTCTTATTTTTTGAACAAAGACAACTTTCTGATTTTCCTGTGGCTAGAGAAGATGCTAAAGTCCAGAATGGAACCCCAGAGGCAATACTGTTAGGTCTGTTGGAAGGGTCTTTTTGAGGGGGGGTTTCTAGATATACTTATTTCCTAGATTTATTGTAGGATTTGGATCTGTTTTGCTTTCCCGTATTGTGGCCTAATGGGGTGTCTATTCTTTTTGATAAGCTGATATGCTGAATATTTTGTCTGATGTATATGTACTGCTGAATTTTCTTCACTTGTTGAAATATATTGTTAAAAAGTACTATAAAACCCCTTGGCTTTTCATTGGTTCTTTGTCTCCATTAATCTGCTGGTAGGGGAATGCAACCCACTTGTCTGGACTGGCCTAGCAGTATGATATGGAAGGGCAGTGTTAGTCAACATTTAACAGAATCCTTTTGACACTTCATAACAGGTAGACAAACAACCATTGTTTGCGAAAGCCTTAGGGGCTTGTTTACAAAGCCGCGGTAGTGGTTCGCGATCGCGATCGCAGCCGCGGCCCCATTGAAATCAATGGGGCCGCGGCTCCGATTACGAACGCAAACCGCTACCGCGGCTTTGTAAACAAGCCCCTTAGTCTCCAAGATGTAATGGCAGTATGAAAAATTGTGTTCCATCATAAAGTGAGATAACTGTGTAAAAGAGAGGCTCTTCAAGGGTTATAACAAAATTTCATGAAAAGCTGCCGGAGTGCAAAGAGAACGCAATTTTTTAATAACTTTCCAAACAGGATACACTAAGAGGCATGTTTACTAAAAGTTAATGCATGCTAAGTAAAGTTAATGTGCATGAAATGCTGCCACTGCCCATTCATTTCTATGGGCCGTTGTAGCACTTAACACGTGCTAACTTTCATTAATGTACGTTAACCTTTAGTAAACATGCCTCTAAGAGACTGTAGTCTATTTTCTATTAGTTTATCTTTTCCAAAACAGCTAAATGAACCACAAACTCTAGTCAAAATGCTAGAGGTTTAGGGGGTCATTTTAAAAGCTCCATTTGTGATCTGCATGTCTAAAAATGCCCTTTCAGACATGTCCATCACAGGATCATGTTTACATGTGTCTGGCACGATCACATCTGTGACACGGGAGCATGACTGAGGTGTGCCCAGGGCAGCAATAAAAAGATCCATCTGCATCCATTCTAGCATGGTGCTGCATGTTTAAAACCACCAGCAGACACATCCATGTCTAATTCTTTATACTTGCTACTTCGCATGCTCATGGGCTGCTGGTCCTACCTCCTCTGATGCAAAGTTCCTCTCGGGAGGGGTCAGGCCATGAGCATGCATGTGATGCATGTGTGAGTGGGTGCTCAAAAGCCTGTTGCTATGTTTCTTTTGATTTAGTTTACTGGAGGGGGGAGTGGAAGAGTAGCCTAGTGGTTAGTGCACTGGCTTAGTAACCAAAAAACCAGGGTCAATTCCCAATGGCACTCCCTGTGACCTTGGGCAAGTCACTTAACCCTCCATTGCCTCAGAAGAAAGGCTTGGCAATCTATTTCTGGTCACACTGCCAAGAAAACTCTGGAGCTGTTTGGGTCATCATTGACTTGAAGGCTTGCATTACATTTGTATTAGTAAGTTATAGAGTGGTTACAACAACAATAAAATCATATTAAAAGAAGGAAAAGAATGCCATTAAAATAATGAGAAAGGTGTGAGGAGGAAAAGAAAAACAGAGCAAAGTCATAGGGGAGGGGGAGAGAGGGACCAGAGGGGAGTGGGTGGGGAGCATGCTGCAGAATTCTATACCCGAGATGAAGAGTCAAAAGCCAACTGGAAGAGATAAGTCTTTAGAAGTGTTTTAAATTTGGGATAAGACAGCTCTAGATGGATATCAGGAGAAAAGGAGTTCCACAGGATGGGACCAAGAAAATAAAATGCTGAGTGTCTAGTGCAGTGGCTCTCAACCCAGTCCTCTGGGATTCCCAGGCCAGTCAGGTTTTCAGGATAACTACAATGAATATGCATGGGATAGATCTGCATGCACTGTTTCATGTAGATCTATCTCATGCATATTCATTGTGGATATCCTGAAAACTGACTGGTCTGGGGTTCCCAGAGGATTGGGTTGAGAACCACTGGTCTAGTGGATTCATAGCGGGCGTGAGAGGGTGCAGGAAGGTGAAGTTGGTTTGTATTAACAGAGCGAAGAAAACATGGGTTAGCGTGTGAAATAATGCAGGAAGAAAGGTAGACAGGGGTGCCCGTATGTAGTGCTTTGTGAACCAGTGAGAGAAGTTTAAACTGAATTTGAAAGAAATGAGCAACCAATGGGATTTGATAAGCAGAGGGGAGATGTGTTCGAATTTAGATGCATGATAAAGGATACGGATAGTGGTATTTTGGACTTTTTGTAAACGTTTCATGTGATAGAGTGGTAAACCAGAATAGATGATGTTACAATAGGCTAAGCGTGAAATGACAAGAGTGAGAAGCAAGGTAGTGATGGCTGAGTCAGTGAGAAAAGAACGCAGCGAACAAATTTGACAACGGATGTAAAAAGAGCATTTGACCACCGCATTAATCTGGTCGTGAAAAGTGAGACCACTATCTAGGACAACACCAAGGACTTAAGTGAGGGCACAAGGGTAAGCAGTGAACCATCCAGAGAAGGAGCCAAAGAGGGGACAGAAGAGAAACCAGTGAGCCAAATCGCAGAAGTCTTAGAGGGGTTCAGCTTAAGGTGATTAGAGTGCAACTAGTGAGCCACTTGGGAAAGGCAAGAATTGATAACAGTGAGATCTAGAAAGGAGGAGTGAGCATGGAAAAAAAGTAAGATGTCATCTGCATAATAGTAGGCAGAAACCCCATGCTGTTGGATGAGGGAAGCAAGAGGGGCAAGGAAAATATTAAAGAGCAGGGGGACTAAGAAACCCTGGGGGATGCCACAAGACAGAGGGAACGTGGAGTAAGTAGAGGATTGAAATGAAATGGGATAGGAAAGGCCAGAGAGGAGAGAATGACACCACCGGAGAACAGATCCATGAAAGCCAGCAATTTGTAGACATGCTAGAAGAAGAGGGTGACTGACAAGATCGAAAGCAAAGGAGAGATCTAGTGAGATAACCAAAGAAATGTTACCCTTATCCAGTGATTCCCGTGTTTTGTTAAGTACTGAGAGAAGGATGGTTTCCATGCTATGGCCTCCATGGAAACCGGACTGCCTAGGGTGAAGAAAATTAGTGTGCTCAAGATGATCTACAAGCTGGGTAAAGACGAGGGATCTAATATTGAATTGGGCAGGCTATGCGCCCCTACAGCACATAGCCCTGCCTGCCGACCCCTAATCCAGATATTCAATGTCAGGGTCATTGAATATCCAGGGCTCACTGCAAACACCAGAAGCCACAGTAGCTAACCTGCACGCTGCCAGGTTAGTGCCTACAGCTTAAAGACAGCCAGAGTTTTCCTCGCCTATCTTTAAGGCACAGATCACTAACTGGGCAGCATGCAATATCGTTGCTGCCCAGTTAGCACTTGTCGCCACCTCTGCTTCTCCTCAGAATGCCCCCAGCACGCCCTTAGGCTAACCGGATAGCGTTAGGACGAATAGAGGAGTTAGGAGGGGATATTCAATGGCACTAACCGTATAAGTGCCATCGAATATCCCCATTTAAGGCATTTACACAGTTTACTAGGCTGTAAACCATGTAAATGCCTTTCGAATATCGGACCAGAGTTTTTCTAAGACTTTTCTATTCCTCAAAGAAGAAATGTAGTGAAGATAACAAGCAATTTCCAAACTTGACCAGAAATTACTATGAATGAGAAGTAAATGCAAAATGTACTCTAGCAAGCTGTGAAAGAAATGCTGTTTAGCAGTTTGTAGAGAATCAGCTGTGCTGTACAGAGCACAAGGCAGAGCTTACTTCTCAGGAATCCCTGCCCATGTTTATGATTCATGCCCAGCCCTTGTTATGTGTGTCTCTGTATTATGCAGTACAATACTGAAGGGGATTAGGCAGCAGGGCTGTGCAACTTGCACATCTGGCGCACCCCTTCCCCCCAATCACAGGTTTGTCATTTGTCCCATGCATCTCCCCATCTTATCCCCATACCCAGCCGGCTCTCCCCCGCTTCCTGCCCTTGCCCAGCTGCCACCGCTTTTAGTGTTGCCTTGGCAGCAGTGTGGCAGCAGCAACATCCAATTTAAAAAACAAAAAAGGTGGATCTTTCTGACTCTACACTGGCATGCAGGTCTGATCCCTCCCTCCTCTGATGTATGCTCATGTCAGAGGAGGGAGAGGCCAGACCAGCCATTCAAACACAGGTCATCGCAACTCCGCGCTTGAATGGCATAAGTCACAGGCAATGTTCCCTCTAATTTTCTGTAGGCTGTGTGCGCATAAAATATCAGCTGTGTGCAGCTTTTGAAGGAAGGTTAAATTTTTGTGCGCCACATAACGACACTTGGAGTTATATACTTTAAAATTTGACTACACGTCAGAATACAGTATGTACACCACATTGATTTAAATCAAATTAAATGAAAATAGACGATTACTAAATGAAGCGGGAAATTTCTAGTAATTACAATCATAACTTTTAAATTTTAAGACGTCTGTGTTGTTTTCTATCAGAATCAGAGCCGTAATTTTTGTGCGCTCTGTTGTAAAGTATGTGCGCTCTCTCGGCGAGGTGTGTGCGCGCGCACACGCGCACAGCTTAGAGGGAACAGTGGTCACAGGGAGGGATCAGGCCAGCTTGAAAGCACAGAGTCAGAAAGACCCGTGGGGCTTCTTTTTTCAGTTGGCTAACCCTGCTGCCACTGCCGCTGCCAAGGCAACACTAAAAGCATTGGTGGCGGGGCAAGGGTGGGCAGCGTGGGGGGAACCAAGGCCGGCAGCCCCAAATGTGCCCCTATTTCTTTATGCCCTGTGCGGCTGCCCCGCTCGCACAGGACTAGGTATGGCACTTCTGGGCAGAGTATTTTTAATATTGTTTTGACTATGGATTCTAATTATGAACTGAACATAACCTTGGCCTAGACTGCTCAACCAGCCCTCAAGCTCTTTGACTGCCACCGCATCTGGTCTCATCCCCTTGGAGTTCCTGACTACCTGAAAGGGATGTGAGCATGTATTGTGGTTGACCCAATTGCATTGTGCTTTGAAGATTGGTTATTTCTGAATGATATTCAGGGTTGGGGACTGTAACCTTTTTTTTTGCAATCGGGCCCATAAGATATCAGAGGTTATTATCTTGTGCATGTACATTTATGAGAGATATTCATTGCTAGAATTATTGCAATCTTTTAATAACCCACTGCTTCTGTATAGAATTATGTAATCTGTAGTTAATCTGTGACATGGTATTCCAGTAGATTTATGAGCTGATGCAGTTTTATAGATATAACTTCTGCTACTGCTAATCTGTCATTGTATGTATTTAGATCTATGAGCTAATACATTGTTTTATAGATATTGTATGGATTGTTATTGTATAGCCTTTAATTAATGCATTTCCTTTGTCAATCATCCCACATCAGACCCTGGGAAGAGGATTTAGAATATATATTAGAGAGGGTTTAAAACTGATCATTGTATGTTATCTTGTACTTTTTCAGATTTTTATGAGAAATGTCAGCACACAAATGTAAATGTTAGTTTGAAATTTTACTGTAAATTTCACTGATAATAAAATTTTCAGATATATACCTTCTCATCTTTTGTAAACCTTCATTAAATTGCTGTTTAAATAAATTGAAATGTGTGATTGCCTGAAGTACATTCATCTGTGATCTCCATGGCATTTCATCAGTATATGCTCGACGAAATGTTTTACGCCTCAAGTAAACTGGAACAAGTTGAGTCAGTAGTACCAATAGAGTCCCAAAAGCTCTTCTTTCACGCTCATCTTGTGAACTCCTAAGAAATACAAATGGAAAGGACAGGAATTCAGCAAAAGCGAGTTAAGACAGAAGTGTTGACCCAGTATTAGAAGCATTTGGAGTATTGTGTGCAATTCTGGAGACCGCACCTTCAAAAGGATATAAACAGGTTGGAATCAGTGCAGAGGGTGGCTACTAAAATGGTTAGTGGTCTTAGTTATAAAGCATATGAGGACAGACTTAAGGAAAGGCGGGATACAGGAGATATAATAGAAACGTTTAAATACCTCTGTGGCATTGATGCACAGGAGGGGAGCCTCTTTCAATTGAAAGCACAATCTGTTACAAGGGGAAATAGGACGCAGGGCGGCCCAAGGGGAGTGCGGGGCAATGTGCGAAGACTCATTGTGGGGCCTCATTTGCATAAATATTTGCATAATGTTATCCTGCACTAACTTTTAGTAAACATGGCTCTTAATGTCTGGATAAAGAAAGACTACCAGATTTCTACATTACTATATTCCAGTGACAACCGCCAGGTACATTAGGAAGTACTACAAACCCTGCCCATTTAGCAAACTCGCCGTATCATAAGAGCCCTACCACGACTCACGAAGCACCAAACCCTACCTATCAAAAAGGCAACACTGCAAATATTAAACATATACATCTCAGAGAATACCAATACATCTTCTACTGGGGAAAGAGAACAAGCACACTGTTAAATAGAAACTACATAAACAAAATACCTTAGCTCGGTTACACATGCAGAACATAGACCGTCACCAAACAAAGAAACAAGGTATCACAATTTAGAAATGCAAAATGCAATGTGTGCCTTCGAGTCAGTCCTGACTCCTGGCGACCCAGAAGCTCCTGGGTTTTCTTGGCAGTGTCACCGGAAGTAGATTGCCAGGCCTTTCTTCCGAGGCAATGGAGGGTTAAGTGGCTTGCCCAAGGCCACAAGGAGTGCTAATGGGAATCGAACCCTGGTTGCTTGGTTATCAAGCCAGTGCTCTAACCACTAGGCTACTCCTCCACTCTAATTTAGAAATAGAAAGACAATAATTAAACTGGGACTCCCAAAGGCCAAAGTTGGAACGTACAACAACACTCACTCCCCCAGCCGCATCCCCTTTTAGTCCTCCTCCAACATCAGCTCCCTTCTAGTTCCAGCCCCACCCAGCATCCATTCCCTATTCTCCCATACCCCCACATCAGCCCATTTCCAATTCTAGCCCCCCACCAGCCATTTCCAGTCCTATTCCAGTCCCCCATCAGCCCAAATCCAGTCCAAGCTCCCCCATTGGCCCATTTCCAATCCTAGCCACCCTTCATCCATTTACAGTCCTTTTCCAGCCCCCATCAGTCCATTTCCAGTCCAAGCCTCCCCATCAGCCCATTTCCAATCCTAGCCCCCCCATCAGCCATTTCCAGTCCTATTCCAATCCCCCATCAGCCCTCTTCCAGTCCAAGCTCCCCCCCCATTGGCCCATTTCCAATCCTAGACCCCCATCAGCCTTTCCAATCCTATTCCAGCCCCCATCAGTCCATTTCCAGTCCAAGCTTCCCCATAAGCTCTCAGACGGCTGCCTGGGTGAGAATCTTCACAGTTTTGGCAAGTGCATATCTCTATATGATTTGCAAGGGATTGTGGGCAATGTAGTTCATTCACATCAGACACAACTGCTGACAATAATTTAGTTGTGCTCTTGGGTAAAGCCAATAAGATATTTATTTATGGGGTTATTTCTCCCAACACAGATATGCTTGGTAGCACATAAATCAGGTTACTTGCTTCCAGTGTTTAACTTGGAAAAACAAAGTCAAAATCAAAATCAGGAAAACAACCTTTAAACTTGTCAGGCAATTAGCTAATGTTTTCTTAGCATATATCTAACAAACGAAAAGCCACAAAGAAAGAAAAAAAACTGTTCTTTTCAGGTTAACTTCTGATAACTTCCCACATAGATTCTGAAGTGATTCTCTCCTAGCTCACAAGCAATTAGGTAAGGCTCAATTGCTAGCAGTTACCAGCTGAAACCCCTTAGCTGGCTTGCTTTCTACTGTGTGGGTCAAATCCTGCTTCAGGAGCTTTTCTGAGTAGATTAAAGAACAAGTTTGTATTTCTTTGTGATGGTTGCTGTACTTTATAACAGAAAGTTACCAAAGGAGTTTGGACAGAGAACAGTCCATATAAACACATTCTTCATCTGCAATCATTCCCCCATCTTCAACAAGCATAGGTTCAAGATCATGGATTGGCACAGATGAATCTCTCAATGGAGCACTTTCAGGAGAATACTTGTTTCCCTGCTGTCTTTCAAGGTTATAGCTAGGGCATAGATCAGTGTTCATACCTGAGCTTCCATTGCTGCTAGAGTTCCTCTCTATATAGCCTGGCCAGTATGTAGTCCAGTTCTTATGTCCAGCCTTCCAATCCAGATCCCTGGACACTGGATCTCTCTTCACATACCTTCTGGCACGGGTCTTAGGGTCCCTTCCACGTGCAGCCGTCTCCCTCACAGGTAGCGTCTGGAGATTCCTAGCTCTGCAGCACCATTCCTCTGGCTTTCCCCAGTCCAATGGTGTATGCTGGCCCTTGGAATACCTCCCAGTATACGTACTGCTCTGGACTCTTCTAGACCTCTCAAAGGCTTTTCTCCTCTTTCTTCCAGAGGGTCTCTTTCCCTCTCTGTCCGTCCGGTTTGGCTTCTGCTTCTGATGATCCTTCAGATGAAACTGATGATCTTTCTCTGGATATCCAAGGTGATCATGAAGATGGTCATCTGTAGAATAAACTCTACTTTTATTCTGCTTGGATGAGTGCTCCTCCCTAACACAGCGCAGCTGTGCTGAATCAGGCCCTGCCCTTTGAGATGAGTGCTTAGGGATTACCTCATAGCCCTCCTGATTGAACACACGTTTCCCCACTTCAGCTCCTCTAATGGCTGTTGGAAACCTGGTGCATTCTGGGACTGGTAGTTTTTTATGGGAAAATTCTGTTTTCTTATTTCTACCAGAACTGACAGGTTGCTTGTTCAGAGACACTTCACCTTTTCTATAGCTCCTTCCTGAGCTATGATAAGCTTCCTTATCACAAAGCCCACTGCCATTCCTAGCCCCCCATCAGCCATTTCCAGTCCTATTCCAGTCCCCCATCAGCCCATTTCCAGTTCAAGCTCCCCCATTAGCCTATTTCCAGTCCTATTCCAGCCCCCATCAGCCATTTCCAGTCCCATCCTAGCCCTCCATAAGCCCATTTACAATCCTAACCCAGACCCCATTAGCCCATTTCTAATCCAAGCTCCCCACCCCATCAGCCCATTTCAAGCCCTCCATCGGCCTATTTCCAGTACAAGTCCCCCTTCAGCTCATTTCCAATCCTAGCCCCCCCATCAGCCATTTCCAGTCCTATTCCAGACCCCATTAGTCCATTTCCAGTCCAAACACCCCCATCAGCCCAATCCTAACCCCCTATCAGCCATTTCCAGTCCTATTGATGCCCCCCATCAGCCCATTTCTAGTCCAAGCTCCCCCATCAGCCCATTTCCAATCCTAGCCCCCCCCCCCGTCAGCTATTTCCAGTCCAAGTACCCCCAACAGCCCATTTCCAGTCCTAGTCCATGCCCCCATCAGCCCATTTCTAGTCCAAGCTCCCCCATCTGCCCATTTCCAGTCCTATTCCAGACACCAATCAGCCCATTTCAAGTCCAAGGCCCCCCCTCAGAATATTTCCAATCCTAGCCCCCCCATCAGCCATTTCCAGTCCTACTCCAGACCCCATCAGTCCATTTCCAGTCCAAACACCCCCATCAGCCCAATCCTAACCCCCCCCCCCATCAGCCATTTCCAGTCCTATTCCAGACACCCATCAGCCCATTTCAAGTCCAAGGTCCTCCCTCAGTCCTTTTCCAATCCTACCCCCCGTCAGCCATTTCCACTCATATTCCAGCCCTCATCAGCCCATTTCCAGTCCAAGCCCCACACCCATCATCCAGTCCCATCCTAGCCCCCCATCAGCCCATTTCCTATCCTATCCCAGTCCCCATCAGCCCATTTCCAGTTCAAGCTCCCCCATTAGCCCATTTCCAGTCCTATTCCAGCCTCCATCAGCACATTTCCAGCCCTCCATCAGCCATTTCCAGTCCCATCCTAGCCCTCCATAAACCCATTTACAATCCTAGCTCCCATCAGCCATTTCCAATCCTAACCCAGTCCCCCATCAGCCCAAATCCAGTCCAAGCTCCCCCATTGGCCCATTTCCAATCCTAGCCACCCTTCAGCCATTTACAGTCCTTTTCCAGCCCCCTCAGTCCATTTCCATTCCAAGCCTCCCCATCAGCCCATTTCCAATCCTAGCCCCCCCATCAGACATTTCCAGTCCTATTCCAATCCCCATCAGCCCACTTCCAGTCCAAGCTCCCCCCATTGGCCCATTTCCAATCCTAGACCCCCATCAGCCTTTTCAATCCTATTCCAGCCCCCATCAGTCCATTTCCAGTCCAAGCTTCCCCATAAGCCCATTTCCAATCCTAGCCCCCCATCAGCCATTTCCAGTCCCATCCTAGCCCTCCATAAGCCCATTTACAATCCTAGCCCCCATCAGCCATTTACAATCCTAACCCAGACCCCATTAGCCCATTTCTAATCCAAGCTCCCCACCCCATCAGCCCATTTCAAGCCCTCCATCGGCCTATTTCCAGTCCAAGTCCTCCTTCAGCCCATTTCCAATCCTAGCCCCCCCATCAGCCATTTCCAGTCCTATTCCAGTCCCCCAATCAGCCCATTTCCAGTCCAAGGTCACCCCATTGGCCCATTTCCAATCCTAGCCCCCCATCAGCCCATTCCTAGACCAAGTTCCCCATCAGTCCATTTCCAATCCTAGCCCCATCAGCCATTTCCAGTCCTATTCCAGTTCCCCATCAGCCCATTTCCAATCCTAGCTCCCCCCACCAGCCATTTCCAGTCCTATCCTAGCCCCCATCAGTCCATTTCCAGTCCAAATACCCCTATCAGTCCAATCCTAGCCCCCCATCAGCCATTTCCAGTCCTATTGCTTTCCCCATCAACCCATTTCTAGTCCAAGCTCCATCAGCCCATTTCCAATCCTATTCCAGCCCCCCATAAGCCAATTTCTAGTCCAAGCTCCCCCATCAGCCCATATCCAATCCTAGTCCCCCCATCAGCCATTTCCAGTCCTATTCCAGCCCTCATCTGTCCATTTCCAATCCAAGCTCCCCTATAATCAGTCCATATCTAGTCCTAGCCCCCTCATCAGCTCAATTCCAGTCCTAGCCCCCCATCAGCCATTTCCAGTTCTATTCCAGACACCCATCAGCCCATTTCAAGTCCAAGGTCCTCCCTCAGTCCATTTCCAATCCTACCCCCCATCAGCCATTTCCACTCTTATTCCAGCCCTCATCAGCCCATTTCCAGTCCAAGCCCCCACCCCATCATCCAGTCCCATCCTAGCCCCCCATTAGCCCATTTCCTATCCTATACCAGTCCCCATCAGCCCATTTCCAGTTCAAGCTCCCCCATTAGCCCATTTCCAGTCCTATTCCAGCCCCCATCAGCACATTTCCAGCCTCCATCAGCTATTTCCAGTCCCATCCTAGCCCTCCTTAAGCCCATTTACAATCCTAGCCCCCATCAGCCATTTCCAATCCTAACCCAGACCCCATTAGCCCATTTCTAATCCAAGCTCCCCACCTCATCAGCCCATTTCAAGCCCACCATCGGCCTATTTCCAGTCCAAGTCCCCCTTCAGCCCATTTCCAATCCTAGCCCCCCCATCAGCCATTTCCAGTCCTATCCCAGACCCCATCAGTCCATTTCCAGTCCAAACACCCCCATCAGCCCAATCCTAACCCCCCATCAGCCATTTCCAGTCCTATTCCATCCCCCCATCAGCCCATTTCTAGTCCAAGCTCCCCCATCAGCCCATTTCCAGTCCTATTCCAGACACCAATCAGCCCATTTCAAGTCCAAGCCCCCCCTCAGAATATTTCCAATCCTAGCCCCCCATCAGCCATTTCCAATCCTATTCCTTATCAGCCCATTTGCAGTCCAAGCTCCACACCCCATCAGCCCATTTCCAGTCCTTTTCGAGCCCCCATCAGCATATTTCCAGTCCTAGCCCCATCAGCCTTTTCCAGTCCCATCCTAGCCACCCATCAGCCCATTTACAATCCTAGCCCCCCATCAGCCATTTACAATCCTAACCCAGACCCCATAAGCCCATTTCTAATCCAAGCTCCCCACCCCATCAGCCCATTTCAAGCCCTCCATCAGCCTATTTCCAGTCCAAGTCCCCCCATCAGCCCATTTCCAATCCTAGCCCCCCCCCCATCGGCCATTTCCTGTCCTATCCTAAACACCCCCCCCCCCCAAAAAAAAAGCCCCACGCCTATCTAAGCTGTTTCAGAGGTGAGCCGGTAAAGCCCGTGCGAGGCCCCGGCCTACCTCTGCACAGCTGCCAGTGTGAAAAGCGCCATTTTCCCTCACGCTGGTGGTTGTGTTACTGTGAAGTGCGCTGAATGCTGGGAAAGGTTAAAGGGCATTTCCCGGCACTTGCGCACTTCACAGTAACACAGCCACCGGCGTGAGGGAAAATGGCACTTTTCACACTTGCAGCTGTGCAGAGGTGAGCCGGGGCCTCGCGCGGCTTGCTGAGCTCACCTCTGAATCCATCCATTGTGCGCAAATGAAGTTCGCGCGGGGCCCTGTGTGAACAACATTCTTGCACAATGAACAGGTCGGCCCTGGTAGCTTGAGGGTGAAAGGGGACAGACTCAGGAGTAATATGCGGAAATATTTCCTTATGGAAAGAGTGGTAGATGCATCGAATAGTCTCCCAGAGGAGGTGGTAGAGATGAGGACAGTATCTGAATTCCAAAAAGCATGGGACAAACAGTGTAGTTCCTCACCTGTAACAGATGTTCTCCAGGGACAGCAGGAATCAGTCCTCACATATGGGCGATGTCGACGGAGCCCCCATGTGGAGCAAATCCCCAGCTTTCAAAGAAAGCCTTTGGGACATGCTACCATGAATGCGCGCTCCCCTTCCCGCCCAAGGGTGCCATCTTGCTCAGTCAAATGACATAGTTACAAATACGGCAAAAGGATAAAAATGAATCAAAGGACTGCAACTCCAGGGGAGGAGGGAGGGTCGTGAGGACTGATTCCTGCTGTTCCTGTAGAACACCTGTTACAGGTGAGTAACTACGCTTTCTCCAGGAACAAGCAGGAAGTCAGTCCTCACATATGGAACTCCCTAGCTATAGGCTACCAAGAACCCATAACTGAAAAATAGGCTCCCTCTCAAAGACCCGCAGCAGCCATGATAAGAGTTCAACCGAGAACATAACACTCCGGTAGCCTGACACCAAAGGGTTAGAGGGTAGGAGTTGCCTAAACCTCGAAAAGATTACAGAGTACAGCCTGGCACTGTCCTATTGGGACAGCACTGTCCTGTTGGGACTCCTTATCCAGGCAGTAATGGGCTGCAAAAGTATGGCTTGAAGACCAGGTTGCGGCCCGGCAGATGCCTGCCAGCGGAACAGAGCAGAAGTGAGCCACTGATGCGGCCTTAGCCCTGACCCGGTGCGCCGAGACTCAACACTGCAACGGGAGATCGGCCGCCCTGTATACCCAGGCGATGCAATCCGCCACCCAGGTGGACAACGTATGCTTGGAGACCAGCATCCCCAGCTTACTTGGGTCATAAGAGACGAAGAGCTGAGGAGCTCTTCGATGCCCCCGCGTACGCTCCATGTAGAAAGCCAATGCCCTCTTACAGTCCAGGGTATGCAGAACTACTTCTGCCCGGCTGGCATGGGCCTGGGAAAGAAGGTTGGAAGCACCACCTCCTGGTTGAGGTGGAAAGAGGAGACCACTTTCGGTAAGAACTTGGGGTGCGTGCGAAGCACCACCCTGTTCCTATAGAACTGCGTGAATGGCCTATCGGACACCAGAGTTTGCAGCTCACTCACTCGTCTAGCCGATGTGAGTGCCAACAAGAAAATCATCTTCCAAGAAAGGAAGCGAAAATGGCAGGTAGCCATTGGCTCCAAGGGTGGGCGAGTAAGCTGCTGTAAGACCACATTCAGATCCCACTCGGTTGCTGGGGGGCGAACCGGGGGTTTCAACTGAAGCAGACCTCTCAGGAACCTGGACACCAGGGGGTGTACAGAGAGAGGTTGCCTGTCCACTGGAGAGTGGTGTGCTGATAACACACTAAGGTGAACTCGAACAGAGTTTGACTTGAGGCCTAAATCACACAGGTAAAGCAGTTACTGCAGCACCACTGCCACTTGGCAGGAAATGAGGTTCTCACTCTGCTGAGTACACCATACCTCAAACCTACGCCACTTAAATGCGTAGGTTTTCCTAGTCGATTGCCTCCTAGAGGCGAGCAGCACATCCTCTATCTTTTTAGGGAGGAGAAGTGGTGCAAGGACTACCCTTTCAGCAGTCATGACATCAGGTTGAGGGACCTGAGGTTGGGATGCAGACGTGAGCCCTCGTCCTGCGACAGGAGATTGGGCGAAAATCCCGGAGGGATTGGAGTCTCCTCTGCCAGCTGTGGGAGGAGTGGAAACCAAGGCTGTCTCAGCCACCTGGGGGCTACCAGGATGACCGAGGCCTTGTCCTGAAGGATTTTGAATAAGGTCCGAGCTACCAGTGGCGTGGGAGGAAAGGCATAGAGGAGGCCCACAGACCATGATATTAGGAAAACATCTGCAGCTACCCTGTGTGGGTGCGGCTGTCTGGAACAGAACTGGGGCAACTGGTGATTCTGAGGGCTCGCAAACAGATCTATGGATGGTTGCCCCTAACACTGGAAGAGTTGCTGGGCTACGTTGGGATTCAGTTGCCACTTGTGCGGCTGGAGAATTCTGCTTAGCTTGTCTGCGAGGAAGTTCTCCTGACTTGGTAAGTGTAAACCTCCTTGAAGACCATACCCTGGTTGACAGCAAAAGAGCAAAGGTCCAGAGTTTCCTGACAAAGAATGCAAGAACCCGTACCCCCTTGTTTTTTCACATAGAACATCGCTACTTGTTTGTCTGTCTGAATCAAGACAGATTGATGGGCAGGGTTTGGCAGAAGGTCTGAAGAGCTAGGCGAATCGCTCAAAGCTCTAGGAGATTGATTTGTTGTGTGCTCTCCAACGGAGACCACACACCTTGAATGCAGACCTGCTGGCAATGCGCACCTCATCCCAGCAGGGATGCATCTGTAGTCAGCACCCTTGTGTGCGTGGGAGGCTGAAAAGGCACTCCCTCCAGAAGGTTGTGAGGTTGAAGCCACAACTTCAAAGACTGTATCAGGCAATGGGACACCTTAATGGTGTCTCTGAATCTGCCTGTGGCTTGTGTCCACTGGTCCCTGAGGCACCACTGAGCATTGGGTGTCACATGCACTGTGGAGGCCGTGTGACCAAGAAGGCGCAGGAAGTGTCTTGCTGAGATGTGGGATCTGCAGCTCACTTGCTGCACTAGGGCTACCAGCCTTTGTGCCCTCTCCTGTGGTAGATAAGCCCTTGCCTGAAGAGTGTCTAACCTTGCCCCTATGAATTCCAGTCCCTGAGAGGGAACCAGATTGGACTTTGTGTAGTTGATCACAAAGCCTAGGTGCTGTAGCAACTGAATGGTGCGGGACGTGGACTGTTGGGCTTCTAGAGCGGACTGGCCTCTGATGAGCCAGTCGTCTAAGTAGGGGGACACAAATACCCCTTGAGTCTTTAGAAAAGCCGCCAACACAGCAAGGCACTTCGTGCAGACCCTGGGTGCTAGGCCAAAGGGAAGCACTTTGTACTGAAAATGATTTCCTCCCGCTACAAATCGTAGATATTGTCTGTGGTCTGGATGAATCAAGATGTGCGTATACGCATCTTTGAGATCTAAGGAATATAATCAGTCTCCCTGGCGGAGGTAAGGCAGCAATATTCCAAGGGAGAGCATCTTGAACTTTTCCCTCACCAGGAACTTGTTTAGGTTTCACAGGTCTAGGATGGGTCTTAGGCCTCCAGTTCTCTTTGGTATCAGAAAATACCTGGAGTAGAAGCCTGTGCCCTGCAGGTGGTGAGGCACCGATTCTACCGCCTGATCCTTGAGAAGACCTGTTAACTCCTTCAAGAGGTGGTCCCTGTGACGAGGGGGTCTGAGAGGCTCCCCTGGAAAGTAAGAGGGAGGCACCTGGTTGAGATGTAGCCGATAGCCTATTTGGAGAACCCAGGTGTCTGTTGTGATGGCTGGCCACCTGTATGCATACAGGGTCAGGCTTCCTCCCGTGCAGGGCCTTACATCCTTTAAGAAAGAGACTATGCTTTGGGAGTCAAAAGCCCCCTCCAGGCTGGGCCAGAGCCGGTGCATGGGGCTTGGGGGCCTTTTTCTTATGCGGGCCCTGCCCCCGTCCCTTGGCCTGCTGCCCCTGCTGGGGAGGTCTGATATGTGGGGTAGTTTCGGTAAACTGATCCTTTTCTCGGGAAAAAGGACTTCTTACCTGAGTCCTTCTTTTTAGAAGGGGCATATGTCTTCTTCACGAGTCTTGTCCAGGTCAGGTACTCGGACTCGATCTCGGCAGCCTTCTCAGTCATGGGCTTGCCAAAGAGGTTTTCACCTCGGCAAGGGGCATCAACCATCTTGTCCTGAACCCATGGCTCCAGGTTGGACGACTGTAGCCATGCCTGGCATCGTGCACCGATGCCAGCATCCGCTACCCGGGCCGAAGCCTCAAAGTCGTCATAGACTGCTCTAGTCATAGACTTCAAGCACTCTTGGATCCCGGTGGACAAAACTTGGAAGCGCTGCAAAGGTCCCTCAGAGAGACCAGCAGAGAATCCGGCAATCTCCTTTGCCAGGTCTCGCAGGTACATGCCCATGTACAGCTGGTACTTCTGGATTCGGCATGACAGCATGGAACTCTGGTAGCACTTTCTGCTGAGAGCATCAAGGTTGCAGGCCTCCCATCCAGGAGGCACTGAGGAGTGCATCTTCTGGCTCTTGAGCCGGCGCATGGCTGATTCCACAACCATGGAGTTGTGCGGCAGCTGTGCCTTTTGGAACCCAGGGCTCTTGCGAACTCGATAGATGGAATCAATTTGCCTACTGAGGACTGGCATTGAGGCCGGTGTCTCCCACATGTGGAGCATCAGCCGTTCCAGAATGGGGGGCACCAGTACAGTAAGGGCTTCCTTCGGAGGAAAGTCATACTGAAGGACCTCAAGCTCCTCAGCTCGAGGCTCCTCGTAAGCATCCGCTGGGAATGACAAAGCCTTTGCCAAGTCCCGAACGAAGTCCAAGAACCGGGTGTCCTCCGGGGGTGACCTTCTCCGAGGTTCAGATCCCGGGGAGTCCAATGGGACGTACTTGGTACGGCGGGTGTCCGGGGACTCCTCGTCCTCCATCTCCCAACCAAACTCCTCTGAGGAGAAGTCGATCAGCTCCAGTCTCGAGAGCTTTGGTCTCGACTGCCCCGACGCTGAGGGAATTGGCGTCGACGACCTCAGCCGAGGATAGACTTGAGTCCTTAATGTCTCAAGTATCGGTTCAGCCTCCGGGATCAACTTGGATGTCGAAGTCCTGATGGTCGGGGTGGACTGACGCGTGAGACCAGCCATCAATGCCCGCTGCTGGTCCATGAAGGCAGACATGCTGCGCTCCAAGGCCGCCAACCTGAGACCAAGCTCAGGAGACTCTGCAGCCCCCAGGTCGGGTCCCGACTCAGGCTCTCCCAGAGGAGAGTCAACAATGAGGACAGCGCTTATGTTCCTCGGCGTTTCCGGGTCCTTTTGAGGGAGTTTGGCAGGCCTCTCTGACTCTGAGGATTCAGGGTGGTAAGCCGGGCTCCGCAACCAATCCCGTGAGGGACCAGGCCGCTCGGAGCTCTCAGACGACACCACCCTCATGGATTTTTTTTCTTGCTCTGGTGCTCCCGCGAGGGAGACCCCCTTTCAGAGGACACCCAACTGTGCTCGGGATCAGACAGCTCCTGAGAGGTCGAGGCCTCTGACGAGGTCCGGGCCCAGGCAGGTGCAGACTCGGGAAAAATCCTGTCATGTTGCTGCTGCCTACTCCTCAATGCCTTGGAAGACATCTTTTTGCATGGGCCACAGACCACGGGGCCATAGTCGGGCCCGAGGCATCGGAGGCAGCAGTCATGTGTGTTGGTGAGAGACATTAGTTTCGTGCACCAATCACACTTTTTAAACCCGCTGGCAGCCATCGGGGGAAAAAGGGCCCCTGCGAGGTCAAAGGACTGGACTGCCAGCTAAAAAAAAAAAGAGCGCGAATGCTAGTCACTAAGGACAAAATCAAAAAAATTTGACCAGACTCGATACCAGTGTACCGAGCCCAAGGTGGGAAGAGGAACCGGCGTCAAACCGGCAAAGCAGAAAACCGAATTTCTAACTTTTTCTTCTTTTTCCATGGAGGAATGAGGACGATGTCCGTTAGGCTCCGTGAAAAAAAGGAGACTGAGCAAGATGGCACCCTTGGGCGGGAAGGGGACCGCGCATGCGTGGTAGCATGTCCCAAAGGCGTTCTTCGAGAGCTGGGGATTTTCTCCGAATGGGGGCTTCGTCGATGTCAACGTCACCCATATGTGAGGACTGACTTCCTGCTTGTTCCTGGAGAAACAGAGTATCTCTAAAGGAAAAAAAGAGGACTATTGTAGTAGTTGATATGGAAGGGCAGACTAGATAGGCCATGCGGTCTTTTTCTGCCATCATTTTCTATGCTTCTATTGTGGTATATAGAGAACTGCATTCACTTGTCAGCTATGGATCAATATATGATTGGTCTTCAAAGAGTACTTATTTGAGGCAGTGGGGTGAGATCACATTTCAAAGGATTTAGGGGCCTAACTTTTGGAGAGAGGTCGTGCATCATCCCTTTCAAAACAGACTACGACCAAGTCCCTAAATTTAGGAGTTTATTTTCACTACGCACCTAAATGTAGGTGCCTAAAAACTGGGTAGTTATGAACTGGAGTTAGAGCAGGAAATAGGGTTAGGCACTTTGAACCTTAGAAAACAATCTTGAGATTACCCATGGAGCATGAAAGCCTAATTTTAAAGGAAAACAACACAGGGTTTCCTTTTGAAAAATGAGCTGACCATAGAACAAGACTATTTTTTCACTTCATATACTTGTGGCTGTTTTAAAAGAGGTGCAAAGGTATGCTACAAAAGTAAGCACAGGGGTCTCAAAATGAAAATCCCATGAGTACCTTGCCTCTCCCAATCTCCTTTTACTCTGTCTCTGACAGGGAGGTAAAAATTTCAACACTCACAAAATTGACAATATTTCCAAATCCAGATACACTGAGGGCAATTTTCAAATTATTATTGGTTACCAAGGTAAAATCAGGGGCTTAAAGCTGCCTTCTTGCACTGTGAGCAAAAGTACCCATTCTGCTTGTCAGCATAGGTACTTCTCCACATGTTGCAGGGCCAGGTCAGGATACAGGGCACCTAATGTATGGCATTTAAAAAGCACATGGAAAGTCCACAGGTACTGAAATACCTACATCTCTGCCAGTTCCCAAATTTTCAAAGAGAAGCTCCTCAGGGAGTTTCCTCTTGAAAATTATCTTGCAGACGCACAGGTACTTTGTACCTGCAAACTATATAAGGATTCCAAAATTTGACCTCTGTATAATTGCTTTCAAAAGATAGAAGTTCACTAAACTTGGAAGTATTTGCAATTATATTATAGCTTGTTCTTTAATTTTAAAATAGAAGAAGGAATATGGTAAACAAAATGTATTTTCTCTGTTGAATTTAGAATGAACAAGAAAAGTACAACTTCCAAGTAGTTTAAAGATAAATAAAACCAGATTCCAAATACCTTACCTAAATGATTCTGTTTTCTTCTCTTGTTTTTTACGGCTTTCAATCTTTTTAACAGGTTTTTCAATTAGCTTACCCGACTTCACCCTTGTAGAATCTCGATGCTTAAAAACAAAATTAAGAAAACATTTCTGCTATATCTCCTGCATAAGTAGCATAAATATCGCTTTTAAGAAATGTGAATTTCTATTGATTAAAACAGTATGCAGAAGGAAAGGGGTCTAGATAAGCTGCAGATTAACTAAGCAGGAAAACAGGTGTAAGCTATTGTAGGGCTGAGCAGGAAACAAAAAACACTTAGGGGTATGTTTACTAAACCAACTTAATGTTACCAGCACTAGTTGCAGCGATAATGTGAAGAATGCCATATAAGGACTGGGCGTTCCAGTCCTAAGGTAGCAAGAAAGAGTAGTTACTCACCTGTAACAGGTGTTCTCCAGGAGCAGCAGGAATCAGTCCTCACATATGGGTGACGTCGGCACCAACAGAGCCCCCATGCGGAGCATTTCCCCTGTTTTCATAGAAAGCCTTTGGGAATGCAGTGCGCATGCGCGGTCCCCTTCCCACCCAAGGGTGGCATCTTGCTCAGTCTGATGACATAGCTAAAAGACAGCAAAAATAGCAAAAATAAAGCATATGACTGCATCTCCAAGGGGAGGAGGGAGGGTTGTGAGGACTGATTCCTGCTGCTCCTGGAGAACACCTGTTACAGGTGAGTAACTACTCTTTCTCCAGGACCAAGCAGGAAGTCAGTCCTCACATATGGGACTCCCTAGCTTAGGGCTACCAGAGGCCACAAACTGAAAAATGCGCTCCCTCTAGAGCCTCAGCATGCAAGAACAGAATCTTCTCTGATAACGCCCCCGACAGGTAGCCCAACACCAGGGCCGGAGGGTAGGAGTTGCCTAGGCCCCAAAGATTATGGAGTACCGCTTGCCCGAAAGCACTGTCCCTGTGGGACTCCCTCTCAAGGCAGTAGTGGGCCGCAAAAGTCTGGCTTGAAAACCAAGTAGCGGCCCGGCAGATGTCTGACAATGGAACAGAGCGGAGATGAGCCACTGACGCAGCCTTCGCCCTGACACGGTGAGCCGTAACTCGACCCTGCAACGAGAGGCCGGCTGCCCTGTAAGCCCAGGCGATGCAGTCAGCTACCCATATGGACAAAGTACGCTTGGAGACAGCCAACCCCAACTTTTTGGGGTCACAAGAGACGAAGAGCTGAACCGCCCTCCGGTGCTCCCGCGTACGGTCAAGGTAGAAGGACAACGCCCTCCTACAGTCCAGGGTATGCAAGACCATCTCAGCCCGGCTAGCACGAGGCCTGGGAAAGAAAGTCAGAAGAACCACCTCCTGATTGAGGTGGAAGGAGGAGACAACCTTAGGAAGGAACTTAGGGTGAGTCCGTTAGACTACCCTGTTCCTACAGAACCTAGTATAAGGTGCTTCTGAGACTAGGGCCTGAAGCTCACTCACTCGCCTAGCTGAGGTAAGGGCTACCAGAAATAGTGTTTTCCAGGACAGAAAACGCAGAGGGCAAGTAGCCATAGGTTCAAATGGTGGGCAAGTAAGTCGTTGCAAGACCACATTTAAATCCCATTCAGGGGCAGGTGGACGCACTGGAGGCTTAAGCAAAAGCAGGCCTCTGAGGAAGCAAGCCACCAAAAGGATGATTGGAGAGAGACTGACCCTCCACCTGTGAGTGGTGCATTGAAAGAGCAGTAAGATGAACTCTAACATAATTGGATTTAAGGCCTAGGTTGGACAGGTGAAGCAAATACTGCAGCACCACTGGTACCAGGCATGAGAAGGGATTCTCGTTGCGTTGAGTACACCAGGAAAAGAATCTATGCCACTTATGGGCATAAGACTTTCTGGTGGACTGCCTCCTAGAGGCCAAGACTACATCCTCCACTTCCCTAGGCAGTAGTAGAGGCGCTAGGACTACCCTTTCAGCAGCCAGGCCATCAAATTAAGGGACTGGAGATTGGGGTGCAAGAGAGATCCCTGCTCCTGAGACAGGAGATCGGGTTGCATCCCCAGAGGAAGAGGAGTTTCCACCGCTAGTTGCAACAGTAGTGGGACCCAGGGTTGCCTTGGCCACCTGGGGGCCACCAGAATCACTGAGGCCTTGTCCCGGATCACCTTGAATAGTGTCTTGGACACTAGAGGCGTGGGAGGAAACGCAAATAGGAGGCCTGTAGACCAGGGAATGAGAAACGCATCTGCTGCTACTCGGAGAGGATGCGGTTGTCTGGAACAGAACCTGGGAAGTTGACGGTTCAGAGGACTGGCAAAGAAATCTATGGTAGGAAGACCCCATCTCAGAAAGATCTGTTGAACCACTAAAGGGTTCAACTGCCATTCGTGCGGCTGCAGAATCCTGCTCAATCTGTCCGCCAGGTAATTCTCCTGACCTGGGAGGTAGACTGCTTTGCGAAGAATGCCATAATCGACTGCCCAGGAGCACAGTTTCTGCGCTTCCTGACAGAGAAGGTGGGACCCTGTGCCCCCTTGTTTGTTGACATAGAACATAGCCACTTGATTGTCTGTCTGAACCAAGACGGACTGGTGAGAGATGAGATGAGAGAAAGTTCTCAGGGCTAAGTGGATAGCTCTCAGTTCTAAGAGATTGATCTGCTGTGCGGTCTCCCAAGGAGTCCACAGGCCTTGAGTACATGCCCCTTGGCAATGTGCACCCCAACCTTGAAGAGAAGCATTGGCTGTCAGCACCTGAAAGTGTGGAGGTGCCTGAAAAGGCACCCCTTGTACTAGATTCGGGAGATGAAGCCACCATTGCAGAGAAGACTGTAGTAGGCTGGACACCCTCACTGTGTCCGTGAGGCTTCCTGTGGCCTGGTGCCACTGAGTCCTGAGGCCCCACTGAGCTGGTCTCATGTGTAGACGGGCATTTGGAGTCACATGGACCATAGACGCCATGTGGCCTAAGAGCCTCAGGAATTGTCTGGCAGAGGCCAGAGAATTGCTGTGGAATAGCCTGGCTAGAGCCATCAATCTGTGGGCCCTGTCCACTGGTAGAAAGGCCTTTGCCTGAAAGGTGTCCAGTCGAGCTCCTATGAACTCCATGTTCTGGGAGGGATGCAAACTGGACTTTGCGAAGTTTATGACAAACCCCAGGTGCTGAAACAGAGCGACAGTGCGAAGGGTGGATTGATTGGCCTCTTGCAGGGACTGACCCCTGATGAGCCAATCGTCCAGATATGGAAAGACAAAGAGGCCTTGAACCCTGAGGTAGGCCGCCACCACCGCCAGGCACTTGGTGAAGATCCTGGGGGCGGATGTAAAGCCAAAAGGCAGAACTCTGTACTGATAATGGTTTCCTCCCACTACAAATCTGAGATATTGTCTGAGGTCTGGATGAATAAGGATGTGAGTATAAGCATCCTTTAGATCTAAGGAGCATAGCCAATCTCCCTGCTGGAGGTAGTGTGGCAGCACTGATAGCATGCAATAAATAATACCCGGAGTCAGCGCAAGGATCCAAACCAATTTATTGTGCACAAGGCCCAAGCATCAAAGGACTGAGCAATGGCGAACAGGAACAACTTCCTTATATACAAGCTTCACAGTTTGATACAGGCAGACTTTCTATTGGTCCCAACGCCCCCTGCACCTATCCAATCGGGGACCCTCACTGGGCTATTGCTCCCTGTTCACCCTTCTCAGACTAGTCTAACAAAGGCACAGTTCTATGTTATGACTACACTTCTACTGCAAGGTCATATCTAGCTCGAGGAATGCAACTGTATCCATTTAGTATGGAAGTATTGTGCAAGCTTTGTCATAAACTGATTTTTCTAACTTTTAATTCTTTACTCTAACAACAGGAAGGTGGGGGTTAGAATCCAGGCCTATCTTACAGGCCTTTCACATCTATATAGGCCATCACCTAAAACATTCCTCCCTTTGATTATTCTCACCCGCATATTAGAAAGGGTGGGAATTAAATCACATATTATACTTGTGTAACAGCATCATCTTGGGGTATATATTTATTTAGCTGTATTTATATTCCGCTTTTCACCGGGTCAAAGCGGTCAATTGGGGGATACATTTAACACGAGGGGATATGACACACATACGTTAATACTTACAGGGAACATGGGCAATGGAGGGTTAAGCGGCTTGCCCAAGACTACAAGGAGTGCCTATAGGACTAGAAATCCCAGTCCCTCCGGCCTGAGATTGCTGTCCCCAGGTGGGACTTGAACCCCCGGCCCTCCGGCCTGAAGTACCTTGTCCTAACCACTAGACCACTCCTCCCAGGTAATAGGGTAATATGGTCACATAGCCAACACTTTAGTTGCTGTCTGCCGCTTCACAGTGCTATCAATAACTGAGGTTATAGTGCACAAGCAAAGGGGTAGGAGACATAGGAGAAACAAGCACACAGCCAATATTAATAATACAACTAACACACACAGTCCTGAAAACATGGAACCAAACTATCCATCAAGCTCCAGTACACGCCCTTTTTGCTTCTGCATCTGTTCGGCTATGTCTTCGACAACTTGGCCTTCATTATCAATCTGCAAACAATGGTTAGTTAAATTCAATTTTCCACGTCCACGACCTTGGAGGAGGAATTTGTAGCTCCCCTCTCTCTGTTGGGGGCATTGCATACGGAGTCTAAGGATCTTCCGGCCCGCCTCATACGGAACGTACTGTTTGGTTCGGCCCAGCGGACGTGGCGGTATTTAAATACCCGATGGGGATCGTCCTGGACGGTATCTAGTTGGTTGCCATTGCAGGGCAACGTCCACTTCACCCCGGGCTCTAGCTCCCGCGGTCTTTGGGAGTGGCGGCGGAGGGGTATTCGGTATATAGGGCACTTGGTCGATGGTACAGGGAGATGTAAATCTTTTCAGTCTCTCTGTCAGGAATATGATTTGACCTCCCAGTATACCTTTGTGTTTTTGCAGGTTTCTCATTATATTTCCTCCTTGCCTAGAGAAGCGCTGACGCTTGAGCGCTCGGAGCAGCTGTTGGGTTTTTTTGCCTTAGGGGAGGACGAGCCTCCGAACATCGCGGGGTTGAGTGCTCGCTTGGATAGCCTTCGCACCCTTGCTGACTATCGGGGCGTGAAAGCAGAGTGGGGGGCAGAGCTGGGGTGGGAGGTCTTTCCTGATACTATCCGCACTGCCTTACGCCGGATTGCCGACATTGTGGAGGGGGCGAGGTGGCGGGAGGTGCAATTCAAATGTCTTACTCGGGCCCATTTTTCGCCTAGACGAGCCTTGCGTAGCCGGCTGACGGATGACGGTCGATGTCCGTGCTGCCTGGCACCCTTGGCAGGCCTGTTGCATATGTGGTGGGCCTGTCCGCATGTTCAACCATACTGGGCCAGAATTTGTACTTATGTCAGTGGGCTGCTGCAGCAGCGGTTGCGGTGGACTGGAGCCTTTGTGGTTCTGGATAGGATTGACCCTCCTTGCCCTGCCAGATGAGCGGACCGTCTGTTAATGCAGAAGGCCTATCTGGTGGGTAAAGGCCCTATCTTGCGCCTATGGCGCGAGCAGAGCTCTCCCACGTTTGGGGAATGGCGCAATTGTTTTCACCAGTTAATGTTGATGGAGCGGTGGCGAGCGCGGGGCAGTGTCAAGCTCTGGGCGTCCTTCCTTCTAGTATGGAGCCCGTACATAGATACCCTGGGAGCTCGCTGCCATAATGAGCTTTTACACATTGGCAGTTAGTGGGGTGGAGGGGAGACGTGGTGGAGGGGCGGTAGGTATGAGGTCTGGCTTGCTGGGGTTAGGGGGGAGGGATGCGATGGGGAGAGGGTGCGACCTGGAGGGGGGGAGGGGGGGCTCGGGGTTGGGAGGTGTGAGGGGGAGAGGGGGAGAGGGGAGAAAGGAGGGAGCAAAATGTTAAAGCTGTATTCATCTCCTGTAAATGTTCCTCCGGGAGGGGATGAGAACCCACCCCTCCGGAGGTTGGTTGTTTATGCTTATTGTTGTTGGTGATGATTAAATAAAGTTTCAAAAAAAAAAAATCAATTTTCCATATACACCACCTTCAGCTGCTAACAAATAATCCAGTGCTAAACAATGTTCAGGAGCGTTTACACCTGACCACCAGGACGTCTTTCTAGTGGTGGCATTATAAGATCTCTGGCATATACGAGTAATCTTTATTCCAGTCTGAGTAGTAGTGATGCAGGCTGCACAAGGGGGGAGAGTAAGGGTTGTAGATTCTTAGTCTCTTACAGTAGTGGTTGTCATCGCAAAGTGAGCCGTAATGGAGTTTCAGGGTCATTTACGCATTTACGGAAGTTCAATGAACAAGTGCAGGAGCGGCTGCTGGCTTTACTCGACTATGATGGATCCAAGGTTCAAGCTCTGCAACTTTAACTGCTGTTGGGGTTATTAAGGTCCCTTTCAATGCAGTGTCCTTCTCCGCTCTGTGATCCACACCGAGACCCCAGGCTTGAGAGGATGTAGAGGTTGATGGGCAGCTGATGACTCTGCAAAACAGAACTTAAAACCAATAGTTCTTGCCTAGTAATTTCAGATCCAATCTGTTTCATATCTCCTTTTATTCCTTGTACCATAGGCGGGGGTCGCCTATACAGAATCTCAAAAGGGGAAACTCCTAAAGACTTAGTAGGGGCTAAACATATCCTGAGAAGGGCTATAGGAAGAACTCAGAACTGGAGCTACTTCAGGTGAATTTCTTGGCAAAGGTTAGATAACTGAGATTTCAGGGTGCCATTCATACGTTCTACTGTTCCTAAATTCTGAGGTCTGTAGGCAATATGCATCTGATAATGTTAATATCTCGGGATCATACTTAATGGACTTGCTACCTGAGGTTATCAACCCTCATTCTTTGTACAGGGCCCCATGTGCATGCAAGGTTGTAAGGGCATACTTGGAATCTGTGTACAAATTTAGACGGAGCACTTTTCCTATTGTCAGTGCTCTAGTGAGAGCTGTCAATTCAGCTTTCTGTGCTGAAGTTCCTGGGGCCAGAGCTGTGGACTCAACTACCAGATCAAGGGTCACCACTGCATATCCGGCACAACAATGTCCATTAATGATGATAGGGCTGCTTCCATCTACAAGAAAGTCCGTTCAGGGTTCTCCAAAGGAACAGCAGTCAAATCCAGGCAACTTGAGAATACAGTGTCCATAGTTTCTAGACAGTCATGATCAGGGGGGGTCAAGACCAACTGGTAACAACGCAGCAGGATTCAGAGCTTGACTGACCATCAATTGTACAACATACTTGGATACTACAACATCCGTGAATGCGTGAGCCAAAAACTTCCTTTGTGTTCCATGAGGGTCAGAACAAAGTGCAGTACAGTAACTTGATGATTTTGTCCCGGAGTGAGCTTGTCAGCTTTGCTCACTAGGAGGGCTGTAGCTGCAACAGCTCTCAAACAAGGGGGGCCAGCCTTTTGCAACTACATCCAATTGTTTTGACAGATAGGCTACTGGCCGTTGCCCAGATCCAAGCGACTGAGTCAACACTCCTAGAACAGTTCCTTGTGACTCCTGGACTGAAAGGTATTCTGGACATCTGGTAGACCCAGAGCTGGTGCTAACATCACATCAGAGCGGTTTTTCAAATATCAAAAAGCTGCATCCCATTCAAGTCCCCATTCCAATGGAGACTTTTCCATTCCTTTGATAGCTTGATACAAGGGTTTTGCTAGCAGCGCAAAATGGGGGATCCATATACGACAGTACCCTGCGGCACCCAAGAAGGCTCTCACTTGCCTCCTGGTGGCTGGAGTGGGAATACTGCATACAGCTTCTTTGTGTTCTGGTCCCAGGCGTCAAATTCCACTGGACAACTGGAATCCCAGATATTTAACTTGTTTGACATAATCGCGCTTTGGCTCTTCAGACTTTGTATCCAGCCTCATTAAAAGGTGCAAGAGTTTACTGGTGGCTTGTAGACATTCACTGTTTGGAGTTGGTGCTCATTCACATACTGAAGAAGAACCCTGTGTCCTGAGTTCACATAGTAGCTTGAAAGATCCTGATTTAAAGCAGCACTGAAAAGAGTGGGCGAATCCTTGAGTTCTTGGGGTAATCAAGTCCAGGTGTGTTGGCCCCGCCTTCCTGTTGTGGGGTCTTGCCATTCAAAAGCAAACACAAGTTGACTGGTAGGGGCTAGGTGCAGGGCCGGCCCGTCCATTGAGCAAGAATGTTTTTTGCACGGGGCCCCGCGTTTCAGGGGGCCCCGCGCAAAGAACATTCTGCTTTTTTTCAAAATTAAGTTTAAAAAAAAAAGCTGGCTGCTACTGCTGCCGCGGCAGAATGGAGTGTCCCGTGGGGCCCCCTCTGCCCGGCTGAGCTCTCCCTCTGCGATGGCTGAGCCCCTCTGTGCCGGCTTTCAGATACGCAAAGGGAGAGTGTCTCCCTCGCGTCTCTGTTAAGCATGCAGGGGCAGATGGGAAATGTCCCATCAGCCCCTGCGGGCTTAACAGAGACGTGAGGGAGACACTCTCCCTTCGCGTATCTGAAAGTCAGCACAGAGGGGCTCAGCCATCGCAGAGGGAGGGACTCAGCCGGGCAGAGGGGACCCCGCGGGACACTCCATTCTGCCGCGGCGGCAGCGGCAGCGGTAGCAGCCAGATTTTATTTTTTTAATGTTCCTTGAACCGATGGGGGGGGGGGGTTAGGACTGGTAATGGGCTATGGAGGGGATTAGGACTTGAGGTGGGCTGTGGGTTGATGGGGGGGGTTAGGACTGGTAATGGGCTATGGGGGGGCTAGGACTGGAAATGAGCTGGGGGGGTTAAGACTGGAGGTGGGCTGATGGGGTTAGGACTGGTAATGGGCTGTGGGCTGTTGGGGGGGTTAGAACTGGTAATGGGCTATGGGGGGTTAAGACTGGTAATGTGCTTTGGGCTGTCTGGTAATGGGGCTATGGGGGGTTAGGACTGATAATGGGCTATGGGGGGGGCTAGGACAGGAAATGGGCTGATGGGGAGGGGTTAGGACTTGAGTTGGGCTGATGGGGTTAGGACTGGTAATGGGCTGTGGGCTGATGGGGGGGGTTAGGACTGGCAATGGGTTATAGGGGGGGCTTAAACTGAAAATGGGGTGATGGGGGGTAGGACTGGAAGTGGGTTGGTGGGGGTCTAGGACTGGTATTGGGTTGGGGGGTTGCTAGGACTGGAAATGGGCTGATGGGGGGCTAGGACTGGAAATGGTTTGATGCAGGGACTAGAAGGGAATGGATGCTGGGTGAGGCTGGAACTAGAAGGGAGCTGATGTTGGGGGAGGATTAGAATGGGATGGGGCTGGGAGAGTAAAATGAAGACGGGAAAAATATTTTGTGTGGGAGGGATGAAAAATCTACAGTTGGCCGGGTATTGGGAGAGTAAGTGGGGATTGAGGATGGAGGGGTAAAATTTGAGTGGATGAAATAGGAATGAGGAAAGAGCAAAAGGAGAAAGATTAGTATGTTAAAGCAGATGTAGAGAGAGAATGGAAAAAAAAACTAGGAGAGAAGAAAGGACAAATGGACAGCAGACGATGGAGAGTTAGCAGAAGACACGAAGAAACCAGAAGAAAGTGGCTGGGGCAATTGCAGCTGAAAAAAAATGCACAAAAGGTAGAAAAATCTCTCTTTATTTTGAATTTATTAATTGGAATATGTCAGCTCTGGTAAATGTGCATCATTAACGTCTGCGCTTTGTTTAGTACAAGAGCAAATTAATGTATAGTTTTATTTCTACAGTGTTGTACATTCCAAGTTTGGCTTTTGGGATTCCCAGTTTAATTAATGTCGTCCTGTTTCTAAATTGTGATTCCTTGTTTGGTGATGGTTTATGTTCTGTTCATGTGTAACTGAGCTGAGGTATTCTGTTTATATAATTCCTATTTGACATTGCCACTTGTTCTCTTTCCCCAGTAGGTCATGTATTGGTATTCTCTGAAATGTATTGGTTTAATATTTGCATGTTTCCTTTTGATAGGTAGGGTATGGTGCTTTGTGAGTCCTGGTAGTGCTGTTAGGATACGGCGGGTTTGCTATGGGTTCTAAATGGGCAGTGTTTGTAGTAGTTCCTAATGTGTCTGGCGGTTGGCACTGGATTATAGTAATGTAGAAATCTTTTAGTCTTTCTTTATTCATACACTCATTAAGAGGCATGTTTACTAAAAGTTAGTATATGGTAACATTATGCAAATATTTATGCAAATGAGGCCGCTTATGCAAATGAGGCCCCGCACCGAGTCTCCGCACATGGCGCACCCCCCTTGGGCCGCCCCTGGCTAGGTGTATGCAGAAGAAGGCCTCTTTCAGGTTCAGGACAGTGAAATGAGTAACCTCTTGTACTGGGCAGTAATCCCCTGTCCCAGGTTTCTTGACTGGGAGAAGGGGGGTATTCCAAGGTGAATGGCACTCCTTGAGAAGTCCATACTTCAGCAGTTTCATTAAATGGCAGTGGATACCTTCAATGGCTGGTCGGGGAAGAGGATACTGCTTCACATGCACTGGTTCCGCTCCTGGCTTGAGGGTGATGATAACAGGGGTTATGTTCTTTGCTAGGCCAGGTGAATATCTTCTGCCCATACTTCAGGTGGAGCTGAGAGGTTGGTGGGTATTCAGGAGCAAATTGTCGTGGCTGGAGACGTACTATAGAACCGTTACTCTTCTTCTCGGGGAACAGTCAGCACCATCAATCCATTTCTCCCCCTTCAGCAAAGGGTATCTGTGCCTGGAGCTTAGCAAGCATATCTCGGCCCAAAAGTGGAATAGGGCATTCAGGCATATACAGGAACTGGTGCGCTATTTTCTGTCTTCCTAGTTCACACATGCGGTTCTGCGGGAAAGGTTTAGTGGCCCAGTAGCTCTGACAATGGTGATGCATTGAGAGGGAGGAGTAGCCTAGTGGTTGGGGCAAGGTACTTCAGGCCGGAAGGTCGGAGGTTCAAATCCCACTAGAGGACAGCAACCTTGGGCCGGAAGGACTGGGGTTTCTAGTCCCACAGATGCTACTTGTGGTCTTGAGCAAGCCACTTAACCCTCCATAGCCCATGTTCCCTGTAAGTATTAATGTATGTGTCTCATATCCCTGCGTGTTAAATGTATCCCCCAATTGTGTTGTGACTGCTTTGATTGAAGGATAAGGCGGTATACAAAACTGGCTAAATAAATAAATAAAACAAAGGGGCTACTGGCTTTAGTATTTTGCTCCTGTATCCCCCATAAAGTCCATATATTGGTCCCCTATTTTCAGACTGACCATAGGCTCCTGGGGTGAACTTGGAGTCCAGTCTGGCCTAGTCTTCATCCATGTCAGAGCCTGTTTCAACTGCCACTCCCTCAATAGCTTCTTCCCTCTCTTGCTGGAACACTGTGCTCGGTTTATTCTTCCATGACTCTGAAATCAAGTACTCTCTCCTCCCCTCCTGGGGGTGGAATCAAGATAAGGGCATGCACTTCTCTAGTGTCCTTCTTCTCTGCAATGAGCGCACTGATTTGCACCCAGAGGGGACTAATCATTTTCACGACCCCTTCCACTTTCCTCTGCTCTTTCAATTAGGAAAACCTCCTCCACATCGTTCAACCAAAGCGGCTGCAAGAAGAACTGCTTTCTTTGCTATTTTGCATTCACTTTCTCTGTCACATCCATTTTCACAATTCACATACTTCCTGAGCAACTTCCATTAACTGTCATGCCCGCAAGTCCATTCTGCAATGTCCGGTTTATATCTTTCTGGGACTGACTGACAAAAACTGCATTTACCATAAGCAAATTCTCCTGGGCTGCTGGATCGCATGGGGTATATAGTGAGGGCTGCCTGCAATATTTGGATTCCACCTGGGGCCATCAAGGCTGATGGGTCTGCATAATACTATTCATTAGTTCCATCAAATCCTAAGGTTTCTCAGTGTAGGAGGCATAATGCAGTTTTCAGTTCAGTAAATCAGTGGTGGAAAAAGACACATAAACAAGGCTGGTCAGCTGGCTGGGTTCTTGGGCGCTGGCTGTGAGTGACCCTGAACTGGCAAATGAATGCCCGCTTGTAGTGTAAATGGTGTAGGGTTTAAGTGCTTGTAGAGGTAGAGGTTAAGTATGATAGATTTGGGGTTTAGTATTATAGATTTGCTTTTAATTTTTAAGTGCTAAGGATTAATAATGTTCCTGATTCATAATCACTTACTGGCTACCCTGAACCTCACAAAATAGCCACCGAAGAACAGCATGCTGCTATGACATGTGAGCCAGTATTCAGGTCTTTGCAAGAAGAGATCCAAGAACCAGATAAGGAGATATCATGAGCCTTGTAAGGTGCCAGTTTGGGCTGAAGAGTCTAAACTTTGACCTACATGGAGATATCAGATAAAGGCTGGGTGCAAAGAAATGCATACACAGGAAACCACAAAGCTACTAACATATATGCTAGACCCGGCTCTGAAGAAAAGCAGCTAGCCAGGTCATGGTGAGTATGAGGAGGAGGGGGGCCAGGAGGGATTTTGCAACAGGAACTAAGGGGAGCAAAAAGGCAACGATAGGAAATAAGGTGGGGAGGGGGAGAGAACACAGAGGAATAGCTCTGGGGACTGGACTGCATGGTATAAAACGTAACATGCAAGGTATAAAACGTAACATGATTTCTATATTCAGGGGGAGAGTTGCATTCTTGAGGTGCCTAGTGCCCGATAGAACTCTCTTCCCCACTTTGCTACCTGTATTTGATCATCAGTTATCTAATAAACAGAGACTCTGATTGCACCTGTACTGACTTTTTGGATCTGATCATTTCAGGTAATAATAATAATAATTAGGTTGTGGTTCATTTTTGTATGAAACAGGGCCGTACAAAATTGGTGCCAAACGCCCGGGATTGGCCTACGGGTGGGTCTTTATGGCCAAGATATAAATTTAAAGATTTGGATTCCCCTCAAGAAAAAGAGGGAGGTACGTAAAGATTTGGATTCCCCTCAAAAGGTTGAGGGAGGTGTGTTCCCGGTGCTGAGTGAAGACCGGAGGAGAAGAAGAAGTGAGTGACTGATTCCCTAGGATGACGGCGGCCTGTAATGATGGCGTCGTGAGTATAAGTATTTTTAACCAAGCTTGGTATGTGTTGTTTAATTTTTGTTGTTGTTATATGCATAAAGTGTAAGAATAATTTGCTGTTATAAACTGGGACTGAATGATAAGTGATTGAGACAGTACGTGTCGTCTGACACGAAGCGTGTGTGTGTTCTTGCTCACGGTTCCATACCTCCGCGAGGAGATTGGCTGGGCTTGAATGAAGCGAATTCTTGTTTGAAAGGTGTCCTGGACATTTCGTGCACTTCCTTCCTCTGTAAATAAAGAGGGTGGGTATTGAGACCCTTAAATAAAAGGTTGCACGTAGGAATCATGTCTCTGTTTAGGAGAGAGAAAGATAGCAATCAGACATAATGGTAAATCAAGTTCCCCCAGTGACTCCGGTCGAACGGATGATGAGAGATAATCCCTTATTAGGAAAGGAAATAGAGAAAGTTTTGTCTATTTTCACCCCCACACAGTGAAAACACCAGGTTTACTGATTTATAGGCTGAGGGACAGTGAAGGAGAATAAAAGATTGTTCTAAAAGAAAACAATGGAAGAAATCCCCTTATCTGGGATCAGACCAGAGAGGGTGACAATTAGATCAATTGAAAGAATCAGTCTAGTTACATAACAATGTAAACAAGATACACATCAATTGTAATTATGGAGTTCTGAACTTTGAGGTTTATTCTTTGAACATTGCCAGTACCTGGCCAGTGCTTGGTTGTGTTTAATGAATAATTGCTCCTATATGTCGTCTGATGAAAGATAGCTAATTGCCTGCAGTAGGATAAGATGTTGCCTGTTTCAGCTAGAGAGAGGGTGGGGGACTGCTGGGGGATTTTCTTCTGGTAATGGACGCATTACCTAGAGGAGACTCTCGATTGAGCAGTCTTTCTTGTTTGTTTAAATAAAGGATTTATTCAGTGTGACAGGAGTTGAAGTTCAGAACTCTTTCGGTGAAGTATTTTTTCCTCTGTAATTAGCTTGCTAGCTTTCTAGGTACGGAAATGACTCTGAGAGAAAGAAAAAAAAAACTGTTTAAAAAACTTAGGGACCTGATTCTGTTCTATGTGTGATAGTTATAATTGTTGTGAATGAATGGGAAGATCTTCCATGCTTTGATATATGATTATTGTTTTGTGGTAATATATATATTCTGGTAACAATTCTTTGTTACTGGTGCAACAGATGAAGACTGTTTCCTTTTTCCATTTGACCTTCAATTAGAGATTAAGATCCTTACAGGATTATGTGGTATTCTGAGCAGATTGCAACTTGAGAATGATTTAAATCCTGAGTGAATAAAATGTTAACCATGTTTGGATTTTGTTCTGATTGTATTAAGCAAAATTAAAAGTTAAACAGGGATTTTATATATTGTGGCAAGGTCGAGGTTAGCTGTAACTCTCAGTGATTGAAATAACTTAAAAAAGGGGAGTGTTTGCATTCTAGATGTCCACCAGTCTTTTCATGAAAAGAGTATCAGTTTCGCTTCCCCGAACTGTAAGAATTACTGTGTAAGTCTTTTGAATTTCAGTTCCAGGAGTTCTGTCTTTAGTTGCTGTTTAGAATGAGCACATATATCCATTCAAAACTACACCAATTAAGTTAGTGGGACTGAGACACTGTTTAAGAATCTAAATTTATATTTTCTGCCTCCCATTTGTTTGACTTTTAACAATTGTTTTAGAAGCAGGATTAGCTGTTGTGTGCGAGCAGCAATCCCAGAAAGCAATCCAAGAAGAGGAAAGGGGGAGGGGAAACAGCATTCTCTCTTTTGTTTGTACCTGTAGAATTTCAGGCAACTGAATTGGTGGAGTGAGTGACAGACATTCTGATAAGAAGTTATTTCAGATCTAATGCAGCACACCTGTGGACAACAGCGACCCCTACTGCAACTACATAATGCTGACTTTTGTGTGACCTTTTGAACTGGTTCAAGCTTGATTGAAATTTATATAGAATGGTATAATGGTATAAACAGTATTGTGTGTTCTCTCCTTCTGCTCTCTCTGAAGAGTGACAAGTGTTTGCTGCATTGTGTTTTAAATGCTGTCATGTATCAAAGTTTCACTGCTGTTGTACTTAATCCTTTTTATGCCTGGAAGCTAGTGTATCAGGCTGTATTTCTGCTCTTTTCTAAGCCATGCTTTAAGCTTACCTCTTTAGGGCTACTTTTGAATATGTGATCCAGCTCACCATTGTCACCGTTACTTCCCCCTTTGCTGCCCACTTGAATGATACTGACACTTGGACTCATGTCAGTGAGTTGAAGTTTTCTCCAACGGTCACCTCTGTTTGATCTACTTCCTTCCTGTATGAACTGTTGCTGACCAAGATAATTGCTGCCAAACCTGCTCCTTGGGACACCATCTGTTTCCTTCATCCTGATGGACAATTAGTCTTACTTCTGCGTGTTCACAGTACAACACACATCTCCAAAGAGGTTCTCAATCAAACCCTGCCTTGAACTGAATTCTTATCGGACCATTCTACTGAACTTTTTGATACCCTTGTGTCCTCCATTGCTATTACACGTAGGTTAGCTTCCAAGGAAGCACCTTCGGCATCCGCGTGCAAATCCTGTGACCAGCGTAAAGACGCTCTAGCAACCCATGCGCCACAGATTGCCGCCTGTACAGATAAAGCATTTATATCAAAGATCTGTTTTAAAAGCGTGTCCAGTTTTCTGTCATAACTATCCCTTAAGGCCGCCCCACCTTCTATAGGGATAGTAGTACGTTTAGTAACCGCGGAAACAGCTGCGTCAACCTTAGGAGCTTTAAACAATTCACAATCCTTCTCTTGTAAAGGATATAAGCGTGTCATAACTCTGGTTCCACGCAAAGCTGCTTCAGGAACATCCCATTCCTGCTGAATCATTTCCTTTACTACTCTATGCAGTGGAAATGCTTTTTGCGATTTCCTGACCGCCAACAATAAGGGGTCTTCTAAATCTGAGTTTTCCAAATTTTCCGGCATTGCTTTATTTAAAGACTTTAGGGTTTCCTCAATTAATATGGGCAACTCCTCTCTTCTAAAAACCCTTACAATTCTAGATTGATCCTCCTGTTCTACCAGCTCGCCCTCTTCCAAATCTTCCTCAAAATCATCCTCTATATCTGATTGAACTTCTTGAGAAGACATTGAAAAAGTTTTTTGTAATTTAGCTCTTTTGTGAGGAAGAGGGAGCTCATCCAATCCTATGGTAGTAGCCAAACGCTTCTCCGCTAAATTACTTAGTGGTACTTTATTCTGCGCATGCCCTTGAGCAATATCTTTGTGCATTAGAGTAATAAGCTGTTTTGAAAAAAGTGCAGCTATATTAGATGTCAGTGATGATAGATCCGCTGTCATACGCAAAGAATCAGGGACAGGCACATCCGGCCTTGAGGATGGGCCAGGCAAAGGCTCTGGCAGCAGCTGCGGTGGAGAGTCATTCTGTCTGCCTTGCTTTTCACCACTGACAACGTCATCTGCAAGCCTCTGCTGATCTGCCGTCAGCTGAGCACAATGTTTACATGTCCCTGATCCACTCAACAATGTCCTTTTCACGCCACACGTTAAACACTGTTGCTTCCCAGGCATGATAGCAATAAAACCCGCTGCTACCAGGTCTACTCCAACCAATATTAAATTTAAATTCTAAAACAAAATTCTCTAAATCACACACACCGATAAACCTATACAGATTAGTACAGTCGGTATTATCCTTAAAATCACTTCAGTATTGATTTTAGGACCAAAAGAAACTCATGTGCAACGGCGCTTTTAAAAATAGCTCTGCTTGAAACGCGCCGGAACTGAGAATTCTAAACCGTTTAACAGGCCGCGGCAGTTTAAAAAAGCTTTATATCTTTACATTTGCCCAAATGCCGCCCTATTAAAACCGGCTCTAAGCTTTTCAGTAGGTAATTTCTACAAATATACCTGTTTTCAGGCTGTTGCAAGTATCCCCTGACAGCCGGGACTTGCAATCAATTCAGTGCGGCGTTGCAAAGTTAGACGCGTCGAGGCAATTAACAGTAATCTATGCCTCCGCATCAAGTCAGCTTACTGATTTCTTCACTTTGCAGTTCCTCTCCCAATATTGTGGGATCGGGAACTGTGCTGACTACTTAAGGGAAGTTTAAAAATGCTCCTATTACAGCCACGCCGAAAAAAACAAAGGAACTCCTCGCAGCTTACCTTAGTGTTAAACAATTACTTTGTCTAAAGAATTCTCCTTCAGTCAATTTTCTCTTAATCGCTCCTCACCTATCAATGCAGGATCGGGAGCTTCGCTGAAACCGAAAGTTTAGACTGCTTTCGGTTTTAAAATTACTCCTCCCCTACACCCATGAGGGAGGGCATGAAACTCCTTAAAGGCACAGTACCTCAAGAAATCAAAAACTGTTCCCTGCACTGCTTATTCCAAATTTTTTTTTTTAAATAGGAAATATGCTTAATTGTTCCTCTTCAGAGCCAGATTAGGCTCTTAGAAGTACAAGCTGCTTGGAGACTGATAAAACTGAGGTTGGAAGTGATCACCTCTGGATGTTATAGGGGTGACATCACAAGTGTGTTTGTTCAGTCTCCAAGCTGCAGAGAACCCTATGATCCCAGAAATTCCGGGACTGGACTAGAGTGACGTAAAGTAATTAGTCTTACTTCTGCGTGTTCACAGTACAACACACATCTCCAAAGAGGTTCTCAATCAAACCCTGCCTTGAACTGAATTCTTATCGGACCATTCTACTGAACGTTTTGATACCCTTGTGTCCTCCATTGCTATTACACGTAGGTTAGATGCTGGACTTCCTTGATATCTTTCTAGACCCCTGCCATAACTGCTGGACTTGGTATGGCTATCTGCCGTCTACAATGCTTACTGTATGTTTAAATGAAAGCTATTATTGATTCTATAACTAAGTTGTCAGAGTCCCTAGAGCAAAATACACAAATGACTCTGCAAAATAGACAAGCCCTAGATTTGCTCCTTGCTTCTGAATGAGGCCTTTTGTTCTTTTATTAATGCCACTATCTGTTGTATAGTCATAGCGAATCATTCAGTGTTTGTGCTTAATGCTATGGATAAAATACGTCACCTATCTGAATTACATATTGATGATTTTAAGGGTGGTTTCCAGATTGGAGATTGGTTTTCATCTCTCTCCTCCTGGTTCCACTCCCTTGGCTCTGGCTTGAAAGGTTTATTGATTTCTGCTGGCATAATTTTAATCATTGCTTTACTCTTCTGTTGTTTTGTTTCTATGTTTATATCCTGCTGTAAGAAAAATTGCACCAAAGTATCTACCTCTTTTTTGCCTGTTCAGACTAGCCCTACTCTTGTCAATGTTTCTTATGCAGCCGTCCCCATGTCAGACTATTCAGACTTGGATTTCTCCCATTCCCCAGCCGAATAAAAAAAAAAATAAAATAAAAAAAAATGGGGGAGTTGTAGGGTTTAAGTGCTTGTAGAGGTAGAGGTTAAGTATGATAGATTTGGGGTTTAGTATTATAGATTTGCTTTTAATTTTTAAGTGCTAAGGATTAATAATGTTCCTGATTCATAATCACTTACTGGCTACCCTGAACCTCACAAAATAGCCACCGAAAAACAGCATGCTGCTATGACATGTGAGCCAGTATTCAGGTCTTTGCAAGAAGAGATCCAAGAACCAGATAAGGAGATATCATGAGCCTTGTAAGGTGCCAGTTTGGGCTGAAGAGTCTAAACTTTGACCTACATGGAGATATCAGATAAAGGCTGGGTGCAAAGAAATGCATACACAGGAAACCACAAAGCTACTAACATATATGCTAGACCCGGCTCTGAAGAAAAGCAGCTAGCCAGGTCATGGTGAGTATGAGGAGGAGGGGGGCCAGGAGGGATTTTGCAACAGGAACTAAGGGGAGCAAAAAGGCAACGATAGGAAATAAGGTGGGGAGGGGGAGAGAACACAGAGGAATAGCTCTGGGGACTGGACTGCATGTAATAATACGGAAGGAAAAAAGGTATAAAACGTAACATGCTTTCTATATTCAGGGGGAGAGTTGCATTCTTGAGGTGCCTAGTGCCCGATAGAACTCTCTTCCCCACTTTGCTACCTGTATTTGATCATCAGTTATCTAATAAACAGAGACTCTGATTGCACCTGTACTGACTTTTTGGATCTGATCATTTCAGGTAATAATAATAATAATTAGGTTGTGGTTCATTTTTGTACGAAACAGGGCCGTACAATGGACACTTTTTCTTTTTCCCTTCACAAACATTTAACATAGGGGAACTGATCAGGGAACATTTTTGCACAATCTGATGAACAGGGTAAAATTCCTAGTCATACACTTCAACAGAATCTGCCCCTTCCCCCACATGACGACGTACTTGTCTACAGACAGAGGGGGCGAGCTGCATTTCCCTGTGGACTAAGCATAATGGATGTGTGTGCTCATTCTAAAGAACAACTGTCTGAACCTGTTTAAAGGCTGTAAACTAAGACTGTACTTCGGAAATTGAGACTTTAAAAGACCCTTTCAAAACACAGTACACATCTTACAGTTCGGGAAAGACAGGCATTATCTTAACAAGATAAACAGTAGGTCTCTCTCCTGGCTCTCAAACCAGCCATAAATCACTAGACACAGCGGCTGTAAACACTAAATAAATCCTAAAAATACAGTTACAGCTTGTTTTGTTGTTCCCGTAATTTATGAGCAATAATTATGTCCTCTATGCAGTGCTTGCTATAATATATAAAAATATATGCAGTCAAAACCAAATATATCAGAGACAAAATTCCAAGCATTTTTGTAGTTACTGACTCGGGATGCTGCATAGTCCTATCAGGGGTCTTAACCTCCACTTCGTAGGTCAAAGGGGAAACAAAAGCAGTCTCATTAAGTTCTCTATCATTTCTTTTTGAACAGTGTTTGCTAACGACTGGAACATAAAAAACACAAGGCAGACTAAGCCCATAAATGCATTGCGGGGTTAATAACATTCCCATCAAGTGATATATAATACATGACCATAGCAGAAGGAACATCACTATTAAAACATAGTGAAGAAAACAGGTATGATTTTCCTGAAATAAGCACAAATTAACCCAGCTGCAGAGCATAGAATAATTGAAACCTTCAAAGCGTTAAGTAAAGGATACATTCCTGTCTTTGTCTCCAGACTGTGTGAAAGACACGCCCCCTTCGCTCTCTACTTGCAAGAGAGAGACTCAAGCTCAGTGAGACAGCTGACTCCTGAGTTGTATCTTTAATACTTTTCCTTAAGCGGTAAAAACAACAGACACTAAACACTTTCTCCTTTCTCGCGACCTGCACTAGTCAGGAGGCAGCACTTTGCTTGGTCTGTATGCAAGGCCTCTCATGCACACACGCAGACATTCAAGACAGAATAAAATCCGGACGTTCCCAAAAAACCTGACTGACTAACTGACTGACTGACTGGGGGGTTGGGTGGGTTCAGTCTCTGCTTATACCTTTAAGACTTTCTGAGACTTACTAGGAACGCCCCGAGAGAGGTGATCAGACTCTCAAGCGCTTATTCCAGACTGATTGATTAGCAGAACAGTTCTACTCACCGGATCATGGGTTGAATCCTAGACCCCCCTCGGGTTCGAGGTGTAGGCCGGCCGGAACAGGCAACCTGCGGAGGCAAGGAGGAGCCCTCCCCGATACAAGAGGATGGGTGGCACCGAAGGCTCTCCTGCAATCAGCCAGGGGCGGCTCCAGGCCGGACAAAACCTTTTGAGGCGAGAAGTCGTGGTATATTTACTTGAATACCATCACACTACTCACACTTCCCGGTCAGAGAACCAAGACATGTGGCAGCACTGATAGCATGCAATAAATAATACCCGGAGTCAGCGCAAGGATCCAAACCAATTTATTGTGCACAAGGCCCAAGCATCAAAGGACTGAGCAATGGCGAACAGGAACAACTTCCTTATATACAAGCTTCACAGTTTGATACAGGCAGTCCTTCTATTGGTCCCAATGCCCCCTGCACCTATCCAATCGGGGACCCTCACTGGGCTATTGCTCCCTGTTCACCCTTCTCAGACTAGTCTAACAAAGGCACAGTTCTATGTTATGACTACACTTCTACTGCAAGGTCTGTGATGGAGAAGGTCCATCTGACCCCTTAGAGAGAGATAAAACACAGGATCCAGCTTCAGGCTGGGAAAGAAAACAAATGCACATGGCTCCTGGTTTCCCAGGCAACCATAAACAGAGCAGGTCAGAAGAAGGGAAAACACGCCCCTGCTGTAGTTCAGTGCAGCAGTCACGAGTTAAGCCAGAACACCTGTTGGTGGGAGGAGCCAGGGTAAACCCAGGAAACCAGAGATTTAAGGGAAGCTCATTAGGAGGAGAGGAAAGGCAGCTGGGAAGAAGGCAGCTGGAAAGGACACAGCTGGAAAGGACACAGCTGGGAGGAGCACAGCCGGGAGGAGCACAGTCGGTAGCTCAGAGGAGAGCTCAACCAAGAGCATGGCTGAGAACACAGCTCTTAGAACTGTCACGAGAAACAGAGGATTGCCTTAGGAATGAAGACTCAGAGGAATCTATGGTAATTGAGGATTCTCTGACCTTTGACTCAGAAGAGGAAGTCAGCAGAGGAAACAAGCAGGGAGTTGGTACCAAGGAGCCAGGTACAAGTAACCCGGGTTTGGTGCTTGGAGTAAAAGGCAACCAAAAGGGAAACATACTGGGAAGGCAGACTTGTATGCACAGAGAAACTCCAAGGCTCACGTTTGCAGCTGATCCTAGAGGACAAAAGGAAACTCTCATAAGGAAGCCAAGAGGTAGGATAAGTGATCGGTATAAACAGAAAGCTGTTTTTAAGTGCTCTGATATTAACCCAGAAGGGTGGGGCTCCACATGCTGGGAATACTGTGGCAATTCACAACCGTGTATATCAAAAGGCTGTGAGGAAAAGTGCAATGCTGAAAAGATAGATGTGTGTTGGGAAACACCCTGTAGCAACTTGCAAACATTTCCAGCTGGGGTTCAGGTTGAACTAATGGACACTGAACCACCTTTAGAATGTCAGCCGAGTGAACCAATGGATTGTACGATATCTGTATCTGAGAAGATAAGTCCTGTGAAATAGAATTAAGCTGTGCAGAGAAACAGAGAGTGCTGCAGGTAGCAGCTGACCAGAAAAGCACAAAAGGGTTTTGAAATAGAAAAGCGTTTTTCATTTGGATTACAGTGATGCTGAGATAAGAAGCTTGAATTTCTTTCTTATATAATTTAGTGCCAGAAGTGTATGGCCAATGTTCCTTTTGTTCTACATGTGAAACCACTTGGGAAGGGGAATTAAAAATCCTGTTTTGCCTGAAACACTCGAGTCCACAACTCTCTTTATTTGGGATAGTGAAAACTTCAACTCCCAGAAGGCAGTGCTTTCCCCAAGCACCAGTAACTTCCTGAAGAGAAAATCAGGCCGTCCATCTCCACAAGCTCAGGCTGTGGAGGTAGCAGCGACATCACAGGTCATATCTAGCTCGAGGAATGCAAGAGTATCCATTTAGTATGGAAGTATTGTGCAAGCTTTGTCAAACTGATTTTTCTAACTTTTAATTCTTTACTCTAACAACAGGAAGGTGGGGGTAAGAATCCAGGCCTATCTTACAGGCCTTTCACATCTATATAGGCCATCGCCTACCACAGTAGGGCAGCAAGATTCCATGGGTAAGCATCTTGAACTTTTCCCTCTCCAGGAACTTGTTCAGGTTTCGCAAGTCTAGGATGGGTCTGAGGCCTCCTGTTCTCTTTGGCACCAGGAAGTACCTGGAATAGAAGCCGTGACCTCTCAGGTGGTGGGGCACCGGTTCCACTGCCTGTTCCTTCAGAACACCTGCCAACTCCTGCAGGAGTAAGTCCCTGTCCAGAGGGAGTCTGGGAGGCTCCCCTGGAAAATAGGAGGGGGGTACCTGGTGGAAGTGGAGGAGATAGCCCTTCTGGACTGTACTTAGAACCCAGGTATCCCTTGTGACGGCTGACCACCTGTGGGCGAACAGGGCCAGCCTGCCTCCAGTGCTGATGGGGGCCAGCTGAGGAAGAGAGGTTATGCCAATACAGTCAAAATCCCCCTCCCTGCTGAGCAGGAGCTGGACTAGGCGGCTTGGGGGCCTTCTGCCTACGGGGCCCATGACCCTGCCCCTTGGCCTGCTGACCCTGTTAGGGAGCTACAGAGGCCTGATAATGAGGGTATAGGCAGATGACTTCCTCAGGTAAAAGGTCATTTTTCCCGAGCCCTTCTTCTTCTGAGAAGAGGCAGAGGTTTTTCTGGACAGCCTTGTCCAGGTAAGAGTCTCGGTCTCGAGTTCTGCAGCCTTGTCAGCCATGGGTTTGCCAAAGAGGTTTTCACCTCGGCAGGGGACATCGACCAACTTGTCCTGCACCCATGGCTTGAGGTCCGATGACTGTAGCCAAGCCTGACGGCATGCACCGATGCCGGCCGCGGCTACTCGGGCCGAAGCCTCGAAGCCATCATAGGCTGCTCGAGATATAAACTTCGAGCACTCACGAATACCCGAGGACAGAGCATTGAACCTCTGCAAAGGTTCCTCGGAGAGACCAGCAGAGAACTCGGCAATCTCCTTCGTCAGGTCTCGAAGGTACATGCCCACGTACAGCTGGTAGGTCTGGACATGGCAAGCAAGCATAGAGCCCTGGAAGCACTTCTTACCGAGGGCATCCAGGTTCCGGGCCTCCCGGCCGGGAGGCACCAAGGAGTGCATCTTCTGACTCTTCAGATGATGCATGGCCGATTCCCCAACCATGGAGTGGTGCGGTAATTGTGCCTTTTGGAACCCGGGGCTCCTGTGGACTCGATAGATGGAATCGTCCCGCTTGCTCAAAACCGGCGTTGAGGCTGGCGCCTCCCACATGCAGAAGAGCAACTGTTCCAGCATCGGAGGAACCGGAACAGTAAAGGCCTCCTTCAGAGGAGAGTCATACTGTAGGGCCTCGAGCTCCTCGGCTCGAGGCTCCTCCTCGGGATCTGCGGGGAATGCCAAAGCCTTGGCTATGTCCCGCACGAAATCCAAGAACCGGGTATCCTCCGGGGGGAACCTTCTCTGAGGCTCGGACTCGGGCGAGTCCAAAGGAACGCACCAAGTCCGAAAGGTGTCGGGCGACTCCTCATCCTCCGTCTCCCAGCTGGACTCCTCGGAGGAGGAATCGAGCGGCTCCGGTCGGGCAGGCATCGATGCCATCCGCCCCGACGCCGAGGGTACCGGCATCGACGACCTTGGTCCCGAATGGGAGGCCGAGGGGGACCTTGGCCAAGGAGCGACTCGAGCTCGCAAGGACTCGAGGATTGGCTCGGCCTCCGGGGTCGACTTGGACGTCGATGTCCCGGTGGTCGGGGCAGATGCACCAGTGAGACCAGCGATCAGTGCCCGCTGCTGTTCCATGAAGGCAGCTAAGCTGCTCTCCAAGGCAGTCAACCTGAGTCCGAGCTCAGGAGACTCAGCAGCCCCGACTCGGGCCCCGGCGGCGCAGGGCCCAACATCGGCTCCCCTGGAGGTGAGTCCATGAGGACTACAGTTCTCACGTGATTCGGGGACTCCATCTCCACACGAGGTTGTTTTGCAGGCCTCTCTGACTCCGAAGACCCAGGACGGCGCTCGGGGCTATGCGACTTGGCCCTCGAGGAGCCATGTGCGTCCACCAACTCTGCCCTCGCGGGTTTTTTCTTCTTACGATACTCCCATGAGGAAGACCCCCTTTCAGAGGAGCCTCGACGCTGCTTGGGGCCGGAGTACCGAGATGTCGAGGCCTCTGACGAGGTCCGGGCCCTACCGGACGCGGAGTCAGAGAAGATTCTTTCCTTTTGGTGCTGCCAACTCCGTAACGCCTTAGAGGACATTTTCCCACATGGACCTCAGATCATCTGGTCATGATCGGGTCCGAGGCACCGGAGGCAGCAGTCATGTGTGTCGGTGAGAGACATAGGCTTCTTACACCGATCACACTTTTTAAACCCGCTGGTAGCCATCAGGGGAAAAAGGGCCCCTGCAAGGTCAAAAGACAGGGCTGCCAGTGAAAAAAGAAAAAATGGCGCGAACGCTAGTCACTAAGGACAAAAACCAAAAAAGAGATCCGGGCTCGATACCGACATATTGGGCTCAGGCGGGAAAGGGAAACCGGCGTCGAACCAAAGAAAAACAGGTTAACGCAGAGAAAATCAACTTCTTCCTCGGGTGAAATGAATAGACATCCGTCGGGCTCCGCGTAAAAAAGAAGACTAAGCAAGATGACACCCTTGGGCGGGAAGGGGACCGCGCATGCGCGCTGCATTCCCAAAGGCTTTTTATGAAAGCTGGGGAAATGCTCCGCACGGGGGCTCCGTCGGCACCGACGTCACCCATATATGAGGACTGATTCCTGCTTGGTCCTGGAGAATATGTATCGTGCGATAGTGGGCGCCGTGGCATGTTAACGCGCATTAACCCTAAGTACATGCCAGCGCAGTGTTAGAAGCTATAACAATGTAGCCCACTGGTTACTGCAATGACTGTGGAGGCAGAGGTCATGGGTTCGATCCTGCAGTGGTGTAATCTAAAATGATTGTCTGAGGCTTTTTCTTTTAATTTAAATCAGTGCTGCCAGCAAAAACACCCTCACAGTGCTGTAACCTAAGGTGCCTCATAAGGCGCCCTATAAGGCAATCCATAGGTCACATTATAAAGTGCCCTGTCTGCCAAGGCACCCTATAATGTGCCCTATAGGGCGCTGTATAGGGCGCTTTACAGGGCGCCTATGAGGCACCTTAGGCTACAGCACTGTGAGGGTGTTTCTGCTGGCAGCACTGATTTAAATTAAAAGAAAATGCCTCAGACAGCCTTTTTAGATTACACCACTGCAGGATCAAACCCATGACCTCTGCCTCCACAGTCAGTGAAGTAACCAGTAGGCTACATCGTTATAGCTACTACCACACTGCTGGCTGGCTACAGAAAGACTGCAGGTCACCACACAAACTGTCTGCTGTGGTTACCAAGATAGGTTAAACACACTCGTACACATGATGCACTGCACATGCAGATCAGCAGTCTACAGCTGATCACATAATGGGGTATGCACCCCCACAGCACCTAGGTCTGACAGTGTGTTACTGGCACAGAGTAGCTACAGACCGTGACATTGTGCGGGTCCTGTGCTCACCCTGAGGGTGAGGTGGGGCACCCAGCACCAGGACCGCAGCACCTGGCTTGGCTAAGATAGGCTATGCTGCAGGTCCCCATCAGTGCCAATGTGTGATAGGTAGTCCTTGCAGACACACCTCGAATACACCTGTGTCCATCTGTATTTCCCAACCACATCTAGCCCTTGTGAACTATGATGCACCCAGAATAGTGCATATCATGTGTGGGTGCCATGGTCACATGTTTTATTTATTTATTTATTTATTTATAGTCTCTTTTATACCGCGCTATTCAGCATCAGCGCGGTTTACAGTAAACAATGAACACACACATTTCCAATAGTACTTTGTGTTTACATATGAACAGGAAATTCAACTTGGCTAACAGGGGAACTATATACAATAACAATATATACAATTCACAGACTAGTCATGTGCTCGTATGGTTTCAGACAGTGGAGATTTGGGTGGTTTCAGCAGTTGGTACTGAGCTTCTATTGGTTTCCGGGTAATGTAGGAGGAAGAGGTAGTGTTTCACGGCTTTTCTGAATTGGAATATGTCTGTGATTGTTCGGATGTTGTGAGGGAGGTTATTCCAGATCATTGGTGCATAAAATTTGTAGGCCCTGCTGGATGTTATAGGTGAAGGGGGGTGTTTGGACCCAAAAGCAGATTATGTAGCACCACCCAACCCACACTCTGTGGCTCAGGGTGGGGGGACAGGATCTCCCACTAACAGATCCACATTGTACATCTCTGCAATGGTGGCAGTAGAGGGGACCAGCAACCCCTGTCCTGCTGAGGAACAGGCACCCTACAGGGCAGTCGATGCAGATCTGTATACATCACATAAGGCAATGGCAGACAGGCAGAACACTGGAGCAGCTCAGCTGCCCCCCACCACTATCTGACATTCAACAGCAGAGGGCACAGTCAGTCTCCACCCGCTGCACCTTGCAAGGCGTTCCAGCCATACACATGCTAACTGCAGACAGTCTTCTAGCTAGTACATAGTGCATGTTCTTGGAGGAACTGTGTGCACCCAAAAATGGGATGTGAGCACACACACAAAGCAGGTATGTCAGTGACTGTGCCCCAGAAAAGAGAACCCATAAATATCACTTGAGCGAAATAGTGTATAGCACTATGGGGGAACCTAGCCATGCCATAGTCACTGCTCAGTCAGGGTGAGAGTGTCCTCCCAGCATGACATGCTGTGGCCACCCTGTCCGTGCAGGTGGTGGTTGGGCACTACAATGTCCCAGCCAGGGCCGGATTTAGCTAGAGTGAGGCCCTACGCCAAGAAAAATTGTGGGCCCCCCCCCATGTCCCCGTGCAGTCCTGGGCCCCCCCTGTGCAGTCCTGGGCCCCCCCCGTGTCCCCCCCCGTGCCTCCGTGCAGTCCTGGGCCCACCCCAGTGCAGTCCTGGGCCCCCCCCGTGCAGTCCTGGGCCCCCCCCCGTGCCCCCGTGCAGTCCTGGCCCGCCCCGTGCAGTCCTGGGCCCCCCCATGCAGTCCTGGCCCCCCGGACAGCATCGCGGCTGTCTGAGGGGCTTCAGAGGGAGCCGGGGAAGCCCGCGCGAGGCCCCGGCTCCCTCTGTACAGCCGCCAGCGTGAAGAGCCTTTTCCTTCACGCTGGCGGCTGTTTCTGTGAAGCCGGGAATGCTGGGAAAGGTTAAAGGGCAACCTTTAACCTTTCCCAGCATTCGCAGCTTCACAGAAACAGCTGCCAGCGTGAAGGAAAAGGCTCTTCACGCTGGCGGCTGTACAGAGGGAGCCGGGGCCTCGCGCGGGCTTCCCCGGCTCCCTCTAAAGCCCTCCGGTGGGCCCAGGGGCAGCCCAAGGGGGGTGCGGGGCCATGTGCGGAGACTCGGTGCGGGGCCTCATTTGCATAAGATGTCTCATTTGCATAAATATTTGCATAATGTTACCATACACCAGAGCTACTCAATTCCAGTCCTGGTGGTCCACAATCCTGCAGGTTTTCGGGATATCCCTAATAAATATGCATGAGATATATATGCATTGGAGGTATCCTGCCAACCTGACTGGTTTGTGGCCCTCCAGGGCTGGATTTGGAGACCCCTGCTTTACATCTCTGTCATTTAAGATTGTGAGTGAACAAGGTACAGATATCCTAGACATCAAAAGGGTAGATAGAATGTGTCACATTCCTCCTCGATTCTCACCACCACCAAAAAGTTGTGTAATAGATAATATTTTGGTGGTGGTGAGAAGCAAGGAGGAATGTGACAAATGCTATCTAACTTTTTTGATGTCTTGGACATCTGCACCTTGCCCACTCACAATCGTAAATGACAGAGATGTAAGGCAGGGGTCTCCAAATCCAGCCCTGGAGGGCCACAAACCAGTCAGGTTGGCAGGATATCTCCAATGCATATATATCTCATGCATATTTATTAGGGATATCCTGAAAACCTGCAGGATTGTGGACCACCAGGACTGGAATTGAGTAGCTCTGCCATACACTAACTTTTAGTAAACATGCCTCTTAATGAGTATATGGATAAAGAAAGACTAAAAGGTTTCTACATTACTATAATCCAGTACCAACCGCCAGGCACATTAGGAACTACTACAAACACTGCCCATTTAGAACCCATAGCAAACCCGCCATATCCTAACAGCACTACCAGGACTCACAAAGCACCATACCCTAACTATCAAAAGGCAACACTGCAAATATTAAACCAATACATTTCAGAGAACAACAATACATGACCTACTGGGGAAAGAACAAGTGGCAATGTCAAATAGGAATTATATAAACAGAATACCTCAGCTCAGTTACACATGCACAACATAGACCATCACCAAACAAGGAATCACAATTTAGAAACAGGAAGACAATAATTAAACTGGGAACCCCAAAAGCCAAACTTGGAATATACAACAACACTGTAGAAATAAAACTATAAATTAATTTCCTCTTGTACTAAACAAAGCGCAAAAATTAATGATGCACATTTCCCAGAGCTGACATATTCCAGTTAATAAATTCAAAATAAAGAGATATTTTTCTACCTTTTGTGCATTTTTTTTCAGTTGCAATTGTTCCAGCCACTTTCTTCTGGTTTCTTCGTGTCTTCTGCTAACTCTCCATCTGCTGTCCATTTGTCCTTTCTTCTGTCTTCTTGGGTTTTTTTTTTCCATTCTCTCTCTACATCTGCTTTAACATACTAATCTTTCTCCTTTTGCTCTTTCCTCATTCCTATTTCATCTACTCAAACTTTACCCCTCCATCCTCAATCCCCACTTACTCTCCCAATACCCGGCCAATTGTAGATTTTTTATCCCTCCCACACAAAATATTTTTCCCCTCTCCATTTTACTCTCCCAGCACCATCCCATTCTAATCCTCCCCCAACACCAGCTCCCTTCTAGTTCCAGCCTCACCCAGCATCCATTCCCTTCTAGTCCCTGCATCAGCCCATTTCCAGTCCTAGCCCCCCATTAGCCCATTTCCAGTCCTAGCCCCTCCCATCAACCCAATACCAGTCCTAGCCCCCCCATCAACCCACTTCCAGTCCTAACCCCCCATCACCCCATTTTCAGTTTAAGCCCCCCCTATAACCCATTACCAGTCCTAACCCCCCATCAGCCCACTTCCAGTCCTAACTCCCATCAACCCATTTCCAGTCCTAGCCCCCCATTAGCCCATTTCCAGTCCTAGCCCCCCCATCAGCCCACAGTCCATTACCAGTCCTAACCCCATCAGCCCACCTCACGTCCTCACCCCTCCCCATCAGCCCATTTCCTGTCCTTGCCCCCCACCATAGTCCATTATCAGTCATAACCCCCCATAGCCCATTATCAGACAGCCCCCATCAGCCAACAGCCCATTACCAGTCTTAACCCCCCCATAGCCCATTGCCAGTCCTAACCCCCCCATCAGCCCACAGTCCATTACCAGTCCTAACCCCATCAGCCCACCTCAAGCCCTAACCCCTTCCCATCAGCCCATTTCCTGTCCTAGCCCCCCATAGCCCAGGACCAGTCCTAACTCCATCAGCCCACCGTCAGTCGTAATCCCCCCACCCATTACCCGTCATAGCCCCCCTTAGAACACTCCCAGTCCTAATCCCACCAGCCCATTTCCAGTCCTAATCCCCATCACCCAATTTTTAGTTTAAGCCCCCCCATAGCCCATTACCAGTCCTAAGCCCCCATCAACCCACTTCCAGTCCTAATCCCATCAGCCCATATAGACTTAGCTCCCCCATAGCCCATAGCCCCCCCATAGCCCATCACCACTCCTAACCCCCCCATAGCCCATTACCAGTCCTAACCCCCCCAACAGCCCACAGCCATTACCACTCCTAACCCCCCCAACCCATCACCAGTCCTAACCCCCCCAACAGCCCACAGCCATTACCACTCCTAACCCCCCCCCAGCCCATCACCAGTCCTAACCCCCCAGCAGCCCACAGCCATTACCACTCCTAACCCCCCCAGCCCATCACCACTCCTAACCCCCCCAACAGCCCACAGCCATTACCACTCCTACCCCCCCCCAGCCCATCACCAGTCCTAACCCCCCAACAGCCCACAGCCATTACCATTCCTAACCCCCCCAGCCCATCACCAGTCCTAACCCCCCCAGCCCACCCCAGCCCCGCGAATTTTGTTTACAAAAAGAGCTGTCGCTGCCTCTGCCGGGGCCGGGGCCGCCGCGGCAGAATCGAGTGTGCCGCGGGGCCCCCCCTGCCCAGCAGAGCCTGCCCTCCCCAGTATCACCTCTCTCAGCTGCCTCCCTCCAGTCACACGCGCCGGCTTTCAGAGCGCGAGGGAAGAGTTTGTCCCTCGCTGCTCTGTTTAAGCCCGCGGGGGCTGATGGGACTTCCCATCAGCCCCCGCGGGCTTAACAGAGCAGCGAGGGAGAAACTCACCTCGCGCTCTGAAAGCCGGCGCGTGTGACTGGAGGGAGGCAGCTGAGACTCGAGAGGTGATACCGGGGAGGGCAGGCCAGGCTCTGCTGGGCAGGGGGGGCCCCGCGGCACACTCGATTCTGTCGCTGCGGCCCCGGCCCCGGCAGAGGCAGCGACAGCTTTTTTTTTTTTTTTTTAATTTTAATGATGGATCAGAATGTTTTTTGCGCGGGGCCCCCTGAAACGCGGGGCCCTGTGCAAAAAACATTCCCGGTGGGCCCTTGCCAGCTGTGGGCCCTACGCCACGGCGTACGTGGCGTATAGGCAAATCCGGCCCTGGTCCCAGCCATTACCCTATACCCTGTGCAGATGCATCCTGCCCATGCCACCCTGTCCGGGCCTTACCCACAGTACCTTGCTCCTCATTATGCACATTGGCAGGCTAACACTGGAAACAGTGCAAGCAGTGTGGGTTCAGTAAGGTGTAGGCAGCCACAACACACTGGATAGATAGACACACACTCCCACATCTATGCCAGCATTGTGCAAATATAGAGGTTTGTGGCAGCCCTGGCTGCCACACCAGTCCTAGGCACAGTGCAGGCATTGCTATGGTACGCAAAACTGTTGGGGTCACTCCCCAGGGTGGTAAATACTGTCAGAATCAATAATTGAAACACACTCCACAGATATCAGAAAGGTTGCTATGATGAATCTCTATCAACAAATCGTGTTTAACTTAGGATTTGTTAGCTGACATTAATCATAGCAACCTTTTGATATATGTGGAACGTGTTCCCAAGGTTAGGACGACATTGCTAAGGTATACAGGTGCCATTATTGGGAGATGTTGCTCCGCGCAGAGCCCAACAGCCTAACTCTCCATGAGGCATTGGATAGTGGAGCCTGTGGGTGTGGGTGTTTGTACCCCTGTTGGCCTCTGCTCTAGGGCTGAGTTTCCCAACTCCGGTCCTGGTGGGCCAAACACTGAGATACATTTGCATACAATGAGGGTGGCGCGTACAAATGCAGCACAGGCATATTTATTAGGGAGAGCATGAAACCTGAATGGTGTTTGGCCCTCCAGGGCTGCAGTTGGGAAACTCTGCTCTAGGGATTGCAGCACATGTTTATGGTGTCTGTGCTCTGTAGGGTAAAATATAGGCGTTTCAGGCATGTTTATTTTATCTGCAATAAAGGTTCCATCTTTATTCCTGGGTAAAATATGGGGACAGGGTTGGCAGGAGCCACAGCTGAGACTTGACTTGTGACCTTCTGCTCTTGAACACACTGGCTGTGTGTACTGCACCAAACTGTTGCTACAGGGGCAGATCATTCCCTGGGGATACCATGACTGTTCATCAGACAGACCTTGTCTGTTGCAGTGCACGGCACCCACCTAAACGGGGCTTGGCCGTGGTCTGGTGTGGGCAGATGCCACTGCCCCCTCCACCACCAGCACCCCTCTGCCACCATGCTGACATGCCCTTATGCCGGTGGTGTTGGTGGTGCACAGTCCCAGGCCATCCAGTGTGCCGGTAGGCAGCTGCCTATGGTGTGGGTTCTCGGGTAGGGGTGCCTACATGGACATGCGCAGTTCCCCCTGGCACCGCCTGCCAATGTTATGTGCCCTTGGGGGTACCTGCTGGGTAATATCCCCTGTGACACTGTGGGACACACACTCGTGCCCATGTTGGACCCTCATCAGTTGCTGTCTTGCTGCTTTACAGTTTCGGCATTCCTATGTGCCACCTAGGCATCTGCCTAGTCCGCACTGTGCCCCAGCTGGACCACAGCATGTGCCGCCTGCAGCCCCCTGTATCCCATTTACAGCATCAGTATGGTTGCCCTTTCCTACGTGCCCACTCTACTGTTGCTGCACATGTGCACGCCCTAACAAACCTGCCCACTATAAACGACAAAAACCCTGATCACCGCTATTTCAATGTGGGGTCATTTACTTTGTAGGGGGACAGAGCATAGGCCCTTCAAACATATCTTCCTTTTTACGCTTTGTCAGTAGTGTTGCTTTATGTTTATCATTAATATCACTATTGGCCAGCTTGCTTATGGGGATTTCAGATGTGGTTCTGGTCATTTTATAGGTTTATTTGCCTTTTTAGTTCCTGCACATGTATCACTACTATCACTTTTCTGGGTTTCCCTGCCTTTGCTGTAAATTCCCGACTGAAATGGTTTCTCTCTCCTGCAAATGTGCCTCTAGTGCGAGGTTTTCACTGGCACTAATTTTCAGACCTTCATTTCACGGCGTTAGTGTGCATGGAGTCTCTCCCTGCCCACTCTCCGCCCATTGACCCCTATCTCTGCCCTCTGGGGAGCCTTACTCCGCCCTTCAGACCCGGCTTTCACAGCGTTAGTATGCCTTAACGCTGCTGCCAACGTTATCGCAAGATGTTACATTATCACGCGATAACGTTACATATCACGCGATAACATCGGCGCTGCTACGTTAAGACGGTTTAGTAAACATACCCCTTAGCATGGCAGAGGGCTGTCTTTCGAAGTATACATGTATCCCATATTTCAGAATGACAACACATATACATACCTTGGAATAGTTCCCCATCTGCATTTATATTTACATTTCTTTAAGTCACATGCAACCCTAACTAATTTGTCTTTTGGATCGGGTTTAGTAGAGTGCTTCGTGGAAGAGATCCGCCTGTTTCCCTTCTAGAGATAAACTTTACTTCTGGAGGAAGGCTTCCTAATTAGTAACTGTTATACATACGCCTTTATAAAATCCACCACATACAGAAATAAAAAAACACTAGATAGTATAAATTGTGGTTATTTATAAAATCTCAGCATGCATGAGTGGGCGATGCCATTTATATGTGCATGACTCCCTATAATGCTGCTCTTTCTTGGTGCATGTACATGTGTAAAAGGTTTTTTTCTCTTGTATGTAGCATCATATATATATTTATTTAACAGGCAAAGGCGATTTACATGGAACAACAAACACAAATATTTTGTGATGACATATAACTAAGGGAAGTAAACTTGGAGCTAACAAAATGGGTATTTATAGATATTCAAGGAGTGTGGTTGGGGTTATAGTTTGTGTAGTTAAGTGATATTTTTATTTATTTATTTTATTTATTTATTTAAAGTCTTTTCTATCCCGCGCTCTTTAAAATCAGCTCGGTTTACAGTCAACAGCAAATTTGTACAGTGCAAGCAGTGCCCGTGCTGTACTTACAAAGAACAGGTTTTGTAACTTGATATCATATGGACCAAAGTGTTCAATAAACAGATGTGTTTTAATAGTTTCTTAAGATCTTAAGTTGACTGTGCTGATCTGATTGCTTCCAGAAGTGAGTTCCTTGTTGGGGCAAGCAGGGAAAAAGCTCTATTGCTTGTTTGCTGCACGGTCCTGGTCTTGAAGGGGGGAATGACTAGGGTTCTGATTTGCTCTATTAACTTTGTCTCCCAGGCAGGGAGCTGATGCATTATAGATGAGTTTATAGATGGTGGTTATGACCTTGTATTTTGTTTTTGTGCTATCGGTAGCCAGTTAAGGCCCTTTAGAGTTGGTGTGATGTGTTGCCTTCTTAAAGTTCCCATCAGGATTCTGGCAGCTGTATTCTGTACTAGTTGAAGTGTGTATAGTGCTTGTTTTGGTAGCCCTTGGTATAGTTGTTGTCGTAGTTGAGATGGGGAGTTATGATGGTCTGAAAAACTGTTCTGAATTCATTGTGTTGGAGTAATGGTCGTAAATGCTGGAGGGATTTGAGTTTCATGTAGGCTGTATTGGCTGATTTCTTGATGTGAGAGAGCATGCTGAGGTTATGGTTCAGAGTTATGGCGAGGTATTTGACCTCACTCTTTATTATGATCTCTGTTTTGGAGCATGAGTTTCTCTGGCGGTTTGAAGGAGGGGTCTTTGAAGGAGTGCCTCTGTCCTGCTGCTATTTACTGCTAAGTTAAGTTCTACGAGGCAGTCTGTGATGGCTGAAAGGCAATCAGAGATGATGGAGAAGTCTGGGATGTGGAAGGGCATGTAGAACATGATGTCATCAGCATATAGATGAAAATGCATTTTGAATTTCCTCAGTATATTGCAAAAAAGCTGTATGTAGATGTTGAATAGGAGGGCTGATAATGCTGAACTTTGCGGTATGCCCTGTTTTAGCCTGATATGTAATGACTGACTTTTATTTGTAGCATTCTATTAGTGAGTTAAGAGGTGAACCAATTTATTGTATTCTTATGGAGACCTATGTCACTGAGCCTTGTAAGTAGTGTGTTGTGTGATAGTGAATCAAATGTGGCACTGATGTCCAGAAAGATCATAATAAATTCTCGATGTGGCTTGTCTATACCCCTGATTAATGTTTTGAAGAGAGCTGTGAGTAGGGTGTCTACACAATGTTGAGGGTGGAAACCATGTTGTTTTGGATCAAGGGGAGCATGGGTATCAATGTGTTCTTGAAGTTAACGCTATACAGCCTTTTCAATTATCTTGGAGAGGAATGGAATACTGGCAATTGGTCAATAAGAGCTAAGATCGATCTGATCCATTGATGAATTTTTTAGGATGGGTCATATTGATACCTGTCTCAGGGCAGAAGGTAAGTGTCCCTGTGATGGGGAGGAGTTGACAATCTTCAGAATAACTGATGTGAATTCAGACTGGAGGGATTTTATCCAGGAGACTGGGCAGGGATCCAGTGGGTGAGGTAGTGGTATTGATGCTTCTGATAATGTCGGTGTTGATGTGCAGAGGGTGTGCAGAGGATGCAATTACCTTGCAGCCCAGCTAGAGGGAGCAGGAACAAAACTACTGAGGCTGAGTTAACACACCCAGCCACTGATTATGTAAGAGCTAATCAGCTGCACCTGACGATAAGCCCGGGAAACTCAAAGGTAGAATGCCTTTATAAGAGAAAGGCAAAATGCAATGTGTGCCTTCAAGTCAGCCCTGACTTCTGGCGACCCAGAAGAGAAAGGCAGTCCAGAGGAAAGAAGGCCAGCAGAAGGAACCAGTCCAGAGGAAAGCAGGCCAGAAGGAACCAGTTCAGAGGGAACCCGTCCAGAGGGAAGCAGTCTGGAGGAAAGCAGTCCAGAGAGGGACAGTCCAGAGAGAGACTGCCAGGAGAAGCACTTCAGTTGGAAGGAGTGATACTTCCAGCCCAAGCAGCGTAGCTGGATCAAACAGAACGCCCAGAACAGTAAGTGCTGGAAAAGGAGCAGAGAAAGTCAGAAAGAAAGGCAGCTCAAGGAGAGTCAGTCTGGAAAGAGACTCGGTAGCAGAGGACCACAGAGGCAAAGAGCTTGGGAGGAGAAAGCCATGCTTTGAGAGAGGCCCACGCTCACCGGAGGAGTCTGAATCAGGATTAAGAGGTACAAGAAGGAAAGGTTCTGATAGCAGAGCTACCTTTACCCAGAAGCAAGGAAATCCGGATTCCTCACCGGGTTTTCCTGAACTACAGAAAGGTAAAGCACTGCTCAGAAGGTTCCAAGAGAAAGCCTGTCTCCAGAGAGAGGTGCCTCAGAGAGAAAGCTCCAGTTATACCGGCTACAGGAGGAAGCCCAGGTATGGTGCCACTTCATTTATAAAAGAAAGTTTATCTCCTAGAAGCTCTGCTGAAACAGATGCTCAGTGGGGGAAAAAAGGAAACAAGTCAGAGTTTTACAACCCAGTATCTAAGGGCAGAAGAACAGGCCATGTACGTTTGAGAGCCTTAGAACAGCCCTATTTGAAGCAAGCAAACAGAGACAAAGTCTGGGAAAGTATAGCAGCAAGGGAAACATCCAATTCAGAGGGAGAGGCCAGTGACCCAGAGTCCATGGAAATAGACCTAGAGAATCCTATTCCCATGCCTCCAGATGAATTAATGGACTGTACCTTGTGTATTGCTAGTAGCCTTGAGTCATTAGCAGAACTGTGAATTGAGCAGACCTTTTTGCATTGAGAATGCTCATGTTTTGTGCTAAGTGCCAGGGAATTGTTTTGCTTATTTAAGTTGCTCTGAAGTAAGAGAATCTTTCAGTTAATCTCTCCAATCAACTGTGAAACTTGTAACAGTTTTTCTTCTTGCTTATGTTTGCTGGAACCCCGAAAGAAAGGACTTTCTTTATTTCTGTGCCTTACTGAGCCTTTGCGTTAAAGGGGAAATAAAAGCCTTAATACCCTCTATTTGGCTTATTCAATTTGTTCAGACAAGGAGCTGGACTACAAAGACCAACCTGCACTTGGCCTTAAAGAGCCCTTTCCTCCTTGAAACAATAAAAATGCTCAGCCTACCCTTACAGCCACTGGCCACCAATATATATATATAGTCGTCACCCTAGCCCAGGCCAAAGGCCTAAAGGCGCAGGGCTGCCAATCTTGGTCCTTAAATAAAGAATTATACTATTCTTGTCCACAGCTTGGACTTCTGGGACTTGTAGTTGTTTCTCCTTATTTAAAGACAGTAGTGTGAAACCGATGGTTTTTAAAGGCAAACAAGAAATTTATTTATCTTCCCCAAAGCACTAAGGCTCAATACAAACGTTAGGATTCTTCTCCAAGTAATAACATCAGGAAATTATACACAAACTAGAACTGAAACTGCTTCATAAGCCTTTTAACATGTGTAGCTGTTTTCATCAAACGTTCAGCAAACAAAACATAGCTTCTTCCTTCAAGCAAAGCAAAGTGTCCATTTTTATCTTCTGCTTCTTTAGTAATTCAAATACAAGTTGTGCATGTGTTCTTTTCATTAGAAGTGGTTCCTAGCATTAACACAGATAGGATAACTCACCCTGTTTCTTCAGTGCTTTCTTGGTTAAAGACTTTTTATCAGAAAGCTTTCAATCTGCCTTCTGGCACAATGAACAGTCCATTGCTAATTCCTCAGTTATAGAATCCTGCTCAGAACAGTCTACTTGCATCTCTTCCTGCTCTTCAGCATGTACGTCTGACTCTGAGCTTTCATGAACTGTTTCTGGCTTAATGCTTTGTAAAAGCTCCTGGAATTCTCTCCACAGGTGCTCTCCACAATAAGGAATGTTTGTACCTGGAATGTGAGGATTCCTGCTCTGGATCAACTGCCTCAGTTCCTCTAACCTGTTCAGCCCTGGTTCTTTCCACCCAGCTGGGTTCTGGTCACTTCTAGCTGTTTGTCCACCCACCTTTTGGCAGCTTGAACTCTTTGAGCTGGACCACGAACTGTTTGAACTGCAGCCTGACCCTCGTCAGCAATTCTCCTAGCCACACCTCGGCTGGCTTCAGGACTAACAGCATTCCTCCTGAAAGCTTGGCTTTCTTTTTGGCTGTTACTTTCACTGCTGAGCTCCTCACCAAAGTCTTCACTGTTCTCCCCGGTGATCTCCTTTCTGCTCCTAGGTGCTGGCTCTCTTCCTTTTCCTCCCCTGGGTTTATAAGGCTGTTTCTTAACTAGCGTACACTGCTTCCTACCTCAGGTGTTTTTCATTACTCCCCAAGCCTGCACTTAGGTTAGCAGAGCTTGGGTGTGGCCTGACTTCAGTGACTGCGTGTTTTCTTCCTTTACCTGCACTCTGAAAGCTGTGAATTCTCTGCCTGTCTCTCTCCTTAAAGGTATATTTACAATTTTCCTCTATTTCCATAGGCTCAGCAGAGCTCTCCTCATCACAATATATATATATTTTATAAAGGGCTCAGTGAGAGCTGAATCTTTTATAAAATACTTGCATAAATGTCCAGCCATTTAGCTACCAACACAACCTATGTCAAGGTATCTTCCCTATCTCCTCTCACCCTGCTCCATTATGTTATGCTACAATATGAAAAACATCTTCTGTAGGTCAGTATGTAAGAAAAAATACAACTTTCACATGTCACTAGAACAGTGGGTCACAGCCTTTTTTATTCTATGGCATACTTGTAAGTTTGCTAAATACTCATTGCAAACCATTCCAAATTCTGCAAGATTTTTATACCCTCCTCTCTCCACTGGCAGAAGGTGAGTAGCACCGTTTACTTGGGTTCACTTCAGTTCAGTTTATGGTTAAATCAAAATGCATGTAAAACCACTGGCGCATGGAGACACACATGTTAGGTCCATAAACATTGTACAGATGTTTTCAGTTTTTCATTCTTATAATTGATACACATTCTTCCTTCTCTCCTCCCCAAGCCAAAACCAGAACTAGGCATCTATAACCCTATTAAGCCTTTTTTGTGGACATGACTTCTGACTTTTCTAAGTTTAATTTAACCCCCAAAAAGCTCCCAAAATCTTGAAATAACTGCATCAAACCCAATAAGGATTTTGTCAAGTCCATAAGATATACCGACAAATCACCCACAAAGGCTGCAACCCAGAAATCCACCAGACCCAGTTTTATCCTCTTAATATTCACTGCTCCAATCCTACACAAAAGAGGCTCTAGGGTAAGCAAGAATAGCAAAGGGAACAGCAGGCACCCCTGCATGGCAACACATTGAATATTAAACACCTTCATGTGACACTCTTGAAATACTGCAGCTCTTGGGACTGAATACAAGAGCTGTAGTACTTATAAGTATTGCCCTGGACCAAAAACAGATACTGCCAATTCATGCGGTCAAAAGCCTTTTCAGCATCAAAACTAATGAACAACGAGAGAATCGTTTAGCAGGGCAATGATCAACTGACACAAATATTTTAGGCATGTTATTTATTGTACACCTCCCCTTCACAAATCTCACTTGCAATTCATGAATCAAGGAGGGTAAAATCAGCGCTAGGTGATCTGCCAGGATTTTGACCAATTTTTTTAATCCACATTTAATAACAAGATTGGATGGTGTGACTGCAGATATAAGGGCAGGGCCAGTACAAGGAAATGAGGCACCCTAGGCGAGACTCATCCCTTGTGCCACTGCCTCCCCCCCTTCATTGCCCACTGCCACCAGTACTACCTCTCTTTGGGACCAACAACAGCAGCAATAGTGCTCCGGTGCCATGGGGCTGCTTGCTTCCACCAGTCTCCCATGCCCAGTGTCAACTACCTGAGCAAACAAAGTTGGCATCGAGAGTTGGAGAGGAGCAGAAGCAATATGGCTGAATGAGTAATTACGCTTTATTTGCAAAAAAAAAAACAACAACAACTAAGCATGAGCTCATATCTTCAATTCTTTTCTCTTTATAATTTTCTATAATATTGAGAGCCCATACATCCATCAGCTAGCCGTTCACCGCAAAGCCATCACAGAGAAGATGAAACAGTACCACACAGACACCCTGAAACGCTCACTAAATAAACCCCACAATCTGTTTAACCTTGTCAAGTCTCTATTCAAGGAGCCAACACCTGAACACTAATGCGAAATCCACCCACAGGAGTTTGCTGCTTACCTACAATCCAAGTTATGCCAGACAAATAAACTTTCAATTGCTCTCTCCTCCACAGACCAGGTGTGTACAACATCTCTAATGTCTTTCTCTACCCCTTCCAAGAAGTGCACTGAAGACACCATCATGACCCTCAATACCACTACTGCACAAACAGATCCTTGTCCGGCTTTCTGGATAAAGGAACTGCGCAGTGATCTCAGTCCGATAATAACCAAAATAATGAACCTATCCTTCACAAGCGGTTATTTCCCATCTGCCCTCAAGCACACGTCGATCAGACCGCTGCTAAAAAATAGTAAGCTAGACCCTCAAAAGGTAGACTCTTACAAACCCATCTTAAGTATACCTTTTCTCGCAAAGTTAATCGAAAAAGAGGTGCAAAGGCAGTTACAAGACCACATCGACTCTGCTGCTCCACTAGACCCATGCCAACATGGATTCAGGGAGTCACATGGAGTGGAAATACTCCTTACCACCCTTTTCAATAATATAATTACTGGCATTGACAGCATCCGTCAGGGGTTTGCACTCATTTCCTAGACATTGCTGCAGCATTCGACTCGGTAAACCATGAGCTTCTCCTAGGGTGGCTAAAAGAGAAGGGCATCTGTGGAACAGCACTTGAATGGTGCAGATCATACTTGTCAGGTAGATGGCAGCACGTTCGATCAGGTGGAGCAACATCAGAACTGTTTCATCAAGGTCAAGGAGTGCCACAGGGATCCTCCCTATCGGCCTTGATGTTCAACATATACATGCAACCCATTTGCAATATCATCCGGTCTTTCAATGTCAGTTGTATGATATATGCTGATGATGTTCTGCTCTATATGCCGTTCTCCATAGATCAAGTTGACCTCTCCCCTTTGACCAACTGCTTCAATGCCAATGGGGGAGGAGTGGTCTAGTGGGGAGGAGTGGTCTAGTGGTCAGGACAAGGTACTTCAGGCTGGAGGGCCGGGGGTTCAAGTCCCACCTGGGGACAGCAATCTCAGGTTGGAGGGACTGGGGATTTCTAGTCCTATAGGCACTCCTTGTGGTCTTGGGCAAGCCACTTAACCCTCCACTGCCCATGTTCCCTGTAAGTATTAACGTATGTGTGTCATATCCCCTCGTATTAATTGTATCCCCCAATTGACTGCTTTGACCTGGTGAAAAGCAGGATATAAATACAGCTAAATAAATAAAATATCTTAATGGCTCCTGTCACAAAACCTTCGAATTCAGCATAAGAAAACGGAGGTGCTCTTCATTACGAGGAACCCAAACTTCAACCCACCCCAATACTTGAAGGTGAAAGATGCCGATCTACAAGCAAAACCCACAATTCAGTACCTTGGTGTTACATTAGATCAAAACCTTGACATGAAGGCAGACATAGCTAACACTGTAAGAGCAATCTATTACAAGATCCGTTCACTCAGACATCTGCGCCACCTGCTTGAACCAGAAGATTTCCGGACAATTTACCAGGCTCTGATCATACCACATTTTGATTACGCCAACACCATATTACAAGGTCTCCCCCAATCCACTCTGAACCCCTTACAGCTCGCTATGAATAGTGCAGCGAGGGTTCTCCATGGCTCTTCTAAGAGAGACCATGTGACGCCCCTTCTAAAGCAGTTACACTGTGTGACATGGAAGCCTATACAGAGCCTATGATAACAGATGAAGAAGGGAAATTTACCTTAAAACCTGTTAGGCAGCCAGCACACACAGCTCAGAAGGAGCAAAGAAACAGTGGAATAGGATTACCACACCCAAGCCATGACGCAGCAAGAAGTTTAGGATCTGATTATCACCTGTCCAGGAAAGCACAGGGAACGTGTAGTGGAGAGGGAGATAAAAGCTGCTGGGTAGATCCAGCAGAGGTCAGTGTGATCAGCAGCAGTGCAGGAAGCAGAGGTCACAGAGAGAGAAGCCTGCTGAATCCAGGAAGCAGTGGGAGTAGCCTTGGAACAGGAAGCAGCAAGGGAAAGGCTTCAGAAGAATGTGGCCATCGAAGTGCTCAGAGTGCTAGCAACTGGAGGTCTGAGGTGGAGCCTGCTTACAGCCAAGAGGTAGAAGCTATAACTCCAGAGAGGAGAGACCAAGCTGAGGTCAGAAAGCTGTCCAGACTGGGAGAGCAGGGGAGTCCATAGTCCTCATTACCAGAAAGAAGACCTCACCATTTATACAGGTGGGAACCAAGCTTTATCAAAGGGAAAGCTAAAAAGTCTGTGTGTACCAGAGAGTCAGAGCAGTGCACAGAGCATGAATTAACTACAGGAAGATATAAAACAATTCCTAGCCATTGGAGGTTAGAGGAGGAGAGCCAGAGAGGACATACTGCAGTAACAGGTATTCCAAAACCTACTTGCTTAGAACTGTACCCTTGCAGTCCAACTGAATCCTCAGAGAGAGGTTTGTACAGAAACAGCTATGAGGATTTAAACCCAAGTGTAACACAGGGTGAATGCGAGCTGATGCAGTGGGAAAGTAATAACGATATTCCTGAATGTGCTCCCATGGACTGTACGTTATGCATGTCGGATGATGTTGAATCCTTGCGCTGAAGACCTGTAAGCTACAAAGAAAAAGAACATATTTTTCTTTGGAAGTACTGTTTTTGTTTCCAAGTTTTGTTGTACCAAAAGATATCCTTGAGGGGAAGGGGAATAAAGCCCTTATCTTTGTTTTGCCTTAACACTCGACTGAAGACTATTTTGTTCTGCAAGATAGGAGGCAACTATAACCCCGGGGCCCTAGGCGAAGGCCTATACAGGACCTGTGGGGTCACAACTGGCTTCCTATACATGCCAGGATCCTCTTCAAGACAGTGCTGCTGACTTTCAAAGCGGTCAATAATCTCTCCTCCTCTTCACTAACTGACCTTATCCAATCAGTCCCTAATAGACCAAGAAGATCCACAGCGATAAATATGCTAACAATGCCAATACATATGGAAGGAGTTGGTTTGAATTCTCCCACCACACAAATGCAAAACGCAACCACACATCCCACTCCCATCTTCTTAGCATTCCCCTTCAAGTCATCAACAAAGCCCAATCTGAGAAACCCCATCGATAACGCCTCCTAAAATGTGCATTGATAAATGCCAGATCCATACGATCAAAATGACCCGTAGTCATGGACTTGATTCCTCAATACAAGCTCGACATCCTGATGGTTACAGAATCATGGCTATCTGACAGCGACAACATCCTCCTAAACCAGATGCTGACTCCTGGATTCGACCTCTACACATGCCACAGATCCACTCAAAAAGGAGGCGGAACGCTCATCCTTGCTAAAACAGATCTTAACTTCAAGCTATGCAACTCCTCCAGCTCAACCCACCTTGACTCCCTCACTATATCCAATGATCTCTGCTCAATCAACCTGCTTTATCGAGCACCATCCCCATTACCGGATGACCTTCCAACAATAATTGAGCTTGCATGCGCAACATCCACATCACGCTCTCCAAATTGGGTAGTTGGCGACTTCAACCTCCCTTCTCTTCATGACAGCCATTCAGAAGCATTTCTAGACGCACTAGAGGATCTAGGTTACAAACAATATGTCGACTCTCCCACCCACACTAAAGGAGGCAAACTAGACCTCATCTTCGCACCTCATTCCAAAACCTTAACACACCAAGCCCTTCAACTATCGGTTATACCAGTACCTTGGTCTGATCACAATCTTATTCAATTCAATATACCCACCTTTACCTCACATGTGAGTCAAATACCATCTAACTCACCCGGAACCCATGCAGTCCGTTTTCAACCTCTCAACCGCGACAAAGTCCTAGATAACCTCCATCCACTCTTGACCAACACTACCCTCAACTTAGATGACCTGGTATCCAAATGGGACGAGAACCTCAGAGCCGCCTCATGTCCAGTGCACATGGATAAGAAAATAAGAAAACGAGATCACGCACCATGGTTCTCTGCTGACCTTCGTACATCCCTCATTCATCTACGCAAACTTGAAAGACAGTGGCGCCAAACCCACTCACCAGAAGCCCTTGAAACATATAACTCACACCTAGCTACCCACTGTGAAAAGGTAACATTGAGCAGGAAACTATACCACACAAACCTACTGAAGCGCTCCATCAATAAACCTCATGCTCTATTCAACTTAGTAAGATCCATAACAAGAGAGCCAATTTCAGACCAACCTGCAACACCTCGGCCACAGGACTACGCAAACTACCTGCAATCAAAAATGATTAAGTCCAGCACATGCATAAATACCATCAACCCCATTATATCACCTAAGGAATCTCATATAACTCCATTTTGCAACTTCAATACTATATCATCTAGTGAAATTGAGAGAATTATTGCCTCCATCAATCCTAGCACGGCACCTAACGACCCATGCCCAGCTAACTGGATCAAAGATCTGCGACATGATCTAAGCCAAATCCTATGCAAAATTCTGAACCAATCCTTCCTAACAGGCTCATTCCCCCAGAGTCTTAAACACACCTCTATCAAGCCCCTACTAAAAAACAGTAAGCTTGATCCATCCAAAGTTGAATCATTTAGGCCAATCTCAAGCATCCCCCAGCTTGCAAAAATCATTGAGAAAGCTGCCCAACAACAACTCCAGCATCACATTGACACAGAAGCACCCCTAGACAAATCACAACATGGATTCAGAGAAGCACATGGAGTCGACACAATCCTTACAACCCTATTCAACGATCTGATCACAGGAATAAACAACATCAAACAAGGATTTGTTCTCATCTTTTTAGACATTTCTGCTGCCTTCGATTCTGTAAACCACGATATACTAATTCAACGTCTGAGAGAGAAGGGGATTCGAAGCACAGCACTGGAATGGTGTAGATCCTACCTTTCCAACAGGTGGCAACAAGTTAAAACAGGCCAGAAATCCTCAGAGCCGTTCCTACAGTCTCAAGGCGTACCACAAGGATCTTCACTATCGGCGTTAATGTTCAATATTTATATGCAGCCGATTTGTGAATTGATCAGATCCTTCAACGTGCAATGCTTGGCATACGCTGATGACATCCTCATATACATGCCGTTCAAAACTGACCAACCAGTGTTTACTCCAATAACCAACTGTTTCGGAGCAGTAGCTGAATGGTTGCTGACTCAAAACCTAAGAATAAATCATAGCAAAACTGATGTCCTATTTGTTACAAGGAATCTTAAGTTTGTACCTCCGCCGTCACTGCTGGTCAACAACACAGAACTGACGTCCAAACCCACGATCAGATACCTCGGCATAACATTAGATCAACACCTGGACATGACAATGCACGTGAAGAATGTGACAAAGAACATATACCATAAGATCAGAACACTACGCCACCTCCGTCCACTACTAGACTATACTGATTACCGGTCAACCTTCCAGGCACTAGTCCTGCCACATCTAGATTTTGCAAACATCATCCTCCACGGGCTCCCTCAATCAACCTTAAACCCACTACGTCTGGCTATGAATACAGCTGCTAGAGTCCTCTCTGGGTCACCAAGGTCTGCTCATATAACGCCTATCATGAAAGACCTACACTGGCTACCACTACAAGCCAGACTCTCATACAAGTCACTAGTTTTGACCTTCAAAGCCATGAATATCTACCCACCAACACCAATCAGAAAACTAATCCACAACACCCCTGAAAATAGAAACAGAAGGACTACAACTATGAACACTTTAATAGTTCCTAAGATGATGACTTCATGTACTAAAGCCACATCAAACAGAGCTTTTTCATTGTTTGCACCCAGGAATTGGAATAAACTTCCCCACGAAATCCGCGGCATCAAAAGTCTATTACAATTCCGCAAAGCCGTAAAGCATCACTTATTCACAAAATACTACCCAGAAGTGTCCATGGACACTCACACAGCCAACAGGCCTCCCACACACCAAACACCCTAGCACTTTAATCCAACCAGAAAACGGTTAGTCCCCACGAAAATCTACCTTACTACTATAGACTCATCCTACCCATGAATACATGTTCAATATTCACTCGAGTTTAAATATGGTACATAATTAAAGCATATAAATAGCATATTGTTCATTGTACATAGTTATCCCTGTTATTCCATGTTTTATATTCCCTTGTTCTCTGTAAACTCGATGTTACCTGTACACATTGCAGTATATTTTGTTCGATGTACACCGCGCTGATTTTAATAGCGCGGTATATAAGAGATGTTAAATAAATAAATAAATAAATAAGAGAATTAACAAGATGCACCTCGACAACTGCAAACAGGGCCTTCAGACTCTGCGCCCCAAGATTCTGGAACTCCTTACCAACAAACATCAGAGCAATCACTTACCTAATCCAGTTTAGGAAGGCCCTTAAACACTTCATTTTCCTCAAGTACTTCCCAGAGAACAATGAATCACATCCCCACGCAACTACTTACAACGGTACCAACACACCCTGTCAGGCAGGCGACCACATCAAGAAAGGGGTCCTTGACCATTGAATATCATACTATGTTTCTTTTCTATAACACTATGGTGTAAATAGTTTCATTTTGTTATCCAAGTTGGTTCTCCTGTTATTTGTAAACTCAGACTTATGTACCCTGTCTGATTATTCTGTTCCATGTAAACCGCGCTGATGCTGAATAGTGCGGTATAGAAGAAATTATAAATAAATAAATAAAATAAATTGCCTAATTTTGTTATTGTTTCAGTTATTTCTATAATGAATGGCAATACCTCTTTTTTAATAATTAGTATTCTATATTTTTTTAATACAGTTAGTAATAGTTTTATATTTATTCCTTAAAACATCAGATGGCAAGCAGTCATGTTTAATGTACCTGTTGATATTCAACCAGAGCAGCAGTGTAGCGTCGATAAGCTTCACCCGTAGCAGTGATATTTCCACTTTCCTTTCCTGAGCCTTTCTTGACAAAAAGCATAATTTCATTCCTCCTATTATATAAAAATAATTTTAAAAAATTTATGTTGTGTGTTTGACTATGAATGAAAACATAATATTTAATTTATTTATCTAGTTTTATATACCGCATTATCTAATAGTCAAAGTGGTTTATAGTTAACCAAGTTTCAAACTACTACATGAAACATGAGGAGTTCAGCATTGGGGAGAGAAGAAAGAATTGAACAAATTAAACAGGATGGAGTCAGTACAGAGGGTGGCTACTAAAATGGTTAGTGGTCTTCATTATAAAGCATATGAGGACAGACTTAAGGATCTTAATATGTACACCTTAGAGGAAAGGCAGAATAGAGGTGATATGACTGAGACGTTAAATACCTCCGTGGCATAAATGCACAGGGGGAGAGCCTCTTTCGATTGAAAGCAAGTTCTGCTATGAGGGGACATGGGATGAGGGTGAAGGGGGATAGATTCAGGAGTGATATGCGGAAATATTTCTTTACGGAAAGAGTGGTGAATTCGTGGAATAGTCTCCCAGTGGAACTGGTAGCGATAAGGACAGTATCTGAATTCAGAAAAGCATGGGACAAACACAGAGAATCTCTAAAGGAAAAAAGGGGACTGTTGTAGTTGTTGATATGGAAGGACAGACGAAATAGACCATGTGGTCTTTTTCTGTCATCATTTTTCTATGTTTCTAAACAAATTATACAGAATGCAAGAACTAGGCACTTCTTAGAAAGACTGGCATCAAATTTTGTGCAGTGGGGTGGGTGGGCTGCTATTGAGACACCTCTGACCCAGTATTCAAGGCAATTATCCAGAGAGTAGAGCATGGTATCTGGATAACTACCACTTAGAAAGATATTTGGATAGTGATGCAGAAGTCCATGGGCATAGTGGGGACAGAATTAAATATTATCTGGATAGCAGCGATTTACATCACAATAACTATTCGCATAACTTATGACAGAAAAAAACACTGTTCTAAGTTCTATGTAGATAGGTCAACCAGATAGCAAGTGCATATTGCCTCTTTCCAGATGGTGGAAAGAGATTGGGTACACTGGTTCCATTGAAACTTGCGATCCTATTGAGGCTTTCTCATTTTTAGTTGTGCAAAGGGAACCATGTGTATGACAGCAGCCATATGAGCCAGCATTTGAAAGTAGTCCTTGGCTGTGTTGGTCTTGGAAGACTGAAGATTGAAGGACATGACACAGCAAGGTTACAATCTGATAGCAAAAAAGCTTTTGCTTGTACTGTGTTCAAAATCACACCTATGGAGCAAGGAGCGATGGCTACAGACACTCTAACCACCTTCCAAGGCAGACTAGATGGACCATACTTGTCTTTATCTGCCATCATATACTGTTACTATATATGAATGAAATTTTGTTCATAGGGTACAAAGTTGACTTCTGGAAATTTATGATGAAGCCTAGACTTCTCCCCACTCCCTTGGAACACCAATCACAGCTGCAGGCTCTGATTTAAACTACCAGCGCGCCACAGGTTTGCCCATGCCTGAGGGCCTTGCCAGAGGACCCGCTCGCATGATCCTTAGGCATGGACCGTAATCAGCTCCGTTGGAAACCGGCAACAACTAGGACCTCTACACAGTAGAAACCACCACCCTACCCTAACCCGCTCATTGCAAACCCCACTGCAGCGTCCTCTATCCTCTACAACTTCTCTCCATCCCGACTTCTACCTGCCAACTCCCAGCAGGCTCACGACTGCTGGATCCACAGATATCGATAAGCATCTCCCCCTCAGAGGTCTTATTACCAACCAAGAACATGACATTACCGCTACATATTATCAGCATCTTATGCCAACACTATAACCAACAGGGAGACTGAAACCCCTCCTCAGAGTTTCAACCAACATACAATTTTACTGTACTTCACCAGAAGAGCACTGAAGGACACGTATACTACCCCACTCTACATTTGGAAGACAAAAGGGGTCTGCTACTTCTGGAGAGAGATCTGCAATTGTAAGTATTAACTTCTGGGAATTTTTCTAAATCTTGGGGAAAAAGGAATTCTTTAGATTAAAGCTGATTAATCTGTGAACCCAGTGTATTTGTTAAATCAGTCAGGGCCTAGTAGCAGCAAAGAGCTTTAATTTAAATCAAATCAGAATATAACTTAGCATAAAGGGCAAAACAGGGTCAGTATTCTTTGACAATAAATTATTTCTAGAGACCTTTACAAAGAGGCCTTCTACATAGGGGGCAAGAGACATGTGAAATTTTTTAAATAGGCATCAAAGCCAGGTGGCAGATAAAAGGGCCATTTAGAAAGACTCCTTCTATCCACGCTTGCCAAGGACTGTGTTAATTACAAAGGAAATTGGTCACAGCTTACCTCAGAAGCACAGGCATAAGTTCAACCAGAGTTCTGGGGATGATTTCAATTACCCCAGTATCGACTGGGCCAGTGCTATGGCAGGACATGCTAGGGAGATAAAGTTTCTAGATGAAATAAATGACTGCTTCTGTGATTCTCAGTTTTGAAGGACTACAAAAGAGGAATGCTAGTTCTGGAGAGAGATCTGCAGCTGTAAATATTTACTTCTGGGATTTTTTCTAAATCTTGGGGAAAAAGGAATTCTTTAGATTAAAACTGATTAATCTGTGAACCCCGTGTATTTGTTAAATCAGTCAGGGCCTAGTAGCAGCAAACAGCTTTCAGTTTAATTTTAAAACACAGAAGAGAGCTTTCTGGGTAAATTTAGAACCCCTCTATCCAAGCAAGGGCTGTGGGACTCCCCCTGGAAATTGGTCACATATTACCTTAGAAGCACAGGACAGAGTACTCTGTAGCAGCCAGCTTTTCATAGGTCACTTTCCCTCCCTCCCTCACTCCTTCCCGAACACCCACCCACCCCTGGGATAATCGTAGCTTTATAGGTGCTTAAACCTTTTAAAGGAAAGGAGATGTCATATTCACTCTCAGGTGCAGCTGTTTATCCTCATCAGGCATACATTAAGGACCTGAGATTAATTAAGCTTCAGGTGAATAAAATACATTAAACGTATAAGGTATAGTTTTATTAGTATAAGTATCCCCAGCAACCCTTAGTAAGTAAAGAACTTAAATATCTAAACACAACCTTAAAACTAAAATGCAGACAGCAGTCCAGCAGTGAGATGGGGGCATTCTTTTGCACTGAGTGTCACATGTATGATTTTCTCCAAGTTGGTGAGGGGTCTTACATGTGCACTAGGTGCAAGCAGCTCTTTGCTCTCAGGGAACGAGTCCAATCTCTGGAGGCTAGAGTAGCAGACTTGGAGGACATAACAAAGACAGAGAGGTACATAGAAAAGACCTACAGGGATACAGTCCTGAGGTCCCACCTCCAATCTCGCAGCATCCCTGTTGCCATGGAGGAGAGAGCTCATGTGACAGGACAGCATCACTCTGGTGTGGCAGGAAGTGATCCTGTAGCTAGGACCTGTCCTACAGGTGATGTAAAACCCTCTCACACTGAGGAAATTTCTCCGGGGCCATGTACCCATGAGGGAAGGGTTAGGACAGCCGTTATAGTTGGTGATTCGATCATTAGGCATGTAGATAGCTGGGTGGCTGGTGGACGTGAGGATTGCCTGGTAACATGCCTGCTTGGTGCAAAGGTAGTGGACCTCACGCGCCACCTAGACATGGTCTTAGATAGTGCTGAGGAACAGTCTGCTGTCTTGGTACATGTCGGTACCAATGACATAGGAAAATGTGGTAGGGAGGTTCTGGAGACTAAAATTAGGCTTTTATGTAGGAAATTGAAATCCAGAACTTGCAGTGTTCTCTGAAATGCTTCCCGTTGCACGCGCAGGACCCAAAAGGCAGGCAGAGCTCCGGAGTCTCAATGCGTGGAGACGATGGTGCAAGGATGAGGGGTTTGGATTTGTTAGGAACTGGAGAACATTCTGGGGAAAGGAGAGGCTCTATCGAAGGGATGGGCTTCACCTTAACTGGGATGGAACCAGGCTGCTGGCATTAACCTTTAAAAAGGAGATAGAGCAGCTTTTAAACTAGGTAATAGGAGAGAGCCGACAGTCGCCCAAGAGCACATGGTTCAGAACATTGTATCCTTGAAGGATACTACCAAAAGAATGAAGTTACAGCATATCAGCAGAGAGGTTCCAATAAAGACAAAAGTAGCCCAAATGCCCTTGAGTACAGAGCAGACAGAGCTTAAAGATTCCAAATTACCACTGTCTACCGATAGCCAGATTAATATGAATAAAATACAGTATCTAAAATGCTTGTATGCAAATGCTAGAAGTCTAAAAAATAAGATGGAAGAGTTAGAATTTATAGCATTAAATGAGAAGTTAGATATGATTGGTATGTCAGAGACATGGTGGAAGGAGGACAACCAGTGGGACACTGTGATACCTGGGTACAAACTATATCGCAATGATAGAGCTGATCAAATTGGTGGAGGGGTTGCGCTCTGTTAGAGAGGGCATTGAGTCACAAAGGATTAAAGTTTTGCAGGAAACAAAATTTACTGTAGAATCTCTATGGATTGAAATTTCATGTAAAAGGGGGAAGGCGATAGCACTGGGGGTGTACTATCGACCGCCTGGCCAGAATGAACAAATGGATGATGAAATACTCAAAGAAATCAGAGAAGCTAACAAAAGTTACAGCATAGTAATAATAATGGATGATACCGAAGAGGGCTGTTTCGCTGGCTTGGTTTCCAAAATAAAGTTGTGCAAAACTCCCCATCTCCCTTCTTCACCAATACATCAAGAAATTCAATCTGGAACTTCTCAATATGCGCTGTAAATTGTATATTCTTCTTCAAAGAATTTAACCACGCTATAAAAAGCCTCAAACTTTCCCCCCGTAGACGTCCATAAGAAGAAAATATCATCCAGGAACCGCAACCAGAGTTTAACATGCTGGAATTCAGCCGCCCGATACATTTGCTGTTCTTCCATTGCTGCCAAATACAAAGTAGCAATGGAAGGGGCTACAGTGGCTCCCATAGCTATACCGTGACACTGTTGATAAAATTGATCATGATATCGAAAATAGTTCTTAGTTAAGACCAACCTAGTCATATCCAACAAAAAAGATTTTGGAATTCGAGCTGGTGCTGTAATAAAGGCCGAATCTAGCAAAGATATGTTTCTTCCTGGTGACTATTAGAATATAAAGCCACTATATCCAGAGTAACCAGCCAGGTGTCTTCTAATGGCTCAGAAAAAGTGGTCAGAATACTCAGAAAATGGGATGTATCCCGTAAATATGATTTTACCCCTTGAGCTTCCAGTTTTAAGAAAGTATCCACAAACTGAGATAGAGGTTCCAACACCGAGGCCCTACATGAAACAATAGGACGTCCAGGTGGAAAGGAAGTGGATTTATGTACCTTAGGTACTGTATAGAACACCGGAATATTAGAATATCGCTGATACAGGAAGAAAGCCTCCCTAGTAGTAATCCACCCCTTCTCTCGAGCGTCTTTTAACAGTGTTCTGTAATAATGGTGTAGGATCTCTCAAAGGTTTATAGTAATTAGTGTCATTTAATAAGGATAAAATTCCTTTATGATAAGAATCAAATGATTGCACTACTACTGCACCACCCATACCTGCTCTTCTTATAATGATATCCTTATTATTTGTTAATTCATTGATAGCCTGTCGTTGTACTTTAGACATATTAGAAAAACGCTGCATAAAGAATTGTTCTTTAAAAAGCAAATCTTTCAAAATTAAAGATTGATATGTCAAAATAGCCGGGTCTACCGTCGCCGGAGGAACCCATCGTGAGGGGGAAGACATAATGGACCCGTCTTGAGGAAACTCTTTATCTGCAAAAAACTGTATTATTCTCAATTTTCTAAAGAAATGAAAGAGTGCAACCCGTATTTTAAATGCATCATAGGGGATAGTAGGGACAAAGGATAGGCCCAAATTTAACAGTCCTAAGATGTTGAATTTTGGAGGTTTGGGATTATGGCTCAATAAGAAACAGCCAACATGGTTTTAGACAAGGAAGATCTTATCTTACTAATCTGTTGTGTTTTTTTGAAGATCTGAATAAACAGATAGAAAAAGGTGAGTCGGTTGATATACTGTATCTGGACTTTCAGAAAGCCTTTGACAAGGTCCCTCATCAGAAACTTTTGGCAAAAATAAAAAGTCATGGGATAGGAGGCAGTGTACTATTGTGGATCAGGAACTGGTTAAAAGGTAGAAAGCAGAGGGTAGGGCTAAATGGCCAATTTTCCCAATGGAAAAAGGTGAATAGTGGAGTACTGCAGGGATCTGTGCTGGGTCCGCTGCTTTTTGACATATTCATAAATGACCTGGAAAAGGAAATAATGAGTGAAGTTATCAAATTTGCAGATGACACAAAACTATTTAAAGTTAAAACCCATGAGGATTGTGGAAAATTTCAAGAGGATCTTGATAAATTAGAAGAGTGGGCATCCAAATGGGAGATGAAATTTAATGTTGACAAGTGCAAAGTTATGCACCTAGGAAAGAACAACCCAAACTATGGTTACACGATGCAAGGTTCAACATTAGGAACCACCACCCAGGAAAAAGATTTAGCATCATCGTGGATAACATGTTAAAACCCTCCGCCCAGTGTGCAGCAGCGGCCAAGAGAGCAAATAGAATACTAGGTATCATGAAAGGAATGGAAAATAAAATAAAGGATATTATAATACCTCTTTTTTTTTTTTTTTACCTTTTGTAGAGACTTCTCGCTTTCTTCCAACACAACCTTCTTGATGTTATTCCATAACTCTTCTGGAACTCTATCATTTGTATCTAAAGCAGCAAATCGATTTTGCAGGCAGTCTTTAAATTCCAGTGGTATATTCTCAAGGTCATATTTTGCTGCATTCATGAGTGGTTTGCTCTTTTTCAGCTTTAGCTTACTAGTAGTTGATGATCTGTACCACAGTCAGCTCCAGGTTTTGTCTTTGTTGATGTTATAGAGCTTTTCCATCGTTGACTTCCACAGATGTAGTCAATTAGATTTTTATACAATCCATTGGGTGAAGTCCATGTGTACAGTCGCCGCTTGTGTTGCTGGAAGAATGGCTATGAAAGACCTAGATAAGATTCTCAAGAGCAGAGATGTCTCTCTCCATACAAAGATTTGACTTGTTCAAGCCATGGTATTTTCAATAACATCATATAGATGTGAAAGCTGGACAGTGAAAAAAATAGACAGGAAGAAAATTGATGCTTTTGAATTATGGTGCTGGCGGCGAATACTGTGTATACCATGGACTGCCCGAAGAACAAACCAGTCTGTACTAGAGGAGATCAAACCTAAGCTTTCTTTAGAAGCTCAGATGACAAGACTTCGACTTTCATACTTTGAACACATCATGCAGAGAGAGAGATCATTAGAGAAAGACATCATGCTTGGCAAGATAGAAGGTCAAAGCAAAAGAGGAAGGCCAGCAATGAGATGGATCGATACAATAACAGCAGCTACGAGTACCAGTCTGTCAACAATAAGCCGCCTGACTGAAGACCGAACACAATTTAGGATAGCTATCCAGAGGGTCGCCATGAGTCAACTCCGACTCGACGGCACTTAACAACAACAACATAATACCTCTGTATCATTCCATGGTGTGACCGCACCTTGAATATTGTGTGCATTTCTGGTTGCTGTATCTTAAAAAGGATATAGGGTTATTAGAAAAGGTACAGAGAAGAGCCACCAAAATGGTTAAGGGGATGGAAGGATACCTCTATGAAGAGAGACTAAAAAGGTTAGGGCTCTTCAACCTGGAAAAGAGATATGATAGAGGTGTATAAATTAATGAATGTAGTGGAATGGATAAATGTAGATCAATTGTTTATGTCATCAGAATACAGAAAGACTAGGGGACATGCAATGAAGCTACAGGGTAAACTATTTAAAACTAGTAAGAGAAAATATTTTTTTCACTCAACGTGTAATCAAACTCTGGAATTAGTTACTGGAGGATGCAGTAAAAGCTGTTAGTGTAGATGGGTTTAAAAAAGGGTTGGACAAGTTCCTGGAGGAAAGGACCATAAACCATTATTAAAAGGGACCCAGGATATCACTGCATTATGGAACCTGTGTCTTTTGGGGAAACTGCTAGGTACTTATGACCTAGATTGGCCACTGTTGGAAACAGAATACTGGGCTTGATGGACCTTGGTCTGACCCAGTATGGCATATCTTATTGTATGTTCTTATGTCTTTAACCCTTTATACGCAATCCTTCTAGCCCTACTGATACTAGCTACCACCTCCAATATCTACCTACTCACCAATTACCTGCAAACATATGCACCCCAGACTTTCAACCTCTCATCCAACCCATATCATACTCATACCAGGCAAAGAAACTCTAACCACATGATACACATAACCACCTGCCCCCCACTAACAGAATCAACCCCTCATCCCACCAAAACAACACACATACTCAAATGCTCACTAACAAACACGCACTCTGTCAAGAACAAGATACAAACCATCAGAGACCTCCTCACAAGAAATGATCTCAATACACTCTGCATAACTGAATCTTGGCTATCCAAAACAAGACTCAGTATTAATGAACCAACTCACCCCTCGTGGATACAATCTCTTTCACTGCCAAAGATGAGGAGGAGTACTCATGCTAACCAAATCCCACACCTTCCACACCCAGTCCACTGAGAACATGAACGAAACAGACACCCTCACCATTACAAACCGCTTGCAATAAGCCTAACCTACAGATCACCATCCTCAGATGCTTTGGATCTAACAAGCATACTGGAAAACACAAATCGAGATTGCCATAACAAACAAAGACATCCTTCTCCTAGGTGACTTTAATCTTCCATCTATCCAGCAAAAAAACGCCACCTCTTTCCTAGAAGCCATGGCAGCCAAGAACTTCTGTCAAATCATACAAACTCCCACACACAACAAAGGCAATATATTTGATCTGATCTTCCTCAACAAACACTCAATCCAAACCCCCCCCCCACACACACACACATTCTGTACAAATTCTGCCATTTCCATAGCCTTATAAGTTTCTACCTACCACTCGACAGTCAAGTGAATCATCTACTTCCATAACAAATAAAAAGAAGATTCAAGCAATTCAACAAAGATGACTTCCTCAACAGCACCCTCCCCTCCCTTGATGAAGACACGAAAGATCTGGAAACCCAAATAGCAACATGGACCACCATCAATAAAGATTCAGCTTCATCAACACCCACACCCCTCAAAAACAACAAACTATCAAAAACTCCATGGTACACACCTGAACTCCGAAAAATCAAAACCTAACTACGAAAGCTTTAATGGAAATAGAGGAAATCCAGACACACCACGGATCGCAATCTCTACATGAATCTTCTAGAATACCGAACAACCACCGATAACGCCAAAACAAGTTACCACACCAAGCTGATCAACCGTCCCCTCAATTTACCAAAAGAACTGTTTGACCTAGTAAAACAACTAACAGACTCCCCCACCAAGACCACCCCAAACACATCCATCAACCCCCAGCAGCTAGCCAATTAGCTTCAATGCCAACCCAGTCTATATGACCCCCCACTGCCTCAATCTTCTGCCACCACTAAATGGTCTTCCTTTGACTGCACAGTAACAACCACATTGAATCCATCATCACCTCACTCAATACCATGAGATCCCCTCTGGACCCACGCCCAGTTACCTGGATAAAGGCAGATAAAAAAAGCTCAGCCGATGATCACAAAAATCACCCAAATGTCTCTAATCCAAGGACACATGCCTGACAGCCTAAAGATCTCATCCATATGTCCCACCCTAAAAAACCCCAATCTCAACCCAATAGAGCCAACTTCAAATAGGCCGATTGACAGCCTCCCCTTCATGGCCAAAATTATAGAAAAGACTGCCCACCAACAACTCCAAGATCACATTGACAACCACGCCCCACTGGATCCCCAACATCATGGATTCCACCCCCACCTTGGAGTCGAAACCCTCCTACTCTCCCTCATCAACCGACTTATTCAAAGTATGCAGAATACACAACAAGGCTTCATTTTACTCTTCCTTGACATCTCCGAGCTTTTGACACAGTAAACCATACCACCCTTCTCTGATGTCTACAATCCACTGGAATTCAAGACATGTTCTAAAATGGTTTCAATCCTACCTAACCAATCATCAACAACAAATCAAAATGGGTGCTATCACTTCCTCCCCCTACATTCACACCCAGGGTGTCCCACAAGGCTCCACACTCTCAGCGTTATTATTCAACATATACCTTGTCAGCAATGGTTTATGGTTTATGGTTTAGGCATTTGATATACCGCCCTTTACTTACGCATCAGAGCGGTTTTACATGTATACTAACAGGTACTTTTTATTCCCTTGTCCCCGCAGGGCTCACAATCTAAGTGTACCTTAGGCAATGGAGGGTTAAGTGGCTTGCCCAAGGCCACAAGGAGCAGCCATGGGACTAGAGACCCCAGTCCCTCCGGCCTGAGGTTACTTGTCCCCATGTGGGAATTGAACCCCCAGCCCTCCGGCCTGAGGTAACCTGTCCCAACCACTGAGCCACTCCTCCCTTGTCAGCAACACTTCCCTGGTGGCCAGTGGATGCCAGGGCAGGAGGGACACAAAAATATAAGGTTAAGATTGGAGAGTCTTCTAAAGGCCCAAATGGCTCTTGGTCCTTGTAGTTGCTTTAGCTCCAATCTTCAATGAAACAATCAAGCTGAGTGGTGGGAATTAATAAGGCTTTTATTTCTTTTTTTCACAGTGGTTCTAAATAGTGGGTTACAACTTTAAAGAAAATGTCCTTAATGCAGGTAGAAAACAAACTCAGGGTTCAAAGCAAAAACTGTTATACTTCACAGGAATGGAGGTGCTCAAACAAATAAAGAATGCTCTGCTGGCAATTCACCCAATCACAAGTCTGGCAGTGACTCTAAACTTTCAGAAATGCAAAGTGTACAGTCCATCTCTTGGTCAGACAAATCTCCTGACAGTTCCACTTGCATTGGCACGGTATCAGAAAGCTCTGATTCTATATCCCTGGTTTCTTGTAAAACACATTCAGGGGTTTTGTATATTTTCTGTAGCAGTTCCCAATATCCTTGGCCTAGCCTAGGGCGTCGGCCACTTGCTGTGTTAGGCTTTAAAGTACCCTCTTTCCTTAGAAGCTTTATAGCAGCTTTATCATAGCTTTTACCATTCACAACTTTCTTATTAGGCATACATTTCTCATACCTTGTATGGTAGCAATCCTCAAGTAACCGGCTTTCTTCCACTGCCTGCCTTTCCCAGGCAGCAGCTTGGTGAAATTCTTTTCTATGACGGTTAGGCTTACCCTGCAGCCTTTGACTTCCTTCTCCTGGTGAAGGCCTGCCTCTGTACAAGCCCAGCTTCTGGCTTTCTGACTCAGTGTGGCGTGGCTTCTCCAGCTGATTCTTGTTTGGCTTAAGGTTGCAGTTACAGCAGGGCTTTTGCCTCTGAGGGCAAACAGCTCTCGGTTTGGCTTGAGCTGACACCTCCTTAGGTCCTTCCTCAGCTCCTGAGAAATCACCTCTCCCTCCTGGGATTCCTCTAGCACTAGAGTAGTCAGGTTTCCACTTCCACCTCTCTCTCTCTGTGCTGCCAGTGATTCTCCCCTTGCTTTGCTTGGGCTGCTGCTTCTGCTGGTGCTTCTATCTCCGAGGCTGCCAGTACTCCTTCTGCCACTTCTCCTTCCCCTCTTCCAGTCTTCCACACTCCCCTTATGAAGCCCTCCTGCTCTTGAGGATTGGAAGCTGGTTGGCATTTCCTCATGACCAGCTGGGCGTGGCTCTTCAGTCTCCCTGAAGACACTCTTGCTCCCTCTAGCTGGTTCCTGGGAATATTGCAAGTCTTTTTCTCTGTGAAAAACACCTTATTTTCTTTCAACTGGGCTCTCATCAGCCCTCGCTGCATGACAACCTCCGACCACTATGCACAGTCATCAAGTCTCATGATCTCTACTACCACATCTATGCAGATAACATGATGCTCTAGACCCTCTTTGACACCAAACAACCTAGCTATACAAAACTACAGCACTGCTTCACTGAAGTATCTCAATGGCTTACCACAAACCATCTCGCCATGAACTACAGGAAAACAGAAGCACTGTTCATCACCAAGGACAATACATTCCTGCCACCCACTTCCATCATACTAAATACTACTACTACTACTATGACTATTACTGAGCACTTGTACAGCACTACAAGACGTACGCAGTGCCACACAGGCACATGTAAGAGATGGTCCCTGCTTGTCAGAGCTTACAATCTAGTCAAGACAGACACACAGTAGCTGTAAACATAGGATATATCTTGGTAAGGAAACACAAAGGAGACCAGGTGAGTCAAGATCTAAAAGCGGTAGCGAAGAGGTTTTCAGCCTGGATATGAAAAGAGCCAGAGAAGGCGCCTTATGTACAGACTCAGGTAGTTTGTTCCAAGTATAAGGAGTAGCAAGATGAAAGGAGCGAAGTCTGGAGTTAGCAATTTATTATAAAATACGCATTCTTCGATGCCTTTGACAATACTGAGCCACCCAGATGTCAGCTCAGCACTCCATGCAACAATTCTTCCATACTTCGACCACTGCACTTTTGATGGCAGCCAGTATAAAAACTGTCTGCACTGATCTAGACGCTTTTAAAGGGGTATTTTTGGCGCCAAAAACATGGAAAATTTAATAGACACCAGATCATTGTTTTATTCCAGACAATATGAGAAGATAAAAATAGATTAAAAGTGATTGGGGAATTTTGAATCAAAAGTTTTTTACTAGCTGCCATCAAGAGTGGATGATACCGGCATTTATCTTAAAGGTATAGTTCTTATAATTCTTAACTAGTTGCAGGTAATATCATCCATGAGCATAGTTTTACCTTTTGATTTAATATCACTATATTAAGATCCTCACCAATGCATGAATATAATTCTGATATATCAACCTTAAGGTATATTATCATTTTATAATTTTAGCAAGTCTTATCCACTCAATAAAATTACATCTTTTATGAACAATATGATCAGAATAATGGATCTGTTAGTTTGAACTTATGTATATAGAGATAGATATACTTCGGTATGTTTTTTCCTGCCGATAAACCTTAGTTCATAAATGGAGTGGAGGAGTGGCCTAGTGGTTGGGGCAAGGTACTTCAGACCAGAAGGTCGGGGGTTCAAATCCCACTAGAGGACAGCAACCTTGTGCCAGAAGGACTGGGGTTTCTAGTCCCACAGGTGCTCCTTGTGGTCTTGGGCAAGCCACTTAACCCTCCATAGCCCATGTTCCCTGTAAAATAGTTATCTCCAAGTTAAAATGCCCTGTTCAATGTAATTTCAGTTTGTTCAATGTAAACCGCACTGATGCAGAATAGCACGGTATATAAGAAAATATAAATGGACTGTTTTTTAGCTTCATTTATCTATTAAAGGTTTTACTACTGACATATGCGAGTCTGTTTTATTTTAGGAACCTCATGTACACGTTCTTTAAGGTTTTATTATATTCATGACACTTTAATTAATGAATAGAAGAATTATTCTTGTTTACAGTGTATCTTTAAGAGATTGGGTTACTTGAGAATGAATATCAGAGTGTTGCAGTATCTGGTAATGTGCCTGTCCTCTCATTTTTTCCTTAGGCACCCGCATGAGTTCTTAAGTTTATGATATCGGTCTTTCTTGGTACCACTTAAAGATTCTGCTCTTTCTCCCTTTTTTTTTTTTTTTACCTTGGAGCATAATCGAATTATGATTTATATAGGTATACAATATTTCTTATTCATTTGTGTTTTAATTATTTTAATGATTTTATTTAAATGTCACTTTTAATATTCTATCTATTTGTGAATGGCTTCCTATGTTTTTAAAGTTTTAATTGTATTGATTATTTGATTTCATGCACAATATTAGCTTTGTTATTTGAATAATTATTTATGCATGTATATTTATTTATTTAACTATGCATGTATCTTATGTTGCAACATTGCTTGTTATAGTACCAATATAACCCTGAGGAAGGCAAGTGCCGAAATACAGCTGTGTTGGGTATGGCTATACTGTACTCCTGAATAAAGAACTTTGAACTATTATTTGACGACTCACTCCTGTTTCGCCTGTTCTATACTTAAAGCCATTTGAATTACTATTATCTTTATTGGAACCTCTCTGTCAATATGCCCTAACTTCAATTTTTGCTAGTATCCTTCAAGGATACATTGTTACAAACCATGCACTCTTGGGCAACTGTCAGCTTTCCCCTATCATCTAGTTTAAAAGTTGCTCTATCTCCTTTTTACAGATTAATGCCAGCAGCCTGGTTCCATCACAGTTATGGTGGAACCCATCCCTTTGGAAAAGCCCTTCTTTTCCCCAGAATGTTGCCCAGTTTCTATCTTGGAGAGATAAGAGAGGAAAAACAGTGAGGAGCAGCCGAATGAAGACCCTTATAGGTAAGTAATAAACATTTGAACTGGATGCAGAAATGGATAGGGAGCCAATGAAGTCACTTGAGAAGCGATGGGTGTGGATCTGAGGCAGGTAGAGGCTGATCTGCTGACTGTATAAGTATTCTCCATTGTCAGCCATCTTTATTATGCTGAGAAACTAGGAATCAATGGTGATTTACTCCCACTGCCAGGGGAAGAAGCAAACCTGAACCCTGTGACGCAGTGGCAACAGCAGAAGCCATGGAAACTGATACTGACCCTCTGGTTAGTTCAGGTACTGCAAGAAAAGACAGAGTTTTCCACTCTCAGCATAACTTACAGGCAACCAATCAGCTCACCTCAAGGGAGGAGAGAAGCAGAGCTGTGGATTGGGCACGCCCTAGGAGGAGGCGGGCTTCCCAGAGCAGGGGCCCCTTGTTAAGCAGAGAGAGTGAAGACACAGAAAGATGGAGAATCGGAATAGGAAGAGGAAAGAGAATGAGAAGGAATGGAGAAGTGAGCACTACAAACGGATAGAGAAGTAAAGGTGGTTTGAATCCACAAGAGAGAAGGCAAAAGGCATTGGGAAGTGTCACCGCCTCTCACTCCCAGAGGCCTTAGCGTGGGTAAGGTGAGCGGGGTGATGTTCTTCTTAAGACTATGAACCACTAATTTGAGGCTTGGCAAAGCCTCCTGGGTATTGTAGTCCTTTAGCTCAATGAAGAAAATAGTTGTGCACAAAATGGTAAGGTATAAATGGGATTTATTCCCTTCCCAGGGTTGGAATTTAACCTTGAAAATACAGCAACATAAAGTCCATACTTCTGGTACAATGAAACAAAAGAGTAATCAAACTTAGGCAACGCTTATCTTCAGCTTCTTTAAGGTAACAGAAAAATAAGGTACAGAAAACAGTTTAAACCTCCAAACATTCTTTGGACTGTTTTCTCTCTTATAGCAGTGTTATAGCAATGCTAGCATAAAGATTGTATGCTGTCTGAAATCGTGTACGTACAGTCCATGTAAACCTCTGTGTCTGGAGCTTGGTAAAACTCACACTGCATCCCATTCACGTCGTCCTCAGCTTCCTGTGGGGTGAACTCTTCCCCCTGCTCAATCACTTCCTCTGTGAAGGGTAAAGTGTTCCCATCCCCCAACAGCCTAGAGGAGCTTAGGTGTTTAGCATAAGAATCACGGTTGGCTCTTTCACACAGCTCCTGGTACGTACAAGGGTTTTGATCAAAATCTTCTGCTATGCTATTTGGAAGTATTTTCTACCTTCCAGCAACTGCTTGTCCAGAGACCTCCCTTGGCTGCAATACGGCTCACGGTAAAACTTTTCCCTTTTGCTTTGCCTGGGCTTTCTCACAGGCAGAAACTCAGCTTCAGGGAAACAAGTTTTCCTTTCAGTATATTTGGTATTAGAAGGCTGAGACTGTCTTCTCAGGGGTTTAAAATAATATTCCTTGCCTTCAGGAGAATGGAGTTCCTCAGTGCACTGACCAGCCGTGTACTGTTTTCCACAGCATGGAACTGCCTGATTCCTGGAGTCAGCGTAGCTCTCACAGCTCCCTTCTCCAGATGAGCTTTCCTGGATAAGATGGGGATTCCCTTCCCTTCTCCTGTCCTTCCACACTGTTCTCTCCTTCTTGATCAACTCCTTCTCTCTCTCCTGTTCTTCACCCCTCTCCTCTCTCCTAACTAGAGGATTTTTAAATGTGTTGCCTTTTCCGTTTGCTTGGGCTCCGCCCCCCATCAGCTGCTTCCCCTCTCCTAATGAGTCATGGGTTAGCACTTGGCTCGGGCGTTCCCTAGCACTGTGTGACATCATTTGTTTGGGGTTTCTATGCCAACCCTCCTCCATTTTTTCCTCTGAAATGTCAAAAGTGTATTCATTCTGAGGTATATTCCCTGTCTCCATGGGCTCTGATCCTTGTGCCTCATGACAGATCCCCCGCCTTAAAATATTACGTGCTGCCGGACTTTCCGTCGGACAGTACGTAATCCGGGAGAGTGCGTCGGCGTTACCATGGAGCCTACCGGCCCTGTGCTGTATTGTGAAATTGAAAGATTGTAGCGCTAAATGCCACCTTGTCAGTCGCACGTTGGAATTCCTCATCTGGTTTAACCACTTCAACGGAGCGTGGTCCGTTATGAGGAGGAACTTCCTACCCGTGAGGTAAAACCGAAATGCCTCAACCGCCCATTTAATGGCGAGGCATTCCTTCTCAATGGTGGAGTAGTTCTTCTCGGCCTTAGAAAGCTTCCGGCTAAGATAGGTAACCGGATGCTCAACCCCTTCGAACACTTGGGACAAAACGGCACCTAACCCACTCTCAGACGCATCCGTCTGCACTACGAATAGAAGACTGAAGTCTATCCCCCTTAATACCGGGGCGGTGCATAGCTTTCCCTTGAGGGTGGTAAAAGCTACTTCAGCTTCTGGAGTCCATCGGACATTATTAGGGGCATTTTTTTTTAGCATTTCAGTAAACAGAAGGCTTTCTTCTGCGAACCAAGGGATAAATCTCCTATAATATCCGATGAGCCCCAAGAAACTACGTACCTGTTTCTTTGTGATGGGACGGGGAAAATCCTAAGAACATAAGAACATAAGATATGCCATACTGGGTCAGACCAAGGTCCATCAAGCCCAGTATTCTGTTTCCAACAGTGGCCAATCTAGGTCATACGTACCTAGCAGTTTCCCCAAGGGACACAGGTTCCACAATGCTTGTATTGGTTCAAGCATTGATATCCTATACACTCTCGACCTTATTGGCCAATGGCCTTACTATCCCCCTTCCCACTAAGTGGCGTAAGTATTTTGCTTCCTCAGTGGCAAATACGCACTTTGCCGGGTTAAGGGTTAAGCCCGCTTTGCGTAATGCCCGGAGCACAGCGTCCACCCTAGCAAGGTGTTGGGTCCACGTAGTGCTGTGGATAACTATGTCGTCCATGTAGGCCAGGGCGTAGTCATGGTGGGGCCGTAACACCTGGTCCACCAATCGTTGACACGTGGCTGCCGCCCCGTGCAGCCCAAACGGCATTCGCCTAAACTGGTATAACCCGATAGGGGTGCTAAATGCCGTTTTTTGTTTCGACTCGCGAGTAAGGGGTATCTGCCAGTACCCCTTAGTTAAGTCTAAAGTGGTCAGGTATCTGGCCTGGCCCAATTGGTCTAGTAGGTCATCAATGCGCGGCATGGGGTATGCATCGAACTGCGAGATATCGTTCACTCGCCGGAAATCGATGCAAAACCGAAGCGTCCCATCAGGCTTTGGCACCAAGACTATGGGACTCGACCATGGGCTGTGGGACTCCTCGATTACCCCCATTGATACTATCTCTTTAACTTGCTTGATCACTTCTACCTTTTTTGCTTCGGGCATTCGATAGGGCCGCTGTCTAATCGTTCGCCCCGGTGTTGTAATCACCTCATGGGCAACTAGGTGGGTTTCACCCGGCTTTGTGGTGAGAACATCCCTAAATCGCCCTAATAGCTGGTTCAGCTCCTGTCGCTGTGGCATGGATAGGCCTATGCCCAGCCTCGGTTCTGGCTGTTCCCTCCAATCAGAGGTCTGGGGGCCAAGGTCCTCCTCCCGTTTTTCTTCCGCTAGGGCCGCCATCCCTTTTATCTCTCTTTGCCCCGTGGAACCGAATCCACCGGCCGCCCTGGTCGTGGGTGTCAACTCTGGGACCTCTTCCACTATAGGGAATACTACCCGTTCACACACCAGTTGTGCAATCCGGTCTCCCTCCTGGAATTTAAAATCCCTCTCCCCAAAGTTAAAAATAAGGACTTTTAGTAGGCCTCGGTAATCGGGGTCTATCACCCCCGCTCCAATATCGATGGCGTTTTTTACCGCAAGACCGGACCTGGGAGCTATTCTTCCATAACATCCTTCAGGTAATTTAATTTGTATCCCTGTATTAATTAGGGCCTTCCCACCTTTCTCCACCACCGCATTTTCAGCACTAAAAAGGTCGTAACCTGCCGCCCCAGCGGAAGCTCTTTGTGGGCTTTTTGCCTGTGGCATCGCTTTGCAAAATTGCAGCACAAATTTGGCCTTCCCTGGAGGTACTCCCTTAGCTCGTGCCTGGGTTGGACTCGTAATCCTTTTGGTTTTCTCAAACAGGGGCGCAGGAATTCTAGCCGTTAAAGCCTCCGTTCCTGTCGCTCCTGTTGTGAGTGGTGCAGGCTTGTAGCCTAACCTGTTCAGGCCTTTTCCCATTTCTTTGCAAAAGGGTGGCCAGTCACGCCCTAGCACAACTTCGTGAGGCAATCTCGGTACTATGGCCACTAGAAGTGAGTGTGTAGTTCCCAACCCTCTTACCTTTACCATGTGTAAGGAATAAGGCGATGATGCACCATGCACACATCGCACGTGGACTTGGTCTTCTGCTTGACTCGGGGGCGACAAACGGCGCTCCTTGATGGCCTCCCAGAGCCTGGAGGAAATCATGCTCTGGTCGGCCCCCGAGTCGAGCAGTGCCCGCGCTTCTACCCCTTCTATCTGAACAGAGAGTAGAAAACCATCCTGGGCGGGCTCATCCACTCCAGACATGAGGACAGTTCACTTAACACAATCCCTCTTGAAATGCCCCGCTTTTCCACACAGGTAACATTTTCCCCTGTATACAAAAACATCATTACCATTATTAGCCTTTACACTTTGCATGGTATACAATTTTTCTTTGGGATCCTTTCCCCTTTTACCATTTGCCAAACCTGCAGCCTGCATTACCCCAAACCCCGAGGGGTCAGCTATCTGAGCCTCCAAAAACCGGTCAGCCAGCATAGCTGCTTCCTCTGTAGACTGACAGTTTTGCAACATGAGGTATGTCCTCATTTCATTAGGCACAGCTTGGATAAACTGTTCCAAGACTACTGTGTCTAATATAGTTTCCAAAGTTTTTGTCTCTGGAGTTAACCACTACCAGGCTAAGTTTTTTAACCGTTGCTGCAACGCTTTTGGGGTCTCTTGTACTTTCAGGCGGGCTTCTCTAAACAGCCTCCTGTAGTGAGAGGTAGTGAGCCCCAACCTATCTTTTACCGCTTTTTTAATTTCATTATAGTTAGCGGCAAGGGTGGCTGGCATGGCCTTGTAGGCCGATAGGGCTTCACCTGTAAGTGAGACCGCAAATCGGGTTGCCCATTGCTCACTAGGCCATTTTAGTGCTCCCCCAATACGTTCGAACGCGTCAATGAAATCGTCTATATTATCATTGGGACTTAATTGTCCTAGAGAAAAAGCATGACTTGCGTTTAGTCCTGCCAACTACACCAGATATGTCACCGCCTCTCACTCCCAGAGGCCTTAGCGTGGGTAAGGTGAGCGGGGTGATGTTCTTCTTAAGACTATGAACCACTAATTTGAGGCTTGGCAAAGCCTCCTGGGTATTGTAGTCCTTTAGCTCAATGAAGAAAATAGTTGTGCACAAAATGGTAAGGTATAAATGGGATTTATTCCCTTCCCAGGGTTGGAATTTAACCTTGAAAATACAGCAACATAAAGTCCATACTTCTGGTACAATGAAACAAAAGAGTAATCAAACTTAGGCAACGCTTATCTTCAGCTTCTTTAAGGTAACAGAAAAATAAGGTACAGAAAACAGTTTAAACCTCCAAACATTCTTTGGACTGTTTTCTCTCTTATAGCAGTGTTATAGCAATGCTAGCATAAAGATTGTATGCTGTCTGACATCGTGTACGTACAGTCCATGTAAACCTCTGTGTCTGGAGCTTGGTAAAACTCACACTGCATCCCATTCACGTCGTCCTCAGCTTCCTGTGGGGTGAACTCTTCCCCCTGCTCAATCACTTCCTCTGTGAAGGGTAAAGTGTTCCCATTCCCCAACAGCCTAGAGGAGCTTAGGTGTTTAGCATAAGAATCACGGTTGGCTCTTTCACACAGCTCCTGGTACGTACAAGGGTTTTGATCAAAATCTTCTGCTATGCTATTTGGAAGTATTTTCCTACCTTCCAGCAACTGCTTGTCCAGAGACCTCCCTTGGCTGCAATACGGCTCACGGTAAAACTTTTCCCTTTTGCTTTGCCTGGGCTTTCTCACAGGCAGAAACTCAGCTTCAGGGAAACAAGTTTTCCTTTCAGTATATTTGGTATTAGAAGGCTGAGACTGTCTTCTCAGGGGTTTAAAATAATATTCCTTGCCTTCAGGAGAATGGAGTTCCTCAGTGCACTGACCAGCCGTGTCCTGTTTCCACAGCATGGAACTGCCTGATTCCTGGAGTCAGCGTAGCTCTCACAGCTCCCTTCTCCAGATGAGCTTTCCTGGATAAGATGGGGATTCCCTTCCCTTCTCCTGTCCTTCCACACTGTTCTCTCCTTCTTGATCAACTCCTTCTCTCTCTCCTGTTCTTCACCCCTCTCCTCTCTCCTAACTAGAGGATTTTTAAATGTGTTGCCTTTTCCGTTTGCTTGGGCTCCGCCCCCCATCAGCTGCTTCCCCTCTCCTAATGAGTCATGGGTTAGCACTTGGCTCGGGCGTTCCCTAGCACTGTGTGACATCATTTGTTTGGGGTTTCTATGCCAACCCTCCTCCATTTTTTCCTCTGAAATGTCAAAAGTGTATTCATTCTGAGGTATATTCCCTGTCTCCATGGGCTCTGATCCTTGTGCCTCATGACAGAAGGCAAGAAGCTCTCTTGATTGCAGAACCCTTTGACCCTGCTACAGAAACACTGCCCAGCTGCAACAGAAGGGAAACTGATTTTGAACCAGAAGTAAAGCCTACGTTGTGGGGAAACAGTTTTTACCCTTGGAGAGAAAGGCACGCTGGCAAGGCATTTTCTGACCGGTCTCATTCTAAGGTACCTGCTGCTCTTAATTCCTTTCATAAGTTTTACCAGTCAGAAAGAGAGAATCCTGATTTTAGAGTACAGGATAGTTCCAGGCAATGTGAAAGACGTTGGTTACAGCCTGAAAGCTCTCTAAATAAGCCAAGCTTTTCTCAGCCAGTAATTCCTGCTTTTAACAAGCAAGCTGACGAAAGAAACCCAGCCAAATTGTTTACAAAGAGATTAGGCTATATTGATAATGAAGGTCCTACCTTTGAAGCTTTTCTTAAAAGCAGAGCTTGTGCAAAGGAACCTCTGAGTACACCACTCACTAACGGAGATAAGTGGGGGAGGGGTAACTCCACCACGGGCACAGAGTGTCTAAAGAGGGAGAGCAGTGTTTGCTTACCAGGAGCAGATAATTACCTGCCCAAGCCAGGAGAAGATTTACCCAATAGTCCTGCTAGGAGACAGGCAGAGCAACTCCTGAGTGAATTTAGACAATTCTTGAATAAAAGAGCTGTTTCAGAAGAAGCTAGCATTCAAGCAGGGAGTAATCCTGGAATAGGAATTCCCACATCGGCTCCACGGCCCATGCTTGAAATTAACCAGCCGATGGACTGCTCAATTGGGTAATTGAGAAAACTGATAAATGCAAAGCTTGAATGTTTATACCTGACAGTTGATTCTGGTTATGCTAACCCAGAATATGTGAAAAGCATATGAAAAGAAATTCTGTTCTGAGCAATTGAAAGGGAAGCTTATTGAAGCTTGAAATAAGCTGAACTGTATCCTAATTGCAAAAGAAAACAATATTATTTCTTACCAAAGCATTTTTGTGAAAACAGCACAGAGAAGACACATGAGGTAATGTGTTTTCCTCAGAGAAGCATAAGTTGAAGCACAGCATTGAAAGCCTTTGTTTTGTATAATTCCTGATTGCTTAACCTTCTCACCTGTTCCTGACCACCAAGGAGCGGGGAAAATAAAATCCTTGTGAATATAAATTTTCTTGTTCCCGACTTTAATTGGCCCCCACAACTACACAAGGCCCATCCCTCCTTAACCCTCAAGGTTAGGGAGTGGGTGTAAGGGTGACAACCCCTATAAGAAAAGCAGCATGTATGTTTTGAAAAGATACTGGTTGTGACAGTGGCAATAGCCAAAAAGCATACTACTGTTTCAGTTGAGCAGGCATAGTCTGCTTTGATTGTCCTCTGTCTCACTGTTGAAGACAGGATGCTGCACCTTTTGAAGTTATTTCCAGATGTGGACATCCTAATGTAGACTGGAAAGGCCTGATTGCAATGGCAGAAGCTAAAATTCTGGATGAAGTATCAAATACTGTATGTCATACTCTGCATATTGGTTCTACCATTATCTGCTTCTGCTAAGATAGTTATTAGCTGAGTCTGTGTCTGAGGTGGCAGGCTGGATGTGAAAGCTTGCACCGCATATACTGCACCAAGTAAAGTTGATGAGCTGCAGTGTAGGCAGATAGCACCACCCTCTGGAACACCTTCTGGCCTAAATGATGCAAGAGATGTGGATCTTTAGCAGTCAGAATAGAGTGGAGGAGTTGCCTAGCAGTTAGAGCAGTTTGCTGAAAACCAGCAAAGCTGGAATTCAAATCCCACTGAGGCTCCTTGTGACCTTAGACAAGTCACTTCACCCTCCATTGCTTCAGATACAAACTTAGATTGGACAGTAAGCCAGATTGTAACTCACCTTGAAGTATTACTGAAAAAAGGTATGTGTATGGAAGAACTGTTCACACTTTTCACTTTCTTCATGTCTTGACAATGGCAGAGGAGTGTGAGATGGACTTTATTGAAACCAGGTGCCAGATAAACCTTAGATTTCACATCCATTTTCTTGGAGACAGGCTCTGCGGTAACAGAGTTTGTCACATATTGAAAATGTTGGTCTTACAGAAGTCTATGAATTGGTACTGCAACAATGGCCTTTGTTGCATCTATAAGCTTCAAGCGTCCAAAGACATCTGGCTATAGTTCTATTTTATTTATTTATTTGTGCTTGCTGGACAACTTTTCAATATTTGTCAATGCAGTTACAATTTACAGAATTATTACAATTATAAAAGGAATCATGAAAGAAATAATACAAGTTATAAAAGGAAAATTAAAAACAGGTGGTTTCACGTCCTATTGAATCAGGAAGAGTACCTCTCTTGCCAAATGTTGAACAAATATGGGTAAGAGATGGCCTCATACAAAACTTGTTCCTTGCTAAAGATGGAGGCAGATCAAATAGAATTTACATAAAATATTTCTCCACTTCCAGAGAATATTCATAAGGAATGAAATCCAAATCTAATAATTCTTCCAGCTCACTTTGTGATTGGGGAGGAAGGTGGCAATGAAAGTACAGCTTTAGAATATGAATTGGGAGCAGGCAGTAGATAGACTATAGGAAGACCAACTGCCTGGCTGTACAGGAAGTATGCTGGTAGATTAAGAAGGCATTGTGCTTGGTTTTGATACTAGACATTTTGCAAGTTCTTGAAAAATCCCTTAATAAAATTATTAAAAATCTTTTGAAACAATGAAGGGGCTAATTCCTGAAGAAATAGAGAAGATTCATCTGCTGCCATCATCAGAAATGGAGTTTATGATAGCAGAGGTTGGGCAGTTGAACGATATGCAGTGGAGTCTGGAAGTATAGGTAAGCTGGAAGAGTCCTGTGCTGAAAATGTGCTATCAGCGTAGAACAAATCTCGCACTGAAATAGTCTTTTTGAATCAATCTGCATTATGTCTGCATTCTAAGGACTGCTGAGTCGGGTGCCAGTGCTGGTGCTTTGATGCTGGAGATTACACTGGAGGAAACTGTGCAGGTCTGTGCTTGGAAGATACTTTCTGTGGAAATTCCATGTCGATATGTTTCTATTTCTCATGCATTTTGAAAGGCTGAAGATGATGCTTTCCCTTCAGGCCTTTACAAACTCTCAGAAGCTGGTTGTGCTTTGGCTTGGATACCTTCAAGAAGCCATACAATAGTTTGAGTGGGGCCTGGCATTCATCCCCCGTGGCTGCACTTTAAAGTCACTGTGCTAGGAAGTGGATGGTAATTCTACTAAGGAGCCTCTGCTCAAATGTACAGAAACAAACTACTGTGCAGAAAAGGCCCTCTTTTCTTCTTTCTGTATCAGAAAAAGTCTTTTCTTCACTTCATAGTGCTTGCAAAGATGGTGAGGCAGTCCTCTCAAGCTTATGGAGAAACATGAATACTAAGCTTGCATTCAGCTTCAGTGTAGTCAGAGACCAAGCAGATTAGACAGATGTTTTTGTATTTTCTATTTTTCTATTTAGCTTATGCTTTTCCAGTAGCAGTTCAAGGTGTGTGTTACAGCATTGCCAGAAAAGAGGAAGTGCTTCTGATAGGTGATTTCAATATGCCGGATGTTGATTGGCAAATCCCTGCTGCGGTGTCATCTAGAAGTAAGGATATCCTGGGTTCTCTACAAGAAGAATTATTCAGGCAACTGGTAGCAGAACCCACACATGATGGGGCCATACTGGACTTAGTGTTCACCAATGGGGAAAGTATTTCTCATGTTATAGTGGGAGATCATCTCGCATCCAGTGATCATCAGATGGTGTGGTTCAATATTAGGACTAGGGCTGATAAAATCCATTCAAACAAAAGGGTCTTAGACTTTAGGAGAACTATCTTTGCCAAGACAGGCCAATACCTCAAGGAGTCGTTAGCAGGATGGCAACAGCTGGGGGAGGGGGGGGTGTAGAAAAACAGTGAGCAAACTGAAAGGGGATATTTTAAGGGCAACCAACTTTTTTGTTAGAAAGCTAAAGGAGAAGACCACTATGGTTCTCAAAAGAAGTAGCCGAAAAGGGGAAGAAAAACTGGGAGGCCTTCATAAAATGCAAGAGATCACAGAGAGAGGAAGACAGGCATCTATATCTGGAAGAGAAGCTAGCAAAGTAGTCAGGAAACCAAAGATACAAAAAGAGGAAGAAATAGCCAATGCAATAAAATGGAGAGATATGTTAGCGAGAGAAGGAAGAGCAAAAGTGGTATTATCAGACTTAAGAGTGAAGGGGAGGAATATGTAAAAGTTGATAAGGATAAAGCGGAATTGTTTGACAAATATTTCTGTTCTATGGTCACAGAAAACACCCACAAATAGGAAAAGAAGCGATGGGGATCTCAGACGATTTTCAGAAGACTGTGTTTGTGAGGAACTAGCTAAACTAAAAGTAGACAAAGCGATGGGAAGGGATAGGATACATTCAAGAATATTGAAGGAACTTGGAGACGTTCTAGCAGCTCCACTGACTGACCTTTTCAATGCCTTTTTGGAGTCGGGAAGAGAGCCTCTTTCGATTGAAAGCAAGCTCTGCTATGAGGGGACATAGGATGAGGGTGAAAGGGGATAGATTCAGGAGTAATATGTGGAAATATTTCTTTACAGAAAGAGTGGTGGATGCATAGAATAATCTCCCAGTGGAGGTGGTAGAGATGAGGACAGTATCTGAATTCAAAAAAGCATGGGACAAACACAGAGTATCTCTAAAGGAAAAGAGAGGACTGTTGTAGTGGTTGATATGGAAGGACAAACTAGATAGGCTATGTGGCCTTTTTCTGCCATCATGTTTCTATGCTTCTATTTTAGAACTCTTGCTGGCGATTTCTACATGCAAATACTGGTATTTACATGTAAAGATCACAAACATGTGTAAATAGTGAGTTTAGAAAAGTGCCATTTACATGTGGAGATTTACATTATGTAGAAATTAAAAGGAACATCGCGAGGGCATGGTTTGCGAATGGTTTGGACAAGCCAAAATTCTATAGGTCCGATATTCAATGCCAGCAGCTAGTGCTCCTACAGTAGCTAGCTACCAGTGCCGAACCTTAGATCTGGATATTCAATGCCAGGACCCAATCTAGCCAACAGCTTCGAATATCCCGGTCAGCTGCAGAACCTGGAAGCTAACTGGACAATATTCAGCCGCTGCCCAGTTAGCTTCCACAGTGAAAGTAAGGCCAGCCTTTGCTACACCTTACTTTCGCTGCATAGGCATAACCAGGCAATGGTTCAATATTGTTGTTACCCACTTATGGTTGGGTGTCGCCACTGAAAACCCTGATACCTACTGGTTATCATCAGAGCATGTAGCGGCAATACCCAAGGATATTCAGCAGCACTAACCGTGTTAGTGCCACTGAAAATCCCACTGAGCAGCATTTATACAGTCTGCAGGTCTGCAAACAGTATAAATGGCATTGAATAGTGGGCTCTACATGTTTACTTCCTATTTTACAAAGAGAATCCACATATATGTCAAAAGCATTTCACACAGGGTTTTACAACTCTGCTCAGATGTTTCTAAAGTCTATGTTTCGGCTAGAGCTTTACACAAGAAAGTAAGGGAGTTATTCTACTTCATCCTTCCTTGTTTATTTCTGCCTGCAAAATGAAATTTTAAATAAATATCAGCCTCAGTTCTTAATTGACAGTACTTATACATTCACAGTAAGTTTGCAAATGGCCTGGCTACAAGTGTAAATGCTAGCTAGCACTTACACCTGGAAATTGCAAAATTGCAAATAAAAGTGCTGGTACTTCCATGTGGAAATTGTGCTAGTGATGTTCAGTTTTTCCACGTTGTGATAAGGAAGCTTATCATAGCTCAGGAAGGAGCTATAGAAAAGGTGAAGTGACTCTGAACAAGCAACCTGTCAGTTCTGGTAGAAATAAGAAAACAGAATTTTCCCATAAAAGACTACCAGTCCCAGAATGCACCAGGTTTCCAACAGCCATTAGAGGAGCTGAAGTGGGGAAACGTGTGTTCAATCAGGAGGGCTATGAGGTAATCCCTAAGCACTCATCTCAAAGGGCAGGGCCTGATTCAGCACAGCTGCGCTGTATTAGGGAGGAGCACTCATCTAAGCAGAATAAAAGTAGAGTTTATTCTACAGATGACCATCTTCATGATCACCTTGGATATCCAGAGAAGGATCATCAGTTTCATCTGAAAGATCATCAGAAGCAGAAGCCAAACCGGACGGACAGAGAGGGAAAGAGACCCTTTGGAAGAAGGAAGAGAAAAGCCTTTGAGAGGTCTAGAAGAGTCCAAAGCAGTACGTATACTGGGAGGCATTCCAAGGGCCAGCATACACCATTGGACTGGGGAAAGCCAGAGGAATGGTGCTGCAGAGCTAGGAATCACCAGACGCTACCTGTGAGGGAGACGGCTGCACGTGGAAGGGACCCTAAGACCTGTGCCAGAAGGTATGTGAAGAGAGATCCAGTGTCCAGGGATCTGGATTGGAAGGCTGGACATAAGAACTGGACTACATACTGGCCAGGCTATATAAAGAGGAACTCTAGCAGCAATGGAAGCTCAGGTATGAACACTGATCTATGCCCTAGCTATAACCTTGAAAGACAGCAGGGAAACAAGTATTCTCCTGAAAGTGCTCCATTGAGAGATTCATCTGTGCCAATCCATGATATTGAACCTATGCTTGTTGAAGAAGGGGGAATAATAGCAGATGAAGAATGTGTTTATATGGACTGCTCTCTGTCCAAACTCCGTTGGTAACTTTCTGTTACAAAGTACAGCAACCATCACAAAGAAATATAAACTTGTTCTTTAATCTACTCAGAAAAGCTCCTGAAGCAGGATTTGACCCACACAGTAGAAAGCAAGCCAGCTAAGGGGTTTCAGCTGGATAACTGCTAGCAATTAAGCCTTACCTAATTGCTTGTGAGCTAGGAGAGAATCACTTCTGAATCTATGTGGGAAGTTATCAGAAGTTAACCTGAAAGGAACAGTTTTTTTCTTTCTTTGTGGCTTTTCGTTTGTTGTTAGATATATGCTAAGAAAACATTAGCTAATTGCCTGACAAGTTTAAAGGTTGTTTTCCTGATTTTGATTTTGACTTTGTTTTTCCAAGTTAAACACTGGAAGCAAGTAACCTGATTTATGTGCTACCAAGCATATCTGTGTTGGGAGAAATAACCCCATAAATAAATATCTTATTGGCTTTACCCAAGAGCACAACTAAATTATTGTCAGCAGCTGTGTCTGGTGTGAATGAACTACATTGCCCACAATACCTTGTAAATCATATAGATATATGCACTTGCCAAGACTGTGAAGATTCTCACCCAGGCAACCGTCTGACAACGTGTAGATTTGTAAAATAGTTCCTCCCACTGTACGTGCCAGAAATCCATATTTACACCTGTGCGTCCTTAAAAATATTTTACAAAAGGCTCCATGTTTGGTAGAAACTATTGTAACATACTGCTGGAACTGAGCATGTCTTAATCTCCACATCTCAATCTCAGTTTCAGTCTCAGTGTGCCAGCTCTTCAGATTCTATCAACCAAAAGTTGGATGAATCAATATATTTACTACAACCGTTCTTACAAACAGAAAATCATTCTTGCAATTGGCAAGTGAGTCAATAGCTTCACAAGCCTGGTTTATGCAGCGTCAGCTTAAGGCTGTACAAAAACTGAAACTGGTACACTCTGTTGGTGGCAGATACAGAATAGCGCTTTCTTATTCGGTAGTTAGTTTATTTATTCATTCATTAATTTATCACGCGTTCTGTTGCTGCTTTGCATTCATTGTTGAGTACAGCAGTATTAAATTGACATGAAGGATTCAGGTATTGTAGGTTTTGTTTGATAAATTAATGAATGAATAAAAAACTAATTAATGAAAATTGAGAAGGAGTTTTTTAGACCTGTGACGGTATTCTGTAGCAACTCCCCTTCAAGCACGTATTGATTGCCGTATAGAGGAAAAGCAAGATTACTGAGGTCTTTTCTTCTCCGTTTTAGGATTCCTTCCAGAGATACAGTGACGTTTTGGAAAGATTTTTGGATGTGTTATTAGTTGCCATGTGGTACTGAGACTTTTATATAACGAGTGTTGCTAGATTTGAATAGGGCCAGAGGAGGAGTCTGGCATACTAACTAGGGTAGCTACAGTCCTCATCTCCACCACCTCCTTTGGGAGACTATTCCACACATCCACCACCCTTTCCATCAGGAGAAATTTCTCCTTTCAAATCATCCTGCTAGACCAGTCCAGACTAGTGAGAAGTACCAGAGCTACTCCACCCCAGAGCGGGAAGAGACAGCTGCCGTTACCACACTAGCCCCAAAACATGCCGACTCTCCGGCCTGGAGGTTGAGGCAATAAAGACGGGTAAAGGTAGACAAGGAGACCAGGTAGCCACCCAACAGATGTCAAGAGGGGCGATGTGTGACTGTTACGCCCATGAAGATGCTTGAGCATGTGTAGAATGGGTCTAAAGTCCCATGAGCACGGGCTTTCCATGCAGGATATAAGCAGACTCGATGGTGTGCTTAATCTAGCAAGCAATCGTAGCCTTAGATGCTGCAAGACCCTTGTGGAGGCCCACAAATAGGACAAAAAGATGATCAGATTCCCAGAAGGCATTGGTCACTTTGAGATAACAGCATAATACTCTACCAACATTGACAACACGGAGACCACTGTTGCTGCCAGTGCACTGTACCTTAGGAAAGGAAGGGAGTGAAATGGTTTGATTCATATGGAAGGACGTTAGGACTTTCAGCAAGAAGGAAGGCACTGGCCAAAAGGAAACTCCTTTGGGGGAAAAGGCATGATAAGGATCTTGACAGGGAAGCGCTTGGAGTTCCGATACTCTTCGGGCTGAAGTTACGGGTACTAGGAAGGCAGCCTTGAAGGACAAGTCCCGAAGAGAAATGTTCTTAAGGGGCTCAAAGGGAAGCCGCATGAAGCTTCTGAGCACCAGTGAAAGATCTCATGAGAGGACCACCGGCCACAGTGGAGAGCGCAGAGACCACAGCCCACAGCCCACAAAAAGAAATGGCTGAAATCAGCGTGAGAAGTGATGGAGTGGTATAGTGATGTGCTTGGATACCACCACCAGGAGGACATCAATGTTAGGGAAACGGAGCCACTTACTGAGGTCTGCAGGGGACCAGATGTAATGGTGGCCCAAGTGCCGTGCCATGCATAGGGAAGTATCAGGGAAGTCCCATTCAAGGGAGACCATCTGTTGCAACTTCAGAGGGAACAGAAAGGCCTTTGAGGGCTGCCATATGCCCACCAGAATCAGGTCTACTTGAGTCTTACTCTGAGTGGAGTCTTGCTGGTCAGAATCCGAAATGCAAAGGTCTTCCATAATCTGTGCAATTAGGGCTGGCAGTTCTTTCTTACAGAATAAACAGACATCCTAAGCATTCTCTTGATTGTCCCCCAGGTCTTCTGGAGAGGATCACTCCCCGTCTTCATGGTCAGAAATGCTGTCTAGGCTTTCCTCTGCTGAGAGGTGATCCCCATCTTCAGCAAGCATGGAATTCCAGTCTCTGGGATACTTCCTTGGGTGGGCACTCCCTGTCTGAGGAAGCCTGACTATCCCTGGAGCATTTTCTAGAGGAAGGAACTTTATCCACTGAAGACTTCGTGGAGTCGGCACACTCGCATGGATAGGGGCAAGTTCTGCCCTCCAAAGGTCCCAAGCCTGCCTAAACAATGTCATGAAATGCTTGGAATCTTGGTCGGAGAAAGAGTGGGACTGAGAAGCCAACTCTCTCTATACGCTTTAAGATGAATTCCAATCCCATTTTTGTAGCTGCACTCTGGACTCACTCCATCCTGTTTATATCATTTTGAAGATGCGGTTTACAGATCTATGAATCATACAAATATTTATGCAGAGGCACTATCACTTCCTTTTTCTCTCCCTATGCTCCCAAGCATCCTGCTGGTTTTTGCCATCACCTTTTCTTCCTGTTTGGTCACCTTAAGATCATCAGATACTATCACCCCAGGTCCCACTCTTCTTTTATTTATACTGTGCAGCTCCCATGAGTTTTTTTCTGCCTAAATATATGACCCTGCATATTTTAGAATTAGGTCTTAGCTGCCAAATACTAAACCATTCTTCAAGCTTTGCTAGATTCCTCTTCATACCATCCACATCTTCCAGGGTGTCTACCTTACTGCAAATTTTAGTATCATCTTCAAAAAGGCAAACCTTGCCCAAAAGACCTTCTGCAATATCATTTATACTGATCCCTGCAATATCTTTATCTTTATTGGGAGGCTTAATATACCGCTCAATGCAACAGTGTCTGAGCGGTTTACAAAATACACAAAAGCTGCGAGGAAAAGGAAAGGAACGCCAATTAAAGTATAGGACAGACAGGAAAAAGGTTAAGGAACTAAGGGGAAAGTCAAGAGTCAGGTAGATTGAGAGAAAATCACCGGGGAGGTGGGGAAAGAGGGGAGGGTGGTGGGGGAAGATCAAAAGCTAAGCAGAAGAGATACGTTTTCAGGCGGGCCTTAAAGGTTTTCAGAGAGGGTTCCAGGTGGAGGTCCAGGGGAAGCGAATTCCAGAGGCGGGGTCCAACGAAGTAGAAGGCAGAGGAGCGTGTGGATTCAAGGTGGGCTTGAGAGGGGGAGGGTAAGGTCAAATGATTTGCATGGATTGAACGGAGAGAGCGGTGAGGAGTGTGGAGGTGGATCAGATCAGCAAGATAGAGAGGGGTGCCAGTGTAAATGGATTTGTGGGTGAAGGTGAGAAACTTATATTGTATGCGAAAGGGAATAGGAAGCCAATGTAGACGTATGAGAAGTGGGGTGATGTGGTCAAAGCGAGAGGAACAAGTGAGGATGCGGGCTGCGGTGTTGTGAACTCTCTGTAGACGTTGTAGTTGGGATTGAGGAAGACCGGTATGGTAAGGAGGACGCTGCAGAGGAAATAGAATGGCAGGGAGAGGAGCCCTGTTCCTTTAAATCTGAAGAGAAAAGCAGTTCCCATAGAAACCACAAGCCTCCAAGGCAGAGTATCCCAAGTGCTAAGCCCCGCCCACCTAGTGACGTCAGGGCTAGGTTGAGCACTGATGAGCTGCATATGGGCAGGAAGAAAGGCGTGGTGCCTCAAAGCCAGCAATTTAAAAGTATTTCAGTTTTAGAACAAACAGAAGCGCAGCAGGGAGAAACGCAGCAGAGAGGAACAGAAATGAAGCAGCAGCAAGATGAGCAGGCAGTGTTTGGAGTCCGTGGAGTTCCAGAAGCAGTTCAAGTAAGGGGAGCTGATTCTGAAGGGAACAAGCCTGGAATCAGAAACTTGCTGGGTTTTGAAGCAGGTACTTTAGTTCCATTGAAAAGAGGAGCTTCAGGAAGAGACCTGGCTGATTCACAGGCAAGAGTAAAGGAGAAACAGAGGGTGTCTGGAACCCAGGGCAGGCAACAGTTTCCGGGACAAAGGAGTGTTTCCAGGTTGGGAAGTAGTTCAAGACAGCACTTAAACCCTGAAGGTAATAAAAATGTCTTTTCTTTAATTCCTAACCAAAGCCAGGCTGAAGGCATTGTTAAAGAATTAAGAGACAGTGCTAAACGCTGTGTGCCCCTGAACTCTGGAAAGCAAACCTTTATTAAGCCTAGAACTTATGCCAGTGACTGCCAAACCTCCACTCTAACAGAGCTTGCTAACTTGTTGAAAGGGAGAGAAACTCCGTTGCAAGAGCCTGTGGCTGGAGACCATAGGGAACAGCTGTTGTTGAGACTGAATGAGCTGATAAGGCAAGAGAATAGCCAGTCTGCTGATATTCATGATAGTCACAGCGAATCTGGGAATGAAATGGATATAGATTTGCTTGAGGATCCTAATGGTTCAGATATAGAAGAAATGCAATGTTCTCTGTGTCTGGCCAAGAACATGAATAGCTGCTGATTCTTTGCTTATGTAAAAGACTGTATCTGAAAAGCCATTTAAGGACTTGTGCTGTGCATGGCTTGGAGAAAGGAAGCTCCTGAAAAGAAGGACAAGTGTTGGTCTTCCAACTTGTACAATGAAAAAAATCCTGTTTTGAAAGTGAATGGCAAGAAGCTAATCTGGAACACAGATTGAGCTTCTGAAGCTTGTTCCTCACTGGAAGCTGAGAGCTGATGTTTAAAGAAAATCCTGTATTTTTGTGTTCAACTTGTTTTCACATTCTTGTGTGCCTTTTTGGAGAGTTTATCCAATTTAAGTTGAGGTTTTTGAATTCAATGCGGAGGGGAAACCCCAAAATAAAATTCTCTGTTTTGCCTATTTACCATGTGGTCACACTCCTTGCTCTAAAAACTACATTACCCAGCAGCCTTCCTCGGCAGCCATTTTGAACAGTAATTGTAGAGAGTAAGACAGGTGAGGTCACCCGCTCCTAGGCTACCGCCTGGACGGGTGGCCTACGACACCGGCCAGGGAAACATTGCAATAATCAAGGCGAGTGACAACAAGAGAAAGAAGAAGGGTGGTCATAGACGAGGAAGAAAGGAAGGGGCGGACGGAGCGAAGTTGTCTTAGGGTGGAAAAACAACATTGGACAACAGAGGAGATATGGACTTTAAAGGACAGCGACGAGTCGAGGATTACGCCAAGGTAGCGCAGGGATGTTACAAGGGGGATGGGGAGGAAGAGAGTAGAGGGACAAGAGGGGGGGTGGGACTACCAGTGGTGAACCAAATGGCTGAAGTCTTAGAAAGGTTGATGTGCAGGAAATTGGAAGAAAGCCAAGACACCACGGAAGAAAGACAGTCGTTGAGAGGAGTGATGTCAGGAGAAGCTGAGTCAGTGTGATAGAGAAGGAAGATGTCGTCGGCATAGTAATGTGCAGATATGCCCTGTTGTTGCACCAAGAGAGTGAGAGGAGCTAGAAAGACATTGAACAGGAGGGGTGCAAGGACGGACCCTTGAGGGACACCGCAGGGGAGGGGAGGGGAGTGGAGGGTGAGGATAGAGAGCCAGAGGAAACTGAGAAGGAATGACCCGAGAGAAAAGACTGAAACCAGTGAAGCACAGTGCCGGAAAGACCGGCATCATGTATGCGTGAAAGAAGGGTGCGGTGGTCAACAAGGTCAAATGCAGCAGAGAGATCAAGTGAGATGGCAAGGGTGAAAGAACCACGGTCGTGAGCAGTGTGGAATTCGTCGAGAAGAGAGAGAAGAACAGATTCCATGCTATACCCAGGACGAAAACCGGATTGACATGGGTGCAAGGTAAGGGAGGCTTCAAGGTGGGAGGACAATTGGGAGAAGACAAGTTTTTCTAGGAGCTTAGAGAGGAAAGGTAGATTAGAAATTGGACGCCAGCTAGAGGGGGAAGAGGGATCTAGGGAACTCTTTTTTAAGATAGGGTTTGTACTGATCCCTGTGGCACACCACTAGTAACATCATCATCCTCAGAGTGGATGCCACTTACTACTACCCTTTATCATTTCCCATTCAACCAGTTTCTAACCCAGTCAGTCACTTTAGTGCTCTACCAAGAATCCTTAATTTATTTATAAGTCACCTATATGGAACTGTGTTAAAAGCTTTGCTGAAACCTAAGTACACCAAAGTTACAACCTTAAACAGAATGCATAGGGAAACATGCATGGAGTGGCAATTATGATCCAAAGTACCAGACTAGAAGCAGAGTGGATGGACCATTTTGTTTTTTATTTGCTGTCATCTACTGTCGTTCCCCCTGCCCATATGGAGGGTAATTTAAAAGAGGGGACCTGTTAGGAGGCACTATTTTATAAAGATATGTGGAGCCCGATTCTGGAAGTCGTTGAAGTCAGGGCTGTTAGGACCCGATTCTGGTCTGTGGGAACAAAATGTTCCCGCAGGAGCCAGAATCGGGCCCAAGGATGGCCCGGCATGCCCCTCCAGCCTGCGGAGATGTCCTCCCTGCAGGTGCCCCAGACTGCCGTGACTCTGGACCCCAAGATCCCTGCCGCCTGACCCACAGCTGGCCTCCTGTGGTCTGGATTGGGCGGCGAGAACCCCTCTGCACCCAGCCTCGGCCCCGGTGGTGGCTGCCGTCCTCCAATTTGTCAAAGAAACTGCTTATATCACCTCTCAGGTGGTATAAGCAATACGGCCCAGCAGGCCCGGCAGCACGCACAGGGCCGTGACCTGAATCGGCCCTGTACATGCTGCTGGACGGCCTGCCCTGCCCCAGATCCTGCCCCTTCCCGCCCTCAAAGGCTTTCCCTGTCCTGAAGCCTAGGACGTATAGGGAGAGCTGGTAGAGGAATAAGGTTTAGGTGGATTGTGGGGATGCACGTCCCAACGGGACATACAGCCCCACAACCTGCGCTATAGAATGAGGGCCATAGGGGCCTATGTATCCTTATAAAATACTAGTATAAATGGCAGAAATTGCACCTTAAATGCAGGCATGGTCATTTATACTAGCTTGAGAGCAGGTATAAATATGCTCACATTTAAGGTTTGCAAGTATGCATGTAAATTGAGGTATTTTATAATCTATGCATGTACTTATGCACTCTACTTGTGCTCTAACTAGGCTGTGCCCCTGGCTACGTCCACTGGCAAAGTGTGCAACTTCATGACAAGGCATGTACATTTAAGCAATACAGTATTTTATAAAAGGCTTTTTACGAATATAAGGGACCACACACGCACAAAAAAGATTTTATAAATTACCCTCATGATGTAGAAGGACACAGGGGGTTGGGGTACTATTGCACAGGTCACACATCTAAAAAGCTGGTTGTGAATTTATGAAAGTTTTTTCTACTTTTAGAAAAAAAATCATCTAATGAATGAGGTGTTATATTTCCAATATAGTGGTTCCAGCAGGGGCAGACACCAGCTAGAAAATGATCAACATACATAACTCTAACAGAGTACAGTTGTAAATAATCCAGGAATTTACAAAGAACAGGAAAAAGATAAAAGTTTGTTACTTGGTTGTAAAACAAGTAAAACTCACTTTTTTAAATAGTCTTGAACATTGTCAACCCATTCTAGTGCTTGAAGAAACTTCTCTTCGTGTACTGTTCTGTGCAGCACTTGAACAAAGAACTCTAAGAAACGCATCTTCCCCTTAAATTTCATCACTGTATAAACATTTCAAATAAAAAAAAAGGTAATTTTTCCATATAGAAATAGGTAGCCATCATTCTAGGTAAATTATTTAGCAAGTTCCATATATCTAACACAACCTACAGTGACATTGGTAAAAGTAGTTCAAGTGGTTTGATGCAAAGCCTCAAATTTCATTTATTTCTGACCCCTCCCCTCACTATCAGTCTTATTCTAGAAGTGATTTTATATCCCAGATTTTAGAAAAATTATATGCAAGTTTTGAATTTACAGCCATTAATTTTAAAACATAATTCATATAATATTCACTGGTATCAAACTATTGTAGAAGGACCTAACGTGCATTCCAGTGTCTGAAAATTTGATATTACCAGTCTGTTAACATAACACATTTGCTTATAGAAAACACCTCTGCAGCTGGTAATGAAAATGCACAATTAAAGAAGAGAAGGAAACAGTTGAAGAGATTGGAGGAACGAGTTCTGAGGACACCATCTAGTGTAATGGCAGTATAGCGGGAGAGCTCCAGCGATTGAGCTGAATAAAAACACTATAGTGGGCATATGGTATCCCTCTAAGTGCTTCGACTCTCTACAATTAGCATCCAAACTGAAGGGGATAACAAACTGAATTGCCATGCTGTATTAGGAAACAAAATCAAGCAAGATCAAGCTAGAGGCCTATAAACTCATGCAGCACTGCAGAAAAAAAAACACTATTTGCTCAAGGATAGTGCCACAATATTAAATGAATTTGCTGCAGCTAAGGTGACTGCAAGGAGCAGCTCAGTCCTCTGCCCAGAATAGACAGAGCTCGGAGATAAAGAAGACCAATACAGTAACATGAGTTGCATAAAAAAACGAAAGGAGAGCGGTAGCCTTTTCTGAGCCCAGGGTGGACCAGAACACTCAGCTAGGAATGCCTGAATAGGGGACAATATAGCTGTATGAAAGGAAAAACAGAAAACAAAAGCCACAGAACCATCAGGAAAAGAAAGGTATCCGCTTGCAATTCACCAAAACAGATACCGGATGCCAGGCAACCACCAGAGCCATAAAGGCTTGAGCTGCAGATTCTTGAGAGGTAACCCAGAATGGATAAACTGTATGAGATAAACAATCAGGGAAGAAGGGATTACTGCAAGGTCCTGAGAAGGACTTGATGACCAGACCGGAGGAACCATTTTGTGATGTGAAAAAGTTCAGTGGCTAACTGAACGCCCTGACTTTCTCTACTGAAAGTTATGACTACCAGGATAAGCACCATCCTAGAACAGAATATCCACGTCTGCATATCCAACTCTGAGTCTTGTAGGATATCACCAAATGCTCCTAAGCCTGACAAAAAACAGATGGCATTTGCAAGTGGAGTGCACTATGACCAGGAACTCTCATAAGGAGTATAAAACTACAGTGTAGAATCACTGGAAGCAGGGCCGGCCCGTCCATTGAGCGAGAATGTTTTTTGCACAGGGCCCCGCGTTTCAGGGGGCCCCGCGCAAAAAACATTCTAATCCTAAAGTAAAATTTTTAAAAAGAAAAAAGAAGTTGTCTTCTCCGGCAGCCGGGGCCGCCGCGGCAGAATCGAGTGTGCCGCGGGGCCCCCCCTGCCCAGCAGAGCCTGCCCTCCCGAGCCTGCCCTCCCCTTTATCACCTGTCTTCGCAGCTCTAATCAAACGCGCCGGCTTTCAGAGCGCGAGGGAGAGTTTCTCCCTCGCTGCTCTATTAAGCCCGCGGGGGCTGATGGGAAGTTCCCATCAGCCCCCGCGGGCTTAACAGAGCCGCGAAAGGGAAACTAGCCCTTTCGCGCTCTGAAAGCCGGCGCGTTTGATTAGAGCTGCGAAGACAGGTGATAAAGGGGAGGGCAGGCTCGGGAGGGCAGGCTCTGCTGGGCAGGGGGGGCCCCGCGGCACACTCGATTCTGCCGCGGCGGCCCCGGCTGCTGGAGAAGACAACTTCTTTTTTTAAAAAAATTTCCCTGGGCTGGGCTGGGCGTTAGGAGTGGTGATGGGCTATGGGGGGCTGGGGGGGGGGGTTAGGAGTGGTGATGGGCTATGGGGGGCTGGGGGGGGGTTAGGAGTGGTGATGGGCTATGGGGGGGCTGGGGAGGGTTAAGAGTGGTGATGGGCTATGGGGGCTGGGGGGGGTTAAGAGTGGTGATGGGCTATGGGGGGGCTGGGGGGGTTAAGAGTGGTGATGGGCTGGGGGGTTAAGAGTGGTGATGGGCTATGGGGGGCTGGGGGGGTTAGGAGTGGTGATGGGCTATGGGGGGCTGGGGGGGTTTAAGAGTGGTGATGGGCTATGGGGGCCTGGGGGGGGTTAGGAGTGGTGATGGGCTATGGGGGGCTGGGGGGGTTTAAGAGTGGTGATGGGCTATGGGGGGGCTGGGGGGGTTAGGAGTGGTGATGGGCTATGGGGGCTGGGGGGTTTAAGAGTGGTGATGGGCTATGGGAGGACTGGGGGGTAGGAGTGGTGATGGGCTATGGGGGCCTGGGGGGGTTAGGAGTGGTGATGGGCTATGGGGGGCTGGGGGGGGTTTAAGAGTGGTGATGGGCTATGGGGGGGCTGGGGGGGTTAGGTGTGGTGCTGGCCTATGGGGGCTGGGGGGTTTAAGAGTGGTGATGGGCTATGGGGGGACTGGGGGGGTAGGAGTGGTGATGGGCTATGGGGGCCTGTTGGGGGGTTAGGAGTGGTGATGGGCTATGGGGGGCCTGGGGGGGTAGGAGTGGTGATGGGCTATGGGGGGGCTGGGGGGGTTAGGAGTGGTGATGGGCTATGGGGGCGCTAAGTCTGTATATGGGCTGATGGGATCAGGACTGAAAGTGAGTTGATGGGGAGGTTAGGACTGGTAATGGGGTATGGGAGGGCTTAAACTGAAAATTGGGTGAGGGGGATTAGGACTGGAAATGGGCTGGTGGGATTAGGACTGGGAGTGGGCTGGTGGGATTAGGACTGGGAGTGGGCTTTGGGTGCCTAGCCCTGGTACTGGGTCGGCGGGGTTGCTAGGACTGGAAATGGGCTGGGGGGAATTAAGACTGGAGGTGGGCTGATGGGGTTAGGACTAGTAATGGGCTGTGGGCTGTTGGGGGGGGGGGTTAGGACTGGTAATGGGCTATGGGGGGGCTAGGAATGGAAATGGGCTGATGGGGGGTTAACACTGGAGGTGGGCTGATGGGCTTAGGACTGGGAAGGGGCGGGTGGGATTAGGACTGGGAGTGGGCTATGGGGGGCTAGGACTGGTAATGGGTTGGGGGTTGCTAGGACTGGAAAAGGGCTGGTTGGATTAAGACTGTAGGTGGGCTGATGGGGATAGGACTTGTAAAGGTCTGTGGGCTGGTGGCGGGGGGTTAGGACTGGTAATGGGCTATGGGGGGCTGACTGGAAATGGGCTGATGGGGGGGTTAGGACTGGAAGTGGGCTGATGGGGGGGTTAGGACTGGAAGTGGGTTGATGGGGGGGGGCTAGGACTGGTATTGGGTTGGGGGGTTGCTAGGACTGGAAATGGGCTGATGGGGGCTAGGACTGGAAATGGGCTGATGCAGGGACAAGAAGGGAATGGATGCTGGGTGAGACTGGAACTAGAAGGGAGCTGATGTTGGGGGAGGATTAGGGGAGGATTAGAATGGGATGGGGCTGGGAGAGTAAAATGGAGAGGGGAAAAATATTTTGTGTGGTAGGGGTAAAAAATCTACACTTAGCTGGGTATTGGGAGAGTAAGTGGGGATTGAGGATGGAGGGGTAAAATGTGAGTGGATGAAATAGGAATGAGGAAAGAGCAAAAGGAGAAAGATTAGTATGTTAAAGCAGATGTAGAGAGAGAGAGAATGGAAAAAAAACTAGAAGAGAGAAGAGACAGCAGATGATGGAGAGTTAGCAGAAAACATGAAGAAACCAGAAGAAAGTGGCTGGAGCAATTGCAACCGGAAAAAAATGCACAAAAGGTAGAAAGATATCTCTTTATTTTGAATTTATTAACTGGAATATGAAAGCTCTGGGAAATGTGCATCATTAACGTCTGCGCTTTGTTTGGTACAAGAGGAAATTAATTTATAGTTTTATTTCTACAGTTGTTGTACATTCCAAGTTTGGCTTTTGGGGTTCCCAGTTTAATTATTGCCTTCCTGTTTCTAAATTGTGATTCCTTGTTTGGTGATGGTCTATGTTCTGCATGTGTAACTGAGCTGAGGTATTCTGTTTATGTAATTCCTATTGACATTGCCACTTGTTCTCTTTCCCCAGTAGGTCATGTATTGTTTTTCTCTGAAATGTATTGGTTTAATATTTGCAGTGTTGCCTTTTGATAGGTAGGGTATGGTGCTTTGTGAGTTCTGGTAGTGCTGTTAGGATACGGCGGGTTTGCTATGGGTTCTAAATGGGCAGTGTTTGTAGTAGTTCCTAATGTGCCTGGCGGTTGGCACTGGATTATAGTAATGTAGAAATCTTTTAGTCTGTCTTTATCCATACACACACTAACTTTTAGTAAACATGTCTCTTAATGAATGTTAGCATTATGCAAATATTTATGCAAATAAGGCCACTTATGCAAATGAGGCCCCACACCGAGTCTCCGCACATGGCCCCGCACCCCCCTTGGGCCGCCCCTGACTGGAAGGATATCAACCAGAGCCTGACATCCTAGTAGACCATAGCATATGCCAATAAACAATGTCCAAACTGCAGTCTCTGACCACTGACAGTCACTGATAAACTAGCTCCAAAGTCAATCTTGAACCTATGCAGTGCATCAAGCTGCCCTATAAGAAAGGATAATAGCTGGCTCATAACCCTCTGGCATCATCTCCTGAAGTGGTCCACTCCACCTCAGCCAAAATCCAGTCACTCCAACTAGGACCTTCTTCCAGTGAATGTGACACTACCAGTATCATCAGTGTCAATACAGAATGGCCACAACACAAAGCGTCTACTCAAGAAGACGTGTCCACTTAGAATACACTGGAAACTTAGCTACGGCGCCATACATTTAACTTGTAAGGTTCGCTGAGGTGTAAGTTTGTAACCTCATGGGTCACCAACTTGCAGCTGAATCTCAGAGGCCTCCTGATTCCAGCTGACATAGTACTAGCATATGTGCTCTATAGGATTCTAGACTAGCTCACTCAGTGAAACCCCCAATGAACTTGAGCACATGGTTTGCAAGATGTTAGCCACAGAGTAGTCCTGAAACAGCTAAAAATGTTTTTTAAACTGTAGTCACAACTCAGAATACTTTTTCCCCCTCCTCCAATTCTCACAAGGCTCCAAGTGGGACTTGCCAGTTGCCAGCCAGGCCACTCCAAGAGATCACTACACATAGAACCAAGCAAGACTCCCAACCGGGGATTACTAAAAGGGGAGGGGTCTATTGTGCACCAGACATCTGGATGAGATGGAATAGGATGGGATAGAAAGCGTACTTACTCACATGTAACAGGTGTTCTCCGGGAACAGCCAGAATCAGTCCTTACATATGAGGTGACATCGGTGCCGACGGAGATCGCACGGAGCATTTCCCAAGCTTTCAAAGAAAGCTTTTGGGAATGCTACCAGGAAAAAGCAGGAAGTCAGTCCTCACATATGGGGCTCCCTAGCTCTAGGCTGCTGAGGACTGAACCATGACAGCACAGTGGCAACCAGTTAAATAGCCATGAGTTGCAGGAGATGAGTCCCCACTGAGAGACTCTGCAAGAACCTAGTGTCCAGTGACATTATCACTCCGGTAGCCTGAACACAGAGGGTCGGAGGACAGGCGTTGCCTACACCCCAAGAATGTTATGGAGTACTGCCTGGCTGAAGGCATTGTCCCTGCAGGACTCGCTCTCCAGGCAGTAGTGAGCTGCGAACATGTGAAGTGAAGACCAAGTGGCAGCCCTGCAGTTCTCTGTCACTGGCACAGAGCAGAGGTTGGCCACCAACGTGGCCATCACCCTCACACGATGCGCTGTGATCCAGTGCTCAAGGGAGAAGCCCGTGCGCTCATAGGCAAGGGCAATACAGTCCACCACCCAAGAGGACAAGGTGCGCTTGGTCACAGGAAGCCCCAGTCTGCTGGGGTCATAAGACACGAAAAGCTGAGGTGCTTTGTGGTGGCCCTGAGTCCACTGTAAATAGAAGGACAGGGCCCGGCTGCAGTCCAGTGTGTGGAGTATGAGCTCCTCTTTGCCGGCGTGGAGCTATGGGTAGAAGGTGGGGAGTACAACGTCTTGGTTGAGGCGGAACGGGGATACCACCTTTGGAAGGAACTTTGGGTAAATGCGGAGCACTACCCTGTTTTTGAAGAACCTGTATGGAGGGTCCACCACCAGGGCTTGAAGCTCACTAACTCTGCGAGCTGATGTGAAGGCAACTAGGAAGGCCACCTTTCAGGAGAGGTATCACAGGTGGCATGTGGCCGGGGGCTCAAACAGCGGTCTGGAAAGCTGGGAGAGCACCAGATTGAGATCCCACTTCACCGCCGGGGGGCGGAGAGGGGGCTTGGATAGCAGGAGGCCCCGTAGGAATCGTGAGACCAGGGGCTGGCTGGAGAGAGGCTTACCCTCCACTGGGTGGTGGTGAGCGGCTATAGCACTCAAGTGCACCCTGACAGAATTAGACTTCATCCCGTGTGTGATAGATGCACCAAGTACTGAAGCACCAGCTATATGTGGTAGGAGAAAAGATTCTCCTTCCTCTTCATAAACCAGACAGCAAACCTCCGCCACTTAAAGGCGTAGGCCCTCCTGGTGGAGGGTTTTCTAAAAGCCAGGGATCTCTTCAACTTCTTTTGGCAGGTTGAGGGGGGCCAAGGCTATCCTCTCAGCAGCCATGCTGTCAGTGTCAGTGACCCCACATTGGGGTGCAGGAGGGAGCCCTCCTCCTGCATCAGTGGGACTGGGAGTGCTGCCGACAACGAGACTAGCAGGGGGAACAAGGGCTGCCTGGGTCACCAGGGGACGATCAGTAAGCGTAGTTACTCATCAGGGACACCAGGAATCAGTCCTCACGGGTGACGTCGGCACCGATGGAGCAATTCCCCAGCTTTCAAAGAAAGCCTTTGGGATTGCTACTACGCATGCACGGTCCTCTTCTCACCCAAGGGTGCCATCTTGCTCAGTCAGGTCCCTTAGCTCGAGCCCTACCAAGCAGATGGCAAGGGAAGAACAAAAATTTAGCAACTCATCAGGGAAGGCGGGAGGGTAGTGAGGACAGATTCCTCTTGTCCCTGGAGAACACCTCTTACAGGTGAGTAACTACCCTTTCTCCAGAAACAAGCAGTAAGTCAGTCCTCACTTATGGGACTCTCTAGCTACAGGCTACCGAACCTGTAACCAAAAAGAAAATACCTCCGCGAGGCCATGAGCAGAAGCCGAAGCCCGAAGGAGTCCGAGTCCTCGGGGCTAAGCCCTCGGTAGCCATAAAGAAGGGTCAGAGGGCAGGAGTTGCTTATACCCCGAACAGGTTATGGAGTACAGCCTGGCTGAAGGCGCTGTCCCGGCAGGACTCCCTCTCCAGGCAGTCGTGGGCAGAGAAGATGTTCGTGGAAGACGAGGTTGCCGCCCGGCAGATGTCCATCAGGGGCACGGAGCGCAGTGAGGACACCGAGGCCGCTTTGGCTCGGACCCCACGTGCGGTGACTTGATGATCCAGAGGGATGCCTGCCTTCGCATGGGCGAAAGCGATGCAGTCCACCACCCAAATCGAGAGGGTGCACTTGGTGACTGCTTTCCCTGGTCTATATGGATCGTAGGTCACGAAAAGCCTGTCAGACTTACGATGAGTTTGGGTACGCTGCAAATAAAAGGCGAGGGCCCGTTTGCAGTCAAGGGTGTGGACAGCCATCGACGCCTGGTCGGCATGGGGCCTCGGGAAGAAAGTCGGCAGCACTAGCTCTTGGTTGAGGTGGAAGTCTGAAACGAACTTAGGCAGGAATTTAGGGTGGGTACAGAGGACCACCCTGTTCTGATAAAACCTGGTGTAAGGAGCGCCAGCCATGTGAGCCTTGAGCTCACTGACTCGGTGGGCCAAGGTCAGTGCCACCAGGAAGGCCACCTTCCAGGACAGGTGCCAGAGCGAACACATCGCCATCGGCTCAAAGGGTGGACGGGTGAGCTGCATGAGTACCACATTTAAGTCCCATTCTGCTGGAGGATGATGGATGGGCGGCTTGGATAGCAGAAGACCCCGCATGAAGTGGGAGACTAATGGCTGTCCCGAGAGGGGTTTTCCCTCGATAGGGAGATGGTTAGCTGAGATGGCGCTCAAATGAACTGTGACAGAGTTTGACTTCAGCCCTTCCCTTGATAGGTGAAGGAGGTACTGGAGAACCCACCGAACGGGACACGAGAAGGTGTCAATCTGGTGTTACGAGCAGCAGATGGAGAAGCATTTCCACTTAAAGACGTAAGCTCGCCTAGTGAAGTCCTTCCTCGAGGCGAGGAGGACTTCCTCGACCTCCTCCGGAAGGGCCAGAGAGGCTAGGAAGACTTGTTCAGCCGTCAGGCCATGAGGGACAGGGAGGTTAGGATTGGGTGCAGCACCCGACCCTCCTCCTGCGTTAGCAGACCCCTGGCAGAGTCCAGGGGAACTGGGGGCTCCATTGACAGCCGGAGCAGAATCGGGAACCAAGGCTGCCGAGGCCACCAGAATCAATGATGCCCCGTCCCACTGAGCCTTGAACAGAGTCCTCGCAATGAGGGGGAAAGGATGGAATGCATAGAGAAGACTAGAGGACCAGTCCAGGAGAAATGCATCGGGGCCCTCCCTGCTCGGGTGCAGCATGTTCTGGGGACTGGCAAAGAGGTCTATCGCTGGAGTCCCCCGGCGAAGAAACACCCAGTCTGCTACTCTGGGGGTGAAGGATTCTGCTGAGTCTGTCCGCCAGGCCATTCTCCTGACCCGGGAGGTACATTGCCCTCAGGGACATCCTCCATCAGGCAGCAAAAGAGCAGATGAAGACCACTTCCCGACAGAGGGAGCGCGATCCTGTGCCCCCCTCCTTGTTGATGTAGAACATTGCTACACGGTTGTCAGTATGCACTAGAACCGAATGCCTGCTGAGCTGTTCCTCGAAGGTCCTCAGGGCCCACTGAATGTCCCGGAGTTTGAGCAGGTTTATCTGCTGCTGAGACTCCTCGGGTGACCACTGCCCCTGTGTGCAGAGTGGTCCGCAATGGGCTCCCCACGCTAACAGGGAAGCGTCTGTCATCAGCACCGCATCGTGCCATGGGGCCTGAAAGGGCAATCCCTGCAGGAGGTTGCAGGGGTTTTGCCACCAGCTCAGGGACAAGCGGATTGGGAAGAACCCTGACAGGATCCCTGAGGTGTCCGAGGGATTGGCTCCACTGGGCACTGAGACACCACTGAACCGTCAGCATATGCAGGCGGGCATGAGGAACCACATGTACGGTTGAGGCCATGTGGTCCAGGAGACGTAGCATGGACCGAGCGGTGACCTGGTGAGTGCTTTGGATGCGAGCCGCCAGAGCTCGGAGGCAGGTGGAGCAATCCACTGGCAAGAAGGCGATCACCTGCTGAGTATCAAAGCCTGCCCTGCACCGGCTTGAGGTGAGACTTCGGGTAGCTGACCAAGCATCCTAAGCTCTCCAAGAGAAGGACAGTGCCTGATATCACTCACCAAGCCTCCTCAGCCGAGGAGCCCGTAACCAGCCAGTCGTTGAGGTAGGGAAAGACTGGCACGCCCTGGTGCTAAAGGAAAGCAACGAGCACAACATGGCACTTTGTGAAGACCTGCAGGGTGGACACGAGGCCAAAGGGGATCACCCTGTATTGGAAGTGCTCTCCCTGCACCCTGAAACACAGATACTGCCTGTGTTGAGGGTGGATTAAGATGTGGGTGTAAGAGTCCTTTAGATCCAAGGAGCTTAGCCAGTTGCCCTGCCGGAGGAAGGGCAGCAGCACACCAAGAGATAACATCTTGAATTTCTCCCGCACCAGGAACTTGCTAAGCCTGCGGGGGTCGAGGATGGGCAACAGAACCCCCGTCTTTTTTTGGAAGTACCGGGAATAGAAGCCCTGATCTCGAAGGTGGGGAGGGACCTTCTCGACTGCCAGTTGGGCGAAGAGAGAGTTTAATTCCCGCTGCAGCAGAAACTGGTGTGGGGGGAGTCGTGGAGGCTCTGCTGGGGAGAAAGGGGGTGGAAGCCTGTCGAAGTGAAGGTGATAGCCATTCCAGACGACTTGGAGGACCCAAGTGTCTGAGATGATGGTAGCCCACGATGGGGCGAAGCGGGACAGACATCCCCCCCACTGGCTGCTGCATCGCCGGAAGGTGAGGGGCTATGCCGATGGCGTCAAAACCCCTGAGTGGGTTGCGGGGGAGCCGGCGTTTGGGCCTTTGGCACCTTTGGCTTATGTTTTCCCTGGCCAAACTTTCCCTGTGCCGGAGTGGTCGGCGTGGGGGTAGCTGGATATGGTGAATAGCCCCGATACTGGAGGCCCTTTCTAGGGAAGAAGGGCTTCTTGGTTGGCCGAGGCAGGGTAGATGTTTTGCGGGAGAGAAGGATCATGGTGGCAAACTCCGTCTCAATTTCCACAGCCTTCTCCTCCATCGGCTTGCCAAAGAGCTGCTCACTGAGGCAGGGAACGTCCTGGAGCTTCTTCTGCACCCACTGCTCCAAATCCAAGGATTGGAGCTGTACCTGGTGGCGGGCCCCAATGCCCGCGGCCGCCACCTGAGCCAAAGTCTCGAAGCCATCAAAGGAGACTCGAGAGAGGTACTCGGAGCACTGTATTCCCAAAGGCTTTCTTTGAAAGCTGGGGAAATGCTCCGCACGAGGGCTCCGTCGACGCCGACGTCACCCATATGTGAGATGACTTCCTGCTTGGTTCTGGAGAAAAAGTATTTTTTCAGTCAGCAGACAATTAAGCCATGGAATTTATTGCTGTAGGATCTAGACGAGGCTAAAAGTATAAATACAGGGTGGCCCAAAAAAAGTGAGAATATCTTGTAGCATATAAGTCATTTAAACATTCAAAAAGACAGATGTAAACGATTGACAAATTTTAAAAAAAAGATGGCGACCGGAAATTGTTGAAATAAAGACGTTATATAGCTAAAAAAGGTAAATAAGTAAACTATTTAAGCTTTTAATTTACGAGATGTTCTCACTTTTTTTGGGCCACCCTGAAGATATAAAGAAGATTTGTACAAATTTCTTGAGAAGAAGTTCATTAACAACTATTAGCTGGGAAGATGGAGAGCGAGAGTATCTGCCAGGCAGTTTCAAGTGACCTCGATTTGGTCATTGTAGAAGACAGAATGACTGGCTTGATGGACCATTGTCTGCCCAACATGATGCTTATTATATTCTTACCTTCCTTTAAAGCTAAGTTTACTGGCCAGCATGTAACTATGGGGTGCAGTAACACAGGATTTTCTTGACCGGTAAGTTCATGTCCAGGGACTAAAGTGCCAATAGAACAAATCAAAATGAAGAAGTTAAATAACAAAATATGCAAAAAATTATTAGCATTTTCTTTAAAGATCTAATAATCAAACTAGGTCACACTTTACAACTATAAACTTCTCTTGCTTTGACCCACTGTATGTATGAATCTGTAACAGGGCTGCAACTTAATTTTTAGGGGAGTAATTTTATAACTGCCCCCACATTAGTGAAAAGTTCATGCATTCTTTCCATTATACAGACTTTGCCTGATTTTTTAAAAAAACAATTCCATGTATACTTCTGCTTTGAAAATTCCCTCAGGAAAACTATGAGCACATATATATTTATTTATTTAGACAGATTTGTATACCACCTTATCCTTCAATCAAAGTGATCACATCACAGGAGGGTTACATTGAACATAGAAACATAGAAATATGATGACAGAAAAAGACCACATGGCCTATCTAGTCTGTCCTTCCATATCAACTACAACAGTCCACTTTTTACCTTTAGAGATCCTCTGTGTTGGTCCCATGCCTTTTTGAATTCAGTTACTGTCCTCATCTCTACCACCTCCACTGGGAGACTATTCCATGGATCCACTACTCTTTCCGTAAAGAAATATTTCCGCATATCACTCCTGAATCTATCTCCCTTCACCCTCATCCCATGTCCCCTCGTAGCAGAACTTGCTTTCAATTGAAAGAGGCTCTCTCCCTGAACATTTATGCCACGGAGGTATTTAAACATCTCAATCATATCACCTCTATCCCGCCTTTCCTCTAAGGTGTACATATTAAGATCCTTAAGTCTGTCCTCATATGCTTTATAATGAAGCCTACTAATCATTTTAGTAGCCACCCTCTGCACCGACTCCATCCTGTTCACATCCTTTTGAAGGTGCGGTCTCCAGAATTGCACACTATACTCCAAATGAGGTTGCACCAAAGACTTATTCAGAGGCATTATCACCTCCTTTTTTCTGCTAGCCATTCCTCTCCGTATGCACCCAAGCATCCTTCTAGCTTTTGCCGTCGCCTTTTCTACCTGTTTAGCTACTTTAAGATCATCAGACACAACCACGCCTAGGTCCCGCTCTTCTTTAGTGGACAAAAGTACTTCACCTCCTATACTGTATTGCTCCCTTGGATTGCTGCAGCCCAAATGCATGACCTTACATTTTTTAACATTAAATCCCAGCTGCCAAATTCTAGACCATTCTTCAAGCTTAGCTAGATCCCTCCTCATGTTATCTACACCTTCCTGGGTGTCTACTCTATTGCAGATTTTGGTATCATCTGCAAAGAGGCAAACCTTACCCAAAAGCCCTTCCGCTATATCACTAACAAAGATGTTAAAAAGAATCGGACCAAGGACAGATCCCTGGGGCACACCACTGGTAACATCCTTCTCCTCAGAGTAAGCTCCATTTACTTCTACTCTTTGTCGCCTCCCACCCAACCAATTTCTAACCCAAGCAGTAACTTTAGGGTCCATCTGTAGGGTGCTCAGTTTGTTTATAAGTCGCCTGTGAGGAACAGTGTCAAAGGCTTTACTGAAATCTAAATACACCACATCTAGAGCTCTCCCTCGGTCCAACTCCCTGGTCACCCAGTCAAAGAAATCAATCAGATTTGTCTGACAAGACCTGCCTCTGGTGAATCCATGCTGCCTCGGATCCTGTAATCCGCTGGACTCCAGAAACCTCACTATTTTCTCTTTCAGCAGCGTTTTCAATAATTTACTCACCATCGACGTTAAACTAACCGGCCTGTAGTTTTCAACCACATCCTTACTTCCGCTTTTGTGTAAAGGCACCACATGAGCCTCTCTCCAGTCCTTTGGCACCACTCCTGACTCCAACGAGGCATTGAAAAGGTCAGTCAGTGAAGTTGCTAGAACGTCCCCAAGTTCCCTCAGTAACATGAGGGTATTCAACAACATTTAGAAAGCACAATTGGAGTATAACTGCTATTTGGTGCTCACAGGTTTTCTGTGAAAATAAATGCACATATACATTTGAATTTTCATAATTATGCCTATAAATGCTAATCCTTTCCCATCCCTACCCTGGGAATGCTTCTGCTTGCTGCAGGCCAAGGCAAGTGCTTACAGGCTGTAGATGCAGATTTGTACCCCCAATAATGTAAATATCCATTTCCACAGCTAAAGCCCTGCCTTGCCCATGGAAATGGATTTGAAAATTACCCACTCTATATTTATCACTCTTAAGGGCATGCTTACTAAGCTGAGTCAACAGTTTGTGTGTGCAGTTTGTAACTAGGTCCCATTGAATAACATAGGCACTAGTTAAAAATAGTGCATGCTGTTACCCCAGCTTAGTAAATATGTCCCTTAATAATGAACATTGATCTCTTCCTCTGTTTTTTTTATTAACATTAGTCTTGACAAGATGATATTTGTGATTCAAACCAAGTAGTTATAAATCATCTAGAGAGAGAGAAGCAGATCATTAGAAAATTATAAAAATGAGGCAAATGGGAATGGCTCAGTGAAGCTATGGGAAGCCTATGGCTAGAAATGTCAGCTTAGTTTCCTTTTCTAGGGCAGAACTCTGAATGCAGAATTTTACTATGCAGAGTTATAACATGTTAGAAACTGAAATCTCATCAGGAAGAAGTAATTATAGAAGTATACCCAGATTGATAGCAACTGATTGAAATTCTTTCCATTAGTACATATGTTATGAAGGTGGTGAGTTGGGCAAGGAAAAGTGCAGACAGGGCTTCAACCATCACACAGCAATGATATCTGATGGATAAGCATAAGGTGTTCACATACCAGGTTATGAAGCCTTTGGATCATTGTAGGCTAAAAATACAAAAGGTTGCAAAAATGTGGGACACAATGGGTAGTTACCCATGATGAGTCATGGTACTGTAAACAGCAGATGCTGACTCTGCTTAAACTGGAAGGCCAAGCAAGAAAAAATACCAGATCAAATAAAAGGAAAAACAGGCTCTCTTATTTTCAGCAGCATACATATTTAGGTCTTATGTCTCATTTGGTAGGGCAAAAAGCGTAGCTCCTCACCTGTAACAGGTGTTCTCCAAGAACATCAGGAATCAGTCCTCACATATGGGTGACGTTGGCACTGATGGAGACTGTGTGGAGCATTTCCCCCGCTTTCAAAGAGAGCCTTTGGGAGATGCCACCATGCGTGCCATCCCACCCAAGGGTGCCACCATGCGTGCCTTCAAACCCAAGGGTGCCATCTTACTCAGTCAGGTGTCATAGCTAGGGCCATACCAAGAAGATGGCAAAAATGGACAGCTACTCCAAGGAGAAGAGGGAGGGTTGTGAGGACTGATTCCTGTTGTCCCTGGAGAATACCTGTTACAGGTGAGTACGCTTTCTCCAGGAACAAGCAGGAAGTCAGTCCTCACATATGGGATTTCCTAACTACAGGCTACTGAGGACCTGTAGGAAAAATCATGGCAGAGCCATGAGCAGTCACCAGTGAAAATATAGGCAAGCCCTATGACCCCGCGTCCATGGAGAGCCAAGTTTCCAGTAGCCTGAACAAGAAGGGTCGGAGGGCAGGAGTTGCTTAAACCTCGAACAAATTACGGAGTACTGCCTGGCCAAAGGCAGAATCCTGACAAGACTCCTTCTCCAGGCAGTAATGTGCTGCAAAGGTATGAGCGGAAGACCAGGTGGCAGCCTGGCAGAAGTCCATCAGTGGCACCGAACATAGGCTAGCGACCAACATCGCCATCGACCGGACATTGTTCGCCAATGACAAGGCAATCCAGAGGTAACCCAGCCTGGGCCTGGGCAAAGGCAATGCAGTCCGCCTCCCAAATGGACAAAATTCGCTTGGTGACCGCCAGCCCCAGGCAGCTGGGCTTATAGGAGATAAAAAGCTGCCCAACCCTGCAGTGATCCTGGATCCGCTGCAAGTAGAAGGAAAGGGCCCTCTTGCAGTCCAGAGTATGGAGAACTGCCAATGCCTAGTCAGCATGGGGCCTCAGGAAGAAGGTGGGCAGCACTACCTCCTGGTTGAGGTGGAAATCCAAGACAACCTTCGGGAGGAACTTGGGGTGAGTGCGAAGAATCACCCTGTTCCTGTAGAACCATGTGTATGGTGCCTCGGCCATTAGTGCCTGGAACTCACTGACTCTATGGGCGGAGGTGAGAGCCACCAGGAAGGCCACCTTCCAGGACAGATGCCACAGGCAGCAAGTAGCCATGGGCTCAAAGGGCAGCTTGGTCAGCTGTGTAAGGTCTATGTTCAGGTCCCATCCCGCTGGTGGGGGATGGATAGGGGGCTTAGAGGGGAGCGAGCCCCATGTGAAGTGGGAGACAAGGGGTTTGCCCTCGATGGGATGGTGGTTCTCTGAGATGGCACTCAGATGAACTTTGACCGAGTTAGACTTTAGACCGGCCTGTGAGAGATGGAGCAGGTATTGCAGGACTGAGTGTATAGGGCAGGAGAACAGGTTCACTCGGTTCTCTGAGCATCACACTGAGAACCTGCACCACTTGAAGGTGTAAACCTGCCTGGTCGAGTCCTTCCGGGTTGCCAATAGGATATCCTTGACCTCCGTGGGGAGATGAAGAGAAGCTAAGGCAACCCGCTCAGCAGCCAAGCAGTAAGGGACAGAGACCTCAGATTGGGGTGAAGGAGCAGGCCTCCCTTCTGCATCAGGAGCCCTGGTGAGTTCCCGAGAGGGACCAGGGGCTCCGTTGAGAGAAGGAGTAGCAGAGGGAACCACAGCTATCTGGGCTACCTCAGAGCCATGAGGATCACTGAAGCCTGTCTTGCTGGACCTTGAGGAGGGTCCAAGCTATGAGCAGCGTGGGAGGGAAGGCATACAGCAGGCCCACAAGAGGAGGAAGGCGTCCGGAGCCACCCTGCCTGGGTGCAGGAAGGGGCCACAAAAACGGGGAAACTGTGTGTTTGTGGGACTGGCAAGAGATCCAGGTCTGGGGTATCTCAGCACTAGAAGAACCGCTGTGCCATCTAGGGGCACAGGCGCCACTCATGTGGCTGGAGGACTCTGCTCAGCCGGTCCTCCAAGGCATTGTCCTGGCCCGGGAGATAGGCGGCTTGGAGGGTTACGCCCTGGCTCACCGCAAACAAGCACAGGACCACTGCCTCCTGGAAGAGGCTATAAGATGCTGGTACCCACCTGTTTATTCAAGTAGAACATTGTGACCTGGTTGTCCATCTGAACAAGCATCATTCGGTGCCGCAGGCAGTGCCGGAAGGCCTTCAGCATGAGGAGGAGACGGCTCAGAGTGCCAGCAGATTGATCTTCTGCCAACTCTTCTCATGGGACCAAGTCCCTTGGGAGCGCAGCTCCTCGCACTGGGCCCCCCCTAGCCTGAGAGGGAGGCATCCGTAGTTAGGACTGCCTGGTGGGTCGGGGGCTGGAAGGGCATGCCTCAGAGCAGGTTCTATGTGTTCTGCCACCAGGTCAGGGACTCCTTCAAATGAGGTGTGACTGAGAGGAGGTCCGGAGTTGGCCGGTCACCTGGGTCCACTGTGCTGGAGGCACCATTGCGCTGCCCGCATGTTGAGGCAAGCGTTGGGCATGACGTGGACAGTGGAGGCCATGAGGCCAAGAAGGCGAAGCATCGACCATGCCGAAACCGTGCGGAAGCTCCGCACATCGGACGCCAGGGATCTGAGGCGGTCTGCCCTGTCCCAGGGAAGGAAGGCCAAGGTCTGAAGAGTACCCAGGCGAGCCCCTATAAACTCCAGGAATTGAACAGGAGTAAGTGCTGCAGAAGCCAAATTGTGCGGATTGTGGCCTGCAGGGCCTCCGAGGCCGTGTCCCCTCTTATGAGCCAACTGTCTAGATAGGGGTAGACAAAGGTGCCTTGTAGACGGAGGCGGGCTGCTACCACCACAAGACACTTGGTGAAGACCCGTGGGGCAGAGATGAGTCCGAAGGGAAGCACCCTGTACTGATAGTGGTTCCCTGCTACCACAAAGTGCAGGTACTGTCTGTGCTTGGGATGGACGAGGAGTGAGTACAAGCATCCCTTAAGTTCACGGAGCATAGCCAATTGCCCTGCTGGAGGTAGGGCAGCAGTGTTCCAAGGGAGAGCATTTTGAACTTCTCCCGCATCAGGAAACTGTTCAGGTTTGTCAGGTCGAGGATGGGTCAGAGACCTCCTGTTCTCTTCGGATGAGGAAGTTCCGGGAGTAAAATCCCCTTCCTCTAAGGTTTGGTGGGACTGTTTCCACCACCCCATCTTTGAGGAGGCCTGCAAGCTCCTGAGTTAGTAGGGCCTCGTGCAGGGGAAGCCGCTGGGACTTCCCGGGGAAGTAAGGAGAAAGTAACTGGTCCAGATGGAGGAGATAGCCTACCTGGAGGACCCAGGCATCGGTGGTGATGGACTCCCATCTGAGGGCAAAGTGGATCAGCCATCCCCCTATTGACAGCTGGTCATCCAGTGGTCAAGAGGCTATGCTGCTGGCGTCAAAACCCCGAGGCCAGCTGCGCTGAAGCCAATGGCTGGGTCTTATGTCTCTTAAGCTTGCGGGGTCCATGGGCCACGCTCTTACCCTGACCGCCCTGGCCTGGATTGTCATACGCATATATTATGGTAACCTGCTGTTCCCTTTCTTTTCTTTGCCTATCCTTTTGTCTGTTTCTGTCCTCTACTCTGTCCTATCTTACAAATGGCGTTCCTTTCATATTTCCACAAATGATATATTATTGTAAACCGCTCTAATGCTTCGGCCTGAGCGGTATATCAAATTCAAATAAACATAAACATAAACATACAGAGGGTAGCCCCTATATGGGTGCCCCTTTCTGGTGAAAAAAGGGTTTCTTGCCCTGCAGTTTTTTCCTGGGGAGAGAGGAGGTCTTCCAAGAGAGCCGAGTACGGATGACATACTCGGTCTCTATCTCAGCCGCTTTATCCTCCATTGGTTTACCGAAGAGCTGCTCCCCGAGGCAAGGGACATCGAGGAGCTTCTCCTGGACCCACTGCTCCAGGTCAGATGATTGGAGCCAAGCCTTTCGGGATGCTGAAGGCCTTCCGGCACCACCTGCGGCACCGAATGGATGTCAGTCACCACTAATCGGGCAGAGGACCCGAAGCCGCCATAAGCCACTCATGAGAAGTACTTAGAGCATTCCCTGATAGACTCCAAGAGTGCCTGGAAGCGCTGGAGGTGGTCCCCATTGAGAACCACCGTGAATCCTTTGAGCTCCTTAGTGAGGTCTCAGAGGAACATACCAATATACAACTGACAGACCTGGATGCGGCATGCTAGCATGGAGCCTTGGTAAGCTTTCCACCTGAGGACGTCAAGAGTGCGGGACTCTCTGCCTGGGGGGGGGCCAAAGAGTGAATCTTTGGGCTCTTCTGTTTACGCATGGTCGATTCGACGACCATGGAAGTGTGGGGAAGCTGTGCTTTCCGGAACCCTGGTCCCCACTGGACCCTATACATAGAGTCCAGGCATTTACTGACTATGGGGACAGAAGTTGGGGTCTCCCACATATGGAAAAGGAGCCAGTCAGGGATGGAAGAGTCCAGAACTGTAAGGGTTTCCTTCAGTGGTGCCTCATATTGGAGGATATCGAGCTTCTCCTCTTGGGGCTCCTCCTCCGATTTGGTGGTGAGTACAAGGGCCCATGCCATATCCTAGACAAACTCAAGAAAAGAAGTGTCCTCGGGAGGGGATCATCGCCTCTGGGATGGCGGGGATGGATCCGAGGGATAGTATCGGTGAGACGGAGTCTTTGGTGAGGTTTCCCCATCGGATTCCCAGTTCGAATAGTCCGTGGAGGACTCAGGGTCAGGTCGATCCAGAGGGGTCGGCAAACCGTGCTGGGCTCCCGATGCCAGAGCCTGTACGGAGTCAAAGGTGCTTGCCCTAGATGATCTCATGCCCGAAGAATGGGACAGAGATCAAGACCCTTGCTGAGGACCCTCACGAGGCATCTGGCTCTCGGGGGTCACTGCAGCGGCACAGGGAGTCTCATAGCGCGTGCCGGCGGAGCCAGGCATCTGCGCCTGCTGGGCAGCGAGGAATGCAGAAATGCTGCATTCCAAGGCCAGCATTCGGGTCTCCCACTCGGGAATAGGGCCCTGCGACACCAGGGTGACCGGGTCAGACATTGAGGAGGAGAGGGGGACCTCACCGGGACGACCCTCAGGAGACTGGGCGCCATTGCCTGAGGCCTCCACATCGGTTCGAGGTACTTTTCTCAGCCGCTCCCTCTCCAGACTGCTGTAGGGGGTTGAGAGACCGTGCACGTGACTTTTCATGTTTGTCTTATCCCCCTGGACCCCCTTCTTTTTCTTTTGCTCACACTCAAGGGATCCTTGGTCGGAGTGCCTGCGGGCCCACAGAGGGGCCTTGGGAGACTCCAAGAGTTGCGGGGCTGTGGAGCGCGAGGCAATCGGGGATACCAGGGTCGAGTCTGCCTAATGGAAGATATCTAGCTTCTGCTGGCGGCTCTGGATGGTTTTAGAAGACATCTTTTTGCAGAGGGAGCATTGCTCCGGATCGTGGTCAGCTCCCAGACACTGGAGACAACAGTCATGGGAGTATGTAAGAGACATATTCTTAGAACACCAATTGCATTTTTTGAAACCAGAGGTCAGTGGGGCAAAAAGAATCCCTGCAAGGTCGAAGACCCACAACACGGCCATCTCTTAAAAAAAGGGCACAAAAGCACAAAAAGGTGAAAGAAGGGAAAAATGGATCCCAAGACCGACCGCCAAGGCAGTGGTGCTCAAGATGGCGGGAAGGGAACCGGCGCTAGCTGGAAAAGACAAAAACTGTATTAGTAGGAAGAAAAACGTTTTCCAGGGATGAGACACACATCTGAAGGGCTCAGCGGAAAACGGGAGACCAAGATGGCACCCTTGGGTGGGAAGGGGACCAGCATGCGTGGTGGCATTCCCAAAGGCTTTCTTTGAAAGTTGGGGAATGCTCTGCATGGGCTCTGTCGGTGCCGACATCACCCATGTGAGTATTGACTTCCTGCTTGTTCCTGGAGAATGCCCCCAACAATTAGCACACAAGCTTTGCAGTTATCGTGTATTAAATTTTGCAACTAACATACAATAAGTACAAAACTACCACACTTCAGTAAAGCACAGTTACTTACCTGTAACAGGTGATCTCTGGGAACAGCAGGAATAGTCCTCACATATGGGTACGTCGGTACCGACGGAGCCTGCGCGGGAAAGCTCCCCAGCTTCCCAGAAAGAAAGCTTTTGGGGCTTCCCACAGCGCATGCGCGCTGCCTTCCCGCCTTCCTGACCAACTCTCCTCAGTTCGAGTTTAAAGCTGAGACAATAGAGAGAGGAAAGGAAAGAGAAAGAGATACAACTCCTAGGGGAGGTGGGTGGGTTGTGAGGACTATTCCTGCTGTTCCCAGAGATCACCTGTTACAGGTAAGTAACTGTGCTATCTCCAGGAACAAGCAGAAATGAGTCCTCACATATGGGGACTCCCTAGCTGAGATGCCTGGGAGATCCCCTTTCAAGGTTCTTCATCTTCCGATGGATCTCAGGCATCCAGTAAGGGAAGGTGGGCAGGAGTTGTTTAAGAATGGAACAGGTGTTTGAGGACAGCCTGACCAAATAAGGCATCCCGGCGGGAGTCCTTATCCAAGCAGTAATGGGCTGTGAAGGTATGAACCGAGGCCCAGGTGGCTGCACGACAGATCTGATCTATGGATACAGAGTGAAGATGAGCCATAGAGGTGGCCATGGCTCTCACATTGTGAGCCGTGATATGGCCCTCCAGAGAAATGTTTTTAGTCTGGTAAGCAAAAGAAATACACTGAGCAATCCAATTGGAAAGTGTTCTTTTTGAGACTGGAAGTCCCAAATGAGTGGGATCGAAAGCAACAAAAAGTTGGGAAGACTTTCGATGTGGCTGAGTCCTATGGAGGTAAAAGGCAAGAGCTCTTTTACAATCTAGAGTATGAAGGTTCCGCTCTGCACTGGATGCATGAGGAGCTGGAAAGAAGACAGGTAGATATACCTCTTGATTAAGATGAAAAGGTGAAACCACTTTAGGCATAAAGTGTGGATTTGTCCTAAGGACTACCTTATCATGATGGAACCTTGTATAAGGTGGATTAGCCACTAAGGCTTGCAGCTCACTGATGCGACGAGCTGAAGTGACTGCAATGAGGAAAGTAACCTTCCAGGAAAGAAATTTCAAGGAGGTAGAGACTAAAGGTTCAAAAGGTGGCTTCATAAGCTGACCAAGAACCAAATTCAAGTCCCATGCCACCGGAGGAGGCCTAATGGGAGGTTTAGTTAGAGTGAGGCCTCTCATGAATCGTACAATGAGAGGATGAGAGGAAATAGGTTGTCCATTGATGGGTTTAAGTGATGCTGCAATAGCACTCAAATGGACTCTTACTGAATTCGTTTTAAGGCCTGCATTGGAGAGATGCAGGAGATATTCTAATAGAGAATTCACAGGAAGAGCAAAAGGATCAAGATCCTTTTGAGCACACCAAATGGAAAATCTTTTCCATTTAAAAGCATAAGAACGCCTTGTGGAAGGTTTTCTGGAAGCATGGAGGATATCCTTCACTTGTGAGACATTTAAGTCTTGAAGGTCTAGGCCTTCAGTAACCATGCTCTGAGGTGGAGGGACTTGGGGTTTGGGTGCCACAAAGTCCCTTCCTCCTGAGACAGAAGGTCTGGAGCAGCTCCCAGGTCCAGGGAGGGGCCCTGGGAGATATTTAGAAGTAGAGGGAACCACATTTGGCATGGCCAGCGTGAAGCTATAAGGATCATGGATCCGTGATCCCTCTGCAGTTTGAACAGAGTCTTGGGAATCAAAGGAATGGGTGGAAAGGCATATAGAAGGCCCTGACCCCAATGGAGGAGGAAGGCATCCCTGGCCTGAACCCCCTGACACGGAGTTCTGGAACAGAACCGGGGAAGTTTGGCATTCCACGTACTTGCAAAGAGGTCTATGTCTGGGGTTCCCCATTTCTGAAAGATTCTGAGTACCTGATCCCTGTGCAGGGACCACTCGTGTGGGAGCAGAACTCGGCTGAGTCTGTCTGCCCAAGAGTTTTGAATTCCTGGGAGATATACTGCCAGGAGATGGATTTGATGCTCTCTGGCGAAGGCCCACAGTCTGAGAGCTTCGTTGCAAAGCGACAGAGAGCCAGTCCCTCCTTGTTTGTTTATGTAGAACATGGCTACTTGATTGTCGGTATGAACAAGAACTGTCATGTTGTATAGGAGGGTATGAAAGACCTTGAGAGCAAGGAAAATTGCTCGAAGCTCCAGAAGGTTGATATGAAGGGCGGTCTCTTGTGGAGACCAAAGGCCTTGAATGGATAGGTCTTAAAGATGAGCTCCCCACCCTGTTTGGGAGGCATCTGTGGTGAGGGTTGCTTGGGGTAGTAGAGGTTGGAAGGGGGACCCCAGCAACAGATTTTGAGTGGACATCCACCACTGGAGAGACCAAAAGAGACGTTTGGAGGTTTCTATTTGGTCTGAGAGAGCTCCTAATGCTTGGGTCCACTGGGTGGACAGAGTCCATTGAGCTGCTCTCATATGCAGGCGAGCATAGGGCACTACATGAACTGTGGATGCCATGTGGCCTAGCAATTGTAACATCTCTCTGGCAGTCAAGTGGCTTCTGGACTGAATCTGAGAGGCCAAGTGCACTAGCCGGTGGCAACGTGCCTGGGGAAGATAGGCCCTTGCTGTGGTGGTATCTAGCCAGGCCCCTATGAATTCTAGGGATTGAGTAGGGGTGAGTTGAGACTTTGGCAGATTGATGACAAGTCCCAGATACTGCAGAATGCAGATGGTGTGATCCAGGGAAGTCTGAGCCTGAGACTGAGATGGAGCTCGGATGAGCCAGTCGTCTAGGTATGGGAAGACAAAGATTCCCTGAGTGCGTAGAAATGCAGCCACTACTGACATGCATTTTGTGAACACTCTTGGAGCAGAGGCTAGACTGAAGGGGAGTACTCTGTACTGGAAATGTTTTCCCTGGAACAGAAATCGAAGGAATTTTCTGTGGGATGGATGGATGAGTATGTGTGTGTACGCATCCTTTAGGTCTAGAGAACAAAGCCAGTCTTGACTCTGTAGGTATGGAAGGAGAGTTCCCAGAGAGATCATTTTGAATTTCTCCTTGCATAGAAATTTGTTTAATTCTCTCAGATCTAGGATGGGTCTGTGTCCTCCTGTTTTCTTTGGTATAAGAAAATAGGGGGAATAGAACCCTGAGCCCTGTTGGAGGAGAGGAACCTGTTCTATTGCCCCTTGGGCAAGTAGGATATTCACTTCCTGATCCAACAGGTGTAGGAGAGATGGGGGAGAGATGAAATGTCTCACCCTGGGATAGAGAGGAAGGCTGGAAAAATGCAGTTTGTAGCCCTCTCTGATGATAGAGAGGGTCCACTGCTCTGATGTAATCTGTTCCCATCTGGGAGCAAAATGAGTCAGCCTTCCTGGAATGGTGAGAGGCTCTGGTTGCTGCAGAGCCAGAAAGGGTATGTTCTCTAGAAGTAAGTCAAAAACCCTGAGAGGGTTGGGACTGTTGAAGCGTAGCAGCTCCTGCAGGCTTTGTTCTGGCCTGTTTAGTCTGCTGTCGCTTAGGAACAAAGCGAACTTGAGCAGATGACTGGCCAGCATTGGTACCAAATCTAGGCTTTTTGTAGAAAGATTTCTTAAAAGACTTCTTTTTGGCAGGGAGTGAAGTAGACTTAGAGAGTCTATTCAAAGCAGCATTCTCTGCATCCATTTGAATGGCTTTGACTTGCCACTCTTTGCCAAACAGATTTTCACCTGTACAAGGTAAATTGCCTAGGCCATCTTGCACCCAGGTTTCCATGTCAGAGGCCTGGAGCCAAGCAATTCGACGAGCAGCTATAGCTATGCCAGATGCTCTACTAGCACCCTCAAAAGAGTCAAAGGCAGCCCTATTGGAGAACTTTGACACATCTTGGATATGCTTTAAAAGAAGCAGGAACTCCTCTTTTCTATCCTCTGGAATAAAGGGGAGAAAATCTTGTACTTTAAGAGCAAGCTCCTTTAGAAACATGCCCATATAGAGGCTGTAGGAGTTGATTCTGGCAATAAGCATATTAGCCTGAAAGATTTTCCTGCCAAAAGCATCCAAAGTTCTACATTCTCTTCCTGGAGGGGTAGAAGAGTGCCTTTTGGTACTCTTAATCTTTTTCATAGCAGACTTCACCACAATGGAATGGTGAGGAAGCTGGGTTTTTTGAAAATCAGGAGAAGGAGGGACCCGATACATGGTATTCAACCGACGAGAATGTGGAGACAGTGTAAGAGGAGCCTCCCATAAATCCATCATGTGTTCTTGGAGAATATTATGAATGGGTAGGGTGACTGCCTCTTTGGGAACCTTAGAGTATCCTAAAATGTCTAATTTTTGTGCTCTAGGTTCCTTTTCAGAGGATACTGTAATAGAGAGTCCTTTGGCAACTTCCAGAATGAAGTCCTGAAAGGACAAGTCCTCTGGAGGAGACATTCTTCTCTTTGGGGAAGAAGGCTCCTCAGGAAGAATAAGGGATGCTTCATCAGAATCATCTGAGGTATCGGCATCCTCAGAAGACTCAAAGTATCGCCTACTTGCTTCCAGAGACTGATACGGGTACCGACCGGTATCGACATCGGGCGTACCGGGAACCGGGTCGGTACCGAGAATATCTCGGGAAGCGAGAACCGGGACCGGCCTTCTACTGGAAGTAGATGCTCTGGGTACCAGTATCGGTTGTGGTACCGGAACCGGGGTCGGAACCGATGGTTGCGGTACCGAGGGCGTCGCAGCATTAATGAAAGCCATTATGGCCTGCTGCATGGATTGTACCATAGTACCCATAGATGCCACAACTGCCTGGATGTCGGTACCGGTTTGAGCCGGTACTCCAGAGCAGTCTAACAGGTGATCGGTCGAGGCCGTGCCATCGATGTCAACCTGTAACCCCATAGGAGGAGCTTTGGAAGCCAGAGCTTCCCGCCGGGGTTGTTTGGCTGGGGCAGGGTCTTCAGGGTCGAACCCAAGGGCCTCTCTCTGCTTTGAGGGAGATTTGCCCCTTGAAGACTTGCCCGAAGAATGTTTGGTTACCTGAGATCCATCCGGAGATGAAGACCTGGATGATGCTGATGCTGGATTATCTGTAGAAAACAGCACATGAAATTTAGCTGCTCGGTTCTGTAAGCCCCGTTTGGACATCAGAGAGCAGGATGGACAATCCGGAACCGAATGGTCAGGACCCAAACATTTAAGACACCACTCATGGGTGTCTGTGACTGAAATAGTGCCAGAGCACTTGGTGCATTTTTTAAAACCAGAAGATGGTTTCTCCATGAGGGAGAATTTGTAAAGGCCTGTAGGCCTCACAAAAAAGAAATTCACCAAGTGTGGAAAAAGATTTTTTTTTTTTTTTTTAAAAAGAAACAAAGAAATAATGACCGGCAGTACCGGTTCGGAATCGGGGAAGGCAGATACGCGGTCAGAACAACTTAAAAACAAGAAATTCTTCAGCGGTGACAGGAACACGACCTGCTGGCTCCGCGGAAAAAGAAGAACTGAGGAGAGTTGGTCAGGAAGGCGGGAAGGCAGCGCGCATGCGCTGTGGGAAGCCCCAAAAGCTTTCTTTCTGGGAAGCTGGGGAGCTTTCCCGCGCAGGCTCCGTCGGTACCGACGTACCCATATGTGAGGACTCATTCCTGCTTGTTCCTGGAGATACAGTTACCTTAGTCTAGGCATTGCAATGGCAGTCTTCAGCTGCATTATTCCTTTACCACAGCGTCACTAACCTGCCATACTGAGTTACTGCAGGTTAGTGACTCTCATAGTAAACTAAGCTAAGATAAAATCTAAAATTTTACTGCAATTTAATAATTACCCCCCTGTGTTAGAAAGACTATAAAGAATATCCAACCCTGATTTTATAACTACTTGGTGGATGCCCGGAATGCCCTCTTTTTTTTATGGACTTCAAAAAGATAAAGGGACACAGAGGATTCTTATTTGGCAAGAGAATAAAATCAAAGCAAACTTAAATAACTTCAAAACAGAAGAAGGTAACCTGTATAGTGTGGCAACTACAGCCCTAAACAAGAGCCTAGAGGGGGCAACCTGCACAGACTAGCATGTACAACTCTAACCACCTTACTGGGAAGACTAGATAGACTACGCTGGCCTTTCTCTGCCGCCATTTACTATGTTATTTTTTTTTGTTGTTCTGTAGTCATGGGCCTTAAATCTCAAGTCTAGGTATTACTATTGCATGATTCCTATAATTCCCACATTCTCCCCTCCTCCCAGGAGCTTGGAATACTGCTTTCACAGCATTCCTATCCCAGTTGACCTAGGCAGCAGAAGACCTTGTCTGGGAATCAAACTAAGATCCCTCTGCATAGAAGTGTACTCAGGCCAGCCCAATATTTCCATGTTTCATCAGCTATGAGCTTGATTCTATAACATGCACGGCTGGCCTCCATGCACGTATAAAGCAAAGGCAGGCCTGAATTAAACCCAATTCCACAACTGACGGTGTGCATGTACCCATGGTCCCGGAATCAAGGACATAGATGGCACCAGCGCAGCACTCACAAACCACGGGACATGGGTGCATGCCGTAAGCAGGTTTGACATTGTTTCTGAATTCTTCAAAGGTGACAATGTACGTCTCCACTGCTGCCCATCTCCATGTGGCCACACCCACATAGAAAGAGTACATCTCCGAAGCGTCTCCTCATACTGACTGTGTGGTGTGCACGCAAACCACCTCTGATACCGATGACAAAAATGTGTGGATGTAAAATAGACCACAGTAGCCAATCCTGTGCATGGCCTGCACAACGCAACATTGCCCTCTGCAATGGCATAACAGCAATGAGAAGGTGATAGATTTGCTCGACCATACCTTGCAGCAAGGCATACATGGCAGAAGGAGAGCAATGTGGTTGTACTTGCAGTGGCCACCTCTGTCCATACAATGCCATGTATGGACCAATCGATGCCAGGAAAGGTCTTCCACAGCCAAAGGGACCCTTGGAATATGTGCATGCACAGTGCACACTATAGTATGTGATGCACAAGGGCAACGTGCAGGTCTCAACAAATGTACACAGTTGTGGGACTGCTGATAGGGCTGCTACGCTCATATCGGTGCTGTGTACCCTGTTGAATGCACACATTCTGAGAGTCCCTTATCAATGACAGAGAAATATGCTTGGCCATCTCACTATAGAGATCCTTTCCTAGTATATCCTGGCCATTCACACTGGCACTTGCTCATGCTGCGGTCTTCCCAACAGACCAGTTACTGGCCAGTGATGTCCCTGAAAAAGCAATTGGGCACCCCATGCCCCCCATGCATCCCATAGTGAGCGTCTGCACCATTGCTCCTCTGGATATTTCTGTTCTGTACAACTGCATCCTGAGGTCCTCCCAACTGCAGCCACATCAGTTAAAGACATATGTGTTACTGCCCTTCATCGCTATTGCACTCATTGCAGAGCGGGGCAGGAAAGTTTCTATCTCCTCACCTTATTCCATGTTTCACCAGGTATACCCCGGACATCCAGGGGAAACATGTAGGATGTATATGGGCCCTTCCTGAATACACATTGTACGCCACCGCTGCTCACCACGCCCCCGTTCTGTCCCATCCCGCCCACAATCAGTGCTCCCCATCCACGCACCATGTGCATGCAGGTCCATGGGTGTTTCAGCATACTGCAGTAGACTCTTTCGAGGGACTAATGTCTACAATGCACATCCACAGAGCATGTTCGCGTTCCGGAATGACCTCCTATGTCTACTGCTAATGGAACTTTTGAAACTGCTAATTTCAAACTCTGGTTAACCGACCAGTAATTGTGATGGCAGCATTTCTCTGAACTGAAACCAAAAATTCATGATGTTCTGACAAGATACAATAAAAGCTTTTAAAACCACTTACAAGGTATTGTCAATCTGAGCATGTGTGTTTCCAGAGCTGCCAGCTGTTCACTCACTTTCTCAACTACAAGTGACGTCAATTTCTTCTTAGAAAGTTTCTTTCCAGAATGGCTCTAAAAGCAAGTATAGTAACAAAGAAAATTATTGCTTAAACTATAGCTTTCTCTCTTTAAAGTTTTCATCCAAGGACTTAGAATAAAAGTTTTAGTATCAAAGTTGTTCTATTTATTATGCTTAGTCTCTCCTTTCTTGTTTCAAAAACAAAGGGTTGATATGCAACAGGACATGATAACTAGATAAGCCCCTCTAAGCCTAATATCGAGGGGCACTGCCCAGATAATACCTCGGAATAGCACCGAGGTGGTCCAGGGGCAGAGCTGGTATGGAAATGGCATTTATCTGAATAGTAATGATTTTCAGTGCCACTATTCAGTCAACAATCAACATAATTTAGGACAACAAAAAAGCTGTGCTAAATGCTATGCAGATTGCTCATCTTGATAGCAGCTGAATATTGCTACTATCTGGATAAATGCCATCACTGACCGATATATCCAGATATTCAGTGGCAACCACTATCCGCATACTTTCACTAAATGTCCAGATTTTAGCAAACCACACTGACTGCTATGGTTTGAATATTACTTCCATAGTATTTTTTTTGTTCCACAAATCACGCACAAATGTAAAGGGTAAAAGTATTAGAATGGGCAGGATTTTTGAAGGGAAGTGAATTTGCTTACCTGTAAAGAGTAGTTACTCACCTGTAACAGGTATTCTCCAGGAGCAGCAGGAATCAGTCCTCACATATGAGTGACGTCAGCGCCGATGGAGCCCTCGTGCGGAGCATTTCCCCAGCTTTCAAGGAAAGCCTTTGGGAATGCAGCGCACATGCGCGGTCCCCTTCCCGCCCAAGGGTGCCATCTTGCTCAGTCTCATGACATAGCTAAAAGACAGCAAAAAACAAAATGAAGGATATGACTGCAACTCCAGGGGAGGAGAGAGAGTCGTTAGGACTGATTCCTGCTGCTCCTGGACAACACCTGTTACAGGTGAGTAACTACTCTTTAACCAGGACCAAGCAGGAAGTCAGTCCTCAAATATGGGACTCCCCAGCTCTAGGCTACCAGGAACCCTAAGCTGAAAAAATGGCTCCCTCTCAAGAGCCTCAGCATTCGTGATAAGAATATCCTCTGAGAACGCCCCCATACGGTAGCCCAACACAAAGGCCGGAGGGTAGGAGCTGCCTAAACCTCAAAGAGATTACGGAGTACTGCCTGTCTGAAAGCACTGTCCCTTCGGGACTCTCTCTCAAGGCAGTAATGGGCTGCAAAAGTCTGGCTTGAAGACGAAGTTGTGGCCCGGGAGATGACTGCCAATGGAACAGAGCGGAGATGAGCTACTGACGTGGCTTTCGCCCTGACACGGTGGGCCGTGACTCGACCCTGCAAGGGGAAGTCGGCTGCCTTGTACGCCCAGGCGATACAATCTGCTACCCAAGTGGACAATGTACACTTGGAGACAGGTGACCCCATCTTATTAGGGTCAAAGTCGACGAAGAGCTGAGTAGCCCTTCGATGCCCCCGCGTATGTTCTATGAAAAAAGACAGGGTATGCAAGACTGTTACAGGGTATGCAAGACTCTTACAGTCCAGGGTATGCAAGACTGTTTCAGCTCGGTTGGTATGTGGCCTGGGAAAAAAAGTCGGAAGAACCACCCCCTGGTTGAGGTGGAAAGAGGAGACCACTTTTAGAAAGAACTTGGGATGGGTCCGTAGGACCACCCTGTTCCTATAGAACCGTGTGTACGGCCTATCAGAAACCAGAGTTTGTAGTTCACTCACACGTCTAGCTGAGGTAAGAGCCACCAGGAAGAGCGCTTTCCAAGAGAGGAAGCGCAAATGGCAAGTAGCCATCGGCTCAAACGGTGGGCGAGTACATAAGAACATAAGATATGCCATACTGGGTCAGACCAAGGTCCATCAAGCCCAGTATCCTGTTTCCAACAGTGGCCAATCTAGGTCATACGTACCTAGCAGTTTCCTCAAAAGACACAGGTTCCACAATGCTTGTACTGGGTCAAGCATTGATATCCTGGGTCCCTTCTTAATAATGGTTTATGGACCTTTCCTCCAGGAACTTGTCCACACCTTTTTTAAACCCAGCTACACTAACAGCCTTTACTACATCCTCCGGTAACAAATTCCAGAGTTTGATTACACGTTGAGTGAAAAAATATTTTCTTTTATTAGTCTTAAATAGTTTACCCTGTAGCTTCATTGCATGTCCCCTAGTCTTTCTATATTCTGATAACGTAAACAATCGATCTACGTTTACCTGTTCCACTCCATTCATTAATTTATAGACTTCTATCATATCTCCCCTCAGCCGTCTCTTTTCCAGGTTAAAGAGCCCTAACCTTTTTAGCCTTTCTTCATAGGAGTATCCTTCCATCCCCTTTACCATTTTGGTGGCTCTACTCTGAACCTTTTCTGATAACGCTATATCCTTTTTAAGATACGGTGACCAGAACTGCACACAATATTCAAGGTGCGGTCTCACCATGGAATGATATAGAGGCATTATAATATCTTTTGTTTTATTTTCCATTCCTTTCCTTATGATACCTAGCATTCTATTTGCTCTCTTGGCCGCCGCTGCACACTTGGCCGAGGGTTTTAACATGTTATCCACAATGACGCCTAAATCTTTTTCCTGGGTGGTGGTTCCTAATGTGGAACCTTGCATTGTGTAACCATAGTTTGGGTTGTTCTTCCCTAGGTGCATAACTTTGCACTTGTCCACATTAAATTTCATCTGCCATTTTAATGCCCAGTCTTCCAATTTATCAAGATCCTCTTGCAATTTTCTACAATCTTCATGGGTTTTAACAACTTTAAATAGTTTTGTGTCATCTGCAAATTTGATAACCTCACTCATTATTCCCTTTTCCAGGTCATTTATGAATATGTCAAAAAGCAGCAGACCCAGCACAGATCCCTGTTGCAAGTTGAGTAAGTTGTTGCAAGACCACATTCAAATCCCACTCAGTCGCCAGTGGACAAACCAGAGGCTTGAGTAGAAGCAGACCTCTGAGAAATCAGGACACCAAGGGGTGAACCGACAGAGGCTGTCCTTCCACTGGTGAGTGGTGCGCTGACAAAGCACTGAGGTGGACCCAAACAGAGTTAGACTTAAGGCCTAGGTCTGACAGGTGAAGTAGATACTGCAGTACTACTGGCACAAGGCAAGAGAAAGGATCTTCATTGCACTGAGCACACCATACCGTAAACCTTGTCACCCACCTATAGGTTCCCAGAGGCTAAAAGCATGGGAGCTACAGTGGGGCCTCTTCTTAAACAGCGGGGGATGGTACAAAGAAGGTTTTGAAATGCCCCCTGGGAATTGTAGTCCCACAAGCTAATATAAGAATGTAGTTGCAGACGAGTAGCAAGGCTTAAAGAGAGGACTTTATATTTTCCCTTCCCGGGTGAATTTTCAGCACATTGGAACAAAAGACAAAAGACCATACTTCTGGTATAAAATAAAGGTAAACTACTGGAACAAAATAAATGCTTGTATCTTCAGCTTGGCAATAAACAAAAGGTAATTCAAACAGTCCTTTTTCCTGAACAAGCAAGTTTCTTCACTGCTGTTTTCCTTAAACAGATTTTCTGTAGCCACTTCAGCACAGTGAAGAAATCTCATCAGAAATTATTAACGTACAATCCATGCAAGACTCAGAAGATGTTTCCTCACAGAAATCACATTGCATTTCTTCACATACTTCTTCGGAGCTATACTCCCTAGGATTGTAACTTAGGCTATTTTTAAACAGTCCCTCTTCTCGGTTAAGAGAGCTCCCCTACTCCTCTCTGCTAGAGTAAAATGGGAGGTTACCACACACAGTAGAGTTTCCTTCCTGAGAGCCACACACTCTTGGATAAGTGCAGGTAAAACTCTTACTTTCAGCTTCCCTTATACTAGAAGGAATAAGCCTACCTTACAGCTTAGTTCTCACGGAGCTTCTGGGTACAGGGAACTTAACGGAGCTTTGCCAAGATGAAAGCGTCTTACTGCCTTTCTCTCTCTGCTTTCTTTTGGGCACAAAATTATCCTCAAGATAAAAACTCTTGCCCTCTTTGTACCTGTTACTAGGAAGATTCTTTCCCACAGCTTTTCTCAGCCTGGTTCCAGAAATACCTTCGTGGCAAAGTCCACTGGGCTTTTGTTCAGTTGTGCACTGCTCTCTGAAGCCAATCCCTGGTATCCTCTCCTGGGTTTCTTCCTCTAGAACTTTGTGTAAGACTCCGTGTGAAGCTCTGGCTCCCTGTCCAGCTGTCTGATCAGTTCTCTGATCGGTTCTGCAATCAGCTCTCCTATCGGCTCTGACTCTAACCTCCGGTGAGTGAATTTTAACTGCGTCACTCTTGGTGTTTCCCTGAGCCCCGCCTCCTCCCAGCTGTCCCTCATTACCTAATGGGCTGTGAGGTAACCTACTGCTTGGGCGTGCTCTCACACCTGGTAATTCAGTTTGTGTACGTTGCCTATAGCAACTCTGGTCCATGTGCTGCTCTAGCCTGTCATTATCAGAACTGTTCTGCTCAGTTTTTCCTATTTCCATAGGCTTTGGCTGATCCACCTCATGACAACCTGCGCAACTTGAGGCCATAGGACTTTCTGGTGGACTGCCTCCTAGAGGCCAAGACCACCTCCTCAACTTTCTTAGGTAAAAGTAAGGGAGCTAGCACTATCCTTTCAGCAGCCAGGCCATCAAATTGAGGGACTTGAGATTGGGGTGCAGAAGGGAACTTTGCTCCTGAGACAGGAGATCGTGTTGTAATCCCAGAGGGAACGGAGTTTCCACAGCCAACTGCAGCAGAAGTGGAAACCACGGCTGCCTCGGCCATCTGGGGGCTAACAGAATCACCGAGGCCTTGTCCAGGAGGATCTTGAACAGAGTTCGGGCCACTAGGGGCGAGGTAGGAAATGCATACAGGAGGTCCGTAGAACAAGAGATCAGAAAAGCATCTCCTGCCATCCGCAGGGGATACGGCTGTCTGGAGCAGAATCTGGGCAGCTGACGGTTCAGTGGACTGGCAAAGAGATTGATGGATGGAAGTCCCCAGCAGAGGAAGATCTGCTGGGCCACTAATGGATTCAACTACCCTTAGTGAGGCTGGAGAATCCTGCTTAGCTTGTCTGCCAGGAAATTCTTCTGACCAGGTAGGTAAACTGCTTTGAGAAACATACCCTGTTTGACCGCAAAGGAGCAGAGATCTCGTGCCTCCTGACATAGGAGCCTGGATCCCGTGCCCCCTTGCTTGTTCACGTAGAACATTGCCACTTGATTGTCCGTCTGAACCAGGACAGACTGGTGAGAGAGGACATGAGAAAATGTTTGCAGAGCTAAGCGGATTGCTCGCAGCTCCAAAAGATTGATTTGCTGCGTGGCCTCCCGAGGAGAACACAGGCCTGGAGTGCACATTCCCTGACAATGTACACCCCAGCCCTTTAAGGAGGCATCTGACGTCAGCACCCTGTTGTGTGCTGGAGCCTGAAAAGGTACATCCTTGAGAAGGTTTGGCAGATGTAGCCACCATTGTAAAGAGTTCAGAAGTCATCTGGACACCTTTACTCTGTCTCAGAGGTCGTCTGTGGCCTGCGTCCACTGATCTCTGAGGCACCATTGAGCAGCCCGCATGTGCAGACAGGCATTCGGAGTCACATATACAGTGGATGCCATGTGGCCCAAGAGCCACAGGTAGTGCCTGATGGAAACATGAGAATTGCTTTAGAACTGGTTGGCCAAGTCCATCAGTCTGTGGGCCCTGTCTTCGGGCAAGTAAGCTCTTGCCTGAAGGGTGTCTAATCTTGCCCCTATAAACTCTAGGTTCTGAGAGGGGAGCAAAGTTGACTTTGTGTAGTTTATGACAAAGCCCAGATGCTGAAGAAGAGAGACAGTGTGAAGAGTGGCTTGTCTGGCCTCCTGGAGAGACTGGCCACTGATAAGCCAGTCGTCCAGGTATGGGAAGACAAAAATTCCCTGATTCCTGAGATAAGCTGCCACCACCGCCAGGCATTTGGTGAAAACCCTGGGGGCAGAGGTTAGGCCAAAGGGAAGTACCCTGTACTGAAAATGGTTTCCTCCCACCACAAATCTGAGATATTGTCTGTGGTCTGGATGAATGAGGATGTGAGTATAAGCATCCTTTAGGTCTAAGGAGCACAGCCAGTCTCCCTGCTGGAGGGAGGGCAGCAGTATCCCAAGGGTAACCATCTTGAACTTTTCCCTCTCCAGAAACTTATTTAGGTTTCACAAGTCTGGGATAGGCCGGAGGCCTCCTGTCCTTTTTAGTACCAGGAAGTACCTGGAGTAGAAGCCTTGCCCTTCCAGGTGGTGAGGCACCGGTTCCACTGCCTGTTCCTTTAGAAGACTTGCCAACTCCTGAAGGAGGAGGTTCCTGTGTAGAGGACGTCTTGGAGGCTCCCCTGGAAAGTAGGAGGGGGGAAGCTGGTGGAAGTGGAGCATGTAGCCCTTTTGGACTATGCTCAGTACCCAGGTATCCCCTGTGATGGCTGGCCACCTGTAGATGTACAGAGTCAGCCGACTTTCTGTGCTGAGTGGAGCCACCGGCGGAGGAGAGGCTATGCTGTGGGAGTCAAAACCCCGCTCCCTGCTGTGCAGGAGCCGGAGCTGGCGGCTTGGGGGTCTTCTGCCTACAGGGCCCATGCCCCTGCCCCTTGGCCTGCTGGCCCTGTTAGGGAGCTACAGAGGCCTGATACTGAGGGTAGGATTTGTAGGCAGCACCCTTCCTCGGGAAAAAGGGCTTCTTTCCCGAGCCCTTCTTTTTTTGAGAAAGGGCAGAAGTCTTTCTGGACAGCATTGTCCTGGTGAGAGTCTCAGTCTCGATTTCTGCAGCCTTTTCAGTCATAGGCTTCCCGAATAGGTTGTCACCTCGGCACGGGACTTCGACCAACTTGTCCTGCACCCATGACTCCAGGTCCGATGACTGTAGCCAGACGTGACGGCGTGCACCGATGCCGGCCCCGGCTACCCGGGCCGAAGCCTCAAAGCCATCATAGGCTGCTCGAGAGATAAACTTCAAGCACTCTCGGATCCCTGTTGATAAGGCCTTGAACCTCTGCAAGGGTTCCTCGGCAAGGCCAGCTGAGAACCCGGCAATCTCCTTTGCCAGGTCTCTTAGGTACATGCCTATGTACAGCTGGTAAGTCTGTCACAAGAAGCAGGAGACGTCGGATGAACAGATTCTTCTTTATTGTATGGAAACCCCAATGCGTTTCGGCAACGCCTTCTTCAGGGGGAAGGGATACAAATCTATCTTAATATACACAATAAATGAAATAAATAAAATAACAACGTTAAAAATGACAATATTAAAAATATTAAAAATATTAAAAATATATTAAAATAATATATTAAATTAATATATTAAAATAACACACCTGGCATGTTGCGTACTAAAAAGACAAACATTCCTATGCCATAAATGTTAGGCACACCTTTGAACATGCAAACTTTATGATAAACATATGGTAAGACAATCAATGAAAATTGATTAAAACTCACACTAAAACAAAACAAGCAAACGCAGGGCTGAGAAACCAACAAATAAAAACGTTGCCAGAAAACCGGGCAAACTGGATGGAGAGATAGGGAAGTTTACATTGAAAAACAAAGTTATAATAAATAATATAATTGAATTAACATCAAGATCAACATATAAATAAATTATAAAATATATATTATAAAAATATATAAAATATATATATACACATGTGTTACTATATAGAAAAGTTGTTAAAAAAGGAATAAAACCATAACACCATGCATAATAGATATGAGAGGCAATAATGATAATAATAATGATAATAACATTAAAATTAACAATATTAAAATGCATAAATAAATAATAATATTCTATTGAAAACATCAATAAAAAACTATTAAATAATAAAATACATCTCATGATATTCACATTAGCTAGAAAGCTTTATTATACGTCCCAAAATGCCTTGAAGACAGCTACCTCTAAGGTTAAATACCCGAATACTGTGTAAAAGAGTTTTTTTAATATTGACCATTTAAAAATGATGGCTGGAGACTTCTCAAAGGTAAAAAGACTCCGTAGGGGAGAATAATAGTAAAAACTCACTGAATTATATTCATGGAAAGGAGAAAAAAGGCCTGTAAAGCACTATACATTTCTGCCAAATTGAAACCAGGATGAAGAAACATCTTTAGTAGGGCCACAAAAAGTTTTGAAGCTATCAAGGCACATCCGAATGTAGCTGAAATTGAAAAACTTTTTTTCAAAACGGCATTTAACCGTACCACATGTGGGTGCGGATTGCATGAACAAAATATCGCCAATCACAAAAACTTATTAAAAGAATCGCGGACGGCTTCCAACTCATCTTAACATGGCAGTGTGTAAGAAAAATTGATGAGGTTGTTTTAAAAGTATCACTAAAAGACGCGGACTTGAAAGGAACATAGCACTAGTATTCAACACGGTGATCGCTAATCGGGTAATGTGTATTGTATCCCGTAGAACAAAGTGAAACCACACATTTAAACTTAAATGAACCAAACCGGGATTATGAAAAATGCCTTAAGGTCCACATAAACACGCATTTTGAAAGAGTAACACTTACCCAAAAGGTTGTATCAAATATACATGTGTAAGTGACAGGTAATTTAAAACCAGTAAAAATGTTGGCACTGCAACGACAAAGACAGTTGAAGATGAGTAAGAAACCGGTATAAGGAACTGTATACGTGGTCTGGGATAACCAAAGTCAATATATAGATGTATAAATGTGTATAAATAACTAAAATATTCGAAAGGGATTGCATTTTAAAACCAGAGATCAAACCTGTAAAGGGAGTTCCGTCAGTGAGACTAGTCCACAGCATAGGTTGCATACAAATGAAAGGGGAGGACAAGTGAAGACCGATTCTTTTAAAACGCCGATTCTCCCGCCAAAAAAGAGAGTGAATCGATGCAATGGGAGGAGCTTCAAATGAACAAGTTGTGACGCATCAATATGACATTTCTAAAAAAGGGGGTGTGACATATGACTAGTCTATGTGAGTAACTCTCAATTTAATTTGATATAAAAGCCATAGGTTAAATCATTACTATAAGAACATTGGATGTAATGGAAATATATTATAGATCACTCCTGTATATGCGTGGAATTGAGTTTATTGATCAGGTTTACTCCAAAAAAACTGCAAGATCCACTTCCTGATTCAGACCATGTGGTTCTAATGTGTTAAGCTCATAAATAAAGCGTTGCTCAAATTTCAACAATGTTTGATCAATGTTACCCCCCTCTCCAATGTGGAATGATTGTTTTAATGACTGCAAATTTTATGTCACTAATAGTATGTTTATATTGTAACCAGTGTGAAACTAATGGTTTATCAGTCTGATACCTCTGTATATTACTTCTATGTTCTATTATACGTGTGCGAATCTGTCTAAGAGTCTTGCCTATATATAATTTATTGCAGGGGCATTGAATGAGGTAAATGACATTGGTGGTTTTACAATTAGAGTAATTTTGTAGATACAGTTTACGTCCAGAGGGAACATGTGTGAAAAAATTCTTGACCGTAATAACATGTACACAAACTGAACACTTACCACAACTATAATGTCCCTTGACTATGGGCGACGGTCTCGGAACTGGAAGCGCGGATGGAACCAAAAGATTAGTTAAATTGGAGGCCCGTTTATAGGCAACCATTAGCCGCTTAGTGGCAAAGGAAGGTATAGTGGTAAGGAGGTGCCACTCTTGTTTGAGGATATTCACAATAGCCTTGGACTGTCCTGAAAAAGTTAAGGCACAGACAATTTTATCTGTGTGTGAATTTGTTGTCTTACTCAAAAGTGTAGAACGATCGGTCATACGTGCTCTATGATAGGCCTTCTGTATACAGGATTGGGGATAACCCCGTTGTTGAAACCTATTTTTCATGTCAATGGCGTGGGTTTCAAAATCCACATTATTTGTGCAAAGACGCTTAATCCTTAGGAATTGGCTAATGGGCAAATTCCTCTTCAGAGATGGATTATGGTGACTGTCATACTTGAGTAATGTATTGCGGTCCGTTGGCTTACGGTATAAGGTGGTTGAGAAACCTGTAGAGGATTTCCTAATCAATATGTCTAAATATGGAATTTCTTCCGTACTGTATATCCCCTCAAACTGTAAGTGTGGATCTAATGAATTAAGCCAGAGATGAAAATTGTGAAGTGTTTCAACCGTACCATTCCATACCACAAGAACATCATCAATATAACGCTTCCAAAGACAAACATTGGATCGATATGGATGAAAGTTCAAAAATTTGGCTTCAAAATCAGTGACATATAAATTTGCCACATCCGGTGCCATAGGGGACCCCATGGCCACTCCTTTTATCTGTTTATAAAAAACCCCTTTGAAACAAAAATAATTTTCTGTCATTGCCAAGTATGCAAGTTGAGTGAGAAAGTAAGTTGGTGTACGTGTCGGTTTTGGTCTCTTAATTAAAGTATTTGCTAGTACCTCTAGCGCTGCATGTTGAGGGATATTCGTGTACAGAGATCTAATGTCAAATGTAACTAAGACCATCTGATTATGAAAACCTTGAAATTGCTGAAGAATCTGTATGATATGGGTGGAATCCCTAACATATGATGGTGCCTGTGTGACAAAGGGCCTCAAATATGCATCTAAGAGTTTTGACAGAGGTTCAAAAAGTGACCCAATCGCAGACACAATTGGTCGTCCTGGGGGATTTTGTAGGGATTTATGGATTTTGGGGAGCATGTATATGGTAGGTATGATGGGGTGTGACACAGTAAGAAAAGAAATTTCTTTGGTGGGCAAGTAACCAGCTTCTTTTCCTATGTACAATAGTGTATCCACTTTTTGTCGCAATGGTTCAGTGGGATCATCATAAATTTTCAAGTAGTATTCTTTATCATTGAGTTGTCGCAAGACTTCTGTAACGTAGGAATCTCTGTCTTGTACAACTATGGCACCACCTTTGTCTGCCGGTTTTATGATAATGTTATGGTTTGATCTTAGGCCTTGTAGGGCTAATTTTTGTGGGCCTGTGAAATTATGGAAAGAATGCTTATTAGATGTTTTATATAAGATATCTATTTTGTTCAAAACAATGTTTTCAAAAGCTGATATCATGATATTGGGTTTAACTGGCGGTATCCATGTGGAGGGTTTTTTTACGATGGATGGATCGGTTGTATCAGACTGATGTTGATCAAAATAGTCAATGATTTTTAATTTTCGGAAAAATTTATATAATTCAATATGAGTTGCGAACTTATCATGGGATTCAGTGGGAATGAAAGAGAGACCTTTATTAAGAACCTCTAATTCCATGTCAGTTAGTTGATGTTTGGAGAGATTAATGACTACATTTAAAGGTCCCAATCCAGGTGTCTTTTTGCCATTAATCCCTGGCTGTACGTTCTTACTCTTTTTGAATACTGTTTGCTTGGTGAATATCGTGGTTGATTTTGTCGACGACGTGGTGACCTTGGGGATAAATCTCGTTTTCCTTTCTCCCAGGATTAAGCGTCTATGCACAAATAATGTGGATTTTGAAACCCACGCCATTGGCATGAAAAATAGGTTTCAACAACGGGGTTATCCCCAATCCTGTATACAGAAGGCCTATCATAGAGCACGTATGACCGATCGTTCTACACTTTTGAGTAAGACAACAAATTCACACACAGATAAAATTGTCTGTGCCTTAACTTTTTCAGGACAGTCCAAGGCTATTGTGAATATCCTCAAACAAGAGTGGCACCTCCTTACCACTATACCTTCCTTTGCCACTAAGCGGCTAATGGTTGCCTATAAACGGGCCTCCAATTTAACTAATCTTTTGGTTCCATCCGCGCTTCCAGTTCCGAGACCGTCGCCCATAGTCAAGGGACATTATAGTTGTGGTAAGTGTTCAGTTTGTATACATGTTATTACGGTCAAGAATTTTTTCACACACGTTCCCTCTGGACGTAAACTGTATCTACAAAATTACTCTAATTGTAAAACCACCAATGTCATTTACCTCATTCAATGCCCCTGCAATAAATTATATATAGGCAAGACTCTTAGACAGATTCGCACACGTCTAATAGAACATAGAAGTAATATACAGAGGTATCAGACTGATAAACCATTAGTTTCACACTGGTTACAATATAAACATACTATTAGTGACATAAACTTTGCAGTCATTAAAACAATCATTCCACATTGGAGAGGGGGTAACATTGATCAAACATTGTTGAAATTTGAGCAACGCTTTATTTATGAGCTTAACACATTAGAACCACATGGTCTGAATCAGGAAGTGGATCTTGCAGTTTTTTTGGAGTAAACCTGATCAATAAACTCAATTCCACGCATATACAGGAGTGATCTATAATATATTTCCATTACATCCAATGTTCTTATAGTAATGATTTAACCTATGGCTTTTATATCAAATTAAATTGAGAGTTACTCACATAGACTAGTCATATGTCACACCCCCTTTTTAGAAATGTCATATTGATGCGTCACAACTTGTTCATTTGAAGCTCCTCCCATTGCATCGATTCACTCTCTTTTTTGGCGGGAGAATCGGCGTTTTAAAAGAATCGGTCTTCACTTGTCCTCCCCTTTCATTTGTATGCAACCTATGCTGTGGACTAGTCTCACCGACGGAACTCCCTTTACAGGTTTGATCTCTGGTTTTAAAATGCAATCCCTTTCGAATATTTTAGTTATTTATACACATTTATACATCTATATATTGACTTTGGTTATCCCAGACCATGTATACAGTTCCTTATACCGGTTTCTTACTCATCTTCAACTGTCTTTGTCGTTGCAGTGCCAACATTTTTACTGGTTTTAAATTACCTGTCACTTACACATGTATATTTGATACAACCTTTTGGGTAAGTGTTACTCTTTCAAAATGCGTGTTTATGTGGACCTTAAGGCATTTTTCATAATCCCGGTTTGGTTCATTTAAGTTTAAATGTGTGGTTTCACTTTGTTCTACGGGATACAATACACATTACCCGATTAGCGATCACCGTGTTGAATACTAGTGCTATGTTCCTTTCAAGTCCGCGTCTTTTAGTGATACTTTTAAAACAACCTCATCAATTTTTCTTACACACTGCCATGTTAAGATGAGTTGGAAGCCGTCCGCGATTCTTTTAATAAGTTTTTGTGATTGGCGATATTTTGTTTATGCAATCCGCACCCACATGTGGTACGGTTAAATGCCGTTTTGAAAAAAATCTTTTCAATTTCAGCTACATTCGGATGTGCCTTGATAGCTTCAAAACTTTTTGTGGCCCTACTAAAGATGTTTCTTCATCCTGGTTTCAATTTGGCAGAAATGTATAGTGCTTTACAGGCCTTTTTTCTCCTTTCCATGAATATAATTCAGTGAGTTTTTACTATTATTCTCCCCTACGGAGTCTTTTTACCTTTGAGAAGTCTCCAGCCATCATTTTTAAATGGTCAATATTAAAAAACTCTTTTACACAGTATTCGGGTATTTAACCTTAGAGGTAGCTGTCTTCAAGGCATTTTGGGACGTATAATAAAGCTTTCTAGCTAATGTGAATATCATGAGATGTATTTTATTATTTAATAGTTTTTTATTGATGTTTTCAATAGAATATTATTATTTATTTATGCATTTTAATATTGTTAATTTTAATGTTATTATCATTATTATTATCATTATTGCCTCTCATATCTATTATGCATGGTGTTATGGTTTTATTCCCTTTTTTAACAACTTTTCTATATAGTAACACGTGTATATATATATTTTATATATTTTTATAATATATATTTTATAATTTATTTATATGTTGATCTTGATGTTAATTCAATTATATTATTTATTATAACTTTGTTTTTCAATGTAAACTTCCCTATCTCTCCATCCAGTTTGCCCTGTTTTCTGGCAACGTTTTTATTTGTTGGTTTCTCAGCCCTGCGTTTGCTTGTTTTGTTTTAGTGTGAGTTTTAATCAATTTTCATTGATTGTCTTACCATATGTTTATCATAAAGTTTGCATGTTCAAAGGTGTGCCTAACATTTATGGCATAGGAATGTTTGTCTTTTTAGTACACAACATGCCAGGTGTGTTATTTTAATATATTAATTTAATATATTATTTTAATATATTTTTAATATTTTTAATATTGTCATTTTTAACGTTGTTATTTTATTTATTTCATTTATTGTGTATATTAAGATAGATTTGTATCCCTTCCCCCTGAAGAAGGCGTTGCCGAAACGCGTTGGGGTTTCCATACAATAAAGAAGAATCTGTTCATCCGACGTCTCCTGCTTCTTGTGACTCTCTGATCTCCTGCAGGAGCCTCTGCTCCCCTTGTGTGCTCAGCTGGTAAGTCTGGACATGGCAAGATAGCAAAAAGCCCTAGAAGCACTTTCTACCAAGGGCATCCAGGTTCCAGGCCTCCCGGCCGGGGGGCACCAAGGAGTGCATCTTCTGACTCTTCAGGTAGTGCATGGCCGAATCCACAAACATGGAATTGTGCAGTAGCTGCGCCTTTTGGAACCCAGGGCTCTTACAGACTCGATAAATGGAATCGACCAGTTTGCTAAGCACCGGCGCCAAGGCCGGTGCCTCCCACATACGGAAGAGCAGCCGATCCAGCATCGGAGGAACCGGTACAGTAAAGGCTTCCTTTGGAGGAAAATCATACTAAAGGGCATCGAGCTCCTCGGCTCGAGGCTCCTCCTCGGCGTCCGCAGGGAATGCCAAAGCCTTGGCCATGTCCCTCATGAAGTCCAAGAACCAGGTATCCTCCGGGGGGACCTTCTCCAAGGCTCGGACACTGGGGAGTCCGAAGGGATGCACCGGTTCCAGAAGGTGTCCAGAGACTCCTCGTCCTCCGTCTCCCACACCAACTCCTCCGAGGAGGAGTTGAGCAGCTCCGGCCATGTGGGCTTCGGTGCCAGCCGCCCCGACGATGCCCAGGGCACTGGCATCGATGACCTCGGCCCCGCACAGGAAGTCGAGGGAGATCTTGACCGAGGATCTACTCGAGACTTGATGGACTCGAGGATCGGCTCGGCCTCCGGGGTTGACTTAGACATCGAGGTCCCGGTGGTCAGGGCAGATGCACCGGTCAAACCGGCGATCAGCACCCGCTACTGTTCCATGAAGGCAGCCAAGCTGCTCTCCAAGGCCGTCAGCCTGAGTCCAAGCTCAGGAGACTCAGAAGCCCCCGACTCGGGCCCGACGTCAGTTCTCCCAGAGGAGAGTCCACGAGGACAACAGAACTTACGTGACTCGGGGACTCCGGCTCTATGCGAGGTAGTTTTGCAGGCCTCTCCGACTCCGAAGACCCGGGATGGCGCTCGGGGCTATGTGACTTGGCCCTCAAGGAGCCAAAGGCATCTACCGACACCGCCCTCGTGGGTTTTTTCTTCTTATGATGCTCCCGCGAGGGAGACCCCCTTTCAGAGGAGCCTTGACGCTGCTCAGGGCCGGAGTCCCGAGATGTTGAGGCCTCTGACGAGGTCCGGGCCCGACCGGACGCGGAGTCAGAGAAGATTCTTTCCTTTTGGTGCTGCCGACTCCATAACGCCTTAGAGGACATTTTCCTACACGGACCACAGATCATCGGGTCATGGTCGGGCCCGAGGCATCAGAGACAGCAGTCATGTGTGTCGGTGAGAGACATAAGTTTCTTGCACTGATCACATTTTTTGAACCCGCTGGCAGCCATCGGGGGAAAAAGGGCCCCTGCAAGGTCAAAAGACCGGGCTGCCAGTGAAAATAACAAAAAAGACGCAAACGTTAGTCACGAAGGACAAAAACCGAAAAAAGAAATTCCTGACTCGATTCCGGTGTACCGAGCCCAGGCAGGAAGGGGAACTGACATCGAACCGGATAAGAAAAAAGCAAAAATCGCAGAAAAAAAATCTACTTTTCCTGGGTGACATGAACTCACATCTGTTGGGCTCCGCGGAAAAAGAAAGACTGAGCAAGATGGCACCCTTAGGCGGGAAGGGGACTGTGCATGCGCGCTGCATTCCCAAAGGCTTTCCTTGAAAGCTGGGGAAATGCTCCACACAAGGGCTCTGTCAGCGCCGTCACCCATATGTGAGGACTGACTTCCTGCTTGGTCCTGGAGAACAGATGTTCTCCAAAACAACAGGATACCACTTGTCTTCACACGAGTGACATCATTCGATGAAGTTTGGGCCAAAGAAATATAAACAAATTTCTAACAGCTTTTGACAGCAATGCACATAACGTATGCAGGGCTTCTACTAATATCACTGCATGGGTCACCTTAGTTCCATATAAAGATTTTGGGGCCGATAATTAAAACAAATTATAATGTTTAGGAGTTGCTAATGTTTCTCCTGGTGTTCAAAGCAGAACACCAGGTAGGTCAATCAGCTGACTTGAACTGTGAACCATGCGGGCAAGAGACACTGGCAATAGGAAAGGCAGCTTAGAGAAGCACAAAAACTGCTGCACTACTAGCTGTGCTCTCCTGTGGTCAGCTGAAATTGGACTGCATGGGAAGAAGGCAAGGGGCAGGAAGTTATGTGTGTATGGGGGAGCCACAGGCTCCCAGCACTGAAGACCCATGATACTGTCCTGTTGGTATGTTAAGCTGTATCTTTCTTCATGTCAACAATTTTGCTGTCTCCAGTATGGCACTCCCAACTACTGAGCCTCTGCAGCCAGGGTCTACTGCTCGCCAGCACCTAAGGCTGCTACTTCAGGTGGAAATCAATGTCCTTTCCATTCTGGTGCTGCTGGTGCCCTGTCCTTCAGTTCTTGTCTTGCCATTGGACTTGATGATCAACAACCCATCCCGATGTCCCAAGAAGAATCGTCACAACTGCCTTTTAAATTTTTAATCCATTCAACTTTTTAAACCCTGTTTATACTCATGGAACTTTAAAAATCTTGCATAAACTGATAATTTGAATCCTTGATTACTTTTTTCACTAATTAAAATCAAGAATACGAAAGAAAACTGTACTGCCTCCATTCAAAGGTTCTTATCCAGATAACAGCACTGATGATACATAATGGGCCGATATTCAAAGGCATTTACACAGTTTATAGACCTGTACTTTATGTAAATGCCGCTGTAGAGGAATATTCAGTGGCACTAACATGGTTAGTGTCGCTGAATACCCACCAGTTCCACCGTTACAAGCCCCGATGCTAACAGTGTAGAATCAGGACATGTCATGGGCATCCCAGGGCGGAGCAGAGGTGGCACCTGTTGCTAACAGACAGCGGCAATATTGAACCATTGCCCAATTAGCGACCCATAGGTAAGGATAAGCATGGGAAAAGCTGGCCTATCTTTACCCATGAGAGATAACTGGGCAGCAGCTCAATATTGCTGCCACCCGGTTAGCTTCTGCGCATTGCGGCAGACCCAGATATTCAATTCCAGTGGCCAGATATAGCCCCAGCATTGAATATCCGGGGTTAAGGTTCAGTGGCGACAGCTGTGCGCTTTAGAGGCGCATAGCCATCGCTGATGAATATTGACCCCAATAGATTTAAATGCCATAACCAGTGTTTAAAAAAAAAACGCTGACTGTGCTGTTTAATTCCTAGCCGAGGAAGTGCATTCCATCTTTTCTGAACAGCATCCAATTCACTATCATAAGGCAGCACAGGTCTTTCTCTGTGGTTTTGTCTTCCATGGGTGGAATGCAGTGTCAGGCTCTGCGCCTTCATTGTATTATGCCCTTCAGCACATTGCTTCCAGCTGACTCATCAATCCAACAGCATGCACTGGGTGTCTGCCACATGTCTATGCGTGACTGCCACAGTGCCCCCATGCAAATAAACCGAAGAATTATACACGAGAGAGAGGGCAACAGAGAGACAGAGAGCAATAAGATGGTAAGGGCAGGTTACTACCTTGTCTTCTTAGCAGCACGGCCATTTCACTATTGTTTGAAATGGAAGCACTCAATGCTTGGTTTCCATCCTCTTGTCATTAAAGGATGCCATTAAAGTGCACATGTAGGTGCCACTTCCATGTGTAAAAAGCAGATTTATGTGTATAAATTGGCATGCATGTATAAGTAGCAGTTTTAGAGAAAGTGTTAGGTATACGTACATGCCGCAACACGCAGAGATTTGAAGGAGATATGTTTTGGGCACGGTTCGAGTAGTCTTTTAATGTGTACTGTCATGATGTGGGTATTGATAAAGTTGGTGATTTGAAAAGAAATCCTGTTTTTAAGAATCTAGATGTGCAATTACCTCCAGGCACAGCTAGAGGGAGCAGGAAGAAACATTCAGCAGCTAATGAGTTTAAGGAACCTGATGATTTGCACCTGGTAGTGACCCAGGAAGTAAGGCAGGAAACATTTCCTTATAAGCCAGAGCTGAATGCTTGCAGAGCAGAAAGGGCAGAAGGAGGAGAAAGAGAAAGGAGAAACTGGAGAAAGAGAGAAGGAGAAGGACGAGGTCCAGCTGCTCCAGAGAAGAGAAGCACAGCTACACATGGGAGTACCGCTTCACCAAGGAAAGAGAAAGAGAAGGACCTGAGAAGGAACAGTGAAGAAATCCTAGAGGAGAAAGCCCACAGGTACAGAGTTCACAGGGGTGAAATCCAGAAGGGCCAGGCTGATTGTGCAGCTCTCCCACGGAGGTTTGTGAGAGCCAGCTCTGAGGTTAGAGGCTGTGCCACGCCCTGTTCTTCCAGTGTTCCTGACTACAGAGGAGAGAGACTTAAGCCAGAAGCCAGAGGGAATGGTTTGCTGAGAAGCTCACAGTCTCTGAGGAATAATTGTCCAGTTTTACCCTGCAAGAAAGGAAAGGCATTTTATACTAAACCTGAGTTCTTACCAAAGGAGGAAAGAGAGTCCCAACCAGGTTTTACTAAACTGCCACGAAGCACAGCCCTGCCTAATGCTGAGAGGCAGAGACATTGCTACAACAGGAAGGTTGCTGCAAGGAGAAACTCTGTAGAGCCAAGCCAGCAAAGTTACAGGTATGAAAAAGCTATTAATACTAGTAAATACCTGAAGCATAAAAGCCCTGGGAAAACCAGTCTTCACTTTATAAGGAAGGAGAAGCCAGACTGGTTTAGTAGAATCCCTAAAGCCCTGAGAACAGACTCTCATTGGAGACAAGGCCCAAGAGGCATAGTACACCAACACGAGTCAGAGAGGGACAGTGTATATTCCCCTGGTGAGTTTAGGGAGGAAGAGTGCATGGAGACAGAATGCATTGATACCATTTCCCTATCACCACCAGAGCAGATGGAATGTGATATGTGCACAGCCTCATGGCAAGAGTCTGTAATACTTGACTGAAATACAAGAGTGTATAAAATATTGATGTATTTGGAATGAACTGTGTTCCTGTTTTTGACCACTGCATTAATTGTGAAGCATAACAATTAAGCACAAGTTTGAATACTGGTGACCTTTTGCAACAAAGGACTTTTCTGTTTCTTGTTTCATCTCTTAATTTGAACCCTTGCATTGACGGGGAATAAAACCTTATTTCCCTCCACTTTGGTCTTGGTGCTAAGTTCTTTTAGACAGCTGGAATTGGTGAGGACATTTTTAACTACGCGATGAACCTTACTTTCCCAGTAGCTCTCTAAATAATCTTTGCCATGGACTGCCCATAGGCGTAGGTGGGCGCCTCCCCACGACAGTACCTGCAAACTGCATAAATCCAGCTGACCGGGATATTCAGCAGCACTAACCCATTCAGTGTAAGTCTCTGGCTTCAATCGTCCTTGTAAACCATTTTGATTCCATGATAAAGTGGTATATAAAACTGACCAAATAAATAAATAAATAAAATGCCCCCTGTCATGGAGTAGCTTTAATAGAGCCCTTGAAAACCAGCAGAAATGCAGGAAATAGGACAGATTCTGACAGTTCAGAGGAACACAGGGTAGGATGTTGCCATAGGTAACTCAAACAAAACAGCTCACGTGCAAAGGAAACACGCCCAAGCAGCAGAAAGGCCAGGAAATTAGGAACTAATGAAAGCCAGCTGGGAGTGGGTGGAGCTGACATGCACGTAGAAAACCTCAGTGCACGTGGAGTTAGACAGAGCCAGCGTGGGCAAGGGAGCCCGTGTGAGAAGCAGAGCCTGTTTGAGAGACAGAGCCAGTTTGAGAATCCAAGCAACAGATGGAGTGAGCGTGGGAGCAGGAGTGAAAGTGAGAGGGAGAGTGAAGGTGAGAGAGAGAAGACACACGCAGGACACAGCAGGAATGGAATAGAACCCGGTTGGAGCATGGGAGCAAGCATTGGAAGGGAGCTGAGGGCAGAGCTCTGAAAGCGTAAAAGCCCAGCAGAAGCTATCAGAAAGGTAACCAAACATTTAATGGTGAAGTTAGCTGGAGGAAGCCTGAAGAAAGTTTTTATACAAACAAGTGGCATAAAAAGAGTAAAGCTTTTATACCTGAGCATAAGCCTGTGTCTAGAAGAGGTTTCAAAGACAGGAGCCAGGAGAAGTTTTTTACTGGATTTTACTCCGGCGTCGATAGCAGCTGAGCACAGCCTGTTTAAAGCTAGCCCTACTGTTTCTAGTAGAGGGAAAAGTGAAACTAAGAATTTCCTCTATCTCCCACCGCATTTGAGAGGCTCCCAGGGTAGACACTCCAAGGAATACGGTAGCAGCTTAGCCAGCATTCTCACCCAGAAGGAAAGAGACTTCCTGAATAGTAGGGAGAGACTGGTCAGTAACGTACCATATGCTGCAAGGGATGAGTCCTTAACGGAAGAACCTGAAGAGATGCAATGTGAGGTGCAGGGAGATAATGTAAGTAGTGATTACATGGACTGCACGCTCACGGTCTCTGATAATGTGTTGTCTCTGAGATAAACAAATTGAATTGCCAAGCTTGAAAGCCACAAAGGAAATGATCTTTGTATGCTGGAAAGAACTGTTTTGAATACTTTTTCATTTACTTGTTTAAAGCTGGAAATAAGCAATTTCTGTTCTCATTTTTACTTTGTTTTTGCCCAAGTGGGGCTGTATATGCTTTTGTTTTGCTCATCCAAAAGAAACCTCTTGGAAGGGGAATAAAACCTTTTGAGCCTTACCTCGGTGCCACAACTGATTCTTTGACTACATATCCCAGAGGGCCAAGCAAGGCTCTGGGCGGGGCCTAGGCTTGATGATGATGTGAGGGACTATGACACCCCTCATACATCCCAGAAATTTCCCCGTTGAAATTTACACTAGTTTTAAGTCACTCATAACTCTTGGCTAGCTTCTCACTGGACCTGGGGTTTAGAGCAGTTCTTGAGGAGGATTTGTGCTTCTCTCTTTGGTATTCAAACCCACCTCAAACTGCAAAACGTTTGAGCTCTGAAGGATGATTCCTTAATCAGTTCTCTATAGATGTGCGGCTTTACAAAATGCCCCACTTATGAATATACTGTAAGTAGCAAAATCACCTTACATGTGCATTATTATTTATTGCATTCATATACACTACATCACAATAGCATCTGTGTGATCCACAAATTAACATTCATAATATTATCATAATTATTATTTATCATACTTCTATACTACACATCAGAATAACATCTTATTACATATATATGTAGAGCTACTTAGACATGCAAACTCCCTAATGATGCCACTTTCTTCTTGAACATTTTACTTTCTAAAATGGTATCTCATGTTGTGCATGGCACCAAATATGTGTACTTTACTGGTGGCACAATACATACCTGTGTTTGCCAAGCCTATTATAAAAACCAGTTCATTTGGAATGTACAGATATAAATGTTTGTATTCTGAACTCAGGATCTAGAAGAAGTTATCCTCAAAATGTGTGCAATAATTTAGTAAAAGAGCAAAAAAAGAAAGAAAAAAAAATAGAAAGAAGAAAGAGATTACCTGACCATCGTCTCGTGATTCGTGTATTACTAAAAGTGATTCTTCATTGGAAGAGACTTTCGACTGCCCTGCTAAAATTATAATTGATGACTTTTCTGAAAGCAGTAACTTTTTCCCAATTGCAATAACAATGCCTGTCAGATCGTATTCTCTCCATGAACGCAGAACCTATAAAAACGTTCATAATAAAGTATCTTTGTATTATAATGAAGGCTTACTGTACATATTTTCTCCTACAATTAATTATTCTGTAAAAACTACTTCCTGATATCTATTCCAAGCTATATACTACCAGCTTTATATGAGTGAAACACTTCAGTGAGTATTTTCCATTATTAAAGAAAACATGCATTTCAGTTGGTTCATATAATGAATGCTTTGCACCTCTGTCTTTAAGGAAAAAATGTTACCAAGGGGTATGTTTACTAAACTGCGTTAGTGTGATTCGCGTTAGGAGCCGCGTTAGTGGAAGAAATGCCAAAAAAGGACATGGGCAGTACATCGTTAGTAACGCGCCGCGCAGCAATGCGCAGTAACGTGCAGTAACGCGCCGCGCAGCAACGATCGTTACAGGGCACGTTACTGCGCGTTAAGCGCAAGATGGCGCGCAGACACCCAAATACAGAAACAGCTGTAGCACAATGGTTACTACACAGACCGATGGTACAAGGGTCATGGGTTTGATTCCCCAGTGTGCCTAATGAATAAGGCTGGCTGAGGCGTCATGTGTAACCCTTTGAAAGCCGACTATAATATTTTAATCCACAGTCTGCAGCTGGGTTAAAGTTTGCATATGTCAGGAAAATTGTACCCGTCTTATGCAATATGTTCCAATAGTGACGTTCCCTCTGACATGGTCATGTATTATATACCATTTGATAGGAATATTTAGGCGCGCCCGATAGGGCGACGTGTAAGGCGCGCCCGATAGGGCGACGTGTAAGGCGCGCCCTATAGGGCGACGTGTAAGGCGCGCCCTATAGGGCGACGTCTAAGGCGCCTTATGAGCCACCCTAAGGTGACAGTACCCTGAGGGTGGTTCTGCTGGCAGCACTAATATACAATAAAAATAGACAATGCCTAAGACAGCCCTATCGATGAACCCCACTGTGGGTTGTGAACCTATGACCTCTGGCTCCATGGGCAGTGAAGTAACCAGTGGGCTAGAGCTGTTAATAAACACCTGACTGGCTACAGAAGGACTGCATGGCACCACACCCACACCCACATTCTGCTGTGGTTACCAGGGAGATTACATACCACCACCCAACACACCCTCTGGGGCTCAGGATGGGGGACAGGATCTCCCGCCAACAGATCCACTTACAACCCCCTGCAATGGTGGCAGTAGAGGGGACCATCACCCCAGTCCTGCTAGGGATCAAACACCCTACAGGGCAGGCAATGCAGAGCAGTACACATCCATAACGCAATAGCAGACAGACAGCAGGTCTGGAAATGCTCAGCTGCCCCCCACCATTATCTGACATTCTCCAGCAGCAAGCCTCCAGCCGCTGCACCCTGCATGGTGTTCCAGCAAGACACATACTAACTGCAGACAGTCCGCCAGCTAGTCCATAGTGCATGGTCCTGGAGGAGATGCATGTACCCAGAACGGGGATATCAGCATACACACCAAGCAGATAAGTCAGTGATTGGACCCCAAAAGGAAACCCATAAATATCACATAAGAGAAATACTATATAGCACTATGGGGGAACTTAGCCATGCCATGGTCACTGCTCAGTCAGGGTGAGAGTGACCTCCAAGCAGGACATGCTATGACCACCCTGTCCGTGCAGGTGGTACCGGGCACTACAATGTCCGGCCATTGCCTTATGCCCTGTGCAGCTGCGGACAGGCCAGACCACCCTATCCAGGCTATTCCCATGGTACCTTGCTCCTCATTATGCACATTGGCAGGCCAATACTGGCAACAGTGCTAGCAGTGTGGGCTGTGGAGGGTGCTGGCAGCCACCACACACTGGATAGACAGACACACACTCCCCACACCTATACCAACATTGTGCAACTTTAGAGGTGTTGGGCAGCCCAGGCCACCACACCAGTCCTGGGCACAGTGCAGGCATGGCTATGGTACGCAATACTGTAGGAGTCACTCTCCAGATTGGTAAACACTGTCAGACACAAGACCTGTAGCACACTCCACAGACATCAGAAAGGTTGCTATGATGCAGCTCACTCAGAAAATTGTACTTAACCTAGGAATTGTATCTGCCAGTACTCATAGCAACCTTTTGATAGCTGTGTACCATATTCCCAGGTTTAGGGTGGCATTACTAAGGTATGCAAGTGCTAGTATTGGGAGATGCACGCAGAGCCCAAAGTCCTGCCTCTCCTGGAGGCTTTGGATAATGGGGCCTGTGGGTGCGGGTGTGTCTGCCCCTGTTGGCGGCTGCTGCTTTACGGCAGAGGTTCCCAACTCCAGTCCTGCGGTGCAAAACACTGTTCGGGTTTTCATGCTGTCCCTCATGAATATGCATGAGATACATCTGCATACCATGGGGGTGGCGCATAGAAATGCAGCACAGGCATCTTTATCAGAGGCAGCATGGAACCTGAATGGTGTTTGGCCCTCCAGGACTGCATTTGGGAGGCTCTGCTCTAGGTAATGTGCATGTTTATGGTGTCTGTGCTCTGTAGGGTAAAATGTAGGTGTTTTGGGCATGTTCACGTCATCTGCAAGAAAGGTTCTGTCTGTATTAGCACGTTATAGTAGTGGGTAAAATATGAGGACTGGGTTGGCAGAAACCACAGCTGGGACTTGAACCTGTGACCTTCTGCTTCTGAATACACTGGTTTTGTGCACTGCACCACCATGTTATCACAGAGATGGTGCATTCCCTGGTGATACCATGACTGTTGGTCAGACAGGGCCTGTCTGTTGCAGTGCATGGCACCCACCTACACAGGGCTAGGCCACGGTCTGCTCTGGGCAGCTGCCACTGCCCCCTCCACCACCAGTATCCCTCAGCCACCATGCTGACATGCCCTTCTGCTGGTGGAGCTGGTGGTGCGCAGTCTCAGGCCATCCAGTGTGCAGGTAGGCGGCTGCCTATGGTGCGGGTTCTGGGGTAGGGGTGCCTGCATAGACGTCCACGCTCCCCCCCAGCCCTGCATGCAAATGTTCCGTGCCCTTGGGGGTAGCTGTTGGGTACTATCCCCTGTGAAACTTTGGTAAACCCACTCGTGCCCATGTTGGGCCTTCAGCAGTTGCTGTCTGGCTGCTCCGCTGTTTCAGCATTCGTATGGGCCACCTAGGCATCACCCTAGTCCGCACTGTGGCCCAGCTCCACCACAGCATGTGCCGCCTGCGGCCCTCTGTATCTCCTTCTCCGGCATCTGTCCAGTTGCTGTTCTGACATGCCCGCCCTGCTGTTACGGGACATGTGCACGCCATAGGAACCCTGTCTGATGGTGGAAAAAACCCTGAGCAGCGCTATTTCACTATGGGCCCATTCACTTTGTATGGGGACGGAGTATAGACCCTTCCACGATTTATATCTGTTCTATGGTGCTTACGCGGGGGGGGGGGGGGGGAGGGGTTGATGTGTCTCATTGATACCACTATTGGCCAGCTTGGTTATTGTTTTTTTCCAGTTTGTTGGGGTCATTTTCAGTGTTTCTGTGCCCTTTTGTTCTGTGCACATGTATCACACTTATCACTTATTTTTGGTTTCCCTGCCTGGGCTGTACATTGCTGACATTTAAATGGTTTCTCTCCCCTTTAATATGCCTTTAATGGCAGGTTTTCATTCGCGTTGGAATTCAGCTCTGAAAATCAGCACGTTAGTGTGAAGGGAGCCTCTCCCCGCCCACTCTCCGCCCATTGACCCACTTCTCTCCACCCTCTCTCCACCTTCTGCGGTGTTTTAACGCGCCGCCGGGCATTACGATCGTTAGCGCGTCATAACGAGCGCATCATAGCACGCGTTATGACGTGCTAACGAGCGCATCATAGCACGCGTTATGACGCGCTAACGATCGTTAACGTTACATAACGCGCGTTATTCACGATTACCGCAGTTTAGTAAACATACCCCCAAGTGTTAGAATTTTAACAAGATAAGAAAGACATCACCTTTGCAAGGAAACAGACTGTACAAGCTATCATGTGCACTACACCCTCTGTACATCCAGATGACTTCTTTTGCCAAGCGCTGCTTGGAATTGCTTGCAGAACAGCCAAACATTTAATTAGAATCTGAAAATATAAGGATTATGATAAAATCACATATGCTATTCTCTGCTATTTCACAGAAAATTACAATATTCATTAAAGTACACAGCTATTATGAAAATGAAGTTAACAAAATGTAGGTTCTTCATGTAAGTTATAAAGTATTGAAGAATAGAAAATTTCCACCACCAGGGGACAACAAGGCCAGCAGATATTATCCGACAATAGAAGCTAACTAAATTTCCTCTTGATGTGGTGACTTACAAAACAAATTGCAGTTCTGACTTCTGGAAGAAGTCCCTTTCCTTGGGTACCCAGCCAGAGGCCTGGGATAGTCATAGACTTGCCCCAGCATCTCTCATAAAATTAAGCTTTGTCCGACCCAAGATAAGAATACATTCAATGTCAGACGACTATCACTCCATAAATAAAAGACCTCTGCCATCACCTGGAACCCACTGTTGTCCTATCTGATAACTGAGGGTGTTCTCCCACCCTGTTCTCCCAGCTGCAATGAGGGGACCACTCCCGGGGAACATTCAGGCAGAAAAAGAGGCAGGAGAGGTGTAACACCAAATCCAAACAGTTAGAAGCTATAAGCAAGCTGTTGTCAAGGAAATGTTTTCTCTCCTAATGCTAATGTGCCTGTACACGCTGAATTGCTCCTGAACCAGTTTAAGGAATTTCTGGAGGAAAGAAAGTCAGGGAGAACTGTTAAACCTGATAGAGATGCCAGTAATTCTAACACTGTTGAAAGAATGCAAATAGACTCTTGTTTGCCAGCTTTAGAAAGTGAATCTTCTCCCATGGATTGCTCTTTATGTTTAAAGGAAGAAGGCATTGTTGAACAGCACTGAAACTGTATGAAATAATATAGAAAGTACTTGCCATACTTACTGAAGAATTGGAAAGGCTTGTTTTATGTTTAATAAGCTTAATGGTCTTCTGAGGATAAGAAGCCGTGCTGTGAGAAAGAAAATCAGCTGTTGCAGTTTAACTGTTTTCCGTTGAATAGCCACACGGGGCAGTGTCCTGTGGAAAGTTTATGGGACCGAGAAACAGCTGAGCAGTGTTGAGATATTTCTGTTACATTTTTCTTCTGTTCCTGAAATACCTATATGTTGGAGATGCATCCTTTATGCTTGTTTGTGTTTGAGCTTTGATGCGCTGGAAATTCCCCACAATAAATATTCTCGCAGCCTTGAAACACTCGTGTCATAACTACAATTTTGTCCTTAAGGAAATAAGCAAAACTACAAGTCCCAGAATCCCTGGCGACAATAGGAACAGCTTTATTCAAAAGAGGACACTCAAAGGCCACTTCCAGCTGGTAAGCTCTCGGGCCCCAGCGGAAGCGTCGCTATATATATATTGTGACATGGTGGGTTCCTCCAGCCCTTTAGAAAGAGCCAAAAAGGAGGAAATAGAAGCAGTGCTGGAGGGTAAACAAAAGCACATGGCTAGTGGTTGCCACGGAAACCAGACACAGGGGAAAGAAACACGCCCTTGCTGCCAGTTAGCTCAGGAGTCACGAGCTGAATCAGAGCACCTGCTAGGGGGAGGAGTCAGGCACTGCCCTAGAGGGCAGACACATAAAGAGGCCTCAGTAGAGAGAAAGGGGTCTCGACGGGAAGCTGGACTAGAGTCTCGTCTAGGGGCTGGACTAGAGCCTCGACTAGGAGCATCACCACAAGCTCAGCTGGGAATTCAGCTACAAGGCCAGCCGAGGGTTCCGGTGAGAGACCAGCAAAGAGGGCGGTTAGCAGACCAGCTAACAGACCAAGAGGAGGGCCAGGGAGGAGTCCGAGTTCCAGGCCAAGGCAGAGCTACAGGCAGAGTTCCAGCCCAGAACTGTGGGAGAGAAGCTGTGGCAAGCCTAAAGGAACACTCAGTAAGGCCGAGAGAAAGCCCTGAGCCAGAGCCAAGCTTAAAGGTAAAGGAGAACCATTTACAAAGTTTTATTCCAGAGAAGAATACAGCAGAAGCAGGCCAGGCTGTCTGCAGTATTCTAGGAATTACCAGGAGAAGAAAAAGCAAGGAAGGCAGTTTCAACACTCATTTCACAAGTCAGGTGTTGAATCCACAGCTGTTTCAAAAGCCCAAAGAAAGCCGTTTGCAGGCAGGCACAGAGGTAAGCCCAAAGACTGGGTTTTAAATAGGGCTGTTGATAATCAATGTGATTTTACTTATCCAGAGTGTTGGGACTGTGGTTATAATGCCTGTGATGAGAATAACTGTTTAAAGCAATACCTGAGTCATGAACATGATATAAAGCCTAAGACAGAGAGGAAGGGCGTGGCCCAAGCAACAACGTTACAAACATTCCTACCTGCTTCCCATGAGGAGTTAATGGAAACAGAGCCAGGGTTAGGAAATGTATCTGAAGAATTGATGGACTGTACGATTACAACAGCGGATGAAATACTTTCCCTGTGCTGAGTTTATGCACTGCAGAGAATTGCAGAAGTGTTGAGATAAAAAGTACAGAGCTGTGAGAAACAGAACTGTTTTACTCTAATTGCTGGGAAGCAAATGTTTGATGCTGAAGTTAAGCTATTTCTGTTGCAAACTTTTATTTTGTCCTTTGCCAGAAGTGTATGGCTTTGCTACCTTTATTTCCATGCTGAAATCCGCCCGGAGGGGAAATAAATCCTGTTTGCTTAAAACCACTTTGAGTTCACACTACTCTTCATTGGACAGTGAAAGAAACTACATTTCCCAAGAGGCTTTGCTTCAGGAAAAAGTCAAGTAGCTGTTCAGGAAGGAAAACAGGTCGCTTAAGCCCTACACGCTCTTGCTGGGGGCAATAAAGGCGCGGTTACAATATATATATATATGTATGTATGTATATGTATATACACATACATATAGATATGTATATAGAGAGAAAGAGAGGGAAAACGTAGTTACTCACCTGTAATAAGCATTCTCCGGGGACAGTAGGAATCACTCCTCACATATGGGTGACGTCAACACCAATGGAGTCCGTCACTGAACACACCCCAGCTTTCACAGAAAGCCTTTAGGAGTTAGACCATGCTTGTGCGATCACCTTCCCACCCAAGGGTGCCGTCTTAACTCAATATGATGACATAGCTTAATCAAGCCAAAAAAGGAAAACAATTCCATGGGGAGGAGGGAGAGTTGTAAAGACTGATTTATGTTGTCCCCGGAGAACACTTGTTATAGGTAAGTAATTACGCTTTCTCCGGGAACAAGCAAGAAGTCAGTCCTCACATATGGGACTCCCAAGCTACAGGCTACCAAAAAAAACCTAAAAAACACGGGTGACTGAAAAATCAAATCATGAAAGACAGCAGAGAGCACTGAGTGGCCACAAAACCTCAGGGACAACCACAGCTTCAACCAGGGAATCAAGTCTCCAGTAGCCTGGACACACAGAAGGGCCGAAGGGTAGGAATTGCATTATTCCCCAAACAGATGACAGAGTACTGACTAGCCAGGAGTCCTCCTCCAGGCAGTAATGAGCTGTGAAGGGGTGAATCAAGGACCAGGTAACAGCCTAGCAGATCTCCATCAGGGAGATGGAATGCAGGTTCACCACAGCAGTTGCCATGGCCAGCACATTATGGGCCGTAACATGGCTTTCGAAAGAGAGAAACCAGTCTGTTCATAGGCAAAGGATATGCAGTCCACCACCCAGGTAGACAGAATGTGCTTAGAGACTGCAACGTTAAGTTGGTTTGAGTCGTAGGAAATGAAGAGCTGTGAGGAGCGACAATGGGCCTTAGTCCACTCTAGGTAGAAGGCCAGCGCCCTCTTACAATCCAAGGTGTGGAGAGCAGCCTCTGCCCTGCTCATGTGAGGCTGAGGAAAGAAGGTGGGGAGAACCACCTCCTAGTTGAGATGAAAGGTGGAGACCACCATAGGGAGAAACTTAGGGTGAGTGTAGAGGACCATCCAGGTCCTATGAAACATCAACGTCTGCAACTCACTGACTCAGTGCACTGATGTCAGCACCAAAAGGAAGATCACTTTCCAGGAGAGCTACTTGAAGTGACAAGAACCACATTCAAATCCCATGCCGCTGCAGGCGGGCGAACAGGAAGCCGAGTGAGTAGGAGACCCCTCATGAACCGGCCCACAAGACAATGGGTGGACAGGAATTGCTCCTCAATTAGATGGTGCGTTGTCAGCACACTGAGGTGTACCCAGAGTGAGCTAGACTTTAAGCCAGCATTGGAAAGGTGCAGCAAGTACTGCAACACCACTAGTACAGAGCAGGAGAAAGGGCTGAAGCCCTCTCAGCACACCAGACTGAGAACCTGCGCCACTTGAAAGTGTAAGCCCGCCTAGTGGAATCCTTGCAGGATGCTAGCAAGACATCCTCCACGTCCCTGGGCAAATGGAACAGTGCAAAGGTTACCCTCTCAGCAGCCAGGCTGACAGGGTGAGAGCTCTGAGATCGGGGTGCAGAAGAGCACCATCCTCCTGCGAGATCAAGTCTGGCATGCATCCCAGAGGAACCGGGGGTGCCTACCACGGCTGCCATGGCTACCTGGGAGCTATAAGGATTAATGTGGCCCAGTCAAACTGAATCTTGAGAAGGGTCTTGGAGACCAGAAGAGTGAGAGGGTACACATAGAGGAAGCCCTCTGTCCACGAGATGAAGTATGCATTAGCCGCCACTTGAGAGGGAGCCAGCATCCTGGAGCAGAAGCGTGGCAACTGGGTGTTGCTGGTGCTGGCAAAGAGATACATGGAAAGAGAGCCCCACATCCAAAAGATGTGGCTACCTCTGGGCCCAGTCATCATTCGTGGGACTGAAGGACCCTGCTGAGTCGGTCTGCCAGTAAATTGTCCTGACCGGGGAGGTACATTGCCCAAAGGAGCATCCCACTTTCACTCGTGAAGGTGCAGAGATGAATTGCTACCCAGCACAGGAGGTACGACCCAATACCCCCTTGTTTATTGGCATAAAACATCGCCAGCTGATTGTCTGTCTGGACCAGAACATAAGAACATCAGATATGCCATACTGGGTCAGACCAAGGTCCATCAAGCCCAGTATCTTGTTTCCAACAGTGGGCAATCTAGGTCACAAATACCTAGCAATTTCCCCAAAGGACACAGGGTCCACAATGCTTGCATTTGGGCAGTGGATTTCCTGGGTCCCCTTTAATAATGGTTTATGGACCTTTCTTCCAGGAACTTGTCCAAACCTTTTTTAAACCCAGCTATACTAACAGCTGTTACTACATCCTATGATAACAAATTCCAGAGTTTGATTACCCATTGAGTGAAAAAATATTTTCTCTTATTAGTCTTAAATAGCTTCTTTGCATGCCCCCTAGTCTTTCTATATTCTGATGACGTAAACAATCGATCTACGTTTACCCTTTCCACTCCATTCATTAATTTATAGACCTCTATCATATCTCCTCTCAGCAGTCTCTTTCCAGGTTGAAGAGCCCTAACCTTTTCAGCCTTTCTTCATAGGGATATCCTTCCATCCCCTTTACCATTTTGGTGGCTCTTCACTGTATCTTTTCTAATAACACTATATCCTTTTTATCATGCAGCGACCAGAACTGCACACAGTACTCAAGGTGTGGTCCCACCATGGAAAGTTACAAAGGCATTATAATATCCTTTGTTTCATTTTCCATTCCTTTCATGATACCTAGCATTCTAATTTGCTCTCTTGGCTGCTGCTGCACACTGGGCAGAGGGGTTTAACATGTTATCCACGATGACGCCCAAATCTTTTTCCTGGGTGGAGGTTCCTAATGTGGAACCTTGCATTGAGTAATCATAGTTTGGGATGTTCTTTCCTAGATGCATAACTTTGCACTTGTCCATATTAAATTTCATCTGCCATTTGGATGCCCAGTCTTCCAATTTATCAAGATCCTCTTGCAATTTTCCACAATCCTCATGGGTTTTAACAACTTTAAATAGTTTTGTGTCATCTGCAAATTTGATAACCTCATTCATTATTCCCATTTCCAGGTCATTTATGAATATGTTAAAAAGCAACGGACCCAGCACAGATCCCTGGTTTACTCCACTATTCACCTTTTTCCATTGGGAAAATTGGCAATTTAGCCCTACCCTCTGCTTTCTATCTTTTAACCAGTTCCTGATCCACAATTGAACACTGCCTCCTACCCCATGACTTTTTAGTTTTGCCAAAAGTCTCTGATGAGGGACCTTGTCAAAGACTTTCTGAAAGTCCAGATACACTATATCAACCGACTCGCCTTTGTATACCTGTTTATTCACACCTTCAAAAAAACATAAGAGATTAATAAGACAAGCTCTTCCTTGTCTAAAACCATGTTGGCTGTCTCCCATCTATATTTCAGTAATTTTGTTCTTTATGATGGTGTTTCTACCATTTTTCCCAGTACTGACATCAGGCTCACCGGTCTGTAGTTTCCCGGATCAACCCTGGAACCCATTTTAAAAATTGGAGTTACATTGGCCATCCTCCAATCTTCAGCTTACTAATAGCAAGTCTGCAATCTCATATTTCAGTTCTTTCAACACCCTTGGATGTATACCATCCGGTTCAGGTAATTTGCTGGTCTTCAGTTTATCAAATAGTTGTAATACATCTTCCCGATGTATCGATATTTCTTTCAATTCTTCCGCAGTATCACCTGTAAATACCACTTCAGTCATGGGTAACATCTCTACATCTTCCTCAGTAAAGACCGAAGCAAAGAATTCATTCAGTCTCTCTGCTATGGTCTTGTCCTCTTAGTGCCCCTTTAACCCCTCTATCATCTAATAGTCCAACTGACTCTCTCACAGGTTTTTTGCTATGAATGTACTTGAAAAAGTCTTTATTACGCGTTTTTGCTTCCACGGCAAGCTTCTTCTCAAATTCTCTCTTTGCCTGCCTTATCAATGCCTTCATCTACTGTAACTTGCCAGTGCTTGTGCTGTTTCCATTTTTCATCATTTGGCTCTTTTTTCCATTTCCTGAAAGATGCCTTTTTGGCAACAGCTTCTCTGACCTCATCTTTAAACCATGCTGGCAGTTTTTTTGACTTCCTTCCACTTTTTTTAAAGCATGGAATACAGCTGGTATGGACTTCCAAGATAGCATTTTTAAACAACACCCAAGCTTGATGTAAAAAGTCTTTAAACTTTGCAACTGCTCCTTTTAGTTTTTTCTTAACTAGTTTCTTCATTTTATCATAGTCTCCCTTTCGAAAGTTAAAAGGTAGTACTGTGGATTTCCTTACCATCCCTCCTCCATTAATTAAAACAAATGTGATGATGCTATGATCACTATTACCAAGTGGCACCAACACCCTTATCTCCTGCACCAGATCTGGTGTTCCACTAAGGACTAGGTCCAAAATGGCTTCCTCTCTGGATGGATCATGAAACAGCTGCTCCAAGAATCAGTAATTTATTTCATCTAGAAACTTTATCTCCCTAGCATGTCTCTGCCATGACACTGACCCAGACGATACTCGGGTAATTGAAATCACCCATTATTATTACTGTGCTGTAACTTTTGTTAGCTTCCCTGATTTCTTTGAGCATTTCATCATTCATTTGTTCATTCTGGTCAGGCAGTCAATAGTACACCCCCACTGCCATCGCTTTCCCCTTTTTACATGGAATTTCAATCCATAGAGATTCACACACAAGGAAGAGCAGGAGACGGAGAACCCTTGGAAGGAACAAATTTTATTAGAGGGTCAGCCCTACACATGTTTCAGTCACACAGGCCTTCTTTGGGGTGGTGTGACCACTAAAAACATAAGAGTACAGAAATAATTAAAATATAATTAAAAATTAAAAACATAAATATGTATAATTTAAAAAATGATGATATCTCATTGTGGCATGGTGACTATGCAATACCAAAGTTAATATATACAGGAACTGTGTGAATACATAGATATTGTGAAAAGTCAAAATACATAAATAGTATAAAGGGTAATAAAAAATAAAAAATTGACAAAATCATTATAAATGAATATACGTATAGAGATATAAAATGCATGCTGCATACATAAAGGACAGTAATACAATAATAACTTACCAATAAGAGAACCGTAATGAATATCTGTTCAAAGGTACTTGGAAATACAATATAGAAGCATTAGGAATCAGGAGAGAAAATACGGTAATATTAAAATAACATATATATACCTAACAAAATTAAAAAAGAAGAGAACAAAAGTGTAGAGCCCATGTGTAAATCCGGTAAAAGGAGGAGGAGGGAAGGGCAGGTAAGGAGAACCAGGAAATTCAAAAGTGATTTTATTAAATGCTAAAAATATAATAAAAAGTTAAAAACAAATGGTTCTCTAATTTGAAAAAGAAGGGGAAGGGATCCACTGTGAATTAAAAGAAATGTAGACTTAGACGATTTAAAAGAATGGAAGAAGGGTATATGCTGTATAGAGTGGTATGACTATGGAATGAGATCTCATGTAGTGACTCAAAGGAAAACTGTTAAGTCCAAATCGTGATTGAGACCTGAAGGATAGAGTGTGTTCAACTGGAAAATAATTTTCAGTTCAAGTCTCAGGAAAGTTTGGGCGAAATCCCCTCCTTGCCAATAGGATGTATGTGCTGCAAAACAAGATATTTTAAGTCATTAACCTTATGTTGTGCTGCTATCCAGTGCTCAACTAAAGGTTTTTGAGGAATGCGATGCTTAAGGCAGCTACAGTGTTCTATAATCCTTGTCTTGACGCTCCTGTTGGTTTTTCCTATGTAGAGAGGTTTACATGGGCACATGATCACATAAATGACATTCTCTGTTTGGCAGGTCATGAAACTAGTGAGTTGGAACTTAAAAGCAGATGTTGGATGAATAGAGAAATTTTTTGTAGTAATTACATAGTCGCACACAGAACAAGTCCCACAGCAGAAGTGTCCAATGGTGGGGGGCTGTCGACACGCCACAGGCAGAGCAGAGGAGACGAGAAGATTAGAAAGATTAGGATTCCTTCGATGGGCTATAATAACTTGCTGTGACTCAAAAGCTGGAAGAGTCTGAACAATATGCCATTCTTTGCGTATAATGTCCGCTATTTGTCTAGACTTCGCAGAGAACAGAAGAGGACGGACAACCTTATCAAAGGCAGGTTTCTCACGAGGTAAAAGTAGTGCATCGTGTGAAGTATTCTTTGCTCAGTCATATGCTTTAACGATATGTTTGAATGGATATTTCTTTTCTGTGAACCATTCAAAAAGTAAGGCAGCATTGTGTTCAAAATGAATAGGATCTGAGCAGATTCTCTTGGCTCTAAGAAATTGACTAACCGGCAGATTGTTTTTGAGGGAACTGTTGTGAAAACTTTGAAAATGCAAATAATGGTTACGATCGGTATTCTTCCGGAACAAGTTCGTATGAAAACCGTGTTCACCTTTGGTAATCCTGATGTCCAGATATGAAACCTCATGCTGGTCAATGTGTGCCTCAAACTGTAAATGTGGATCTAATAAATTAAGCCAACTTAAGAAACTATTCAGTGAGTCACGTGGTCCTTCCCAAATTAGAAGGACGTCGTCAGTATAGCGCTGCCATAATTTAATATTTGTTTTGAAAGGAAGAGTAGTCAAGAATTTTTTTCTCAAAGTGAGCTACATAAAGATAGCAATATCGGGTGCCATCGAGGACCCCATGGCCACCCCTTTAACCTGTAGGTAAAATAATCCATCAAACCAGAAAAAGTTATTGTTAAGGGCGAGGCTAGCTAATTGTGTAAGAAAAAAAGTGGGAAGCCGTTTGAATCTGCCTTCCCTCTGTAGGAATACATCTTCTAGCATTACAAGAGCTTCAGTCTGAGATATATTGGTATACAAAGATATAATATAAAGAGTGACAAGAAAAAGGTCATTATGATAACCTACAAATGTCTGTAAGATTTGTATAATGTGGGAAAAGTCTCTGGTGTATGAGGGTGCCTGGGCAACAAGAGGGCATAATATCACATCCAAAAATTTTGAAACAGGTTTAAAAAGGGATGCTATTGCAGATATAATAGGACAACCAGGTGGATTATGGAGGGACTTGTGTATCTTGGGGAGAATGTATATAGAAGGAACAACAGGATGCGGAACGGTTAGAAAAATCTTTTCTTTCTTTGTGAGGTAACCTGCTTCAGCACCTATGTGTATAAGAGAGTCCAACTTTTGTTTCAAGGAAAAAGTGGGATCTTTGTCAGGTCTTATGTAGAATGTCGTATCTTGTAGCTGTCTCTTAATCTCAGAGATGTAGTCCTTCCTGTTCAAAACAACTATTGCCCCTCCTTTATCGGCAGGTTTGATGACTAACCGTAAATCTGTATGAAGCTGTTTAATCGCCTCCCGTTGGTCACGAGTGATGTTATGAAATGTATGGCTTGGTTTTCTTCCAAAATTTTTATAGCTTTCAAAACGTCTTTTTCAAATATGTCAATAGCACAATGGGTACTACTAGGAGGTAACCAAGTCATCACCATTCCGCATCCTGTTGTTCCTACTATATAGAAAATTCTTGGATGTGATATTATGCCCTATTGTCGCCCATTCATCCAACATCTGCTTTTAAGTTCCAACTCACTAGTTTCAGGACCTGCCAAACAGAGAATGTCATTTATGTGATCATGTGCCCATGTAAACCTCTCTACATAGGAAAAACCAACAGGAGTGTCAAGACAAGGACTATAGAACACCGTAGCTGCCTTAAGCATCGCATTCCTCAAAAACATTTAGTTGAGCACTGGATAGCAGCACAACATAAGGTTAATGACCTAAAATATCTTGTTTTGCAGCACGTACATCCCCATTCGCGAGGAAGGGATTTTGCCCAAACTCTCCTGAGACTTGAACAGGCCCTGACTTATTTAACAAAATACACTGGGTTCACAGATAAATCAGCTTTAATCTAAAGAATTCCTTTTTCCCCAAGATTTAGAAAAATTCCCAGAAGTAAATTCTTACAATTGCAGATCTGTTTCCAGAAGTAGCCATCCCCTTTTGTAGTTCTGGTTCTCCAAGTGTTGCCAGAACACTTGCAAGGTGTTCGCAACTGCTCGAAGTTCGAGAAAGTTGATTTGATGGAGACTCTCCCCTGTCGACCAGATGCCCTGGGTCTGCAGGCCATCACAGTGGGCCCTGCAGCCCAGTTTGGAGGTGTCTGTGGTGAGGATATTCTGAGGCATCAGGGCCTGAAAAGACATCCCTGCCATGAGGTGTAGCTGCTGCTGCCACCAAATGAGGGATTTAGAGAGAGGCGCAGTTATGCAGATTCTGTCCTCCAGGCGTCCCGTCGCCTGAGTCCAGTGAGTACAGAGAGTCTACTGGGCCTGACAAATGCAGATGTGAGCATCAGGTGTGATGTGCACTGTCGAAGTTATGTGCCCCAGGAGGCACAACCAAAGGCAGGCAGAGGCCATCTAGTGACCCTGCACCTCCATGGTGAGGGCCGCTAGGTGTCGAGCCCTGTCCAGAGGAAGGAAGGCCCTGGCCTGGACAGTGGTCCAGGAGGGCCCCTATGAACTCTAGAAGCTGTGTCAGCTGCAGATGAGACTTGGGGTAGTTGATGACAAAGCCCAAGTGCTCGAGAATGAAAATGGTGCAATGAGCCACCTGATGGACCTCATCGGCGGAGCCACCCTTGATGAGCCAGACATCCAGATAGGGGAAGACAAACCCCCCTGCAGATGGAGGTAGGCGATGACCACTGCCAGGCACTTTGTGAACACTTACTGGGCAGAAGCCAGTCCGACGGGCAGGACCCTGTACTGGTAATGGTGGCCTCCGATAGCAAAGCAAAGGTACTGCCAGGGGCGAAAATGGATCAGGATGTGCTTATAAACGTCTTTTAGATTCAAGAAGCACAGCCAATCTCCCTGCTGGAGGTAGGGCAGCAACATTCTTAAAGGGAGAGCATCTTGAACTTCTCCTTCACCATGAACCGACTGAGATCCCGCAGTTCCAGGATGGGCAAGAACGGAGGGGGCATCTTCTTGAAATGGAGGAGGTAACCATCCCTCACCACCTGGAGGACCCAGGTATCGGTGATTATGGTGGTCCACCGATCGGAGAAAAATGTCAGATGCTCCACTGTATGCTGCGGCCCTCGGCCCTACAGAAGAGTGGCCATACTGAAGGAGTCAAACATCTCCCAGATTGCGGCTGCGGTGCAGGCTGGGGTTTGTGGACCTTAGGCTTATGAGGGCCGTGCTGCTGGTCCTTGGCCTGCTGACCCTGCAGGGGGGCCGGGAAGGCCGGATAAAGGGGGTAAATTCTGTAAGCCTTCCTCTTCTTAGGTAGAAGGTCTTTTTCTCCGAAGACTTCCATCAGGAAGGGTGGGCAGTTTTCTGAGAGATCCTGGTTCTGGTCATATACTCTGATTCCAGCTCTGTGGCCTTGTCCATCATGGGTTTGCTGGAGAGGTTCTCCCCTCAGCACAGGACATTGAATGATTTATCCTGAACCCATTGTTCCAGTTCTGAGGACTGTAGCCACATCAGGCGGTGGAAACCAATATCCATCGCAGCTACTCTAGCCATGGACTTGAAGCCATTATAGACCGCTCGAGTAACATATTTGGAGCACTCCTTGACCATCGATACCAGGGTCCGGAACTGCTGAAGAGATTCCTCAGACAAGCCAACTGAGAATCCAGCAAGCTCTTTTGCCAGTTTCCTCCCGTACATGCCCATGTACAGCTGGTAAGCCTGGATACGGGCCACGAGCATCGAACTCTGGTAACACTTTATACCAAAACCATTCACGGTGCAGGCCTCCCTACCTAGGGGCACCGAGAAGTGCGTCTTCTGGCTCTTGATCCTGTGCCTACTCCACCACCATGGAATTGTGTGGTAGCTGTGTCTTGGAATCCAGGGCCCTTGTAGACTCGATAAATGAAATCAAGCTGTTTTCTCACAATGGGTATCATAACAGGTGACTCCCACATCCTGAACAACAAGCATTCCAAAATGGGGGAATGGGCACCATGAGTGCCTCCTTGGGCGGAGCCTCATACTGCAGTATCTCAAGGTCCTCCGCCAGAAGCGCCTCCTTGGACTCAGTGGCAAAGGCCAGGACCTCTGACATGTCCTGGATGAACTCAAGGAAGGAGAAGTCCTCAGGCGGGGACCTCCGATGCTCCTGCAGAGGTGATGGGTCTGAGGGGACAACCCGGTGTCACCGGGTGTCCGGGGACTCATCATCAGTCTCCCACTCTGAGTCAGAATTGGAAGAGACCTCAAGAACTTGACAGGCCTCATGCTCATGCCTGGTCGGGGGCGATGGCAGGGTACTGGGGCCCCAGCACTCTGAACCGGCGGCACCTGTGGGGAGACCCGAGGCCTCAAACAGGATCAGGAGCGTTGCTGGGAATCAACCTGAAGCTGAATGCGCTCCAGCACCAGCTGGATCTCCTCAGGCGATGCCCTCGCAGTGGAAGGACCAGTTGCCAGGCCCAAGGACCTGGAGGAACCGGGCATCGGGACCCTACTGCTGAGCCAGGAAGGCAGCAAGGCTGCGTTCCAAGGCCACCATCCTGACCTCAAGGCCAGAAGGCTCCGCAGCTACCAGCATGGGTACCAAGAGAATCAGTCCCAATGCCAGCTCCGTCAAGGGGGGTTCTTTGATGGCAATGGCCTCAGAGGACCAATGATGATCCTCCGATGCCGCTGGAGTCTCCTCCCACCGGGGCAGCTTCGAAGGCCGCTCCTGGCCATCACCCTTGGCATTGTGCCGAGGACTTTGTCAGTAACTGAGTCTTTCCCTCAGGTTCTGGAATCATCCTTTGACACCACCACGGGCGGGGACTAATCCTTCTGGGGATGGCCCTCTGTGGAGGATCCCTGATCCAAAGCTCCATGACCTCAAGATCCGAGTGAATATTGGCTGCCATGGGGGGGACGCAGCTCCCAAGCAAGACTGAGGCATCCGCTGCGGCCCCTGAGGGCATAGATTCTGCACTCAAAGTTGGGGCCAAAGAGGAGGCTTGTGGCCGAACAGTGTCTCCCACTGACTTTAACAATTCCTGTGACCCGTGCTCATCATCTGAAGATGGAGAAAACAGGCAGAGGCATCATGATCGGCTCCGAGGCACCGCAAGTAGCAGACATGGGGATCCGTGAGGGTCATACTGTGCCTGCAGCGATCACACTGCTTAAATCCACTAACTGAGGACATAATGGGGAAAATGGTACCCACAAAATCAAACTCCAAAGTCCTGGTTAGGGAGGGCACGAGAAAATCCCATACACCGAAGAACCAGAAAAAAGAAAAAAGTACCCAAAAAAATGTAATGCCAAGGTGGGAGAGGTTCTGGGAACTGAGAAGGTGATGGTACACGACCAGATGAAAGAATAAGGAAAGATAAAGACAAAAAGAAAACCTTTTTCCATGGTGCAGATAAAATATCTGATGGGCTCCATGGAAAAAAGAAGGTGAGCTGCTCTGCAGAGTTCTTTCAGGCCACTGCCGCCACTGTAGTTCCTGGAGAGGAGCAGCATTAGCAGCAATGGGGGAGGGGCAGAGGGGAGGCACAAGGGATTAGGTTCACCTAGGGCACCTCATCTCCTTGCACCAGCCCTGGTTGTAGGAAAAAAAAAGCTTGGAGCTTCAGACCAATAGCATCCATATTGACTGATGAGGGAAGCTCACAACATTCAGAGGAAACCACTTTAATTTTTCATGGCACTGCACAAAATAGGGAGAAAATGCCAGGAAGAAAAGCTTAAAAAACATACAGAGAACTTGATCAAAATCTCATTCTGAGAGGGACTAACAGCTATGGCGAGTAAAGGCAGAGGAATATTTAAACACTACTAGGACTGTTAAGGAGCAGTTTTTCTAAAACCACTGAAGTAGTGATTAATAAGCCTAGCAGAATGTTTAAAGTAATAACAATTTTCCTAGGTTCAGAAAGACTGCTGCAATACAAAATGGAGCCCCTGATGAGATGTTAATGGTTTATTATTTTGTGGACAGTTTAAAATTCTGATTATTGTTGATCGTGCATTCGACTGTGATGGCCCTGCATTTATGACTAGCCTGCTTATTCCCTACTCTCCTCTTCACTCACTTTCTCCTTTCTCACTTTATTTATTTATTTATTTATTTAACATCTCTTATATACCGCGCTATTAAAATCAGTGCGGTGTACAATGAACAAAATATACTGCAATGTGTACAGGTAACATCGAGTTTACAGAGAACAAGGGAATATATAACATGGAATAACAGGGATAACTATGTACAATCAACATTATACTATGAATATGCTTTTATTATATACCATATTTAAACTCGAGTGGATATTGTACGTGGATTCATGGGTGGCATGGGTCAGTAGTAGTAAAGTGAAATATCGTGGGAACTAACCATTTTCTGATTGGATAAAGGTGTTAAAGTGTTTGGTGTGAGAGATCTGCTCAGAATAATCTTCTAGTGGTACCAAATTTCACACAAATTGAGCGTGAAATGACACAACATCCTGCCTTCTGAATTCTAGCTCCCACTTTCTGAGAGACCTCTTATGTTATTTATTTATTTATTTATTTATTACAATCTCTTATATACCGCGCTATTTGGCATCAGCGCGGTTTACATTATAACACAATGACCATAACAACATGCTGTTTGGTTTTACATCGAACAGGTGATCAAACTTGGATAACAGGGGTAACTATATACATGAGATATTTACATGGTGAGGAGTAACTTGTATAACAGGGGTCAATTATGATATACATGAGATATTTACATGGTAATGAGTAAAATTATCATAGTGAACGTGGGTCATCTCTTCAGAGGGGATGTCTAGGTGCCATTGGTGGTTGGGTAGTATTGGAGGAAAAGATGGTATTTGAGTGCCTTCCTGAACTGCGATAGGTCGGCAATAGCCCTAATGTCAGGGGGTAGAGCATTCCAGCATTTAGGTACATAGTAACTGAACGCCCTGTTTGTGGTTGATATGTTGCACTTTGACGATTCCTTTGGTAATACTAGTTGGTTTATGGCTATTGCTCTTCTAGATCTGTTGGGGGGCAACATGTGAATAAGATCTGTGAGTGAAAGGGATGAAATACCTTTGATTGCCTTGAATGCTAGGAGTAGGGATTTAAAGATGATTCTCCCATGGATAGGTAACCAGTGAAGTTGTTTGAGAATGGGGGTCACGTGGTCGGTTCTGGCGGCTCCGTGTAGGACCCTTGCTGCAGCATTCATGGCCAGCTGTAATGGGGCTAGTGTGGATTGAGGGAGCCCTTGTAAGATGGCGTTAAGATGTTCATTTCAAGGTTGATTTATGGACCTGGCTTTTTTAGGCTAGCATTTGAACCAAATGGCTCTATCTCAAGTTTTTGATGCATATCATTAAGAGCCCACTTTGGCTGCTGGTTGACAGTGCTGGCTCCTGGAATCTGCTAGACAGTCAAACTCTTGCTTATGCTCCATTGTTCTCTCTTTTTCAGTAATCATGGGATATTATGTTGCTAGTTTTATTGTAAACTGCTTTGATATGAAATTGGAAATCAGTATAACAAATCAAAAAATTAAAGTGAACTAAAGTATACTAAAAGGAATTTGACAAAGCCCTTCATGAGACTTCTGAAGAAGCTAAAAAGGGGATAGGAGGCAAGTTCCTATTTGCACTGGGAAATGGTTAAAAAATAGGAAACAGTGAAAGGTAAATAACTGGGTGTTTCAGGGATCTTGTCCTGGGACTGATGTTTTTTTAAGATATTTATAAAGGATCTGGAAAAGAAAACAACCAATAAGGTAATTGCATTTGCAGATGGCACACAACTGATCAAAACTGTTAAATCATAAGTGGATTGCAAAGAATTGAAGGAGGACTGTGAGATGGTGGACTGGGCATCAAAATGGCAGATGACATTTTAATGTGAACAAGTGCAAAGTGATACTTATGTGAAAAAAAATCCTGATTTTAGGTAAACAATGCTCCGGGGGGCGGGCAGCCGCAGGGCTCCTCATTCTGCCTCTGCCGCCGCTGGAGCAGTAGCGTCAGCTGTTTCTTACGCCGGAGGTTTATTATTTTTTCAATTTCCCTGGGTTGGGGGGGGAGGGGGCTAGGACTGGAACTGGGCTGATGGGGGGGGTAGGACAGTAACTGGGCTGATTGGGGGGGTTAGAACTGGAAATGGGCTGATGGGGGGGTTAGGACTGGTGATGGGCTATGGGGGGGGGTTAGTACTGGAAATGGGCTGATGGGGGTTAGTACTGGAAATGGGCTGATCGGGAGGGGGGCTAGGACTGGTAATGGGCTATGGGGGGGTTAGAACTGGAAATGGGCTGATGGGGGGTGTTAGAACTGGAAATGGACTGCAGGAGGGGGGCTAGGACTGGTAATGGGCTATCGGGGGGATTAGAACTGGAAATGGGCTGATGGGGGCTTAGGACTGGAAATGGGCTGATCGGAGGGGCTAGGACAGGTAATGGGCTATCGGGGAGGGCTAGGACTAGAAATGGGCTGATGGGGGTTTAGAACTGGAAATAGGCTGATGGGGGGGGGGTAAGGACTGGTAATGGGCTAGGGGGGGAGACTAGAACAGGAAATGGGCTGATTGGGGTGCTAGGACCAAAAATGGACTTATTGGAGGGTTACGACTGGTAATGGTCTGATTGGGGGGCAAGGACTGGGGTGGGCTGATAAAGGGGATAGGACTAGAAATGGGCTGGGACAGGAAATGGGCTAATAGGGGAGGGGAGGAGAGTGCTGCTGGCCCTGGAAGAAAACTAGGGACTAGGGCTACAAATGGGCTGATGCGGGGGGATGGTAGAATAGGACTGGAAGGGAGCAGATACTGAGAGGGTCTGCCAGGGGAAGGATGGGGCAGGAAGGGAAGCAGGGGGCTGGAAAGGAGCTGACACCTGGGGTGTACCAAAGGGGGACTGGAAGGGAGCTGATACTTGGGGATGGGAGTGGTAGGTGGCTGGGTAATAGGGAGGAGGCTGGAAGGGAGCTGACATGCGAATGGCACTGGAAGAGAGATGGACAGAGGGTAGGGTGGCTGGAAGGGAGCTGACTGGGGGGTGGCACTGAGAATGGACTTGAGCTGATACCTGGGATGGTATTTGGACTAGAAGGGGCTGGACAGTGGGAAAGGAGGGGGACTGGAAGGGAATGGACACTAGTGGCAGCCATGGGAATGCAAGGTAGTTGACATTGGAATGTACTGGGAGGGGAGGACTGGAAAGGGGACTGATACTGGGGAGGGTTACTGGAACTGGAAATGGGCTGATGGAAGGAAGTGAAGAAAACAAAAGAAGAGATAAGAAATGGCAGATGGACCATGGACCATAGACCACAGAAAGAGAGCTAAAGAGAAGACAGGAAAGCAGAAGCCTCAGATCGGGACCAGCATGATCAGAGAATAAAATGGTCAGACAACAAAGGTAGAAAAAATAATTTTATTTAATTTTGGTGATTGGACTTTGTACTATTTTTATATTTTACACAGTATTGGGGAACTGCATCTCTTATTTATCTGATGTTGCACTGCATGTGGACTCTGGCTTCTTGGGGTTTCAGTTTAAATTTTGTCTACATATTTTTATTTTTACTTTAGATTGTGGTTACTTATTCTGTACTTGGTGAGGGTCGATGTTGTGCGTATGTGACTGAGGTCAGGTGTTCTGTTAATATGCAGTTTGTATATAAAGATCTATACTATAATGTAGTAATTTGACTTGTTCAGCTTTTCAAATTGTATGGATATTCCAGGGCCCACTATAGTATTTACAGTGATGCTTCTTTTGGATGGGCTCCTTATGTGACTTTTGGTAGTTTGTGCTGATATGGTATGGTATGGTATGGTAGGTTTGCTTTTTGTTGTAAGGTTTTTTATTAGTTCACAATATGCGTGGTACTGGAGAATAGTGGTTATTGTTGTTAGTGAGATGATCAGAATCAGATTTTTTTTTAAATATTGAGTTCTGAGGGTGAATGTCCTGGTTCTGCTCTGCACCTACTGTGGATGCAAAATATATGTTGAAAAAGAAAAAGCAAGAACCATAAAGCAGTTTATAACAACAAAATAATAATGAGCTATAATTTAGTTTTATAAACTGTGCTATTGATTCTTGCTGTCTTTTAGTTTCTTGGTGTGCAAACAGGACCATACCTAGCCTTGTGCAAGCAGTGCAGCCGCAAAGGGCGCAAAGGCTTGGGGGGCGCATTTCGGCTCTCTGCTGTTGTCCTGCCACCGCTGGCAGGACAATAGCAGGCAGTTAAAATGCGCCCCAAGCCTTTTCATAGCACTTTAAGCAGGTCTGGTCCCTCCCTCCTCCAACACAATGTCAGAGCAGGGAGGGACAGATCTGCTTAGAGTGCCGGTGCATGCCCCCCTCCTCCTCCCCATACCTCCGTCCAGCACTGCCTGCTCTTTCCCTGCTGTCGGTGCCACCGTGAAAAAAACAGAGGGCAGCGGCATCAGGGAAAAAGCAGGCAGCGCTGGACGGAGGTATGGGGGGGGAGAGGGGGGCATGCATCTGAGTTGCAAGTCGCACAAGGCATGATTGCAGTTTGATAAGGCCCTGTGTGCCAACATCTTACATTTCCTCCACATAATCTAATCGGCTTTTTGGTTTGGTTCAGTCTCTGATTGGATTTCTGAAAAAGCCTGCCCCCTCTAAGGTGGTGGGTGGGGCGCCATCTCATTCTTTGCCTCAGGCAGCAGACTGCCTTGAGCCGCCCCTCCTCACTTTATCCTTTTGGTTGCCCTTCTCTATATTTTTTCTAATTCCACTGTATCTTTTTTGAGATGGTGTGACCAGAACTGCATACAATACTCAAGATGCTAACTGTGTTAATCCCTTTGAATATGCCCCCTCCCCCCTGTTTTTTTAAAGATAGGATGAACTATCACTTGTGTCTAGGCTTTTGTTGACAATACAAAATACTATATGGAAGAAGTAGAACAAGTAAATATATAATGGTTGTTTACTCTTTCAAAAAAATACATACTAGGGGACATGCAATGAAGTTACTAATTAAGCTCTGGAATTTGTTGCCAGAAGAGGTGGTAAAAGCTGTGAGTGTAACTCTGTTTAAGGTTATTAAGATGAACCTGAGAAAATGCACTGCTTGTCCCTGGGATAAGAGCATGGAATCTATCTAGTTTTTGTGTTCCCACCAGGTTCTTGTGATCTGGAAACAGGATACTGGGCTTGATGGACCTTTGGTCTGATCTAGTGGTGGGATTCCAATCCTCATAGGAACCGGTTTGTCCGTGCTAGGAAACAGCTGGGTCGCACCGGTTCAGGTGAACCAGTTCCCAGAATTTCTCACCTTCAGTGAACTGGTTCCTATAGGCTGTTTTACTGCTGGATCTGGCTGTTTTACTGGCAGCTTTCAAAACACCCAACATTTGGATGGCATCAGGGGCTTCTCCCGATGCCGCGATCCCCCCCCCCCCAATACATCCAAATAATGTCGGGTTTTTTGAAACCAGACAGTGTTGATTCAGTGGTGAAACAGCCTGTACAGACTGGTTCACTGAACGCAGGAAATGCTAGGAACCAGTTCATGTGAACTAAATCCCACGATTGGTCTGATCTAATTTGGCAGATCTTATGTTACAGTATTTTCTTTTTTTAACATTTTATTGAACTTAGTTCAACAAATTTCTTCCCCCCCCCCCTTCACTATAACCACTTAGTATCACACAGGCCACTGACCACCACATCAACTAAATCCCTCACTTTCCACCCTCTCTAAATCCCACCACCAGGTTTGCATGCTTGCTTCCATTCCATGTACCTCTTTCAAATCTCTTCACTCCACCAATTTTTCCAAAGCATCATGAGTCTACCAAACAGATAATAATTCCCCAACCATATCTGCATCCCCCCAAATCTGGCCCACTCTCACTTTTCCATGCACACGGAATCCCACTTCAAGTAGCTATTTAACAATACTCGAGCTATACCCAATGCCTTTTAAATAGCTCAAACAGTCTATAACAGAATAGATAAAGCTTGGGACCCTTTGGTACAGAGCATCTTAAAAACTCTCTCATAAATTCTATGCCCTTTATCAATACCCATGGATCTGAGGACAGCTCTACCAAGAGCTTTGAAGCCAAACTGAAAACATATCTATTTGAGCAAGCTTATCTTGTCCCTGGCCGACCTACAACCTATTGTGATGACCTCTCCCCTCTCCCTTTCTTTCTCCCTTCCTTCCTTTGCTTTATACATAGGGTGTCCCTTCTGTTTTGTTTTTTTATTTTGCAATATATACAGTACATGCAATACACTTGGAATATGGAAAGCGCCAATAAGAAACATAACCATAATTATCAAAAGAAAAAGAAAAAAACAAATGGTGCAAAGCAAAACAAAATAGCGGACCGGGAGGGGCAAGATCCAACACCAGCAGAAGCATACACAGAAGCATACAAACTCAGAGAAAAGGGAGGGAAAACAAGGTCTAAATAATAAAGGTAAGACCTATCCACTGGAGTAGAGGTTTGAGCAAGTAGACGCATAGAGTCCAGAAAGAATCTGAGTTGAGAGGGTTCAAAAAGCAAGTACTTATTATTTTCATAATGCAAAACACATTTACAGGGAAAGCGGAGACTGAAGGAAGCACCAAAATCTAGTACAGCTTGTCACATACCTAAAAATGTCTTCCTTCGCTCCTGAGTAGCCCTAGCAAAGTCAGGAAAGAGTAGTTACTCACCTGTAACAGGTGTTCTCCAGGAGAAGCAGGAATCAGTCCTCACATTTGGGTGACATCGACGTCGATGGAGCCCTTGCGGAGCATTTCCCCAGCTTAACATGAAAGCCTTTGGGAATGCAGGCACGCATGTGCGGTTCCCTTCCCGCCTAAAGGTGCCATCTTGCTTCAGTCAAATGACATAGCTAAAAACAGCACACAAAAATGAAAAAATGAACTATGTACAACTGCAACTCCCAGGGGAGGAGGGAGGGTTGTGAGGATTGATTCCTGCTGCTCCTGGAGAACACCTGTTACAGGTGAGTAACTACACTTTCTCCAGGATCAAGCAGGAAGTCAGTCCTCACATATGGGTGACTCCCTAGCTCTGGGCTACCAGGAACCCAGGCTGAACAAGAGAGCTCCCTCTAGTCCCAGCATCAAAGAAAGGCTTTTCACTGACAGAACCTCCACCGGTAGCCCAACGGAGGGCTGGAGGGCAGGAGTTGCCTAAACCTCAAAGAGATTCCGGAGTACTGCCTGGCCAAAAGCACTGTCCCTACGGGACTCCCTCTCCAGACAGTAATGGGCCGCAAAAGTCTGGCTTGAAGACCAAGTTGCAGCCCTGCAGATGTCCACCAACGGTACAGAGTGGAGATGAGTCACTGAGGCTGCCATTGCCCTGACACGATGGGCCATGACCCGACCCTGCAAAGGAAGGTCAGCCGCCCTGTAAGCCCAGGTGATACAGTCAGCCACCCAGGTGGACAAGGTATGCTTGGACACAGCTAAACCCAAATTATTAGGGTCAAAAGATATGAAGAGCTGAGTAGCCCTTCTATGGCCCTGCGTACGGTCCAGGTAGAAGGATAAGACCCTCCTACAGTCCAGGGTATGCAGAACTGCTTCAGCCTGGCTTGCATGAAGCCTAGGGAAGAATGTTGGAAGAACCACCTCTTGGTTAAGGTGGAAGGAGGAGACAACTTTTGGGAGGAACTTTGGATGAGTCCTAAGGACTACCCTGTTCCTATAGAAGTGAGTGTAAGGCCTGTCACAGACCAGGGCCTGAAGCTCACTCACTCGCCTGGCCGAGGTTAGGGCTATCAAGAAGAGTGTCTTCCAGGACAGGAAGCGTAAAGGGCAAGTAGCCATCGGCTCAAAAGGTGGAGGAGTCAGTTGCTGCAAGACCACATTCAACTCCCACTCAGAAGCAGGAGGACGGATTGGAGGCTTGAGCAAAAGCAAGCCTCTGAGAAAGCGGGACACCAAGGGGTGAACCGACAGAGAATGTCCTTCCACCAGTGAGTGGTGAGCTGCCAGAGCTGAACAGAATTGGACTTAAGTCCCTGATTTGATAAGTGCAGCAAGTACTGAAGCACTACTGGTACAGTACAGGAGAAGGTATCCTCTGTACGTAGCTGACACCACACAGAAAACCTTTTCCATTTCAGAGCATAGGTTTTCCTAGTGGACTGTTTCCTAGAGGCTAGGACAACCTCCTCAACTTCCTGAGGTAGGCCCCAGGGAGCTAAAACTACCCTTGCAGCCTCCAGGCCATCAAATTGAGAGCTTTGAGATTGGGGTGCAGAAGGGAACCGTGATCCTGAGAGAGAAGGTCGGGTTGCAACCCCAGAGGCAGTGGGGGATCCACTGCCAGCTGAAGCAGAAGTGGAAACCAAGGCTGTCGCGGCCACCTGGGAGCTACCAGCAGGACCGAGGCCTTGTTCTGAAGAATCTTGAACAGGGTTCGGGCCACCAAGGGCGTGGGAGGAAACGCATACAGGAGGCCCTGAGACCATGGGATCAGAAAAGCATCTGCCGCCATCCGCAAAGGATGCGGTTGTCTGGAGCAGAACTTTGGCAGCTGTTTGTTCAGTGGACTGGCAAACAGATCTATGGATGGAAGTCCCCATTTCAGGAAAATCCTCTGAACCACCAAAGGGTGGAGCTGCCACTCGTGGGGCTGTAGAATCCTGCTCAACCTGTCGGCCAGGTAGTTTTCTTGGCCAGGGAGGTACACAGCCTTGAGAAGCATGTTGTGCTTGAGGGCAAACAAGCAAAGGTCCTGTGCTTCCTGACAAAGGAGCCTGGACCCAGTTCCGCCCTGCTTGTTCACATAAAACATGGCTACCTGGTTGTCTGTTTGAACTAGGACAGACTGATGAGCCAGGGTTGGAGAGAAAGTCTTGAGGGCTAACCGAATAGCCCTGAGTTCCAGTAGATTGATTTGCTGTGCAGCTTCCCAGGGAGACCACAGGCCCTGGGTGCACTTGCCTAGACAATGAGCGACCCAGCCCTGCAGGGAGGCATCCGTGGTCAACACCACTGTGAACCCAGGCATCTGAAAAGGTACCCCTTGCAGCAGATTGGGTATGTGCAGCCACCAGCTGAGGGAGTTCAGAAATTGTCTGGACACCCTTATCCTGTCTCTGAGGCTGCCTGTGGCCTGTGACCACTGAGTCCGAAGGCACCACTGTGCAGGCCTCATATGGAGCCTGGCATTGGGGGTCACATGTACTGTCGAAGCCATGTGGCCTAGAAGCCTCAGGCAGAGTCTGGCGGAGACCAGTGACCTGCTGAGAAACTGGTTTGCTAAGCTTATTAGTCTGTGGGCTCTGTCTTCTGGCAAGAATGCCTTTGCCAGCAGAGAGTCCAACCTCGCCCCTATGAACTCCAAGTTCTGGGAGGGGAGCAAAGCGGCCTTTGCGAAGTTTATTGCGAACCCCAATCTTTGAAGAAGAGTAATAGTTCTGAGGGTGGCCTGTCGGGCCTCCTGGCACGTCTGACCTCTTATGAGCCAGTCGTCCAGATAGGGAAAGACAAAAACTCCCTGATTTCTTAGGTAGGCCGCCACCACTGCCAGGCATTTGGTAAAGACCCTGGGAGCGGAGGTGAGGCCAAAAGGCAGTACTCTGTACTGATAATGGTTTCCTCCAACAATGAACCTGAGGTACTTTCTGTGGTCTGGATGAATGAGGATGTGAGTGTACGCATCCTTTCGATCTAATGAGCATAGCCAATCTCCCTGCTGGAGGTAGGGCAGAAGTGTTCCAAGAGTAAGCATCTTGAACGTTTCCTTCTCTAGAAATTTGTTGAGGTTTCTGAGGTCTATAATAGGCCGAAGGCCCCCGGTTCTTTTGGGTACTAGGAAATACCTGGAGTAGAACACCTGACCTTGCAGGTGGGGAGGCACAGGTTCCACCGCCCTGTCCAGCAACAGACCTTGGAGCTCCTGAAGGAAAAGATCTGTGTGCAGGGGAGGCCTTGAAGGCTCCCCTGGAAAGTATGGAGGAGGCAGTTGTTGGAAGTGTAGCAGATAGCCCTTGTGGACTATGCTTAACACCCAACTGTCTCCAGTGGTGAGTGGCCACCGGTGGGCAAACAGGGCGAGGCGACCTCCTGTGCAGGGTTGGGAGAGCAGGGATGGAGAGGCTATGCCTAAGGAGTCAAAATCCCCCCACCCTGCTGAGTGGGAGCAGGGGCCGGAGGCTTGGGGGTCCTCTGCCTATAGGGCCCATTACCCTGCCCCTTGGCTTGCTGACCCTGATGGGCAGCTTAGGCAGCCTGGTACTGTGGGTACTGTTTGTAGGCAGTGCCCTTCCTCGGGTAAAAGGGCTTTTTACCCGAGCCCTTCTTTTTGTGAGAAGGGGCAGAAGTCTTCCTAGTCAGCCTTGTCCTCGTGAGGTGCTCGGTATCGAGCTGTGCGGCCTTCTCGGCCATAGGCTTGCCAAAAAGGTTCTCACCTCGGCAAGGGACATCGACCATCTTGTCCTGAACCCAAGGCTCGAGGTCCGATGACTGCAGTCATGCCTGGCGTCGACCCGCGATGCCGGCTGCCACAACACGGGCCGAAGCCTCGAAGCCATCGTAGGCAGCGCGGGACATAAACTTGGAGCATTCCCGGATCCCCGAGGACAAGGACTTGAACCTCTGCAAGGGTTCCCCGGAGAGACCAGTAGAGAACCCGGCCAGCTCATTGGCCAGGTCTCGCAAGTACATGCCCATGTACAGCTGGTTAGACTGGACACGGCAAGCAAGCATCGAGCCCTGGAAGCACTTTCTACCAAAACCATCGAGGTTTCGGGCCTCCCTGCTAGGGGGCACCGCGGAGTGCATCTTCTGACTTTTCAGGCGATGCATGGCCGATTCCACCACCATGGAATGGTGTGGTAGCTGCGCCTTTTGAAAGCCAGGACTCTTCCGGAGTCGGTAGATTGAATCGACCCGCTTGCTTAGAACCGGCGCCGAGGCCGGTGCCTCCCACATCCGGAAGAGGAGCCGTTCCAGCATCGGAGGAACCGGAACAGTAAAGGCCTCCTTCGGAGGAGAGTCGTACTGTAGGGCCTCGAGCTCCTCGGCTCAAGGCTCCTCCTCGGGGTCCGCAGGGATAGCCAATGCGGTGGCTATATCCCGAACAAACTCCGAGAACCGGGTATCCTCCGGGGGGGGGGGATCTACTCCGGGGCTCAGACTGTGGTGAGTCCGACGGGATGCACCGAGTCCGGAAGGTGTCGGGGGACTCCTCATCCTCCGTCACCCAGGCAGACTCGTCCGATGAGGAATCGGGGTCCGACCGCGCGGGGCCTGGGAGCACCCGCCCCGACACCGAAGGCACCGGCGTCGACGCCCTCAGTCCTGAACGGGAGGTCGAGGGAGACCGCGACCGAGGTCGACCTCGAGCCTTTATGGTCTCGAGTATCGGCTCGGTCTCCAGGGTCGACTTCGATGTCGATGTCCCGGTGGTCGGAGCAGATGCGCCAGACAGGCTGGCCATCAGTGCCCGCTGCTGTTCCATGAAGGCAGACAGTCTGCTCTCCAAGGCTGTCAGCCTGAGACTCAGCTCAGGAGACTCAGCAGGCCCCGACTCAGGCCCCAGCGGTGCTGGGCCCAACGTCGGCTCTCTGGGAGGAGAGTCCACGAGAACTACAGGACTTATGTGTCCAGCAGACTCCGGCTCCACACGAGGTACGTTTGGAGGCTTCTCCTGTTCCACGGGCCCGGGGCGACGGTCGGGGGTCTGAGACCTAGCTCTCAAGGAGCCAGGGACCTCCTCCGACGAGGCCTTCGCTAGCCGCTTCTTCCTCTTTCGTTCCCGGTCGGGGGACCCCCTGTCCGAGGAGCCCCGACGGTGCTCGGGATCCGATTCCCGAGATGTCGATGCCTCAGACGAGGTCTGGGCCCGGCCGGAGGCCGAGTCGGAGAAAAGCCTATCCTTTTGTTGCTGACGACTTCGCAGTGCCTTGGAAGACATTTTCCCCACATGGTCCACACGTCTTAGGATCGTGGTCAGGACCGAGGCACCGAAGGCAGCAGTCGTGTGTATCGGTGAGAGACATTAGCTTCTTGCACCGATCACACTTTTTAAACCCACTGGAAGCCATCGGGGAAAAAAGAGTCCCCGCGATGTCAAAGGACCGGCCTTCCAGGGAAAAAGACAAAAAAGGGCGCAAACGCCAGCCACGAAGGGCAAAAACCGAAAAAAGAAGATCGGGCTCGATACCGGTGTACCAAACCCGGCGGGAGGGGAACCGGCGTCGAACTGGAGAAAGAAAAATAGCGAAGGATCGCCAAAAAATCTAACAATTTTTCGGGAGGACTAGGACACACGTCTGGTGGGCTTCACGGAAAAAGAGAGACTAAACAAGATGGCACCTTTAGGCGGGAAGGGAACCGCGCATGCGTGCCTGCATTCCCAAAGGCTTTCATGAAAAGCTGGGGAAATGCTCCGCAAGGGCTCCATCGACATTGATGTCACCCATATGTGAGGACCGACTTCCTGCTTGGTCCTGGAGAAAAACCTATACTTACACCCCCATGACTATCTCAGATCTATGATTAAAAAAAAGATGTTGAACATGATCTTTGTCCTGTGGAAAAACAAAAGAAACTAACATAGTACCACTCTGTGTAGTCCCAGATTGAGAACTTTCCAGCAGTCCCATTATACTTCTGGGAATTTTTCTGAAAGGAATTTTTTTTTCTTTTAAAGCTAATTAATCTGTGAACCCACTATTTTTTGTTAAATCAGTCAGGGCCTAGTAGCAACAGTTTAAGATTCAATTTAAAACACAGAAGAGAACTTTCTGGTTACCTTTCATACCCAGTAGAGAGCTGTAGTTTAAATTTCATAGTCACTCAGGGCCTAGCATCAGCAAAGTACTTTTAGTTTCAAATTAAAACACAGAAGAGAGCTTTCTGGTTAAATTTAGAATCCAGCAGAGAGCTTGTAGTTTAAATTTCATAATAGGTTAGAGCCTAGCAGCAGCAAAGAGCTATAATTTAAATCAAATCAGAATATAGCTTACCTCAGCAGCACAGGACAGGGTACTGTGTAGCAGCCCTTTTTTAATAAGTGTTATATCCCTCCCTCCCTCCCCACACCCACCCTCCCCTGGGATAATCACAGCTTTATAGGTACTTGCACAACTTAAAAGACAGGAGGTGCTCTCAGGTGAAGCTCATTACCCAAATCAGTCATACACTAAGGACCTGAGATTAATTAAGCTTCAGGTGAACAAGGTATATTAAACTTCTTAGGTACAGTTTTAGTGGTATAAATATCCATAGCACCCTTTAGTACATAAAGAACTTAAAGATTTAAACACAAACTTAAAACTAAGATGCAGACAGCAGTCCAGCAGCGGGATGTGGGCTTTCCAGTCTTTTGCATTGAGTGTCACATGTATGATTTTCTCCCAGCTGGTGAGAGGTCTTACGTGTGCACTAGGTGCAATGAGCTCTCTGCTCTCAGGGAACGAGTCCGTTCTCTAGAGGCTAGAGTAGCAGACTTGGAAAACATAAGACAGACAGAGAGGTACATAGACGAGACCTACAGGGATATAGTCCTGAAGTCCCACCTCCAGTCTGGCAGCATCCCTGTTGCCATGGAGAAGAGAGGTCAAGTGACAGGAGAGCATCACCCTGGTGTGGCAGGAAGTGATCCTGTAACTAGGACCTGTCCTCCAGGTGATGTAAACCCCTCTCGCACCGAGGAGGTTTCTCCAGGGCCAAGTGCCCATGAGGGAAGGGTTAGGACAGCAGTTATAGTTGTTGATTCTATCATTAGGCATGTAGATAGCTGGGTGGCTGGTGGACGTGAGGATCGCCTGGTAACATGCCTGCCTGGTGCGAAGGTAGCGGACCTCACACGCCACCTAGATAAGGTCTTAGATAGTGCTGGGGAGGAGTCTGCTGTCTTGGTACATGTCGGTACCAATGACATAGGAAAATGTGGTAGGGAGGTTCTGGAAGCTAAATTTAGGCTTTTAGGTAGGAAGTTGAAATCCAGAACTTCCAGGGTAGCATTCTCCGAAATGCTTCCCGTTCCACGCGCAGGACCCAAAAGGCAGGCAGAGCTCCGGAGTCTCAATGCGTGGATGAGACAATGGTGCAGAGATGAGGGGTTCGGATTTGTTAGGAACTGGGGAACATTCTGGGGAAAGGAGGGGCTCTTCCGAAGGGATGGGCTTCACCTTAACCGGGATGGAACCAGGCTGCTGGCATTAACCTTTAAAAAGGAGATAGAGCAGCTTTTAAACTAGATAATAGGGGAAAGCCGACAGTCGCCCAAGAGCGCCTGGTTCGGAAGAATGTATCCTTGAAAGATACTACAAAAAGCAGAGAGGTTCCAAAAAAGAGTAAAGTAGCCCAAATGCCCTCGAGTATGGAGCAGACAGAGCTTAAAGATCCCAAATTACCCATGTCTACCAATAGCCAAATTAATATGAATAAAATACAGTCTCTAAAATGCTTGTATGCAAATGCTAGAAGTCTACAAAACAAGATGGGAGAGTTAGAATATATAGCACTAAACAAGAGGTTAGATATGATTGGAATATCAGAGACATGGTGGAAGGAGGACAACCAGTGGGACACTGTGATACCTGGGTACAAACTATATCGTAATGATAGAGCTGATCAAATTGGTGGAGGGGTTGCGCTCTATGTTAGAGAGGGCATTGAGTCAGAAAGGATTAAAGTTTTGCAAGAAACAAAATTTGCTGTAGAATCTCTATGGATTGAAATTCCATGTAAAAAGGGGAAGGCGATGGCAGTGGGGGTGTACTATCGTCCGCCTGGCCAGAATGAACAAATGGATGATGAAATGCTCAAAGAAATCAAGGAAGCTAGCAAAGGTTACAGTGCAGTAATAATAATGGGTGATTTCAATTACCCCGGCATCGACTGGGTCAGTGTCACAACAGGACATGCTAGGGAGATAAAGTTCCTAGATGAAATAAATGACTGCTTCTTGGAGCAGTTGGTTCATGAACCGACCAGAGGGGAAGCAATATTAGACCTAGTCCTTAGTGGAACACCAGATGTAGTGCAAGAGATAAGGGTGTTGGGGCCACTTGGCAATAGTGATCATAGCATGATCACCTTTGATTTAATTAGTGGAGGAGGGATAGTAAGGAAATCCACAGTACTACCCTTTAACTTTCGAAAGGGAGACTATGATAAAATGAGGAAAACAGTTAAGAAAAAACTAAAAGGAGCAGTTGCAAAGGTTAAAGACGTACATCAAGCTTGGGTGTTGTTGAAAAATACTATCTTGGAAGCCCAGACCAGCTGTATTCCACGCTTTAAGCAAAGTGGAAGGAAGTCCAAAAAACTGCCAGCATGGTTTAAAGGTGAGGTCAGAGAGGCTGTTGTTGCCAAAAAAGCATCTTTCAGGAAATGGAAAAAAGAGCCAAACGATGAAACCTGGAAACAACACAAGCACTGGCAAGTCAAATGCAAGGCATTGATAAGGCAGGCAAAGAGAGAATTTGAGAAGAAGCTTGCTGCGGAAGCAAAAACGCGAAATAAAGACCTTTTCAAGTACATTCGTAGCAAAAAACCTGTGAGAAAGTCAGTTGGTCCATTAGATGATAAAGGGGTTAAAGGAGCACTAAGAGGCGACAAGGCGATAGCGGAGAGACTGAATGAATTCTTTGCTTCGGTCTTTACTGAGGAAGATGTAGGGATGTTACCCATGACTGAAGTGGTATTTAAAGGTGTGGAAGAATTGAAGGAAATATCGATACATCGGGAAGATGTCTTACAACTATTAGATAAACTGAAGAGTAGCAAATCACCTGGGCCGGATGGTATACATCCAAGGGTGTTGAAAGAACTGAAATTTGAGATTGCAGACCTGCTATCAGTAATCTGTGAACTATCATTAAAATCATCTCTAATACCTGAGGATTGGAGGATCGCCAATGTAACACCAATTTTTAAAAAGGGTTCGAGGGGTGATCCGGGAAACTACAGACCGGTGAGCCTGACATCAGTACCGGGAAAAATGGTAGAAACCATCATAAAGAATAAAATTACTCAGCATGTAGATAGTCACGACCTAATGGGAGACAGCCAACATGGCTTTAGACAAGGAAGATCTTGTCTTACTAATCTGTTATGTTTTTTTGAAGGAGTGAATAAACAGGTGGACAAAGGTGAGTCGGTTGATATTGTGTATCTGGACTTTCAGAAAGCCTTTGACAAGGTCCCTCATGAGAGACTTTTGGCAAAACTAAAGAGTCATGGGATAGGAGGCAGTGTACTATTGTGGATCAGGAAATGGTTAAAAGATAGAAAGCAGAGGGTAGGGCTAAATGGCCAATTTTCCTAATGGAGAAAGGTGAATAGTGGTGTACCCCAGGGATCTGTGCTGGGTCCGCTGCTTTTTGACATATTCATAAATGACCTGGAAAGTGGAATAACGAGTGAGGTTATCAAATTTGCAGATGACACAAAACTATTTAAAGTTGTTAAAAACCAAGAGGATTGTGGAAAATTGCAAGAGGATCTTGATAAATTGGAAGACTGGGCATCAAAATGGCAGATGAAATTTAATGTGGAGAAGTGCAAGGTTATGCACCTAGGGAAGAACAACCCAAACTATGGTTACACGATGCAAGGTTCCACATTAGGAACCACCACCCAGGAAAAAGATTTAGGCGTCATTGTGGATACCATGTTAAAACCCTCGGCCCAGTGTGCAGCGGCGGCCAAGAGAGCAAATAGAATGCTAGGTATGATAAGGAAAGGAATGGAAAATAAAACAAAAGATATTATAATGCCTCTATATCGTTCCATGGTGAGACCGCACCTTGAATATTGTGTGCAATTCTGGTCGCCGTATCTTAAAAAGGATATAGCGATTTTAGAAAAGGTTCAGAGAAGAGCCACCAAAATGGTAAAGGGGATGGAAGGCTACTCCTATGAAGAAAGGCTAAAAAGGTTGGGGCTCTTTAACCTGGAAAAGAGACGGCTGAGGGGAGATATGATAGAAGTCTATAAATTAATGAACGGAGTGGAACGGGTAAACGTAGATCGATTGTTTACCTTATCAGAATATAGAAAGACTAGGGGACATGCAATGAAGCTTGTGATGCAGCAGACCAGCAGGGTAGGAAAAGAAATGTTTTAAAGGTAGAAAAAAAGGCGCACAAACTGCAATATTCACAGGAGCCTGGTAGGGGGAGCAGGAGAGAGCTCTGGATGACTAAGGAGCCACACCCTGGAGGGTGTAACCTGGAACCAGCCAGCCTCCAATCAAGAAGAACAGGAACTCCTCTTAAAGGAAGTCAGGAGGACAGAGAGAGGGAGGAGTATGGGAGAAGCAGCTGGGACAGCCAGAATCCAAGGTACCAAAAGAACCAAGAAGGCAGAGAATACATGAGGAGCACTTGGAGTGGTGAGAGCTTTGAAGTCCCTGACTGGAAAGGCAGGAGAAACCTGGTTAGGCTCCCAGAAGCTGCAGAGACCGGAGAATCTACAGGTGCTACAAACATTGCTCAACTCAACAAAAGAGGTACAGAGAAATTACATTGTGATTGCTGTGGTCATAACCCAGATCATAGGGTGCAGGCAAGGCAGAATCTACATAGCAGTAGCCCTCAAGCCTCAGCTCCATTGAATAGGCCGGAGTTACAAAGTAACAGACAGCCCACAGTAGACAGCCTTTGGATAAAGCAAGAGTCAGAAGCTCCTGGTAGAAGCTCCTCTGTTCAGAAGAGAAGGTGTGGAAAGGTTTTAGAGACTGGGAAACTTTTAAATAAGCCTACTTATCAAGAGGTATGTGAAAACTCCCAGAGAAGAGAGAGTCAGTCACACTATATGCATGTTCCTGGCCAACGGCCCCTGCTAGACTCCCAGCATTGGAAGCTCATTCAGCAGTTGACTGAGAAACCTAGCTGTACCTCACCGATAGCTGTTAACCATAACACAGACAGTTCAGCTGAGGAAGCAATGCAAGTGGAAGAAGGAGAAGTCTTTCCCATTGAAGAAATGGATTGTAGTTTTTGCACCAGAGGCAGCTTAGAATGCTTGAGTGACTCGTAAGCATTGAGAGCCGGTGTGAATTGGAATACTTATTTTTGTTATAACTTTGTTGTGAAATGAACAGTTTTTCTGTTGAACCAGAGTTGAATTTCTAACCTGAAGTAAAGGACATTTCTGTTTATGTTTGAACCTGATCCGTTGGAACCTTTTGTGCATACCAGGGAAATAAAGCCTTTAAATTCCCTCCACTCGATGACCTATTTGTTCTTGGGGTATCTTTGGTATTGTAAGGACGCTACCGGGGCTCGCCAACCTCGGGCCCTAATAAGAAAGACTTACCAAGCCCCACCTTTATTATATTCATGTCCAACCTGCCCTACCTACTACTAACCCCTAGGGCGGCGTTGTGACAAGCTACAGGGTAAACTATTTAAGACTAATAAAAGAAAATATTTTTTCACTCAACGTGTAATCAAACTCTGGAATTTGTTACCGGAGGATGTAGTAAAGGCTGTTAGTGTAGCTGGGTTTAAAAAAGGTTTGGACAAGTTCCTGGAGGAAAGGTCCATAAACCATTATTAAGAAGGGACCCAGGATATCAATACTTGAACCAATACAAGCATTGTGGAACCTGTGTCCCTTGGGGAAACTGCTAGGTACGTAGACCTAGATTGGCCACTGTTGGAAATAGAATACTGGGCTTGATGGACCTTGGTCTGACCCAGTATGGCATATCTTATGTTCTTATGTTCTTATGTAGCTCCATAGAATCTGATGTCTGAGACATCTCCACACCTAAGGACTCTGCTCTAGGACCTAAATCAGTCCTGAGCAGAAGGCAAAAAACCTTACATGAAAATGCTTTTCTCCCCATGTTATCTTGAGGACCTCCGAGAAGTACTTATGCAAAATAGCTTGGGGTGAAAGTAGAGAAGCCTTATGAAAGTTGACGAAACAAAGGTTAAGGGTCTGAACAGCATTGTCTAAATGTTCCAGTTTACGAGCATTCAATAACTTGTCTTGAACTAAAGTGGATTGAAGTTCACCAAACCAAGTCACAGAATCTTCTAATTTTTTCTCTCGGGTCTCCAAGTTTGAAGGTTTTATGCCCTTTGTCTGCAAGCAAACATGAATATTCAGGGTGACAGCTGTCATTGCCTTAGTCATCTGGTCTCTAGATACAACTGCCTGCCAAAGACTCCCAAGAGAAGCTTTTGATGGTATCCCCAGTGGGACCTTAAGCTGGCAACCGCGGACTGCAGGTCTACACCCTCGAACGACCCTGAAGGGAGACGTGGGGGCTCCACTGCACTAGACTTGCTGATTGCCACCACTGGAATCACATCAGACATCGCCTGTGGAGAGCTTCCAGGTGATGCCACTGCTCCAACAACCCCCTCCCCCCTCTACAGATGGGCCAAGTTTCACACAACTTTCCTGGAGGAAAGATCCATAAACCATTACTAAAGGGGATCTGGGAAATCCAATGCTTGCCCCAATACAAGCACTGTGGAACCTATGTTTTTTGGGGAAACTGCTAGGTACTTGTGACCTAGATTGGCCACTATTAGAAACAGGATACTGAGCTTCATGGACCTTGGTCTGACCCAGTATGGCATATCTTATGTTCTTAGGTTTTTATGTTTGGTCATCCTCCCAGCTGAGGTTGTTGCAACAATGAAAAGGACCTTCCACTGGGGCTCAAAGAGATTTCAAGGACAGAGATGGAATCCTCTCCTGAAGGCTCCGACACATCAGCCATAGTCCCCGGTTGAGCAAATGCTTGAGGAGCAAGCAACTCTGTGATTCGTGCATGGCAAGCGGTAGGTTAAGAGGGAAAAGAAGGGGTCTTTGCCACAATTTTTGCCTTACACCTGCCCATTTACAAGGAAAAAAGGGAGAGCTGAAAAAAGAGCTGCTCACTCAGCATCCCTCCAAGACACCATCTTGCTTCCTTTCTGGTTTTTAATTGAATTTTTTTTATTGTAAATCACCTTGCTTGCCTGCATAAAGGTGGTATATCAAATACCAACAAACCATAACAAAGCAAACCATATGATACTGTATTACTGGAAGAAATTAAATATATTGTCCCGAGTTTTACAGTACCTTTTCCTAAATACTTAAATAAGCATACAGCCCAGTATTCAAAGGGGTTTATATATTTAGTGATGGCCACTAAAGGGGCAATTTTATAACAAGGTACCTAGGTGAAGAGAGCAGAAAGCACTAATTTTACAAAGATACAGAAGCACCTATGGGACGTTATATAATACTAGCCAAAATTCAGCAGCAATAATGTTTGCATTCAAGGCATGGACATCCTACCTGCTCAAGAGTTAGTGCGTACCTTATGCACATATATGTGTATTTTATAAAATATATGCATAAATCATGACTCCACCTAAACTCTACCCTGTGCTGTACAAGCACAGGCCAGTTTGCACCATTGTCAGGCTTTCCCTACATGGGAGCAAAGATAGACAGTCTAGGCGCAGGGTGCAGCAGTGCAGGTGTTAGGCAGGATCAGGAACCAGGCATGGATCAAGATCCAGAAGGTCTTGTAGCCAGGGGCAGGGTGGAAGCTGGAGAATTGCCAGAACCAGGTGAGTATCATGAACCAGGTCTTAAGAGAATCAGGAACAAAAATGGTTGAGAGCAGTACTTGTACTAAGGAAGTGCAAGAAGATGAGTTGATAGTCAACACATGTCAGGCCCACCAAAAACTGTTGAACCAGCAAGGGTGTGTCTGCCTGGCTCTCCTGATATATGGTTAATGATAAAACACATATTTTGCTGGTCCAATGGGCTCTTCTGGGAGGGCAGGCTTCTTCCTCCACCACCTCTAGGTTATTTTCCTTAGACTTCAGCCTAATGTGACATCTATGGTCTCAGCTGAAAGGTATTGACCTCTGGCTCTGACTGACTGTTAGCCACATCTACTTTTAGGCATGATCTAATTTTATGAGAGTCCATTTTTACACATAAAAACTCTGTTTTACATGTGAAAATGGTTTATAAAATTACCTTCTAAATCAGGGAATCTCAAACCAGTTTTTGGGGCACACAGTCAGTCAGATTTTCAGGATAACCACAATGAATAGCATGAGAGATTTGCATATAATGGAGACAATGCATGCAACTCTCTCTCATGCATATTGATTGTGGTTATCCTCAAAACATGACTGGCTAGGTGTGTCCCAAGGACTGGGTTTCGAACCCCTATTTTAAAGAATTAAACACCTCTCTGTGAATTTTCAGCAGCACTATACCATATAGTGCTGCTGAAAGTTCTTGCAGACCACCCCAGCACTATCTAGATATGGCAGATCAAGGGCAGAGTGTGAACGTTCTTCCTAATTATACAGTTAACTAGCAGTATTCAGCTGCTACCCATATAGCTTTAAAAAAAGACTGTCCTAAACGAAATCACTTAGCTATATCAACATTGCCTATCTGTATAGTTAGTATATTCTGTGCTACCACTTCTATGGATAGCAGCACTGAGTAAAATATTTAAACGTAGTACCAGGATTAAAAAAAAGAACCTGACCATGGGGTTTAAATATTGGCTTATTTATTTTTGGTAGTTATTCCAAACTGTTGTGGCTATATAATTTCTCCACGTATATACAGAAGAAAAGTTAAGCATAAGAAAACTAGAAAACCAAATCCCCCTCTGCCCTCCTCCCTCCCCCTTCCTCCCCACCATCCTGAAAGTCCTGGAGCTTTTGAGGCCTAGAAATGAATGCTGAGTCTATGAAAGAGATGGATCAGAGGTTATATTAAGAATCATAAAAAAGGTTTTATAAATCTTTACATAGAAGATTTTGGATAGATGACAGAAGGATGCCAAAAGTTTAATAAAGAAGCACTAACTAGGAACATCTGCAGGAACACTAAAGTATTAGAAACCAAAACCCTTTATTCTTGCATCCTCTTCTAGTCATGTCCCTTTGGGGGACCTATAGAGACACTGACCCAGTTTCATTAGAGATCTTGTCTATTAATGCTGATACAATTAATGCTTACCTGCACTACTGGTACAGAAGGTATTCTGTGATAGATGATAGGGGCAAGGAGACCATAGCACTGAACAACAGCTTGCAAGGCAGAGTTTATATCATTCAAATAGTTACTGACTTCAAGTGCTACTAGCATTCGCTCACACTCTGCAATTCTTTTGAGCTGAAAAAGAATAGATGTTGCAGAAGCGCAAGTCATTACATAGATTACAATATAACTCTAGAAAAATAAAAAAGCAAAAACCTCCTTGTGACTTAACAATATAATACCACTCAATAGGAAATTTTTAAAAAATAATTCTGATGCCAGCTGTCAGGCTGGCCAGTAAAGTCTGAGAAGGGCCTCCCTAGCTGCTTACCAGGCCTGTGAAGGCCCAGCTCCCCGAAAGAAGTTTTATTTTCTGAAGATACTTTATTCAAATTAGAGGACTACATAAAGAAACAGGACAAAAATAAAAATAGGGAAAATAATCAGAACATGCAGAAATGGGATAGTGAGAACGAAGGGGAGCATAAGCCCAGACTTACCAATGCCCTCAAAAGCCCCTTGGGGGTCCTCCTGTGCACTCTCCAATCCACCAATGCTGGAATCCATTAGACACACAGCAATTGTCAGCTTGAAGAGACAGTGAGAGTACCCAAACTCCAAGCAAACACTAGGTTTCAAACACACAGGCCACAAGACCATGATCTGGGCCAGGGGAGACAGGCCTATATGCACTGCTACACCAGTCCACCTTGCTACCCGGTGTGTGGACTGGAGGAAGAGATCAGAACAGGAATCTGTACTTTAACATATTTATATATGATCTGGAAATGGGAATAACAAGTGGTGGAGGAGGCAATGCAATGCAATGTGTGTGGATGAGTTGATGCTGACTCCTGAAGAGTGAAATTCCTTTATCTTCAGTGTTCTGTAGTTTCACGCTCTTGGTGATATGCTTCCGCAGTGTGAACAGTCCTTTACATCAAGTGAAGGACAGAGGCAGCAATCAAACACCACCATATTGTACCTGCAGGGGGAAAGTCAGGGCCGGTGTTACCATTAGGTGAACTAGCCAGTTGCCCAGAGTGTTGGTCCTCCAGGGGCACCCATTGTCACCGCTGCCACTAATCTCCAGGACATGAAATCAGAGGGATGCAGAAGGACAAACAGCACCACAGCTTCGGAGATGACGATAACTCTGGCACCTCGGTGCCATTTTAAAAGTATTGCCACCACTGCATGTACCAAAGAGGGGTGGCAGCAGCGACAATCAGAGCAGGGAGGGTGCTTTGAATGAGGTTCACTTAGGATGCCTCAAATTCTTGCACCAGCATTGGGCAAAGTCTGAACCTCGTTGGCATAAAAAAACAGCTAGCAAGATCAAATTTCATCTTAGAATCAATTGCTATAAGCCTTCTTTTGTTTTTAATGATACTTCTTATTTTATCAAGTTTGTTTTCTTCTTTTTCACTGCTTGTACAGTGAGAAAAGAACCTGAAGATGTCTGGGCAGAAGCACATATGAGACTGAGGAGTCAGAGCTAGAAAGGGATCAAACCTCCGTGCATATCCAGAAAGATAGCACAGTTACTTACCTGTAACAGGTGATCTCTGGGAACAGCAGGAATTAGTCATCACATATGGGTACGTCGGTACCGACGGAGCCCGCGCGGGAAAGCTCCCCAGCTTTTCAGATTAAAAGCTTTTGGGGCCTCCCACTGCACATGCGCGCTGCCTTCCCGCCTTCCTGACCAGCTCTCATCAGTTCGAGTTTAAAGCTGAGACAATAGAGAGAGAGGACAGGAAGATAGATAGATAGAGATACAACTCCTAGGGGAGGTGGGTGGGTTGTGATGACTAATTCCTGCTGTTCCCAGAGATCACCTGTTACAGGTAAGTAACTGTGCTATCTCCAGGAACAAGCAGGAATAAGTCATCACATATGGGGACTCCCTAGCTAAGATGCCTGGGAGATCCCCCTCCAAGGGTAAACCATCTTCGCATGGATCTCAGGCATCCATCCAGGGAAGGTGGGCAGGAGTTGTTTAAGTATGGAACAGGTGTTTGAGGACAGCCTGACCAAACAAGGCATCCCGGCGGGAGTCCTTGTCCAAGCAGTAATGGGCTGTGAAGGTATGAACCGAGGCCCAAGTGGCTGCTCGACAGATCTGATCTATGGACACAGAGTGAAGATGAGCCATAGAAGTGGCCATGGCTCTCACATTGTGAGCTGTGACATGGCCCTCCAGAGAAATGTTCTTACTCTGGTAAGCAAAAGAAATACACTGAGCGATCCAATTGGAAAGTGTACGCTTGGTGACTGGAAGTCCCAAATGAGAAGGATCAAAAGCCACGAAAAGTTGGGAAGACTTTCGATGTGGTTGAGTCCTGTTGAGGTAAAAGGCAAGAGCTCTTTTACAATCCAGAGTATGAAGGTTCCTCTCTGCACTGGATGCATGAGGAGCCGGGAAAAAGACAGGTAGATATACCTCTTGATTAAGATGAAAAGGCGAGACCACTTTGGGCATAAAGTGGGGATTCGTCCTAAGGACCACCTTATCATGATGAAACCTAGTATAAGGTGGATGAGCCACTAAAGCCTGCAGTTCACTGATGCGGCGAGCCGAAGTGACTGCAATAAGGAAAACAACCTTCCAGGAAAGAAATTTGAAGGAGGTAGAGTCCAAAGGCTCAAAAGGTGGCTTCATAAGCTGACCTAGAACTAGGTTCAAATCCCATGCTACCGGAGGAGGTCGGATGGGAGGTTTAGTTAGAGTCAGGCCTCTCATGAAACGTGCAACAAGAGGATGAGAGGAGACAGGTTGTCCATTTATAGGTTTTAAGGATGCTGCAATAGCACTCAAATGGACCCTTACTGAATTCGTCTTAAGGCCTGCATTTGAAAGATGCAGGAGATAGTCCAAGAGGGAATTCAAAGGAAGTGCTAGAGGGTCAAGACCCTGCTGAGCACACCAAATGGAAAAACGTTTCCATTTGAAAGCATAAGAACGCCTCGTGGAAGGTTTCCTAGAGGCATGAAGGATATCTGTCACAGGTTGAGAAAGATTAAAGTCTTGAAGACTTAGGCCTTCAGTAACCAAGCTCTGAGATGTAGGGATTTGGGGTTTGGGTGCCACAAAGTCCCCTCCTCCTGAGACAGAAGGTCTGGCGCAGCTCCCAGGTCCAGGGAGGATCCCTGGGAGAGATGCAGAAGTAGAGGGAACCACACCTGGCGTGGCCAGCGGGGAGCTATGAGGATCATAGTCCCGTGATCCCTCTGGAGCTTGAACAGAGTCTTGGATATTAGAGGAATGGGTGGAAAGGCATAGAGGAATTCCTGACCCCAATGCAGGAGGAAGGCATCGTGGGCCTGAGCTCCCTGACACTGAGTTCTGGAACAGAACCGGGGAAGTTTGGCATTCCACGGACTTGCAAAGAGGTCTATGTCCGGGGTCCCCCATTCCTGAAAGATTCTGCGTATCTGGTCCATATGTAGGGACCATTCGTGTGGAAGCAGAACTCGACTGAGTCTGTCTGCACGAGAGTTTTGAACTCCTGGAAGATACACTGCAAGAAGGTGAATTTGATGCTCTCTGGCGAAGGCCCATAATCTGAGAGCTTCGTTGCAAAGCGACAGAGAGCCTGTCCCTCCTTGTTTGTTTATATAGAACATGGCTACCTGATTGTCTGTCTGAACTAGGACAGTCAGGTTGACAAGGAGGGTATAGAAGACCTTGAGGGCAAGGTAAATTGCTCGCAGTTCCAGGAGGTTGATATGAAGGGTGGCCTCCTGTGGAGACCAAGTGCCCTGAGTGGAGAGGTTCTGAAGATGAGCTCCCCACCCTGTCTGGGAGGCATCTGTTGTGAGGGTTGCTTGGGGCAACAAAGGTTGGAAGGGGGCCCCCAACAACAGATTCTTGGTGGATGTCCACCATTGGAGGGACCAAAATAGATGGCTTGAGGTGAGTATTTGGTCGGAGAGCGCTCCAGATGCTTGAGTCCACTGGGTGGCCAAGGTCCATTGAGCTGCTCTCATATGCAGACGAGCGTAGGGCACCACATGTACCGTGGAGGCCATGTGGCCCAGAAGTCGCAGCATTTCCCGGGCTGTCAAATGACTGCTGGACTGAGCTTGGGAGGCCAAACTCAGCAGGCGTTGGGTCCTGACCTGAGGCAGGTAGGCCCTTGCAGTGATGGTGTCTAACTGGGCCCCTATGAACTCGAGAGACTGAGTAGGGATTAGTTGAGACTTGGGAAGGTTTACTACCAGTCCTAGATACTGCAGAAGACGCCTTGTGCGGTCCAGGGAAATTTGGGCCTGGGACTGAGAGGGAGCTCGGATGAGCCAGTCGTCCAGGTATGGGAATATGAAAATTCCCAGGCCTCTTAGAAAGGCAGCTACGACTGCCATGCATTTGGTGAACACTCTTGGAGCAGAGGCTAGACCGAAGGGGAGTACTCTGTACTGGAAATGTTTTCCCTGAAACAGAAATCGAAGGTATTTTCTGTGGGATGGGTGGATGAGTATGTGTGTATACGCATCCTTTAGATCTAGAGAACAAAGCCAATCCTGACTCTGAAGGTATGGAAGGAGAATGCCCAGAGAAAGCATTTTGAATTTCTCCTTGAAAAGAAATTTGTTCAATTCTCTCAGATCCAGAATTGGTCTGAAGCCCTCTGTCTTCTTTGGTATTAGAAAATAAGGGGAGTAGAATCCAGTCCCCTGTTGAAGAAGAGGGACCTCCTCTATTGCCCCCTGGGCAAGGAGGGAGGAGACTTCCTGACCCAAGAGGGCCAGGAGAGATGGGGGAGAATTGAACTGCCTCACCATAGTATAAGGAGGAAGGTCGGAAAAATGGAGTTTGTAACCCTCTCTGATGATAGAGAGGGTCCATTGCTCTGATGTAATTTGCTCCCATCTGGGAGCAAAGTGAGCTAACCTTCCGGGTATGGTGAGGGGCTCTGGTTGTTCTAGAGCCAGAAAAGTTAAGTTCTCTAGGGGCAAGTCAAAACCCCTGAGGGGGTGGAGCCTGCTGAGGCGTAGCAGACGCCGCAGGCTTTGACCTTGCCTGTTTAAGTTGCTGACGTTTAGCAGCAAAACGAGGCTGAGAGGATTGTTGGCCAGTATTTGTGGAAAATCTGGACTTCTTGTAATAAGGCCTCTTAAAAGACTTCTTCTTGGCAGGAGTGGAGGTAGACTTAGAAAGTCTATCTAAGGTGGCATTTTCTGAGTCCATTTGAGTGGCCTTAATTTGCCACTCCTCACCAAATAAGTTCTCACCTGTACAGGGCAGATTTCGTAAGCCATCTAGGACCCAAGGTTCTAGATCAGAAGCCTGGAGCCAAGCAAGACGTCGGGCTGCTATAGCAATGCCCGAAGCCCTACCAGCACCCTCAAAGGAATCAAAAGCTGCCCTGTTGGAGAACTTTGAAATATCCAAAAGGTGTTTCACTAAGGAAATGAACTGCTCCCTCTTATCCTCAGGGATAAAGGGGGCAAAATGCCGAACCTTTAGAGCGATTTCACTGAGAAACATGCCTATGTAAAGACTATAGGAATTAATCCTGGCTATAAGCATAGTAGCCTGGAAAATTTTCCTGCCAAAAGAGTCTAGAGTCTTACATTCTCGCCCTGGAGGAGTAGAAGAGTGCCTTTTGGTACTCTTTATCTTCTTCATTGCAGACTTCACCACAATAGAATGGTGAGGCAACTGAGTTTTTTGGAAACCAGGAGAAAGGGGGACACGGTACATGGTGTCCAACCTGCGAGAAGAAGGAGACAATGTTAGAGGAGCCTCCCATAAGTCCATCAAGTGTTCTTGAAGGATTTCATGGATAGGCAGGGTAACTGCCTCTTTAGGAGACTTAGAGTATCCTAAAATATCCAGTTTCTTTGATCTGGGTTCCTTTTCAGAGGATGAAGCAATAGAAAGACCTTTAGTCATTTCTATGATGAAGTCCTGAAAGGACAAATCCTCTGGTGGAGACATTCTCCTTTTAGGAGAAGAAGGCTCCTCAGGAAGATCAAGGGAGAACTCATCAGAATCATCAGAGGAGTTAAAATCCTCTGAAGAAGCAGAGTATCCTCTATGTGCTTCCAACGCACGATACGCATACCGTTCGGTATCGACATCGGGCGTACCGGGTATGGGATCGGTACCGGGCAAAAGCCCGGATCCGGCATGCGGAACCGATCTGCGTTTGGAAGACGATGGCCTCGGTTCCGGTATGGAAGCCATTACCGGAACCGGACCCGGTACCGCTGGCTGCGGTACCGAGGGCGTAGCAGCATTAATAAAAGCCAGAATGGCCTGCTGCATGACTTGGACAGTATTGCCCATAGACGCCACTGCTGCCTGGATGTCGGTACCGGTATGGGCCGGTACCCCAGAGCAGTACAACAGGTGATCTGTCGAGGCCGCGCCATCGATGTCAACCTGTGACCCCATGATTGCTTTGGAGGCCGGAGCCTCCCGCCGGGGTTTTTTGGCCTGGGCAGAATCCTCGAACTCAGAATTGAGAGCCTCTCGATCTTTAGAAAGAGATTTGCTTTTAGAGGATTTGCCCACTGGAGTTTTGGTTACCTGAGATCCATCCGGAGAGGAAGACCTGGATGACTGTGATGCTTCTGAAGGAAACAGCACATGGAACTTGTTGGCCCGGTTCTGCAATCCACGTTTCGACATCTGGGAGCAGGATGGGCAGTCCGGTATGGAATGGTCAGGTCCTAAACATTTAAGACACCATTCATGGGTGTCTGTAAGAGGAATGACAGCACTGCACTTGGTACACTTTTTAAAACCAGGAACTGGCTTCTCCATGAGGAGAATTTGTGTAGGCCTGAAGGCCTAACAAAGTACCAAGCTGTGCTGAAGAAAAGAAAAATTTTTTTTTTTTTTTTAAAAGAAAGAAAGAGAGACCGGCAGTACCGGTTTCAGAATGGGGAAGGCAGGTACGCGGTCTAAAGAAAACAATAAAATTAACAATTTCTTCAGCGGTGACAGGAACACGACCTGCTGGCTCCGCGGAAAAAAAGAAACTGACGAGAGCTGGTCAGGAAGGCGGGAAGGCAGCGCGCATGTGCAGTGGGAGGCCCCAAAAGCTTTTAATCTGAAAAGCTGGGGAGCTTTCCTGCGCGGGCTCCGTCGGTACCGACGTACCCATATGTGATGACTTATTCCTGCTTGTTCCTGGAGATTTCTAGTTCTTTTTGGCCACTGAGGGAACCAGTTCATCTTGGTGTCATTGGATGACATCAACCACTTATGTGGCTGATTCATCTTGTTTGACAATGAAAAACTTAGAAGAATCTGACACAGGCAATTAGCTGAAGCACAGTCATGTCTGGTCGCTGGTAAAGCTCATTTATTCATTGCTTGGACGCTTTGGCAGTTATTCTCTGCTCTGTTGTTTATTATCTTGTTTTGTCAATAGAGTTCTCCATGGACTAGCAGGATTGCGTCAGCCACACCTGGTGACGTCCTCCGGGTGGCACCGTAGATGCAGAAGTGCTCTCCAGAGCTCAGAAAGGTGAACCTTTCTGAGCACGCCCAGGTAGCCCACCTCACCGGCCTGCCCCCTAGCCAGGCAGTCTTCTTCCTTCCGCCTTGCCAGCAAGACAGAATCTGCTCTCCTATACTACAACTCCATCTCTACAACGACATTAAAATGCCAAAATCAGGCTTTAAAAAGTGCTCACGCTGCAAAAGAAAATGAGCATCACGGACACCCACGACGCTTGCCTGCGCTGCCTGGGGCCCGAGCACAGCACCGTGAACTGCTCTCGCTGCGGCAGAATGTCCCCCAGAGCCCGAAAATCTAGAGGGCATGCTCTAACAGAGTACCTGACTTCCAAGGCAAGTTCCAAGGCAAACCATGCTACTGCTCTTCCTGCCTCTGCTGCCGCCTCTGCTCCGGCTCAGGATGTGCCCATCGGGGCCTCCATCCCCAGCTGTGCGGCTGAAGCCTCATCCCGAATCGCCACGAGGCTCTTCTGAACCCGCTTCTGCCTCCGGTGTCCCTGACTCTTCTTTCTTCAACACGGCTGGCTTCTCCGCGGCAAGCGCCAGGCCCGCGGCTTCTTCTCCTCGCCACCATGTGGCTCCCGACAATGGCACCGCTCTGCAGTCCTTCAGTTCCTCCCACTTCTGGCCAGGCCTGCTCCTCTTCTGGCAAAGCCCCAGCAACCCGGGAAACAGCCTCGGCGCCACCAAGACTCCGCCCCTTCACATCTCAAATTCAATGAGCCTGATCGGCGCCAAACGCAGACAGCATCGGCGCCGTACCCGCAGGCATCACCGCAGCTCTTCCCGCGACCCATCAAGGAGGCACAGCGCCGATCGCAGGAAACGCGATCGACACAGGCACAGGAGCCCCAGCAGCTCTTCCAGCCCCCGATCAAGGAGCAGAGGGCACGGATCCAAGAGACACAAATCCCACCATCACAGAGAATGCAGAAGCAGCCACCACAGCTTCTCTAGCTCACCCAGCCCTGACGGGAACCATTCCAGGGCAAACCTTTCCAGATCTTGCAGCCACGCTGAAATATCCAACTCCTCTGCAATTCTAAAATTACTCTCACAGCTGGTGCAACAAACCGCCTCCGCAGCTCCCACGGTTCCTCTACCGCCCGCGATCCTGACTGATTCCACAATAAGGGACCCACCGGATCACACCCACCCATCTCCAGCTGACCCACAGTCCCCTGATCGCGTGCAATCCTCCACGCAGGCGCTGCCATCCCCAGACCAGCTGTCCCCGGACAGCACTGTGGAGGAAAATGACATTGAAGCGGCCATTGTGGTCTCAGCAGCCACTGAACGCACCACCTCGGACACCAGACACTCCCCGGAGCCGGAAGGCCTGTCGCCTCATCCGGAGGACCTCACGTACCACAAGTTCCTGAGGAAAGTAGCCACTACCTTGGCCCTGAAAGCATCCAAGGACACGGGGGAGCCCGTACCAGAGGTCCTGAAGTACCTCACTACGCCAAAGCCATCATTCGCACTGCCTATACACCAGACATTACAAGACAACCACGTGAGACTCTGGAAAACCCCGGCTTCCGGCCGCGCGTTCTCCAAGAGATTTGAATCTAAGTACCAAGTACAGCCTATACCAGGGTTCTCAAAGCCACAACTGACACACCAATCCATCGTTGTGTCTTCAGCCCTTAAGCGGATAAAATCCTCATGCACTCATGCCAATAACCCACCGGGTAGAGACCACAAGCTTCTCGATGATATTGGCAAAAAGGTCTTCCAAGGAGCCATGCTCAGCGCGAGGATTGTGGCTCACCAGTTTCAACACGCCCTATTCCAGGACGCCTGTATGGCAATCATCAAAGCCGCCACCTCATCCCTTCTCAAGGAATCTCAGGTGTTGATTTCCAGCGCCCTCACGGACATGTCAGAGGGCAACAAACATTTGGCCTGCACTGTGTTTGACTCTTTTGACACATCAGTGAGAACTGCAGGCACGCCATATCTGCCAGAAGATGGGCATGGTTAAGAGCTTCCGGCCTGCGCGAGGACACGCATGACAAAAATGCCAACGCACCCTGCACGGGCAATTCCCTCTTTGGAGAGAAAGTAACCGACACCATAAATGATATGAAAGAACACTGCACTATGCTCCAAACCTTGGCCGAGGATGGGTTCGAACGTCAGAGCAGTGCCCAGAAAACAAATTTTCAAAGGAAGCCTTACTACTCTTCCAACAAGAGATACCCTTCTTCCAACCAAAAGTGGCAGGCCCCCAGGTACAAAAACTCCTCCTACCACGGACCCTCTCAGCAACGCAACTCCCAGAGGGACCGCAAGCAAAATAAGAACACCAACACACCTGCCAACAAGAGCGGACCCTCTTTTTGACAACTCACAGGAGCCCACCCACATCGGGGGCCGCCTGACCCTTTTCCTCCAGGAATGGGGACAGATCTCTTCAGACTCCTGGGTGCGGCAGGTCATCAGAGAAGGATACTGCATGCGCTTTGCAACATCACCCCGCCAGCGCAGCCAACCGATCAGCAACACACCTCCCCACCTGCAGCTAACCATGGCCACAGAGCTGGTACACCTGCTAGCCACACACGCGATAGAGGAGGTGCCTCCTGTGGATAGAAACTCTGGATTCTACTCAAAATACTTCCTCATCCCCAAGAAGACGGGAGGGGTTCGCCCCATCTTGGACCTGCTCAAACTGAACAAATTCATAATCAGGGAAAAGTTCAGGATGTACTCACTCAGCTCCATCCTCCCCCTGATTCAGACCAATGACTGGATGGCGTCCCTCGATCTGCAGGAAACCTACACACACATCCACATTCACAAAAAGCACCGGCAGTACCTCCGCTTCCAAGTACTCGGTCAGCACTACCAATACCGAGTCCTCCCCTTCAGCCTATCGCCTGCTCCGCGGGTCTTCACAAAGTGCTTAGCCGTTGTAGCAGCATACCTCCGCAAGCAAAACGTCTCCATATTCCCCTACCTGGACGACTGGCTCCTCACAGCCCCCTTGGCTCCGAAACTGCTGAAATCCATCCAGAAAACCACAACCCTGGTTTCCTCCCTAGGCTTTGTCATCAACTTCGCCAAGTCACACCTCTCACCGTCACAGAGGCTCGAGTTCATAGGAGCGGTGATCGATACACGATGTTCGAAAGCCTATCTTTCAGACCGCATACTTCGGGCAATCACCTCCCTGGCATCCAGGTCCACCACAGCAGTGCAGTCCTCAGCCAGGTCCATATAGCCGCCCCGACATCAGTCCTCCCCGTGGCAAGGCTGAAGATGCGGGCACTCCAGTGGCACCTGCATACCCACTGGAACCAGCACTCTCAACCCCTCTCCACCCGCATCCCGATGACTCCGCGAATCAAGTCACAGCTACACTGGTGGATAATATCAACAAAGCTCTCTGTGGGCAAGGCCATCCACTCCCACGAACACCAAATTCTTCTCACTACGGACGCGTCCAACACGGGTTGGGGTGCCCACCTCCTGCAGCTCAGCACCCAGGGAGCATGGTCCCCTTGGGAGAGTCTTTTTCACATCAACCTCCTCGAGCTGTGAGCCATCAGATACGCTCTCAGAGCCTTCCTACAACACCTGTGTGGCAAGTCTGTCCTCATCCAGACAGACAACCAGGTGGCCATGTTCTACGTCAACAAGCAGGAAGGGACCGGGTCTCACACTCTCTGCAAGGAGGTGCTGAGGATATGGTCACTGGCCTTAGCAAACGGGTGCCAGCTTCGGGCCTCCATCTCCTGGGAGATCTAAACACCCTGGCGGACAAACTGAGCAGACAATTACAACCACACGAATGGACTCTCCTCCCGGAGGTCTCCGACCAACTCTTCCGCCACTGTGGAACGCCCAGCATCGACCTATTTGCCACCGAGCAGAATGCAAAAATGCAAAGTTCCGCCTGTTCTGCTCGAGGCACCCATCAGCCAAGAGGTTGGCAGCGGATGCATTCGACGTGTGCTGGGGGGGTGGTCTCTGTTGTACGCCTTCCCTCCAACCCCCCTCATCACAGCAACACTTCAATGGATCATGCAGGACAAAGCGCAGGCCATCCTAGTAGTCCCTCACTGGCCACGACAGATGTGGTTTGCCCTCTTGCTTTGCCTGTCACATGGAGCCCCCATTCGCCTGCCTCTCATACCGGACCTCCTGATGCAGAACGAGGGCTCCATGTGGCATTCCAACCTCAAAGCCCTCGCTCTCACTGCCTGGAGATTGAGCGGCTGAACCTCTCGGCCCTCCAGCTACCCACCGAGGTACAGGACGTGGTCCTGGCGGCCAGAAGACCCTCCATCAGAAAGTCCTATGGTCTCAAATGGAAGAGGTTCAGCATCTGGTGTGGCACAGGGCCTAGATCCAACCACATGTCCGCTCGCCCTCGTCCTGCAGTACCTCAGCTCTCTAGCCAACCTCGGCCTGAAGACACAATCCATCCGGGTCCACCTCTCCACAATAGCAGCTTTTCATGCATCGCCAGCAGGAGTCAACTCTATTGCGGCACTGCCTCTGACAGCCAGCTTCATGAAAGGACTGGCAAACCTAAAGCCCCCGGTCAGGCTCCCAGTTCCGCCATGGGACCTCAACACTGTCCTCCAATGCTTAACGCAGGAACCCTTCGAACCGCTCCAGTCCACGGACATGAAGTTTGTCTCCTGGAAGACACTGTTTTTGATAAACATCAAGTCTGCCAGGAGGATCAGCGAGCTACAAGCGCTGGTATCGCACCCTCCGAATACACAGCTGCACCAAGACCGCGCATCCCTGAGGACAAACCCCAGGTTCGTGCCTAAGGTGCCATCTGCCTTCCACATCAATCAGTCCATCGAGCTCCCCTCCTTTTTTCCAGAGCCTCACGCTTCAGTCAAATAATGGCGCTTGCACACCCTGGACTGTCTCTGAGCCCTCAGGATTTACTTGCACATAACGCAGCCCATCCGGCAGGGAGAACAACTGTTCGTGTCCTTCGACCCTAACAGGCCCGGGAGGCCCGTCACCAAAAGGACACTCTCCCACTGGGTGACCACCTGCGTCTCCTATTGCCTCGACACGGCCGACACCCAGTCACAGCCAAGAGTGGGCCCTCATCAGCTCAGAGCGCTGGCCACCTCAATAGCCAACTTACGTTCCGTCCCGCTGATCGATATCTGCAAAGCGGCCACATGGTCCTCTACGTACACCTTCCAAAGGCACTACTGCCTCAACCTCAGGTCTCAGGAGGACTGCGCCCTTGGCACGGCCGTCCTCTCCACAGCTGTGGAGGGAACTACGGCTGCTGCCAGTGATCCCTCATCCGGGACTGGATAGTGCGGGACTGCTAGATGTTACTGAGCCAAAAGAGCTGAACCATACCTTGACTCACTGAATGTTGCACAGCATTACTGCCTGTTGCACCTTAATGCTGCATTGTGTCATTATGACTATCATTGCTTACTATGCTAGTATTATTGTGACTTATTGCACCTTAGTATTATTGTGACTTATTGCACCCTTGCATATCATGTTGACTGTTGCACCGTTGTTGCTACTCGTTGCCCTGTTGCATGATGTATTACGATGACTAGTCTATTCATTAAAATTCTGCCCTGACTAAACTTACCTGACTGGGTCTCCATAGCCTTCGCGCTTCCATCCTCCACCCAGCACACCTGCAGCTGGGGAGATACCAGGTGTGGCTGATGCAATCCTGCTAGTCCACGGAGAAAGTGAGGTTACTTACCTGTAACAGGGGTTCTCCATGGACTACAGGATGTCAGCCACACAATCCCACCCACCTCCCCTGGAAGAGGTCAACCTACGCGAGACCGCGCCCTAGCCGGTAAGACTAGCTAGGAAAACACTGCCTGGCTAGGGGGCAGGCCGGTGAGGTGGGCTACCTGGGCATGCTCAGAAAGGTTCACCTTCCTGAGCTCTGGAGAGCACTTCCACATCTACGGCACCACCTGGAGGACATCACCAGGTGTGGCTGACTTATCCTGTAGTCCACGGAGAACCCCTGTTACAGGTAAATAACCACGCTAATTTACACTCTCTGAAGAATTTAACACATATAAGAGCCACATACTTGCCACTTGTAAGGTATCCCATTTGCAGAAACAGAATCACAGAAGAGGGCTCCTTCCTTTACACTGATATCACATACACTAAAAATGCCGAGAAGGAAGAGTTGCAAGAGGATAGGTGAAGCCTGTGATACAGCATCAACACGTAATCTAAAAAACACAGAGAAGTATTTAACAAATGTGGAAAATATTACACAAGTAAACATCCCATTTTCAAACAATAACACCAGAAATAAAACAAAGCAGGTTGGTATTCAGAGGTTAGCAACGCCTGCTGTGCCTCTGAAGGGGATATTCAGTGGCACTATATGGATAGTGTCATTGAATATCCTGTCTGGCCCCCTTGGTACTATCTCAATAGTGCCAGGGCGGTCCTCAGAGTTATCTGTATAGTGCCAATTTTCAGCATTGTTATATGGATAGCTATCCACATAGCTTAGGATAGCAAAAAGCTCTTCAAAATGGCTATGAGGAGTGACTATCTGTATAGCAACATTCAATGGTATCACTTCTGGACAGAATTGACCCTGGCCACAGTGACCAGACATTCAGCACCGGCCACTAACCAGATACTAAAATCAAAAGTCACGTTGTTTAATATTTAACCTCAGCAATGCAGAAACTAGACATATTTCATATATGAGGTGCTTGTCTCAGAAAAAACTGACGGCACTTAATCATGGGCTGATAGCCACTACTTAGTGCCAGCTTTTACATCAATGACCAAGCTCCCTCATTAGATGTTTCTTAAAGTCCATATTATTCATAATTTGTCTTAAAAAAAGTCTCAGATTCTCCCTCAAACTTTCAAATTCTAAATCTTTTTATGAAAGGAAGAAAAGAGACTTAGCTTATCACAGCTCAAAAGCTAGCCGAATGACCAGCAGCGGGCAATTCCAACGCCTTCAATCAGGCACCCCAAGCGTTTCGCAGAAAAGGTTCTTCAGGGAATTGTCCATCCGCGGCTTATATCAAGACGCCGATTATGCGCTGAAAACAGCGAACATGATAAAGTCTTAATAGTTAGAAATCCAGTTCGCATGAACGCTGCGCCGTCAGTTTTTTCTGAGACAAGCACCTCATATATGAAATATGTCTAGTTTCTGCAATGCTGAGGTTAAATATTAAACGACGTGACTTTTGATTTTTGTTATCCATCGTTTAAGAAGAAGTAGACTGCATTTATTATTGTTTACTAACCAGATACTGGCACTGAATATCTGGGCCCTGATATTCAAAAAAAAGCTAAGCTCCTAAGTTAGACCCCTAAATATATGCCCTATTTTCAGCTAAACTTAGCAGTCTAAGGTGTTTCTTTACTAAAGTGTGTTAACTGCTACCACAGGGCATTAATCCTGGATCAGCCTCACAGTAGCAGCTAACCTGTGGAAAAATCAGATATATCACAGGAAATTTCTCGTGCTATCTGATTTTCCTGCAATGCAGCTCCCTAGGGGTGAGATCAGGGTGGGGAGTGAGGGTGGCCATGGATGGCAAAAGTTCCCATCCTTCTTTGGCACCACAACGTAGATGAAGTACTGACCCATGCCCCTCTTGGCGGGAGAAACAAGGAGAGTGGCCCAGAGGCCCAACAGCTGCTGCAGGGTAGAGCAAACCTCATGGCACTTTGAGTCCAGGCCACACAGGGATATGACAAAGGCATCTCGAATGAGCTTGGCAAACTCTAGCGTATATCCCCATCTGATAACATCCAACACCCACTGATCTGAGGTAAGATGGGCCTATTCTTGCCAGAAGAACCGCAGACACCACCCAACTTGCAGCACCTCAGAACAGGTCCCCTGCCCATCAGCATGCCGCCCAGAAGGAAGAAGAGGACTTCCAAGAAGACCCAGAAGCTCCTTGAGATTGATATGTCCTTCAAAAGGACTGTTTGTGATTGTTGGAGCTGGAGAAAGAGGATAACTGCCTCCCCTGATGGTAGCATCTGGAGTTGTGGAAGCCAGAGCATGAGGACCCTGTGCTTGAGGATGAAGAGCGCTTGGAAGAAGCTCTCAGCTTGTCCTCCAGCAGGCACTGTGGCTTAACTTCCCCAAGGTTCTTGACAAGCTTTTCTAAGTCTTCTCAAAAAAGAAGACCCCCTTGAAAGGGGAGATCAACAACGTGTGTCTTGGAAACCGTATCTGCTGACCAGTTCTGCAGCCATGGCCAGTGCCTGGCAACAATGGAAGGCGCCACACCATGTGCAACTAGGCGAAGAAGATCATAGAAGGAGTCCACCAAAAAGGCCGCCATGAACTCCAAACAAGCTGTGTTCTTGTCTTTGGGCAGCAACTGCAACCAGTGTTGCAGGGCCTGGGCTATCAAGCTCCTGCAGGCAGACATCTATACCACCAAGCATGATGCTGAGAAGACCGTCTTTAGCAGACCTTCCACCTTACAGACATGAGTCTCGGAGGGCGGCCCCGCCTTCCATTGGAATGGTGGAACGCTTTGTCACCGCTGTGACCAATGAATCCACCTTGGGGTACTTAAACCATCGAAGGAGATCCTTCTGAGACCATGGATAAATTCATCCCAATTGTCACGTAGTCCATAGGGTGGCATCTGGCTTTTCCCATTCCTCTGAAACCATCTGCTTCAGTTTGGAGGGGAACAGGAAGACCCTAGAAGATGCCTTGATGCCCCTGAGGATAGGGTCCAACGGCGAAGTAGTCGAAGCCACCATGGACTCTGGAAAGCATAGTTCTGAAGCTACCTGGGCTATCAGGGGTGCAGTCTCTTCCCTGTGGAACAAATGCACTACCCGTAGTTTGGGTGGGAAAATAGACCTCAAGCCTAATGGTGTCCAGCGCACCGCCGCATGTGGAGGTTAGTCTCATTGTTACTGCACATCAGCAGTGGGGCCCGATTCCATGCTGCACATTCTCCCCTCAAGCCCAGAGAGGCAGCAGGAGAGGGGAGAATAGAAACAGGGGCCTTAAAGGGCCGAAGCTGCAGTGGATTCCCTAGCTATACAAAGCAAATGGTTTATAATGCCTCTCTATTCTTTTGGGGTTTTTTTTGTTTTTTGCATAAAAGTAAACAAGAAAACTGAAAGCAGAAAAATAAACCTAGGCTAGAGACAGGCCAGGCATCCCTACGCAGGAGTCTTTAGCAACTGAACTAGCCTTCATAGCCAGAAGTTGCTGCATCCCTAAATACCAGTCAGACCAGCAGAGTATCTCGTATAACCCGGGTGACCGAGAATCAAGCTGGACTGCTTTACGCCCTCGTGGCAGTAGGCAGCAGATGAAAGCCTTAGCTGTACTGATGAACAACCACCATCTGCTGAGACTGAGAAAATACTGATCCTAGTTATACTGGGTATTATGCTAGTAATAAGGTCACAGCACTTTCTGGAATTTTCTCTGTCTCATCATCTGCTGGTTGAGAGAGATAACCCGCTGGTCTGGACTGGTCTAGCAGGATGCTCTGGAAACATTTTTAGCAAAGGACCCACAAACTCTTTTGAATGTCAGGCCAGTGGACTTTGTAACTATCTGTGTAGAAAACTGGAAAATTGTCCCATCTACATGCTTTACCAAATCCAGATGCCAGACATGGTGGTGACACTAGTCATTAATGGACAACTGATTTCAAAACTTCTCAGCATCTAAGATAATGTTACTAAAACAATTTATTGGGCAGTTTTCACATTTATGCACAATTATAAAGTCTGAGTACTTTTTACTCCCAGACTTTAAAGGAAAAGTATTTTCTTTAAAAATTGACTCAGGAAAAGCATTCACACAAATCTGGATCCACTATTTGTGGGCTTACTTTTCACAAGCAAACTTATGTGTATTGTGGTGGAGAAGCAGGCTCAGAATGCAGAGAAAGAAAGAAAAAGCAGCCTTTATTTTCTTTTCCCAAAGAAACTGCAGGCACAGGAAGGGTTAACACCCAAACTAAAGACAAAGATTCCCCACAGAGGAGTGCAGACCTAGGGACACGCCCTGTTCCCATGGAGACAGAGGGAGGAGATGGGAGTGGTTTGGGGGCGGAGTCAAGAGCCATAGGACAGCCCCAAACATTTTAGGCAGGGAAGTTGCACTCAGAAACAGGCAGAGGCAAAGGCAAGGAAATGTGGAGAGAGAAGGAGAGAGAAAGAGACGGAGTCACAGACACAGACAAGAGAGAAACAGGGGACACAGAAGCAGCTTGCACAGAAGCAGTTTGAAAGCAGGAACAGAGAGCTGAGAAGGTCAGTGGAGAGCTCAGGGGAGGATTCCTCGGAAGAGGAGATATTCTCCAGAAGCTCATGGCCTAGCCCTTCCCACTCTAAGGAGCCTACAGGAAGGAAGAGCACTACTAGCAAGGTGAGCCCTTTACAAGCTTTAAAAGAGCTGCTAAACAGGGAAACCTTTTCCTGCCCTTCCCCCACAAGCTCACGTTCTGCAAAGCGTGGCTGGGAGCAAGTCTTGAAGGTTTTACAACCTACAAAAGCTTCTCAGGCGGATACTAAGGAAAGAAGATATCTGAAGGAGCCTAGCGAGGAAGAGATGGACCTGGGGGACAGTTTTGATGCAAGCAGTGTTTCAGATATGGAGATAGACTGCGCTGTCTGTGCCAAGGAAGAGTAAAAGAACTGAATAGGGGTTTAATGAGCTGGAGGAAAACCCAGGAGTTCTTGATTACTGAATGTGCTATCTGTGTTAAAGGAATAAGAACTGAATAGGGTTTTGTTTAGCTGGAGGAAACCCAGAAGTTCTTAACAAGGATATTTTATGAAAAGCCCATAACTTTTAGCGAGGCTTTTAATGGTAGCTTGGCTGATAAAAGCTGCCTGGATAAGAAAGCCAGGAAGAAGCTAAAAGTTCATATTGTAACTGGAAGAAATACTACTGCATTTGAAAAGTCTCTTGGTGGACCAGGGAATATTGCTATACCTGCTGTGAAGGTAACAGTGGAGATTTATAGTGCCTCCTGGGGACCAGAAAGCAGACTGCTGTTGTAAAAAGAGTTTTTACATGTGGAACAAAGGTTTAAATTAAACTAAACCAAGCCAAGGACTGTTTAATAGGCTTGTGTTTATATGGAGAAGTATCCTGACTTTATGTTTGTAAGCTTCAAACTATTCTTGCCAAAGAATCTAATTTGGTTAGGAAATCCTTATTTCTCAAATAAAGAAATATTCCTGCGACCTTTGCACTTGGCTCTAACCCTTTAAAGGACACAACTACATGCTATTTGGGCTGAATTTATACAAAGGACAATCGGAACCCTCTCGTATCACTAGGCAACCGCCTGGCCACACGGGGGAGCTCCGACAGTATACTTTTGAAAATGAAAACGTATGCACAGAAGTGCCAATCCTGCCCAGAGGAACACCTCTCTTATATGCACAAAAATTTATGAACTTAGTGGCACTAGGTGCATAATAAGTTTACATGCATGCATACAAAGTAGAACATTTTCCATAAATCCATATATCCACGTAAATTCATATTTTATGCACAGGAATGCCTTTAGAAATTGCCCCATTATTACTATTACTATAACAGCTCTATTATTACTATAACATTTCTTGATGTAATTTTATGGAGCCTTTATGAAAGTCACATTACAAAATATTAGATGTAGGCATATAGGTCCCAATATTCGAAAGGCATTTACACAGTTTACAGCCCTGTAAACCGTGTAAATGCCTTAGACAGGAATAGCTAATGGCACCTACGCGGTTAGTGCCGTTGAATATTCCCATCTATGTCCCCTACGTGCCCTGATGCTATACGTGTTGGGGCATTCCGAGGTGGAGCAAAGGCGGGGAGTCCCGGTAACTGGATAGTGGCGATACTGGACCGCTACTTAGCCATCCACAGCTAAAACTAGGCTAGTTAGTTCTAGCTGTGGTTGGCTAACCGGGTAGCTCCAATATCGCTACTACCTGGTTAGGCTCTGCCTCTGAATCCGCTCGGCGCCTAACCTGGATATTCAATGCCATCACCACGACATTGAATATCTGGGTTTAGAGGTCAGCGGGCAGGGCTATGCCTAACGGAATATCGGGCCCATAGTTTGATACTAGGAATAGAAGCAAGAAAATTAATATAGATGAAGGAGAACAGCGCCTGGAAAAAATGTAAACAGAGAAAAATATTTTTACAAAGTCAGTCAAATAGTTTGTGCATTATTAATCCTGCTAAATTATATCATCAGAATCAAAATGTTTTTCTTGTAATTGTGCACTTGTCACTGACAATATGTACTTGTCACTTAATGATATGTACAATTGTATAGGAGATAAAAACAAAAAGTCAAAATATGTAGAAGAGATCCAATAAAGGAAAACACTTCAAGGTCTCCCTTTACAGCTGCATGGTTTTCAAGATAAAAATAGTACCTAATGTTTAAAATTATTGCTTAATGACTACTGTACCTTTTCTGAGAAACATTCATTTTGCTGCTTGCTGAAACAATTGAAACATCAAAAGAAGAAGAAGGAGGTGCTAAGAGAAAATATTCCCACAAAATTGCAAATGCTTTCTTGGCCAATGTGTAATTGCCAACCTGATAGGCAACCTAAAAAATACAATTAGGAATTTGAAATTATCAAATGCTTTTAAAATAAATAAATAAATAAATACTGCACCTATAACCTGGTAGCAAGGCAGTGTACAATGTCATACCAAAAAAGATAAGAAAGTATGAAAAGAATGCCAATATCTGGATAGGAAAGCGACACAGTCACAGGACAACATAAACAGATGGAGGGAGACAAAAGAAGGGAGCTAGGACTCCGGGAGGGAAAGGTTAAAGGCAGTTTGGAAAAGGGTCTTTAGGAGGGATTTGAATTTGACCTAGGAAGGCTCCAGACACAAGGTCACAGGCAGGGAGTTTCAGAGGGCGGGACCAAGACAGTAGAGGGCTGAGGTGCGAGTTGATTCGGGACAGGCAGCCGAGGGAGGAGGAAGGTAGAGGCGGTTTGCATGGATATTCCGAAGAACACAGGGGGGAGTGTTGAAGTATAGATGATCTGAAATGTACCTCGGGGTATTGGTCTAGAGAGCCCTCTGAGTAAGAGTAAGGAGCTTGTACTGAGGGCAGAAATGTAGGGGAAACCAGTGAAGTCGGATGAGAAGTGGAGTGATCAGAGACGGCTCTATCATTAGGCGAAGTGCGGTGGTGGCCTCAAGCGGAAAACTTTTGGGGGCGGCAGAAATGCCCCCAAAAAAGCCGCCTCACCCCGCCTTCAGTTAAAAAAAAAACACGTACAAATTGTTGTCCCGTCCCCCGTCGTTCGTTCTGCTCTTCGTTTGAAATGACAGGAAACTGGTGCGGCATCTCCCGGTGGTAAGGAACCTCTGCTACTGCCACGTCCCACTCTAGCGTCACTTCCTTTTGGGGGTGGGATGCGGCAGCAGCAGAGGTTCCTTACTGCCGGGAGGCTCCGCACCATTTTCCTGTCATTTCAAACGAAGAGCAGAACGAACGACAGGGGATGGGGAGGAGAGAAGAGGAACAGTAACGAGCTGAAGGGGGAGGGGAAGGAGAGAAGAGATATGAGCTGCATGGAGGGGGGGAAGGAAAGAAGAGATACGAGCTGCACGGGAGGGGGAGGGGAAGGAGAGAAGAGATACGAGCTGAGGGGGAGGGGAAGGAGAGAAGAGGAACGAGCTGCAAGGGCGGGGGAGAGGAAAGAGAGAAGAGGAACGAGCTGCACGGGAGGGGGAGGGGAAGGAGAGAAGAGGAACGAGCTGCACGGGAGGGGGAGGGGAAGGAGAGAAGAGGAACGAGCTGCAAAGGGGGGGAGAGGGGAAGGAGAGAAGAGGAATGAGCTGCATGGGGAGGGGAGGGGAAGGAGAGAAGAGGAACCAGCTGCACGGGGGGGGGGGGAGGAGAGGGAGCTGATGGGGGCTGGAAGAAAGCTAACACTTGGGGAAAAGAGGTTTGGAAGGGAATTGAGAGAGGGGAAGGAGATAGCTGAAGGAAACTGAGAGAGGGGAAAGAAAGCGTAGTTACTCACCTGAAACGGGTGTTCTCCAGGGACAGCAGGAATCAGTCCTCACATATGGGTGACATCGACATTGACGGAGCCCCATGCGGAGCAAATCCCCAGCTTTCGAAGAAAGCCTTTGGGACATGCTGCCACGCATGCGCAGTCCCCTTCCCTCCCAAGGGTGCCATCTTGCTCAGTCAAATGACATAGCTAAAAAGACAGCAAAAGATAAAAATTAATCAAAGGACTGCAACTCCAGGGGAGGAGGGAGGGTCGTGAGGACTGATTCCTGCTGCCCCTGGAGAACCCCTGTTACTAGTGAGTAACTACGCTTTCTCCAGGAACAAGCAGGAAGTCAGTCCTCACATATGGGACTCCCTAGCTATAGGCTACCGAGAACCCATAACAGAAAATTAGGCTCCCTCTCAAAGACCCGCAGCAGCCATGATAGGAGTTCGACCAAGAATGTAACACTCCAGTAGCCTGACGCCAAAGGGTCGGAGGGGAGGAGTTGCCTAAACATCGAACAGATTACAGAGTACAGCCTGGCCGAAAGCACCGTCCCGTTGGGACTCCCTATCCAGGCAGTAATGGGCTGCAAAAGTCTGGCTTGAAGACCAGGTTGCGGCCCGGCAGATGTCTGCCAACAAAACAGAGCGGAAGTGAGCCACTGATGTGGCCTTAGCCCTGACCCGGTGGGCCGTGACTCGACCCTGCAACGGGAGATCGGCTGCCCTGTATGCCCAGGCGATGCAATCCGCCACCCAGGTGGACAACGTACGCTTGGAGACCGGCATCCCCAGCTTACTGGGGTCATAAGAGACGAAGAGCTGAGGAGCTCTTCGATGTCCCCACGTACGCTCCAGGTAGAAGGCCAACGCCCTCTTACAGTCCAGGGTGTGCAGAACTGCTTCTGCCCGGCTGGCATGGGTCCTGGAAAAGAAGGTTGGAAGCACCACCTCCTGGTTGAGGTGAAAAGAGGAGACCACTTTCGGTAGGAATTTGGGGTGCGTGCGAAGCACCACCCTGTTCCTATAGAACCGAGTGAATGGTCTACTGGACACCAGAGTTTGCAGCTCACTCACTCATCTAGCTGATGTGAATGCCACCAAGAAAAGCATCTTCCAAGAATGGAAGCAGAGAGGGCACGTAGCCATCGGCTCAAAGGGTGGGCGAGTAAGCTGCTGCAAGACCACATTCAGATCCCATTTGGTTGCCGGAGGTTGAACCGGGGCTTTGAGCTGAAGCAGACCTCTCAGGAACCTGGACACCAAGGGGTGTACATAGAGAGGCTGCCCCTCCACTGGAGAGTGGTGTGCAGATAATGCACTAAGTTGAACTCGGACCGAGTTTGACTTGAGGCCTAATCTGAAGTTGAAGCAGGTACTGCAGCACCACAGCCACCTGGCAGGTGAAAGGGTTCTCACTCTGCAGAGTACACCACACCTCAAACCTACGCCACTTAAATGCGTAGGTTTTCCTAGTCGATTGCCTTCTAGAGGCTAGCAGCACATCCTCTATCTTTTTTGGGAGAAGTGGTGCAAGGACTACCCTTTCAGCAGCCATGCCATCAGGTTGAGGGACCTGAGGTTGGGATGCTGAAGTGAGCCCCCGTCCTGAGACAGGAGATTGGGTGAAAACCTCAGAGGAATTGGAGTCTCCTCCACCAGCTGCAGGAAAGGTGGAAACCAAGGCTGTCTCGGCCACCTGGGTGCCACCAGGATGACTGAGGCCTTGTCCTGAAGGATCTTGAATAAGGTCCGAGCTACCAGTGGCGTGGGAGGAAACACATAGAGGAGGCCCACAGACCATGATATTAGGAAAGCATCTGCAGCTACCCTGTGTGGGTGCGGCTGTCTGGAACAGAACCGGGGCAAGTGGTGATTGTGAGGGCTCGCAAACAAATCTATGGATGGTCGCCCCCAACACGGGAAGAGTTGCTGGGCTATGTTGGGATTCAGTTGCCACTCGTGCAGCTGGAGAATTCTGCTTAGCTTGTCTACGAGGAAGTTCTCCTGACTCGGTAAGTAAACCACCCTGAGGAACATCCCCTGGCTGACTACGAAGGCGCATAGGTCCAGGGTTTCCTGACACAGGATGTGAGAACCTCTGCCTCCCTGTTTGTTCACATAAAACATTGCTACTTGGTTGTCTGTCTGAATCAAGACAGACTGATGAGCCAGGGATTCGCAGAAGGTCCCAAGAACTAGGCGGATCGCTCGAAGCTCGAGGAAATTGATTTGTTGTGTGCTCTCCCACAAAGACCACACACCTTGCGTGCAGACCTGCTGGCAATGCGCACCCCATCCCAGTAGGGATGCATCTGTAGTCAGCACCCTTGTGTGCGTGGAAGGCTGAAAAGGAACTCCCTTCAGGAGGTTGTGAGGTTGAAGCCACCATTCCAAAGACTGTATCAGGCGATGGGACAACTTAATGCTGTCTCTGAGTCGGCCTGTGGCTTGGGTCCACTGGTCCCTGAGGCACCACTGAGCTATTCTCATGTGAAGTCAAGCATTGGGTGTCACATGCACTGTGGAGGCCATGTGACCAAGAAAGCGTAGAAAGTGTCTTGCTGAGATGCGAGATCTGAGGCTCACTTGCTGCACTAGGGCTACCAGCCTTTGCGCCCTTTCCTGTGGTAGGTAAGCACTTGCTTGAAGGGTGTCTAACCTTGCTCCTATGAATTCCAGCCCCTGAGAGGGAACCAGATTTGACTTTGTGTGGTTGATCACAAAGTCTAGGTGCTGTAGCAACTGAATAGTGCGGGACGTGGCCTGTTGGGCTTCTAGAGCGGACTGGCCTCTGATGAGCCAGTCGTCTAAGTAGGGGGACACAAATACCCCTTGTGTCCTTAGAAAGGCCGCCACCACTGCCAGGCACTTCGTGAATACTCTGTGTGCCGAGGCTAGGCCAAAGGGAAGCACTCTGTACTGAAAATGGTTTCCTCCCACTACAAATCTTAGATATTGTCTATGGTCTGGGTGAATCAAGATGTGTGTATACGCAGCTTTGAGATCTAAAGAGCATAGCCAGTCTCCCTGATGGAGGTAAGGCAGCAATATTCCAAGGGAGAGCATCTTGAACTTCTCCCTCACCAGGAACTTGGTTTAGGTTTTGCAGGTCGAGGATGGGTCTTAGGCCGCCAGTTCTCTTTAGTATCAAAAAATACCTGGAGTAGAAGCCTGTGCCCTGCAGGTGGTGAGGTTCCGGTTCTACCACCTGAACCTCGAGAAGACCTGTTAACTCCTCCAAGAGGAGGTCCCTGTGAAGAGGGGGCCTGAGAGGCTCCCCTGGAAAGTAAGAAGGAGCCACCTGGTCGAGATGTAACCGATAGCCCATTTGGACTATCTGGAGAACCCAGGTGTCTGTTGTGATGGCCGGCCACCTGTGGGCATACAGGGCCAGCCTTCCTCCTGTGCAGGGCCTTGTGTCCATTGAAAGAGAGACTATGCTCCGGGAGTCAAAAAACCCCTCCAGGCTGGGCCGGAGCTGATGCATGAGGCTTGGGGGCCTTTTGCTTATGCGGTCCCTGCCCCCATCCCTTGGCCTGTTGCCCCTGCTGGGGAGCTGGGGAGGCCTGATACATGGGGTAGTTTCGGTAAGCTGATCCTTTCCTCGGGAAAAAGGGCTTCTTACCCGAGCCCTTCTTCTTAGAAGGGGCAGACATCTTCTTCTCGAGTCTTGTCCGGGTCAGGTACTCGGACTCGATCTCAGCAGCCTTCTCAGTCATGGGCTTGCCAAAGAGGCTTTCACCTCGGCAAGGGACATCGACCAACTTGTCCTGAACTCATGGCTCCAGGTCAGACGACTGTAGCCATGCCTAGCGTTATGCACCGATGCCGGCACCCGCTACCCGTGCCGAAGCCTCAAAGTCATCATAGGCTGCTCGAGTCATAAACTTCAAGTACTCTCAGATCCCAGTGAACAAAACTTGGAAGCGCTGCAAAGGTCCCTCGGAGAGACCAGTGGAGAACCCAGCAATCTCCTTTGCCAGGTCTCTCAGGTACATGCCCATGTACAGCTGGTACGTCTGGATTCGGCATGACAGCATGGAACCCTGGTTGCACTTTCTGCCGAGAGCATCCAGGTTGCAGGCTTCCCGACCTGGAGGCACCAAGAAGTGCGTCTTCTGGCTCTTGAGCCAGCGCACGGCCGATTCCACAACCATGGAGTTGTGCGGTAGCTGTGCTTTTTGGAACCCAGGGCTCTTGCAAACTCGATAGATGGAATCAATTTGCTTGCTGAGTACCGGCATTGAGGCCAGTGTCTCCCACATGCGGAGCATCAGCCGTTCCAGAATGGGGGGCACCGGTACAGTAAGAGCTTCCTTCAGAGGAAAGTCATACTGAAGAACCACGAGCTCCTCGACTCAAGGCTCCTCCTCGGCATCCGCCGGGAATGACAAAACCTTTGCCATGTTCCGGACGAAGTCCAAGAACCGTGTGTCCTCTGGGGGTGACCTTCTCCGAGGTTCAGATCCCGGGGAGTCCGATGGGACATACTTGGTACGGTGGATGTCCAGGGACTCCTCGTCCTCCATCTCCCAACCGGACCCCTCTGAGGAGGAGTTGATCGGCTCCAGCCTCAAGGGCTTTGGTCTCGACCACAGCGACGCCAAGGGAATCGGCGTCGACAACCTCGGATCCGAACGGGAGGTCGAGGGCAACCTCAGCCAAGGATCGACTCGAGTCCTTAGTGTCCTGAGGATCGGCTTGGCCTCCGGGGTCGACTTCGACATCGAAGTCCCAGTAGTTGGGGCGGACTGATACGTGAGACCACCGCTGCTGGTCCATGAAGGCAGACATGGTGCGCTCCAAGGCCGCCAACTTGAGACCGAGCTCAGGAGGCTCAGCAGCCCTCAGGTCGGGTCCCGACATCGTTGGGCCTGACACCAGCTCTCCCGGAGGAGAGTCCACAAAGAGGACAGTGCTTACCTTCCTTGGGGTCTCCGGGTCCTTTCAAGGGAGTTTGGCAGGCCTCTCCGACTCCGAGGATCTGGGGTGGTGAGCCAGGCTCCGCGACCGATCCCCCGAGGGCCCGGCTGCTCGGAGCTCTCAGACGACACCACCTTCATGGATTTTTTCTTCCTCCGGTGTTCCCGCGAGGGAGACCCCCTTTCAGAGGACCCCCAACGGTGCTCGGGATCAGACAGCTCCTGAGAGGTTGAGGCCTCTGATGAGCTCCAGGCCCAGGTGGGTGCGGACTCAGGAAAAATCCTGTCATGTTGCTGCTGCCTGCTCCTCAATGTCTTGGAAGACATCTTTTTGCACAGGCCACAGACCACGGGGTCATGGTCGGGCCCGAGGCATCGGAGGCAGCAGTCGTGTGTATCGGTGAGAGACATTAATTTCGTGCACCGATCACACTTTTTAAACCCGGTGGCAGCCATTGGGGTAAAAAGGGCCTCTGCGAGGTCAAAGGACCGGGCTGCCAGCTAAAAAGAAAACAAGAGCGCGAACGCTAGTCACGAAGGTCAAAAACGAAAAAAGTGACCAGACTCGATGCCGGTGTACCGAGCCCGAGGTGGGGAACCGGCGTCGAACCGGCAAAGCAGAAACAGAATTTCTAACTTTTTCTTCTTTTTCCACGGGGGAATTCATATGACATCCGTTGGGCTGCGTGGAAAAAAGGAGACTGAGCAAGATGGCACCCTTGGGCGGGAAGGGGACTGCGCATGTGTGGTAGCATGTCCCAAAGGCTTTCTTTGAAAGCTGGGGATTTGCTCCGCATGGAGCTCCATCGACGTCACCCATATGTGAGGACTGACTTTCTGCTTGTTCCTGGAGAAATGGCTGAAAGGGAACTGAGAGAGGGGAAGAAGATGGCTGAAGGGAACTGAGAGAGGGGAAGGAGATGGCTGAAGGGAACAGAGAGGGGAAAGAAATGGCTGACAGGGAACTGAGAGAGGGGAAGGAGATGGCTGAAGCCTTCAGCCTGAAGGGAACTGAGAGAGGGGAAAGAGATGGCTGAAAGGGAACTGACATGGGGGTTAAGAAGGGGACAGAAGGGAGCTGACTCCTGGGGGTGGGACTGGAGGGAGCTGACATTTGGGGATGGGACTGGTAGGTGGCTTGGTAATAGGGAAGAGGCTGGCAGGGAGGGGGAGGGGAGGGGACTGGAAGGGAGCTGACACATGGGGAGGGTCATTGGGACTGGAAATAGGCTGAAGGAAGGAAGTGAAGAAAACAAAAGACAAGAAATGGTAGAGTGCTAAGAGAAGACAGGAAAGCAGAAGCCTCAGATCAGGACCAGAATGACCAGAAAATAAAATGATCAGACAAAGGTAGAAAAAATATTTTTATTTTTAATTTAGTAATTGGACTTTGTGCTATTTTTATAGTTTATACAGTATGGGATACTGCATCTCTTATCTGGTATTGCATGCAGAGTCTGGCTTTTTGGGGTTTCAGTTTAATTTTTCTCTAAATATTTTATTTTTACTTTAGGTTGTGATCACTTATTCTGTACTTGGCGAGAATCTGTGTGCCTAGTGTGTGACCAAGGCTGTGTGTTCTGTTAACATGAAATCTGTACGCAGGGATCTGTACTGTAGCAATTTGCCTTGTTCAGCTTTTCAAATAGGTGTTAGATGTTCTAGGGCAGTGATGGCTAACCTTTTTGAGCCCGAGTGCCCAAACTGCCGCACAAAACCAAAGAATTTCCTCAAAGTGCCAGCACGTCAATTTGCATAAATATTTGCATAATGCTAACATACACTAACTTTTAGTAAACATGTCTCTTAATGAGTGTATGGATAAAGACAGACTAAAAGATTTCTACATTACTATAATCCAGTGCCAACCGCCAGGCACATTAGGAACTACTACAAACACTGCCCATTTAGAACCAATAGCAAACCCGCCGTATCCTAACAGCACTACCAGGACTCACAAAGCACCACACCATACCTATCAAAAGGCAACACTGCAAATATTAAACCAATACATTTCAGACAATAACAATACATGACCTACTGGGGAAAGAGAACAAGTGGCAATGTCAAAAAGGAATTACATAAACAGAATACCTCAGCTCAGTTGCAATTGCTCCAGCCACTTTCTTCTGGTTTCTTCATGTTTTCTGCTAACTCTCCATCATCTGCTGTCCATTTGTCCTTTCTTCTCTCTTCTAGTTTTTTTCCATTCTCTCTCTCTACATCCGCTTTAACATACTAATCTTTCTCCTTTTGCTCTTTCCTCATTCCTATTTCATCCACTCAAATTTTACCCCTCCATCCTCAATCCCCACTTACTCTCCCAATACCCGGCCAATTGTAGATTTTTTATCCCTCCCACACAAAATATTTTTCCCCTCTCCATTTTACTCTCCCAGCCCCATCCCAGTCTAATCCTCCCCCAACATCAGCTCCCTTCTAGTTCCAGCCTCACCCAGCATCCATTCCCTTCTAGTCCCTGCATCAGCCCATTTCCAGTCCTAGCAACCCCCCAACCCAAGACCAGTCCTAGCCCCCCCCCATCAACTCACTTCCAGCCCTAAACCCCCATCACCCCATTTCCAGACAGCCCCCATCAGCCCACAGCCCATTAGCAGTCCTACCCCCCCAGCCCATTAGCAGTCCTACCCCCCCCGCCCGCCCGCCCAATACCACTCCCACCCCCCCCGCCCGCCCGCGCATTAGCAGTCCCACCCCCCCCAGCCACTTAGCAGTCCCAAACCCCCCCCCGCCCATTCGCTGACCTAACACCCCCCCTCCTGCCCATTAGCAGTCCTACCCCCCCGCCCGCCCTCCCATTTTCATTCCTTACCCCCCCAGCCCATTTGCATTTCTAAACCCCCCCCGCCCCGCCCATTAGCAGTCCTAACACCCCCCCTCCTGCCCATTAGCAGTCCTAACACCCCCCCTCCTCCTGCCCATTAGCAGTCCTAACCCCCCCTCCTGCCAATTAGCAGTCCTAACCCCCCCCTCCTGCCCATTAGCAGTCCTAACCCCCCCTCCTGCCCATTAGCAGTCCTAACCCTCCCCCCCTGCCCATTAGCAGTCCTAACCCCCCCGCCTGCCCATTAGCAGTCCTAACCCCCCCTGCCCATTAGCAGTCCGAACACCCCCCCTCCTGCCCATTAGCAGTCCTAACCCTCCCCCCCTGCCCATTAGCAGTCCTAACACCCCCCCTCCTGCCCATTAGCAGTCCTAACACCCCCCCTCCTGCCCATTAGCTGTCCTAACCCCCCCCCTCCTGCCCATTAGCAGTCCTAACCCCCCCTCCTGCCCATTAGCAGTCCTAACCCCCCCCTCCTCCTGCCCATTAGCAGTCCTACCCCCCCCCCCCCCCCCGGCAAATTTTTTTTAAAAAAAAGCAGGCTCTGGCTGCTGCCGCGGCAGATTACAATGTCCCGCGGGGCCCCCTCCGCCCGCTAAGCCCCTCTGCAAGGGCTTTCAGATTCGCGAGGGAGAGCGTCTCCCTCGCGTCTCTGTTAAGCCCGCAGGGGCTAATGGGAAATTTCCCATCAGTCCCTCGCGTCTAAAGGGGCTGATGGGAAATTTCCCATTAGCCCCTGCGGGCTTAACAGAGACGCGAGGGAGAGCGTCTCCCTCGCGAATCTGAAAGCTCTTGCAGAGGGGCTTAGCGGGCGGAGGGGGCCCCGCGGGACGCTGCATTCTGCCCTTGCCGCGTCCGCGGCAGCAGTCAGAGACAGCTTTTTTCTTTTTTTTGCGGACCTATTGCCCGCGTGCCAGCTGCAAGGCCTTCGCGTGCCACAGCTGGCACGCGTGCCATAGGTTCGCCATCGCTGTTCTAGGGCCTGCTGCAATATTTATAGTGCTGCTTTTTTTTGTATGAGTTTTGGAGCTTTATGCTGGTAATGGTATGGTAGATTTGGCCTTGTAGATCTTTGGTGACTTTTGTAGGGTTTTATATCAGTTTCCAATATTCCTGGTACTGGAGAATATTTGTTAGTGAGATGACCAGAATCAGATTTTTTTTTTAAGATATTGAGTTCTGTGGGTGAATGTCCTAGTTCTGCTCTGCACCCACTGTTGAGAGAACGGATTATGTGGGTGCAAAATATATGTTCAAAAAGAAAAAGCAAGAACCATAACGCAGTTTATAACAAAACAAAAATGAGTTATACTTTAGTTTTATAAAGTGTGCTGTGGTTCTCGCTCATTCTTTTAGTTCCTTGGTGTGCAAACATCTTGCATTTCCTCCATATTATATAATTAGCTTTTTGGTTTGGTTCAGTCCCTGACTGAGTTTTGAGAAGACACACCCCACACACATACTCTACGAGGGGGGGGGGATGGGGCGCCATCTCATCCTTCGCTTCAGGCAGCAGATTGCCTTGAGCCACCCCTGGGAGTGATCATTCGTCTTGTTTCTACTATGCGTTATCTTGGGGTTACTTTGGATTCAGCTTTAACCTTCAAAGAGCACGTTTCTTCTATTGTTCAACGTTCCTTCTACACCCTGCGTCAACTTCGTGCTATCCGGCCTTTTCTTTCCTTTTCTTCTCTGACTACACTTCTTCTTTCTCTTGTGGTTTCTCGTTTAGACTACTGTAATGCTTCTTTGGCTGGCCTTCCTCTTTCTCAGCTTCGTCGTCTTCAACTGGTCCACCATACTGCTGCTCGTCTCCTGACTAATTCCTCACGTTCGGCTCATATCACTCCGCTTCTTATTCGTTTACACTGGCTGCCTATCCCTTCCCGTATTCAATATAAAGTTCTGATCTTCGTTCACAAAGCTCTGCACACTGGTGTTCCCCTTTACCTCTCTGATTTGGTGCGCTTTCACTGTCCCTCTAGAACGCTTCGGTCGATTCACGCTAATCGTCTTTTCCTCCCACCTCTTTCCCGGGCTCACCTCGAATCAACACGCTCTTCTGCTTTTTTCTTCCTCGGCCCCCGCCTTTGGAACTCTCTTCCCTTAACCTTACGCATGGAGTCGTCTTTTAATACTTTCAAGGCCTCCCTCAAAACTCACCTCTTTGGTGTTGCTTTTGATGTTCCTTCCCTCCCTGCCCACAGTTGACTGGTTTGTTTCTCTGTTCTCCTTTTTCTATCCTTGCTGTCTCTTTTATGAATAATTGGCGTTCTTTTCTGTTTTCTCAGTAGCCTGTTTTATTGTGCACCGCTGTATGCCTTTTTGGTCTTGGCGGTATAAAAGGTTTTATAAAGATAAAGATAAGAACATAAGATATGCCATACTGGGTCAGACCAAGGTCCATCAAGCCCAGTATTCTGTTTCCAACAGTGGCCAATCTAGGTCATATGTACCTAGCAGTTTCCCCAAGGGACACAGGTTCCACAATGCTGGTATTGGTTCAAGCATTGATATCCTGGGTCCCTTCTTAATAATGGTTTATGGACCTTTCCTCCAGGAACTTGTCCAAACCTTTTTTAAACCCAGCTACACTAACAGCCTTTACTACATCCTCCGATAACAAATTCCAGAGTTTGATTACACGTTGAGTGAAAAAATATTTTCTTTTATTAGTCTTAAATAGTTTACCCTGTAGCTTCATTGCATGTCCCCTAGTCTTTCTATATTCTGATAAGGTAAACAATCGATCTACGTTTACCCATTCCACTCCGTTCATTAATTTATAGACTTCTATCATATCTCCCCTCAGCCGTCTCTTTTCCAGGTTAAAGAGCCCTAACCTTTTTAGCCTTTCTTCATAGGAGTATCCTTCCATCCCCTTTACCATTTTGGTGGCTCTTCTCTGAACCTTTTCTAAAATCGCTATATCCTTTTTAAGATATGGCGACCAGAATTGCACACAATATTCAAGGTGCGGTCTCACCATGGAACGATATAGAGGCATTATAATATCTTTTGTTTTATTTTCCATTCCTTTCCTTATCATACCTAGCATTCTATTTGCTCTCTTGGCCGCCGCTGCACACTGGGCCGAGGGTTTTAACATGGTATCCACAATGACGCCTAAATCTTTTTCCTGGGTGGTGGTTCCTAATGTGGAACCTTGCATCGTGTAACCATAGTTTGGGTTGTTCTTCCCTAGGTGCATAATCTTGCACTTGTCCACATTAAATTTCATCTGCCATTTTGATGCCCAGTCTTCCAATTTATCAAGATCCTCTTGCAATTTTCCACAATCCTCTTGGGTTTTAACAACTTTAAATAGTTTTGTGTCATCTGCAAATTTGATAACCTCACTCATTATTCCACTTTCCAGGTCATTTATGAATATGTCAAAAAGCAGCGGACCCAGCACAGATCCCTGGGGTACACCACTATTCACCTTTCTCCATTGGGAAAATTGGCCATTTAGCCCTACCCTCTGCTTTATATCTTTTAATCAGTTCCTGATCCACAATAGTACACTGCCTCCTATCCCATGACTCTTTAGTTTTGCCAAAAGTCTCTCATGAGGGACCTCGTGTGATGTCCTTGTTGCCTCCACAGCCTGAGCTTGTGGAGATGGACGGCCTGATTCTCTATTCAGGAAGTTACTGGTGTTTGGGGAAAGCACTGCCTTCTGGGAGTTGAAGTTTTCACTGTCCCAAATAAAGAGAGTTGTGAACTCGAGTGTTTCAGGCAAAACAGAATTTTTAATTCCCCTTCCCAAGTGGTTTCACATGTAGAACAAAAGGAACATTGGCCATACACTTCTGGCACTAAATTATATCAGAAATTCAAGCTTCTTATCTCAGCATCACTGTAATCCAAATGAAAAACACTTTTCTCTTTCAAAACCCTTTTGTGCTTTTCTTGTCAGCTGCTACCTGCAGCACTCTCTCTTTCTCTGCACAGCTTAATTCTATTTCACAGGACTTATCTTCTCAAATACAGATATCATACAATCCATTGGTTCCCTAGCCTGACATTCCAAAGGTGGTTCAGTGTCCATTGGTTCAATCTGAACCCCAACTGGAAATGTTTGCAAGTTGCTACAGGGTGTTTCCAAACACACATCTATCTTTTCAGCATTGCACTTTTCCTCACATCCTTTTGATATACACGGTTGTGAATTGCCACAGTATTCCCAGCATGTGGAGCCCCACCCTTCTGGGTTAATATCAGAGCACTTAAAAACAGCTTTCTGTTTATGCCGATCACGTATCCTACCTCTTGGCTTCCTTATGAGAGTTTCCTTTTGTCCTCTAGGATCAGTTGCAAACGTGAGCCTTGGAGTTTCTCTGTGCATACAAGTCTGCCTTCCCAGTACGTTTCCCTTTTGGTTGCCTTTTACTCCCAGCACCAAACCCGGGTTACTTGTACCTGGCTCCTTGGTACCAACTCCCTGCTTGTTCCCTCTGCTGACTTCCTCTTCTGAGTCAAAGGTCAGAGAATCCTCAATTACCATAGATTCCTCTGAGTCTTCATTCCTAAGGCAATCCTCTGTTTCTCGTGACGGTTCTAAGAGCTGTGTTCTCAGCCATGCTCTTGGCTGAACTCTCCTCTGAGCTACCGGCTGCGCTCCTCCCGGCTGTGCTCCCCCCGGCTGTGCTCCTCCCACCTGTGTCCTTCCTAGCTGCGTCCTTCCCAACTGCCTTCTTCCCAGCTGCCTCCCTTCTCCTCCTAATGAGCTTCCCTTAAATCTCTGTTTTCCTGGGTTTACCCTGGCTCCTCCCACCAACAGGTGTTCTGGCTTAACTCGTGACTGCTGCACTGAACTACAGCAGGGGCGTGTTTTCCCTTCTTCTGACCTGCTCTGTTTATGGTTGCCTGGGAAACCAGGAGCCATGTGCATTTGTTTTCTTTCCCAGCCTGAAGCTGGATCCTGTGTTTTATCTCTCTCTAAGGGGTCAGAGGGACCTTCTCCATCACACTCATCAAAGGCTTTCTGAAAGTCAAGATACACAATATCAACCGACTCACCTTTGTCCACCTGATTATTCACTCCTTCATAAAAACATAACAGATTAGTAAGACAAGATCTTCCTTGTCTAAAGTCATGTTGGCTGTCTCCCATTAGGTCATGACTATCTACATGCTGAGTAATTTTATTCTTTATGATGGTTTCTACCATTTTTCCCGGTACTGATGTCAGGCTCACTGGTCTATAGTTTCCCGGATCACCCCTGGAACCCTTTTTAAAAATTGGTGTTACATTGGCGATCCTCCAATCTTCAGGTATTAGAGATGATTTTAATGATAGTTCACAGATTACTAATAGCAGGTCTGCAATCTCGTATTTCAGTTCTTTCAACACCATTGGATGTATACCATCTGGTCCACGTGATTTGCTACTCTTCAACTTATCTAATAGTTGTAATACATCTTCCCGATGTATCGATATTTCCTTCATTTCTTCCGAACCTTTAAATACCACTTCAGTCATGGGTAACATCCCTACATCTTCCTCAGTAAAGACTGAAGCAAAAAATTCATTCAGTCTCTCCGCTATCACCTTGTCGCCTCTTAGTGCTTCTTTAACCCCTTTATCATCTAATGATGTGATTGATTGAATCGTGTAGCATGGGCAATAATACGTGCAGCTGTTTTTTGAGCCAATTGTAACTGTTGAATCTGGTACTGAGGAAGGCCAAGAAGAACCGTGTTGCACTAGTCAGGTCTAGACAGAACCAGGACAAGGAGAAAGAAAGTGAGAGATGAAGGTGACACAAAAGGCCAAATGGTGTGGATACGATGGAAAAAGAAATAAGAGCACTGGATCAAGGAGGAAATGCATGCCCGGAAAGTGAGAGAGGAGTCTAGGTTGACCCCAAGATAGCAGAAGGAGGCTGCCATTTGAATAAGGCCAGAGGGAAAAGAGGGGGCCAGAGTGGGTGGGAAGCTGAAGCAGAGAATCAAATGGCTGTGGATTTGGAGGTATTTATGTGACAAATTGTTGGCCAGCCAAGAAGAAATATGAGCAAAGAAGGTATTAAGGGTGGAAATATCAGGGGCGGTGGGACTAATATGGTGGCGTAAAATGATGTTGTTAGCGTAGTAATAGGCTGAAATTCCTGACTGCTGGATAAGGAGTGTCAAGGGGATGAGGAAAATATTGAAAGGTAATAGTGCAAGAACGAAGCCTTGAGGGACACAAGTGAGGGGAATGAATGGAGAAGAAGTAGAAGACAGACCACCCAACACAGAGAAGGAGCACTGGTGAAGAAAGGAGCGGAACCAGCAATGAACAGAGCCACGAATACCCAAGAAGTGCAGTTGATCAAGAAGAGTAACATGGTCCACCAGATCAAAGGCAGAAGAGAGATTTAAAAAAACAACTAGAGAGATATCACCCCACTAGCGCCTGACAGATTTTGTTAAAAAAGGAGAGAACAGTTTCCGTACTGTTCTGTGCGAAAGCCTGACTGACGGGGATGGAGTGCATGTGTTGATTCCAGGTGGGAGGAGAGGCGAGCGAAGACCAGCTTCTCAAGGATTTTGGGCAGAAAAGGAAGAGTCGATACTGGGGGGTAATGGGCAGGGATAGTGGGATCCAAAGAGAGGCTTTTCAGAAGCGGTCTAACCAAGGCCCGCTTCCAGAGAGAAGGGAAGGTACCTGAAGAGAGGCTGTTATTAAAAATGGACAGGATCAGAGGGAGAAGTGTAAGGGATGGCTCAGTGAGCCAAGCAGAGGGCACAGGGTCGGAAGAGTAGGTGGTTTTCTGTGAAGATAACAGAATAGTGTACAGTTCAGTGGCAGAAATGGGCTGGAAGCTTGTCCAGGTTGAGTATGTACAGGGGAGGCAATGAGACAGAAACAGACAGAGAGAGTGGTGGCAAACAATTAACAAAAATAGTTTCAAAGAACCTTGTCCTGAAAAAAGCGGCAAGTATGTCCGGAGCCGGAGAGACAGAGGAGGTAGAATGTGGATCAGTAGACAAAGATGAGAAACTATTGAGGACTGAGTATAACTGACCGGAGGAGCTGGAAGCAGAAGAAATCAAGTTATCATAGTAAGAACGTTTGGCAGATTGAAGCTGCAAACGATGTGTGATGGTGGATTTGATTTATTTATTTAAGTAAAAACATTTCTATACCACTATATGGCATAGCATTCTAGGTGGTACACAATTCTTAATTGGGTAATTAGGAAGTCTCACTTCTGGTGTCCTGGTAGCAATGTTAGCCCCTTCCCCTTCCCTACGCTTCTTCTAATTTCTCTCAGTTCCTACCAGTATAAAAAAAACGAAGAAGTCGCCTTCAAACGTCCTCTCTCAGTTCCTCTCTCCATCCATACAATGTCAAAAAATAAGCGAGGGAAGATTCAAAAGCCCCTACTTGGGCAGGAACTGCTGTTGGCTACATAAAGATTTTGTTTTAAATGACAGAATAGACATTCTATAAATTTTGGTCATGTATTTGCTGAAAGTCCCCCAGAGCACCCTTGGTTTTGAATTGGGGATCAGAGAGCGATTGTCCATACGGGAGCAGGCATATAGGATACTGATTTGTGTCAGGCAGTCAAGTGTATGATTTAGCTATTAGATCAGGAGTTTCCAAACTTGCCTCCCTGCCAGTCGAGTTTTCAGGATATCCACAATGAATATGCATTAGAGAGATTTGCATGTACTGCTTCCATTGTATGCAAATCTCTCTCATGAATATTCATTGTGGCTATCTGGAAAACCTGATTGGCTGGGGAGGCCCCAAGACAGGTTTGGGAACCCCTATATTAGATAGAACCTATTGAACCCTTGCCTTTTCTGCCCATATTGTTGAGGGAGCTTCAGGCTTATGCTACTGTGAACATGAGAGATGAGGCACTTAACTATACATGAGGTGAGAGTATAAAGTGGTGATGTGGTTTGGGGTTTAGCGGAATAGGAGGAGATTTCGTAACTGCTTCATTTTCCGATTGACATGCCTCCTTTGAGCCACTGGAGGGAAGCTTCAGTCCCTGCCATATATGCAAAATTGGTAGGTCAGCTCCTACTCATAGCAAGATTTACCACTGCCACTTGTGTAGGGTGCCTGGTGTGTGGCTCATTGGTGTAGGCCAGGGGTTCCCAATCTGGGGTGCCCACACCCCGAGGGGGTGTGAGAAGGACTTTCAGGGGGTGCGACAAAGAGTGGCTTGTGTCCCTTAGTGATGAATCACGAGTCATCACTCAGCCAGCTGCCAGTGTGCCTTGAGCAATGGTAGTAGGTGGTTGCGTTGTATTGATAGTAGTCTTGTTGTTTATTTAATCAAAAGGAAAAAATAACAGAATTAACATATAAGTAAAGTAAGTAACTGCAACAACATACTTGTGTGAATCTGGATTCAGTTCTCTTCTGTCAATCAAGATAAAATCTAGGAATCGCCTGAATCCACAGGCAGACCTGTGGATCGCAGACTGCAAGAAAGTTCTCTTTTGACAAAATCATGAATGAGAAGCAGGAGCAAAGAAGTTATTGAACTTTGTTCACAACTGGGATTGATTTTACCTTTTACAATTTCTTCTGAATAAATCAGAATCTAATTGCTCAATTTATATTTGCATTTTATGCACTGAGTTAAAAGCTTATTTTTTTAAGTTCAATTTGTTCACCCGCAGTATTGTATGTGGTTCAATTTGTGGTTAAAAAATTAGAAATTAGACTTCTTCGTCTTCAAATGTGATATTACTTTTGTAGGAGGTGTGAATATTAATCAAACATTTCCTAGAGATGTGGGCATACGCGGCTCTATAATGAGGCCAAGTGAGGCGGTGGCCTCAGGCGCAGCTTTTTGGGGGGCAGCAAAATGGCCCCCAAAAAGACCGCCGTCACCGCCTCACTCGGCCTTCAAAATAAAAAACAAAACTCCGACGTAAGAAGCAGCTGCCGCTGCTGTTCCAGCGGCAGCAGCAGCAGAATGAGGAGCCCCGCGGCCGCCCGCCCGACTCCCCGGAGAGCCTGAGGTTTCCCCTGGTTTTTCCGGCTCCGCTTTGCAGAGCTGCGGCGAAGGGACAGGGTTTTCCTTAACCGCGGCTCTGTTAAAGCTGAACCCACGGCACTGATGGGAAACAGGAAATCCTGTTTCCCATCAGCACCTTGGGGAAGGGAGGAGCGTGCAGCTGGCCCTGGAAGAAAACTAGGGGCTAGGGCTACAAATGAGCTGATGTGGGGGGATGGTAGAATAGGACTGGAAGGAAGCGGATACTGAGAGGGTCTGCCAGGGGAAGGATGGGGCAGGAAGGGAAGGAGGGGGCTGGAAAGGAGTTGACACCCGGAATGTACCAAAGGGGGACTGGAAGGGAGCTGACACTTGGGAATGAGAGTGGTAGGTAGCCGGGTAATAGGGAGGATGCTGGAAAGGAGCTGACATGTGAATGGCACTGGAAGAGAGATGGACAGAGGGTAGGGTGGCTGGAAGGGAGCTGACTGGGGGGTGGCACTGAGAGTGAACCTGAGCTGATACCTGGGATGGTATTTGGACTAGAAGGGGCTGGACAGTGGGAAAGGAGGGGGACTGGAAGGGAATGGACACAAGTGGCAGTCATGGGAATGCAAGGTGGTTGACACTGGAAGGTACTGGGGGAGGACTGGAAAGGGGACTGATACTGGGGAGGGTTACTGGAACTGGAAATGGGCTGATGGAAGGAAGTGAAGAAAACAAAAGAAGAGATAAGAAATGGCAGATGGACCATGGATCATAGACCACAGAAAGAGAGCTAAGAGAAGACAGGAAAGCAGAAGCCTCAGATCGGGACCAGCATGATCAGAGAATAAAATGGTCAGACAACAAAGGTAGAAAAAATAATTTTATTTAATTTTGGTGCTTGGACTTTGTGCTATTTTTATATTTTACACAGTATTGGGGAACTGCATCTCTTATTTATCTGATGTTGCACTGCGTGTGGACTCTGGCTTCTTGGGGTTTCAGTTTAAATTTTGTCTACATATTTTTATTTTTACTTTAGATTGTGGTTACTTATTCTGTACTTGGTGAAGGGTCGATGTTGTGCGTGTGTGACTGAGGTCAGGTGTTCTGTTAACATGCAAAATGATTAGTTACTACTACTCGGGGTAGATTGGGAGCGATATGAAAATGTATGGAGATCCAGTTTGTAGTTTTATAATATTACCTTATGTTTTCTCTCGGGGGCAATTTCTCCAAATGGGTTAGTTTTGCGCATACCATGACAGTATTGAACCTCACTTCTAAACCAGTGTATGTGGAGTATGATCTCAGTCTCTCAAATTTATTGCTAACGCTCACCATAGTACGTGCATTGTACCAAAAGAAGCTTCCTTCTGGAGTTCATAAGATGTAACTTTTATAGGCAATTCGTCAAAGTGTGATTAGAAATTAGGTCTCTGCCTCCTAATACAACGGGCAATACTTCTGTATCTTTCTACCATATTTTCTTGGTCTCTAACGTTATTTCTTGGTACTTGACAATCTCCTTCCTCTCCACATGATTCACGGAATAATTGCTTAGAACCAACACCTCTACTATCAATACCATTCTGGTGTTTTTCTCCACTTATGGAAGGTTTCTAGATCTTCTTTATTGGTATTATGAATGTGTACTGTAATTTGGATTGTTTACTTACCTGCTGAAGTCTCTTGCTATCAAGAGTGACCAAGTGCTTCAATATGGCATAACTGTCTGCGAAATGGTTGCAGAAGGAAAGAAAGGAAAGTTTGATCTTTCTCTAAAGGGGCATATAGACTAATTATAACAGATGGTCAAGATTCTTTTGGCATCTATGTGGAATAGAGGACATATAGGATGTAGGCAAAAGACTTGATAATTCTGCACTGATTCGTGATCTCAGATTTTCCTGCCATCAGGGCTGGTCCATCCATTGTGCTAGAATGTTGTTCGCACAGGGCCCTGCACTTCAGGGGGCCCCACGCAAACCTCATTATGCACAGTTTGCAGGGCCGACTTCAGAGAGAGCTGGGGAGCCCTGACTCTCTCTGCACAGTGCTAGAGTGAAGAACACCATGTTCCTTCATCCCGCTGTGTTCTCGTGAAGGATGCTGAGTGCCGGGAAACAGGAAATGCACTTTAACCTTTCCTGGCACTCAGTGCACTTCACGAGAACACAGTGGGAGTGAAGGAACACACTGCCCTTCATTCCAGCTCTGTGTAGAGGTGAGCTGGGACTCCCCGGCTCTCTCTGAAGCCACTCAAACAGGCGCAGGGCTCTTTGGGGGCGGGGGGGGGGGGCTTGGATAGGACTGGAGATGGGCTGATGGGGGGGGCTAGAATTGGAAATGGGTTGATGGGGGGGGGCTTGGACTGAAAATGGGCTGATGGGGAGCTAGGATAGAATTGGAAATGGCTGATGGGAGGCTAGGATTAGAAATTGGCTGATGGGGGGGCTGGAATAGGATTGGAAATGGGCTGATGGGGGGGCTAGGACTGGAAATGGGTGATGCGGGGGCATTTGAGAATGGGACTAGAAGGGAGCAGATGCTGGATGGGCTGGAACTGGAAGGGAGCTGATGTTGGGGGAGGACTAGAAGGGGATGGTGCTGGGGGAGTGAGGATGGAGAGGGGAAAATATATTTTGTGTGGGAGGGAGGAAAAATCTATGACTGGCTGGGTATTGGGAGAGTATGTGGGGAATGAGGACGGAGGGGTGAAATTTGAGTGGATGAAAAAGAAACAAAAAAAGAAATGGAGGAAAGAGCAAAAGGAGAAAGATTATAATATTAAAGCAGATGTAGAGAGAAAATGGAAAAAAGATGAGAGAAGAAAGGACAAATGGACAGCAAACAATGGAGAGTTAGCAGAAGACACAAAGAAAGCAGAAGAAAGTGACTGGAGCAATTGCAACTGAAAAATAAAATGCCCAAACAACAAAGTGTAGAAATACTTTTTTATTTTTAATTTATTAACTGGAATATGTCAGCTCTGGGAAATGTGCATCACTAACATCTTTGCATTTTGTTTAGTACAAGGGGAAATTAATTTATATTTTTATTTCTCCAGTGTTGTAAATTCCAAGTTTGGCTTTTGGGGTTCCCAGTTTAATTTATTGTCTTCCTATTTCTAAATTGTGATCCCTTGTTCTTTGTTTGGTGACGGTCTATGTTCTGCATGTGTAACCGAGATGAGTATTCTGTTCATGTAGTTTCTACTTCACAGTGCTACTTGTTCTCTTTCCCCAGTAGGAGATGTATTGGTATTCTCGGAGATGTATTGGTTTAATATTTGCAGTGTTGCCATTGAATAGGTAGGGTTTGGTGCTTTTGAGTCTTGGTAATACTGTTATGATACGGAAGGTTTGCTATGGGTTCTAAATGGGTCGTGTTTATAGTACTTCCTAATGTGCCTGGCGGTTGGCACTGAAGTATAGTAATGTAGAAATCTACTAGTCTTTCTTTATCTAAACACTCATTAAGAGGCATGTTTACTAAAAAGTTAGCATATGTTAACATTATGCAAATGAGGCTTATATGCAAATGAGGCCCACAATGAGTCTCTGCACATGGACCCGCACCCCTCTTGGGCCGCTCCTGCCTGCCATGTCAGGTTGGAGACTGACCATTGTCCCATAAAACTACAAGGTCTGCCATTTATCTGGTGGTCATTAATGCTCTCCCAATATGTGCAAAGGGTGAACCATTTTTCTTCTGAGAATCTTTACTGACTAAGGTCCTAGACAATCATGTAAATCTGCTGATAAAAATCATCTTTACCTGCACCATGTATGCCCAGGTAACAAGTGTAGAAAGTGGTGGATAAGCAAGGATCGGTTTTGTTGATGCACCTGTAGTATCACCAATGAGTTTTCCATCTGAGGAATAAGCTGCAACTGCAAATACATACTTTTCGTTTGCTTCTAGGCCATTTACTTCCAAAAGGTTACCTCCACCCGCTGGGATCTGTTGAAAAAATTGATTACAATTTGTAAATATTATTTAAGAAAGCACAGAAAAGGAATATAGTATATTAAAGCCTTTCGTATACTGAGCTTTGTTGGATGTGGGAAAACATGCACAACATCGATGTCTACTGAAACAATGACCAATAGCAAATCAGCACTTTGTAACACAATACATTTAGCATTCCTTATCGTTCCTCCAGTCCAGTCCCACACATGTGGGTAGAGTCACTTCACCAGCAGCTTAGAGATTGAGCAAATCATGATTGATGACATCAGGATATACAGTACATACTGGTGGCTCCACCCACCAGAATCAGTATCTCAGTCTCCAAGTAGCGAGGGTGAGATGATTCCATTATGAAGGACTCGCTAGAGGAACGGATAAGGATAGTTTAAAAAATAAATAAAGACTTCAATTTGTTTAGTTTACTCTTAGTCCTTTAACTATAGGGCTTATCTTTTGATAGTTTAAAAACAAAATAAAACAAAGGAAGCAGAATGGTGAGAAATCTGCTGGAACAAGATCCGGGGGAGTCCCGGGGCCGGGGGGGCACAATCGGGCAGAAGGCACTCCAGGGGAGAGACAGAATCGCTTCTTCAGCCCCTCCCACTGAGGTACTGTGCCCGCGGAAGGTTGAGTGGCAGCCGGCAGCAGGCTTACTCTTCTGAGCACTCCTGACAACATCAAAGCTCTACCAGCAGCTGAGTGTTGGGTCAGGAATGCAGGCGGCATCGAGATACATGCTATGAGGGAGGTGAGTGCACAGTCCATGGGCAGCTTAGGAGCTGCAAAATCAGGCAGGGAGTCTTGGCCGCAGTTTTGCGCTCAGCGCGAGAATGGGTGACATTTTGAGAACCAAGATTTATTTTCCTTTCTTTTTAATGTCGGTTTTCTTCTAGCTGATAGCTGTGGTTTGGGAAGAATGGAGTAGGCAGCAAGGCATTGGCAGACTCTGGGACAGTTGCAATCATTTTTTTTATTTTGACCTGTCTCAGGCTGCATTAAAAAAAAAAAGAAAAAAGACAAGGCAGCGCATCGCTACCTCTGGCTCAGAAATTGGTTGGCTGATGTCTCATCCAAGTCATGTTTGAGCAAGTTACCCTTTTGGGGGAAGCTCTTATTCGGAGAGGACCTAAACAAATTGGTGAAGGACTTGGGGGAATTGAAAGGAGGCTGGCTTCCGGAAGACAAACAAAAGGCAATCTGCTCCACCGTTCCAGCACAGGGATGATCAACAAACTAGCAGCGGTTTAGAGTGGTACGCTTTGCACCATATCAGAAAGGCAGATTCCCTTCCAGAGGAACAGGTAAGAATTCTTCTCTTTCACTCCCACAGCTCCTAAGAAGTCCCAATGAAGTGAGGGTCACCCACACAGAGGTGGTACCCGTAGGGAGTCAGCTGCAGGACTTTTATCCTGTATGGGCGCAGATTACATCTAATCAATAGGTATTAGAAGTTGTCAGGGAGGGCTATGTGTTGGAGTTAAAGAGCCCTCCGGTGGATGCCTTTGTCCTCCTTGGAAGCAAGAGGCTGTGCAGGAGATGTTAAAAAGGCTCCTGGACCTTCACAGAGTCACACGGGTACCAGATGGCCAGTGTGGTTATGGTCAGTATTAGATTTATTTTGTCATCCTAAAAAAGAAGGCTCCTTCTGGCCCATTTTAGATCTCAAGCATGTCAATCAGTGTCTCAGAGTACCTCAATTCCACATGAAGACACTCTGGTCAGTTATTGTGGCAGTCAGGGAGGGAGAATTCTTGACTTCCCTCAACCTGACAGAAGCCTACTTGCACATACCGATTCGGGCACAGCATCAGCAGTTCCCAAGGTTCGCAGTGCTTATGGGACATTTCAGGCGCTCCCGTTCGGGTTAGCAACCGCACCCTGCATGTTCACAAAGGTAATGGTGGTGGTTGCAGCCATACAACAGCAGGAAGGGATTTTCATACATCCTTACCTGGATGATTGGCTCATTCTGGCAAAATCAAAGGAAGAAAGCCGGCGGGTTACAGCAAGAGTGATTGCACACTTGCAGAGTCTCAGATGGGTGATAAATGTTGCAAAGAGTCAGCTCCAGCTTTCGCAGCTCTTGGTATACCTGGGGTCCAGGTTTCAGACAGTGGTGGGGCACGAGTCCTTGCTGGAGGGCCAAGTAAGAGCACTGCAGGGACAGATCTGAAGATTTCGCAACATGAAGATACCAAAAATGTGACACTACTTTTAGGTGTTGGGGTCCATGGCGGCAACCATAGAGCTCATGCCACATGCGCCCATTGCAAAGGAGCTTGTTGTGAAGATGGTCTGCGAAGCGTCATCTGTTGTTACTTTCCTTACCCTGTCCAGCGAGCACCTGAAGATCTCTCCAGTGGTGGCTAAAAGCCAACCACCTTCAGGTGGAGAGTCCCAACTAGATTTTCTTAACGACAGATACCAGTCTTATGGGATAGGGAGCTCATTGTGAGGGTCACATCACACAGGGGCACTGGTCTTCTCAGGAGTCGATTTTGTCCATCAATTGTTTCAAGTTGAGAGCGGTGTTCTTGGCATTGCGCAGTTCCACTCTCAGCCTCTAGGAAAGGCAACGCAAGTGTTCTCAGACAATGCCACAATGGTAGCTTATGTCAATCGACAGGGCGGAAGGAGCAATATGAACTTAGATGAAGAAGCAGCCCTGTTGTTAGCATGAGCAGAGGAGAATATGTAGACTTTATCAGAAGTGCATGTGGCAGGAAAAGACAATGTAGCAGCCAATTATCTCAGCTGGGTACATATCGACCCGGATGAATGGAAGTTCAACAACGCAGTGTTTGCTCACCTGATCAGGTGGTGAAGTCAACTGATTTTGGACCTTATGGCAATGTGTGAATCAGCAAAGGAAGCATGGTTTTTCAGTAGAAGAAGAGAACTAATGTCAGAAGGGCTCGACGTGCTGGTGCAGAGGTGGCCGACGGAAGGGTTGCTCTATGTGTTTCCTTCATGGGCACTCACAGGGCAAGTGGTACAGAGGATAATGTGCATAAGGGCCTCGTACTGCTGATAGCTTCCAATTGGCCTTGATGTCTGTGGTATGCCAACTTGGTGTGCCTGATGGTGGATCATCTGTGGAGGCTACTGGCTCAGCAAGATCTGCTGGCTCAGGGACCGATTCTGATGCCACAGGTGGATTGATTCTCACTTACAGCTTGGCTATTGAGCAGGCGAGGTTGCAAAAGATGGGGCTATTTGGCACCGATAATATCAATGTTGTTGAAAGCCAGGTGACGCTCTACGTTGCTGGCTTACATTAGCATGTGGAGAGTTTGAGGACTGGTATACACGCTGCCACTGTCACCTGCTGTCTGTTTCAGTGCTGGAGGTACTTGCCTTTTTGCACAAAGGTTTCGATAAAGGTTTAGCATCTAACACTCTCCAGGTGCAGGTCACAGCTATCTCTTGCTACCGGGGAAGGGTCCATGGAGTTTCTCTAGTGGCACACCCGGATAAGGTCAGGTTTCTCAGAACAGTGAAGCAGGAGGGTCCACTACTGACGACAATGGTGCCACCTTGAGACCTCAATATGGTGTTGTCGGTACTAATGGAACCTCCATTTGAACCATTAGGTCCTTGTACTTTAAAAGATCTTACATTGAAGACAGTGTTTCTGGTGGCTATTTGTTTGGCTAGGGAGGAGTGGTCTAGTGGTTAGGACAAGGTACTTCAGGCCGTAGGGCCAGGGGTTCAAGTCCCACCTGGGGACAGCAATCTCACGCCGGAGGGACTTGGATTTCTAGTCCTATAGGTACTCCTTGTGGTCTTGGGCAAGCCACTTAACCCTCCATTGCCCATGTTTCCTGTAAGTATTAGCGTATGTGTCTCATATCCCCTCATGTTAAATGTATCCCCCATTTGACCGCTTTGACCCGGTGAAAAGCGGGATATAAATACAGCTAAATAAAAATAAATAAATAAATAGAAGGATATTGTAGCTGCAAGCACTATCATATAGGGAGCCTTTTCTGGTCTTGGCAAAGGAGAAGGTGGTTCTTAGGCTGGTTCCTTCCTTTCTTCCTAAGGTACTGTCAGTGTTTCACATGAACCAATCTGTAATGCTCCCAGTGTTCAGGAGTGGGAGGCAAGGAGGAAGATCTCCTTCTACACTGTTTGGATGTCCATAGGGTTTTATGGCGTTTACTTCAGGAGAGCCAAGTCTTTTAGAAAGTTGGACTGGTTGGTTGTTTTTGCATGGCGGAACACGCAAAGGAGAAGCAGCTTCAAAGGCCTCTATTTCTCGATGGATGAGGGAGGCGATATCTTCGGCATACTTGCTGAATTGCAAACAGTTACATATCAGGTTGAGGGCACACTCAAACTGAGCGCAGACCATGTCATGGGCTGAGTCGAGGTTAGTTCCACCAGGAGATATTTGTAAGGCGGCAATCTGGTCGCCCCTGCATACTTTTGTCAAGTATTATAGGCTGGATGTTCAAGCAGCATGGGACACACGGTCTGGATCAGCAGTTCTTCAGGCCAATCTTTCAAGTCCCTTCTACATTTAGTACTGCTATGGTACATTCCACAGGTGTGGGACTGCACTGGAGGAACAATAAGGAAGGCAAGATTATTTATTTATTTATTTAGACAGATTTGTATGCCACCTTTTTCCTTCAATCAAGATGGTAACGTCACATAACAATGGAGGGTTACATTTAACATTAGGGTACGTGTATACATTTTGACAGTACAGTACTTGACAGTATTTAGACAGTACAGTTGTGGTAACATTTAACATAAAGGTGTTCAATAATATGGTATGATAGATTTGTGTGTGTGGATAGGATGGTTGTGTGTTTAGTTGGTAGTTGTAGTAGTATTACTGTTTGGGTAGGGTATGTTGCTTGATTGCTCGTATTTTTCTATAAATAAGAATGTTTTGAGGTCTTTACGGAAGTCTGTGAGGTCATCTAGCGCCCTCAGGCTTGTTGGTAGGGAGTTCCATAGTGTGGCTGCCAGTAGTGATGGTGCCCTTTTTGAAGTTATTTGTTTGTTTTTTTTGATAGCCTGCAGGTGTTCCAATTATGTTGTTGTTGGTTCTTCTTCGTCTGTTGCAGATGTCCCTTGTTACGTTTTGGAGTACGTCTGCTGAGAGATGATGGATGATTTTGAAGATGATCATGAGTTTTGTATTTAGCTCTTGCCACCATTGGGAGACAGTTTAGTTGTTGTAGGACAGGAGTGATGTGTTCGGTCCTTGGAGTGTCTGTAATGATGCGTGCCGTGGTGTTTTGTACCATCTGTAGTGGGTGGAGTGTCTGCTGAGGAAGTCCTTGATATAGTGAGTTTCCATAATCCAGCAGTGGTGTAATGAGTGCTTGACATACTGTGTGGAAGTGGTCTTGACAGAGCATTGGTTTGATTTGTCTGATTATTTTCAATCGATAATATGCCTTGTTTGCGGTTTTGGTGATGTGGGATTTTAGGTTCAGAGCTCTGTCTAGTGTGATGCCCAGATATTTAACTTCTTCTTTGACTACTATGTGTTTGTCTAGGATGTTGATAGTTTGTGGCGGTGTGAAGGTGGGGTTCCTGGTAACGAACATTGCCTCAGTTTTGTCATAGTTGACGGTTAAGTTGTTGGCTATGAGCCAGTCATTCATGTCTTCAAGGCATTTTGTTATTGTTGTAGTGTTTAGTGCTAGTAAGTTGATTGGAGCATACACCATGATGTCGTCAGCATAAATGTGGTAGTGTAGTGTCACGACTTCGTGGGCCCTAGGCGGTTGCCTAGGTATATGAAGTGGTGAGAGTCTTTTATTTATAAGAGTGCCTATGGGTGTAGTTGTGGTATGGCAAAAATAACTTCAGCCGAGCAGTAATATAGGCACGCAGGATTTTATTCTCCACAAGGCCAAAGGGAACCTTTACATACAGTCCCAAATATTCAACACAAAGGCGGGTAATTTCCAGAAAAACAGGTAACAAAAATAAACAGCTTCCACATGCAGCTTGTTAATGAACTCAAAGTATTTCTTCATACCATTGAAACAAGGTTGGAAATAAAAACCTCCTTTCCTAAAAAGGGATTTAAAACGTTTGCAGTCTCTTCAGCAAAACAGCAGTGCCAAACTTTCTCTGCAAAAGGTTTTCTTTCCTTTCTCAAACCAGGTTTCTTTATCTGCCCTTCTAGCAGACTCAATATACTTTGTGTGCAGCCTTTCGCATTAAGGGTTAAGCTTTCTCAGGCTTTCTAGCCAACCTAATTTGCATAAGCCCCTCAGCTCAGCCTTGGAACACGGCTGCTAGTTTTGATGCTTTCAAAAACCTCTTTAGTTACTATAATGAAACAGGAAGACATTCCATTTCTGTCTCAGAACTAAGCTCTTGGTTTTATGGCATTTTCAAAATCCATGCCTCAGGTTCAGACTCTGTTAGAACAGCCTCATGTTTAAAACCAGCTATCTCTGGCTGCAAACGGTCTAACAATCTCAGAACTTTCTTTAAAGCAGAATCTCTCTTCCTGTGGACAATGCCTTTTCTCTCATACGGTTCCTTACTCTTAGAATGGTTAAAAGTCTTAGTCACAGCTCACCTTATTTTGTGGAGATAAACACCTGGCTGTCCCTTGCCTACCAGCTTTCTGTGTGGAGTTTTTTTCAGATTCAGAAGTTTTAACCCCTGAACTTCTGGTTTCTCTGTCTTTCACTGGGAAAATCCATGGATTTCTCTCCTCTTTCTTATCTTCTTTCTGGCCTGCGCCGTCACAGTAGTTTGTGGTGTTTGATGTTGCATATGGGCTGTATGTAGATGTTGAAGAGCATTGAAAATAGGGATGAGCCTTGAGGTATTCCCTGCGTGACGGGGAATTGAGATTAGACCTTACCTGCTAATTGTCATTCCTTGAGTGTCTCCAGTCTAGTCTCAACCCCACCCTAGGGGTTTGTTTCCTTTGTAAAATAGTTATCTTCGGTCCTGAAGAAAGTCAATACATAGTTTTGGGCCGAGGGTGAGTTCATGGTGAAAATGTCTGAACGTCAAGCACAAGAAGGAGCCCTTTGGAGTTCGACTCGACAGTCGGGAGCGATCAGACAAATTCAGAAGCAGAAGTGTTAACATGTGGTTCGCAACATTTCACTCAGGCATGGTGGTGTTTTCTGCCTGCGGGGGTTACATTGTAGATAGCTGAATTTGGTTTTCCTAATTGTTGCTTTCGTGAGTCTACTTTGTCAATAGGATACTGGCTCTGGTGGGAGGTGCCACCAGTATGTATATCCTGATGTCATCAATCATGACATGCTCAGTCTCCAAGCTGCTGGTGAGATGACACTACCCACAGGTGTGGGGACTGGACTGGAGTCACTCAAAGAACGTCTATTAACAGGTAAGGCCTAATTTCACCTTCCTCAAATACAAGAGTTTCAGAGAGAAAGTATGTTATATATAATTCTTTCAGTTGTGCTTTCAATTTATAGTGAGTTAAGTGTACATGAGAAATGCCAGAAATACTAGATAATGTACATGCTTGCACTTCATGCCTTCACATACAAGAGTGAAAATAACTCATTCAAATCTGTCTGAACTGTCTGCTGTAACAGCCAACTAAGTTGACAATTAATAATACATTTGAGTGCATGTTCATTGAATGGCATGGAAAGACATCTATAAAAACTCTAGTAGAACAGCAATGCAGGCACAAGTTTCATCCTCATCTCACCTTTTCTCCTGTACCTGGAATGTGATAATCATTTACTCTTATGTTCATAATAGATCCTGAAACTTTTCGGCCAAGTAAACAGTACCAAGAGACCTTTCAACAAAGAATATTTCAAGAATTTAGTGGGGGCAATTTTCATTAAGGCTTTTACTGATAACATATGCAAGTATTTTTGTACCTATTTATATTTCATACATTTTCCAAGAGAAATTACCCATATATAAAAGTACAAAGTATCCATGTATTTTGCCCATGCTATTTCTGCAATTGGAAGACTACATCAGTGGATTTTAACATTCCATTCTACTTTACAACTCTGATCTAATCACTCCCTCAGGAATATCTCTTTTTAATCCAAACAATTATGTATTATGAATGTATGCACAGGGTGCAATTTTCACTGTAGTCTTTTAAAAAGTCATAATCTATAATTTGTTTTGACCTTTTGCTGAAAAATGGGAAATACATTTTAAAAAATGCTTTATTCTTCAGAACTGATGGACATAATAATGACTACCCTTTCTATACCACTCTTCCTGAAAGATATATTGTATAAAATTGTTATAGAACACAAAAAGAAATATTACCTTCATATCTGAAACAAATGGAGCTGGTTTAAATGTCATAGAGGAATACGTTCTGGAAATCAGTGTAGGAGAAGGTGGGACATTATCTTTCTTTCTGTTCAGAGACCCTTTTCTTTTGACCGATGATGAATATATTGCAGTTTCTTCAGCTTCTGCCGTCTCTATTAGCGTAAATGCTTCCTATGACAAAGCAAGACATAGCTGATGGGAAATGAGATTTACTTTTGAAGAGTATCTGCTGAAATATGCAAGAAATTAAGTATAGGTAAGGATGTCAGCATTGACTCGGCACACATTGCATTTCATTGCGTTGCATTGCAAGGATGGACAATAAACTTGTTAACCAATCTGCAGGCTTCTTTGAGAGAAAGAGAATTCTTGCAGCCCAAAGGCCAGATGTACTAAGGCATTAGCTTCTGATGTACAATCCACAGGCCAAACCTGGCCCACTTGAGAGCTTTAGCATAATTTGTTTTCAATTAATGAGGTAGCACACATAGAAACATACAAAATGATATCAAATAAAGATCATATGGCTCATCTAATCTATCCATCCATAAGAAACTATTAAGCTCTACAAACCCTTCCTTTCCCTCAGAGAACCTCTGTATTTGCTGCATACTTTCTTGAATTCAGATACAATTCTTCTCTTCACCACCTCTAGTGAGAGGTTGTTTCATGCATCCATCACCCTTTTCATAAAGAAATATTTCCTCCAATTACTCCAGAATCTGTCCCCTTTCACCTTCATCCTATGACCTCTCATTTCAGAGCTTCCTTTCAATTGAAAGAGGACCACCTCCTGAGGATTTATACCACGGAGGTATTTAAATGTCTCCATCATATCTCTCCTCTCCCGCCTTGGCTCCAAAGAAAACATATTAAGACCTTTAAGTCTATCTCCATATGGTATATGATGAAGACCACTGATCATTCTAGTAGATGCCCTCCGCACCAAATCTAGCCTGCTTATATCCTTCTGAAAGTGCAATCTTCAGAACTCCAAATGAGGTTTAACTAAAGACTTATACAAAGGCATTATCACTCCCTTTTTCTTGTTTGCCATTCCTCTCCCTATGTACCCAAGCATCCTTCTGGTTTTTACCTTTCTCTTTTCAACCCTTTTGGCCATTTTAAGATCATTGGACACACTTACCCCCAGGTCCCACTCTTCTTTCATGCATTAAAATACTTTACCATCTAAACTATATCACTCTCCCAGGTTTCTGCAGCCATTACACTGGGGCTTAAAATTCCAATACAGACCCCTTTTAATCAGACACAAGCAATTCTTGAAAAGCCAAGTGAGCAGGTGCACTTTTAGCTTTTTACAAAAGGCCAAAATGTGTGACTGATTATACCCTGCTTGTCCATGGAGAATCTAAGTATATCACATTTAGTGAACTCCAATCCAATTCTCTCGTCATCCAGTCAAATCAATAAGATTCATCTGCCAAGACCTACCTTTAGTAAAGCCATACTGTCTCTAGTCTTTGATCCTGTATTCCTTGGATTCCAGAAACTACACTATCCTCTGCTTTAGCAGAGTTTCCATTACTTTATTCACTTCAGATTAACCAGCCTGTAGTTGCCAATCTCTTTCTTACTTCCACTTTTGTTGACCAGAATCATATTTGCCCATCGACATTCCTCTGGAATCACCCGAACACTAAAGAAGTACTGAAAAGGTCAGACAATGGAGCCGCCAGTACTTCCCTAAATTCCTTCAATACCCTCAGATGAGTCTTGTCTTGCCTCATCATTTTGTCTACTTTCAGGTTAGCTAGGTCCTCATGAACAAAGACTTCTAAACATCGTTCAATGTCTATCTCATTTCCATCCCTATTTGTGTTTGTTTTCTGAGGATTCATTCCTGGCCCTTCATCTGTGAACACAGAAGAGAAATATTTGTTAAGCAGCTCTGATTTATCCATGGGCAGAGTTTGACTGCTTCAATGGGGGATGGGGCAACATATTTGCATATTCATTATGGTAATCATAAAAAAATACTAGATGGAGAGGAAGCCAATATAACAAACTGGAGAGGGATGAGCTGGTGCCTCCAAGATACTCAAAGAGGGAGCAGAGGCTGTCATTCAAAGGCTTTGCCAAAAAAAGGGAAAACAACCTATTCTAAGGCTATATATGTAAAATGCAGCAAAAATTGTAGCTGTTTAGTTATTTAGCCTGTACATGGCCGAAATACAGGTGGTGCAGCCTCTCCCCACATTCTTCTCCCTCCATCAATCTCAGTGCCACTTGCTCAGAGGTGGCTGTGTGCTGATTAGGCCTATCTCTGAAAAAGAATCACCGACATCAAGGATAGGGCAAACCATGGGGAGAGGCAGTGTTGCCTGCATGTGGGATCACAGAGAACTGTGCCTCATGTTACTGCTCAGCAAACATAAAAGCAGCAGCTAGCAGAGAGATGTACATGGAGACAGGACTTTACATGTTTAACTGTGCAGTCTATAGCTGGTCCTAAAATTCCAAACATGCTGTGCCTCTATTGGAGGACTTGATAAATTTTGTGTGGATTTAGGAGCCAGGCCAAAATCATAAGAGCCAGAGCTTGTGACCTCCTCATACTCACCCACCCCCATTGTCTCTCATACTGGTCTCATTTTTTCAAGTCTCATGGGACCAGCGCCAGAGTTCCTATACCACATGGCATCTTTAGACAGAAATATAGATAGCAACAGTTGTAGCTTCAGATATTCAGTGTTTGTATGAGTGTGTGCAACAGTGGTGTGCCTGTCTGTGCATGGAACGAGATGAGATAGGTGCCTTTGTGTGGGTGTGTTGCGGGGCATCTGTGTGGGTGATGCAGAGGTGGAGTGCCTGTATGATAAAGGTGAGGTGTCTGTGTGTGTATGGTGCAGAGGTCTGTCTGTCATGCCGAGGGAGGGTGTCTTTGTATATATGTGTGTGTGTGTGTGTGTATCTCTTATGCAGAGGTAGGGTGCTGTGTACAGGTCTATCATGCAGAAGTGGGTTGCCTGTGTGTATGGTGTACAGGTGAGGTACTGTGTGTGAGTGGTGCGGAAGTGAGGTGCGCATGGGTGTGTCTGTTGTGTTGGTGTGTCTGTTGTGCAGAGGTAGGGTACCTGTGTGTTTGCATGTCTGTCATGCGGAGGTGGGGTGCCTGTGTGTGTGCACGTGTCTGTTGTGCACAGGTGGGATGCCTGCATGTGTGGTGGGGGTGGCGATAGAGTGGTAGTGTGCATAAGAACATAAGATATGCCATACTGGGTCAGACCAAGGTCCATCAAGCCCAGTATTCTGTTTCCAACAGTGGCCAATCTAGGTCATATGTACTGTCATGAGGTGGACAGCACAGAGTCTAAAACTTTAAAAGGGAAAACAAAGAAAGGGCTTACTGGTCATGAGATAGACAGTACACAGCCTGAAATAACCAGAGAGGCTCTAAAAGGAGAGCTTATTTCTTATGAGGGAGACAGCATAGAACCTGAAGTATTAAAAGGGTTTAGAAATGAAGAGCTTACCTCACAGTCACAGGGTCAGTGGAGACATTCACAGTGCAAGGGGGCAGGGAGTGAAGAAACAAACATTCCTCAGGGCTGCAGTGACGCAGAGAGAATTCAGAGCTCTAATCAGGCTCACCTGTGGGAACAGTCACGTTCCACGTCCAATAGGCAGCTCAATAAAACCAGGGGAAAATCAAGTGAAGAGGGGGGTGAACTCACAGGCAGAGTCAGACTGAGACCCAGATGCAGTTTCAGATTCAGAGACGGAACAAGCTTTCCCCAAGCAAGGGAAACAAGCCTAGAGCGCAGCCAGAGTGTGGAGGAGAGTCTGGAACCTAGCCTGGAGAAACAGACAAGGAGCAGAGAGATCCTCAGAGAGACTGAGTTGGGAACTCCAGACCAAACAGTAAGAGACCCGCTGTCTTGGAGATCCAGGTTTGAGCAGAAGCAGTTTGACGAACCCAAGTGGATCAGGAGAGATAGAGCTAAGGTCTTCCCAACCAGAGGGGTCCTCGCACCCAGGCAAGCAGTCAGATCACCAGAGAGCAAAGGTCACACTCTGAGAGTCTCACAGGAAGCAGGAAGCAAGTGCTACCCTGCTAGACCCAGCAACAGATACTGCCGGGGCAAAGCAGTCTGCAGCTCTGATAGAAAACCCTGGCTAGAGGAAGAAGGACCAGAAGCCATATTCTCTCGTGGGAAAGATAAGTACCCTCTGTATTATAAAGGGAGTGGAGTAGATTCGGGGAGGAGAAGCAAAGCATATAGGAAGCAAGAGTTCCCTCAATGGCTTAGGGACTGGGAAGAATTCCCCAGCCCAGCTCCTGTTGCCTCTGACCCCCAGCAGCAGCACTTGTATCTCCCAAGAACAGAGTTTACCCCAGAGCAGAGGTCTGAGTACAGGTTTGCAAAAACTCAGAGATCCTACGCAGGTCAAGCCCAAGAGGGGATGCAGTGGGAAAGCACTATCCCAGAGAATATTCAGGAGCCAGTGGATTGCAGTTTGGGAGTAACAGATGATTTAGAATCTCTGCGTTAAAGAGAAGAAAAGGAAGTGTGTTTTTGATTTCTTTGGAGGAAGATAATACTTTTGTGTTTTGGGGAAAACAAAGAAGAAGCTTGGTTTTGTTAAAGTGTTCTTTTGCCTGTGATGTAACAGCTTAATTTGTGTTATCTTTATCTGAAAGCCATCCGCATGGGACAGGGAATAAATCCCATCCTTAATTCCATTTTGGACACGACTCTTGAGTCATTATTCTTCCACAACTCAAACTGGGTCTCCATCTAGGCAGCTGCCTAGGGTGACACAGTCAGCCAACAGGCTTACAGTACCTAGCATATGTGTGTTCTGTGGAAGGGGAATGCACCTTTTGGCAACACCTTGCACTCTTCCCTTCCCCTCCAACCTCTCTCCTGCTGGCTCGCCCCTTCTGCTACCCTTCCAGATTCTTTGCCTTTTACCAACCTCCCCCCCCCCCCAGCACACCCATCTCCTGCTCTATCTCTCGCGGGCAGATAAAAGAGGACTTTGCCACAATCCCCTTCTCTTCCGCAGCAGGCATTGCCCCCCCCCCCCTCAAGCCAGTTGCCTCAACGATGGCCATGAAGCTTCTCTGCCCACGGGGATCTGATCTCCTGTGGGCAGAAGAGAAGAGGATGGCCGCGATGGTGGCAAAGCCCCCTTCTATCTGCCCATAGGAGAACAGATCCCTGCAGACAGATAAGCATTGTGGCCTTCGTTGGGGCAACTCATTTGGGGGGGACATGCCCTCCTCACACCCCCAAACTATGCCCATGACTTTATCCTCATCGACCTTTACATATTTCTCCCCTTCACAATGCTATCTTTATAATTCCTCCTGTCACTAACATACCTCAAAGAAGTCTTGTCCATATGCTTTACTGTATTGGCTTTTTTTTCTATCTTACCAGCTTGCCTTAGTTTCTCTAGATTATGCTGTTTGTCTTTTTCTTTCTTTCTTTTTTCTTTATTAGTATTTTATATAACACTCAGGTATATACATAATTGAGAATATGAAATTATGGGATAACAATGAAGCAAAATGTAATAAAACTCTTACATCGTACAGAAGAAATAATTTCCCAAACATTAGACCACATTATACATTGGGAGGCAACAGGAAATAAATCAATCTCACCATTTACACTCCCAAAAGAGTGAAACAGTGTAGAAAACAGGAAAAACAAAAATAACAAAAGCAGGGTAAAACTTATGCGTCAGCCATAATGGGTCCCACCTCTACCCCAACCTCTTCCCTTGCACATATAAATTCTGAGAGCTGCTTAGGATCAAAAAAAAGAAAATTCTTCCCCTGATAGGAAATATAACATCTCGACGGATACTGTAACACAAAAGATGCACCCAAGGATAAGGTTCTGGCGCGAAAAGCCAACAATTCCTCCCTCCTTAGTTGGGTTACTCGTGACAAATCATGAAATATACGGACATTTGAGCCTAAGAACTTCTCATTAATATTCCTAAAAAAGGATCGAAGAATTAACGCTTTGTCAGTTTCCAAAGCTAGAGTCACAAGCAAAGTAGTTCTTTCCGTCACTCACAGAGGCACCCTCACTCCTCCTCCTAACTTGTCCGCTGTTAACCGACAAATATTGGGCCCTAGAAAGTGGAGGTAGATGCGCCGTTGGTATTTTAAGCACCTCTTTCAGATATGTCCGCACCATTTCCACCGGGGAGATGAGAGGGGACCTTGGAAAATTTAATAAACGGAGATTGTTCCGCCGAGCTAGATTTTCAAGATGCTCGGTTTTCCTTATCAACATAGTCCTTTCTTTCATCAGAGCTATATGCTCCTCTTTAAGATGGGCAATGTCTTCTTTTTTTTTTATTTATTTGGATTTCAGTCATTACAATAACCAAGCAGAAATAAAGAAACAACTTGTACACCAACAAAAGTATCAAAAATAACAAGAAAACATCACTATCAGTCAAAAAGGATATAGCCATATATGCTGGGAACAATATTTAGACCTCATCAAGGGAGCATATCTGCCTTAAATCCGGGTAAAATACCAGAGAAACAATTTTAAGGAAAACAAGCCCAAGGCCACAAAATTGGAGGTCATATAGAAATTAAACTTTCCCATCCCCAACTGTACCCTGCCTATCACAAAGAAATTTTTCCAGATGGGAAATATCAAGGAAAACATATGAGGCACCCTCATAAGTGACAAGACACTTACAGGGGAAGCGCAAGAAAAAGGTAGCTCCCAATGCTAAAACACGGGGCTTTAAGGATAAAAATTGCCGCCGCCGCAATTGGGTGCTACGCGATACATCTGGAAAAACTTGCACAGCTTGACCACAAAACTTGGCTGCTTTCATTTTAAAAAAAGCTCTCAAAATACGCTGCTTTACCAGAATAGACGAAAAACTAAACCAATAATGTGGAACACCGAGTGATTATATCCTGTGAATCTTCCAAAAAGGCAGTTAAGTTAGCTATGGAGGGAACTATTTCATCAAATTCTCCCTCAACAGGATTAACCTTTTTTGATCTTAAGGGGATATAGTAAATCTGTACCACATCAATATCATCTGAAATAGCTAAAACTTCCTTAAGATATTTCTCAAGAAGAATTTTGGACGACAATAGAGAAGAATAGGGAAAATTCAAAAAACGCAAATTACACGCTCTAGATGAATTTTCAAGGGCCTCCATCTTAGAATGCAAAATCAATGAGTCTTTAATCCCAGCCACATAAACAGACTGTAATGGAAGCACCTGAGATTCTAATTTATTAACCTTCAGATCCATCAAAGACATTTTCTCATCAAGCTGCCGTATTGACACGGCAGCTTCCTGAGAAAATATACATAAAGAACTTAATGCAAAAGAAACCTTAGAATCAATAGACTGCAAAGCCCCCCAAAGGTCCTTCAAAGTAATCTCTGCATTTGAAGGCAAAACTGGAAGATCCGAAGAACCCTCCAAAGCTGTGGTTATGAGCCTGTATGAGCCTTTTTGTGTAGGTTGTTTGCTATTGTGTTGTATTTTCTTCTGATTGATATGGGTAAGCGGAAGGCTAAAGTACAGGACAAGCCTCCAACGGCCGACTCGGGGAGTTCTAAACCGGTCGGTCCGTTGGATAACCATTTCGCCCCAGTTCCCCTGGCATAGTCCTCTCCCGAAGGAGCCTCATTGAGCCCCGGAGGGAGATCTCCTCCATTGTGCCCTACTTCACAGAGTATGGTTAATCCTGGTGCTTCAATAGGGCAAGTTCAAAAAGATAGAGTAGTGGTGGATTTTCCTACTCCTGTTTCATTAACAGTTTCGGCAATGTCTTCTTTAACTTGTACCAAAGAACCAGCTTGTAGCTCCAGATTTTTAGAAGCCTCCAACTTAATATTAGATAACTCGGTACTTACAGAACCCACCACGGTTGAAAGGGTAGTTGTTAAAGCAGAAATGGCATCCCATAGCGCTTCTAATGTAATAACTGCAGGCTTTTTCACCCGAGTAACCAACATCTGCCCTCCTCCAGGCTCCTCCTGTCGTGTAGATACCACTGGCAGACTCTCCCCACCGGAGTCCAGGGCCGACCGTTGCCGGGCTTGCCTCTCATTGCAGGGCAACGGTGTGCTTACCCGAAAGCCCAGCAACCCAGAGAAGCAAGCACCGTCCCGAGATGCAATACTTCTGGGTTGTATCGGGGGCAACCACTGATCGGGGGAAAGACTCACCCCTGATGCACTCGGCACGGAGTCCTCCTGACGTGCTGTCCAAGTCGCTGCTAAGCCAGCGGCCGCGAAACCACAGTGCTCCAGAGTTCTCTGGCCGTCGTGTGAAACTTGTGGTGGAGCTACAGGGAAGCCCACTTGTTTCCTTTTTCTCCGTCCCATCACCGATGGATCAGGAGTTCAATGCCCAGACAGAAACACACCGGAACAACTCAGAGCGGACGCCGACCGTCAGGTACCTGCCGCCATCTTGCCTCAAACCACGTTTTTTTGTCTTCCTCTTTCTGTGATCTCATAGTTTATGATGACTACTCTCTTTTCCCTTACCTTTTCAACTAGATAGTGGCCTCCTTTTCCTTTTATTTACTTTCCTAACAAAATGTTTTTTGCCCTCAAAATATTTCCTTTCATTTTTGTCCACTATTATTCTGCTTCCCCAAATATTTCCACCAAGCTAACGACTCAAGTAAACAAATTTGCTTTTTCCATCAATAAACACGACTGAACCAGGAATACAACTGGATGACTCCCAAACTTAGGGCTGCTCACCTCTTGTTCATTATTCCACTTTTAGGAGCAACCCACAGTTACAGAATTGCAATTCTACGCAGACCAATTAGCTAATACAAGGTAATTAAAGGCACTGTCAATTATGGGGGCCTGGCTGAAACAGTAGTGCAACGTAAGGATAGGAAGTGAGGACCATACAGCTGCCTTGAAGAAAGCATTTAGAAAAGCAGACGGAAATGTAGTAGCACTAATGTAATGATAGTTGACTTTGGAAATTAAATGAGCACAGAGTTGTTCAAAACAGAATTGCAAGCAGGATGCTACGAAAATTCTCTACAGGTCTTTCTGTGAATGGCCTGGAAATTCTGTTGAGATCAAATAAAAGACAATAAATAAACTCACAAAGATTTCATAAGTGACTGAGATTTCTTTAAGTAGTACAGTATGTGAGAGCCCATATATAAACCTGAATGCAGAAGGTGTCCATGAGTGGACGTTTGTAGAATCTAGGAGAACCGAGGAAGAAGCATCTGTTCACTGGTGCAGAAGATATGATTACCTTAGGCAAAAATTCAAGTGAGCTCCAAGATAATCCCAGTAAGAAGAGATTTAAAGTAAAGCTCCTAGATGACTAAGGCTTGATTTAAACTTTTTTTTGCCACACCAAGTCCAGCTAGGAAAAGCACATCACTTTTGAGAAAACTAAGAGGAATGGACTCTGCAGTTGCAAAAGGCTGCTGCAGTAAGGAAGGTAGCTTCAAATTAGCATGCCAAAGCAGAGGAAGCTTCTGGAACAGAAGTTTGACATGGATTTAGATCATACATTTTACTAAATACACTCAGGTATAGTAGCCAACCGCCCTTCCCTGAAAGGTTCAGAATGCAAGTCTATATCCAAGGCAACAGAGAGTTAATTGTTAGGGATGTGCATTTGGCAGACTAGATGGACCATACTGGTCTTTATCTGCCGTCAAATACTATGCTACTATGAAGGTTATTCTGAGCTGCGTTTAGCGGGTCTGGACATCCGATCCGAACGTCCAAACCCACTAAATGCTGGGATGGCTATCCCATTAACAGAGCCCCCCCCCCCCCCGCATGCATAGGCCATTTGTGCAGGGAGCTCTGTTTGTGGGCGGGACTAGGTGTTCCCGGGGAGGAGCGAGGGCGGGGATGGACAGCTACCTAAACCCGGACGTACAGGGCCGATTCTGAGGTCAGCCCTGTAGTCTGGGATTGGCCATTTAAATGGGGGCCTTATTCCACCTCAGAGGTTGAATAAGTCACCCTGAAAATTAGGGAATGTCAGAGCCTGGGCCTGCCAAACAGTTGATGGGGTGCAGAGGGTTCCCTGCAGCACGACCCTGGCCACAGCAGGCCCAATCGTGAGTCAGGCTGCGGGGAAAGCATGTTTTGGAGGACTGCTGGGGATCGCGGCTCCTGTATGGAGCCACAGTGCCATAGCAACATGACGACATGGTACTGAGACTCCATGCAGGAGCGTGGCTGAGCAAGTCAGGGATGTGGCTGGACGTCCAGGATGCCTCAATCGGGGCACATCCCGGACGTCAAACCACTATGCCGTGATTCTGTTCTCTGGAGCCGTCTAGCCTCTGTGAGAGCAGGATCGGGTGCATTTCCGGGCCATTCTGATTTCTGGATGTCCGGATGGCCCGGATGTGCACCTATGGAATTGGCCTCCATGTTACTATGTTTGAACCAACATGGGAAATATCAACAGTGAGTGTGCTCCTCCCCACTCCCTCAAGCCTCCAATCACCGACACATCTCCAGAATTCAAATATCTGCAGTGCTGCAGGTGCGGGCCGGAATCCAGTAGCAACAGCTCAGCACTAAAGGAACCAATGCACAGTTCCAATCTTGCTCGTCGCAACATCTCATCCAGCCGTTAAGCTCTCACCAGCTCACAGAATAGAGTGCCCCATTCGACCACCAGCAAAACATCACAGCAGTCTCCCCCATTGCAACAATGGCTCCACTAACCATCCTCCTATCTCTCTATCATACCTCGCTCCTCACTGCCACCACAGTTCTAACACCCACCTAAACCTTCTTGCCTATCATTCACTCATACCCACTCATCCTAAAACTCCCCACCTTCCAGAAAAATAAACCTATACCTACACATCACATCATACACATTAAAACACATGCACCCACAGCTATCTCACCCACACACAGATCCACACTCACACCTGAAGTGTACCCTGCTAAACGCTAGATCAGCAAGAAACAAGACCCAACTACTCATGGACTTTCTGATAAACAACAGTATAAATATTCTAAGTGTCACAGAACCCTGGTTCAGCGAGACTGATAATGTCCTGTTAAACGAACTGATGCCACACAATTACAACATCTTCAGCTCACCAAGGAAGCAAGCATCAAGGAGGAGGTACATTTATCCTTGCTAAGAAAAACCTAAACTTTCAAGGCCTCCAACAAAGGACTGGACACAATAGCAACAAACAGCAACATAACAATCTTAGTTGCCTATTGATCACCCAGTGTCAGTCCTGAACAACTAGACATACTACTAGCAGCAGCATGCAATCATGGATCACAAGCCAACTTTCTCACTATCCTTGGTGACCTCAACCTCGCTTCCAATACACTAAATAATGCAAAGGCCTTCCTGGATACCATGAAAGTCCTAGACTATACTCAACTTGTCAATCCACTCACCTATGGCTTGATTGTCCTACCATAGAGCGGCATCCAAAACCACCCTATCTTACCCCCACAACCAATGATGTCCCCTAGTCCAATTACAAGGTAATCTCCTTCCTCTTACTCCACAGCAAACTAGATCGGAACCTACTCAGCGCTGAACCTACCACTCACAGGTTCCTAAACCTTGAAAAAAAAGAAAAGAATTTCTGGAGAAAATCTTTCCTGACCTCCATTCTACTCCTGAAGATCTTTCCCTCATACAAGCAACAGTGCCACCCAAACCCCTACTTCAAAAAAGACACAAATCTGCAATAGTATTCAACACAACATGAAACACACCCTCAGAGCTGTTGAGAGAAAATGGAGACACTCCAGAACATCTGACAATCTTACCTCCTACAAAATCAAGCTTGACGAATATCAAGCAGCCACTCTCCAAGCAAAAAAGGAACACTACACAAAGCTGATCCAAAACACAATCAACCGCCCTCGTGAACTCTCCGAGATAGTCAAGTCCATCACAAAAAGCACTTCCCAGCAAACAGAAGGAACAAATCTCACAAGAGATTGTAGATTACTTTCAACCCCTAACCTCTCCTAGCAATAACAGCACAAGAACCCAACTCAAGAATGGTCAAGACCCAAGCTCACATAGAAAGCATTCTCAACAGTCACATCCGAGCACCTAAAAGAAATAATCAACAGCACCAACACAACCACGTCCCCGCTTATCCATGCCCAGTTAGCTAGATCACGATCACTAGACAAGAACTCTCACCAACAATCCATAGGATCACCCAGCTTTCTTTACAGCAAGGATATATATACCACCTGAGCTCAAAATGGCCTCCATCCACCCTGTAAGACAGGGAACTGTTAACGACATCAACCAACCAACATCATACAGACCCATAACTAGCCTTCCATTCATAGCCAAGATACTAGAAAAGATTGTACTCTCCCAGTTCCAGGATCTCATAGACACACAGGGGGTCATTCTGAGGCACGAATAGTGGGGATGGACGCTGGATGTGTGGGGATGTTATACTGGGATGGGGAAGGGGCTGCATGGGGTGGAGAGTGAGCAGGCAGTGGGCGGTCACTGGCCCTGGATGTACAGGGCGATTCCAACATTAGTCCTGGCCTGCACGTACAGGTTTATTCACAATTCTGATCCCACAGGGCTAGATGTGCCCCGCGAGATCTGAATTGCAATCTCCTTTGTACGTCCAGGTCAGCCCGGACGTATAAAGGAGATGTATGCTAGGATCGGAATCAGGCCCACACTCTCCACTCAGTCCCCAGCAATACAGCTTTCAAACCATCATGGAGTTGAATCCCTAAAGACAGCACTCCTGGACAAGTTGATAATGGGTACTGACAGACTGAATGCAGGATTCTTTCTCATTTTCCTCAACATCAAGGCAGCATTTTACTCAATACCTCACATCCTAATCATCAAGAGACTGCAAGCATTTGGACTAGCAGAAACCCCCCTGAGATGTTTCAAATCCTATCTGTCAAACTGACGACTTCAGGTAAAATCAGGCTCCACAAAGTCAACAAAATACACCCAAAAACAAGGAGTCCCTCAAGGCTCAGCTCTCTCTGCACTGATATTCAACATCTTCATCCAAACCAATTTGCCCTGTCATACAAGTATTCAATGTCCACTCACATATACTCTGACAATGTCATGATTTATGTGCCTATCAATATACTCAACCCCAGCATCACAAATATAACAAACTGCTTTACCACCATCAGTTCATGACTCACCATCCACAACATGACTATAAACTTCAAAAAAACTGAAGCCTTATACATCACCAGAGACAATAGAAACTCCTTCATTTAAAGCAAGAGGTATGATATCTAGGTGTCACCCTCAATCAGTGCCTATCCTTCTCCAATCATATCTAAAACATCACCAAGAGTATATATGGAGTGGAGGAATAGCCTAATGGTTAAGAACACTGGCTTGGGAACCCAGAGACCAGGGTTTGATTCCCACTAGCACACCTTGTGGCCTTGGGCAAGTCACTTAACCCTCCATTGTTTCAGAAAAATCCAAGTTATCAATGTCCCTGTTTAATGTACATTACCAAGTTTAAGTTTCAATGTAAGCCACTTTGATTGAAATGATAAAGCAGTATATAAAACCTGTTAAATAAATAAAATAAATATACTACAAACTCAAGACTGTACAACCCAAGCCTCTCCTAACACACCAAAACCTTCATACAGTCCTCCAAGCTCTCATCTTCCCAAATCTGGACTACTGAATTTGCATCTTCCAAGGCCTACCAAAGACAACAATCCACCCACTCCAACTTTCCCTCAACACAGCAGCATGTACCTTCTGCTATGCATGCAGAACCAAACACATTACTCCCTTACTCACACAGCTACAGTGGCTACCCATCATTGAATGCATGAAATTCAAATCCATTCTTACAATTTTCAAGGTCTTCAATGGCTTATCATCCACCCACCTTGTGATAAGGAAGCTTATCATAGTTCAGGAAGAAATAATACAAGAGGTGAATTGGCTCTGAATAAGCAACCTGTACTGGCTGGTAAAAGCACTAAAACAGAGTGTTTACCTAAAAGACTACCAGACCCAGAATGCACTGGTTTACAGAAAGCCTCTAGGAGAGCTGAAGTAGGGAAATGTGTGCCTAATCAGAGAAGCAATGATGTAATCCCTAATCACCCATCTCCTAGGGCAGGGCTTGATTCAGAACACCTGGACTGTGATAGGGTGGAGTGTCCATCTAGGCACTTTAAAGGAAGAAGAAATTCTTCAGAGAGAAAGAGCAAAGAGAACAGGAAGAGCAGGAGCAACAGCAAGAGCAAGGGTGGCAAAGACAACAAGAGAAGGAGAGACGGAGCCTGAACAGAAGGAAGAACAGCAAGACATCCAGGAGGTCTAAGAAAGGAGCCCAAGGCTTGGAGATATACAGCCAGGAACCCTCAGACAGCACTTGTAAAGGAGACGGCTGCATCTACAGAAAGAAGGAGCTCTAATACCTATTTAAGGAGGTATGGGAAAAGAGACCTAAAGTCCAGAGATTCTGACTGGAGAGCTGGGCACAGAAGCTTTGCTACCTACTGGCCAAAATACCCAGAGAGGAAACCTAATGACAACGTGATCTCAGGTATGAACTCTGATCTGTTCCCTAGCTTTGCACAAGGAAGACAGCAGGGAAACAGTTTCTATCCTGGTAGAGATCAGTTAGAGAATTCCTCTGAGCCAGTGTATGAAAGTGATCCTATGATATTTCAAAAGCAAGGGGAAATATCAAATGAGAAAGTGGAATGCATGGATTGCTCTTTTTCTAGGCTGCTGTTCTATAGTAATCCTTAGTTGAGCATCAAACACCAAAAGGAACTGTACTGTTTTTTTTAGCTTCCCAGAAAAGTTTCTTTGAGAGAAAGCTTTGGGGAAAGTTGGAGCCACGTGGAGAGTGGACCAGCAATGGTTTGCAGCTGGTTAAGCACCTGTAATTAGAGCAAGGCACGTGCACGTGGGACTTTGGAAAGAAAACTTCTTCACTGTGTGAAAGGAAGAAAGTTGTTTTTTTGATAAAGAGAATTTTCCTTTTGGGTTTATTTTTCATTCCAGCACTGCTAAGAAAGTTTATTAGCAGGGGCTAGAAGAAAGACCTTTTCTGTTCCATCAAGGTCTTTACTAAGTTGTTGCATAAGTAATTCAGTTGCCTTATTTGTTTTGTTTCCTGAATACAATTCCTGAAGAAATTATCCTGTTGATGTTACCAAGCATATCTGTGCGAGGGAATAACACCCCATAAATAAAATCTGTTTTCTGCTTTACACTTGAGCAACTACAATTCTTTATTCTGGTTAAACGGCTGATTTTGTGTGATTGAACTACAACACCCACAATCCTTTGCAAGTCAAGTAAATTCCTGTCTTTGCCAAGATTGTGGAACTTTCACAACAAGCACCCCGTTTACAACCTTTAAACACTAATACACAAGACCAAAGAAAACTGCACAAGATGAACTGACTCCCAGAACACCCTAAGCAACCCAGCACTCTTCACCAGATCCAGTACCACCACATCCAAGAGAACCTTCCCTCTATATGCACCCTCCCTCTGGAACTCGATCCCATGCAAATTCTGAGCCACAAAGGACCTATTAACATTCAGAAAAGCCCTTAAGACTCACCTATTTATGGACTACTTCACAGATGACAGGACATAATCCCATCTCGCAACACCCTCTATCCCCCCTACCTCTCCCCCTATTCTTGAATCCCCCTGTTATCCCCAATTTCCTCTTTCTTCCCAATTATCCTTGATCCCCCATTATTTAAGTTTTCTCCAAGTTTGTTACTCTGTTACAATGTATTGAGTTCCATTTTGATGTAAATAGCTTTGACCATAGGATAAATGTACTACAGAAAAGCTGTTAAATAAATAAATATTATTTTTCATCTAAAAGGAACACTGAAAAATCCCCAAATTGTTTTCCCCCTTCAATTTTGTCACAGGCTGGCTGTAAACCAGTAACCTTAGGGTTAGACAGGCATCTTGCAGAAGAGCCATAGCATCTCTGTTGGGGCTGGCTCTGCTAATGATTTTTCTTTCTGTTCCCTGTTTGGGCCAAAGTTTGTCTGGTCTGCAGCTCTATGGAAAATGCTAACTGTGTTTTTCCCCCATGTGAATCTATTGACTCCTGCTGTAGAGATTCACTCCAAAGATTTTTCTTTTGCCATTTTCTTGTGCCAGAAATTCTAAGTATTCTAACAGACACATTTACCAAGCCTAATCCAGATCCTAGTTGTCCATTTAGTTATCAAAAAGGATCTGGATTAGCTTTGGTAAATGTTTCTAATAGTATACTTAGATAACGTTGCATGGAATGGCTGGCACAAGGGGATTGGGGTGAAGGGACGGCAGAATGTATACCTATGTGAAAGGATGGGAGTGGGGTAGGGTATGTGTACCCCCGGGGGTAGATGAAGGGCTTTGTGTATCTGTGAGAGTGCATGGGATAGGGTGAGGGGTTATGGATACATGCATGGGGAAGGTGGGATGAGGTGCTGGGTTCATGTGTGCACATGCATGGTGGGTGAGGTGAGAGATTGTGTGTGTGTGCATGTGTGAGAGGATGGAGAATGGGATGAGGCACTGTGTTTGTATGTGTGTGGAGGGTGGGAAGAGGTGCTATATGTGTGCATGAAAAGGTGAGGGGTAGGGTTAGGGGCTGTATGTGTTGTCATGAGGCTGGTGCCAATAAAGATGCAGAGTTGAAAAGAAACTCTATTTTTCACAGAGCTCTAGGTGTTCAATTACCTCAAAGCACAGCTAGAGGGGGCAGGAGTGATTCTACAGAAGCTAATGAGGCTAGGAGAGCTAACCAGTTGCACCTGGAAATGAGCCCGGGAGATTCAAAGGGAAGATCCCTTTATAAACGGAAGCTTAATGCTAGCAAAGCAGACACAGACACAGATGCAGACACAGAAGGAGAAGGAACAAGGATTACGGCTGAAGAAGGAGAGACCTGAAGGAAGGAATCCTCCTTGAGCAAGCCCAAAAGGACAGAATTCACAGAGGTGGAGTTCAGAGGTGCCAAGCTACGAGAGCCACTGTTCAGAGGGAGTCTGCTAAGGAAAGCAGTCAGGCTGGAGGGTATGCCACTCCCTGCTTAAGCAACGTTCCTGAGTCCAAAGCAGAAAGACATACACGGAAAGCCAGAGAGCCAGGCTTGGAGGAAAGCCTGCAGGCATTGGAATATGCTGAACAAGTTTTACCAGGTACCCGAAGGGAAGGAGTTTCTGACAAAGCTACTGTGTCACTGAAGCATAGAGCTGGAGAATCCGTACCAGGTTTTACTAAGCTTTCAGGAAGTCCAGCACTGCCCAGAAGCTACCGACAGAAAACCTGTTGTCACAGAGACGTTCATGAGAGAGAAGGCTCCAGAGCTTCAAGCTACAGAATCTCAAGGTACGAAAGTTTTATTCCTCCTAATGAAAGCTTAACTCCTAAAAGCACTGCTAAAACTAAAACTCACTTTATAAGAAGAGGAAAGAAACCAGAGTGGTTTGAAGAACTACCAAAAGACTTTAAAGCACAGTCTTATTGGAGGCAAGATACCAGAGACAGTCCATATAAACCTGTAACTGCCAGGGATAGCGTGTGCTCTGAGGGGGAAAGTAGTGGAGCTGAATTTATGGAAATAGAAGAAGCAAATACTATTCCCATTCCTCGGGAAGAAGCTATGGATTGTAGTTTGTGTATGGCTTCAAGCCTAGAATCCATAGCGACCTTGTAAATAATAAGAAGTCTTGTTTAAATTGCTTTGCCCTGGAATGAATTGAATCCCTCCCTTTAACCCTTACAACTAATTGTGAAGATATTAACAATTGGTTTTACCTGCTTATTACTGGAAGCTTTATGAACAAAGGACATTCTTTGATTTCTACTGTCTTAATGAACCCTTGCACAGAGGGGAAATAAAAGCCTTGTTTCCCTACACTCGTGGCTTAATTATTGAGTTCTCACAAGGAGCTGAAATACCTAAGACCAATCTCCATTTTGGCTTTAAAATACCCCACGCTCCTTGAAAATAAATATGTTGCATAGCATGCCCTTACCGCCATTGGCCACAAGGGAATGCCAGCACGACAGTGTGTGTATGTGTATGCATGATTAGGGAGCTGAAGAACTAGGAAGTGTTCCTCTTGGCATGCAGGCATTTTGGCTCACTTCCCTCCTTGCATTCAAATTCTCAATTTCTTATCCTCTTCAACTCTACCCTCATTTCCACTACCTCTCCCATACTCGTTCCCTCTATCTTTCAGCCTCCAATTCCCTCTCACCCTCTCCCATCCTACCCTCTTCCACTCTGACCCACTGCCCTTCCTCTCCTCCTCCTCCTCCCTCCCCTTCCCTTGTGTCTGTTTTTTTAAATTACAGTATGGGATCCCAGCTGTTTTTCACTGCAGCCATGACTTCCAGCACTCTTCTGCAGATGGTGAATGGGTCACAGCTGGCAGGTGCCACCAGTTTTGCTTGCAGCCATGGCCTCATAGCATTTCTGCACCAGTGGGGAATGGAGTCCCCACCAGCAAGCACGGCCAGGTTTGGCTGCAGCTGCAGCCTCACAGCACTCCTCTGCTGAAAGGGACTGGCCGCAGACACAATTTCGCAGCATTTCAATTCTGGCAGGGTATAAGGTTCCTGCTGGCAGGTACCACCAACTTTGCGGCACTCCTTTGGTGGCAAGTAATGGAATCCCCTCAAGCAGACACTGCTATTCTTCACAGCAGCTTCAGTGAGTTCTGTTTATTGAAACATAAGCACAAACAAACCAATGCATATGGATAAATGAACCCTCTCTAATAGGTGCTATCCTTTGGATGAAACACACTTAAAAAAAGAAATAAACTGTATTCCGCAAAAAGTAGTAAAGTACTTTGGAAATAGAGAGGCAGTGGGAGGTAACATGGCAAAAATGTTTTGTAAATATGATGTTTGCCGTGATCTGACTTTTGAGTTTTTTAAAGTTCTTGGGAGGGGGCAGAAGGGGAGAGGGAAAGGTGTTTTCTGACTCCCTGGCTGCCATCACCATCATTAGGGTCCCTCAGAAAATTCTGCTCGAGAGCCGATCATTTGAACTTACACCACTGAGTTCATCCAATCAATTTTACTGTATCTTCATTACCTTAGCCAGAGAATATTTTTTTTTATTTGTCCTTCTCCAATTATGGAACCATATACAAGGAAATGTGCACAGTAGAGTTCTTAATACTATTTAGGGTAATCCTAAAAGAGCAGATGAAATGGTGAATCACTATCATCAGAGGAAACAGCTCTAATAAGATAGTTTCTTTCTGTTTCTCAGTGGGGAAATTGTATTTTTTGTAATATAATTCTTATATTTGTTTGAATATTAATGAAAAAAATAAAGTACTATCAACATGTAAGAGGTGTAGAACAAATAAAACTATAACACGGATCATTAAAACAGCATACACTGTGATTAATAATTTGTTCAGTTATACTTGATAGGAGCACAGGGTCCAGTTGAAGCATGAATTTTAAAATGAAAATCTAAATTTAAGTATTTGTGGATAACTGTATTTATATGTATGTATTTAGGGTAAATATAAATGTATTTAGGGTAAAATAGAATAGTTCAAAGTTAAAACACAACACTAAAGAGAACAATCCTGGGGTTATGAAGGCAAACTAAAATAATAATTCAAGTCACCTCAAGAAGATGATGTGGAGAAATATTGATCAGTGTGCGCGTAAATGCCAAAGCAGCCTTCTGCATCAAGTAGATTGCTTTAGATAACTTATTCTTGTTGATTTTATTCAAGAAGTCTGGTTCTGTAAATCAAAATATTATTAAGTAATGTGATTATGCCCTAGTTGATATTTTTCTCATAGGCCTGTCCCATGGCTTTGTAGTAGTACTACCCCCTGCAGTATAGAAAGTGCAAATAGATCTTTTGCCAAGAATTCCAGAAATCAGGTACATTAAATAAATGATGCACTTAGACTCCAGTCTGTCTGGGTCTTGTGTCTGTGGGCAAAAAACAGGCATAAGGAATGCCAGATATGGACTTGAAAAAATTAAAGCAATTTCAACTCCCTGTGCCAACAAGGGAGTTTGCATTGCTCAGTGTGACCATTACATGAAAGTTGAAAGAGATAAAACAAGGTGGAAGACAGCAAAAATCATTTATTTTCACATATTAATAAGGATTACCTTTTAAAAAGCTGACGCTCTTCGTAGATTCATTAGAATGTGGCTGTTTAGACTTCATAGTTTTGGCATCATCTGCTAGACAAAGCAATAATGAGAGGGGGGGGGGGGGTTATTATAAAGGGCAACATAAGACCCAATTAGGCAATCAATATAAATGAAGTGAATAGTTTCCCAACATCAATATCACAGTTCAAAAACCAGCACCTAAGTAAGCACATGTGCTTGTGTTAAATTACTGTCATTATGTCCACAGCTATATAGAGAGCCCTAAGGTCTTAGACAAGTTGATACTTTATACAGTGGGCATGTCTGGTTATATGATCATGAATCTATTCATCAGTTTTACCCAATCCACTCTAATTACACATTAGTGGAATTCACATGGCCAATAATCTCACATTTTAAATCTGTGTTACTCACTCTGAAAAAATCTTGCAGAAAGTAAGGCAATCCTTATTATATGTTGGCTGTAACTATGAATTAATAGCCCGATTAATACTCCCAAATACAATGATTATGAATATAGTGGCTGGCATATAAATAGTATAGAGATTGTATTTTATGAAGAAACGTGCTCTCTCTCTCTCCCTTACACACATACATATATATAAAATATAACAGTTTTACATTTCACTCTTAGTAGTATGTTTACTAAAGTTTAGCACGTATTAATGGACAACAGTAAATACTAAGTAGCAGTGCAGACATAGGAATAAAATGGGCCACAGCGGCACAAAGCACACAGTAACAAAATTACCACGCATGAGTAAGTTTGTTACTGTGCACTAGGTGCCTCCATGATCTTAAAGTAGGTAAACAAATAGAAAAGACAATGGCGAAAGCCAGAAGGATGCTTGGGTGCATACGGAGAGGAATGGCCAGCAGGAAAAAGGTGGTGACAGTGCCTCTGTATAAGTCTTTGGTGAGACCTTATTTAGAGTACTATGTGCAATTCTGGAGATCACACCATCAAAAGGATATAAACAGGATGGAGTCAGTGCAGTGGGTGGCTACTAAAATGGTCAGTGGTCTTTGTTATATGAGGACAGACTTAAAGATCTCAATATGTATACTTTAGAGGAGATATGTTAGAGACGTTTAAATAACTCCATGTCATAAATGCACAGGAGGAGTGCTTCTGTTAATTGAAAAACTCTGCAACGAGGGGACATAGGATGAGGGTGAGAGAGGATAGACTCAGGAGTAATATGCAGAAATATTTCTTTATGGAAAGAGTGGTAGATGCGTGGAAGTCTCCCAGTGGAGGCAGTAGAGATGAGAACAGCATCTGAATTCATGAAAGCATGGGACAAACACAGAAGAACTCTAAAGGAAAAAAAAAACAACTATAGTAGTTGATATGGAAGGGCAAACTAGATAAGCCATATGGTCTTTTTCTGCCATCATGTTTCTATGTTTCTATATGTCAACAAATACCCCTAGACGATATTCTCATTTTCGCCCACTCTCATTCTCCATTGTTGACACTTCAAGAGTGTTCTACAACATCTGTAGGATAATCATCTGTATGCTAAACTTGAGAAATGTCTGACAAGATTATTCTTTTGATAAGGTTGTAGTTTGGCTGGAGGTACGTTTTGTGACCTGTGATTCAACATTTGTGATACCCTCTATACTTCGGGTACAGTGGGCTAACCTCACAGTAAAAGCTGAGGTTCATTACCTTAGAACCATCTTAGAATTACTTTTAAACCTCGGGTTGGCAAGATTAGGAGAACTTACTATTGGATGAAAATTGTTAGGCGACTGCAATCTATGCTATCTGATGAGAATTTTCAGTCATTCCTTCCAGCTTTGGTATTTCTATTGCTTGATTATTGTTATGTTGCTATCAAGATTTGTCTGCTTGTCGTCTTCGGGCATTACAAATGGCTCAAAATACTGTTGCCAGACTGCTTTAGGACAACCAAGATCAGTACACATTATTCCTCTACTAGGCCAGCTATACTGGTTGCCCATTGCTATCCATGTATCCAAAGTGCTGCTCCTTGTTTTTCAACTTACTCATAATATTACAGCTGACAGTTTAAGTTCTAAGTTATATAGATATACCTCTATTTATCCTATGTGTGCTTGCATAACACTCTCCTTCTCCCATCACTGAATATTTATAAAAAATAGACTACATGGATCAGGATATTAATGTTTTGTGCTCCGGGATTGTGGAATTCGTTGCCCAATGAATTGCTGGCAACTTGTAAGCTTTCGATCTTTCAGTAAAAATGAAAGACCTATCTATTCACTGAGCATTTTGGAGCATGACAGTAGGCATTTATTTCTACTTCTGCATGGAGCTATGGATACAACCCTAAACAAAGGCACAGAGGGGGGTGACCTGCAGAGAGTGGCGGATACAACCCTAAACAAAGGCATGGAGGGGGGTGACTAGCACGGAGTGATGATTACTACCACTCTAGCCACCTTACTACGCAGACTAGTTGGACCATACTGGTCTTTATCTGCCATCATATACTACGGGCTTGATTTCTGAAGGCATTTACATGGATAACTGCCCCAGTTACCTGTGTAAATGCCATATCCGGGATTTTCGAAGGGCACCTACACGGGTAGTGCCCTTTCGAAAATCCCAGATATGTCCCTAACATGCCTAGATGGTATGCGGTTAGCATCGGAGCATGTTAGGGGCGTTCCGGGGTGGAGGAAAGGGCTAATTGGGTAGCACTGATTTTTGATGCTGCCCGTTTAGCCGTTAACTTACCTATCTTTCAGGCGCAGGGGCTAAGCTGGTAGCATTGAAAATCGGTGCTACCCAGCTAGCTCCTGCGGCTTTCAGGGTGTGCAGCAAGACCCAGATTTTCAATGCCGGGGCCGCATATGACCATGGTATTGAAAATCTGGGTTAGGCGGAAGGGGGGCGGGCTATGTGCCGACATGGCACATAGCACTGCCCAGATGAAAATCCGGCCCTACGTTACTATGTTACTATGAAAATGTATTTTTTGTCATTCTGCCTGTGATGGAGTATATAGAAAGGTACCCGTTCCTCTCCAAAGGGATTATCAGCAGTCCATCTTAAGAGGGTCTACAGCTGAGAACTCTGGGCTAGGAGGGCCTGACTCAAACAGAAGGACTAAGAAGCCAACTGTGTGCACAAGGGAAGAGAGAAGCCCATGGAGACAGAAAGCTCCTTCTAAGCAGGGCTAGGAGAGGAGTCAGACTGTAAACTAGGCGATTCAGAAGGTGGGAATCATATTTATAGACATTGAAGCCCAAGTGACTGATTGAACTTTGTGCTGAACTGAATTTTTTTTTAACTTGAACTTTATTTAAAATTTTACAGTGTTACAATATCTCCCGAACATGCCTTTCACTCCAAGCCCTCTACCCCCTCCCCCTTCCCACTACTTCCACTTAATACATCATTATCAGCTTTATCATTATCTTCTTCTCCCTTCATCCCTATCCCAGTCCACTGTTTCTTGCTGCAATAAATGCTTCTTTCCTTATGGTTCTTCAAAGTCCAGAGTTTGCCTTCATGTCCTCATATATGCCCCCTGCCCCATATACCCTCAGTCCTGTCCTGTCCATTATGTTTCTCCAGACGTATACTTTACCTTCACCTTTATTTTTCATTTACTGTTACATTTTTGTAATGTTTTTGTACTATTTACCATAATATTTACATAATTGCTAATTACTCATTTCTAATCCTTATTTCTTAATTGAATACTTTGATTTACTGTCTATTTGTAACATATATTCTATAATATTCCATTTTTTCCCCAAAGGGCAGTGCTCTTCCACCCTACTTGTCTCTTGCAGTTACCATTCGAGCCCTCTACTTTTGTACTTTGTGAACCAGGACCCATCTTTCTTTGGTTTGCACCATTATTTCTTTTCCCAGCCATACTTCATACATTCTTCTTTCAAATCTTCCCATCTATCTACCCTATATTCCTCTGTACAATTCTGTATTCATGTCTCATATACCTCCCACTCCCATTGGATTTTTCCCCATCTTTATTGTGCAAGAGCCTTCAGTCGACTCATGGTATATTCATATTTCAACCTTTTTAGAATTTCTCCCCAGAAGGCATTTGTGCTCTTCACCATACCGCCCGCCATTGCCATTCGCACTGCCACCACTATCTGTATTGTAAGTTTCTTACTGGGGTCTTTCCACCATCACCCACCTTTAAATAGCAACAAGAATTCAGGGGTGTTTACCATTTCCCTTCCCGTCACTTTTTTATGTATGTTCCCTACCATCCCCCAATATTCCAGTACTTTAGGGCATCCCCACCACATGTGAATATAGTCTCCAATTTTCCCACATCCTTTCCAGCATGTTCCCCCCCCCTCCCTCCCCCCCCCCATTGACCAATCCACTTTGCATTAAATATGTTCTGTACAGGATCTTCCAGCAGTGTTCCTGCATTGCAGTTGATCCCCCACCTTCACCAAACCTTGGTATATTTGCACCCAGGTGGTCTCATCCCACTCCTTTCCCATATCCCTTTCCCATGATTTCATACATTTCTTTTTCCCTTTGGGTTGTATCAGCAGTTATTTGTCCCAATTGACCTTGGGAATAGTGCCCCTTGGATACCATCAGTTCAAACTGAGATCTACCTGCGACGATCCCCCACCCCCGTCCGTCACTTTCCCCTTATGAAATGCTCCACCCCATACTCACACTGAATGGTTTCAAAACTTTTAATTTTGCCACTCTCTGTTACTAGTTGTTCCCACCTTACCAACCCTTTTTCCTCCCACGCTTTAAACCCCTGGGTGATTATTTTGGGTTCAAAATCTCTCATTCCCCGAATAGGCTGTATGTAAAGTCCCCCCTCCCTTGTCACCCTTTGATGCACCTCTTTCCAGATCCCTCTGACCATCTGTATAAACAGGTAGTTTGCCCACCTTGTTCTGTTCCCTCTCTTCTTTTCCATACTCCTTCCCTGGGTCCCCTTGCATTAATCCCTACTCCATATTTACCCAGTGGGCATCCCCTCCCCTATCCCCCCATTCAATCATTCTTGAAGTTGGGTGGCCTGATAGTACCCCCACAAAATTCGGGACTCCCATTTCCCCATTTTTTCTCTTCCAACATATCACTTGCCTTTATACTCTGGGTGGGTTCCTTTTCCAAATATACCCAAATATTCTACGCTGACACCTTCCTCAGGAAGAGCTCAGACACTGGAATAGGCAGCATTTGAAACAGAAACAGCAAGCACGGTAAAATATTCATTTTTATGATTGCAATCCTCCCTCCCCACAAGAAATATGGTTTATCCCATATTTCCAGATCTTGCATTATCTGCTGCCACATTGGTGGATAGTTTAGCTTAAACATCCCCTTTATGTAATTTCCTAATTGTATTCCTAAGTATCTAATTGCTTCTTTTCTCCATTTATACACAAAAGCTGTTTTTAGTCTATCCTCTAGTTGTTGGTCCAACACAATTTTCATTATTTCCATTTTTGTCAAATTTATCTTATATCCGGAGACTTTACCATATCTCTCTATCAGCTTTAAGAGATTGGGCAATGTCACTAGTGGTTTACTTATGATATAAATTATGTCATCTGTATATAATGCCATTTTGTATTCCTTGCCCCTGACTTCTATTCCTCTGATATCCGCAGAGGCTTGTACCACCATTGCCAGAGGCTCAATTACCAGGGCAAACAGCAGGGGGGGGGGACAGGGGACAGCCCTGTCTTGTACCTCTACCTAGTCTAAATTCCTCTGAGTGTTTACCGTTTACTCTTATTCTGGCCCTATGGTTGTGATATATTGCTTTTATCCAGACCATAAATGTGTCCCCTACTTCCACCCTTGCCTAATCTGTAAATATAAACGTCCATTCTATTCTATCAAAGACTTTTTCCGCATCCACAACCATGAGTATCGTCAGTTCTTTTTTGTTCTTAGCCTGCCATATGACGTTAAGGAGCTAGCACACATTATCTCTGGCATGCCTTCCCGGTATGAATCCCATTTGGTCTGTTCCTATCAGTTTGGGAAGGTAGCACTATATACGGTTTGCCAAATGTTTTGCTAGAATTTTAGAAATTTAATGTCCTGCTGTTGCTGTTTGCCTGCTGCTTGCTACCTGTATGCCCGCTTGTGTTTCCTCTCCCCAGGTCCTCTGCTGCCCTCTTGTCAATCAGGAACCTGTGCTCCACCTCCCGGAAGTGACGCGGACACGTGAAACGCGTCCGCGTCAGTCTCTAGGTACCAGACAGAATTTAAAGAGTTCAGCGGCAGCGTTCTGCGGGCGTGCACTGAAGGAGCAAGACGTGCTCCTTGGGCGAGCTCCTTGGGGCGACAGGGGCGTCCTGTGCCATCAGCCCGACCCCTTCACTCATCACCCCCGGGTTTCCGGGTTTCTTACTGCCCTTTTGGTAACATTGTGCTTTTTGCCCATCCCTTTATCTTTTCTGCTTGGGCTTTCTGTACCATCAGCCACAGGCCTTTCACTCTTCTTTAGCATGGCTGCTATCCCAGTCTCCTATGGCCATCGCCCACTCACTTCTTTTTCAGCACCGTCAGGGATCACAACACAAAATGTGCACAATCTCCTTCCATGTCAATCCTGCCGGCTGCCTCCGAGGCCTCCTTCTCCAGCTTCCTCAGCCACTTCAATTGTGACACTCTCGTTTGCCCTCTTAAACTGCCGATCCCTTCGTGCCAAGACTCACTTAGTTCACAACCTCCTGAGCCACACTCTTTGGATGCACTTTTTATTATGGAATCCTGGCTTCGTGAGGGGGAAGACGGTCTTCTCCACTGATGCCCTCCTCCAGGGTACTCTGCTTTCCACACACCCCATCTTCATCAGACAGGTAGGGGTGTGGCACTTAGTCACAGAACATCCCTCTCCTTTTCGTTCGTTTCACCTCCCCCTCAGTACACTGAATCCCTTTTGTTTTGCTCAGGGTCTCCTACCCCTATGTACTTTCTTCTTCTTTATGTTCCTCCTTCATTGCGTTCTGACCTTTGGGATGCTCTTCTACTCTCTTTGTCTGACTCAGCTCTCCTATCCCCACACCTGGTTGTTCTGGGAGATTTCAATGTTCACCTTGACTCCCAAACAAGGTCACGTGACAAAGTCCTCATTTCACTCTTCAATGACTTATGCCTTACCCAACATGTGGCCTGCCCGACTCACGCCTCCGGCCGCACTCTTGACCTCATTCTTACTCCTGCTTCTTCTCCCCACCTACCTCCAGTATCCAGGCACTCCCCCTCCCTTGGTCTGATCACCATTACCTATTATTCTCCTTCCCACTTCCTTCTCTGGAGACCCCTAAGCTTTCCACCCCGGGCCCTCCCTCTCGGACACGTAAACGTCACCTCACCCCACTCACTCTTCAATGCTTCCCCCCCCCCCCCCAGCTGATTCCCTTTTTGCTCCAGAGTTTGCTTCTCTTCCCGTGGACCAGCAGGTGGATACCTGGACTTCCATCCTCTCTTCTACTCTTGATACTTTAGCTCCACTCTGCCCTATTCTCCCTTGCCCGTCCTCACACCACCCGTGGTATCATCCTGGCTTATACTTGCACCATACCCACCTCCGCCGTGCAGAGCACTTGTGGCAAAAGAATCCCTCTGTTTCCACCACTGCTTTTCGCCAGGCACACCTTCTTTACCGTTCTATGATAACTTCATCCAAGCAAATATATTACTCACAGCTCATAGCTTCTTCCTCAAACTCTTCTAGACGTCTTTATCAGGTCCTCAAATCCCTTTCTTTCCCTTCCACCTCTCTTTTTTCGTCTTTGCCCCCTCACACTGCCCTTAGCCCAATCACCCTCGCTTCTTTCTTTGAGGATAAAGTCCAATCCCTCTGCTCTTCTTTCAGTCTCTGTTCCCCCCCTTTCACCTCCTCCCAGCCCCTCCACCTCCTCTGCAGTAGGCTCTCCGCCCCCTTCTCGTACCTTTCCACACATTTGGCACACCTTTTGGCCTGTCACCTCCACTGAACTTATTAAAGCCTTCTCCTCTTCTCACCAGACCACTTGCCCCTTGATCCCTTCCTTTCTTCTTGGCTCCTCAACCCCTCACTCACTCTCATCCCGTATGTCCTAGTTATAGTTAACTCCAGCCTCGCTTCCGGTCACTTTCCCACCAGTTGGAAACCTGCCATAGTCCGTCCCCTCTTAAAAAAGTCTACTCTCAATCCTGCTGTCCCTGCCAACTGGCGCCCGGTATCTAACCTCCCATTTCTCTCTAAAATCCTTGAAAAGCTTCTTTTTCTCACAACTTGCCACACACCTCAACTCCACCTTTTCACTCCATCCACATCAATCGGGATTCCGGGCCGGTCACAGCACCGAAACCGTCCTCTTGGCACTCCTCTCGGAAATCCACCGCTCTCACGATCATGGTGATCTATCTTGCACCGTTTCTCTGGATCTCTCTTCTGCCTTTGATGTTGTTGATCACCACACTCTCCTCAGATATTTGTCCGACCTGGGTATCCACGGCACAGTCCTTCAGTGGTTTTGGTCTTTTCTTTCTTTCCGTACCTTTACTGTTCACTCAGGCTTCCCCCTCATTCTCTTTGCGCTGTGTGTCCCCCAGGGTTCTATTCTCACTCCCTTACTTTTTAACGTTTTTCTTGCACCCCTCGCTTTGCTCATACAACAAGCTGGAATTTCTACCTACTTTTATGCAGATGACATTCTCCTGGTCCATCACACTACTCCCTCAGCACCAGATCTCGCTCCGCTCAATACCTGCCTCACTCTCATTTCCACCTGGTTTAATCAAACTTTTCTTCATGTCAACCCCTCCAAATCTTCTGCCATCTGGTTCTTCTTTGGTGCTCCCCCCCCCCCCCGACCTACCTCCCACTATGTCCGCCCTTCCCATTCCCCTTGTTCCCACTCTTCGGTATTTGGGTGGCACCCTGGACTCTTCTCTCTCTTTTCACCAACATATCTCCTCTGTGGTACGTAATTCCTTTTTTCATCTTCGTAGGATCAGGGCTATTCGGTCATTTCTTTCTACCTCCTCTATTACTACTCTTGTCATGTCACTTGTGATCACCCACTTCGATTACTGTAACTCCGTTCTCGCAGGTCTCCCTCGCTACCGGCGCCTCCAGTTAGTCCAAAATACAGCCGCCCGCCTTATCACCTGCTCTTCTGCTCACGCTCATGTCACCCCCCTGCCTCCTTTCTCTTCATTTGCTTACGATCAATGTTAGATTCATTTACAAGCTCCTTACTATCACGCACAAGGTCTTGCACATTAGCACTCCTCAGTACCTGGCTGACATTATTCACCTTCAATCGGCTCCACACCTTCTCCGCTCTGCGCATGGCAACCGTCTTTTCCTCCCCCCCCCTTCCCAGGCCCACCTCGAACTTACCCGTCACACTGCGTTCTTCTTCCTAAGTACCACTCTATGGAATTTGCTCCCGCACTCCCTTCGCACCGAATCATCTTTCCTCCAGTTCAAAGCACTTCTTAAAACGCACCTTTATTGTCAGGCCTATGATCTCCCTGCTTCTGCTGATGGCCTTGCCTTTCCCCAGTCAGGCCCCCCACCCACTGTGACTCAACAATGTAACAATCCAGCCCCTTCGTAGTTTTCCTTCTCCCTCCTGGCCTTCTGTCTGTTGTTAGTTCTTTTGCCTAGCTCTGTCCCTGTGCTATCTTTCTCCCTGTTTTTTCTATCACTTTCCTATATGTTAATGGCGTTCCTTTCTTTCTTTGTTTTGGTAGCCGATATATTTTTTTATTGTACACCGCCCTGATGCTTCGGTAAGGGCGGTATATCAAACTGCGCAAATAAAATTAAAGAATAAAGATAAAGATAATTAGTGAAATTGAGCAATAAGAACTACACACCGTTACATCTTTCCCCAGTTTAAGCAGCACTGTGATCCCTGCTACCGCCTTGGACTTTGGCAGCTGCCCACCCTTGTTTACTGTGCTGAACACCTCTTAGTATTTCCGCTACCTCTCCTCCAAATACTTTATAGAATCATGCAGTCAGGCCATCTAGGCCTGGGGCCTTGCCTTTCTTTAGCCCTTTGATGGCCAAAAGGACTTCATCTATTGTTATATTTTTCCCCAATTCATCTCGCTCCCCTTCCTGCAGTTCTTCCAAAGGGAGATTCTGGAGAAATTTCACCCCCTCTCCTACCCGTGTTTTATTTCAGATGTTTATAACTTCTGGCAGAAGTCAACAAATGCCTGCTGTATTCTAGTGGTTGCAAATTCCATATCTCTTTGTCTATTCCTTATCTTCCATATGCTCTGATATCCTTCCGGGCTCATATTTTGCAGGCCAACCACCTTCCTAGCTTATTTTTATGCTCATAATTATGTTGCTGTAGTTTTTCTGTCCAGAATGCCCATTCTTCCATTTGCAGGTTTTTAGTACACTCCTTATTCTTTCTAGTTCTCTAAGCGCTCTCCTTCCTCCTGTTCTTTTATGCTTCTCTGACCACATTTCCAGCTCTTCTCATAACTTTACTTCCACCTTTCCTCTTTCCTTCTTTTTCATCGTACCTATTTTGATAAATTTACCCCTCATAAAAGCCATATAACTATCCCATACTACATCCAGTCCCATACCTGGGGTACAGTTGTCTTTAAAGAAACTTATAGTTGCTTTTTGCAGCTTTCCTACAGTCTTCCTATCTTCTAGGAGAGATTCATTCAACCTCCAGAACTGAAGGCCCTCCTCTTTCAGATTCTAATCCACCTTGACCCCCACTGCTGTGTGATCTGACCACTCAATTTGTCCCACTTCTACTTCCTGCACCTGTGGAATCAAGGTTCCATCCATCAAGATCATGTCTATCCAGCTATATGAATGGTGCACTTGGGAATAAAAGTTATAGTCCCTTCTAGAACCCACTTTTTGCCTACGCAGGTTATTATAAAATTGCCCCATCCCTCATTAGGCGCATACATACATACTATAAACACCAGCATGGCATTGATCTTTCCCATCTCTCTGGGTTTTTTGCTCTTCTATTGTCAAGTGTCTGGAAAACAATATGCCAATCCACCCTTTCTCACTTTACCTCTATTACTATCTAAATATGTATATGGAAATTCTTTCGTTCTCAGCATACCCTCTTAATTAGATTTCAGGTGGGTTTCCTGTATAAGTATTATGTTCATGTTTTTTCTACTCCCCCCCCCCCCCCGTTCTCTTTGTAGACTGTGTCGCTTCTGCCACTATGATAAACCTTTCACATTTAGGGATATAATCTGTATCTTTTGACCCCGCCCCTCTCCCATCTGATTACCTCTATCCCCTCCTTTTTCATCTCCCCCTTTCTTCCCCCCTCTTGCCCTCCCTCCCTCCTCTCTTCCCCCCTATTCTTATCGCCCTCCCGGGAATCACTATCCTCAAGGAATGACTCCCCCAGCCCCATGTTTCACCCCCTTTTTTGTTCCCTGACGCCCGCCCTTCCTTCCCCCTCCGTTCTATACTCTCTTTGCCATTCATTTTTACCCTTCATACATGCAATCATTCATTCACTTCGCTCTCCCCATTCTCCCCCCTTCAGCCTTCCACTCCCTCATTCATTCCACGTTTCTCTTACCCCATATCTCCCTTCCCCTTCCCTTCCATTGGCTTTAAACATATTTCATTCTTCTCTAACTCTGTGGGGAGTCCTTCCTCCACAGGCAAAAGCACCTCTTTTTCAAATAAAGTTTTCAACAGAGCAAACATAGAAATAAGGTCCGTTTGTCCTTCATTCTCCTTTACACTCTCATGTTCCCTTCTGTTTTCTTTGGCATTCTGCAACTTCCCACTTATTCTGAAATTCCTGGCCCCTCTCGGGTTTCTGGTATTTCAATTTTTGAGTGAGAGGTAGTGCTGTATTTTTGTATATTTTGGATCAAGGGGTATGATATACATGGAGTGATTTTGCAACTAGTGCTGGTATTTCCTGGCAAGTTTATACATCCCATCTCTGTCACTACTGCTCATAAATCCTCTTCTGTCATTGCACATTTAGTAATGCCATTCTTTGTAAATGCAAGACCTTGTAGATAGAACCATCTGTAACACACATTCTCTTGTCTCAACACCATTGTATATCCACTCCATGCTCTCCTTCTTGCCAGGGTCGCTGATGCTAAGTCCGCAAACACTGCAATGGTATGACCATTCCATGTAAATTTTCCTGCTTTTCTCATTTGGGCTGCTATGTACTCCTTGACGCTATAATCGTGTAAGTAGACTACTATGTCCCTAGGCAATTGGTTTCTTGACAGACCTAATGTCCTGTGTGCCTTCTCTATTTTTATATTGTCCACCTCTTTCCCTTCTGGCTGTGCTCTCAGCAGTTACCCAAATATTTCTTTGGCAATCTTTGCACAGTCCAAAAATTCTTCTCCCTCTGGGACCCCTTTGATTCGTAAATTTTGCCTGCGCGCATGGTTTTCCAAGTCATCCAACTTTAGCACAATTTCATTTTTCTCTGTCTGTAGTTCGAGCAGCTCAGTTCTCAACTCATCCACAGCCGCTGAGGTCTCTTCCACCCTGCCATCCAGCTCCTCCACATGTTTCCCCACTTCCACCACCTTCTTTCTGAGGCCTGCAACCTTTCCTGCCACCTCCTCCTTTATCCCGACAATGTTTCTCTTCACCTCTGCAAACCATCACTACATTTCTTTTTTTGTAATCTGCTCAAACATTTCATCTCTATTCACTCTCTCTGTCTCAGTCTGTTTCACCTTGGTCGCTCTGCTGTTCCCCGGGTTCCACCATCTTTTCACCCTCCACTTCTGGCCCTTTATTTTTCCAATAGATATACTCCTTTACGTCTGCGTTTTTTCTTTGCATCGCGAACATCTCTGCTTTCCCTGCACCTTCTGATATATTTTTCCGTGTTTGTTGGCTTTGGCGTCAGGGCTTTGGGGCACAGAGCTCCTCTCCTACCCAGTTATGCAGCCTGGTGATGTCACTTCCTCCATACTGAACTGAATTCTGTGCTTTAAATTGTGGGTCGGGGGAAGGGCACTCAGAACTAGCCCTGTGAAGGTAAGAATCTGGGCGTGATTGCTGGACTACTGAAGGGAAATAAAAGTGTTTTTTGTTTGGCTCTGAACTGTTTTGTGCCTGATAAAAGCCCCCTTGCCACCGCATGCCACGCTATACCACACTGTCCTGTCTTACGCAGTTATTAATGTTGACTGTAATCCACTTTGACATGTGGTAATTAAGTGGAACAAAAATTGATTAAATAACATAACTACTATCCATGGGATTGGAAAAGGTCCCTTCCAAGGTATCAGCTATTATGGATTGAACCTAACCGCAAAGCCTTAAAGCAATCCAACACTTCCTAGTCTTTAACTATTGCCGCCAATTCATCAAAGGGTTTTCCAGTATTGCTGCACTTATTTCTGGCCTAAAGAGGAAGGGTGCTAACTCCAAACAGCAGCTTTCTGAAGTAGTTAATGCATTCCAGGGCCTCAAGACAGCCTTCTTCACTGCTCTGGTCTTGATGCTCCCAACCCCCTCTGCCCTTTATTGCTGAGGTCAATGCCTCAGAAGTTGGAATAGAGGCAGTTCTTTCTCAGTAGGATCCAAACTCAGCCAAGCTCCCGCTCTGTGCATATCTCTCCAGCAGATATTTACTATGACATTGGTAACTGGAAGTTACTAGTGATTAACTGGGCCTTCGAAGAACAGCATCATCCCCTAGAAAGGGCTCAGCATTCTAGAATGGTCTTTATGAACCACACATCTGGAATATATGAGGTCCACTCAAAGTTTAAGACCCCACTAGGTCAGGTAAGCATTGTTCTTTACCTGGTTCCCAAGCCTAGTAATTAGAGCACTGGCTTGGGAACCCAGAGACCAGGGTTTGATTCCCACTAGCACTCCTTGTGGCCTTGGGCAAGTCACTTACCCCTCCATTGCTCAGAAAAATCCAAGTTATTAATGTCCCTGTTTAATGTACATTTACCAAGTTTAAGTTACAATGTAGACCACTTTGATTGAAATGATAAAGCGGTATAAAAAACTGTTAAATAAATAAATTCTAGTAATTCCTTCTTGCCACTTTCAACCCCTCCTCTTAACTCAATCCCATTCCTTTCGCTCCTTTGAAGTCCATTCCGTTCGTCGTTTCTTTTTTTTTAATGTTTATAAATTTTTACAAAATATCAAGCAATACTGCTTGTACAGCAAAGATACAAACTTGCACAGAAAAAGAATACAAGAAACAACATAGGAAACAAATTTACAAGGGTATCAATACTCCTCAATAAAGGGGAAGCAACAAAGCTAAAACATACTGAGGGCAGGAGACCCCCCAGTACTCTCAAGGAAACAACTACAACCCACAAAAAAAGAGGACAGCAGAGGCCCAAGAACATCTTACACAGATGAGGATCCGCTCAGGAGGGAGAAGATGTAACAATATGAGTGCTAAGGAAGGAGGACAGATCTTCAGGCTGAAAGAAAACATGTAATTGGAAAACAATGATACATTTACAAGGAAATCTTAATACAAAGGATGCACCCATCTTAATCACCCCAGGATGAAAAAGTAAAAAAGCTTTATGTCTCTTCTGAGTTTCTCTGGCAACATCAGGGAAAATCTATATTTTTTTACCCATTAACAAATTAGCTCTCTTTTTATAGTATAGCTTGAGAATCCACTCTCTATCTGATGACAAAGCAAAGGATACTAACATAGTGGAGACAGACAGTTCATCTTCCTTAGGAGATTGTAGAAGAGTAGAGACATTAAGAAAATCCATTTCTAAGGTCCCAACTACCATCTTCCCATCTTTCCTGCCCACTGGCAAAAAGTAGGCTTTCAAAATAGGAGGAAACAAATCAGGCGGAACCAAAAGAGACTCCTGAAGATATTTCTTAAACAGATCTAAAGGGGCTACCGCAGGAACCATCGGAAAAGTCAATAAACGTATATTAGTAGATCTGGTAGCATTTTCCAATGCCTCTAAGTTTGCATTTAAGGCCACATTATCTTTGGCCAAGGATAAAGATATATCAGAAACTTGCGAAAGCTTCTGCTCGAAAACGTCTGCTCAGAAACATCAATTTTCCCCTTTATCTCCACAATCTCATTAACATGGTTGGAGACCGTTTCCTCAAGCTTAGAAATCCTGGAAGTATAAAGAGTTAGCTGCTGAGTTAGTACCTGTGAAAGTTGAGCTATCACCTCATCACCTCCCATATGCTGTCCAAAGTCACTGAGGCAGGACGTGATAAAGTAAAGACAAAGGAAGATTCAGGCACTGCAACCTCAGGGAAAGTCTTCACTCCACCGGCACCACTCAAACCATGAGCAGAATCAGCTACCTCTGTAACTTGAGATTTCACAGAGTCTGCAGCCACGTTCACAATCGGCTGCCCACCAGAAGGCTCCTCCAGCAAGCCCCGCTCCAGACTCGCAGCCACGACCTCAGCAGGAAGAGTTGCAGTTCCGCTTGCTGGAGAGGTCACCAGAAGACCTGGAAGAACAGGAGGAGCACGCTCATCAGGGGAAAGAGAGACATCGAAGGCGAAAGACGCCGCAAGCTCCTCAGTCGGCACGACCAAGCCTGCTTGGATCTCCCCGACTTGGTTCTCAGTGAGCCTTGCAAAGTGATCCATAGGCCCCACATTGGCAGGCACAGGCTCCGCAGGAAAAGCTCGCGGCTTGCCTTTATGTTTAGGCATAATGGTTCCACTTCACTCTGCCGCCATCTTGAAGTTAGCTACTCCCCCCCCCCTTCATTCGTCTTTTCAATCCCGTTTCTCTTCAGATTGCTGTTATCTATAGACCCCATGACAAGTCCATTTCTACCTTCCTCACAGATTTTGACTCTTGGCTCCCCTTGTTCCCCTTATTCCTGAATTATTCCTCTCCATCTCTTATGCTCGGTGATTTCAATTTCCATATTGATAATGCCTCTGACTCCTATGCATCTACACTCCTTTCCCTTACTTCCTCTTTCAACCTCTATCTTTGATCTTCTGCCCCCACTCATAAGCTTGGTCACTGCCTTGACCTCGTTTTCTACTTAAATTGCTTACCCTCTAATCTCCGCACCTCAGTTCTTCCGTTATTTGACCACCACTTCTTAAGCTTCACTCTTATCATTCCCCACCTCAATCTCTCCCTATGTCCTCCTATCTTTGTTAGAATCTTCATGCTATTGATCCTCTGACTCTATCCACTACTGTGCTACAATGCTACACTATCCCCAGCCCTTGACACTCTTGACCCTCCCACCCCACGTCCTGTTAAATGATCTACTCCCCAACCCTGGCTTTCACCCACAATCCTTTACCTATGCATCTGCGACCGTTCTGCTGAACGAGCTTGGTCCAAATCCCGCTCCCCAGAAGACCTTCTACACATCAAATTCATGCTTGGCTCCTTCCAGTCAGCCTTAGCGCTTGCCAAACAAGATTACTACATCCATCTGACCAACTCCCTTGCCTCTGATCCTCGCCATCTCTTTAATATCCTCAATTCCCTCCTAAAGTTCACCCCGCCCCGTTTCTGCCCTCCCTTTCTGCCCAAACCCTAGCCAACTACTTCCACGACAAAATCCACAAGATTACCCTCCAATTCCCTACCCACTCATCTACCTCCCCTCCTCCCCATTTCTCCTCCCCCATCCATACTCCTCCTGCCACCCTCTCCTCCTTCCCTCCGATCTCTGAAGAAGAAACCGCACTCCTCCTTTCCTCCTCCAAACCCACCACCTGTTCATCAGACCCTATCCCCACCCATCTCCTACGTTCCATCTCCCTCACCACTGTCCCCCCCATCACTCATATCCTCAACCTCTCACTCTCCATGGCAATTGTCCCCATCGACTTCAAACATGCTGTTGTCACACCCCTCCTCAAGAAACCCTCACTTGATCCCACATGCCCTTCTAACTATCGACCCATCTCCCTCCTTCCTTTCATATCCAAACTATTGGAACGAGCAGTCCACCGTCGCTGCCTAGACTTCCTCACCTCCCAAGCCCTCCTGGACCCACTACAATACGGCTTCCATCCCCTACACCCCACTGAAACGGCACTCACAATAGTCACCAATGACCTGTTCCTGGCTAAATCTAAGGGCCTCTATTCCATCCTCATCCTTCTTGACCTTTCTGCTGCTTTTGATACCATTGACCACAACCTTCTCCTCACCACCCTCTCCTCGCTTGGCTTCAAGGACTCCGTACTATCCTGGTTCTCCACCTACCTCTCCCATCGCTCATTCAGAGTATGCTCTGGTGGCTCCTCCTCCTCCCCTACCCCGCTACATGTAGGTGTACCCCAGGGATCTGTCTTGGGCCCCCTCCTCTTCTCTCTCTATACCCAAGGCCTTGGCGCGCTTATCTCCTCCCATGGCTTTCAGTACCATCTCTATGCCGATGACTCCCAGATCTACCTCTCTACACCTGATATTTCTCCGGCAACCCAGTCAAAGATCTCTGCCTGTCTTTCTGACATCGCTGCCTGGATGTCTCATCGCCGACTGAAACTGAACATGGCCAAGACTGAACTCCTTGTCTTTCCACCCAACTCCTCCCCCTCACTTCCCCCTCTCTCAGTCCAGGTGGATGGATCTACTATCCTTCCTGTTCCCTCGGCCCGCAATCTTTGACACCTCTCTCTCCTTCTCTGCTCATATCCAGCTTGTAGCTAAGACCTGCCGCTTCTTTCTCTACAACATCAGCAAAATCCGCCCCTTCCTCGCTGAACACACTACCAAAACGCTTGTCCACTCCTTGATCTCCTCTCGCCTCGATTACTGCAACCTCCTCCTCGCTGGTCTCCCCGTAAGCCACCTCCTCCCTCTTCAATCCATACAAAATCACGCTGCTCGACTGATCTTCTGCCAGCCTCGCCATGCCCACGTTACTCCTCTTTTCAAGTCGCTTCACTGGCTCCCTGTCCAATTCCGCATCCAATTCAAGCTTCTCCTACTGACCTATAAATGCATTCACTCTATGGCCCCTCAATACCTCTTATCTCTTATCTCTCCTTACGTCCTCTCTCGTAATTTGCGCTCTGCTAACAAATTACTTCTATCGATGCCTTTTACCCGCACCGCGAACTCCCGATTGCGCTCCTTTCACCTTGCTGCACCACATGCCTGAAACAGTTTACCTGCATCTGTGTGCAGGCATCCTCCCTGGCCCTCTTCAAATCCAGGTTGAAGACCCACCTCTTCACCGTTGCATTTAGATCTAATTAATGATTGTACTGTGTTCTTTTAATTAGATTGTAAGCTCTGATGAGCATGACTCTGACGAGCGGGGACTGTCTCTTACATGTTGGCTACCTTCTGTAGGTTAGCTGTGCAGCACTGTGTGCGTGGCGCTTTATAAGTGGAGTGGAGGAGTAGCCTAGTGGTTGGGGCAAGGTACTTCAGGCCGGAAGGTCGGTGGTTCAAATCCCACTAGAGGACAGCAACCTTGGACCGGAAGGACTGGGGTTTCTAGTCCCACAGGTGCTCCTTGTGGTCTTGGGCAAGCCACTTAACCCTCCATAGCCCATGTTCCCTGTAAAATAGTTATCTCCAAGTTGTAATACCCTGTTCTATGTAATTTCAGTTTGTTCAATGTAAACCGCACTGATGCAGAATAGCACAGTATATAAGAGAGAATGTAAATAAATAAGTGCTGAATAGTAGTAGTGTTTCTTCTCTTTTTTCTTCCACTTTATCCTCTAAGTCTGTTGATGAGGCCCTAATTTCCTATAATACTGCTCTCTCCTCCACTCTGGATAAGCACAGTTACTTACCTGTAACAGGTGATCTCTGGGAACAGCAGGAATAAGTCTTCACATATGGGTTGTCAGACGGCTGCCTGGGTGAGAATCTTCACAGTCTTGACAATGCATATATTTATATGATTTTTGCAAGGTATTGTGGGTAATGTAGTTCATTCACACCAGACACAGCTGCTGACAATAATTTAGTTGTGCACAAGTGTTAAAGCCAATAAGATACTTCTTTATTTATGGGGTTATTTCTCCCAGCACAGATATGCTTGGTAGCACATAAATTAGGTTACTTGCTTGCAGTGTTTAACTTGGTAAAACAAAGTCAAAAATCAAAATCAGGAAAACAACCTTCAAACTTGTCAGGCAATTAGCTAATGTTTTCTTAGCATATCTCTAACAAACGAAAAGCCACAAAGAAAGAAATAAACTGTTCTTGTAAGGTTAACTTCTGATTACTTTCCACACAGATCCATAAGTAATTCTCTCCTAGCTCACAAGCAATTAGGTGCAGCTCAATTGCTATCAGTTATCCAGCTGAAACCCTTTAGCAGGCTGGCTTTCTACTGTGTGAGTCAAATCCTGCTTCAGGAGCTTTTCTTAGTGGAATAAAGAACAAATTTATATTTTCTTTGTGATGGCTGCTGTGCATTATCACAGAAAGTTACCAACGGAGTTTGGATAGAGAGCAGTCCATATAAACAATATCTTGATCTGCTATTATTTCCCCTTCATCAACAAGCATAGGGTCACTATCATGAATTGGCACAGATGAATCTTTCAATGGAGCACATTCAGGAGAACACTTATTTCCCTGCTGTCTTTCAAGGTTATAGCTAGGGCATAGATCAATGTTCATACCTGAGCTTCCATTGTTGCTATAGTTCCTCTCTATATAGCCTGGCCAGTATGTAGTCCAGTTCTTATGTCCAGCCTTCCAGTCCTGATCCCTGGACACTGGATCTCTCTTCACATACCTTCTGGCATAGGTCTTAGAGTCCCTTCCACGTGCAGCCGTCTCCCTCACAGGTAGCCTCTGGTGATTCCTTGTTATGCAGCACCATTCCTCTGGCTTTCCCCAGTCCAATGGTATATGCTGGCCCTTGAAATACCTCCCAGTATACGTACTGCCTTGGACTCTTCTAGACTTCTCAAAGGCTTTTCTCCTCTTCCTTCCAGAGGGTTTCTTTCCTTCTCTATCCGTCCGGTTTGGCTTCTGCTTCTGCTGATCCTTCAGATGAAACTGATGATCCTTCTCTGCATATCCAAGGTGATCATGAAGATCATGATCATGGAGCTGATGCTTGTCATCTGTAGAACAAACTCTATTCTTATTCTGCCTTGATGAGTGCTCCTCCCTAATACAGCGCAGCTGTGCTGAATCAGGCCCTGCCCTTTGAGATGAGTGCTTAGGGATTACCTCATAGCCCTCCTGATTGAACACACGTTTCCCCACTTCAGCTCCTCTAATGGCTGTTGGAAACCTGGTGTATTCTGGGACTGGTAGTCTTTTATGGGAAAATTCTGTTTTCTTATTTCTACCAGCACTGACAGGTTGCCTGTTCAGAGACACTTCACCTTTTCTATAGCTCCTTCCTGAGCTATGATAAGCTTCCTTATCACAGGGTACGTCGGTACCGACGGAGCCTGCGCGGGAACGCCCCCCAGCGTCCAATTAGAAAGCTTTTGGGAGCATCCCACAGTGCCTGCGTGCTGCCTTCCCGCCTTTCCAACTGTCTCTCCTCAGTTGAGTTTTATAGCTGAGACAAAGAGGGAGAGAGAGGGAAAGGAAGAGAGACAGAGAGAGAGAGACAACTCCTAGGGGAGGTGGGTGGGTTGTGAAGACTTATTCCTGCTGTTCCCAGAGATCACCTGTTACAGGTAAGTGTGCTATCTCCAGGAACAAGCAGGAATGAGTCTTCACATATGGGGACTCCCTAGCTTTTGATGCCAGGGAGAGCGCCCAGAAGTTGTGTGGCCCTGGGACAGGGCTGCACTTCCCCACCTGGATCTCTGGCATCCCCTGAGGGATGGTGGGTAGGAGTTGATTAAGTATGGAACAGGTGTTTGAGAACAGCCTGACCAAACAAGGCATCCCAGCGGGAGTCCTTGTCTAAGCAGTAATGGGCTGTGAAGGTATGAACCGAGGCCCAAGTGGCTGCTCGACAGATGTCGTCGATAGACACAGAGTTCAGATGAGCCATTGAGGCTGCCATGGCTCTCACATTGTGAGCTGTGACATGGCCCTCCAGAGAAATGTTCTTGCTCTGATAGGCAAAATAAATACATTGGGCAATCCAGTTGGAAAGAGTTCTCCTGGAGACTGGGTGTCCCAAATGAGAAGGATCAAAAGCAACAAAGAGTTGGGAAGACTTTATATGTTGCTGTGTCTTCTGCAAGTAAAAAGCCAGAGCTCTTTTACAGTCCAGGGTATGAAGATTCCTCTCTGCAGGTGATGCATGAGGTCCTGGAAAAAAGACAGGTAAGTAGACCTCTTGGTTGAGGTGAAAAGGCGAGACCACCTTAGGCATAAAATGTGGATTAGTCCTAAGGACCACCTTGTCATGATGGAATCTTGTATAAGGTGGATTAGCTACTAGTCCTGTATCCTAATAAATGCAAGATCTATGAAAAATAAACTACCTATCTTCATAGATCTACTAAATGATCAAAAACCTGATATCCTATGTGTTACTGAAACATGGCTGACTGATTCCGATGTAGTTTACCTAAACCAACTAAACATGAATAATTATGACATATCTCATACACATAGAAACACTAAAAAAGGAGGTGGAGTTCTTATAATGACAAAAAAAGAAGTAAAGGCTAAACCACAGCCATCTGATCTCCCAAACAACATTGACACTCTTATCATAAAAATTGCTCATTTCAGAATCTGCTTATTATACAGACCTCCAGACAGAAATCAGAAAATCTTGATGCCCTTATAGGATTCCTCAGTTCATCCACAGATACCAACCCTATAATACTACTAGATGACTTTAATTTACCATCCCTACCCACCTCGTACTCTGTCCTTTTCCTCGAATCATTAGTTGACATGGGCTTCCTCCAAATCATTAATTCAAAGACCCATAATAAAGGGGAACCCTTGACCTAGTCTTTCTACCAGAAGCATTCCAAAAATATTTTAACAAGACATTGCTCGAGTGCTCACCTATTCCTTGGTCAGACCACCACCTGATCAAATTTAACCTCGCCTACACTGGAATAAACAAAAATAATAACCTACAAATAACCCCTCAACCTAGATTCACAAAATTTAACGCTGATAAATTCCTCGATCTAACTATTCCACATCTTACCCTTTTACCAACTGATTTAGATGAAGCCGTTGCAAACTGGCATAATACAATTAATAATGCAGCTACATACAAACAGTCAACCAAGAAGAAAATCTGCCCTAGAGCTGGAGATGCCCCCTGGTTTAACAGCACCTTAAAATTAATGAAGAGAGAATTAAGGAATATTGAATCAAGATGGCGCAAAACTAAATCTACCTTTTATTTTGACACTTATCATAGCCACCTCAAAAAGTATAAAGACGCATCGGACAGTGCAAAAAAAGATTACCACTCTACAATGCTAACCAAATCCATGAATAGGCCAAGAGAACTCTTCAACATCGTCCAAAACTTAACTAATAACACATATGGACCCTGCAATGAAATTACTGATATCTCTGCCCAGTCTTTAGCCAACCACTACATATATAAATCAAAAACTCTTGCATTCACACCAAATACCCTACCCCTTTCACACCAACATCAATTAGAAAAATGGTCTGACTTTTACCCTATATCTAAAGATACACTTAAGAATACAATTTCAAACCTAAACACCACTACATCACAACTGGACCCCTGTCCGGTAAACTGGATTAAACATACTCCCTACACTTTCTCCCTTTCTCCTTCCTATAATCAATCTCTCGCTACTCCAAGGATACCTCCCTCCCTCCCTCAAACATGCACAAATCCGACCGATAATCAAAAATAACACCCTTGACAAAACACTACCTACCTCATACAGACCTATTTCAAGCATTCCTTTTATGGCAAAGCTAATTGAAAAGGTGGTCCAAACCCAAACACACGAACACATAGAAAATTCAGCCCCCCTTGATGACCAACAATATGGTTTTCGTCCCTACCATGGAGTAGACACACTTCTAACAGTACTCCTCGATACCCTGACAAGGGGTATTGACAACCCGAAACAAGCATTCATCCTACTCTTTCTCGACATCTCTGCGGCGTTTGATAGTGTACACCATGCTGTACTGCTTAACAGATTAAAACAAATAGGAATACACTCAACTGTACATCATTGGTTCACATCATATCTAACTGATAGAACCCAAACCTTCCGAATTAGCACTCAAACTTCTAAAACCTACAAACAGGTAATCGGTCTCCCCCAAGGCTCCGCTCTATCCGCCCTCCTATTTAATATTTATATACAACCAGTCTGCAACATTTTCAAAAAATTTAAAGTCCACTATCACATATATGCAGACAATATGATGATGTACATCCCATTTACAATCCCAACACTTCCACTGCAACTATTAACAGAATGCTTCAATGAATTAACAAAATGGCTAGCAGATCACAATCTCCACATCAATCATGCTAAAAACCGATATTTTAATAGTAACAAAAAATCAATCCTACATCCCTCCAACACACATCACACTCCAAAATCACAACATTAATATAAAAAATGAAGTAAAATACCTAGGTGTGACCCTTGACTCACACCTTAGTATGAACACTCATATCAGAAACATAACCAAAAAAATCTACTTTAAACTCAAAATTTTAAAACAATTACGTCCCCTTGTACACCTACACGACTTTTTGAGCATTATTCAGGCTATCATCACACCACACTTTGATTTCACCAACCTCATTCTACTAGGAACAACAAAGCAAAACATTAAGAGACTCCAACTTACCCAAAATGCAGCAGCAAGAACTATAATGAAGGTTCCCCCATTTGAACACATAACACCTATACTTGCCAACTTACATTGGCTCCCAATACAATCTAGAATAAATTACAAATTGATAATTACTACATTCAAGGCGTTAAACAATATTGCCCCAGCCTCTTTAACAAAACTTATCACCATAGACACATCCCAAACTTCACTACGGAGTGGCCACAAAAATAAAATAAGGATTCCAAAAGAATTCACAAATACTAAAAATACAACCAATAAAAAAGCATTTTCACATGCTGCTCCCATCCTATGGAACTCCCTCCCTGATGAAATAAGAACATTAAATGAAATAAAGGAGCTCCGCAAGAAATTGAAAACATTTCTGTTCACCTCCCACTTCGGCACACTAGTAAATTCATTACCCCTAACAGGAAATGGATAATGACAATATTGGTTCATGCAGACTAATCACAATTAAAAGATTATTTAAAAACTATTTGTAAAACCGGTAAATAGAACAATGTAAATAGTTGCAAAAAGTTTATATAATGAATTATTACTGTATATAGTTCAATCATGTTTAATGTATTAGCAAAATTGTACATAGTTACTAATGTTCCATGTAATAGCAAAATTGTACGTAGTTACTAATGTTTCATGTAAAACAGATATGTTACTCTGTCATTTTGTTCACTGTAAACCGCACCTGATCTGTGGAAGGTAGCGGTATATAAGCGACTGTTAAATAAATAAATAAACAGTGCTTGCAATTCACTGATGCGGCATGCTGATGTGATTGCAATGAGAAAGATAACCTTCCAAGAAAGGTATTTCAAGGACGTAGTAGCTAAAGGTTCAAAAGGCAGCATCATAAGCTGACCAAGAACCAAATTTAAGTCCCATGCCACCACCGGTGGTGGTCTAATGGGGGGCTCTGTTAAAAGGAGGCCTCTTATGAACCTTGCTACAAGGGGATGAGAGGAAACAGGTTGTCCAATTGGAGGCTTGAGTGAAGCTGCAATAGCACTTAGATGGACCTTACTGAATTTGTCTTAAGGCCTGCATTAGACAGATGCAGGAGATACTCCAGCAATGATTCCAGAGGTATGGCACGGGGGTTAAGACCCTTTTCAGAACACCAGATGGTAAACCTTTTCCACTTGAAGATGTAAGAAGGTCTAGTGGAAGGTTTTCTGGAAGCTTGAAGAACATCCTTCACTTGCTGAGAAAGAGGAAGATCCTGGAGATCTAGGCCTTCAGCAACCAAGCCCTGAGATGCAGAGACTGGGGATTGGGATGCCACAGCTTTCCATCCTCCTGAGAGAGGAGGTCTGGAGCAGACCCTAACTCTAGGGAGGGAGCTTGAGAGAGATGTAGAAGCAGAGGGTACCACACTTGCCGTGGCCAATGTGGAGCTATGAAAATCATGTGGCCTCTGTCTCTCTGAAGCTTGAACAGGGTTTTGGGAATTAGGGGAATGGGTGGAAAGGCATACAGGAAGTCTTGACCCCAGTGAAGGAGGAAAGCATCCCTTGCCTGAGCCCCCTGAGCCGGAGTTCTGGAACAGAACCGTGGAAGTTTGGCATGCCACGGACTTGCAAAGAGGTCTATGTCCGGGGTTCCCCAAATTTGAAAAGATTTGGACACCTGGTCCATATGTAGGGACCACTCATGTGGAAGCAGAACTCGACTGAGTCTGTCTGACCAAGAGTTTTGAACCCCTGGAAGATAGACTGCCAGAAGATGAATGTGATGCTCTCTGGCGAGGGCCCACAGTCGCAGAGCTTCGTTGCAAAGCGACAGAAAGCCAGTTCCTCCCTGCTTGTTTATGTAGAACATGGCTACCTGATTGTCCGTGTGGACAAGGACTGTCTTGTGGCTGAGCAGGGTGTGGAAAACTCGTAGAGCAAGGAAGATTGCTCTGAGTTCCAAGAGATTGATGTGGAGACAAGTCTCCTGTGGGGACCAGATGCCCTAGGTGGAGAGGTCCTGAAGATGAGCTCCCCAGCCCAGTGGAGAAGCATCTGTTGTAAGAGTTGCCTGGGGTAGAGGCTGTTGAAAAGGACACCCCAGCAAGAGGTTCTGAGGGGACTTCCACCACTGGAGGGACAAAAAGAGGCGACTTGTGTTTGCTATTTTGTCTGACAGGCAGCCTAATGCCTGGGTCCATTGGGTGGATAAAGTCCACTGAGCTGCTCTCATGTGAAGGCGAGCATATGGTACCACATGAACGGTGGAAGCCATGTGGCCTAGCAACTGTAACATTTCTCGAGCAGTGAGTAGGGGTTTCAGCTCTGCTTGAGAAGCTAACTGCATCAAGCGAAGGCAACGGGCCTGGGGAAGAAAGGCCCTTGCCTTTGTGGTATCCAGCAGTGCCCCTATAAACTCCAGGGACTGAGTAGGGATCAAATTGGATTTTGAGATGTTTATTACCAGCCCTAAGTATTGAAGGATACGCATTGTGCAGGTTAGAGCAGTCCTGGCCTCTGATTGAGTAGGAGCTCGAATGAGCCAATCGTCCAGGTAGGGGAAGACAAATATTCCCAGGGTGCGCAGAAAAGCAGCAACCACTGCCATGCATTTCATGAACACCCTTGGTGCAGAGGCCAGGCCAAAGGGGAGCACTCTGTATTGATAGTGCTTCTCCTGGAAAAGGAACCGAAGGAACCTTCTGTGAGTTGGATGGATGAGAAGATGAGTGTACGCATCCTGAGATCTAGAGAACAAAGTCAATCCTGACTCTGAAGGTATGGCAGCAGAGTTCCTAGAGAAACCATCTTGAATTTTTCTTTGACTAGGAATCTGTTCAATTCTCTGAGATCTAAAATGGGTCTGAAGCCCCCTGTTTTCTTTGGGATAAGAAAATAGGGGGAGTAGAACCCTGTGCCCTGTTGTTGGGAAGGCACTTCCTCTACTGCCCCGTGGGCTAGAAGAGTGGCAACCTCCTGCTCTAACAGGCTGAGGAGGGAGGTTGGAGAATTGAACTGATGCACTTTTGTGAGAGGAGGCAAGCTGGAAAAATGAAGTTTGTACCCCTCTCTTATGATGGAGAGTGTCCACTGCTCTGCTGTGATTTGCCCCCATCTGGGAGCAAAGTGACATAGCCTTCCTGGAATGGTGGAGGGCTCTGGTCCTTCTAGCAGAAAGTCAAAGGCCCTGAGGGGCTGAGACTGCTGGGCTGGAGCAGGCCTCGCAGCCCTTGCCTTGGTCTGTTTGGAGGATTGCTGACGTTTGGAAGGAAACTGAGCTGCAGAAGATGCTCTCTGACTATAAGCAGGATAGGATCTTCCCTTTTTTGAAAAAGGTGTTTTCTTGAACAACCTTTTCTTAGCAGGAGCAGCTGAAGATTTGGATAGTCTATCCAAAGCAGAATTTTCAGCATCCATCTGATTGGCTTTTGCTTGCCAATCCATACCAAACAGATTTTCACCTCTACAAGGGATATTTCCCAATTCATCTTGGACCCAGGTCTCCAAATCAGATGCTTGAAGCCAAGCAATCCTACGTGCTCCTATAGCTATAGATGAGGCTCTGCTTATGCATTCAAAGGAATCGAAAGCTGCACGGTTGGAGAATTTGGAGATATCCTGGGCATGTTTGAGCCCAGAGAGAAATTCTTGCCTTTTATTGTCAGACATAAAAGGACTCAAAGTTTGCAAACGGTCAGTGACTTCTTTTAAGAACATGCCCATGTAGAGACTATAAGAATTAATTCTCGCAGCAAGCATGGAAGCTTGGAAGACTCTTTTACCAAAAGCATCCAGGGTTCTACATTCACGTCCCGGAGGATTAGAGGCATGTCTCTTGGCACTTCTAATCTTTTACATTGCAGACTCAACCACAATAGAAACCAGGACAAGGAGGGACACGATACATGGTGTCCAACCTGTGAGAATGAGGAGAGGTGGTTAGAGGTGCCTCCCACATCCTTAACATGAGATCATACAGAATCTCATGAATAGGCAAGGTAGCTGCCTCTTTAGAAGTTTTAGGATATTGTAGAATATCTAACTCCTTAGCTCTAGGCTCTGACTCTGGGGCTACTGTAATAGAGAGACCCCGAGACACCTCTCTGATAAAGTCCTGAAAAGACAAGTCTTCTGGAGGAGACATCCTTCGTTTAGGGGAGGACTCCTCCTGTGGAAGAAGCATCGCTGTATCGACAGACTCTTCAGAATCCTCAGAGTCATCAGAGGAATCGAAGTATGGTCTGTCGGGATGCTCTTGCAAAGCCCGATACCCGTACCGACCGAGGTCAGTATCGGGAATCATCGGTACCGGGGTATCGGTACCGGAAGGCTGCAGAGGGCAAGGTACCGGCATGGCTGACACCGATGCCGATGTCGATGCCACCGGTACTGGGATCGGTACCGATGGCGATACTTGAGCCGGTACCTGCGGAGTAGTCTGTTGCGGTACCATGGGCGTCGATGCCAGAAGGAAAGCCGCCAGACTGCGTTCCATGGACAGAATCCTCTGATCCATCGACGCTGACAATGCCTGGAAGTCGGTACCGGTGGAGGCCACCGGTACCCCAGAGCATGGCACCAGGAGATCTGTTGAGGCCACGCCATCTAGATCGTCCTGGAACCCCGATGATGATGCTTTAGAAGCCAAAGCCTCCCGCCGGGGTAATTTTGCCGGTGCAGAATCCTCGAGGGCAAGGCCAGAGGCACCTCGATGCTTAGAAGGAGATTTGCCCTTCGAGGACCGGCTGGATTTATGTTTAGTTACCTGAGATCCATGTGAGGAAGAAGAAGCCCTGGAAGACGTCGATGCCACCGAAGCCGCATCAGAGGGAAACAGGGTACTGAGCTTGGCAGCTCAGTTCTGTCAACCTCTCTTAGACATCATGGAACAGGACACACAATCTTTAATGGAATGGTCAGGGCCTAAACATTTGAGACACCAGTCATGGGTGTCGGTGATGGATACATTAAGGCCCAAAACTGAAGTACACCTGAAGGAAAAATAGAAGGTCTTTTTTTTTTTTTTTAAGAAAGAAATAAGAACCGGTGGTACCGGTATAGCGTTGAGGAAGGCAGACGCGTACAGAAAAGAAATAAAGAAAAAAATAAGGAAATTCTTCTGCGGTGACAGGAACACGACCTGCTGGCTCCACGGAAAAAGAACAACTGAAGAGAGACAGTTGGAAAGGCGGGAAGGCAGCACGCAGGTGCTGTGGGATGCTCCCAAAAGCTTTCTGATTGGACACTGGGGAACGTTCCCGCGCAGGCTCCGTTGGTACCGACGTACCCATATGTGAAGACTCATTCCTGCTTGTTCCTGGAGATCCCTTGCTCCACCCACAGCACATCCTGTGAAGTGTACTTCACCTCAGCCCTGGCTATCTTCTACTCCCCACCACCTACATTCCTGTACCTACTCAGCTGAATGCATCTGGCTTAAATCCTGCTCCCTTTCTGACTTCCTTCACTTTAAATTCATGCTTACTTCTTTCCAGCATGCCACCACACTCGCTAAGCAGAACTATTTTATTCATCTGATTAAGTGTCTTTCCTCTAGCCCCCGTCATCTCTTCTCTATTCTCAATTTCCTTCTTAAGGCAGCACCACTTCCAAAGTCCATAAAATTACTCTTTAATTCCCTACTAATTCTTCTTCACCTCCTCTTCCCCCCTCTAGTGTCAACTTTTCCCCTCAACTTCCTCCACCCTTTCATTCTTTTCTAAAATCTCTGAAAAGAAAACCTAGAACATAAGATATGCCATACTGGGTCAGACCAAGGTCCATCAAGCCCAGTATTCTGTTTCCAATACCCTTTAACCTTTCCCAGCATTCGCGGCTTCACAGATACAGCCGCCAGTGTGAAGGAAAAGGCTCTTCACGCTGGCGGCTGTACAAAGGGAGCCGGGGCCTCGCACGAGCTTACCCGGCTCCCTCTGAAGCCCCTCAGACAGCCGCGGTGCTGGTCGGGGGGGCCAAGGACTGCATGGGCTGTGATTGGGGGGGGACCTGGACCGGAAAAGGGCTGGGGGGGGGGGGACTTGGACTGGAAAGAAATGGGCTGTGATATGGGGGGGGGGGGAACATGAACTGTAAAAGGGCTAGGGGGGGGTGGACTTGGACTGGAAATGGGTTTTGAAGGGGGGGGACCGGGACCGGAAAAGGGCTATGGGGGGGGGAACTTGGACTGGAAAGAAATGGGCTGTGATGGGGGGGGGACCTGAACTGTAAAAGGGCTATGGGGGGGACATAGACTGGAAATGGGTTGTGATGGGGAGGGGGACCTGGACCGGAAAAGGGCTATGGGGGAGGGGACTTGGACTGGAAATGGGTTGTGATGGGGGGGGGACGACCTGGACCGGAAAAGGGCTATGGGGGGGGGGGTAACCTGGACTGCAAATGGGCTGTGATGGGGGGGGGGGGAACTAGGACTGCAAATGGGCTGTGATGGTGCAGGGGGACTCGGACTGCAAATGGGCTGTGATGGTGGGGGGGAACTAGGACTGCAAATGGGCTGTGATGGTGCAGGGGGACTCGGACTGCAAATGGGAAGTGATGGTGGGGGCTAGGACTGGAAATAGGTTGTGATGGGGGGGGCTAGGACTGGAAATGGCCTGTGATGTGAAGGCTAGCACTGGAAATGGGCTGATGAAGAGCTAGAATAGGACTGGAAATGGGCTGATGTGGGGCATGGGAGAATGGGACTAGAAGGGAGTGGATGCTGGGTGGGTCTAGAATTATAAGGGAACTGATTTTGGGGGAGGACTAGAATGGATGGGGAATGAGAATGGAGAGGGGAAAAATATTTTGTGTGGAAGAAAAGTCTATGATGGGCTGGGTATTGGGAGAGTAAGAGGGGCTTGAAAATGGAAGGGTGAAATTTAAATGGATGATAAAGGAATATGGAAAGAATTGGGGGAAAGAGCAAAAGGGAAACAATCAGTATGTTAAAGCAGAAATAGAGAGAGAATGGAAAACATCTAAAAGAGAAGAAAGGACAAATGGATAGCTAGCAGAAGACACGAAGAAACCAGAAGAAAGTGACTGGAGCAATTGCAACTGAAAAAATGCCCAAACAGAAGGTAGAAAAATACTTTTTATTTTGAATTTATTAACTGGAATATGTCTTTTTTAATGTATTTCTTGAATTCCGATGCTGATTTTGTCCCTATTGCCTCTTTATGTCAGGCAATTCTATACATCTATTGCCATTTCTGTTTTGGTAAGTTGATCTCGTTTTTATTTTTTCTGGGGGCCCACAATTTTTGTTGGCGTAGGGCCTCACTCAAGGTAAATCCGGCCCTGCTCACCGCCATCAGAAATTGAACATGGCTAAAACCAAACTTCTTATCTTTCCCCCAAAACCCTCCTCTGACCTACATCCTTTTCTCCATCACTGTTGATAATACTCTTCCTCTTCCTGTTTCCTCAGTTTGTAACCTCCTCCCTTTCCTTCTCCACACATATTCAACAGATTGCTAAAACTTGTCGTTTCTTTCTATAACATTAACAAAATTCACCCCTTCCTCTCTGAACACACAACTAAAACTCTTGTCCAATCTTTGGTTACCTCCCGCCTTGACTACTGCAATCTCCTCCTTGCTGGTCTCCCTCAGAGTCATCTCTCTCCTCTTCAATCTATTCAGAACTCTGCTGCGTGGTTAATCTTCTGCCAGCCCCAATACACTCATATGACCCCTCTTCTGAAATCACTTCACTGGCTCCCTGTCCATTTCCATATTCTTTTCAAATTACTTCTAACGTATAAATGCATTCATTCTACTGCCCTTCATTATCTTTCCTCTCTCCTCTCTCCCTACACCCCTCCTCGTGAACTTCACTCCTCCTCTGGCTTCCTTCTCTCTATACTCTTTTCTTCTAATGCCAACTTCAGACTTCAATCCTTTCACCTTATGCCTGGAACAAACTTCCTCTGTCCTTATGTCAAGTCTCATCTCTCTCCCTCTTCAAATCCATGCTAAAGGCTTACCTCTTTGAGGCCACTTTTGGTTCCTAATCTTTTATCTCGATTGTAAGCTCCACGAGCAGGGACTGTCTTCTTATGTGTTTGTGCAGCGCTGTGTATGCCTTGTAGCACTTTATAAATGATTAATAGCAGTAGTACCTACTAGTCTGGTTAGAAGAAGGTAAACACCAACAATCTCTCCAGACGTTTTTCTGTGCACCTCTCAGAGACGCCTATCAAGGAGCCCATCATACTGTCAACCAAGATTGTGGCTACCCTACTACCAAATTACAACAGGCCTAGGTGAAGGCATCCAATAACATCCCCTTTCACTATCTTTTTGGTCCCAATAAGCTACAAAAAACTGTATTATCAGAAATGCACATCACTAAACAGATAGGACATCCAGGTATTTATTAGATGATATGTCTGTTAAATCATTCCATTTGGTGGCCAACTATGTGAATGATGTCAAAAAGAATGTTTTCTCCTGTACATTAAGGGGGTCATTCTTTCCCAAAGGGATGTCCATCCCCGCTATTTGTCCCCCTGCCAGCCCCGGCAAAAGCTTCCCCATATGAACAGCGGGTTTGTACGGGGAGGCCTAGATGGGGGCGGGAAAGGGCATTCTGGCAGCGGAGCAAGGGTGGGGCATGGGCGGGCCGCAACCTCGGACGTACAGGGCCGATTTAGAGGTCGGCCCTGTATGTCCGGGGCCTTGGATCTAGATGGGGGACTTATTCCATCTCGAAGGTAGACGAAGTCCCTCTGAATGTCATGGGATCCCTGAGTCGGGCTGCTGGAAGCAGGTGTGGGTGCACAGGGGGTTCCCTGCAGCCCGACCCTAGCCATGGAAAGCCATTTCGGGGGGCGGGTTGCAGGGAAAGAGGTTTCTTTTCTGCAGCAGGGGTTCATTGTTCCTGAATGGAGCCGTGGTGCCATGGCGGCGGGATGCCATGACACTGTGGCTCCATTCAGGAGCCTAGCTGAGATAGCCAGGCATGTGGCTGGGCGTGCAGGCCGATAAGAATCAGGGCCTGGCCTGCACGTCCAGGCTATAGACCCAATTCTGATCCTGCAGGCACATCTAACCCCTGCAGGATCAGAATCAGGTCTACCTCTGTGCACCCCAATTCTGATCAGCCGCACAGGGGCTGCACAGCCTGAATGAAATAGGCCTCCACGTGTTCAAACTAAATTCTCTCACACCCAAATTTTGAGATGACATCATCCCCTGTATGTGCCCATGTACCCTTGATCTCACATCTCAATGGATTTTATTGTGGATCTTCCCCCATCCAAAGGTAATACTGTTCTCTGTGTGATAATGGGCAGGTTTAGAAAGATGGCCCATTTTATACCTCTGCCTGAACTGCCAACATCATTCTAATTAGTGGTTCCCTGTGTGGAACACATTTTTTGCATGCATGGTATACCTGAGGACATCATAATGAAAGAGAAACCCAATTCATTTCCAAATTTAGAAGGACATTTTGCAAGCAATTAGGAGTAAAACTGTCCTTCTCTTTGGCATACCACCCTCAGTCCGATGGACAAACTGAGACAACCAATCAGCTTCTGGAACAGTTCCTGTACTGCTACATTTCTGATCACCAAGACAATTACACTGAACCATTACCCTGGACAGAATTTGCACATAATAATGCCTCCCACTCTTCTATTAATCACACCCCCTTTTTTGTGTATATGGGAGTTGTCCCAAAGCCTTCATGTGCAATTTTGCTGCCATAAACATACCAACAGTGTATCAACTCACCCATCATACAGAAAAACGTTGGCAATCTGTTCAGTCTGCTTTGCACTCAGCCTCACAGAAGCCAAAGGGGTTTGTTTACAAAGCCGTGGTAGCGGTTTCCGATCGTTATTGGAGCCGCGGGATCAGAAACCGCTACCGTGGCTTTGTAAACAAGCCCCAAAGTGTTGAGCAGACTGCCTTCATTGTATCGGCCCCCAGTGCAAGGTGGGAGACAAGGTGTGGTTATTCACTAGAACCATTTGACTCCAGTTACCCTCCTCCAAATTCAGTCCAAAGTGCATCACCTGAAATTACCACCTTCCCTGCATACTCCCAATGTGTTTCAAGTGCCTCTGATTTAGTCTGCGCATAAGTATGTGAAAGGAAATTTATTCCTTGGACCAGTCATTATGGATGGAAATCCTGAATATGAGATATAAGCCACTGTAGATTCTTGACACTCCGGGAACAAACTACAAAATGGGCTATGACACCAGATCCTGAATGGATGCTACCAATGTTCATGCGAATCACTTCTTTGTCAATTTCATAGCCATTATCCTACTAAGCCCTGTCCTGGGGCTCCCAGTAAGGAAGAGCGGGTACTATCATGCACTTACTTCCTAGGAACCAGGTCCTAGTTGATATGGAAGGGCAGACAGTTGATATGGAAGTGCAGACTAGATAGGCCATGTGGTCTTTTTCTGCCATCATATTTCTATAAGGGAACCATAGTAGTAGTTGATATGGAAGGGCAGACTAGATAGACCATGTGGTCTTTTTTTGCCATCGTGTCTCTGTTTGTCTCTGTCCTCGGTTAGGTCTCTTGTGAAAGTATTGAATGTCTTGTTCTCTGCTAATCTTTGGTGTCTGACTTCTGCTACTTACTGTTTATGAAGCTGTGCTACTTGCCTCAACTTCTGCCTGTTCCTAGATTCTGCCTCTGCCTGCTCTTTGGATTTGGTCTATATCCTTTCTTTTCCTGATTCCTTATCCACCTGGCATCCAGTGTCTATTCTTCTCTGCTTAGTACACCCTTGCTGCATCCTGGCAGCTTCTGAGTGCCAAAGGGCTCAATCCAAATGGAAATGGTGCTTTTATAGGTGAAGATGCACTTTCCAGGCTCCTAGTGTGCCCCTAGAATGAGCCCAGACATGACACATAGGATCTAAGATTTCCATGGCTTCAGGGCCGGCCTGTCCACTAAATGGGCTAGGAGGCTGCCTAGGGCAGCAGACCTCAATGGGCAGCAGGCGAAGTGCTTCAGCGCACATGGCCTGCCACTTCTGACCCCTCTCTCACAGGAAGTTGCATCAGATGCGGGTCAGAAGCAGCACACCATGTGTGCCGAAGCACATGGCCTGCCACAGGCTTCTGCCACCCACTGCCCCCAAAGGTGAAATTGGCAGCAGTGGGATGCGGTGGGTGGCTTGGTGCAGTGGAGGGGGCAGAGAAGAGACTTGGTGGGGGGGAGGGGCAGTGGGGGGGCGGTATGGCCAGGCCTTCTGCCTAGGGTGGCAGAAACCCTTGGGCTGGCCCTCCAAGGCTTGTACCACAAAACTGGCCCCATGTAGCATAGGAGGCTGATGCACTGTTAAGCACCATTTCTCCTGCTGGTGAGTATCAGTGGGACGTGGAAAAGCAAACACAAAGAAATCCCCATGCTTCCTTTCTCCTGTCTGCCCTGGCCCAGTTCCCTGCACTACAAATTTTCCCCATAGGAAAAATTATGTGTACTGTCAATTTTCAATGAAGCCTTCTCTATGGCTTAATATCAATTTACATTTGGAGAGTTCCTTTGAAAATGGCCCTCTATTAAATAAAGTTATATTCTGGATAAGTATATTAGATAAGCAGTTTTGTTTTGTTTCTGGAACATTTTACAATTATACAATATGTAAAACATTAAGGAAATATTCAGGCTATATCACACAACATCAACATTCAGGAAACAATCTCAAAGGGAAAAATGAATAAAACATATTATAGACTGGAATATCAGTCCACATCATAGGAGAGAGCAGGTGGTGCTATAAAAAGGAAAACAATCAGGAAATCAAAAAAAGGTAACATAACCTTCCCATATTAGAGAGGCTTCTAAAAATAAGCCTCCTCAGGTACAACCTTTTTATCTGCTAAAATGTTTTCCAGATGCAATGGATCAAAAAAGGAAAAGGTGCTCCCCTGCCAAATGACTATACAGTTGCAAGAGAACCTCAAAAAAAAGGTAGCTCCAACTCCCAATACTTTAGGTTTCAAGGCCAAGAACTGCTTGCGGCGCACTTGCGTACTGCATGACACATCTGGAAACAGAGTAAACCTTTACCCACAAAAAAGTGAGTTCTTAAACTTAAAATAAAGTTTCAAGATGTTTACTTTCTCTACTTCAGACCCAAAAGTAACCAATAGAGTACCCTGCTGAGATATCATATCTTGCAAATCCTCAAGAAGATTAGTTCAATTTTCCACATTAGGTACTAGGACATCCATTTACCCATCTGCGGGCGATGTAACTCTAAGCTTAGAAGATAAATAATAACATCGTTGGACTACACCCTCACTAGACAAAAATAAAAACAGCACTTCTGAAAAATATCTTTTCGACAAGATCTCAGGATGGGTTATTGGAAAATTGAGAAATCGCAAATTGCGAGCCCGAAAAAAATGTTCCAAGACTTCCAATTTAGAGCGTATGCCTAGAGAATCTTTGATAGCAGAGGTATTAGCTGTCTGCAAGTTTAAGAGGTGACCCTCAAAACCTTGCATACTATTATGAGTATCAGATAATCCAAGGACGGCTCAAGGCAATCTGCTGCCTGAGGCGAAGAATGAGATGGCACCTCCCCCCCACACACACACATTAGAGGGGGATGGGGCTTTTTCAGAAATCCAATCAGAGACTGAACCAAACCAAAAAGCCGATTAAATTATATGGAAGAAATGCAAGATGTTTGCACACAGGGCCATATCGAGCTGTAATCGCACCGTGTGCAACTTGCAACTCGGGCACACGCCTCCCCCTTTCCCCCCATACCTCCGTCCAGCACTGCCTGCTCTTTCCCTGCATGCTTTCCATGGCAGCACCATCAGCAGGGAAAGAGCAGGCAGCACTGGACGGAGGTATGGGGAGGAGGAGGAACATACGCCCGATCCGAAAGGCACCGTTATTTTAAGCAGACCTGTCCCTCCCTGCTTTGACATTGTGTCGGAGGAGGGAGGGACTAGACCTGCTTAAAGTAGTGCGAAAAGGCTTGGCGGAGCATTTTGGCTGCCTGCTATTGTCCTGCCAGCGGCGGCAGGGCAACAGCAGACAGCCAAAATGCATCCCCCAAGCCTTTGCGCCCTGTGCGGCTGCACTGCTTGCACAGGGCTAGATAAGGTCCTGTTTGCACAACAAGGAGCTAAAAGACAGCAAGAACCAACAGCACAGTTTATAAAACTAAATTATAACTCATTTTTATTTTGTTGTTATAAACTGCGTTATGGTTCTTGCTTTTTCATTTTCAACATATATTTTGCATCCACGGTAGGTGCAGAGCAAAACCAGGACATTCATCCACAGAACTCAATATTTAAAAAAAAATCTAATTCTATCATCTCACTAACAACAACAATAACAACCACTATTCTCCAGTACCAGGCATATTGTGAACTAATACAAAACCCTACAACAAAGAGCAAACCTACCATACCATACCAAATCAGCAAAAACTTCCAAAACTCACATAAGGAGCCCATCCAAAAAAAGTGTCACTGTAAATACTACAGTGGGCCAAGGAACATCCATACACCTATTTGAAAAGCTGAACAAGTCAAATTACTACAGTACAGTATAGATCTTTATGTACAAACTCCAAGTTAACAGAACACCTGACCTCAGTCACACACTCACAACATTGACAACAGAGCCACGGGGAAGGGAATCACTCTCCCTTCGCGTGGCTCTGTTAAGCTGAGCCATCATGGAGGGGAAACGCTGTGCTCTTCCTGGGAGGCGGGGGGGGGCTGCGGCCATGCGGCAGTTCATTCTGCTGCTGCCGCCGCTGCGGCAGCAATGGCAGCAGCTTCTGCAGATGGAGTTGTTGTTGTTTTTTTTTATTTTGAAGGCCGAGTGAGGCGGTCTTTTTGGGGGCAATTTTTTCCGCCCCCAAAAAGTTGCCACCTGAGGCTACCACCTCACTCGGCCTCATTATAGAGCTGCCCCTGAGATAATCCATTCTCGATCTCCTGCATCTTCAGGATACAGTCTTGTGAGAAATGACAAAGAGATGAAACAGTATCCGATTGTTTAAGATCTATCCCATGGATAGCTGTCCATAAATCTTTTAAAGTAATATCTTGCTCAGCTGCTTCTCAAAGCTGAGGATTACCACCACAGGTAGAAAAACCAGCTTAGGCATTGTACCCATAAGTAGGATAGGGATCTCTGAATTCAATAAACGAGCGTTGACAAGAGAGGGGGATTTGGAGGTGAAGGAGTCTGTGTACTGGAACTTAAGGAGATCCCCTCAGAAAACGTGGAAGGAACCGCACCGACTACTGTATGCTTGTCGAGCCGCCTGACCACCTTACCTTGTTCATGGCCAGAGATAGCTTTAGGCAGTAGTTTTCTTTTTCATTTCCTCATCGAGATACTTCACAAAGTCACTTCTACCATCTCCTTCGCTCCAATACACCAATAATGCTCCAAAGGGGTGTGTCCTGCCCCTTTAGATATGCCTCTTTGGAGCACGCCCTGAGTTCTCAATGGGGTTTAACATCCTTGTGGTTAGTGACGTCAGGGAGGAGGTCCAGTACAGTGCCTGGATGATCATTCCAGCACTACTCACAGCCATGGTCTTAGAGGGTTTGAAGATGATACCAGCACAAAATGCCTCACTCAGCCAACTGCTCTCCCACCAGAGTAAGGATTCCCTAAGAAATTTTATGGCATCCATGAGGTTAGTGACGTAAGGGAGGGAGGTACACCAAAGTACCTGCACGATCACTCCAGCACTACTCACAGCTATGGTTTTAGAGGGCTCCAAGATGATACCAGCACAAAATGCCTCACTCAGCCAACAGCTTTCCCCTAGATGAAAAGTTAAACTAGTAAGTGTTCTTTTATTCATTGTTTGGTTTCCTATAATAGAGCCTCCCTTTTCTCTGGTAAATGCTTATTAGATTGCCAAAAAATGTTATATATTCTAGACTCTTTTCCAGAATCCAGATGTTTGTGATATAATTAAAGGAAATCAAACTCTTTCCTTCTATATTCTAGTGAAATATAGACTAATGGAAAGAAAAGAGGAATTTTAAAAAAGCAAACAAATGCTGAAGCCCCATAATTGAGGGTGTACAATATAAAATCAACTGCACCAGATAGACTAAAAGTTTCATATTGGGCCCTTGTTACATTTTCGTAAGATTTACTTTATTTTTTTAAACTTTACCTTGCGGTAGGTTAAGAATTTTGACAGACACACGATGTTGTGCCAGAATGAGCTCAAGGTGTAAATCCATCACAAAATTGTTTATTCTTGCTGAATTAGATGAGGTCCCAAGTTCTGAAGAATTGGTTTTATGATTCAATCCCTTTGAGTCCAAGTAGAAAAACAGTAAGGTAAATAATTAATCAATAATTAAGTTTTTAAAATGTGTTATTTTATGTGTTCTTTTACTTGAATATAATAGTTGATTGGGGATGCAATTTACTAATATGACAAACTGATAAAGCTTGGGGTACTGGCTGTTAATGACAAGTTGATGTCATAAGAAGACTCTGGAATGTTTCTCTGTCACCACATCTGTGGAAAGTTTACACAACCCACTTGTCTGGACTGGACTGGCAGGATGATATGGAAGTATTTAGTTTGGCTCTGCAATATCAAGCTTAGTGGAGTTTATCTACTTAGCAGCTTCTAACTGCATAAACCCTTTTGATTACCAGATCCTATGTTTTTTGGTGGTATTGCTGCATCAGGTTTCCAGCTATGATATAAAATTGTTTCTTAAAATTACTGTGAGTAATATTCAGAAGCCAGGCCACTGCAAAAAGATAAAATGAATGAACTATCTACATATTGTTATGCTCAATATTTGGTAGAGCTATCCATTCAGGCAGAACCACTGAATATGTACTCCTAAACTTTAAATGGATAACTTACCCATTTAAGTTAGACCTGTTATTTGTGTAGTCCCACTAAACAGATAAATTTATTCAGGTAACAGCTGAACATCGCAACTATTGAGATAATTTTGAATATACCCCAGAATATCCTTGAACTCTCCTTCTCTAAGATCAGGGGGTTCTCAACCTAGTCCTCGGGACACACCTAGCAGGTCAGGTTTTCAGGATTACCACAATGAATATGCATGAGAGAGATTGGCATGCACTGACCCCACTGTATGCAAATCCCTCTCATACATATTCATTGTGGTAATCCTGAAAACCTGACTGGCTAGGTGTGTCCCGAGGAATGGGTTGAGAATTCCTGTCTTAGACAGATAACATTTGGCTCCACATTGAGTCATCCAGCCTAAAGTTATAAGCTTGGCAGGCTTGAATGTTTAAAATAAAGGACTTGCACAGTTATCTTTGGAAGCTAACTGCATATGTTTTTGTGAATATCAACTCACTGGTTCAAACACAGCAATATGAACAAAAAATGTTTTTTTTCTATAAATAGCAGTGTACATATTCAAAGTAAAGACACACATGGTTCATTTCATCGTTCATCTGATTTGTAACAAAAATGTATAAAACCTTCGAAGAGGGTACAGGTTTATAAATTAACTTTCAAATAATTTATTTTCCTATAGCTTATTAATACTGATTAATAAATAATTATAGGTTTACCCAGTGGCTGAGCAGTGGTACTGCACATGGGTTGATTGTTGGATCAGTTCTGGGATTAAGCTGCTGCTGAGGAAACATTTACAGCCCCTACTCTTGGGGAGTCCCAGTCGCAGTGTATCAGCAACTACTAGCGACTGGATTCAAAGCCCATGATTGCAGAGTTCCAGAAGGCCTCAGACTGAGACTATCGCTGTGATGACTGAGATATGTGAGCTGATACAAAATAAGGGAACAGATCCCTGGGTGACTGGCAATGGTCCCTGTTTCCATCCTGCAGAAGCCATGCTATTAGCTAAGGCTCTGATCCAATCATAATGCGCATCTGCTAGATATGCTGCTCCTGTTTCCATCCTGACCATTGACAGTCGCCCAGGGACAGCCATGATGACAGATCCAGTGTCTTTTCCAACTGAGCCAAAAGCTCAAAGGAATTGGAGGAAATTGCTAGGCTCTCCCACTAAAAAAACCTAATTACCTGCCACTTGTTTCAGCTGGTGCAAGCAAACATGTCCTTACACTACTGCTCAAAATAAGGGAATAGCTTTTTTTAAAATTTGTTATTGGTAAAATTGCAAATATACAACAAAAATAATTCTTGTACAGGAAAGTGACTGAATATACGAGGTACAGAAAAAAAAAATAATAGGAAACAATAGTTACATTATCAGTCAACTGTATTTCACAAATTTCTAGGGGGATACATACACTGAAGGAAGGGAACAGCTCTTACCTTTGTACGGTCCTTGTCAGTTATTGGCACTTCACCTAGTAATTTAGTCATTGTGCGATTCTTTGCTATTCCATTAATTGCCTTCTCTAGAATTTCATAAGCAAATAGAAGCTGTTCAAATGGAGTTTTCTGAAACAAATTTGCATACAAAAGTTACTCCTGATTGCCAATTAAAAGTGGTTCTTAGGCTCAAGCTTCCCAATCCATTCTTTATAAAATAAGAAGAATATTCACAGTTTAATAAGTAAATGACCTTAACAGCACAAGATAAAACATTTTTGATGATCTTATTTTTTTTTCTCATCTGTTAGAGTCCAATGCTGCCTAATTACTAAGATCACAGTCCAAGTATCTTATGCATTAACACTGGGATTCTCAACGTGTGTCCTCAAATATATTCAAGGAAGATTTAAAATAGGAAGACTAGCAATATAAAGTAGCTGAGTGAACCAACATATGTACATACTGTGATATTAATGACTCTTTCGGAGCATTCACATCAGGGTAACAGCAGTTTCTTGCGAATCCTTTTCTGTAGCACCGTCTCATTTCAGTCCCTCCGCTAACCCTGCCCCTCCTCAATGTTCTGTCACGCTTCTCCCTCCTTTCTGTCTAGTCCCATCCATTCCCTTATGCTTTCCTGCTTTCCTTCTCCAACCCCACCCCTTCTCCCCATGCTCTGCTCCTTACCCGCCCCTTCTATTTATGCTCTGCCCCCTTACCTATCCCATCCCTACTTTGAGGCAGCCAGGCTGCAGTCCTGCTCTTCACACTGGCAGGACCTAAGGACTCCCACTGCGATTTTCAGGCCACAGTCTGGCTCTTCATTTTGGGGGACCTGGGGACTCCCACCGGAGTTTTCTGGCCACAGCTCCTCTTCATACTAATAAGACTGGGACTCTCACCAGTACTTCAGGCTGCTGCCCTGTGGGGAGAGTAATGCCACAAGCATCTGTTTGTTTCTGCAAACGGATGCGTATGGATGGACAAACGGACAGACAGAAGGGACCTCCCCAATAGGCACTACTGCTCATCTGAAATTTATTTTAGTTATTTATTTAACATCTTTTATATACCGCGCTATTTGTTATCAGTGCGGTTTACAATTAACAAAGGTTGCACAATTCAGTCAAGACTGTTTTGCGCTTACATTAAATGTGCCTAAAAAAGATAAGGTTCCTAACAGTTTGGAATTGATTCTTAGAAATAAACTTCAATAAACTTCAACAAGGAGAGATAAGGTTCCTAACAGTTTGGAATTGATTCTTAGAAATAAACTTCAATAAACTTCAACAAAGAAATAAACTTCATCAAAGAAAGTTGAAGGTAATACTTTTATATTGAATCAAATACACTTCTGACTAGCTTTCAATAGCTATACTCCTTTCCATCAAGTAAACACAAACTGAGCATTTAACTTGCTGATAAGGATAAAGCGGAATTGCTTAACAAATATTTTTGTTCTGTGTTCATAGATGAAGAACCAGGAGCAGGACCTCAGAAAACACCCACAAATAAAAACAGAAGCGAGGGACATCTTGAACAATTTTCAGAAGACTGTGTTCGTGAGAAACTAGCTCAACTTAAAGTAGACAAAGCGATGGGACCGGATGGGATACACTCTAGAATACTGAGGGAACTTGGGGACGTTCTAGCAACTCCACTGACTGACCTTTTCAATGCCTCGTTGGAGTCGGGAGTGGTGCCAAAGGACTGGAGAGAGGCTCATGTGGTGCCTTTACACAAAAGCAGAAGTAAGGATGTGGTTGAAAACTACAGGCCAGTTAGTTTAACTTCGGTGGTGAGTAAGTTATTGGAAACGCTGCTGAAAGAGAAAATAGTGAGGTTTCTGGAGTCCAGCGGATTACAGGATCCGAGGCAGCATGGATTCACCAGAGGCAGGAATTGTCAGACAAATCTGATTGATTTCTTTGACTGGGTGACCAGGGAGTTGGACCGAGGGAGAGCTCTAGATGTGGTGTATTTAGATTTCAGTAAAGCCTTTGACACTGTTCCTCACAGGCGACTTATAAACAAACTGAGCACCCTAGGGATGGACCCTAAAGTTACTGCTTGGGTTAGAAATTGGTTGGGTGGGAGGCAACAAAGAGTACAAGTAAATGGAACTCACTCTGAGGAGAAGGATGTTACCAGTGGTGTGCCCCAGGGATCTGTCCTTGGTCCGATTCTTTTTAACATCTTTGTTAGTGATATAGCGGAAGGGCTGTCGGGTAAGGTTTGCCTCTTTGCGGATGATACCAAAATCTGCAATAGAGTAGACACCCAGGAAGGTGTAGATAACATGAGGAGGGATCTAGCTAAGCTTGAAGAATGGTCTAGAATTTGGCAGCTGGGATTTAATGTTAAAAAATGTAAGGTCATGCATTTGGGCTGCAGCAATCCAAGGGAGCAATACAGTATAGGAGGTGAAGTACTTTTGTCCACTAAAGAAGAGCGGGACCTAGGCGTGGTTGTGTCTGATGATCTTAAAGTAGCTAAACAGGTAGAAAAGGCGACGGCAAAAGCTAGAAGGATGCTTGGGTGCATACGGAGAGGAATGGCTAGCAGAAAAAAAGGAGGTGATAATGCCTCTGTATAAGTCTTTGGTGCGACCTCATTTGGAGTATGGTGTGCAATTCTGGAGACCGCATCTTCAAAAGGATGTGAACAGGATGGAGTCGGTGCAGAGGGTGGCTACTAAAATGATTAGTGGGCTTCATTATAAAGCATATGAGGACAGACTTAAGGATCTTAATATGTACACCTTAGAAGAAAGGCGGGATAGAGGTGATATGATTGAGATGTTTAAATACCTCCGTGGCATAAATGTTCAGGGAGAGAGCCTCTTTCAATTGAAAGCAAGTTCTGCTACGAGGGGACATGGGATGAGGGTGAAGGGAGATAGATTCAGGAGTGATATGCGGAAATATTTCTTTACAGAAAGAGTAGTGGATCCGTGGAATAGTCTCCCAGTGGAGGTGGTAGAGATGAGGACAGTAACTGAATTCAAAAAAGCATGGGACCAACACAGAGGATCTCTAAAGGTAAAAAGTGGACTGTTGTAGTTGTTGTTATGGAAGGACAGACTAGATAGGCCATGTGGTCTTTTTCTGTCATCATGTTTCTATGTTTCTATTTAACTGTGACCTATAGAGTTCTTGAAAGCTAATCAGAAATGCATTTAGCCCAACAGAAAGTTATCATCTACAACTTTTGCAACTATACTACTTTATCTAGAATTTATTCTTGAAATCTCCATGGACGAATAGAATGAGTCAGCCACATACTGTCCAGTGGTGCCGTGGATGGAACTGGTTTATGGTTTATTGGTATTAGATTTTTTAGACTTCAATACATAGAGGGGGACTGACATGCATAGAGCAACAGGTACAACCCTAAATACGGGCATAGAGGGGAGTGATCTGCACTGAGCTGCAGATACAACCACTCTAGCCACCTTAGTGGGCAGACTAGATGGACCATACTGGTTTTTATCTGCCGTCACATACTATGTTTGATATACTGCCTTTATGCAGGCAAGCAAGGTGGTTTAAAATAAAAGTATTCAATTAAAATTCAATTGGTCTCCCAAAGCTCAGAAAAGCACAGTTACTTACCTGTAACAGGTGATCTCTGGGAACAGCAGGAATGAGTCCTCACATATGGATACGTCGGTACCGACGGAGCCTGCGTGGGAACGCTCCCCAGCTTCCCAAAAAGGAAAGCTTTTGGGAGCATCCCACAGCGCATGCGCGCTGCCTTCCCGCCTTTCCTAACCAACTCTCCTCAGTTCGAGTTTAAAGCTGAGACAATAGAGAGAGAGAGGAAAGGAAAGAGAGAGAGAGAGATACAACTCCTAGGGGAGGTGGAAGGGTTGTGAGGACTAATTCCTGCTGTTCCCAGAGATCACCTGTTACAGGTAAGTAACTGTGCTATCTCCAGGAACAAGCAGGAATGAGTCCTCACATATGGGGACTCCCTAGCTAAGATGCCTGGGAGATCCCCAAGGGTATGAGACCCTGAAGGGTTCCTCGTCTTCCTATGGATCTCAGGCATCCATTAAGGGAAGGAGGGCAGGAGTTGTTCAAGAATGGAACAGGTGTCTGAGGACAGCCTGACCAAACAAGGCATCCCGGCGGGAGTCCTTGTCCAAACAGTAATGGGCTGTGAAGGTATGAACCGAGGCCCAGGTGGCTGCTCGACAGATCTGGTCGATGGACACAGAATGAAGATGAGCCATAGAGGCGGCCATGGCCCTCACATTGTGAGCTGTGACATGGCCCTCCAGAGAAAGGTTCTTACTCTGGAAAGCAAAAGAAATACACTGAGCAATCCAATTGGACAGTGTTCTTTTAGAGACTGGAAGTCCTAAATGAGAAGGATCAAAAGCAACAAAAAGCTGGGAAGACTTTCTATGTTGCTGTGTCCTGTGTAAGTAAAAAGCAAGAGCTCTTTTACAATCTAGAGTATGAAGGTTCCTCTCTGCTCTGGATGCATGAGGAGCTGGAAAATAGGCAGGTAAATATACCTCTTGATTAAGATGAAAAGGTGAGACCACTTTAGGCATAAAGTGAGGATTTGTCCTAAGGACTACCTTATCATGATGGAACCTTGTATAAGGTGGATTAGCCACTAAGGCCTGCAGTGCACTGATGCGGCGAGCAGAAGTGACTGCAATAAGGAAAATAACCTTCCATGAAAGAAATTTCAAGGAGGTAGTGGCTAAGGGTTCAAAAGGTGGCTTCATAAGCTGACCAAGAACCAAGTTTAAGTCCCATGCTACCGGAGGAGGTCGAATGGGAGGTTTAGTTAAAGTTAGGCCTCTCATGAATCTTGCAATAAGAGGATGAGAGGAAATAGGTTGTCCATTGAGAGGCTTAAGGGATGCTGCAATAGCACTCAAATGGACCCTTACTGAATTCGTTTTAAGGCCTGCATTGGAGAGATGCAGGAGATATTCCAATAGAGAATTCACAGGAAGTGCCAGAGGGTCAAGACCCTTTTGAGCACACCAAATGGAAAATCTTTTCCACTTAAAAGCATAGGAACGCCTAGTGGAAGGTTTTCTGGAAGCATGGAGGATATCCTTCACTTGCTGAGAAAGATTGAAGTCTTGAAGGTCTAGGCCTTCAGTAACCAAGCTCTGAGGTGAAGGGACTTGGGATTTGGATGCCACAAAGTCCCTTCCTCCTGGGACAGAAGGTCTGGCGCAGCTCCCAAGTCCAGGGAGGGGGCTTGGGAGAGATGCAGAAGTAGAGGGTACCACAATTGGCGTGGCCAGCGTGGAGCTATGAGGATCATGGATCCTTGATCCCTCTGGAGTTTGAACAGAGTCTTGGGAATCAAAGGAATGGGTGGAAAGGCATACAGGAAGCCCTGATCCCAATGAAGGAGGAAGGCATCCTTGGCCTGAGCTCCCTGACACGGAATTCTGGAACAGAACCGGGGAAGTTTGGCATTCCACGGACTTGCAAAGAGGTCTATGTCCGGGGTTCCCCATTCCTCGAAGATTCTGAGTACCTGATCCATGTGCAGGGACCATTCGTGTGGAAGCAGAACTCGACTGAGTCTGTCTGCTCAAGAGTTTTGGATTCCTGGGAGGTATACTGCCAGGAGATGGATTTGATGCTCTCTGGAGAAGGCCCATAATCTTAGAGCTTCGTTGCAAAGCGACAGAGAGCCAGTTCCTCCTTGCTTGTTTATGTAAAACATGGCTACTTGATTGTCCGTATGAATGAGGACTGTCTTGCAGCTGAGGAGGGTATGAAAGACCTTGAGAGCTAGGAACACTGCTCGAAGTTCCAAGTGGTTGATATGAAGAGAGGTCTCCTGTGGGGACCAATTGCCTTGGGTGGAGAGATCTTGTAGATGAGCTCCCCAACCTGTTTGGGAGGCATCTGTTGTGAGGGTTGCCTGGGGCAACAAAGGTTGGAAGGGGGACCCCAGCAACAGATTTTGAGTGGACATCCACCATTGGAGAGACCAAAAGAGACATTTGGAGGTTGCTATTTGGTCTGAGAGAGCTCCTGATGCTTGAGTCCACTGTGTGGACAAAGTCCATTGAGCTGCTCTCATGTGTAGGCGAGCATAGGGTACCACATGCACTGTGGAAGCCATGTGTCCTAGTAGTTGTAGCATCTCCCGGGCAGTTAAGTGGCTCTTTGACTGAATCTGGGAGGCTAACTGCACTAGACGTTGGCAACGGGCCTGAGGAAGGTAGGCCCTTGCAGTAGTGGTATCCAACCATGCCCCTATGAATTCTAGGGACTGAGTAGGGGTGAGTTGAGACTTTGGGAGGTTTACCACAAGTCCCAGATACTGCAGAATGCGCCTGGTGCGGTCCAGGGAAATTTGGGCTTTTGACTGAGATGGAGCTCGGATGAGCCAGTCGTCCAGGTATGGGAAGACAAATATTCCCAGAGTGCGTAGAAATGCAGCAACTATTGCCATGCATTTGGTAAACACTCTTGGAGCAGAGGCTAGACCGAAAGGAAGCACTCTGTATTGGTAATGTTTTCCCTGGAACAGAAAACGTAGGAAGTTTCTGTGAGATGGATGGATGAGTATATGAGTGTACGCATCCTTGAGATCTAGAGAACAAAGCTAGTCCTGACTCTGCAGGTATGGAAGGAGAGTGCCTAGAGAAAGCATCTTGAACTTCTCCTTGCATAGGAATTTGTTCAATTCTCTGAGATCTAGAATGGGTCTGTATCCCCCTGTTTTCTTTGGGATGAGAAAATAGGGGGAGTAAAACCCTAACCCCTGTTGAAGAAGCAGAACTTCTTCTATGGCCCTCTGGGCCAGAAGGGTAGTCACCTCCTGATCCAGAAGGTCGAGGGATGTGGGAGAATTGAAGTGTCTCACCATGGTGTGGGGAGGAAGGTCTGAGAAATGAAGTTTGTAGTCCTCTCTTATGATGGAGAGGGTCCACTGCTCTGATGTGATTTGCTCCCATCTGGGAGCAAAATGAGCTAACCTTCCTGGAATGGTGAGAGGCTCTGGTTGTTGTAGAGCCAGAAAGGTTAAGTTCTCTAGTATCAAGTCAAAAACCCTGAGGGGGTTGGGACTGCTGGGTTGTAGCAGCCCCTGCAGGTTTAGGCCTGGCCTGTTTAGGTTGCTGATGCTTAGTAGCAAAGCGACCTGTAGAAGATTGTTGGCCAGAAGTGGAAGGAAATCTGCCCTTTTTGTAAAAAGACTTTTTAAAAGATTTTTTCTTGGCTGGAATGAAGGTAGACTTGGAAAGTCTATCCAGAGCAGCATTTTCTGCATCCATTTGAGTGGCTTTAATTTGCCACTCTTTGCCAAATAGATTTTCACCTTACAGGGCAGATTTCCTAAGCCATCCTGAACCCAGGGTTCTAGATCAGAAGCCTGGAGCCAAGCAATTCTGTGAGCAGCTATAGCAATGCCTGAGGCTCTGCTGGCACCTTCAAAAGAGTCAAAGGCTGCCCTGTTGGAAAACTTTGAAATGTCTTGAGTATGCTTAAGCCAAAGAAGGAACTCATCCCTTTTATCCTCTGGAATAAAAGGGAGAAAGTTGTGCAACTTCCTTCAGAAACATACCTATATAAAGGCTATATGAATTGATTCTGGCAATAAGCATGCTGGCTTGGAAGATTTTTCTACCAAAAGCATCCAAGGTCCTGCATTCTCTTCCTGGAGGAGTAGAAGAGTGTCTTTTGGTACTCTTTATCCTTTTCATAGCTGACTGCACCACAATGGAGTGGTGAGGAAGCTGAGTTTTTTGAAATCCAGGAGAAGGAGGGACACGGTACATAGTGTCCAATCGATGAGAATGTGGAGAAAGGGTGAGAGGAGTCTCCCATAAGTCAATCATGTGTTCCTGAAGAATTTCATGAATTGGCAAGGTGACTGCCTCTCTGGGAACCTTAGAGTATCCCAAAATATCTAATTTTTTTGCTCTAGGCTCTTTTTCAGAGGTTACTGACATAGAGAGTCCTTTAGCCACTTCTATTATGAAGTCTTGAAAGGACAAATCTTCTGGAGGAGACATTCTCCTTTTTGGAGAAGTGGGCTCCTCAGGAAGGGTGATGGATACTTCAGGAGACTCATCCGATGAATCAGAATCATCAGAGGAATCGAAGTATCATCTGTTCGATTCCAACGATCGATAGGCGTATCGATCGGTTCCCGACATCGGGCGTCCCCGGTACCAGATCGGTACCGAGAAAGAGCCCAGGACAGTGAGCCGGAGTCGGTATCCTGGCCGATGTCGATGCAGTCGGTACCGGTATCGGTGTTGGTACCGGTACTGGCGCCGGTACCGGCAACGGAACTTGTTGCAGTACCGTCGGCGTCGCAGCCTTAATGAAAGCCATTATAGCCTGCTGCATGGATTGAACAGTGTGATCCATGGACGCCACGACTGCCTGGATGTCGGTACCGGGAGATTGTGCCGGTACCCCAGAGCAGTCTAACAGGTGATCGGTCGAGGCCGTGCCATCGATGTCAACCTGTAACCCCATAGGAGGAGCTTTGGAAGCCGGAGCTTCCCGCCGGGGTTGTTTGGCTGGGGCAGGATCCTCGAGGGCAAGCCCGGAGGCATCTCGATGCTTAGAGGGAGATTTGCCCTTCGAGGACCTGCTAAAAGTATGTTTGGTTACCTGAGACTCATCAGGAGAGGAAGACCTGGAAGATGTCGATGCCACCGCCGGTGCATCCGTGGGAAACAGCACATGGAGCTTGGCTGCCCGGTTCTGTAACCCTCGTTTAGACATTAGAGAACAGGACTGGCAATCCGGACTGGAGTGTTCAGGCCCCAAACATTTCAGACACCATTCATGGGTATCTGTGACAGAAATTGTACCGCTACACTTAGTGCATTTTTTGAACCCGGAGGCTGGTTTTTCCATGAGGGAAAAATTTCTTGTGGGCCTGGAGGCCTAAGAAGAAAAATACACTAAGTGGGGATAAAATATATATTTTTTTTTTTTTTTAAAAGAAAAGAAAAGAAAAGACCGGCGGTACCGGTCCGGCATCGGCAGACACGCAACCAAAGAAATAAATTAAAATAAAGAACTTCTTCAGCGGTGACAGGAACACGACCTGCTGGCTCCGCGGAAAAGAAGAACTGAGGAGAGTTGGTTAGGAAAGGCGGGAAGGCAGCGCGCATGCGCTGTGGGATGCTCCCAAAAGCTTTCCTTTTTGGGAAGCTGGGGAGCGTTCCCGCGCAGGCTCCGTCGGTACCGACGTACCCATATGTGAGAACTCATTCCTGCTTGTTCCTGGAGATAGTCTAGAAGACACTTCTAAACATGTGTCAGCAATGCTCTCACCACAGTGTCCACTTGTCCACCCCCTCCCCCCCATATCCCCCCTCAGTCTCTTCTATCTCCCTGGTCATACAGATGGATCCTCCTGCTTTATTTTGTTATATCTTATTGTTTTCTGTTAAGCATTTTCTCTCCATGTAAGGATAAATTAGATCTTGCCTGCTAATTTGCTTTCCTTTAGTCCCTCCAGTAAAGTGCAGATTAATGGGTTTACATCCCCTTCCAGCAAATTGGAGACTGAGAATTCCAAGCTTTGCTGATGCCATCCAATAAAGGTAAAGTGATGCTATTACCAAGCCAGTATCTTACTGTCAAAGCAGTAAGGGCTAACATTCAATTAAAATAGCTGTCTGCTAAAGATTATATAAATATTAAACACAACCATTATGGCTTTTCTGAACTAACTTTAAAACAATAAACAACAACCTTAAAGTTAACATGTAATATATATCTGAAATTTAATTAGGCTTGCTTAATATATTAAAATGGGTAGGTTCTGGACTTTACTAGAGGAACTAAAGGAAAGCAAATTAGCAGGTACATGTAGCAACTAGCTAGGCCAAATGGTAGAGCTTGGAACTGACACTGGCCCTTTGGCACTGCAAAACAAAAATAGTGTTGATGTTTTGCACGTATGGGAATATGGACGTACACCTCCGTAAGATCTAAGGCTGTTAGAAATTCTCCTGTTTGTACTGCTGCTATAACCGAACGTAATGTTTCCATATGAAAATGTGGAATCCTTAAAGCATAATTTACATACTTTAGATCCAAAAACGTTGCTATCAAAGATCAAGATTTTCACCAAGAGGGCAGCCTTTTCATGGAGGAAGAGGAGGCGGGTGTCGAGCCTTTGCCAGTTCAGGAACAGGTCAAAAGAAGACGCAATGAGATAAGGCAGACCCAGATAAAGGAGGTTCCAATAGGGGGTCACCTGAGGTATTTTTACTCTATCTGGGTTAAAACTACAACAGATCAATGTGTTCTTGAGATAATTCGTGAAGGGTATGCTCTGGAGTTTGCTGAACCTCTCAGGGAGGCCTTTGTTCTTTCTCCCTGCAAGGCTCCAGTGAAAAGAGAGGCTGTGGTCACTGCACAGTCAGGGTGAGAGTGATCTCTCAGCAGGACATACTGAGGTCACCCTGTCTGTGTAGGTGATGGCCGGGCACTAAAATGTCCCAGTCAGTGCCCTATGCCCTGTGCAGATGCACCCTGGCCAGGCCACCCTGTCCGGCCTATACCCATGGTACCTTGCTCCTCATTATGCACATTGGCAGCCCAATACTGGCAACATTGCTGGCAGTGTGGGCTGTGGAAGGTGTTTGCAGCCACCACACACTGGATAGGCAGACAGCCACCCCCACACCTATGCCAGCATTGTGCTACTATAGAGGAGTCCAGCAGCCATACCCACCACACCAGTCCTGGGCACAGTACAGGCATGGATATGGTACGCAATACTGTTGGGGGTCACTCCCCAGGGTGGTAAACACTGTCAGAGACCAGACCTGCAGCGCACACCGCAGACATCACAATTATTGTTATGGTGGAGATCAATGAGCAAAATGTGCTTAACGTAGGAATTGATATCTGCCAGTTATCATGGGCAACGTTTGAAAGCTATGTACCATATACCCAGGTGTAGGGTGGCAGTGCTAAGATATGCAACTGCTATTATTGGGGGATACAGGCAGGGCCCAATGTCCTGCCTCTCCAGGAGGCATTGGCCAATGGGGCCTGGGGGGGGGGGGGTCTGGCCCTGTTGGCAGCTGCTTTACGGCAGAGTGTCCCAACTCCAGTCCTGGTGTTCCAACCACTGTTCGGGTTTTCATGCTGTCCCTCATAGATATGCATGAGCTATATCAGCATACCATGGGGGTGGTGCATAGATATGCAGCACAGGCATCCTTATTAGAGGCAGCATGGATCCTGAATGGTGTGGGGCCCTCCAGGACTGCATTTGGGGGACTCTGCTCTAGGTAATGCGGCTGTTCATGGTGTCTGTGTTTGGTGTGGTAAAATATAGACATATGAACCATACGTATGTTCTCAGCAATAAAGGTTTGTCCGTACTATCACGGTTTAGTTGTAGGAAAAATATGTGGACTGGATTGGCAGTAGCCCCAGCTGGGCTTTGAACCTGTGACCATCTGTTCCTGCACACACTGTCTGTGTGCACTGCACCACCGTGTTACCACAGATATGCTGTGTTCCCTGGGGAGTCCATGACTGTACATCTGACAGAGCCTGTCTGTTGCGGTGGACGGTGCCAGCCTGCACAGGCCTAGGCCACTGTCTGCTGTGGTTTGCAGCCACTGCCCCCTCCACCACCTGTACCCTTCCGCCAACATGCAGACATGTCCCTATCTGGGAAAAAGCATATGACCTGATTGAGTTGTGGCACTCCAGGACTGAATTTGGGGGACTTGGCTGTAGGTAATGCCCATTGTTATGGTTTGTGTGCGGTGTAGGGTAAAATATAGGTGTTGGAACCATGCTTATGTTCTCTGCCATAAAGGAGTGTCTGTACTATCACTGTTTAGTGGTGGGTAAAACTATGGGGACTGGCTTTGCAGGAGCCCCAGCTGGGATTTGAATCTGTGACCCTCTGGCCCTACAGGCACTGGCTGTGTCTGCTGTACCACACTGTGGCCACAGAGACAGTGGAGTCTCTGGAGATAGGTAACCTGGCCGCACGAGTCAGACACCCTGCTCTGCACAATTTTACTGTGGGCTCGTTTACCTTGTATGGGGACAAAGGTGCAATTAAACCTCACAAATGACCTCCGAAAAAGGGGAAAAAAACACAACCAAGCTGGGCAACAGTGATATCAATGGGCAACATGACAAACACTCCCAGGAAAGCTCCATTAAAATGCAGTGCTTTTTGAACGTGTCTACGGAGCGTAGACCCTTCCAAAAATCATTCCTTTTTGTTGGAGCTTTCCTGGGAGTGTTTTTTATGGTTGCCCATTAATATCACTGTTGCCCAGCTGGATTATAATTTATTTGGAATTTGTTGTGGTCATTTTCAATTTATATTTGCTATTTTGTTCTGTGCACATGTATCACACTGCTCACGTTTTTCAGGTTTCCCCGGTTTTGCTGTACATTGCTAACGGAAATGGTTTCTCTTCCCTTTAAATCGGCTCTAACGCGAGGGTTTCACTCACGGTATTTTTCTTGCCGAAATTCAGCCCCACTCCTGTGCGGGGAGCCTCTCCCCTCCCACTCTCCACCCATTGACCCCGTCCCTCCGCCCCTCGGGGGCCTTCCTCCGCCCTCCGTAAGCCTTTCCCCGCCTCTATCGCACATCAGCGCCCCGCACACGTGCGCCGGCCCGTTAATGTGACGCGCACGCGTGCGCGGCACTTAAGAGCACTTAAGTGTATCATTAGCATACGCTATTGTGCGCCGCGCACATGTGCGCGGTTTAGTAAACATACCCCTAAAGCATCTACTTTTGGAAGAAGAAAGAGTTCCTTCTCTGCTGCAGGTATGGGATAAAGAAGAGCCATAGTATGACCCCCGCGTAGACCAGTCTCTGGTGATTCCCATTCAGACTCAATCATTTGCATAATTGCCCTATGGATAGGGAAAACTGCCTCTTTTTCATTTGCTCCTGAAGTCCCCTCAAGGGGATAGAGTAGTTACTCACCTGTAACAGGTGTTTTCCAGGAGCAGCAGGAATCAGTCCTCACTTATGGGTGACGTCGGTGCCGATGGAGCCCTCGGAGCAATTTTCCCCAGCTATCGAAGAAAGCCTTTGGGAATTGCAGCGCGCATGCGCGGTCCCCTTCCCGCCCAAGGGTGCCATCTTGCTCAGTCTGATGACATAGCGAAAAGACAGCAAAAAAGTAAGCAAAAACATATAATAAGAATGACTGCAACTCCAAGGGGAGGAGGGAGGGTAGTGAGGACTGATTCCTGCTGCTCCTGGAGAACACCTGTTACAGGTGAGTAACTACTCTTTCTCCAGGACCAAGCAGGAAGTCAGTCCTCACTTATGGGACTCCCGAGCTTAAGGCTACCGGAGACCTCAAGCCGAAAAATGAGCTCCCTCTAGCTCAACAGTACAGAAGGAAGGAATCTTCCCTGAATACGAATCCGGCCGGTAGCCCAACACCAGGGCCGGAGGGTAGGAGTTGCCTAGACCTCAAAGAGATTGTGGAGGACTGCCTGTCCGAAAGCACTGTCCCTGCGGGACTCCCTCTCCAGGCAGTAATGAGCCGCAAACGTCTGGCTTGACGACGAAGTAGCGGCCCGGCAGATGTCTGCCAACGGAACAGAGCGGAGATGAGCCACTGACGCAGCCTTCGCCCTGACACGGTGAGCCGTGACCCGACTCTCTAAGGAGAGGCCGGCTGCCCCATAAGCCCAGGCGATACAGTCAACTACCCAGATCGACAAAGTACGCTTAGAGACAGGTACCCCCAACCAATTGGGGTCAAAAGATACGAAAAGCTGGACAGCCTTTCTATGCTCTCGCATACGGTCAAGGTAGAAGGATAAGGCTCTTCTACAGTCCAGGGTATGCAGAACAGTTTCAGCTCGGCTGGTATGCGGCCTGGGAAAGAAGGTCGGAAGAACCACCTCTTGATTGATGTGAAAAGGGGAGACCACCTTTGGAAGAAACTTAGGGTGAGTCCGTAATACCACCCTATTCTTGTAGAACCTAGTGTATGGGGGCTCCGACACTAGGACCTGTAGTTCACTAACGCGCCTAGCGGAGGTAAGGGCTACCAAGAAGAGAGTTTTCCAGGAGAGGAAACGAAGAGGGCAGGTAGCCATGGGTTCAAAAGGCGGACAGCTAAGCCTTTGCAAGACCACATTGAGATCCCAGTCAGGAGCTGGAGGGCGCAACGGAGGCTTAAGCAGAAGAAGGCCCCTGAGAAAACGCGCCACCAAGGGGTGCGAGGAAAGAGGCTGGCCCTCCACCGGCGAATGATGTGCAGAGAGAGCACTGAGGTGGACCCTGACAGAGTTGGATTTGAGGCCTAGATCGGAGAGGTGAAGCAAATATTGCAGTACCACCGACACAAAGCAGGCGAAGGGGTCCTCAGAGCGCTGAAAACACCAGACCGAGAAGCGACGCCATTTAAGGGCGTAAGATTTCCGGGTGGAAGGTCGCCGAGACGCCAGCTTCCACCTCCGGAGAAAGTAAGAGCGGAGCTAGGACTACCCTTTCAGCAGCCAGGCCATCAGATGAAGGGCCCGGAGGTTGGGGTGCAGGAGAGTACCCTGATCCTGGGTCAGGAGATCGGGCTGAAACCCCAGAGGAAGAGGGGTGTCCACCGCTAGCTGTAGGAGTAGAGGGAACCAGGGTTGTCTCGGCCACCTGGGCGCTACCAGGATCACGGAGGCCCTGTCCTGGACAACTTTGAACAGCGTCCGGGACACAAGTGGCGTGGGAGGAAAGGCATACAGTAGGCCCGTGGACCACGAGATGAGGAAAGCATCTGGCGCTATTCTGAGAGGATGCGGGTGCCGGGAGCAGAACCTGGGAAGTTGCCGGTTTAGAGGACTGGCAAAGAGATCCACGGTGGGGAGGCCCCACCGGCGGAAGATCCGCTGGACAACTACGGGGTTCAACCTCCATTTGTGTGGCTGCAGAATCCGGCTCAGTTCGGCGGCCAGGCAATTTTCCTGCCCGGGCAGGTAAACAGCCTTGAGGAGGATGTCGTGGTCGACTGCCCAAGAGCACAGTCTCCGAGCCTCCTGACATAGAAGGAGGGAGCCCGTGCCCCCCTGTTTGTCCACGTAGAACATGGCAACCTGATTGTCCATCTGTACCAGTACAGACCGACGAGAAGTGAGGTGAGAGAAGGTCCGCAGAGCTAGGCGGATCGCCCGCAGCTCCAGGAAGTTTATCTGCTGAGCAGCCTCCCAAGGTGTCCAAAGGCCTTGAGTGCATGTTCCCTGGCAATGCGCTCCCCATCCCAGGAGAGAGGCATCTGTCGTTAGCACTTGGGAAGGTGGAGGAGACTGAAAGGTCATGCCGAGTACCAGATTGGGCAGGTGAAGCCACCATTGCAGAGAGGAGACCAGGCGGTCGGAGATCTGTATTATGTCCGTCAGTCTCCCTGTGGCCTGATGCCATTGAGTGCGAAGGCTCCACTGAGCAGGTCTCATATGCAGACGGGCATTCGGAGTGACATGGACCGTGGAGGCCATATGACCGAGCAGTTGCAGGAATTGTCTGGCAGAGACCGGTGACGCGCTGTGGAACCTGCCAGCCAGAGCTATGAGCCTGTTGGCCCGTTCCAGAGGCAAGAAGGCACGAGCCTGCAGAGTGTCCAGCCGTGCTCCTATGAATTCAAGATCCTGAGAGAGGAGCAAAGTGGACTTTTCGAAGTTTATGACGAAGCCCAAGAGCTGAAGCAGAGCCACTGTGCGTTGAGTGGCCTGAGTGACCTCTAGGGAAGACTGTGCCCGGATGAGCCAGTCGTCCAGGTAGGGGAAGACGAAGAGGCCTTGAAGCCTCAGGAAGGCTGCCACCACTGCCAGGCATTTCGTGAACACCCTGGGAGCGGAGGAGAGGCCAAAGGGCAGTACGCGGTACTGATAGTGATTCCCTGCCACCACAAATCTTAGATATTGCCGGTGGTCCGGATGAATAAGGATGTGAGTATAAGCATCCTTTAGATCCAAGGAGCATAGCCAATCTCCCTGCTGGAGGTAGGGCAGTAGGATTCCAAGGGTAAGCATCTTGAACTTTTCCCGCTGCAGGAACTTGTTGAGGTTGCGTAAGTCCAGGATGGGTCTGAGGCCTCCTGTTCTTTTTGGTATCAGGAAGTACCTCGAATAAAACCCGTGACCCCACAGGTGTTGGGGCACTGGCTCCACAGCCTGTTCCTGAAGCATATTTTGCAGCTCCTGAAGGAGTAAGTCCCTGTGCAGAGGGGTCTTGGAGGCTCCCCTGGAAAGTAGGGCGGAGGCACCTGGTGAAAATGTAAGAGGTAACCCTTTTGAACCACCTGCAGCACCCAGGAATTGGATGTTATGGCTGACCACCTGTGGGCAAAGTGGGTCAGCCGGCCCCCCGTGCTGAGCGAAGGCCGCGGAGGGGGAGAGGCTATGCCGGCATAGTCAAAAACCCCCACCCTGCTGAGCAGGGGCCTGTGTAGTGGGCTTGGGGGCCTTCTGCCTATGGGACCCATTACCCTGTCCCTTAGCCTGCTGGCCCTGATGGGGAGCTGCTGATGCTTGATATTGTGGGTGGTGTTGTTTATAGGCAGAAACCTTCCTCGGGTAAAAGGGCTTTTTCCCCGAGCCCTTCCTCTTCTGTGAAGGGGCAGAGGTCTTTCTGGATAGGCGAGTTCTGGTGAGAGTCTCGGACTTGAGTTCTGCCGCCTTTTCAGCCATGGGCTTACCAAAGAGGTTTTCACCTCTGCAGGGGACATCGACCAACTTGTCCTGCACCCATGGCTCGAGGTCGGATGACTGAAGCCAAGCCTGACGGCGAGCACCAATGCCGGTTCCGGCTACTCGAGCCGATGCTGCAAAGCCATCGTAGGCTGCTCGAGAAATAAACTTCGAGCACTCTCGAATACCAGTGGACAAGGCCTGGAACCTCTGCAAAGGTTCCTCGGAGAGACCAGCAGAGAACCCGGCAATTTCTTTTGCCAGGTCTCGAAGATACATGCCCATATATAGCTGGTATGTCTGGACTCGGCAGGCAAGCATAGAGCCCTGGAAGCACTTCCTACCGAGGGCATCCAGGTTCCGGGCCTCCTTACCCGGAGGCACCGAGGAGTGCATCTTTTGACTCTTAAGTCGATGCATGGCCGATTCCACCACCATGGAATGGTGCGGTAGTTGTGCCTTTTGGAACCCGGGGCTCTTACGGACTCGATACATGGAATCGACCCGCTTGCTTAACACCGGCGTTGAGGCCGGGCTCTCCCACATGCGGAAGAGCAGCCGCTCCAGCATCAGAGGAACCGGTACAGTAAAGGCCTCCTTCGGGGGAGAGTCATACTGGAGGGCCTCGAGCTCTTCGGCTCGAGGCTCCTCCTCCGGATCCACGGGGAAGGCCAAAGCCTTGGCCATGTCCCTCACGAAATCGGAGAACCGGGTATCCTCCGGGGGGGGGGGATCGTCTCCGAGGCTCCGACTCGGGCGAGTCGGAGAGGACGCACCGAGTCTCAAAAGAACCGGGTGACTCGTCCTCCTCCGTATCCCAGCCCGACTCCTCCGTGGAGGAATCGAGTAGCTCCGTGCGGGCGAGTGCCGAGGACCTCCGCCCCGATGCCGAGGCCGGCGTCGATGACCTCGGTCCTGAACGGGAGGCCGAGGGAGACCATGGCTGAGGATCGACTCAAGCTCATAGGGACTCGAGGATCAGCTCGGCCTCCGGGGTCGACTTGGACGTCGACGTCCCGGTGGTCGGGGCAGATGCACTGGCGAGGCCGGCCATCAATGCCCGCTGCTGGTCCATGAAGGCAGCGATACTGCACTCCAAGGCCGTCAATCTGAGACCAAACTCAGAAGACCCAGCAGCCCCCGACTCGGGCCCCGACGGCGTCGGGCCCGACGTCGGCTCCCTCGGAGGCAAGTCCACGAGGACTACAGTACTCACGGGTCCAGGAGACTCCACTTCGAGACGAGGATGCTTCGAAGGCCTCTCCGCCTCCGAGGACCTGGGGCGGCTGACGGGGCTATGCAACCTGGCCCTCAAGGGACCAGGAGCGTCCTCCGACGCCGCCCTCGCGGGTTTCTTCTTCCGACGATGTTCCCGGGCGGGAGACCCCCGCTCAGAGGAACTCCGACGATGCTCGGGGCCGGAGTCACGAGACGTCGAAGCCTCTGACGAGGTCCGGGCCCGACCGGACGCGGAGTCAGAGAAGATTCGTTCCTTTTGTGACTGCCGACTCCTCAATGCCTTCGAGGACATTTTGTTGCACGGACCACAACTCATCGAGTCATGATTGGGTTCGAGGCAACGGAGGCAGCAGTCATGTGTGTCGGTAAGAGACATGAGTCTGATACAGCGATCACACTTTTTAAACCCGCTGGCAGCCATCGGGGGAAAAAGGGCCCCTGCGAGGTCGAAAGACCGTGCTGCCAGGGAAAAAGAAAAAAAGTGGCGGGTATGCCCGTTACAAAGGACAAAAACCGAAAAAATGTGAACGGACTCGATATTGGAGTATCGAGGCCGGGCGGGAAAAGGACACGGCGTCGAACCGAGAAAAACAAACAAAAAAACCCAACTTTTTCAGCGGCGATCACAAACTACGTCTGTAGGGCTCCGCGGAAAAAAGAAGACTGAGCAAGATGGCACCCTTGGGCGGGAAGGGGACCGCGCATGCACGCTGCAATTCCCAAAGGCTTTCCTCGAAAGCTGGGGAAAATTGCTCCGCGAGGGCTCCGTCGGCGCCGACGTCACCCATAAGTGAGGACTGACTTCCTGCTTGGTCCTGGAGAACTTCTGAATCTCCTGAACTATTTGAGCCTTCCTCTAAAGACAATATTGGCAGAAGTAAATGATCAATGGGACATAGAGAGTCTTGGTGAATACTGGATGGTAATGAAGCCCCTTGCCGCCTTAAATCTCTCTTCCTTAAGTATGCTTTGTGCATTAACACAAAGTCAGGAGAAAGGGGGCTTTCCTCTGCTTGTGCTGCACTGTGAGGTTGTTTTTCAGTTAAAACTATCTGAGATACCTGACTTTCTTTAGCATTCTTTAACAAATTATCAAGCACCTCTGTCTCAGTATTAAGCTGCTTTTCTGTCGTCTTGAGAAGACTGTACCCTGCTTCCAGATCACCCTGCTTACATGGCCGGCACAGTCCTAATGTAGAGCACAGTTACTTACCTGTAACAGGTGATCTCTGGGAACAGCAAGAATAAGTCTACACATATGGGTACGTCGGTACCGACGGAGCCTGTGTGGGAACGCTCTCCAGCGTCCAATCAGAAAGCCTTTGGGAGCATCCCACAGCGCCTGCGTGCTGCCTTCCCACCTTTCCAACTGTCTCTCCTCAGTTGAGTTTTATAGCTGAGACAAAGAGGGAGAGAGAGGGAAAGGAAGAGAGATAGAGAGAGAGAGACAACTCCTAGGGGAGGTGGGTGGGTTGTGAAGACTTATTCCTGCTGTTCCCAGAGATCACCTGTTACAGGTAAGTAACTGTGCTATCTCCAGGAACAAGCAGGAATGAGTCTTCACATATGGGGACTCCCTAGCTTTTGATGCCAGGGAGAGAGCCCAGAAGTTGTGTATCCCTGGGACAGGGCTGCACTTCCCCACCTGGATCTCTGGCATCCCATGAAGGATGGTGGGTAGGAGTTGATTAAGTATGGAACAGGTGTTTGAGAACAGCCTGACCAAACAAGGCATCCCGGCGGGAGTCCTTGTCTAAGCAGTAATGGGCTGTGAAGGTATGAACCGAGGCCCAAGTGGCTGCTCGACAGATGTCATCGATAGACACAGAGTTTAGATGAGCCATTGAGGCTGCCATGGCTCTCACATTGTGAGCTGTGACATGGCCCTCCAGAGAAATGTTCTTGCTCTGATAGGCGAAAGAAATACATTGGGCAATCCAGTTGGAAAGAGTTCTCTTGGAGACTGGTTGTCCCAAATGAGACGGATCAAAAGCAACAAAGAGTTGGGAAGACTTTCTATGTTGCTGTGTCCTCTGTAAGTAAAAAGCTAGAGCTCTTTTACACTCCAGGGTATGAAGATTCCTCTCTGCACTTGATGCATGAGGCCCTGGAAAAATGACAGGTAGGTAGACCTCTTGGTTGAGGTGAAAAGGCGAGACCACCTTCGGCATAAAGTGTGGATTAGTCCTAAGGACCATCTTGTCATGATGGAACCTTGTATAAGGTGGATTAGCTACTAGTGCTTGCAATTCACTGATGCGGCGTGCTGATGTGATTGCAATGAGAAAGATAACCTTCCAAGAAAGGTATTTCAAGGAGGTGGTAGCTAAAGGTTCAAAAGGCGGCTTCATAAGCTGACCAAGAATGAAATTTAAGTCCCATGCCACTGGAGGTGGTCTAATGGGAGGTATTGTTAAAAGGAGGCCTCTCATGAACCTTGCTACAAGGGGATGAGAGGAAACAGGTTGTCCATTTAGAGGCCTGAGGGAAGCTGCAATAGCACTCAGATGGACTCTTACTGAATTTGTCTTAAGGCCTGCATTATAGAGATGCAGGAGATACTCCAGCAACGATTCCAGAGGTATTGACCGGGGGTTAAGACCCTTTCCAGAACACCAGATGGTAAACCTTTTCCACTTGAAGGCGTAAGAACGTCTGGTGGAAGGTTTTCTGGAAGCATAAAGAACATCTTTCACCTGTTGAGAAAGAGGAAGATCCTGGAGATCTAGGCCTTCAGCAACCAAGCCCTGAGATGCAGAGACTGGGGATTGGGATGCCACAACTTTCCGTCCTCCTGAGAGAGGAGGTCTGGAGCAGACCCTAACTCTAGGGAGGGAGCTTGAGAGAGATGTAGAAGCAAAGGGTACCACACTTGCCGTGGCCAATGTGGAGCTATGAGAATCATGTGGCCTCTGTCTCTCTGAAGCTTGAACAGGGTTTTGGGAATCAGGGGAATGGGTGGAAAGGCATACAGGAAGTCTTGACCCCAGTGAAGGAGGAAAGCATCCCTTGCCTGAGCCCCCTGAGCCGGAGTTCTGGAACAGAACCGGGGAAGTTTGGCATTCCACGGACTTGCAAAGAGGTCTATGTCTGGGGTTCCCCAAATTTGAAAAATCTTGGATACCTGGTCCATATGTAGGGACCACTCGTGTGGAAGCAGAACTCGACTGAGTCTGTCCGCCCAAGAGTTTTGAACACCTGGAAGATAGACTGCCAGAAGATGAATGTGATGCTCTGACGAGGGCCCACAGTCGCAGAGCTTCGTTGCAAAGCGACAGAGAGCCAGTGCCTCCCTGCTTGTTTATGTAGAACATGGCTATCTGATTGTCCGTGTGGACAAGGACTGTCTTGTGGCTGAGCAGGGTGTGGAAAACTCGCAGAGCAAGGAAGATTGCTCTGAGTTCCAAGAGACTGATATGTAGAGAAGTCTCCTGTGGGGACCAGATGCCCTGGGTGGAGAGGTCCTGAAGATGATCTCCCAAGCCCATTGGAGAAGCATCTGTTGTAAGAGTTGCCTGGAGTAGAGGCTGTTGAAAGGGAGACCCCAACAACAGATTTTGAGGGGACTTCCACCACTGGAGGGACAAAAAGAGGCGACGTGTTTGCTATTTTGTCTGCCAGGCAGCCTAATGCCTGGGTCCATTGGGTGGATAAAGTCCACTGAGCTGCTCTCATGTGCAGGCAAGCATATGGTACCACATGAACGGTGGATGCCATGTGGCCTAGCAACTGTAACATTTCTCGAGCAGTTAGTAGGGGTTTTGACTCTGCTTGAGAAGCTAACTGTATCAAGCGAAGGCAGCGGGCCTGAGGAAGATAGGCCCTTGCCTTTGTGGTATCCAGCAGCGCCCCTATAAACTCCAGGGACTGAGTAGGGATCAAATTGGATTTTGGGATGTTTATTACCAGCCCTAAATATTGAAGGATACGCATTGTGCAGGTTAGAGCAGTCTTGGCCTCTGATTGAGTGGGAGCTCGAATGAGCCAGTCGTCCAGATAAGGAAAGACAAATATTCCCAGGGTGCGCAGAAAAGCAGCAACCACTGCCATGCATTTCGTGAACACCCTTGGTGCAGAGGCCAGGCCAAAGGGGAGCACTCTGTATTGATAGTGCTTCTCCTGGAAAAGGAACCAAAGGAACCTTCTGTGAGTTGGATGGATGAGAACATGAGTGTACGCATCCTTGAGATCTAGAGAACAAAGCCAATCCTGACTGTGAAGGTATGGCAGCAGAGTTCCTAGAGAAACCATCTTGAATTTCTCTTTGACTAGGAATCTGTTCAATTCTCTGAGATGTAAAATGGGTCTGAAGCCCCCTGTTTTCTTTGGGATAAGAAAATAGGGGGAGTAGAACCCCATGCCTTGTTGTTGAGAAGGCACTTCCTCTATTGCCCCGTGGGCTAGAAGAGTGGCAACCTCCTGCTCTAACAGGCTGAGGAGGGAGGTTGGAGAATTGAACTGGTGCACTCTTGTGAGAGGGGGCAAGCTGGAAAAATGAAGTTTGTACCCCTCTCTTATGATGGAGAGTGTCCAATGCTCTGCTGTGATTTGCCCCCATCTGGGAGCAAAGTGACATAACCTTCCTGGGATGGTGGAGGGCTCTGGTCCTTCTAGAGCCAGGAAGGCTACGTTCTCTAGCAGAGAGTCAAAGGCTCTGAGGGGGCTGAGATTGCTGGGCTGGAGCAGGCCTCGCAGCCTTTGCCTTGGTCTTTTTGGAGGATTGCTGACGTTTGGAAGGAAACTGAGCTGCAGAAGATGCTCTCTGACTATAAGCAGGATAGGATCTTCCCTTTTTAGAAAAAGGTGTTTTCTTAAACAACCTTTTCTTAGCAGGAGCAGCAGTAGATTTGGATAGTCTATCCAAAGCAGAATTTTCAGCATCCATTTGATTGGCTTTTGCTTGCCAATCTTTACCAAACAGATTCTCCCCTGTACAAGGGATATTTCCCAATTCATCTTGCACCCCGGTCTCCAAATCAGATGCTTGAAGCCAAGGAATCCTACGTGCACCTATAGCTATAGCTGAGGCTCTGCTTACGCATTCAAAGGAGTCGAAAGCTGCATGGTTGGAGAATTTGGAGATATCCTGGGCATGTTTGAGCCCAGAGAGAAATTCTGGCCTTTTACTGTCCGACATAAAAGGACTTAAAGTCAGCAAATGGTCAGTGACTTCTTTTAAGAACATTCCCATGTAGAGACTATAGGAATTAATTCTCGCAGCAAGCATGGAAGTTTGGAAGACTCTTCTACCAAAAGCATCCAGGGTTCTACATTCACATCCTGGAGGATTAGAGGCATGTCTCTTGGCACTTCTAATCTTTCTCATTGCAGACTCAACCACAATAGAGTGGTGAGGAAGCTGAGTTTTATGGAAACCAGGACGAGGGACACGATACATGGTGTCTAACCTGCGAGAATGAGGAGAGGTGGATAGAGGTGCTTCCCACATCCTTAACATGAGATCATACAGAATCTCATGAATAGGCAAGGTAGCTGCCTCTTTAGGAGTTTTAGGATATTGTAGAATATCTAACTCCTTAGCTCTAGTCTCTGACTCTGGGGCTACTGTAATAGAGAGACCCTGAGCCACCTCTCTGATAAAGTCTTGAAAAGACAAGTCCTCTGGAGGAGACATCCTTCGTTTAGGAGAGGACTCCTCCTGTGGAAGAAGCATCGCTGCATCGACAGACTCCTCAGAGTCATTAGAGGAATCGAAGTATCGTCTGTCGGGATGCTCTTGCAAAGCCCGACACCCGTACCGACCGGGATCAGTATCGGGAATCATCGGTACCGGGGTATCGGTACCGGAGGGCTGCAGAGGGCAGAGTACCGGCATGGCTGACACCGATGCCGATGTCGATGCCACCGGTACCGGAATCGGTGCCGATGGCGATACCGGAGCCGGTACCTGCGGAGTAGTCTGTTGCGGTACCACGGGCGTCGATGCCACCAGGAAGGCCGCCAGACTGCGTTTGATGGACAGAATATTCTGATCCATCGACGCTACCAATGCCTGGAAGTCGGTACCGGTGGAAGCCACCGGTACCTCAGAGCATGGCACCAGGAGATCTGTTGAGGCCACGCCATCTAGATTGTCCTGGAACCCCGATGATGATGCTTTAGAAGCCAAAGCCTCCCGCCGGGGTAATTTTGCCGGTGCAGAATCCTCGAGGGCAAGGCCAGGGGCATCTCGATGCTTGGAAGGAGATTTGCCCTTCGAGGACCGGCTGGATTTATGTTTAGTTACCTGAGATCCATGTGAGGAAGAAGAATTGAGCTTCACTGGCTCCCCATCACAGCTCGCATTCAATACAAAGTCCTAATCACTACTTTCAAACTCATACATGATGTAGCGCCCTCATACCTCAACAGCCTAATATCAAAACTACCTAACAACAGAAGTAGAAGAACACTGAACCTCAACACCCTCTTTATCCCGAAGTGCTTCACTAAGGTTAATGCTTCCACCAGCAACCGAGCTTTCTCCCTTACAGCTCCGGCACTCTGGAACCGATTACCAAGTGATCTACGTGAAATCAGTGATCTGAAAGACTTTAGAAAACTACTTAAGACACACCTTTTCGAAGTACATTACAACTTAACCGCATGAAATATGCTAACCGCCTGAAACAAACTCAGCAATGTGAAATTGTATATAAGGATCCTTTGTAAGTCCTAACAGACAGCAATTGTAAATATGTATTAAGTATCCTGTATGTACCTGCAATAATCAATTAACTGTAAATCCTTTAACCCCATGATTGTTGTGCACTATCGCCCCCCCTAATTGCATTGTATATACCTTAATTCTGGCCGGTACAGCCAAATCTCCCATGCATAGAGGCCGCTGCTGATCACTGGAAGCAGCGGGTTACAAATGTACGCTAAATAAATAAATAAATAAATAAAGTCCTGGAAGACGTCGATGCCACCGAAGCTGCATCAGAGGGAAACAGGGTACTGAGCTTGGCAGCTCGGTTCTGTCGACCTCTCTTAGATATCATAGAACAGGACACACAATCTTTAATGGAATGGTCAGGGCCCAAACATTTGAGACACCAGTCATGGGTGTCGGTGACGGATATAGTACCGCCACATTTTGTGCACTTTTTAAATCCTGAGGCAGGTTTTTCCATATTTAAGGAAAAGGTTTTGGGCCTAAGGCCCAAAACTGAAGTACACCTGAAGAAAAATAAAAGGTCGGGTTTTTTTTGGTTTTTTTTATAGAAAAGAATAAGAACCGGCGGTACCGGTATAGCGTCGAGGAAGGCAGACCTGTGCAGAAAAGAAATAAAGAAAAAATAAGGAAATTCTTCTGCGGTGACAGGAACACGACCTGCTGGCTCCACGGAAAAAGAACAACTGAGGAGAGACAGTTGGAAAGGCAGCACGCAGGCGCTGTGGGATGCTCCCAAAGGCTTTCTGATTGGGCGCTGGGGAGCGTTCCCGCGCAGGCTCCGTCGGTACCAACGTACCCATATGTGAAGACTCATTCCTGCTTGCTCCTGGAGATACAAATGTCCCCTGTGAAGCCCACATGCTACACAAATTGTTTTAGAAGGCATCTTGCATTTTTTTTATTTTATTTATTTATTTTTTATTTTTATTTATGCTTTTCTTCTATACCGCTTTTTTCCAAGATCAAAGGCGGTTTACAATTAACATAATGAACATGGTTTTACATGGAACATCGTATTTTCTTCAAACTATGTACAATTAACTTTTCATGAACAATAACATGGAACATGTAATTATACAACTGCTTTAACAATTTTTACATCAGTCAAATATTTACATTAGTCAATTATTAATTGTGGTTTTAAGGGTTGTTTTTTTCCTAAGTGTGTTGAGGTTTGAGGCTTTTTGATCTGTGGTTAGGGAGGATTTTTATGGAGGTGTGGTGAGGGGGATGAGGGGGGTTCATTAGGATTTATAAAGTGTTCTTTAAACAGATATGTTTTTAGTTCTTTCCGGAATGTCTTGAGATCCTTTATTTTGCGGAGGCTTAGTGGGAGTTTATTCCATAGGGTGGGGGCTGCATATGAGAATGCTCTTGAGCTTGTGGTTTTTTTGTTTTTCGAATTGATTTTTTTATGTCTAGTGAGTGGGTTGCGTTTTGTCTGCGGGTTCTATGTTCTTTTGGAGCATGTAGTAGAGTGGTTAGATGTGAGGGTGATATGCCGTTGATAAGTTTAAATGTGGTTAAGAGTATTTTGTATGATATTCTACTATTTATGGGAAGCCAGTGTAGTTCGGCGAGGATGGGAGTTATGTGGTCAGTGAGGCGGGCTTTTGCTGTTACTCGAGCACAGATGTTTTGAGCTCGTTGGAGTAAGTTGGTATTTGTGAGAGGGAGGCCGATAAGTAGACTATTACAATAGTCAAAGTGTGGAGTGATGAGTGAGCTGATAACAGATCTGAAGTCATGTGTGTCTAGTATAGGTCGTAGGTGTTGAATGGTCTTAAGTTTATAGAATATAGTTTTCACGGTTTGTTTTATGTGAGGGAGCATACTAAGTGTGTGGTCTATTATGATGCCTAGGTATTTTACTTCCTTTTACTTCATTTACAAACAATTACTTCCTTACCAGCAATCAGGGCCGGCCCGTCCATTGAGCAAGAATGGTTTTTGCACAGGGCCCCGTGTTTCAGGGGGCCACGCGCAAAAAACATTCTATATCAGGCCAAATTTTTAAAAAAGCAAACCGGCTGCCGCTGCCGCCGTGGCAGCGGCAGAATCAAGCGTCCCGCCGCGGGGCCACCCCCCCTACCTGGCAAAGCCTCCCAGAAACATTAGCTTCGGACAGAGTCCCAAAGCGCGGGCTTTCAGAGCCACACGAGAAAGGGAAACTCTCGTGGCTCTGAAAGCCCGCGCTTTGGGACTCTGTCCGAAGCTGATGTTTCTGGGAGGCTTTGCCGGGTAGGGAGGGGGCACCGCGGCGGGACGCTTGATTCTGCTGCTGCCATGGCGGCAGCGGCAGCCGGTTTGCTTTTTTTTTAAAATCTATTTGGCCTGATAGGGGGAGGGGGGTTAGGACTGGTAATGGGCTATGGGGGGGGGAGCTAAGACTGGAAGTGGGCTGATGGGGGGTTAAGACTAGTAATGGGTTATGGGGGGGCTAGGACTTGAAATGGGGGGCTAAGACTGGAAATGGGCTGATGGGGGGGGTCAGAACTGGAGGCTGATGGGGTGGCTCAGACTGGAAATGGGCTGATGGGGGGGTAGGACTGGAAATGGGCTGATGGGGGGGCTAAGACTGGAAATGGGCTGATGGGGGGTTAGAACTGGAGGCTGATAGGGGGGCTAAGACTGGAAATGGGCTGATAGGGGGTTAAGAGTGGTAATGGGCTATGGGGGGGGCTAAGACTAAAAATGGGCTGATGGGGTTAGGACTGGAAACGGGCTGATGGGGGGTTAGGACTGGAAATGGGCTGATGGGGGGGCTAAGACTGGAAATGGGCTGATGGGGGGTTAGAACTGGAGGCTGATAGGGGGGCTAAGACTGGAAATGGGCTGATAGGGGGTTAAGAGTGGTAATGGGCTATGGGGGGGCTAAGACTAAAATGGGCTGATGGGGTTAGGACTGGAAACGGGCTGATGGGGGGTTAGGACTGGAAATGGGCTGATGGGGGGGCTAAGACTGGAAATGGGCTGATGGGGGGTTAGAACTGGAGGCTGATAGGGGGGCTAAGACTGTAAATGGGCTGATAGGGGGTTAAGAGTGGTAATGGGCTATGGGGGGGGCTAAGACTAAAAATGGGCTGATGGGGTTAGGACTGGAAACGGGCTGATGGGGGGTTAGGACTAGTAATGTGCTATGGGGGGGTTAGGACTAGTAATGGGCTATGGGGGCTATGACTGGAAATGGGCTGATGGGGGGGTAGGACTGGAAATGGGCTATGGGGAGGCTAAGACTAAAAATGCGCTGATGGGGGGTTAGGACTGGATATGGGCTGATGGGGGGGTTAGGACTGGAAGTGGGCTGATGGGGGGTTAGGACTAGTAATGGGCTATGGGGGGGCTAGGACTGGAAATGGGCTGATGGGGGGCTTAGGACTGGTAATGGGCTGATGTGGGGCTTAGGACTGGTAAGGGCTATGGGGGGGATAAGACTGGTAATAGGCTGGGGGGTTGCTAGGACTGGAAATGGGCTGAGTGGAAGGAGGGCTTGAACTGCAAATAGCTGACGGGGAAGGGGCTTGGAATGGAAATGGGCTGTGAGGGGAGGGAGCTAGGACTGGAAAAGGGCTGAGTGGGGGTTTAGGACAGGAAATGGGCTGATGTAGGGGCTAGGATAGGACTGGTAATGGGCTTTGGGGGGTGCTAAGATTGGAAATAGGCTGTGGTGGGGGCTTGGATTGAAATGGACTCATGGAGGGGCTAGAACTGGAAGTAGGCTCATGGGGGGCTTGGATTGGAAATGGACTGAGTGGAGGGGAGCTAGGATTTGACATGGGCTGATGGTGGGGCTAGGAAAGGACTATAAATGGGCTGATGGGGGGGCTGGGATTGGAAATGAGCTGATGGAGGGACTCGGATAGGACTGGAGATGGATGGGGGAGCTAGGACTGGAAATGGGCTGATGTTGGGGCTAGGATAGCCCTGGAAATGGGCTTATGGGGGCTAGGACTGGAAATGGGCTTATGGGGGGGCTAGGACTGGAAATGGGCTGATGCGGGGACTAGAAGGGAGCGGATGCTGGGTAGGGCTGGAACTAGAAGGCAGCTGATGTTGGGGGAGGATTAGAATGGGATGGAGCTTGGAGAGGGGAAAATATTTTGTGTGGGAGGGAAGACAAATCTACAATTGGCCGGATATTGGGAGAGTAAGTGGGGATTGAGGATGGAGGGGTAAAATTTGAGTGGATGAAACAGGAATGAGGAAAGATCAAAAGGAGAAAGATTAGTATGTTAAAGCAGATGTAGAGAGAGAATGGAAAAAAACTAGAAGAGAGAAGAAAGGACAAATGGACAGCAGACGATGGAGAGTTAGAAGAAGACATGAAGAAACCAGAAGAAAGTGGCTGGAGCAATTGCAACTGAAAAAAAAATGCAAAAAAGGTAGAAAAATATCTCTTTATTTTGAATTTATTAATTGGAATATGTCAACTCTGGGAAATGTGCATCATTAACGTCTGCGCTTTGTTTAATACAAGAGGAAATTAATTTATAGTTTTATTTCTACAGTGTTGTTGTACATTCCAAGTTTGGCTTTTGGGGTTCACAGTTTAATTATTGTCTTCCTATTTCTAAATTGTGATTCCTTGTTTGGTGATGGTCTATGTTCTGTATGTGTAACTGAGCTGAGGTATTCTGTTTATGTAATTCCTATTTGACATTGCCACTTGTTCTCTTTCCCCAGTAGGTCATGCATTGTTATTCTCTGAAATGTATTGGTTTAATATTTGCAGTGTTGCCTTTTGATAGTTATGGTATGATGCTTTGTGAGTCCTGGTAGAGCTGTTAGGATACGGCGGGTTTGCTATGGGTTCTAAATGGGCAGTGTTTGTAGTAGTTCCTAATGTGCCTGGCGGTTGGCACTGGATTATAGTAAGGTAGAAATCTTTTAGTCTTTCTTTATCCATACACTCATTAAGAGGCATGTTTACTAAAAGTTAGTGTATGGTAACATTATGCAAATATTTATGCAAATGAGGTCCCTTATGCAAATGAGGCCCCGCACCGAGTCTCCGCACATGGCCCCGCGCCCCCCTTGGGCCGCCCCTGCCAGCAATGAAACCACTGCTGCTTCAATCAATCAAAACACACCTGATATACAAACGGAGCTTCTTTGAGTCAAAAATGAAAGTGAAAGTAAAAACAGTTCCCTGCTTCAAAGAAGAGCTGCCCCCGCAACTGTCTCCTCACGAACATTGAGGAAGACGGCAGAGCGACAGACAGGCCTGCAGCAATGGTCGATGACTGCGCACTGAGCAACTGTCTTCAAAAACAGCTGGTCTCCCTGCCAGAATGCACAGAATCGCCAAAAGGTAGAAAGTCTCTAACTCATCGGCAGAATCCTCCCCCGACTGAACAAGATTGGGGTGAGTGCAGTTTGAAATGCCTGTCTTTGAAAAACAGCTCTGGGGCAAATCCTTCAAGATTTGTTGACAGCAGGATACAGCTATAAGGAAATCTTGTTTAAATAAATCTCTCTACTTGAAGTAATTTTTTTTTTTTTATTTTAAATGCTGGAATTCTCAAGAGAGCTGTCCTGACTAGGGAAAGCTCATCCACTTCCTGCTTGGAGACTGAAGATACTGGCTTGGTAATAGCATCACTTTATCTTTATTGGATGACATCACCAAAGCTTGGAATTCTCAGTCTCCAATCTGCTGGAAGGGGATGTAAACCCATTAGTCTGGACTGTACTGGAGGGATGCTATGGAATGTTTTATTTTCCCATCTGATATCTGGCTTTATATCTATGCTACCCAATGGGCGAGAGCTATGAAGGGATTTTCACTGTGAGAGATCCCACCAGTTGTATCATTTCCTTTTCCATTGGCCATATGTCCAGCCTGTTGCTCTATGAAACAATAAGAAGTGCTCGCTCTGTGCAGCCCACAGGGGCTCTTTTGAAGCAACACAGGCCTGGAGAGAATATGGAGCAGACCATGCTTGAGCCTCTCTCTCCTTCCTGGAGGATTCACAGGGAGATCCCTAGTCTGATGCATGCTCTAAGGACCAGGGCAGGATTTACCTTGAGTGAGGCCCTACGCCAACAAAAATTGTGGGCCCCCAGCAGGGGCGGCCCAAGGGGGGTGCGGGGCCTCATTTGCATAAGGGGCCTCATTTGCATAAATATTTGCATAATGTTACCATATACTAACTTTGAGTAAACGTGCCTCTTAATGAGTGTATGGATAAAGAAAGACTAAAAAATTTCTACATTACTATAATCCAGTGCCAACTGCCAGACACATTAGGAACTACTACAAACACTGCCCATTTAGAACCCATAGCAAACCTGCCGTATCCTAACAGCACTACCAGGACTCACAAAGCACCATACTCTACCAATCAAAAGGCAACACTGCAAATATTAAACCAATACATTTCAGAGAACAACAATACATGACCTATTGGGGAAAGAGAACAAGTGGCAATGTCAAATAGGAATTATATAAACAGAACACCTCAGCTCAGTTACACATGCAGAACATAGACCATCACCAAACAAGTAATCACAATTTAGAAACAGGAAGACAATAATTAAACTGGGAATCCCAAAAGCCAAACTTGGAATGTACAACACTGTAGAAATAAAACTATACATTAATTTGCTCTTGTACTAAACAAAGCGCAGACGTTAATGATGCACATTACCAGAGCTGACATATTCCAATTAATAAATTCAAAATAAAGAGATATTTTTCTACCTTTTGTGCATTTTTTTCAGCTGCAATTGCTCCAGCCACTTTCTTCTGGTTTCTTCGTGTCTTCTGCTAACTCTCCATCGTCTGCTGCCCATTTGTCCTTTCTTCTCTCCTAGTTTTTTTCCATTCTCTCTCTACATCTGCTTTAACATACTAATCTTTCTCCTTTTGCTCTTTCCTCATTCCTATTTCATCCACTCAAATTTTACCTCTCCATCCTCAATCCCCACTTACTCTCCCAATACCCGGCCAATTGTAGATTTTTTATCCCTCCCACACAAAATATTTTTCCCTTCTCCATTTTACTCTTCCAGCCCCATCCCATTCTAATCCTCCCCCAACCTCAGCTCCCTTCTAGCTCCAGCCTCACCCAGCATCCATTCCCTTCTAGTCCCTGCATCAGCCCATTTCCAGTCCTAGCCACCCATCAGCCCATTTCCAGTCCTAGCAACCCCCCAACCCAATACCAGTCCTAGCCCCCCATCAACCCACTTACAGTCCTAACCCCCATCACCCCATTTTCAGTTTAAGCCCCCCCTATAACCCATTTCCAGTCAGCCCCCCATAGCCCATTGCCAGTCCTAACCCCCCCCCCATCAGCCCACAGCCCATTACCAGTCCTAACCCCATCAGCCCACCTCCAGTCTTAACCCCCCCAACCCATTTCCAGTCCTAGCCCCCCCATAGCCCATTACCAGACAGCCCCATCAGCCCACAGCCCCCATCAGCCCACAGCCCATTACCAGTCTTTACCCCCCCAAAGCCCTTTTGCAGTTCTAAACCCCAACAGCCCATTACCAGTCCTAACCCCATCAGCCCACCTCCAGACTTAACCCCCCCAGCCCCTATCCAGTCCTAGCCCCCCATAGCCCATTACCAGACAGCCCCATCAGCCCACAGCCCATTATCAGTCTAAACCCCCCAAAAACCATTACCAGTTCTAAAACCCCCCAACAGCCCATTACCAGTCCTAACCCCATCAGCCCACCTCCAGTCTTAACCCCCCCAGCCCCTTTCCTGTCCTTGCCCCCCATAGCCCATTACCAGACAGCCCCCATCAGCCCACAGCCCATTACCAGTCTTAACCCCCCCAAAGCCCATTTCCAGTTCTATCCCCCCCATAGCCCATTACCAGACAGCCCCCATCAGCCCACAGCCCATTACCAGTCTTAACCCCCCCAAAGCCCATTACCAGTTCTAAACCCCCCAACAGCCCATTACCAGTCCTAACCCCATCAGCCCACCTCCAGTCTTAACCCCCAGCCCCTTTCCAGTCCTAGCCCCCCCATAGCCCATTACCAGACAGCCCCCATCAGCCCACAGCCCATTACCAGTCTTAACCCCCCCCAAAGCCCATTACCAGTTCTAAACCCCCCCCAACAGCCCATTACCAGTCCTAACCCCATCAGCCCACCTCCAGTCTTAACCCCCCCAGCCCATTTCCAGTCCTAGCCCCCCCATAGCCCATTACCAGACAGCCCCCATCAGCCCACAGCCCATTACCAGTCTTAACCCCCCCAAAGCCCATTACCAGTTCTAACCCCCCCCAATAGCCCACAGCCCATTACCAGTCCTAACCTCATCAGCCCACCTCCAGCCTTAATCCCCCAACCCATTTCCAGTCCCAGCCCCAGCCCCCCCAATAGCCCATTACCAGTCCTACTCCCCCCCCCCCGTCGGCCTAAAGTAAAATTTAATTTAAAAAAAAAAACCTGCTGGCTGCCGCCGCGGGGCCCCCTCTGCTGCCGCGGCAGCATGGACTGACCCGCGGGGGCCCCCTCTGCAATGTTGGTCGGTCGGTCGGTCCCTCCGTGCAGGCTGTGAGAGGCGCGAAGGCAGACTGTCTCCCTCGCGTCTGATGGCTCCGTGCAGGCTGTGAGAGGCGCGAAGGCAGACTGTCTCCCTCGCGTCTCTGTTAAGCCCGCAGGGGCTGATGGGGAATTTCCCATTAGCCCCTGCGGGCTTAACAGAGACGCGAGGGAGACAGTCTGCCTTCACGTGTCTCACAGCCTGCACGGAGGGAGGGAGGGAGGCATCGACATTGCAGAGGGGGCCCCCGCGGGTCAGTCCATGCTGCCGCTGCAGCAAAGGGGGCCCCGCGGCGGCAGCCAGCAGGTTTTTTTTTAAATTTTATTTAAAAAAAAAAGCCTAACTTGTTCATTTTTGTGGGCCCTTGCCAGCTGTGGGCCCTACGCCATGGCGTACATGGCGTATAGGTAAATCCGGCCCTGCTAAGGACCCTGGACCTCCAGACGCATAACAGTGGTGGAGCACTAAGTGATTCTACTATGTATCCCGCATTACCAGATAGCCCACTAGTACTTGCTTTACTACAGTGTGGGACCTTCAACCACCTTCGGATAGACCCTTCTATCTGTGCAGATGCTGCATCAACACAGAACTCTTCCGATCAACCTTGAAGTGGCCATGTCCCCTTCACCAATGCTTCCTTGTACATTAGTGTTGCCTGTGCTATTAGATGAGCCAAGAGAGATCACGTGACGCATGAGGGAGTAAGGAGGCTTCCTGCTCGCTCCGGGGCTGCCTCGAGGATTAATCTGCAATATTCTCGCAATTTCACAGTAAAAGAGGAGAAGAGTATAATATTGCGGGGGAAGGTGAGCGGACTCCGCTGGTGTGAGACTTTGCGGGAAAAATGCCTCCACCCGTGAGAAAAGTCCGGGAGAAAGCTAGTAAGCAGGGGGCCCCATCCTTAGCGACGGGCCCGCAGCCAGAATCCCCTGGGGGAGAGAGTGTGGAGTCGGCGACGGAAGAGATGGCGAGAGAGGTGGTGAAACTTCTTGATCCTAAGTTCGACCAAATCCTGCAAAAGTTGGAAACGGTAGGAGAGGCGATGACGGAGATGGGCCATCGCGTAGAGGAGCTGGAACACCGCGTGTCAGCAGCTGAGGACGAGGAGGGGCGGCTGGCACGAGAGAGCACGGAGCATAAGACCCAGATCGCAGCGCTGCTGGCTAAGGTTGACGACCTAGAAAATAGGTCAAGGAGAAATAATCTGTGACTGGTGGGGATCCCTGAAGCAACGACGGATCGCATGCTGGTGCCTCTTATTGAAAAATGGCTTCCAAAGGAGCTAGGCCTCAGTGAACTGGTGGGGGAGCTAAAAGTCGAGCGGGCCCATCGGTTCGGCGCAAGAGTGGAGATGCGTCAGAAACCCTGGGTAGTCATTGCAAAAATTTTGAACTTTCAGCATAAGATGCAAGTGCTCCAGGCGTTTCGGAAGAAAGGAGGGCTGGTGATAGAAAACAAGAACATACTGATTTTTCAGGACTATTCCGCGGCGGTAGCGGCACGAAGGAAGGAATTTTCCCCTATCTGTTCAGAACTGTTTCAGAAAAAAGTGTGTTTCACGTTGGCATACCCGGCCACACTGCGGATTACAGATCAAGGGAAGAACCACATGTTTACTGCAGTGAGCGAGGCTAAACGTTTTGTTATGGACTTGGCAAGGAGAGCGGCTGGAGAGTCGAGTCTGGCTCCGACATGAGATGCCTACGAGGAAGTGTGGAAAACAGATGGTGGGAGTACCAGCAAGCGAAATAAAGGACTTCATGCAGTACTTGTGGACTTTACTAGGGGTGGCTAATTGGTTTAATATCTGCATAAGAATGGTGTGAGATGGGGGAGGGAGAGGGCGAAGTTTACTGTTAATGTTAATGTGTGCAAGGTCTATAATAATATGTTAATGGGTCATATCACGTTGGGGGTGAGGATATACGGTTCGGGAGGGGGTGAGTTTACGGGGGCATATACAACTAGACCCGGGGCAGCCCTGCGGTGTATCACACGTGATCGGGCCTCAGCAATTAGCTGAGGATGATGAGGAGTTTTTTTACTGGGGGAGAGGAGGGGTGGGTGGTAGAGGTAGAGGGCGGGGGGAAGAGGGCGGGGGATGGGAAGCGGGGGGTTGGGGGAAGGGAGGGAGGAAGGGAACAAGTGCTGTTGAGAGAAGAAGTATAGGGCACTTTAGGATGCAGAAGGATAGTAGATATGGTAAAGAGATGGGAGGAGTGCTTGGGGTTGAGGCTGGGCAACTCTGGGCAAAGTGGAAAGTGGAATGGCATTTTACTGACTTATCTAGGAGAAAGGAGGGCGATGAGGAATGACCTGCACATAGCCACGTGGAATGTAGGGGGCGTGAGCTCTCCAGTAAAGCGTACCAAGATTCTGCAGTGGTTAATAAGAGAGGGAGTACACGTAGCGCTACTGCAAGAAACCCATTTAAGCGTGATTGAGCATCAAAAATTGAAGAGAGATTGGGTGGGTCAGATATATACAGCCTTGTCCAGAGGCCGGAAGGGGGGGGGTAGCGATTTTGATAAAAAAAGGGATTTCAGCAGACCTGATTAAGGAGGAGGTAGATATGTTGGGGAGGTACATCTTTTTGCATATTCGGATACAGGGGGAGGAGTTATTCCTGGGGAATATTTATGCCCCGAATACCTATAATCACCAGTTTTTTCAGACCATTGCCAGGAAGGTAATGGCTGCCCCGAAAGTCCCAGAAATCTTGGCAGGGGACTTTAATTGTTCGCATGACCCTGAATTAGATAGGTCACAGTCCAAAGGAGGAGGAGGCTGGAAGAGGAAAGGAGTAAGCTACATCTGTAGAGTGGGAGGGCTCGTAGATGCTTGGAGGGTGTTGCATGAAGGAGAGCGAGACTACACACATCTGTCGAGAGCTCATCAAACATGGTCCCGGATAGATTATATGCTGACTTCCAGAGAGCATTTTGGTAAGGTTGCAAAAATAGAAATTACTTCCATTGTTGTCTTGGATCATGCGATAGTTAAAATGGATTGGAGAGAATGGAGAGGTGCAAGGAGCAGGTGGTCATTTCCGAGGCAGTTGTGGCAAAACATCGAATTTCAGCAATATTTAGCACAACACTGGGCGGAATACTTGCGATTTAATGATACCCCTGCCAGTAAAGCTGCTGTTATATGGGAAGCAGGGAAAGCGGTGTTAAGAGGGCACATTACGGAGAGGAATGGCACATACGGAGAGGAATGGCTAGCAGAAAAAAGGAGGTGATAATGCCTCTGTATAAGTCTTTGGTGCGACCTCATTTGGAGTATGGTGTGCAATTCTGGAGACCGCACCTTCAAAAGGATGTGAACAGGATGGAGTCGGTGCAGAGGGTTGCTACTAAGATGATTAGTGGTCTTCATTATAAAGCATATGAGGACAGACTTAAGGATCTTAATATGTACACCTTAGAGGAAAGGCGGGATAGAGGTGATATGATTGAGATGTTTAAAATACCTCCGTGGCATAAATGTTCAGGGAGAGAGCCTCTTTCAATTGAAAGCAAGTTCTGCGACGAGGGAACATGGGATGAGGGTGAAGGGAGATAGATTCAGGAGTGATATGCGGAAATATTTCTTTACGGAAAGAGTAGTGGATCCGTGGAATAGTCTCCCAGTGGAGGTGGTAGAGATGAGGACAGTAACTGAATTCAAAAAAGCATGGGACCAACACAGAGGATCTCTAAAGGTAAAAAGTGGACTGTTGTAGTTGTTGTTATGGAAGGACAGACTAGATGGGCCTTGTGGTCTTTTTCTGTCATCATGTTTCTATGTTTCATTATTGCATTTGTGGCGAAAGAACGGAAAAAAATTAATGATCAGGTATTATGTTTAGCGCAAGAACTTCAGGATCTTAAGCGTACGGTTTTGACCAGGAGGGACCCGGCTGACCTAGCAGTCTATCTGGAACGGCAGAGAAGTTTAAATCTCTTGCTGCAGGAAAGAGCAGTGTATTCCATGCAGTATTACAGGCACCAATTTTTTCGTTATGGAGACCGTGCAGGTGGACTGCTGGCTCGCTTAGTGCGTGAGGGGACGGGCACTAGAGTTATTGCTGTAATTCGGGATAAAACTGGGGTGAGGCATACAGACCTGCAGACAATTACGCAAATTTTTAGGCAATTTTACCAAGAGCTGTACATGCCGGATATGGAGGATAGGGAGCGGGAAAGGATTTTTTTAGACGCCGTGACATTGCCGAAGCTAATGGAGGTGGAGGTTGAGGAGTTAAACAAACCAGTATCTGGATGGGAAATACAATGTGCCATCAAGTCTGGGGCGCCCCACAAAGCCCCGGGGCCCGACGGGTTTGGGATAGAATTCTACAAGATGTTGGAGCATAGCGTAATGCCCATGCTAGCAGCGCTGTTTGCGGAGGTGTTGGAGTCCGGGATTTTTCCGAGAGAGATGCGGACGGCGTCTGTCACGTTAATACCCAAGCCAGGTAAGGATCCGGAGGATCCAGTGACTTATAGGCCGATTTCGTTAATAAATTGTGATATGAAGTTGCTGGCGTCGATATTGGCAATGAGATTACAGGGAGTCTTGCCGAGGTTAATTGGATCCCATCAGTCGGGCTTTGTTAGGGGCCGAGAGGCTTTTTTGAATATTAGTAAGATCTTATTGAGTATGGATTTTTGCCTCTCCCAAAGGGTACCACTTCTACTAGTGAGTTTGGACGCTGAGAAAGCGTTCAATAGGGTTTCTTGGCCATACATGTTTGAGGTGATGAAGCGCTTTGGTTTTGGTGGTGCATATTTGGGGTGGGTAAAGGCCCTGTATAGGGAACCGTTAGCTAACATACGGATAGGGGGAGAGTACTCTCAGCCGTTTGAGTTGCGAAGAGGGACACGGCAGGGGTGCCCCCTCTCCCCCCTTTTGTTTGTCTTGCAATTAGAGCCTTTACTGCTGACCTTAAATCGGCTAGAGCAGATAAGGGGCATGGAGTGGCCTGGGGGGGGGGGCATAAAAATAAGTGCATTTGCGGATGACATGCTACTTTGTTTAAGGGACCCGCAGGGATCGCTCGCGTCCGCCCTGCACCAGATTGAGTGTTTTGGGTCCTTTTCAGGCCTGAAGATTAATAAAACCAGATCATTGGTGTTAGATGTGGGAGGAGTGGTTAAGGAAACGTGGCAGGGTGAATTTCCGTTAAAGTGGGCGGAGGGGCAAATTCGTTATTTGGGGATTCAGATCCCTGCGAAGATGTCACAGCTGTACAGCAGCAATGTCCAGCCATTGTTAGAGAAAACAATAGTGAGGTTGACCAAGTGGCAAAATCTGCCTCTTTCTTTGATGGGAAGAGTAGCCTTATTTAAAATGGTGGAACTGCCCAGATGGATCTATTTGCTGCAGCATGCCCCTCTGTGGATTTTAAAGAAAGATGTATTGGTACTGCAGAGACATCTTAACAAATTCTTATGGAAAGGGAAGAGACCCCGGATAGCCCTCTCAGTTCTGATGCGGCCCAAGGAGGAAGGGGGACTGGGCTTGATGCCTCTGCGACTTTATAACCTGTTGTACCTGCTTAGACCTTTATGTGATCTTATTTTAGGGATGGAAGATAATATACCACTTGGTTTAGTAGATGAAATGTCGAGACCGGGTCATAGGGCGTGTATGTTGCATAGGCGGAGGGCAGAGGTGAGTCCAGCCTGGAAAGCCTCAGTGTACTTACAATCCTTGCGCCAGGCGTGGCGGGTATTATGTCAGTATAGGAAGCTTGGTTGGAGAGGCACAGATTGCTTGCCCTTGGTAGGGAATGCGGACTTTCCTCCGGGGTCCCAAGGTCGAGTGGGGAAAGACTGGGCAAGGAAGGGAGTGGCATGCGTGGGGCATCTGCGAATGACGGGAGATTCGGAAGTGGATTCTTTCTTAGAGTTGCAGAGACGATATCAGTTGGAGCCTCAGCAGTTCTATTTCTATTTGCAGGCCAGACATTATGTCCGGAAGCTGCAGCGGATTCATGGCCCGATACTGAAGGTAGGGGGGATGTTAGACTTGTTGTGTACATTAGAGGGCAAAATAACAGTGCTGCAATTGAGGGGAGAGCTTGGCCTGGATAAGGATCTGGGACCGCTGCGGAACTTAGCAGAACGCTGGCAGCGGGATGGGATGGGTCACATTACAGAGACCATGCTGCAACAGGCTTTTTGCAAAATTAAAGAGTTGTCCGAATCGGTCAAATTACAGGAACTACAGTATAGGTTCCTCTGGCGGGCATATGTTCATGATGTGTGGGCAGCGAGAGCGGGCATGACTTTGACAGATGTGTGTAGGCTCTGTGGAGTAGAACCTGGAACGTTTATGCATAGATTCTGGGCCTGTCCAAAAATAAAGAGGTTCTGGGGGGTAGTTTGGCAGGTGGTCAATGGGCAAGGCCAGCTAGACACTCTGCCGCCACCTGAGGTGTGCCTATTTGGACTCTGGGAGACTGCGAATAATTATGGGAGACCATTTCAGCAGCTCTGTCAGAGGGCATTTGTGGTGGCGAAGCTCTGTATCTTGAGAAAATGGTTGTCAGAGACCCCCCCCGGAGATTCAAGAATGGCGGTGCGCAATGTCAGAGCTAAAGAACATGGAGAGAAAAACAGCCCAGTTGCTAGGTGTGAAGAAGCAGGAGTGGTTTGCACGAGTGTGGGAGAGGTTTGAGGACTGAGCTTATCTACCCTGAGTAAGAGTTTTGTGCTCACTGAGGGTATGGGGGAGTGAGAGTTTAGGGGATATGTAGTGGGGATGGGCAGAGGGGGTGGGAGGGGGTAGGGGGGGTTGGGGGGGGTAGGTGGGGCAAGGGAACACTATGGAGCTGCAGCTGGAGGCTGGCATGGAAGGCTTGTTCGTAGTGTGCGACTAATGGAGAGTTATCTGTCCACCATTTCCTTCTCTTTCCTTTTCTTTTTCTTTTTCTTTTCTTTTTCTTTGTTTTTCTTTGGTGCGTGGTAACGGCTTGTTGGCTGATGTTTACAGTGGCCTGGCACTGGTGGACAAGCAGAGGGTCGTGGGGGGGAGAGCTCCAAGTTATGTACAGATGTATAAGGTATAATGTAATGTAATGTATACTGTTTGACATATGTTTTATATCTTTGGTTGTCTATCACACAATCCGTGTCAGTGTTCAAGTTATTACGGAAAAATATTAATAAAAATGATTTAAACTAGATGAGCCAAGAATCTCCCCAGGCTAACACCTCCTTCCACTTGGTGCCAAAAGCTCAAGTGCCTTCCTCCTTTGTTAACCATGGTGTTTGCTTTGCTAGTGCATGGAGCATCACAGACCCATCCCACGGCTCGAAGTACATGACAGTGCCAAAAGGGAGCTGCAAGTTTGGGTGCTATGTGCCTCTCCCTTCAAGAGCCTATGCTAGCCACTCCAAGGAAGATTGTACCTCATGCCTACTCATGCCATTTTAGACCTTCCCACCTCCAACACCCCACCAGTGCATGCTAGTCATAAAGACTCCACGCTTCTCAGCACAGACAGTGCAGATCACCCTGCGCCATCACTTCCGACACCAATGTTATGATCTTCCTCCACCACTCTTCAGAGCCATCAGCACAGATTCTTGATGGTGATATCGACCAGAAACATATCCTTCTTCCCACTGGCACCGATCCCATCTGTTCACGGAGAACCCCTGTTATGGGTAAGTAATCTCACATTCTCCATTGCAGAAGTATATCAACTGCATAGCAGATAATTCATGAAGCAAAGTAAAAACTTTATTTAATACAAAATTATTTCATTGGAACAGAATGGGAATGCGCCCCTTCTGAATAAGGCTCTACATGAAAGTATCTTCTCTGCAGTCATACTCAAGTAATAATGGCCAATAAAACTAAATAATAGTGACCTATGAAACTAAATCCACTTTACTTGCATTGTGATTCCCTTTCTATTCATGAATATTATACGTCTAAAAATACATCATACCTTTAAGAATAAGGGACTAATAGGTTTCTGGATTTCTTCTGTTGAATCCATCTCAGTTTTTTCACTTTGTTTGACTGGGAAAAATACAATAACAGAAAAATGAATCATGCCTATCTGAGAGAACACTGGATTTTAGCATACAACGTGCCAGATGGACTAAGGGTCTTCCATGGTTTTGGGAGTGGGGGAGAATTGGATTTGTTCACAGAAAATAACACAGGTACGCTAAAAAAAAATTTTTTTTAACTGCCTCTAATGTTTCGATTGATTTTTACGTTTTTTGGTGCGCTGAATCCAAATCTGGTAACCAATTTGCTCCATCACGTACAGATTTTTTGCTACATTCGGTTAGCAGTTTGAGGTGAACGTTTCAGATTGAGTGCGATCGAGATAAAAGTTTCTTGGATGAATTCTTTATACTAATTGTTTAGTAGTTATTCAAATAAGAATAAAGAAAATTGTAACAAGGCAGCACATAAGAATAGAGTAATGTCAACAAAACACACTGTGATGGTAGCAAAATTGTCTGCACTTAAAACAGCCACATACATGTGCACAAACATTGAGCATATAAGAGCGAGGTTAGACACAAAGCAAAGCAAAGAAATGTGCAAAAAATGTTGTACAGGTATGTATGTAAGAATAGAAAACGCAAACCGCACCATTGCAATACATGAAGACAAACACCCGATGGTGTGAAAATAAAATTCTAATAAATGAGATCCGACACTGTGGTAATAACTAGCAAATTTTTATTTCAAAGTTTAGTAAAAACACGATATTTGTCAACACAGTTTAGATTTTAAAGTCATTCTTGGGTCAATCAATCTCCTGGTGGGCCCGTTTCTTCTTCCCCCGAATGCTTCTCTTGGTGCGCTGCTTGGCATATTTTTCATCTGGGGTTTCCCGCAGCAACAACCAGCAGAAATCAGCCATCATGGTGGTGTTCCATCTTCCTTGGTACCTTCTCTCTGCGTCCTTGATGTCCTGGTGAAACCTTTCACCTTGTTCTTCACTGTACGCCCCCAAGTTTTCGGGAAAGTAGTTCACATGGGAGTGCAAGAAATTGACTTTCAGGCTCATGTTACAGCCTTGTTCTTTGAAGGCATTGAGCATCCTGGCAACAATATCCTTATAGTTCTCATCCCGCCTGTTCCCCAAGAATTTGAGAACAACATCCTTGAAGGAATCCCAGGCTTCTTTTTCCTTCTCAGACATCGTTTCAGCGAATGCTCCATCTGAAATGAGTTTCCTTATATCAGGGCCAACAAACACTCCTTCCTTTAGCTTTGCTTCAGAAAGTCGGGGGAACTTTGAGCAAAGGTACCAAAAGCACTCACCATCTTTTGGAAGGGACTTGATGAATTGCTTAATGAGACCCAACTTAATGTGGAGAGGTGGTAATAGAATTTTATCACGAGGTACCAAGCTCTCATGAAGAACATTTTTCTCACCGGGTCTCAAATACTCCCGAATTGGCCAGTCTTTTTTCCCCCAGTGTAGGTCGCGGGCCCGGCTATCCCACAAGCAAAGGAAGCAGGGATATTTGGTGAAACCGGATTGCTGCCCTAATAGCATGGATAGAATTTTAAAGTCTCCACAAATCATCCACTTATGCTCATCATAACGAATCTTCTGAAGAATCAGGGCCAAATTCTCGTATTTTTCTTGGAGAATAACAGAGTGAGCAATAGGAACTGAAGCAAATGTGTTGCCATTATGAAGAACACCTTTTATGCTGTCTTTTGACGAATCAATGAACAGCCGCCATTCAGCAGGATCATACTTGAGTTTAAACTTTTCCATCACTCCGTATATATCGTTGCAAAATACCAAATCTTCCTCTTTGCTGAAATACTTCAAAAATTGTGTCTCGCGGTTGCGGTACCAATAAAAAGTTGTTCCTGGTGACAATAGATTTTTCTGTTTAAGCCGAGAACCTAGCAGTTGGGCAGCATCTTTTGGGAGTCCTAAATCCCGGACTAAATCATTCAATTCAGCTTCAGAGAAAAGTTCAGGTTTCGGATCTGGTTCAGTTTCAAACTCGGAAGTACTGGACTCATCGGGAAAAGCCATCTGATGAGTCTCATCATGATCAGAACCGTCCACACAAATATGATCCAAAGATTTTGGTGGTTCAGGCACAGGTACTTCGTTGCTATGAGGCATAGGCCTAATTGCTGAGGGAAGGTTGGGGTCTCTTTGTTCACGCCACATCATAGGTATTCTGAAACGAAATGCTTGTTTTTTACCTTTCATCCATAAACGTAGATCTTCCTCACATGTCTTGCACACTTTGTGAGGAGCCCACGGTTTGTCTTGATCGCCTAACTTCAAACCGAAATAGGCGAAATATACTTTTTTAATAAATGCAGAAATGTTCCTCTGCTGCTTTTTCACGGTATATTCCCCACAAATAAAACAAAAACTGTCCGGAGAGTTGACGCAACCTCTGGCTCTGTGAGCCATCACAAATACACAGCACTGCAAACTACAACTGTAGTGAACCACTTCGGAATAAAGCTGGATTACGACTGAGCAAACAAAAGGTAATAATGAACTTGCAAGAAACTGAAATTTGACAGGAATGTTCATGTCGCAACCACCGTGTTTGAGCGAGCGAACGAGGCGAGGCGAACAGGAAAGAACATGCGCCAGCGTGAGTACTGGATTTAGCCCCCCGCCTCCCAATTGTCCTGTTAATGTATAAAATGAATACAAAACACTCTAAAATATCATGAGGGAGTGTTTCTAGTTAGTTAACCATTACAACCTCTATTTTGGGCCAAGAAAATAAACTGCAGTCGGCTAAAAAGAAATTATGTGAACATTCCTTATATGGGTAAGAAATCTAATTTTGCAAGAAAACGTGACGTGATGGAACATTTTGGCTATTTTTCCTGGATTCAGCACCCCAAAATCTATAGGAATCAGTTGCAAAACTGGAGGCAGTTTTTTGGTAGTGTACCTGTGTAATTAGTGCATCAGAGACAAAAACTTTCATAGATCAATTGTTCTGATTTTCCAAAGAGGATGTCAAAGGTTTATCACTGCACTTGTACAGCTGGGATAAGCACATAGCTCGGGGGGGGGGGGGGGCACCATCACACAGATTTTACTCTATATAACACATATAAGAATGGACAAGCAGCCTAATGGTTAGAACAGTGGGCTGAGATCCAGGAAAGCCAGGGTTCAAATTCTGTTGATACTCCTTAGGCAAGTCATTTTATTCTACATTGCAAAACTAGATTGTAAGCCCTTTAAGGACAGGAAAATAACTACTGTACCTAAAAAAGTGTCAGCTAAATCTCGCATAAATGTTCAAAAACTGTAAGTTGGGACACCATCAAAGATGATATTTTTATAACCATACGCTTGGTTAAAAAGTGCATGCACTGTTCTCTCTGTGCAGGCTCTTCTGAATTGCCAAAACCAAAGTATTTCTAAGTTCTTAGGCTTTTAGAAGGTCATAAAGACTGAGCCTGACTATTTCCAGGAGGAGGAAGACTACCCTGAGAAGAAATCAAAGAACAAAGGGTAGGTATGCAAATGAGCTATGCACAAAACTTTGGTGTAAAGTTGAAAGGAGGAGAGCCAATGCACATGCAAACAATAGACGCATTGATTTCTACCCTAAATACATGATACCTGCAAAACCTTAGTGCACTTTAATAAATATACTTTATGTATGTAATGGCATATTTTATAAAATAGATATCCTTTTGGAGATTCCACATAGACACTCTTTTATAAAATTATCCCCCACAGGTCCATTTTAAACCTTGGCAATAATGCATATCCTTTGTATAGAGAGGATATGTGTACTCTAAATCTGAATCCGTTACCTTTCTCTATTATACAGTACATACAAACGTAAGGCTAGTATGGTCCTAAGTGAATTAATTTCAAGAACTTCAAATTAAACAAAATATTTTACCTGTTTTTTTCCCAGATTTATTTGTGGAGGCAGCCATGTTTTCATATATCACAGCCAATCGTAATGCGACGTCTGCCATCACTATAGCATCTATCTCTACGATATTAGAGGACTGCATTGCTTCATTAATTAGCCAAAGAAGATAGATCATCTAAATAAAATAAAATTATCCTTACAATGACAAATGTATATTATTGAAATATTCATAATCAAATATTTTATTTATGCATATCAATTTTCTAACAATACATAACTATACTTACAGTACCAGTTTCATAGAATTCCATGTACAACATAAAGAGAGATACTAAACTGAGGGAAAATTTGCGGGCACGACATTTAGAATGAGTAACGTGGCTAGCAGTGCTGTTAGACTCGGGGCATTCCAAGGGCAGCACCTAGGGATACCAGGCAGCAGTGATATTCAGCCGCTACCTGGTTATCTCTAAGCGGCAAATGTTAGGTACCTTAAAGGGTGGACTAGCTTTCACCACAGAAGGCAACCAGGTAGTGGCTGAATATCACTACCACCCGGTTAGCTTCCATGCTATCTGACCAGCCCAGATATTCAATGCCGATGGCCGGATATGGCCCTGGCATTGGATATCTGGTTCTTAGGTTCAGTGGTGATGGCATAATGCTTTTCTAGGGCTAACCGTCTGCTGCTGAATATACCCCCCCCCTCCCCCGCCCCCTGCAATTTTAATGTAGCCAAATTTAGAATGCAGGTCTCTAACCTGAATTACTGAAGTAAATTAGATATTATGTTGCTGCAGCTTGAAACTGCAACAATGCAAAGATAGCAGGCCCAAAGTTGGACTCACTATCTTTTAAAGGGTACAATAGTGCATAAAACAACCCACCACGGATTTCCCCCAACACAATTCCCTTCAACAAAAAATCAACATCCAACACAAACCCCTCCGCCCCTTATTCTCCCTCAACCTCCCCAACAAGAACCCTCTGCTCAACACCAACCCTCCCACCCTCTGATCCCAAACAAGATCTCCCCAACAAGATGCTCTCCCTGATCCCCTCTTGGCATCTATAGGGATTTCCCTAATAACTAGTGGAGGAGGGAGCAGGAGCGATCCCCAGTCCTTCTGGCCCCATCAGCACCCGAGTTCAAAATGGTGTTACTATCACTAGGGATAAAGCTGCCAAATAAGGGATCTGGGCTACATTTGCAATATACATACATATTTTCTGGACAAAGTGCATGCTCACATTTACACCTTCTTGGGAGCAGGTGCAAGTTTGTGTGAGAGAATTTGTGAGCTATTAAGGATTGTTCTAAGAGCCTGTTTTGTAAAGGCTCATAGGTATCCATGCTGTAATAGGCAGAAAATAAGTGGCCCATTAAGAAATGACCCCCCCCCCCCCCAACACATGTATGTCTTAACAAAGACTAGCACAACAGCTCTCCCATTTATATAGATTCATAATGGTGAATATATCTGAGGAAGAAGAGGAGCTTTCAAATCTTCAAATTCCAGAGCTGCCTTATTAGAAAGGGAAATTTTAATAACTGCATTGTCAAATTAAAGTACTTAAGTTTACTGTTACTTCAATTAGTTTAAACTAAGAGGCTGGTTTATAATCTGTGGTAAAATCTCCATATTTTATTGCAGCTTGATTTACTATGAGAGTCACTAACCTGAAGTGAATCCTGTAGTACAGGAATAATGCAACTTGCATTGAACAGAAAAATCTGTGTTATTTCTGCAAAAATAATGCCAGCTCAAAGCAAGACATTAATTTTTCACTTTGGGAGCATCAGATCACTAATACATGGACCGATTTTCCTGGGTGCACTGTAAAGGGGCTGGTGCTTTTACAAAAAAACATGGTCTGGGATCCCCTCTCCCCATCTACAGCAGAGTTAGTGCCCCTTCTCACACAGACCCCAGCCCCCACAAGCCACATACAAAATCCCCCATAGACCCTCACTCCCTTGGACCCCAAATCATAACTGCCCTCCTGAAGACATTCCCCGAAGACCACCCCAGGCGTACCTTTAAGTGTCCCTGATAGTATAGGGGGACCTGGACAGGAGCAATCCCCATTTGCTTCTCTCTAGGACAGCAATAGGTTCAAAATGGATTGTTCAGGGCAAATCTCATGCATTATTATCTTAATGCACCTTAGTAACTACCCCATAAAGGTTGTTTCCTTATCGTTCCTCCAGTTCAGTCCTCCACCTCTGGGTTGTGCACCTCCTCCTGTAGCTTGGAGACTGGACATGTCAAAATCGTGACATCACTGGATATAGCCTGCTGGTCTCTCCCATCAGCCCCAGTGTGTCCAGTCTCCATGCAGCAGGAGGACGTCATGAGCCTAGGTCTGGGCTCACTTGAGGAACAGATATGGAGCCGGTAGTATAGGGTAGCTTAGGGTAATTTGGTTCCATTCCTTAAAACTTCAATTTTGGTACTGTTTCTTTTTAAAAAAAATAAATAAAAGGAAAGGAAAAGGCATTACTTTCTTGCCTGGTCCCTGTCTGTCTGTTCTTGGCTGTCATTGTTTACTTCATTTCTGGGCGGTCAGATCTCTCCCCCCTGACTGTCCAGGGGAGAGCTCTCAGGCAGACACACTTACCCCGCCGATCCCGTGGGGCTCACAGTGTTCACAGCCATAGTTGATCGGGCTGAGGGCAGTGTGGCAGTGTGCTGTTTAGCCGGCCGGCATGTTTCCGTTGGAGCCGGGCTGTGCAGCAGATCCACCAGCGACGAGCAACAGCTTCGGGTAAGGTTGTGAGTGCAGAAAGGAGCCCGGCGAGAGGCTTCGACCGCCACGCGGTGGTGGACTGGAAGTCAGGGTTTTGGTCACAGTGCTGTTTGGCACCATTTTCATCAAGAGTTTGCCGGCGGCCATTTTGAACAGCGCGTGTGCGCCGCGTGACTGGTCCAGTGGAAACGTGATCATTGCAAAGCCTGTTTGGGGGAGAAGGGTTTAGGGGTCCTTTCCTTACGCTCGTGCCACCCAAGCTCCTTTTCTTCCTCCGCCAGTCGAAGCGCTTCGAACAGGAGGAAGTCAGGGAGCTGGGTCGCCTGGAGTCCGGCTCGGCGTATCTAGCTGACGTCCATTACGACTTCATTAGAGCACTCGCTAACAGCATGGCTTCGGTGGTGGCCGCACGCAGATCTCTGTGGTTGAGAAACTGGGCGGCCGATGGTTCGTCTAAGTCCCGTCTCAGTAAACTTCCCTTTAAAGGGAAGTTGCTGTTTGGGGAAGACCTGGACAAGTTGGTAAAGAACCTCGGGGAGTCAAAGGGTGGCAGACCTCCAGAGGATAGGCCGAAACAGGGGAAGTCTGGGCAGAGCGTTCGGGGCCAGTTTCGGGATTTCGTACGACTTGTTTCAGGGGATCCCAGCGGGGACGCTTTGCTTCGCGACCCCAAGGATTTTGGGAGTTTCGGGGAGCAAATAGAGGTTTCTCAGCAAGACCCGCAGCAGCGGCTCATAAACCAAAATGAAAGGAGGCGGGTCCCGGCAGGACGTCCACCCATAGGTGGGCGACTTCGGGAGTTTCTTCCTGCCTGGACCCACATCACATCCGACCAGTGGGTGTTAGAGATTATCTGTGAGGTTTATACGCTGGAATTAGCACGGCCTGTGCAGGACACCTTCATCATGTCTCCATGCAGAGGTCAACAGAAAACTCTGGCGATTCGCAATACCTTAGATCGCCTTGTGCAGATGGGAGCTGTCGTACCTGTGCCAGTGACAGAATACGGCGTGGGTCGGTACTCCATTTATTTCATGGTGTCAAGGAAAGACGGGGCATTGCGCCCTATCTTAGACCTGAAAGGCGTGAATTGCTGTCTTCGGGTACCGCATTTCCGAATGGAAACGTTGCGGTCGGTCATTGTAGCGGTGCATCAGGGAGAGTACTTGACATCCCTTGACCTTACGGAGGCGTACTTACACATTCCTATCAGACCAGCTCATCAAAGGTTTCTGAGGTTCGCTTTGCCCTGGGGACACTATCAATTCCAGGCATTGCCCTTCGGCTTGGCGATGGCGCCGTGGACTTTCACCAAGATTATGGTGGTGGTATCAGCGGCATTACGCAGGGAAGGAATTCTAGTTCATCCATATCTCGACGATTGGTTAATTCGAGCCAAGTCCAAGGCTGAGAGTGTTCAGGTAATGGACAAAGTGGTAAAGTTTTTGCAGAGTCTCGGCTGGGTGGTCAAACCAGCCAAGAGTCGCTTAGTACCCTCCAAGGACCTCGAGTACCTGGGGGTACGGTTCGACATGGAGAGAGGACAGGTGTTCTTGCCAGACCTCCGAGTCAAGGGACTTCAGCAATTGGTGCGCAAGTTCCGGGCCACCCCGGCTCCCTCGGCGTGTACTTATCTACGTGTGCTGGGTACAATGGCGGTGACCCTGGAGGTGGTGCCTTGGGCCAAATTTCATATGCGGCCGCTGCAGAGAGCACTGCTTCGCAGGTGGTCGCATCAGACTGATTCGTAGAAGAAACGGCTCCCCCTCTGCAGGTCAGGCAGTTTCTGTGGTGGTGGCTGCTTCCGGCCTCGCTGTCAGCCGGAATGGCGCTGGGGCAGCCGGAGTGGCTTCCGTTATTGACGGACGCGAGTCTTGCAGGATGGGGAGCCTATTGCGAAGGAAGGTTCGCACAAGGGGTATGGTCTCCTATCGAGAGAGCATGGGCGATCAACCAGCTGGAGCTGAGAGCTGTCTTCCGAGCGCTTCTGGCGTTCGAGGCATCGGTGGGAGGTCAGGCAGTACGAGTGTTGTCGGGCAACTCGGCGGTGGTGGCCTACCTCAATCGACAGGGCGGCACGGGAAGTGTGGCCATGGAGGAGGAAGCGGAAAATCTGTTCACTTGGGTGGAGAGTCGGTTGACAGCAAGTTTGGCAGCGCACATCGCGGGGAAGGACAATGTGATGGCCGATTTCCTCAGCAGGGTCCGAGTAGATACAGGAGAGTGGGAGCTGCATCCAGACGTCTTTGCACAGATAGTTCATCGATGGGGCCCGCCAATGATGGATCTAATGGCAACCTTTCAATCAGCAAAAGCCAATCATTTCTTCAGCAGGAGGCGGGAAAGAATGTCAGAAGGCATAGACGCTCTGTTGCATCAGTGGCCGTCGACAGGTCTTCTGTATGTATTATTCCCTCCGTGGGCGTTAATTGGCCGAGTGCAGGGGCGGCTCAAGGCAGTCTGCTGCCTGAGGCGAAGAATGAGATGGTGCCCCCCCATCACCTTAGAGGGGGGGCAGGGCTTTTTCAGAAATCCAATCAGACTGAACCAAATCAAAAAGCCGATTAGATTATATGGAGGAAATGCAAGATGTTTGCACACAGGGCCGTATCGAACTGCAATTGCGCCTTATGCGACTTGCAACTCGGGCGCATGCCCCCCCTCTCTCCCCATACCTCCATCCAGCGCTGCCTAGTCTTTCACTGCTGCTGCCGCCCTCTGTTTTTTTCACGCCGGCGCCGGCAGCAGGAAAAGAGCAGGCAGCACTGGACGGGGGTATGGGGAGGAGGAGGAGGGGGGGCATGCATTCAATCTGAAAGGCGCCGGCACTCTAAGATCTGTCCCTCCCTGCTCTGACATCGTGTCGGAGGAGGGAGGGACCAGACCTGCTTAAAGTGCTGCGAAAAGGCTTTGGGCGCATTTTAACTGCCTGCTATTGTCCTGCCAGTGGCAGCAGGGCAACAGCAGAGAGCCGAAATGCGCCCCCCAAGCCTTTGCGCCCTGTGCGGCTGCACTGCTTGCAAAGGCTAGGTACGGTCCTCTTTGCACACCAAGGAACTAAAAGACAGCAAGAATCAATAGCACAGTTTATAAAACTAAATTATAACCCATTTTTATATGGTTATAAACTGTGTTATGGTTCTCCCTTTTTCTTTTTCAACATATATTTTGCATCCACAGTAGGTGCAGAGCAGAACCAGGACATTCACCCACAGAACTCAATATTAAAAAAAAAATCTGATTATGATCATCTCAACAACAACAACAACAACAACCACCAGTATTCTCCAGTACCAGGCATACTGTGAACTAATAAAAAACCTTACAACAAAAAGCAAACCTACCATGCCATACCATATTAGCACAAACTTCCAAAAGTCACAAAAGGAGCCCATCCAAAAAAAGCGTCACTGTAAATACTACAGTGGGCCCTGGAACATCCATACACCTATTTGAAAAGCTGAACAAGTCAAATTACTACAGTATAGTATAGATCTTTATATACAAACTGCATGTTAACAGAACACCTGACCTCAGTCACACACGCACATCGACCCTCACCAAGTACAGAATAAGTAACCACAATCTAAAGTAAAAATAAAAATATGTAGACAAAATTTAAACTGAAACCCCAAGAAGCCAGAGTCCACATGCAGTGCAACATCAGATAAATAAGAGATGCAGTTCCCCAATACTGTGTAAAATATAAAAATAGCACAAAGTCCAATCACCAAAATTAAATAAAATTATTTTTTCTACCTTTGTTGTCTGACCATGTTATTCTCTGATCATGCTGGTCCCGATCTGAGGCTTCTGCTTTCCTGTCTTCTCTTAGCTCTCTTTCTGTGGTCTATGGTCCATGGTCCATCTGCCATTTCTTATCTCTTCTTTTGTTTTCTTCACTTCCTTCCATCAGCCCATTTCCAGTTTCAGTAACCCTCCCCAGTATCAGTCCCCTTTCCAGTCCTCCCCTCCCAGTACCTTCCAATGTCAACCAACTTGCATTCCCATGACTGCCACTTGTGTCCATTCCCTTCCAGTTCCCCTCCTTTCCCACTGTCCAGCCCCTTCTAGTCCAAATACCATCCCAGGTATCAGCTCAGGTTCACTCTCAGTGCCACCCCCCAGTCAGCTCCCTTCCAGCCACCCTACCCTCTGTCCATCTCTCTTCCAGTACCATTCGCATGTCAGCTCCCTTCCAGCCTCCTCCCTATTACCCAGCTACCTACCACTCCCATCCCCAAGTGTCAGCTCCCTTCCAGTCCCCCTTCGGTACATTCCAGGTGTCAGCTCCTTTCCAGCCCCCCTCCTTCCCTTCCTGCCCCATCCTTCCCCTGGCAGACCCTCTCATTATCTGCTCCCTTCCAGTCCTATTCTACCATCCCCCCGCATCAGCCCATTTGTAGCCCTAGCCCCTAGTTTTCTTCCAGGGCCAGCTGCACTCTCCTCCCCTCCCCTATTAGCCCATTTCCTGTCCCAGCCCATTTCTAGTCCTATCCCCTTTATCAGCCCACCTCAGTCCTAGCCCCCCAATCAGCCCATTACCAGTCGTAGCCCTCCAATAAGTCCATTTTCAGTCCTAGCACCCCAATCAGCCCATTTACTGTCCTAGTCTCCCCCCATAGCCCATTACCAGTCCTAAACCCCCATCAGTCCATTTCCAGTCTTAGCCCTCCCCCGACAGCCCATTACCAGTCCTAGCCCCCTCCGATCAGCCCATTTCCAATCCTAAGCCCCCATCAGCCCATTTCCAGTTCTACCCCCCCCCAATATCCCATTATCAGTCCTAACCCACCTCCTGATCAGTCCATTTCCAGTTCTAAACCCCCATCAGTTGATTTCCAGTCCTAACCCCCCCCATCAGCCCATTTCCAATTCTAACCCCCCCATTGACCATTACCAGTCCTAGCCCCCCTCCCGATCAGCCCATTTCCAGTACTATCCCCCATCAGCCCAGTTCCAGTTCTAACCCCCCATAGCCCATTACCATTCCTAACCCCCCCATCAGCCCATTTCCAGTTCTAAACCCTCCAATCAGTCCAGTTCCTGTCCTACCCCCCCCCCCATCAGTCCAGTTCCAGTCCTAGACCCCTCCCCCGCCAACCCAGGGAAATTGAAAAGAAAACCTCCGGTGTAAGAAGCAGCTGCTGCTGCTGCTCTAGCAGCAGCAGCGGCTGAATGAGGAGCCCCGCGGCCGCCCGCCTGCCCCCCCGGAGAGCCTGCTGGTTTCCCTGGCTCCGCTTTGCAGAACCGCGGCAAAGGGACAGTGCTTCCCTTAACCGCGGCTCTGTTAAAGCTGAGCCCACGGCACTGATGGGAAACAGGAGCAGCAGCAACAGCTGCTTCTTGCGCCGAAATGTAGGTTTTTTTTCTTTTATTTTGAAGGCTGAGTGAGGCGGTGACGGCGGTCTTTTGGGGGGCAATTTTGCCACCCCAAAAAGCCCAAAAAGCTGCAGCCTGAGGCCACCGCCTCACTTGGCCTCATTATAGAGCCGCCTATGGCCGAGTGGTTCAGCGGATCGAGGCTCATCCGGGAAGAGTTCTCTTGGTGGCGCCGGACTGGCCAAGACGTCCGTAGTACGCAGATCTCATTCGCCTCCTCGATGGGGAGCCCTGGAGGTTACTGGTGACGGCAGACCTGTTGGTTCAAGGCCCACTTTGCATGCCTCAAGTGGATCACTTCTCGCTTATGGTTTGGCCATTGAAAGGGCGAGGCTAAAGAAAAAAGGTTATTCGGCAGCAGTCATTGCAACCTTGCTTAGAGCGCAAAAACAGTCCACGTCGCCCACTTATGTTCGTGTCTGGCGTATATTTCAGGACTGGTGCTCGAGGTGGCAAGTCCGGGTGGCTACGGTCTCCGTTCCCTTGATCTTTAGTTTTCTGCAGGATGGGTTTGATAAGGGTCTTGCAGCTAGTTCCTTGCGGGTGCAGCTAGCAGCTCTTTCGTGTAATCGTGGCAAAGTACAGGGCGTCGCTCTTGGCGCCCATGCGGATATATTGCGTTTTCTCAAAGGAATAGCCAGACTGCGGCCCTTGTGTAGAGTAATGGTTCCGCCTTGGGATCTCAATTTGGTTTAGGAGCGTTAGCCAAAGCGCTCTTTGAGCCGCTGCACCAGGCTTCAGTTAAGGATCTGCAGTTAAAAAACGTATTTTTGGTTGCAATCTGTTTGGCTAGACGCATCTCAGAGTTGCGTTATCTTATAGGGAGCCGTTCTTATCCTTTTCCAGGGAGAAGGTGGTGCTGCGACCTGTTTCATCCTTTTTGCCTAAGGTGGTATCTCCTTTTCACCTGAATCTGATGGTGTCTCTTCCGGTGCTAGGGTCGCTGGAGGGAAGCGACTTGGACCGCAGTTTACGCCGTTTGGATGTGAAGCGGGCGTTGAGGCAATATTTGAAGGCTTCGGACGTATTTCACAAGTCGGACCAGCTATTCGTGTTGTTCGGAGGTATCCGCAAAGGGGAAGCGGCAGCGAAGGCTTCCATTGCCAGATGGATTAGGGAGGTGATTGCATCAGCTTATTTGCTACAATGTCGGTTTGTGCCGACAGGCCTACGAGCTCATTCTACCAGAGCGCAAGCGTCCTCTTGGGCAGAGCACAGTTTGGTTCCGCTGGGGGAAATTTGTAGGGTGGCCACCTGGTCTTCCCTTCATACTTTCAGTAGGCACTGCCGCCTCGATGTGGTGGCGACGAATGACACCTGCTTTGGGTCGGCAGTGTTACGAGCCAGCCGGAAAGGTCCCTCCCAATGATTACTGCTCTGTTACATCCCAGAGATGGAGGACTGAACTGGAGGAACGATAAGGAAATCATAATTACACTTATCTGGTAATTGTAGTTCCTTGAGTGACGACAGTTCAGTCCTCATTCCCACCCAGGGTGCTGTTGTGGGCAGTGGATGGTCGGTTGGAAGAACGGAAAGACTACAGGTAGGTCTGTATTTGAAATGGATCATTCTCACTCTTTCTGCTTGCTGATTCTGTGTGTAGCAGGGAAGGGTGTAAGAAAGGTCTGCCTGGGAGAGTCTCAGGTGTACATATTCAAGGTTGTAGTTAAGTTAATGTTACGGTTGATATAATAGCTACTTATTTGTTGCTCCTTTGAGTCTGCTTTGTCAGTAGTTCACTGGGGCTGATGGGAGAGACCAGCAGGCTATATCCAGTGGTCACGATTTTGACATGCCCAGTCTCCAAGCTGCAGGAGGAGGTGCACAACCCAGAGGTGGAGTACTGAACTGTCGTCACTCAAGGAACTACAATTACCAGGTAAGTGTAATTATCACATATTCCTCAATCAACCATTACAATATTTCATAATGAACACTGCAGACCAATTCTTCTGCTAAAATGAAATCTTCTGAGTTGCATTATCTAAAGTAACAAATGAAGAAAAATAGCAGATCTATTCTGAACAGGAATGAAGGAAAATAGCCTATGCAAATGGTCATGTTAGATATTTTGTGCAACTGTTGTACTTTCCAAGATGTTGGAACTTCTTTCGAATGTGCAATGACCTGAAGCAAATCTTTAAATGGGTTGAAACACGCAATCAAAGAACTGTGAGGATATAATCTCCATGTTTTAAAATATCTTTGACATTTGTAGGCCAAATGTATTATTGCATATTTTACTTAGAATTTAATGCAAAGATGTGAAATTAAATTATTTAAATGTGGATGCCAAAGGACAATAAAGGAGTTCTAATTTTAATAAAGGTACAGATCTGCTAGGTTTCTTCATTAGTTTGCAATAAATATTGTGATATACAGAGAAAACGGAATACTTTGTTGCTGGCTTCAAATTTCTGGATGACTCTGGAGCAATCGGTAGCACCCGTCTGTATTCGCTGAAAACCAGACTTACACTTCTGCCAGAGAAACATTAGGGCATCAACCACCATGTCTTTATCAGGTTGAATGGCCTAAAAATACAAGAGAATTCAATAATAGACAAAGTCTGTATTCTGTTCATAGGGAGGATAATTTTAAAAGTTTTTTCTGCAGTTAAAACAGCACTTTACCAACGAAAAGAGGATTTTGCCCATCCTATATAGGCGTAAAAGTACGCATATATATCTTCTAGATGTGCACTTTTACCCATAGTAGGAGGAAGCAGTGGAGCCCACATAGCAATGCTCCCCAACTTCTATTGGAAGCTTCTGGGAGGTGCAACCATGCCTGTGTGCCTCCTTCCTGCCTACCGCTACAGCGCCATCTTAGATCAGTCTGATAATATAGTTGTAGCAGAAGACAACTCCTCGGAGAGGTGGGAGGGTTGTGAGAACCTATTCCTGCTGTCCAAAAAGAATCAGTCCTCACATATGGGACTCCCAATCTACAGGCTACCGAAAACCAAGGAGACCACTGAGAAACCAAACAGGGGCAAACTCAACTGCAGTATGGCAACAGGCCTTAATAGTCAAGAGACCAACTATGTACAAAAACAGTGATTTTCTCTTCCCTTTTTTTTGGTAGCCTGGACAGAATAGAATGGGCTTAGGAGGGATGGAGTTGGATTCTAATCCCAAAACAAATTCCTGAGTATAGATTGGCCAAAGTTGCTGTGAGATGTGAAAGCGTGGACTGAAGACCACATTGCAGCAATTTCACACTTTACCACTTTACCAATTTCATAACTTCACCCTCAGATGACCCTTTTGCTCCTGGCTGCAGTTAGCACAGACATGCAGGTGTATGTATCTACTATGCTCTGCCTTATTTTGAGAAATACAATTAGACCCCACCATTCAGGGTAAAAAAACTAATTCAGAAAAACCCCAACGTGATCAAGAAAAGCCCCTTCTAACTTTTTGTCGGAGCAATCCTCAAAAGAAGGAGGAATCAAATCCTTCCCCTCGCTGTGATCGCTCCTTTTATTAATTATCAAAAGCAATGTGCCAAATTTAAAACACTTAGCTGTATGTATTCCGCTTCATCCTTGAGCTTAAAGACAACACAGAACCTGCAGTAAACGACGTGGCACATTTCGGGTCAGAAAAAAACGTGACCCTGCATCAGGTTAAGCCAGATCCTGTAGTAGTGAAAGCTTCAATGACATGGCACGTTTCGGGTCAGAAAAAACCATGACCCTGCATCAGGTTAAGCCATATCCTGTAGTAGTGAAAGCTTCAATGACCAAAAGAAACCGAGCCTTCCAGCTTTTGTAAGAACCGGCGTGTGATGTAAATGCTGACGAAACAAACAAATCACCCAACAGCCGGGGTGCATAATCAAAGAAGAGGTGATGATACAGGATTTAACCAATCGAGCATGGGGAACCCTACCAATAAAGGGAACCCCCGTTCCTATTGGTTAACTAAAGACTGAAGCCATGATTTAAACAATCCCCCACCAAAAAATCTCCCTAAGACTCCTTAATGAAATCAATGTGTCTTTTTGTCAGGCCGCAGAGAGGGAGGTTAAAACAAATTTTGAAACCACTCCAGACTACTGCGGACCATTTTAATCATCAAACAGTTCTTTAGTAAAACATGTGAAAAAATTGTGAAAAATTTTTTATGAAAACTTATCTCAGTAACCGAAGAGAAGAAATTCCAAAAACTTGAGTGCTGAAGTCCACATTTGAGATGGCACGACGTGCACGTTTCGAGGTCGAAAACCTCTGTATCAAGCGCTCTTTATGGACGTCACTAAGAAATAATTCTTCCCCCTGTGCTGATCAAACAAAGCCTTGTGCATCCATTTTAAAAACCCCGGTTCACACCGGGTAACCAATCAAAAAAAGGAATCCGTCCTACTACCATTGGTCAGCCAAAATGTCATTCAACAAGGGAACCGAAAAATAGGATAAGGACACGCGAATGCGATCCCTCAACCTATTGGATGATCGTAAAAGACTATGTGACATCACATTGTTCATTGAGAAACTCAACCAGAACTAAAGAACAGCTCGGAAAAGAGGGGAAATCCACCGCACCAGGGAAACCCCTATATTCACAAGCATGAAGTCAAAGAGCACTCAACCACTCAATCTCCCGATTTAAACCCCCGGGATACACACTAGCCAGATCATATATCCATCGTTGCTCACAGCGTTGAAGTCGAAGTGTCCTGTCTCCACCCCTGGGATCCGCCGGGATGTGATCAATAACTGTCCACTTTAAATTCCCAAAAGTGTGCCCACATTCGACACAGTGGGAAACTATGGGAGCTGACAAAATCTGCTGTTGAAGACGGGAAGCATGTTCAGCAATTCTGGTTTTTATTAACCGTGTCGTGCGTCCCACATAAATAAAAGGGCAGCTACATTGGATCAAGTAGACGACATGAGACGAGGAACAGGTGGTAGACCAGCGACGTGTGTAAACGCGGCCAGTGTGTGGGTGTGCCCATGTGACCCCCGTCATAGTATTAGAACAAAATTTGCAATGTTGGCAGGAAGAATGGCCACCCACTGTAGAAGCACGTAATGGCTGATCTGTCTCAACAGTAGAGCTTACCAAAAGATCCCGCAAACAAGTGGCTTTTTTAAAAGCAGGCATAAAGGGATGAGCCAAACTGGGATGCATTGAAAGGATCGACCAGTGTTTTCGAAGAATCTTTATTATAGTAGAACTATGCGCCATATAGGGAATAACCCCCACAATCGTCTTGTCAGAATCAGTCAAAGAAGAAGCAGTGGTAGCTCGGGAGTCCAAAAGCCAATCGCGATGAGTAAATCGCGCACGCTTATAGGCTTGCTCCACAACCCGATGGGGGTACCCCCTAGAAAGTAGCCGTTGTTTTAACTCGCGGGCATGATGCCGAAAGTCGTCCACTGAGGAGCAAATCCTGCGCAAGCGTAAGAATTGTCCATAAGGTAAACCCCTCTTCAGGGAAATCGGATGGAAACTGGCATAGTTCAGGAGGCTGTTTTTTTGAACAGGCTTTCGAAATAAAGTAGTATGTAAAGAAGTGCCCACTCTAAAAATGAGCATATCCAAAAATTCAATACGCTGAGAGTCCATATGAGCCGTGAATTTAATGTTAGGTTTGAGGCCATTCAACCATTCAACAAAAGATTGCAATTCAACCACTGTAGATGTCCACACGAAAAAAATATCGTCAAGGAATCTCTTCCATAGGAGTACATGAGTAAACCATGAAGATGTGTAAATCAAGCTCTCCTCCATTTGAGCGAGATATAAAGTGGCAATCGAAGGTGCCACCGTGGCACCCATGGCTATACCAAAAGATTGCTGATAAAATATCCCCTCAAAAAGAAAATAATTCCTCGTGAGCACTAAAGTGATCAAATCCAACAAGAAATGTTTAGGCAACCGCGGTGGAGCAGTGGTGAACAAAGCTTGAAGTAAAGTGAGCGCTTCACCCTGATGAATGTTGGTATAAAGAGCTGCAACGTCGAGAGTCACTAAATGAATTGATGATTGAGTCAAAATCAAAGTGGATAATTGCGTCATAAAGTGAGTAGAATCCCTTATAAACGAGCGAACCGAGGCTGCCTCATCCTTAAGAAAGACATCACAAAATTTTGACAGGGGTTCGAGAACCAAGCCCCTGCAAGGAACAATGGGTCGCCCTGGAGGTGAAGTTACCGATTTATGAATTTTGGGCACGGTGTAAATGGTGGGGATTTTTGGATGGAGAGTTTTAAGAAAAATACCTTCCCGTTTAGTAAGCCACCCATGATCTATTCCGGTGGATACCAAAACCGAGATAGATGTTGGTAAAATTGGAGTGGGGTCACATGGTAACCGCTGGTAAACTGTAGAATCAGACAACTGGGCACGGAGACCGCTCAAATAATCATCCGTCGCTTGTAGGACGATAGCACCGCCCTTATCGGCATTACGTATAGTGATGGAAGTGTCAGATGCTAATTGCCGTAGAATATTACGGTCTGCCCGGGTCATATTTGAAACCCACTTTGGATTTGTGGACTCAAATATTGATAAATCATGCAGAACTAACGTCTGGTAAGTAGCTATAACCGGATCAATGGGGCCAGACGGTATCCATCTAGACGGAGATGATATCACCGAAGTATCTGGTGCTGATGGGCGGGATTCAAAAAATTGAATAACTTGTAATTTTCGAAAAAATTTGTGCAAATATACACGCATCCAAAAACCATCATAATGTGCGGTGGGAGCAAATGAAAGGCCCAAATTCAACAGCCTATCCCAAGATGGATCAAGTGGTTGTCCCGTCAAATTCACTACAATTGAGGCGGAGGCTGCCTGGTCCGCTGTCGGGTGGCCGGAGGATCCCAGCGATCGTTTTGGTGAAACCTCCGTCCCCTTCGCCCGCGACCTTGGCCCCGCTGAAAATCCCGTTGATTAGGATTGGTAGATTTTTTGGAACTAGTAGAGGCACCAGAACTATCATCGGTTTCATCAGAGGAGGTGTCAAAAGTAACTCTCTTGGGTTGCCCCTCCCCTTCATCCTCATACATCCATCTATACACCCTGCCAGAATCATAATCAGTCTTGTCACGATGAAACTTGTCTAATTTAAATGCCTTCAGATGTTCAAAAAAGCCTTTCAATTGTTTGTCAATGTCCTCCAATCGGGCCTGAAAATCATCTGCCTTCATGGTCTTAAGCAAAGTCACCCTTGTTTCAGAAATGAGGGCAGTGAGAGATTCCTCTTCTTTAATAGTACGTTCAACAATAAGGGCCATAAGATCAAAACTACATTTGTTAAAAATCTTATTCCACTTGTCAATAAAATCCGGATCAGAAAGGAACATCTTTGGGGCCCGTGTCATACGGAGCCCCCTCGGAATGATCCTTGTTTTGAGGTATTGTGTCATAGACGCCCCATGCAATTGTGTGCGGATTAGGCGTTTTTTATAGGATTTGAGCTCCGTTAATGATGTCGTGAGCTCCTCTTTAGCCTGGTCAATATCATCAAACAAAGTTGGTCGTTTACGTAAAGCATCCAACTGTTCCTCTGAAAATGCAAATACATCTGGCGCCATAATACTATCGGGATCCTTAATAAATCACAAAAGAATAAATCCCAATGGGAGAGATTAATAAATACCCCACCAAAAAATCTCCCTAAGACTCCTTAATGAAATCAATGTGTCTTTTTGTCGGGCCGCAGAGAGGGAGATTAAAACAAATTTTGAAACCACTCCAGACTACTGCGGACCATTTTAATCATCAAACAGTTCTTTAGTAAAACATGTGAAAGTAGTCTGGAGTGGTTTCAAAATTTGTCCTAACCACTAGGCCTAGGTGTGGCCTAGTGGTTAAGACAAGGTACTTCAGGCCGGAGGGCCGGGGGTTCAAGTCCCACCTGGGGACAGAAATCTCAGGCCGAAGGGACTGGGATTTCTAGTCCTATAGGTACTCCTTGTGGTCTTGGGCAAGCCACTTAACCCTCCATTGCCCATGCTCCCTGTAAGTATTAGCGTATGTGTGTCATATCCCCTCGTGTTAAATGTATCTCCCAATTGACCGCTTTGACCCGGTGAAAAGCGGGATATAAATACAGCTAAATAAATAAATAAATCATCAATTCATTTAGTGACTCTCGACGTTGCAGCTCTTTATACCAACATTCATCAGGGTGAAGCGCTCACTTTACTTCAAGCTTTGTTCACCACTGCTCCACCGAGGAATTATTTTCTTTTTGAGGGGATATTTTATCAGCAATCTTTTGGTATAGCCATGGGTGCCACGGTGGCACCTTCGATTGCCACTTTATATCTCGCTCAAATGGAGGAGAGCTTGATTTACACATCTTCATGGTTTACTCATGTACTCCTATGGAAGAGATTCCTTGACGATATTTTTTTCGTGTGGACATCTACAGTGGTTGAATTGCAATCTTTTGTTGAATGGTTGAATGGCCTCAAACCTAACATTAAATTCACGGCTCATATGGATTCTCAGCGTATTGAATTTTTGGATATGCTCATTTTTAGAGTGGGCACTTCTTTACATACTACTTTATTTCGAAAGCCTGTTCAAAAAAAACAGCCTCCTGAACTATGCCAGTTTCCATCCGATTTCCCTGAAGAGGGGTTTACCTTATGGACAATTCTTACGCTTGCGCAGGATTTGCTCCTCAGTGGACGACTTTCGGCATCATGCCCGCGAGTTAAAACAACGGCTACTTTCTAGGGGGTACCCCCATCGGGTTGTGGAGCAAGCCTATAAGCGTGCGCGATTTACTCATCGCGATTGGCTTTTGGACTCCCGAGCTACCACTGCTTCTTCTTTGACTGATTCTGACAAGACGATGGTGGGGGTTTTTTCCCTATATGGCGCATAGTTCTACTATAATAAAGATTCTTCGAAAACACTGGTCGATCCTTTCAATGCATCCCAGTTTGGCTCATCCCTTTATGCCTGCTTTTAAAAAAGCCACTTGTTTGCGGGATCTTTTGGTAAGCTCTACTGTTGAGACAGATCAGCCATTACGTGCTTCTACAGTGGGTGGCCATTCTTCCTGCCAACATTGCAAATTTTGTTCTAATACTATGACGGGGGTCACATGGGCACACCCACACACTGGCCGCGTTTACACACGTCGCTGGTCTACCACCTGTTCCTCGTCTCATGTCGTCTACTTGATCCAATGTAGCTGCCCTTTTATTTATGTGGGACGCACGACACGGTTAATAAAAACCAGAATTGCTGAACATGCTTCCCGTCTTCAACAGCAGATTTTGTCAGCTCCCATAGTTTCCCACTGTGTCGAATGTGGGCACACTTTTGGGAATTTAAAGTGGACAATTATTGATCACATCCCGGCGGATCCCAGGGGTGGAGACAGGACACTTCGACTTCAACACTGTGAGCAACAATGGATATATGATCTGGCTAGTGTGTATCCCGGGGGTTTAAATCGGGAGATTGAGTGGTTGAGTGCTCTTTGACTTCATGCTTGTGAATATAGGGGTTTCCCTGGTGCAGTGGATTTCCCCTCTTTTCCGAGCTGTTCTTTAGTTCTGGTTGAGTTTCTCAATGAACAATGTGATGTCACATAGTCTTTTACGATCATCCAATAGGTTGAGGGATCGCATTCGCGTGTCCTTATCCTATTTTTCGGTTCCCTTGTTGAATGACATTTTGGCTGACCAATGGTAGTAGGACGGATTCCTTGTTTTTATTGGTTACCCGGTGTGAACCGGGGTTTTTAAAATGGATGCACAAGGCTTTGTTTGATCAGCACAGGGGGAAAAATTATTTCTTAGTGACGTCCATAAAGAGCGCTTGATACAGAGGTTTTCGACCTCGAAACGTGCACGTCGTGCCATCTCAAATGTGGACTTCAGCACTCAAGTTTTTGGAATTTCTTCTCTTCGGTTACTGAGATAAGTTTTCATAAACATTTTTTCACAATTTTTTCACATGTTTTACTAAAGAACTGTTTGATGATTAAAATGGTCCGCAGTAGTCTGGAGTGGTTTCAAAATTTGTTTTAACCTCCCTCTCTGCGGCCCGACAAAAAGACACATTGATTTCATTAAGGAGTCTTAGGGAGATTTTTTGGTGGGGTATTTATTAATCTCTCCCATTGGGATTTATTCTTTTATGATTTAAACAATAGCAATCAAATGATACTGTACCATTCCAGGTGAGTATTTAAACCTGAAGGAAAAACTGTCCCCAATCTAAAAATTCATTTTTGTTCTAACTTCTGTAATTTGGAAATCCTGTCACCTCCCCTAGGATCCTGTGGAATCCCATCCAAAATTCTCCAACTAAGCTGATCAAAAGAGTGTTGTCTTTGTAAACAGTGTTCTACCATAGGTGCTGAGAGGGTCTTCACACGCAACCTGGAGGCATGCTCACCCAGGCGGATCTTAACACAGCGAATAGTACGACCTACATAGTACATGGAACACGGGCATATAATCAAGTATACCACATAGATAGAATCACAAGTAGTACGCCATTTAGATTTATAAATAGCTGCAATATGAACATCAGTCCATGTTGGTCCAGCTATAGCTAATGAACAATAGCGGCACGAGCCACATTCAAAATGGCCTGGGTCCAAATGTGAGGACAAAGGCCTGTCCAGTGGGGACGTAGTCTTAACCACCAGATCACGTATATTGGCCCCTCTGGAATAAGCAATCATAAGACGTTTATTTTGAAAGCAAGAATGTAGACCCAGAACCGGCCAAAATTGGTGCAATATTTTGGTAACTTTAGCAATGCCCCCCACATATAGAAGGACACCAGTGATTGTGTCTTCAAAAGACTGTGCCCATTGAAATGGTTTAGGGGGAAAAAGCAACCATTCTCTATGTGAAAACTGAGCTCACCGGTTCTTACAAAAGCTGGAAGGCTCGGTTTCTTTTGGTCATTGAAGCTTTCACTACTAAAGGATCTGGCTTAACCTGATGCAGGGTCACGTTTTTTCTGACCCGAAACGTGCCACGTCACTGAAGCTTTCACTACTACAGGATCTGGCTTAAACTGATGCAGGCCAACAAAGAGACGTGGATAGCAGGGAAGGTGACGTTAATGAACCTTTATTGAACTAACATCAGCCACTGGCCCAACACAGGCCGTGTTTCGGAAATCCCTTCTTCAGGGGCTTAAATGGCTAAGACAAAACATAATACAAACAGCATAACAAATGTTAAAAAATAGTTAAAACAAACAATCTAAAACAGCGGACTTGAACGAATATACAATGTGTATATATAGTGTTATTCTTGAATGGTGGAACACATAAGTACGGCTAACATAAATACTAAAATGTAATTAAAACTTTTAAATTAAACATGGTAAAAAGAGTCTAATGTAAGGATAATTAAAAACAAGTATAAGAGCAAATTAAATAATAGAAAAGAATATCCAAAACAACATATAAGTTACACATACCTGTGTCACTAACTTGTATGACTCAGACAAGAGTATAAAATTATATACTCAAAAATGAGCTAATAAAAACAATAAAATAGTAAATATATCAATAACAAGATAGTTTATAAGCTTATTGTAATATACACTTAAAAAATACATCCATATAAATAAATAAAATACAAAGATCCATATGTATTGTAATAACAATGGGTAGATTTAAAATATAAAATAAAAAATAAAACTATAAAAGATCATAATACATTAATATGGATAAAACAAAATGCAAGAGAGATGAAGACAAATTATATCTATAAATATGGGAACAAACATGTAAAAACTGGTGAACCAGGAATATAAAAATAAAAAATATAAATATAACTATGTTACCTGACCATGGATAATCCTTCTATAGGTTTAAATGTGCAATCTGTGAGATATAAATAAAATAATATCGCACAGATTGCACATTTAAACCTATAGAAGGATTATCCATGGTCAGGTAACATAGTTATATTTATATTTTTTATTTTTATATTCCTGGTTCACCAGTTTTTACATGTTTGTTCCCATATTTATAGATATAATCTGTCTTCATCTCTCTTGCATTTTGTTTTATCCATATTAATGTATTATGATCTTTTATAGCTTTATTTTTTTTTTTTTAAATTTTATATTTTAAATCTACCCGTTGTCAAGAATAACACTATATATACACATTATATATTCGTTCAAGTCCGCTGTTTTAGATTGTTTGTTTTAACTATTTTTTAACATTTGTTATGCTGTTTGTATTATGTTTTGTCTTAGCCATTTAAGCCCCTGAAGAAGGGATTTCAGAAACACGGCCTGTGTTGGGCCAGTGGCTGATGTTAGTTCAATAAAGGTTCATTAACGTCACCTTCCCTGCTATCCACGTCTCTTTGTTGGACTGCTATCGCACGTGGTGTTGTGCTTTTTGTTGGACTCCTTAAACTGATGCAGGGTCACGGTTTTTTCTGACCCGGAACGTGCCACATCGTTTACTGCAGGCTCTGTGGTGCCTTTAAGCTCGAGGATGAAGCGGAATACATACAGCTAAGTGTTTTAAATTTGGCACATTGCTTTTGAAAATTAATAAAAGGAGCGATCACAGAGAGGAGAAGGATTTGATTCCTCCTTCTTTTGAGGATTGCTCCGACAAAAAGTTAGAAGGGGCTTTTCTTGATCACGTTGGGGTTTTTCTGAATTAATCTGCCTTATTTTGGGCAAACGTTTGCACAAAGCTATTCTGCATATATTTTTTAGCTGCATTTAGAAGTAAAATTTCTTTTCTAACCTTGCATTAGAAAATTATGTGCTGAACTATAGCACAGCTCTCTCACAAGATTTCCGCATCAAGGCCTAAGTGTGTCTATTTATTTTAGTGTTCTTACGTGTGGTGCAGCAGAGGATACACAGCCCATGGAAGTGCAGGTAAAAGAGGAGCTTACCTTAGACTCAGCTGTGCAAAGAGACACGAGGCATAGTGAAACAGTTGAGCAGGGAAAACTGTTACTACGTGCCAAGCAGAAAGCTTATCAGGAACACCTGATTTGAAATCCTCACGTTACGTGTAGGGCTGGGAACCAGATAAGAGAAGGTTCCAGTCAGTGGATAAAGGCAGAGGGCAAAAGCCGGAGTGAGAGCCTGAGCCAGGGAGGACAGAGATGGACACACCCACATTCACCAATACGAGGGAGTGCTAAGAGTAGCACAGGAGGTGGAATAGCAGGTGGGGCCATAGCAGATGATGTAGCAAGAGAAAGCAGCAGGAGGTGTGGCTACAGTCAGCTGAGCAGAAACCACAGAGGAGTGCTGGGAGAGAAAGCTGCTATCGGAGAACCAGGAAGTGAATGCAGCTACAGCACTCGAGGGAAAAGGTTTGAGGCAGGCTGTGCTGGGAGACGTTATGCCACCAGAGACAGACCTCAAGAGAAGCCAGGAGAGTCTTATCATCCAGGAGACCGGTATGTGCCTGCAATAAACACAGGTCAGCTCAGAAAGAGAGTGTCGGGGGATGGGAACTCCAAACATAGCTGCACACTGAGAAACAGCTGGAAGGCTGACACAAACTCTGCTACTTCACAGTACGGCTGGGAGGCTAGAGAAAAGGGACATTGCAAGCCAAGAGCCAGGACAATCCCTAAAGATAAAAGGTGGGAACCCTGTTCTTATAAAGAAAGGCTTGAAATGTATGCATGCAAAGGGCGTGGCCCTGAGAATAAAGGCAGGAGGAAAAGGTATTCAGAACCTTTACTTTGGGAGGAAAACCCAGAGAGAGTCTCCCTCACGTCAGACAGGTATAAACCTGGGAAGAGAGAAACATTTGCAGGAAGCTGTAGTGATTTATCACAAAGGGACGTGCCAGAATATACCACACAGGAAGTGTGTGATACCGAGAGCTTGGGGAGTGCCATAGAGGGTATGTTGTGGGAAGATAACAGCTGCCTTCCAGACCCCATGCCCATGGACTGTAGCATTTGTTATAAACGCAACCATTCTGCTTAAGTTAAGTAATTGAAAGGAGCTTTGTGAGATTAACAAAGGAACAGAAGTTCGCTGTTACCATTTTTGCTTTATTGCTTGTTTCTGGAGTTTTTGATCCTGAAGAATGTCCGAGCGGGAAGGGGAATAAAACCCATGTTATTTTTCCTTATCACTTTTTGGTCTGCAAGACTCTGTTATTTCACAGCAAGAGCAGAGTTACTTATTTCAATGACCCTAGGCAGCCGCCTACATAGGGTTTAGAGGGCTCTATCCACGGGCCCCATCACATACGATATTAAAAAAAATCTTTCAGCAACTATGAGGAAAATAATTATACTGCCAACATTGATACAAACACTCTAGGCACTTTTGCCATCAGTTTTCACCAGAATCAAAGCTAAAATGCATCTTTACAAGCATTACACTGGACAACAAATTTGTTCAAAGGTTTTGCTTCCTGAAATATTTTGGTGATTATGATAGACAGTTTCAAGCTGAACAAAATATAATTTCAGATTGACTGTATCACAAAGGAATTTGGAGAAACATAAAATTAAATTTTGACTAAATTTAGCATGTTTAATCACACAATGATACTGACATATTGTAGTAATTCACCTGAGCTAAAAATGTTTTGTTCCTGATTTTCGTTTGACTCAGCATCTGATGCTTCTCATCTGTGTCCAACAATAGTCAGCCAGCATTGATGGGTTCCAGTTGCCCTGATACTGCTTTTCCATCGTCGCAATGTCCTGGTGAAATCTTTCACTATGTTCGTCACTGACTACACCAAGAAGGGAAGAAGCCAAATTGTGAATGCAGAAAAAGCGTAGTTACTCACTTGTAACAGGTGTTCTCCGGGGACAGCAGGAATCAGTCCTCACATATAGGTGACATCAACGTCGACGGAGCCCACGCGGAGCAAAACCTCAGCTTTCAAAGAAAGCCTTTGGGAATTGCTACCACGCATGTGTGGTCCCCTTCCCGCCCAAGGGTGCCATCTTGCTCAGTCAAATGACATAGCTAAAAAGATGGCAAAAAAACCCCAAATGAAGATAAGAGGACTGCAACTCCAAGGGGAGGAGGGAGGGTTGTGAGGACTATTCCTGCTGTAACCCGGAGAACACCTGTTATAGGTGAGTAACTATGCTTTCTCTGGGAACAAGCAGAAAGTCAGTCCTCACATATAGGACTCCCCAGCTAAAAGCTACCATGAACCAATAGCACAAAAAGGCTCCCTCAACAAGAGCCGCAAGCAGCCGCAATGAAATCCTTATCAAGGAGAAATAGGACCCTAGCATCCAAGGGAAGTAGCACTCCGGTAGCCTGAACACAGAAGGGTGGGAGGGCAGGAGTTGCCTAGACCCCAAAAAGGTTACAGAGCACAGCCTAGCCGAAGGCACTGTCACGTCAGGACTCCCTATGCAGGCAGTAATGAGCTGCGAAGGTATGAACCGAACACCAGGTGGCAGTCCGGCAGATGTGTGCCAGGGGAACGGAGCGCAGAGGAGCCACTGATGCTGCCATGACCCTGACCCTGTGAGCCATGATACAGCCTTCCAGCGGAAGCCTCGCCTCTTCATAAGCCCGGGCAATACAGTCCAGCACCCATGTAGACAGCGTATGCTTGGTCACCGCCTCTCCCAGTTTACTGGGGTCGTAGGAAACGAAAAGCTGAGAGGCTTTCCTGTGGCCTTGAGTATGCTGAATGTAGAAGGACAAGGCCCTCTTACAGTCCAAGGTATGGAGGACCGCCTCTGCCCGACTGTCTTGCGGTCTGGGAAAGAAGGTAGGGAGCACCACCTCCTGGTTGAGGTGGAAAGAGGACACCACCTTTGGAAGGAACTTGGGGTGTGTGCGAAGCACCACCCTATTCTTGTAGAACCTGGTATAAGACCTCTCCGCCACAAGGGCCTGAAGCTCGCTCACCCTTCGGGCAGAAGTGAGCGCAACCAGGAAAACCACCTTCCAGGAGAGATAACGGAGGTGACAAGTAGCCATCGGTTCGAAGGGCGGCAGGGTGAGCTGCCCCAACACCACATTAAGATCCCATTCGGTCGCTGGAGGAAGGACCAGGGGCTTGGACAGGAGTAGGCCCTTTAGGAAATGGGACACCACTGGATGAACTGAGAGGGGCTTCCCGTCCACCTGATGGTGGTTCGCTGCTAGGGCACTGAGATGCACTCTGACAGAGTAGGACTTGAGCCCCATCCTGGAGAGGTGGAGAAGGTATTTCAACACCACAACCACCAGGCAAGAAAGCACAGTTACTTACCTGTAACTGGTGATCTCTGGGAACAGCAGGAATAAGTCTTCACATATGGGTACGTCGGTACCGACGGAGCTTGCGCGGGAACGCTCCCCAGCGTCCAATCAGAAAGCTTTTGGGAGCATCCCACAGCGCCTGCGTGCTGCCTTCCTGCCTTCCAACTGTCTCTCCTCAGTTGAGTCTTATAGCTGAGACAAAGAGGGAGAGAGAGGGAAAGGAGAGAGAGATAGAGAGAGAGACAACTCCTAGGGGAGGTGGGTGGGTTGTGAAGACTTATTCCTGCTGATCCCAGAGATCACCTGTTACAGGTAAGTAACTGTGCTATCTCCAGGAACAAGCAGGAATGAGTCTTCACATATGGGGACTCCCTAGCTTTAGATGCCAGGGAGAGAGCCCAGAAGTTGTGTGTCCCTGGGACAGGGCTGCACTTCCCCAACTGGATCTTTGGCATCCCATGAGGGATGGTGGGTAGGAGTTGATTAAGTATGGAACACGTGTTTGAGAACAGCCTGACCAAACAAGGCATCCCGGCGGGAGTCCTTGTCCAAGCAGTAATGGGCTGTGAAGGTATGAAGGAGCTCCTTAGGTGCGCTCCTTGGGGCGGCTCCTGCGGGGCGCTCCTCTCTGTCCTCTTCGCGATATGTTTGCTCTCTAGTTTGGCTCTCCTCGGTCCTCTCTGGTCTGTACGGATCTCCTCCCTGGTTCAGCCTGCTACAACTCCGGTAAGTCTGCTGCTTTCTTCTGACATCCCACTTCCGCTAGTTGCTGTCTGCCATTTTTCCTCCTCTATGCCTCCTATTCCGGTATTCTGGGGGAACCGATCTCTCCCCCTTGCCCGGCAGCACCACTGTCACAGCTCCTCCTTTCGCTCACTCCCAAACCTTCTCCCCTGCCTGTCCAAATCACCATCTGCCAGCTCTCCGCCTCTTCCCTCCTCATCCCTCTCATCTCCTGTTTCCCTTCGCTTTGGCCTCCTTAACTGCCGCTCTCTTCGCTCTAAAACACTCCTTATCTCTGACCTTGCCTCCCATAACTCCCTCGACGTCTTACTCTTGACAGAAACCTGGCTGAAAGAGGGTGAAGACGCGCTCTTAGCTCGTTGTCTCCCGCCTGATTTTACTGGTGTTTCTATTCCTCGTCTCGGCCGCTCAGGCGGTGGTGTAGCAGCTCTCCTCCGCTCTACTATCTCCTTTACCTCCCTCACCTCTCCCTTATTACGTTACCCAGAGGCTCTGCTCCTGAAACTCCACTGTACCCCCCCCCCCCCTTGCACCTACTTCTTCTCTATGCTCCTCCAGCTTTGCGCCCTGATCTGTGGAATCTACTTCTCTCTTCTATCACTGATCTGTCCCTGGCCTTTCCTCACCTGCTTATAGCTGGAGACTTCAACCTGCATCTTGATCCCCCTGTCTCTGCTAGGGACCACTCCTTCGCCACTCTCCTTCATGACCTGTCCCTTCTCCAGCATATCTCCTTTCCAACTCATTCTGCTGGTTATACCCCTGACCTCCTTCTTTCTCCCTCTACCTCCTTTTACCTTTTGTGGTCCTTCCATGCTTTTCCCCTCCCTTGGACCGATCACCTCTGTATTACATTTCAATGCGATCTCTCCTCCCCCATCTCGCCCATTAGCCTCCCCCCCCCCCCCCCGGTTCCTCTCTTCCTCCTTCTACTACAGTTTCCTATGCTTGCCATATCTCGTCAGAGACCCCCCAACACTTCCCCCCGCCTCCGATCTCCTCCCGAGTGATTTCCCCCTCCTCTCCCCTTTATCTCAGGCTTCCATTTGGTCCTCCTCCCTCTCTTCCGCCTTAGATCTTATTGCACCTCTCCGTCCCCGGTCCTCTACTTCCCGTCCCTCTCAGCCCTGGTTTCACCCTGGTCTCCTCCTTCTCCGATCTCAGCTCCGTCGTGCGGAACGCCGATGACGCAAGGATCCCTCCTCACTCTCTCTCTCCCACTTCCGCTCTGCTCACTCCTATTACAGGGCCCAAGTACACAAAGCCAAACAGACTTATTACTCTACCGCAATCTCTTCCGCACCAAACCAGACCCGTCATCTTTATTCCGTCCTTCGTTCTCTCACCTCCCTCCAGTCTCATACCTCTCCCCCCCCCCTGCTCCTTCACCTACCCCCTCCCAACTGGCGACTTACTTTAGCACCAAAGTAACTGACCTCCGACATTCTCTCCCCTTTTGCCCTCCACCTATTTCCAGTCCCCCTCCCTGCTCTCCTCCCCCTCTCTCCCAATTATCTCACACCTGGCATTCTTTTCATCCACTCACCTCCTCCGAGCTCCTTGCAGTCCTGTCCTCCTCTAAGAAAACCTCCTGTGCCCTCGACCCTATCCCATCTTCCTGGCTCCTCATTCCCTCCCTGGCCCTCCTCCCCCCCGCTCTCATTCTGATCAACACTAGCCTTTCCTCCGGTGTTTTCCCACAACCATGGAAGCACGCCCTGGTACGCCCTATCCTAAAAAAGCCCTCACTTGATCCGCTTGTTCCTGCACATTATCGCCCCGTCTCTAATCTTCCTTTTCTATCCAAGATCCTCGAGAAAGTTGTCTTCTCCCAACTATCCTCCTATCTCGATTCTACACACTTTCTACACCCCCGTCAATCCAGCTTCCAACCTGGTCACAGTGTTGAAACCGTTCTCTTGGGCTTTCTAAATGAACTCCACTCTGCTCACGATCGGGGTGACCTCTCGGTGGCGGTTTCCCTTGACCTATCAGCCGCTTTCGATCTTGTTGATCACTCCCTTCTCCTTGTCCGCCTCCGTGAAGCAGGTCTTTGCAGCACAGTCCTTCACTGGTTTCACTCCTTTCTTCACTCCCGGTCCTTCTCTGTCCGCTCTTCTCCCCCCTCCTCCTCCTCTACTGCTTCTAAGCCTATTCCTCTTCTCTGTGGGGTCCCCCAAGGCTTAGTCCTAGCACCTCTTCTCTTCAATATCTTTCTCACACCTCTTGCCCTCCTAGTCCAACAACATGGGATATCTGCCTTCTATTATGCTGATGATCTACTCCTTCTCTATCACACCTCCCCCCTCTCGCCCGACCTCTCTCCTCTCAACACCTGTCTTACCGCTGTCGCCAACTACCCATTGCCTACACCTCAATCTTACCAAAACCCTTGCTATGTGGTTCACCCGGGATGCCTCCCCGCCCACACTTTCCCCCTCTTTCTCCGGTTCACCAGTTCCCATAGTCCCCTCCCTTCGCTACCTCGGCGTCCTCTTTGACCCTGCCTTAACTTTCCGTGATCATGTTGCACACGTCTCTCGACTCTCCTTCTTTCATCTTCGCCAAATTCAGGCCATCAGACCTTTTCTCTCTACTTCAGCCCTCACCACTCTCCTCCTCTCACTCGTCATGTCCCGTCTTGACTTCTGTAACTCAGTTCTAGCCGGTCTCCCTAATGTCCACCTTCGTCGACTCCAACTTATTCAAAACACCGCAGCCCATTTAATCTCACACTCCTCCATCCGCGATCACGTTACTCCTCTCCTTATCCATCTGCATTGGTTACCTATCAAATTCCGTATCCACTATAAAATCCTGGTACTTCTCCATCGAGTCATTCACACCCGCACACCTCTGTACTTGTCCAATCTGGTCCATTTACACACCCCTGCTCGCTCTCCACCTCAACCGCCTTCACCTTCCCTCCCCCTCATCTCCTCGACTTCAGTCCACCCGCTCATCTGCATTTTTCTTCCTGGCCCCCGCCCTGTGGAATTCCCTGCCTACCTCCATCCGTCTTGAATCTGACCACCCTGCTTTTAAGAAAAACCTCAAGACCCACCTCTTTGCCCGTGCCTTCGACCTACCAGATCCCTCTGTGTGACCCACTCCCTTCCCCTTCTTTATGTCCTGTCCTGTTGTATGACTCTGCTCTTTCGCTTTCCTGTCTCATATTGTAACTTCCTTTCCTTTCCTAGCCTATTTTTACTTTGTAAACTGCTGTGATGTATTTTCCTCAGCAGTATATCAAATCCAATAAACACATAAACACATGAACCGAGGCCCAAGTGGCTGCTCGACAGATGTGGTCAATAGACACAGAGTTCAGATGAGCCATTGAGGCTGCCATGGCTCTCACATTGTGAGCTGTGACATGGCCCTCCAGAGAAAGGTTCTTGCTCTGATAGGCGAAACAAATACATTGGGCAATCCAGTTAGAAAGTGTTCTCTTGGAGACTGGTTGTCCCAAATGAGAAGGATCAAAGGCAACAAAGAGTTGGGAAGACTTTCTATGTTGCTGCGTCCTCTGTAAGTAAAAAGCCAGAGCTCTTTTACAGTCCAGGGTATGAAGATTCCTCTCTGCACTTGATGCATGAGGTTCTGGAAAAAAGACAGGGAGGTAGACCTCTTGGTTGAGGTTAAAAGGCGAGACCACCTTAGGCATAAAGTGTGGATTAGTCCTAAGGACCACCTTGTCATGATGGAACCTTGTCTAAGATGGATTAGCTACTAGTGTTGCAATTCATTGATGCGGCGTGCTGATGTGATTGCAATGAGAAAGATAACCTTCCAAGAAAGATATTTCAAGGAGGTGGTAGCTAAAGGTTCAAAAGGCGGCTTCATAAGCTGACCAAGAACCAAATTTAAGTCCCATGCCACCGGGGGTGGTCGAATGGGAGGCTTTGTTAAAAGGAGGCCTCTCATGAACCTTGCTACAAGAGGATGAGAGGAAACAGGTTGTCCATTTAGAGGCTTGAGGGAAGCTGCAATAGCACTCAAATGGACTCTTACTGAATTTGTCTTAAGGCCTGCATTAGACAGATGAAGGAGATACTCCAGCAACGATTCCAGAGGTATAGCACGGGGGTTAAGACCCTTCTCAGAACACCAGATGGTAAACCTCTTCCACTTGAAAGCATAAGAACGTCTAGTGGAAGGTTTTCTGGAAGAAGAAAGAACATCTTTTACTTGTTGAGAAAGATGAAAATCCTGGAGATCTAGGCCTTCAGCAACCAAGCCCTGAGATGCAGAGACTGGGGATTGGGATGCCACAATTTTCCGTCCTCCAGAGAGAGGAGGTCTGGAGCATACCCTAACTCTAGGGAGGGAGCTTGAGAGAGATGTAGAAGCAGAGGGTACCACACTTTCCGTGGCCAATGTGGAGCTATGAGAATCATGTGGCCTCTGTCTCTCTGAAGCTTGAACAGGGTTTTGGGAATTAGGGGGTTGGGTGGAAAGGCATACAGGAAGTCTTGACCCCAATGAAGGAGGAAAGCATCCCTTGCCTGAGCCCCCTGAGCCGGAGTTCTGGAACAGAACCGGGGAAGTTTGGCATTCCACGGACTTGCAAAGAGGTCTATGTCCGGGGTTCCCTAAATCTGAAAAATCTTTGACACCTGGTCAATATGTAGGGACCACTCATGTGGAAGCAGAACTCGTCTGAGTCTGTCTGCCCAAGAGTTTTGAATACCTGGAAGATAAACTGCCAGAAGATGAATGTGATGCTCTCTGGTGAGGGCCCACAGTCACAGAGCTTCGTTGCAAAGCGACAGAGAGCTAGTTCCTCCCTGCTTGTTTATATAGAACATGGCTACCTGATTGTCCGTGTGGATAAGGACTGTCTTGTGGCTGAGCAGGGTGTGGAAAACTCGCAGAGCAAGGAAGATTGCTCTGAGTTCCAAGAGACTGATATGTGGACAAGTCTCCTGTGGGGACCAGATGCCCTGGGTGGAGAGGTCCTGAAGATGAGCTCCCCAGCCCATTGGAGAAGCATCTGTTGTTAGAGTTGCTTGGGGTAGAGGCTGTTGAAAGGGGGACCCCAGCAACAGGATTTGAGGGGACCTCCACCATTGGAGGGACAAAATGAGGCGACTTGTGTTTGCTATTTTGTCTGATAGGCAGCCTAATGCCTGAGTCCATTGGGTGGATAAAGTCCACTGAGCTGCTCTCATGTGAAGGCGAGCACATGGTACCACATGAACGGTGGATGCCATGTGGCCTAGCAACTGTAACATCTCTCGAGCAGTTAGTAGGGGTTAGAACTCTGCTTGAGAACCTAACTGCATCAAATGAAGGCAACGAACCTGGGGAAGATAGGCCCTTGCCCTTGTGGTATCCAGCAACGCCCCTATAAACTCCAGGGACTGAGTAGGGATCAAATTGGATTTTGGGATGTTTATTACCAGCCCTAAATATTGAAGGAGACGCATTGTGCAGGTTAGAGAAGTCTTGGTCTCTGATTGAGTGGGAGCTCGAATGAGCCAGTTGTCCAGGTAAGGGAAGACAAATATTCCCAGGGTGCACAGAAAAGCAGCAACCACTGCCATGCATTTCGTGAACACCCTTGGTGCAGAGGCCAGACCAAAAGGGAGCACTCTGTATTGATAGTGCTTCTCCTGAAAAAGGAACCTTCTGTGAGTTGGATGGATGAGAACATGAGTGTACGTATCCTTGAGATCTAGAGAACAAAGCCAGTCCTGACTCTGAAGTTATGGCAGCAGAGTTCCTAGAGAAACCATCTTGAATTTTTCTTTGACTAGGAATCTGTTCAACTCCCTGAGATCTAAGATGGGTTTGAAGCCCCCTGTTTTCTTTGGAATAAGAAAATAGGGGGAGTAGAACCCTGTGCCCGGTTGTTGAGAAGGCACTTCCTCTATTGCCCCCTGGGCTAGAAGAGTGGCAACCTCCTGTTCCAACAGGCTGAGGAGGGAGGCTGGAGAATTGAACTGGTGGACTCTTGTGAGAGGGGGCAAGCTGGAAAAATGAAGTTTGTACCCCTCTCTTATGATGGAGAGTGTCCAATGCTCTGCTGTAATTTGCCCCCACCTGGGAGCAAAGTGACATAACCTTCCTGGAATGGTGGAGGGCTCTGGTCCTTCCAGAGCCAGTAAGGCTAAGTTCTCTAGCAGAAAGTCAAAGGCCCTGAGGGGGCTGAGATTGCTGGGCTGGAGCAGGCCTCGCAGCCTTTGCCTTGCTCTGTTTGGAGGATTGCTGACGTTTGGAAGGGAACTGAGGTTAGAATCTTTCCTTTTTAGAAAAAGGTGTTTTCTTGAACAACCTTTTCTTAGCAGGAGCAGCTGTGGATTTGGATAGTCTGTCCAACGCAGAATTTTCAGCATCCATCTGATTGGCCTTTGCTTGCCAATCCTTACCAAACAGATTTTCACCTGTACAAGGGATATTTCCCAATTCGTCTTGGACCCAGATCTCCAAATCAGATGCTTGAAGCCAAGCAATCCTACGTGCACCTATAGCTATAGATGAGGCTCTGCTTACGCATTCAAAGGAGCCGAAAGCTGCACGGTTGGAGAATTTGGAGATATCCTGGGCATGTTTGAGCCCAGTGAGAAATCCTTGCCTTTTATCATCAGATATAAAAGGACTTAAAGTCTGCAAATGGTCAGTGACTTCTTTTAAGAACATTCCCATGTAGAGACTATAAGAATTAATTCTCGCAGCAAGCATGGAAGCTTGGAAGACTCTTCTTCCAAAAGTATCCAGGGTTCTACATTCACGTCCTGGAGGATTAGAGGCATGTCTTTTGGCACTCTTAATCTTTCTCATTGCAGACTCAACCACAATAGAGTGGTGAGGAAGTTGAGTTTTATGGAAACCAGGACAAGGAGGGACACAATACATGGTGTCCAACCTGCGAGAATGAGGAGAGGTGGTTAGAGGTGCTTCCCACATCCTTAACATGAGATCATACAGAATCTCATGAATAGTTAAGGTAGCTGCCTCCTTAGGAGTTTTAGGATATTGCAAAATATCTAACTCCTTGGCTCTGGGCTCTGACTCTGGGGCCATAAAGTCTTGAAAAGACAAGTCCTCTGGAGGAGACGTCCTTCGTTTAGGAGAGGACTCCTCCTGTGGAAGAAGCATCACTGCATCGACAGACTCTTCAGAATCCTCAGAGTCGTCAGAGGAATCGAAGTATCGTCTGTCTGGATGCTCTTGCAACGCCCGATACCCGTACCGACCGGGATCGGTATCGGGAATAACCGGTACCGGGGTATCGGTACCGGAGGGCTTCAGAGGACAGAGTACTGGCATAGTGGACACCGACGCCGATGTCGATGCCACCGGTACCGGGATCGGTACCGATGGCGATGGTAGTGCCGGTACCGGCAGAGTAGTCTGTTGCGGTACCACGGGCGTCGATGCCACAAGGAAAGCAGCCAGACTGTGTTCCATGGACAGAATCCTCTGATCCATTGACACCGCCAATGCCTGGAAGTCGCTATCAGTGGAAGCCACCGGTACCCCAGAGCATGGCACCAAGAGATCTGTCGAGGCCACGCCATCGAGATCATCCTGGAACCCCGATGATGATGCTTTAGAGGCCGAAGCCTCCCACCGGGGTAATTTTGCCGGTTCAGAATCCTCGAGGGCAAGGCCAGAGGCATCTCGATGCTTAGAAGGAGATCTACCCTTCGAGGACCGGCTGGATTTATGTTTAGTTACCTGAGATCCATGTGAAGAAGAAGAAGCCCTGGAAGACGTAGATGCCACCGAAGCCGCATCAGAGGGAAACAGGGTACTGAGCTTGGCAGCTCGGTTCTGTCGACCCTTCTTAGACATCATGGAACAGGACACACAATCTGTTATGGAATGGTCAGGACCTAAACATTTTAGACACCAGTCATGGGTGTCGGTGACGGAGATAGTACCGCCACATTTTGTACACTTTTTAAATCCTGAGGCAGGCTTTTCCATAGTTAAGGAAAAATGTTCTGGGCCTAAGGCCCAAAACTCAAGTGCACCTGAAGAAAAATAAATGGGAAAAAGGTTTTTTGGGTTTTTTTACAAGAAAAGAACAATGACCGGCGGTACCGGTACAGCGTCGAAGAAGGCAGACGCGACAGAAAAGAAATAAAGAAAAAATAAGGAAATTCTTCTGCGGTGACAGGAACACGACCTGCTGGCTCCGCGGAAAAAGAACAACTGAGGAGAGACAGTTGGGAAGGCGGGAAGGCAGCACGCAGGCGCTGTGGGATGCTCCCAAAAGCTTTCTGATTGGACGCTGGGGAGCGTTCCCGCGCAGGCTCCGTCGGTACCGACGTACCCATATGTGAAGACTCATTCCTTCTTGTTCCTGGAGATAAGGGGTAGGCCCCCTGTTCAGCACACCAAAGTGCAAACCTGTGCCACTTAAAAGCATAAGCCCATTTGGTAGACGCTCTGCGTGAAGCCAGCAAAACTCTAGCCAGCGGAAGAAGGAGCGGGGCTAGAGTCACCTTCTCAGCAGCCTTGCCATCAGCGAAAGGAAGCTGAGGTTGGCATGCAGAAGAGAGTCCCCCCCCTCCTGGGAAAGGAGCCGTGGAGCTGACCCCAAGGGGATGGGGGTCTCTACCGTTAGCTACAAAAGAAGTGGAAACCACGGTTGCCTGGGCCATCGTGGGGCTATCATGATGATTGAAGCTCTGTCGTGGATAATCTTGAACCGAGTCTTGGCAATCAGAGGCATCGGGGGAAAAGCATGCAGAAGACTCACCGACCATGAGACTAGGAAGGCATCAGTGGCCACCCTGGCAGGGTGCGGCTGCCTTGAGCAGAAGCGGGGTAACTGGTGATTGTCCGAGCTTGCAAAGAGGTCCATCACCGGTTCCTCCCAGGTCTGGAAAAGCCCACAGGCTACCTCTGGGTCCAGCTGCCACTCATGTGGCTGCAGCATCCTGCTGAGTCTGTCGGCCAGCCAGTTCTCCTGGCCTGGCAGGTATACCAGCCCAGCAGGGATGCATCTGTGGTGAGGACCCTCGAGTGGTGAGGGGCATGGAAGGGTATCCCCACCTCCAAGTGACGGGGCAAGAGCCACCAGGTCAGGGACTATACCAGGCGCCAGGTCACTCTGATTCTGTCCTGGAGATGTCCCGTGGCCTGGGACCATTGGTCCCTGAGGCACCACTGTGCTGTTCGCATGTGGAGGCTGTCACGCTGGTACTGCTCGTCTCAAGCTAAGAGGGGCGTGGTTATTTTATAGGAACTTTTTGCTGTCTGCTTTTTTAGCCCTTTTCAACTATTTCCCGTAGTGCCTTCTGGGAAAGGTAGTCTTTGCTTGGCTGTGTGTGTGCATCAGACAAAAAGCTGTAGTTAGGCTCCAAGGGGTTAGGGCAAATGACAGAATTTATTTTACACAATGGTTCGTTCTCACCACGTACAGGATATTGGTTTAGGTCTCTGTGAAACAGAGTATTCTCCCAAAAACAAACACAAACTGAAAATGTCTGTTTAAAGGTTTTCCATATTGCAGGATATACAGTCCTTTTTAACAGAATGGATAATTCACTTTCTTTGTAGCCTTGCTGGCCAAAAGCACAAACAAAAATCACATTCACTGTCCGTGATAGTATAGCTTCTCTTCACCTGCATAAACCTTCAAGCAACAAATACAATTCAGGGTACAAGAAAGCTCTGTTACAAAAGCTACTTTCTTACCCCAGTGTCCCTGTTCCTGCAGCAGGTTCTTAACAAGCTTTCCACAGCTTCCAGGGCTACTCCTTAGTCCTTGTGACCTTTCCCTTTACCAACAAGAGGGAATCAGGGCCACCGGCTTGTGGACTATGGGTTCCCTTCCCTGGTAAACTCTCTCTCAAGGTTGGCTTGTTTCCTCCCTGTTCCTCAGGTTTAAAGCCTTGCACACAGAACAGTCCATAGGAATCTCTTCCCCATTTAGCTTTACCTCAGGCTCTCCCAGCTGCATAGGCTGAGACTCTCCTTGTTCACAATCCTCAGCTACCAGCCTCCCGGGGAATCCTGGAGTCTCTCTTGTTCCTGGCTTAAAACCTTCTGGCAGATGTGCTATATTCCACTTAGCACTCTCCTCTCTTGGCAGCTCAGGGGCTCTGCTCAGCTCTGCCCCGGTCAAGCTTTGCCAGCTTGCAGCTGTGCCTTGGCTCGTGGCAGTTTGGCTTCCTGTTTCTCCTTTTCCCCTGCTGCTCCTGACGACGACGCTCTCCTCCTGCCGTTCCTTCCTTCTACTCTCTGGCTTCAGTTTATACTTCCAGGGCTCTCTCTTCCACCCCTCCCTAGCCAGGTGATGGCAATCAGCCTGACTTCGTGCACCTGCATACTTGGAGCACTCCCTGCCTAAGAGGATCTGGGCTCTGTATCTTCTCCCATTCCTTCCACTAGAGGGAGCATGGAATGTGGGCCATGTGGAAGTTTTCTGATTCTTAGCTGTGTCTGTGTCTTTCCTATCTTGCCTTGGTAAAAGGGGGCCCTTTACTAGGGTGAATTCCCTGTCTCTTTGTCCTCCCTCATACTCTGGATAGGCCTCCTTGCCACAAGGCGGGCATCTGGAGTGACATGGACCATGGAGGCCATGACACTCCAGTCACATGGACCATGGAGGCCATGTGCCCGAGGAGGCGCAGCAGATGCCTTGCTGGCACTGAGGGACGGTGCTGTATATCTTTGGCTAGTTCGTGGTGTTACCACGGCACAGTTGCTTTCATGGATGTTTTTGGAAAGTCTGAAGGAGAAAAGTGAGCGAATGAAGCTGGATTGTTGGCATTCTCATTTGATCAGCTGTTGAGTAATGGGGATGGTTTTGATTCCTGGCAACCTCTCCAGCGATTCGCTCTCTATAGAAGAGATCTTCCTGACCAGCTAAGTGACTTTTCTTTGCTCTATAAAAATATTTAAAGCCTGAAGGAGAATTTTACCGGTGTGTACTAAGGGGTTATTGTCTCCTTAGCACTTGTTGGGGTTGTGTCCCCATTTAAAGAAAAAAAAGGAACAACACACTGCGAAAAGAAATACGTTTTTCTTTATGGTGTAAGTTCCAACAAAAATATATTAGATTGAAGTTTCTCTTATTAGTGGTTGTAATAAATTTGTGGGAAACACACTTGGGTTTATGGGTTAGGATAATATATCTTTGGCTAGCACCATGAGCCTGCCTGCCCTGTCTGCAGGCAGGAAGACCTTCAACTGAAGGGTGTTGATCCTTGCCCCAATGAATTCCAGCTTTTGCAACGGGCAATAGCTGGACTTGGGGTAATTGATAACGAAACTCAAGTGTTGAAGGATCTGGGTGGTGAGTGCCGTGGCCTGCTGCACCTCGGGGGCTGTAGTGCCCCTGATGAGCCAGTCGTCGAGATAGGGGAAGACGAAGATCCCCTGAAGCCTGAGAAAGGCAGCGACCACCGCGAGGCACTTTGTGAATACTCTGGGGGCCGAGGCAATGTTGAAGGGAAGCATCCTGTACTGGAAATGATTGCCTCCTACCACAAAGCGTAGGTATTGCCTGTGGCTTGGGTGGATTAGGATGTGTGTGTAGTGTGACCCCGCTCACCACTCAGCCCCAGTATTAGGGCTGTTAGGAAGTGGGACACAGTTAAAGTTACTTTGTTTGTGCTGTTTGCCTGGTATTCTTATGTAGTCGTAGCCCAGTGATGACAGCCAAAGTTAGGTTAAGGGTGAACAATATATTTATTGTCGCACAGGGTTTCTTCCCCCCAAAACAGAGCAAAGAGAAGATACGTGTTTGTAACAAATAAAGTCCAAAATGAAACAGTCCTCCTGATACTTCTCAGGGTACAGATGTAACTCAAAAATCAGCTTCTTATATTTCCTCCAACTTTTCAGGATAAGAGCATTGTTTCCAAACACCAGTAATGCTTTCCTAATAAAACTTCTAAAAAGGAAACTTCTCCGTGTTGTGGTTTTTATTCCACGTGTGCTTAACCACGATTAGGCTTCCACAGCACCCCTTATATACATAGGATACTATTAAACTGCAACTTAGAACTCCTTCTTACAGATGCCACAATCCATCTCCGAGTCACTGCTAGAGGACAAAGGATTGTCTGTCTGCATCGGCTCACTCTCAAGATCTGGGGTTTCTTGACCACAAGGATCAAAAGAATCCACAGACTTCAAGTGTTTAAGGAGAGTCTGTACATGCTTCCATCTACTATCCTTACGTCTCCTAGGCACTTGCAGGGTTTCAGGCTTATTGGCCCTCTTAAACAGTTCATAGAAAGGATTTCTCTCTTCCCTGTCTCGCCTGGATATCACTCTCTGGTTGGGTGGAACATATCTCTTCTGACACTGCTTTACAAATTCCTTTAATACAGCCTGGTCCTCAAAATCTGACTCTAGCTCCGTGTCCCGTTGCTGGCAATTAGTAGCTTGCTGACATGCAGCTGGGCTACACTCTGAACTGCAGCTTCTGACACGTTCTCTATTATAAGGAAACACTTGTACTTTATGAGCTGGGGTTTCCCTTCTACCCAGCTTTTCTCTTATCAATCTGGTTCTAAGAAAGGTCTCTGAGGAGTTACTTCTATCTCTCTTAGGTAAGAACTCTAATCTTTGCTTCAAAGGTTTATAGGAGTTTCTGACCTGATTCTCCTTTGGCTGAGGGCTGTTCCTTCCAGGAAGCACTTTCAACTGCCTCCCCCGAGACGTGGCTGTTCCTGGGCAAAGTGGCTGGCAACCTTCCAAGTACTTGGTTCCCACCTGGCTCTCTTTGCTTCCAGCTCTGCCTCTTTGGGACTTCAAGTCTCTGCCTGGACCTGACTTTCCTAGCCCTCTCGAAAAAGGCTCTGACTCCAAGGCTGCACCCAATTCCCTTGAGTCAGTTTCTCCCCACTGTGTCCACTGTGGGGCTCCTTCCTCCTTCCTTCTCCTTTCCCGTTCTCCTCCTCTTTCTGCTTCCTCCTCGTCTTTCTGCTTTCCCCCATCTCCTTCCCTTGAATCTCCTACTTCCTGGTTATGAGGACTGAGTTGTCCAATCGGGCGTGAGTCCACCCCTTTCCCTGATAGGATAGCTCTCCTGGTTAGCCTGGGGCTAGGGTGGGGCTCCCTTTCTACTCTCTCGTGTAGTGAAGCTTTGTGTGCTGAGGTTTTAACCCCTTCCTGCCCTGTATTTCTGGCAGGTTCAGAGGACAAAGAGTATTTAAAACCCTTTTTCTTACTCTCTAAAGCCTCTGCCTTGTCACAGTAGGCATCCTTTAAATCTAAGGAGCATAGCCAGTCTCCCTGACGGAGGTAAGGCAGCAATGTTCCAAGGGAGAGCACGTTGAACTTCTTCCTCAGCAGGAATTTGTTGAGGCTGCACAGGTCGAGGATGGGCCTTAGGCCCCCTGTCCTCTTTGGCATGAGGAAGGCCCTGGAGTAGAATCCCTTGCCATTGAGGTGGTGGGGCACCAGTTCCACCGCTTGGTCCTTGAGAAGACCTGCCAACTCTTTCAGAAGAAGGTCCTGGTGAAGGGGAGACCTGATAGGCTCTCCTGGGAAGTAGTGTGGAAACACCTGGCTTAGATGGAGGAGAAAATCCTCCATGACCACCTGTAATGTCCAGGAATTGGTGGTGATAGCTCCCCACCTGTGGGCATAAAAGGTAAGGCGACCTCCTGTAGGCTGCTGAGCTCTGGTTGGAAGAGGGGCTATGCTGCAGGAGCCAAAAGCTCCCTCTAGGCTGGGCCGGAGCCTGGGGCTTGGGAGCATTCGGCTTACGCGGGCCATGCCTCTCTCCCTTGGCCTGCTGCCTTTGCTGAGGAACCGGGGAGGTCTGGTAAAGGGGGTAGTTTCGGTAAGCAGTGGACTTCCTCAAGTAAAAGGGCTTTTTACCCGAGTCCTTCTTTTGGGAAGGGTCAGTGGTCTTAGAGAGCCTATTCCTCGTCATGAACTCGGTCTCCAGTTCGGTGGCCTTTTCTGTCATGGGTTTGCTGAACAGGTTTTCCCCTTGACATAGGACATCGACCAATTTGTCCTGTACCCATTGCTTGAGGTCGGACAAGATTGGTGGCATGCACCAATGCCTGCTGCGGCTACCTGGGCCGCCGACTCAAAGCCGTCATAGGCCGCCTGAGACATAAACTTGGAGCATTCATGGACAGCTTTGGACAGGCCCTTGAAGTGCTGCAAAGGCTCCTCGGAGAGACCAGCCGAGAACCCAGCAAGTTCCTTTGCCAGGTCTCTCAGGTGCATGCCCATTTACAGCTGATAGGACTGGATCCGACAATTCAGCATCGCACCCTGGTAACACTTCCTACCGAGGGCATCCAAGGTGTGGGCCTTCCTGCCAGGGGGCACTGAGGAGTGCGTCTTCTGACTCGTCAGTCGGCACATGGCTGACTCCACAACCATGGAGTTGTGCGGCAGTTGTGATTTTTGAAACCCAGGGCTCCGGCGGACTCGGTACATCGAGTTGAGCCATTTGTTGATCACCAGCGTCAACACCGGCATCTCCCACATGCAGAGCATGTCATTCCAGGATAGGAGGAATGGGCACCGTGAGGGTCTCTCGAGGGGGAGCCTCGTACTGGAGGATCTCAAGCTCGTTGGCTCGAGGATCCTCCTCAGACTCCGTTGGGGAAGCTAAGGCCTTGGACATATCCCGAACGAAGTCCAGAAACCCCATATCCTCCAGTGGGGACCTTCTCCAAGGTTCAGATACCAGGGAATCTGACAGGACATCTCGATGACGAGTGTCCGAGGACTCCTCATCCTCGGTCTCCCAGGCAGAGGCTTCCAAGGAAGACTCATGGAGCTCTTCGGCCTCAAGGGCCCCGGCGCCATCCGTCCTGATGCCGGCAGACTCACCGGTGATGACCTCGGTCCCGACGAACAGGAGGCCGAGCGCAACCTAGGCAGAGGTGGTTGGGGCAGAGGAACCGGATGTACCAGACATCAGCACCTGCTACTGCTCCAAGAAGGCAGTGACACTGTGCTCCAAGGCCGCCATCCTGGACACCAGTCCCGGAGGCTCCGCGACCTGCGGCTCGGGCACTGACGCACTCGGGCCCAAAGCCGATTCCCCTGAAGAGGGGTCCTTGACTAGGACAGTGTGTCTTACCTAGGCTGATCTGCGACCGGGTCCTTTTAAGGAACCTTGGCTGGACGTTCCTTCTCCAATGCCTCGGGCAGACACTCAGGGCTCCACGACCAGCTCCGACAGGAGCCCGGCCAATTGGAGCCATCCAGAGATGCCACCTTAGAGGGTTTCTTCCTTTTTTTTGGTTCCCTTGAAGGAGACCCCCTCTCCGAGGACCCCCAACTCAGGTTCGGAGTGCTCCTCCCAAGGCGTGGAGGCCTCAAACGAGGTCCTGGCTCTCGGAGGCATGGGGGAATCAGGAAAAATTTTATCATGCTGCTGCTGGTGGCTCCTCAAGGCCTTCAAGGACATCTTTTTGTATGGACCACAGACCGCCGGGTCGTGGTCTGGGCTGAGGCACCAGAGGCAGCAGTCATGCGTATTGGTGAGGGACATGATCTTCCTGCATAGATCATACTTTTTAAACCGCTGATAGCCATGGGGGGAAAAAGAACCCCAGCAAGGTTGAAGACCCTTCAGGCTGCCAGGAGGAAAAAAGTGTGCGAAGATGCCCAAGAGAAAAGAAAAATAAAACTTAAGTAGAAAAAAGAGGAACCGACCCGATACCAAGGTACCGAGGCCAGGGCAGGAAAGGTACCGGCTTGAGACCAGAGACAGCCAAAAAGGCACAAAAAAAATCTACTTTTTCCGGGACAGGGACAGACTACGTCTGATGGGCTCCGTGGAAAAAAGGAAACTGAGCAAGATGGCACACTTGGGCAGGAAGGAGACCACGCATGTGTGGTAGCAATTCCCAAAGGCTTTCTTTGAAAGCTGATTTGCTTCGTGCGGGCTCCGTCGGCGTCGACGTCACCCATATGTGAGGGCTGACTTCCTGCTTGTTCTCAGAGAATGAATCTTCAGCAACATGTTGCACTTCATGATTTTGTATGCTTGAAGCATGTTGTCAATCAGCTGGACATAATTTGGTGCCCTGTAATTGCCAAGAAAATTCTCAGCAACATCCCTGAATGCCTTCCATACAATTTTCTCAGGCCCCACTAGCAGATCTACGAACCACTTGTCATTGATGACGTGTTTGACTTGTGGACCCACAAAAATGCCTTCGTTAATCTTGGCATCAGTTATTCTTGGAAACATCTGTCTCAAATATCAAAATCCTTCAGTTTCCTTGTTCATTGCTTTCACAAAGTTTATCATCAGTCCAAATTTTATATGAAGAGGAGGCAAAGATATCTTACTTGTGTCAATAAGTGGTTCATGTGTGACATTATTCAGTCCTGGAACCAAATGTTTACAAAGCAGCCAGTTCTTTTTAATGCAATGAGACTCTTAAGCACAGACATCCCATTCGTAGATGAAACAATAGTACCAAGTTTCATTCCTAATAGCAGTGCCACTACTTTAAACCACCACAGATGTTCCAGTTGTAGTTGCTGTACTGTATATGTTTCAACAACAGTTCCATGTTTTCGTAGGTTTCTTTCATATGCACTGCATAGGCAATATGTATTGAAGGGTGGCCATTGCCATAACAAGACAGCTTTCAGCAGGGCTGGTGCTAGGGTTTCTAGCGGTCCCCTGCAACTTATAAATTGGCACCTCTCCCTCATTATTATTAAAGTCAGCTGCACCCTATCCTCCTTTTTCCCAAAATCACTTTGTGAATTCTTTTCAAGCGATATTAATATTTCTCCTTCAAATTGTGTTTTGTGAGAGAATTGCAGTGAAAAAGCAAATGCATAGCCAAAATAAAAATACTTAGCAGTAAATACTTCACATCATGCAAACAGGCTATGATAGTCCAAAAAAAAAGAAAATAAAATCTGATTCTGGTCATCTCACTAACAACAATATAAACATTCTCCAGTGCCAGGCATATTGTGAACTAATATAAAACACTGCAAAAGTCACTGAAGATCTACAAGGACAAATCTACCATACCATACCAACATGCACTTCTAAAACTCATATAATAAGGGGCATACCGAGAAAAAAGCAACACTATAAATACTGCAATGGGCCACAAAACATCCGTACACCTATTTGAAAAGCTGAACAAGTCAAATTACTATCATAAAGATTCCTACATACAAACTCCATGTTAACAGAACACCTGGTCTTGGTCACACACTCAGAACAAAGACCCTCATCAAGTACAGAATGAGTTACCACAACCTAAAGTAAAAATAAAAATATGTAGACAAAAATTAAACTGAAACCCCAAGAAGCCAGTCTCCGCATGCAGTGCCACAACAGATGAGATGCAGTTCCCCATACTATGTGAAATATGAAGATATCGCAAAGTCCAATCACTAAATTGAAAATAAAATTATTTTATCTACCTTTGTTGTCTGACAATTTTTGATCATGCTGGTCCCAATCTGAGGTCTCTGTTTTCCTCTGTCTTCTCTTAGCTCTCTTTCTATGGTCTATAGTCCATCTGCCATTTCTTGCCTCTCCTTTTGCTTTCTTCATTTTCTTCCATCAGCCTTTTTCCAGTTCCAGTAACCCTCCCCAGTATCAGCCCCCTTTACAGCTTCCCCTCCCAGTACCTTCAAGTGTCAACCCCCTTGCATTCCCAGCACCACCACTGGTGTCTATTCCCTTCCAGTCTCCTTCCTTCCCCATCGTCCAGCCCCTTCTAGTCCAAATACCATCCCATGTATCAGCGAACTTCCAGTCCCACTGCCCCCTCCCGTGTCAGCTCCCTTCCAGTCACTTTCTCTTCTGTCCATCTGCCTTCCAGTGCCATCCCCAGTTGTCAGCTCCCTTCCAGACCCATCCCCAGGTGTCAGCTCCTTTCTAGCTCCCAACCTTCCCTACAGCTCCCTCCTTCCCCCGTTTTCTGCTCCCTTCCAACCCACCATGTCAGCTCTTCCAGCCCCCATCTTCCCCCATGTCAGCTCTCTCCCAACCCCCTTCCTATCACCAAGCCACCTTCCAGCCCCTTTCCTAAGTGTCTGCTCCCTTCCAGCCCTCCCCCACAATGTCAACTCCCTTTCATTCCCCATCTTCCCCTGTGTCAGCACTCTTCAAACCCCCTCCTATTGCCCAGCCACCTTCCAGCCCCATCCCCAAGTGTCAGCTCCCTTCCAGTCCCCCTGTCAGCTCACTTCCTATCCCCCCCCCCACGTCTGCTCCCTTCCAGCCTCCATCTTCCCCTGTGTCAGCTCTCTTCCAACACCCCTATTACCCAGCCACCTTCCAGGTCCTTTAACAAGTGTCAGCTCCCTTCCAGCCCCCATGTCAATTCCCCCATGTCAGTTCCCTTCCAGCCCCTACCTTCCCCCAAGTCAGCTCTCTTTCAGCCCCCCTCCTATTACCCAGCCACCTTCCACTCCCCTGTGTCTGCTCCCATCCAGCCCTCCCATGTCAGTTCCCCCTGTGTCACTCCTTTCCAGCCCCCATCTTCCCACATGTCAGCTCTCTTCCAACCCCCCTCCTATTACCCTGCCACCTTCCAGATCTTTCCCAAGTGTTAGCTCCCTTCCAGCATCCCTGTGTCAGCTCCCTTCTGGCCCCTTTCCTTCCCTTCCCTCCTGTAACATAAGAACATAAGATATGCCATACTGGGTCAGACCAAGGTCCATCAAGCCAAGTATCCTGTTTCCAACAGTGGCCAATCTATGTCATAAGAACCTAGCAGTTTCCCCAAAAGACACAGGTTCCACAATGCTTCTACTGGGTCAAGCAGTGATTTCCTGGGTCCCTTTTAATAATGGTTTATGGACCTTTCCTCCAGGAACTTGTCCAAACCTTTTTTAATCCCAGCTATACTAACAGCTTTTACTACAACAAATTCCAGAGTTTGATTACACGTTGAGTAAAAAAATATTTTCTCTTATTAGTCTTAAATAGTTTACCCTGTAGCTTCATTGCATGTACCCTAGTCTTTCTATATTCTGATGATGTAAACAATTGATCTATGTTTACCCGTTCCACACTCCATTCATTAATTTATAGACATCTATCATATCTCCCCTCAGGTGTCTCTTTTCCAGGTTGAAGAGCCCTAACCTTTTTATAGGGGTATCCTTCCATCCCCTTTACCATTTTGGTGGCTCTTCTCTGTACCTTTTCTATTTTATTTATTTATTTAGACAGTTTTGTATACTGCCTTATCCTTCAATCAAAGCGGTCACAACACAATTGGGGGATACATTTAACATGCGGGGATATGAGACACATACACTAATACTTACAGGGAACATGGGCAATGGAGGGTTAAGTGGCTTGCCCAAGACCACAAGGAGCATCTGTGGGACTAGAAACCCCAGTCCTTACGGCCCAAGGTTGCTGTCCTCTAGTGGGATTTGAACCCCCGACCTTCCGGCCTGAAGTACCTTGCCCCAACCACTAGGCTACTCCTCTCCTCTAATAACGCTACATCTCTTTTAAGATACGGTGACCAGAATTGCACACAATATTCAAAGTGTGGTCGCACCATGGAACGATACAGAGGCATTATAATATCCTTTATTTTATTTTCCATTCCTTTTATGACACCTAGCATTCTATTTGCTCTCTTGGCCGCCACTGTGCACTGGGCGGAGGGTTTTAACATGTTATCCACGATGACGCCTAAATCTTTTTCCTGGGTGGTGGTTCCTAATGTGGAACCTTGCATCGAGTAACCATAGTTTGGGGGCTGTTCTTTCTTAGGTGCATAACTTTGCACTTGTCCACATTAAATTTCATCTGCCATTTGGATGCCCAGTATTCCAATTTAGCAAGATCCTCTTCCAATTTTCCACAATCCTCATGGGTTTTAACAACTTTAAATAGTTTTGTGTCATCTGCAAATTTGAATATCTCATTTGTTATTTCCTTTTCCAGGTTATTTATGAATATGTCAAAAAGCAACAGACCCAGCACAGATCCCTGGGGTACTCCACTATTCACCTTTCTCTATTGGGAAAATTGGCTATTTAGCCCTACCCTCTGCCTTCTATTGTTTAACCAGTTCCTGATCCACAATAGTACATTGCCTCCTATCCCATGACTTTTTAGTTTTGCCAAAAGTCTCTGATGAGGGACCATGTCAAAGGCTTTCTGAAAGTCCAGAAACACTATATCAACTGACTCATATTTGTCTGTTTATTCACACCTTCAAAAAAACATAACAGTTTAGTAAGACAAGATCTTCCTTGTCTAAAGCCATGTTGGCGTTCTCCCATTAAGCCATGACTATCTACATGTTCTGTAATTTTGTTCTTTATTATGGTTTCTACCATTCTTCCTGGTACTAACGTCAGGCTCACTGGTCTGTAGTTTCCTGGATCACACCTGGAACCCTTTTTAAAAATTGGCGTTACACTGGCCATCCTTCAATCTTCAGGTATTACAGATGATTTTAATGATCGTTCACAGATTACTCATAGCAGGTCTGCAATCTCATATTTCAGTTCTTTCAATACCCTTGGATATATACCATCCGGTCCAGGTGATTTGCTACTCTTCAGTTTATCAAATAGCTGTAATACATCTTCGCAGTGTATCAATATTTCTTTCAATTCTTCCGCAGTATCACCTTTAAATACCACTTCAGTCATGGGTAACATCCCTACATCTTCCTCGGTAAAGACCGAAGCAAAGAATTCATTCAGTCTCTCCGCTATGGCCTTGTCCCCTCTTAGTGTCCCTTTTACCCCTCTATCATCTAATGGTCCAACTGACTCTCTCACAGGGATTTTGCTACGAATGTGCCGTATTATGTGTTTTTGCTTCCACAGCAAGTTTCTTCTCAAATTCTCTCTTTGCCTGCCTTATTAATGCCTTGCATTTAACTTGCCAGTGCTTGTGCTGTTTCAGTTTTTGTCATTTGGCTCTTTTTTTCCATTTCCTGAAAGATGCTTTTTTTGGCAACAGCCTCTCTGACATCACCTTTAAACCATGCTGGCAGTTTTTTGGGCTTCGTTCCATTTTTCTTAAAGCGTGGAATACAGCTGGTCTGGGCTTCCAAGATAGTATTTTAAACAACACCCAAGCTTGATGTAAGTCTTTAAACTTTGCAACTGCTCCTTTAAGTTTTTTCTTAACTATTTTCCTCATTTAATCATAGTCTCCCTTTCGAAAGTTAAAAGATAGCACTGTGGATTTCCTTACCATCCCTCCTCCATTAATTAAATCAAATGCGATCATGCTATGATCACTATTGCCAAGTGGCCCCAACACCCTTATCTCTTGCACCAGATCTGGTGTTCCACTAAGGACTAGGTCCAAAATGGCTTCCCCTCTGGTCAGTTCATGAACCAGCTGCTCCAAGAAGCAGTCATTTATTTCATCTAGAAACTTTATCTTCCTAGCATGTCCTGCCGTGGCATTGACCCATTATTATTACTGTGCAGTAACTTCTATTAGCTTCTCTGATTTCTTTGAGCATTTCATCATCCATTTGTTCATTCTGGCCAGGCGGTCGATAGTACACCTGCACTGCCATTGCCTTCCCCTTTTTACATGGAATTTCAATCCATAGAGATTCTGCAGCAAATTTTGTTTCCTGCAAAACTTTAAAACTTTGTGACTAAATGCCCTCTCTAACATAGAGTGCAACCCCTCCACCAATTTGATCAGCTCTATCATTGCGATATAGTTTATACTCAGGTAGCACAGTGTCCCACTAGTTGTCCTCCTTCCACCATATCTCTGAGATACCAATCATATCTAACCTCTCATTTAGTGTTATATATTCTAACTTTCCCATCTTATTATTTAGACTTCTAGCATCTGTATACAAGAATTTTAGAGATTGTATTTTATTCATATTAATCTGGCTATCTTTTAAACTGCTGGACAACAGAATTTCTAAAGGCAATAATAAGCATTTCCTGTTTCTTACGAGAAAAAGGAAATGTTTGTTACTGCTGGAAATGCCATGGTCCAGAAGTTTAAAAGATAGCAGAGCCGCGGGAATAGGAAAATGTTCCCACAGCTGCTTTATTTTCTGAAGTGGTGGGTGGCAGGTGGCTAGCAATGGCACCCCCGCCACCGGCACCCTTCTGCCGCTCTTACCAGGCTTACCGGGTAGCGCTGGCCCTGGCTTTCAGGCTTAACAGTAATGAATCTATAAAAAGGCGCCATTGTTGTGGATCATGCTTACAACCCAAAACCATCAACAACCCATCAATGTTAGTGCAGAAACAGAGGTTGCCAACCTGCGCAAAGAAATTTTTCATATCTTCTTGGTGAGTATGAAAGACAGAAATTTTCAAACCCGGTCACAGCAAATCCTATCCTTGCAATCTTGAACTAAATATTTCAGCTTTGGTTTTTGACAAACTTAAGTCCCTCACCAGGTCATTCAATCTGACAGTGTTATCAGACATAAACGGTTCAAAATCTGAATCCATGTAATTTTCCAAATCTGGCTTGTGCATCTTTGCCTCATCTAGGCTCCATGTTTGTGGTGGCTTTGGTACTGGCATACTGTCGTCATGCGCTACTGGCCTCATGGCTGAAGGTAGACTAGGGTATTCAATAGATTTCTTATTTTTTGCAAAGAAGCCAGATATATTGGTCAGAAAGAAGTAACAGTCTGTCACATGATCCTTCTGTTCTCACCATATCAGAGACTGCAAACGGCATTGACTTCTGAGTACCTCTGAGCCAAGCTCTGAGATCAACAGCACGTTTCACAGCAAATGTGAGAAACCCAGGATTTGCCTTGATCACCAACTTTATAACCGAAGTAAAACTGATACACTTTCTTAATAAATGCAGTCATGCTGCATCTTAGAGGCTTAAGCATATACTCACCACTGAATGTAGAGTGGATGTTGCAACACTGACAAGACATTTTTCCTGTAACAAATCGTCATTTAGACAAGAAGCTTACATTTAAATGCTATTGTTAAATACACAAACTGATAATGACGTCATGCTTAGCATCTGTGTATGAAAGCTGCTTTTGTAGCCTGTACTGCCAGCATCCATCCTGACTAAGCATGCTCACACATTCCTGAGCAGTAGCATTTCCATTGCACATTGTGAGCTTGTACTGAGTGCATGCCCAGGCATGCCTGGACTAAACAAAACAGCTTACTTTCTAAGCAACATATGAGTAGATTTAAAATATGCAAAGAAATCACAAAAATAGGCAATTGAAAAAAAATGGTGCATGATAGGAAAATTTCACAGTGATTTTTGTGATCAGCAACCCAAAATCCATAAGATACACCCAAAATTGTTCAGGAAGCAAAATCTTCGTTGTCCAGTGTTATCGCAAATGTCGTCTGTGGACGTATTTTGTTTTTTTTGGCACAGTGACCACTACATCATACTATGCCAATTATATGCTGAAGAATATGTTAAACAGCAGACATAAATGGCAAAAAGGTCAGTTACTACATTAAATATAATAACAATAGTTGGATTAATTAAAGCACAATTTAATAATATTAAACAAAAATGTTAACAGCCATATTTGCTGGCTTTTAAAAAAGGTTTTTAAAAAAGCAAGTAAAGGAACCCTGTCATCCAGGAAAGAATCTTGGATAATGTGCTATCTGTTTTCTAGTCAGACCTGCAAAACTGTTTATCCAGGCGATTAAAACATGTTTTCTACTTGATGAGGCATAAGTATACCTCAATAAAAATTTACCTGGGCTGAAATTCATCCTCCTTAGTAGGGCTAAATGTATGAATTTAGTTTCCACAATGCTTCAAAAGAAGTGTTCCCATGGATATTCAGCATTTAAGTGGAGGGAGTAAAGCATGATTACAGTTAGATTTTCAAATGTATGCATGCTCCTTTATCCTCCTCCTTCCCCCCAGTTGCCAGTAGATATTGCAAACTCATGGTATGCACACATTTCTGTAAATGTACTTCAATGTTCCTGCAAGCTGCGTAGGAGTCCTCTGCCCGCACTGCTGCCGGTAGAGGGAGGTGCTGTGATGTTGTGCTTTTAATTGCAAGAAGCATGCAGTGCCTGCTCCTCATGACTAAAAGCACAATATCACTGCACTTCCCCCTACCGGCAGCAGCAAGGGGGCAGAGGGCTCCCATGTTGATTCACAACAACACTGGTGGGCTTGCAGTGAATTTTTTTTTAACTGGCTATTTTCTCCTTCTTATTTGGGCCTCCAAGTTAGTCAGAAGTAGGATGAGAGTCTGCTGTCATAAGCCTTCAATTGTAACCACACAGGGGTAGTTACCCTTTGAAAATTAGTTGCAAGTTACCATGTACAGCAGAACATATATATGATTGGGGGGGGGCCAAGGTCCACCCCAAGCTCCACCCTAACTCCACCCCAAGTTCTGCCCTAACTCTGCCCCAAGCTATGCCCGAACTCCATCCCTAGCCCTCTGTAGCTTTTCCCTCCTGTTCTGCCAACTGGGATTCCATCCCCATGGGCAGAAGAGCCATTCCCTTCTCTTCTGCCCACGGAAGATGGGATCCTCATGGGCAGACAATCTGCATCGAGGCCATGATCGCAGCTTTACCCTCCTGTTCTGCCCGCGATTGCAGCTGCTCTCTTCTGCAGTGGGAGATGGAATCCCAGTGGGCAGAAAGGTCTCAATACAGGTTGCAGCTGGCAGGCAAAACTTTGGTGGGACCAGGGCTCCTGTGACTTGCTTCTGCAAGGTACTGGATGGGCTATTGAAAATTTCCCCCATAATAATGCTAAAATGAACTTGGAGGACATTATTAGAGACTGTGCTGAAAAGAGAAGCCAATGAAAGAAATTTTCTTAGAAAATGCCTAGAAATTCTGGAATTATGTTTTTGGAATGTACTTTTAATGTTTTAGTTGCATTAAATTTCTGTCTCACAATCTTTTTTTCTCTATTCTTCTTTATGTTTTCTGCCTTTTAAATCTTTTCCCTCCTTTGTAGGGCTGAAAAGTTTAGTAGGATCTAGGCACTAAATTTAGATATTTTGTAGGGGTTTACTCACTTTCTTTAGGGAATAATTTGAAATATATATTTATAAAAATCATACTACTTAATGGACCTATGATTGCTGGAGCATATCTAGTGGTGGTCTTTTAGGCTATTATACTGGAGGGCCTGTTGGCTCATTATAAGCTCTTATTGTTTTGAGGTCGCTTTAAGTTTTATAAGAAATTTTGAATCTAGTTTTGATTTCTGGGTATTCTGTGACTAGATCTGGATAGGTGCATGGTTTTCAATGCCTCAGGATATAGTCATTAACTCTGGTTGAGTGGGGAAGTTTCTCCAAATGGGTGGCTAGTTGAGAGGCTATATGAACGTAGTTATGATCTATTGTACATAACTGTACTAGGAGATCTTAATCTCCATGTGGCTCTTAGACCTCTTCCAGTAGATACTGAAAACGTCCTCTCAGTGATGGTTTCACTTATTTTTCACAACTTTCTGCCTTCCCGCCCTACACATGACTGGATTAAATAAAACTTCACTGTCAACATTTAGCTTAAGTTGGTTACCAAGTTTTTAAATCTTATGTTATTATAAAATAGGAAAATGTGTATTATACAAATAATGATTTTAACATACCTCTGGAGTATTACAGACACAAAAATATAATGTTTCCGCCAACATGAAAAGATCAGCTGAAGAGGCTCCACTTTTGAATAATTCATCTAAGATTGCAAGTCAACAAAAATGAAAAGCAATTGAAATCTAGAAATCTTAAGAATTTTTTCTTCTGTTAAATTCATATAGGGCATGTTTGCTAAAGTATACTAAGGCTGGGAACCTTAACATGCAGTAAGTGCAAAATAGCACAGGTGTGTCTAACCTGCACTAACCATTGGAAGCATTCCCGGCATGTCTCCATGTAGTTAGTGTGGTGTAGAGAAGCTTGCTGCGCTAAACTGGCAGCTGCACTTAATGTAGGTACTCTTAACCACCATCCACTGAGATGGTAATAAGCGCACCCGCACATACTGCAACAATTATGATCAGCGTGTGCCAATGCAATTATGATCAGCTTTCACCAATGACACTTATGCTAACTGCCAAGAGGTGCACCCCACCCCCTGCAGCATGTACACATACAGATACTCCACCCCCACAACACACATACACAGACACAATCCCACATCATATACACAAATATACACAGATAGAAACCCCATACCTACACCAAACACACACAAAGACATCCTATCCCACACTACACACATACAGACCACCCCACACCATCCAGACATATCACCTCTGCACCACATAAACACATACACACCCCACCCTCACACCACACACACACAAACACATACCACCTCTGCAGTCCATACACAGATGTCCTGCCCCCACACTACACATACACAGACGCTGCATACCCATACCATACACATACACAAATGCACAGAGACAAACTCCAGCCCTGTACCACACATACAAATATCTATCCCCACCTCACCCCATACACACACCCCATGACTACACAAGCACACACATATGCCCCATACCACACATACACACACACCTCACCTTCGCATCACACAGACACAGAAACACCCCGCCCTTGTACAATACACACAAACATACACAATCACCACAGAATATACACACATATACAGACACACCCCATCACTGCACCATATACACACACACAAACACCCCACCTTGTACCACACACACACACATATGCAGACAACATACCCCCACACACATACACAGCCCACCCCAGCACTACATACACATACACTCACACACACAAGAACACTCCAATCCCACATGACACACATACACAGACACTTCACCCCCACTTCAAACACACAAAGAAACATACTGTCTTAAGATACACGCAAATATATAGACAACACCAGTTTTAAAGGTGCCTCCCACAGTCCCTCAGCCCATGCTAGATGAAGGGGAAATGCACAAACACCTCACCTTGCACCCCATCCACACCCAAACTCACACATACCGCATCCCTGCACCACACATACACAGCCCACCCCAGCACTACATACACATGCACACATACAGACACCCCACTCCTACATGACCCCCATACACGGACACCTCACCCCCACCTCACACACACACTATTTGAAGATACAACAAATATATAGACAACACCAGTTAAAAAGGTGTCTTGCACAGTCCCTCAGCTCGTGCTATGAAATGGAAACACACCATTTTGTCACATTATTTCAACTTGTTTATTTAAATAAGCATGAGCTTACCCACCTAAAATGCTTTGATTATTGCCCCCATTCTGTATGGCATGCAATACAATTTGTAAAGAGCCAAAATCAAGTTTCTTGATGTTTTTTTCAACAGTGTTCTCAGGACTTGACTTGCGAGTCTTCGAACTTCAAAATGGTGACACTACCACTGCATGTCTAAAATTATTTTTCTTTTGTTGAAAAACTTGTGACTCTCAAAGCAGGGTAATGTTCTACCTTGTTTTATAACTTAGGGACCCACCTTTAAAAGTGATTGTTCTGCCTCCAATACTGGCAAAGAATTCTTCATTTTTGGCATTATAGTTTTGAAGAGATAGACCATGTTTAGGGTTCTTTCCTGATACTAATGGTTCCAGAGCAATAAGCAGCTTTAGTTCCATTTCTTTTGTTCTCCAGGCTGTATTATCTTTACTCTGACACATCAAATACAAATAGATGATTTGTAATGGAAATTATAGTGCTATACAATTTGATTTCAAAAATCACTTATATGTAGAATAATTTTGCAAGTTGTGATTACCTGGATGAAAGATAAAATAGTTGGAATTATACTGTCAAATACTTCCCACTGTTCATAGCTAAATGCAAGTTTTGTGAACTTCACAGCTGCATCTGCTGAAATGCCATCCTTTTCTATGATAATTAAAAAAACAAGAACTCTAGAATCCTTTCACAAATATTTATTAATATACTTTCTGCAAATTAATATTTTGTTAATTATAAAATATTGATTGATTTCATTTACTGAATGTATCACAACAATATAAAGATACCATTATATTACCAGTGCGTATATCCATTATCTTAAAATTAACTTAGCAGTGAAACTGAGGTGGTATTAACCAAGATGGGTGTTGACATCTAGTCAGGGAGCTTTCTTAGTTCTGATAAGACAGATGACATGTACCTTTCAAGTCCTCCCAATATGTGCCCAAAATCCAATCCCGGAAACACATGAACTGCGTAAAAATAAGTTTGCACAAATACCTACAAATTAATGTTCATAAATTGATTCACACACCTAAAAGGTTCTAAAACATATTTGGGATGATTTTATAAAGGGTACATGAATGCCTACATGCTATTTATGCAAATAAGTTCCCATTTTAAAGGACTTATGCATATGAATGGGCACTGTGTGCGCTTTGGGTGGCTGGTATTCTGTAAGCATGTGCATAAGTCCAATCACAAATACTTACTATTTCTATAGTTTGCAAAATACATTTAAAACCTCATAAAACTGAATTGTAGTTTACCTTCAATTGCTAGTTGTAGAAGTGTTGTGGAAACATCAGTCATACTGGATTGAGCTGCCCGAGCGTTTCCTTTTATAACCTGACCTGTGAAAATAGTTTTGAACTTTTTAACAATGTATGTTGCGCCTTCTGAAATTTAACAGTACTTGCAAAGCAGTAGCGTTAAAAACAGAACCTAAAATTAATTTATAATGTTCTAGCAGTAGATACAAATAAGTCAATTGTGGCCTATCAGTTTTGAACATTGTTACTTTTAAGTTTCTCATTGTTAATTTTGTAAATAGATTCTAAAATACCTTTCTTTTTGTTTCATATTACCAATTGCCAAAAAGCTATGGATTCCTATAGGCAAACAGCAGACTTGAAATAGAGTCAGCTACTGCATATAAATTTCTGCAAGTTCACATATAAGTCTTCAGCTGTTCAATGGCACTACTTCCCCTTCTCCTCAATATTCCTATGCATTGCACCCAGCCAAAGCACACATGGATCTTGTCAGCTGATCTAGTCATGCATGGCTAGTGGAATGGGGTAGACCACTGGGACAATAGCCCAACCAACTTTATGCTTCACACAGCATCAACAACTGGTAGGGTGGAGGTGGTGTTTTTACCCCTCCTCCCTTCAAATCAAAGGTATTCTTTCATGCATCAGAGAGGAGAGTTATATGTAGAAATACTTACAAAAGACTCAAGATAACTGTAAAAGAAAAGATAGTGAATCCAGCCAAAGAGGCATTCAAGTGCTCCATTTTACATTTTTCAAGTTAAAATCTAACAAACGTAATATATATGTTTGATGCTGGGAGTCTGCTGTTCCATTAAGGGGCCCTTTTACTAAAGTGCAGTAAATATTTGCAGTTACCATACATTAGTTGCAAAAATTAATACATGGTAACTGCAAAGCATCTGCAGTAACCATTGGGGGCATGCCCAGTATCTTTCCATAAAGTTAATGCAGACACAATTTACATGCTGCACCTTTACTACTGTATCTTGCAGTAACGCAGATGCACTTAGCTTTATGATCTGCATTATTTGCAGCAGTAACAATTAACATATGATAAGTTACTGTGCATTAACTATAAGGTGCTTATGCAGTTAATGCAGGGATTAGCATGCATTAAAAATGTCAGGTTATAAAACACTTTTTTGCATGTAAAAGGCCTTTTAATACATGCAAAAGGACTTTTATAAAATTACCCTTGTGGTTATGTACTTAAGTGCATGAAGTGACAAGAAGGTACATACTTTTATGTGACATGCATATAGGTTTGTTCTGGAGCGGACTTTGGTCAGATATATGCATATGTTTTAGAAAATATGTGCTGTTATGTCACTAATATTTATGTCTCCTCCTAAGCAAGCATAAATGTCAGTGGTTTCAATCTAGCCACGATTTCTGCCAGCTTACCACTAAGAGCAGACTAGATAGGCCATGTGGTCTTTTTTGCCATCATGTTTCTGTTTCTATTTATAACAACACATAAGTGCCTATTTATATTTCTAAAATAGGCCAAAATAGATGTATACATAGCCCTCACACATAGGCCACCTGCTATAAGTCAGTCCAATGCATATGGGGGCACATACATGTGTAAATGATCTCCTAAAAGTTACTGTGCACAATCAGCAAAGTTTGGGTGGAACACTAAAGTATTTGTGTAGATTACAAAATCAATCATTTTATGCATGTAATTGAAAAATAAAGACACAAACATTTACATCAGCTCCAGGGCTGGTGTAAATGGCTGCAATTCTTCCAGGAAGAAGAGCAAAATGAGCTTGTCACACAACGTATTACCTAAGACAATATCTGTGCCTGCAAAAAATAGTTCTACAGCCACTTCATGACTTTCAGGTTCATCAGGAGGAAGATGTGCATTCTTCAAAATTCGCTTGTTACTATCAGACAGAGCTTCCAAGATGGCAAAAAACTGGAAAGCTTTGCCCTCAAACATTTCAGACAGTAACCGTTCTGTTGTATTACGAGGCCAAGGCAGCTGGAAATGTAAAAAGTATATTGTAGGTTATTAGACAGTAGTATCCAGACACAAATCATAACAGACGTGTATTAACTACATATGCTGTATCTAAACAGCAAATATACTCTGCAATATATGTACTGGCCACATAAGTGCTTTATTTTTAAAATTTGCTGCTGGCAAATGCATACATTTTGTTTGTAAAATTAGATCCATAACCAACATTTATCTGTTTAAGCTGAGGAGGGGCCAGAGGGGTTTCGGAGTGAGGTCAAAGCCATGAAGCATTTTTGCACATATATGCCACTATATGCATGCAAAAGGCCTCTTATACAATTATTCCATGTGCATGTGATGACAAGAATATATGTACATTTGTACAACTCAGATGCAGGGTCGGCTCAAGGCATTCTGCTGCCTGAGGCAAAGGATGAGAAGGCCCCCCCCCCCCCCCCCCCCGGTAGAGGTAGGCAGGGCTTTTTCAGATCTCCAGTCAGGGACTGAACCAAACCAAAAAGCCAATCAGATTATGTGGAGGAAATGCAAGATGTCTGCACACCAAGGAACTGAAAGAGAGCGAGAACCAACTGCACAGTTTATAAAACCAAATTCAAACTCATTTTTATTTTGTTGTTGTAAACTGCGTTATGGTTCTTGCTTTTTCCTTTTCAACATATATTTTGCATCTACAGTGGGTACAGAGCAGAACCAGGACATTCACCCACAGAACTCAATATCTTAAAAAAAAATATCTGATTCTGATCATTTCACTAACAACAAACATTTTCCAGTACCAGGCATACTGTTAACTAATACAAAACACTACAGCACATCTACCATACCATACCACATCAGCACCAACTTCCAAAACTCACATAAGGAGCCCATGTAAAAAAAAGGTCACTGTAAATACTTGTGGGCTCTGGAACATCCATACACCTATTTGAAAAGCCGAACAATTCAAATTAATACAGTGCACTATAGATCTTTATGTACAAACTCCATGTTAACAGAACACCTGGCCTCAGTCACACACCCAGAACACAGACCCTCACCAAGTATAGAATAAGTAACCACAATCTAAAGTAAAAATAAAAATATGTAGACAAAATTTAAACTGAAACCCCAAGAAGCCAGACTCCGCATGCAGTGCAACATCAGATAAATAAGAGATGCAATTACCCCATACTGTGTAAAATATAAAGATAGCACAAAGTCCAATCACTAAAATAAAATTATTTTTTTCTACCTTTGTTGTTTTGACCATTTTATTCTCTGATCATGCTGGTGCCGATCTGAGGCTTCTGCTTTCCTGTCTTCTCTTAGCTCTCTTTCTGTGGTCTATGGTCCATCTGCCATTTCTTATCTCTTCTTTTGTTTTCTTCACTTCCTTCCATCAGTCCATTTCCAGTTCCAGTAACCCTCCCCAGTATCGACCCCTTTCCAGTCCTCCCCTCCCAATACCCTCCAATGTCAATCGCCTTGCATTCCTACGACTGCTACTGGTGTCCATTCCCTTCCAATCCCCCTCCTTCCCCACTGTCCAGCCCCTTCTAGTCCAAATACCATCCCAGGTGTCAGCTCACGTCCACTCTGTGCCACCCCCTCCCCCAGTCAGCTCCCTTCCAGTTTCCCTACCCTCTGTCCATCCCCCTTCCAGTGCCATTCACACATGTCAGCTCCCTTCCAGCCTCCTCCCCATTACCCAGCCACCTACCACTCCCATACCCAAGTGTCAGCTCCCTTCCAATCCCCCTTCAGTACATCCCAGGTGTCAGCTCCATTCCAGCCCCCTCCTTCCCCTGCCATATCAGTTCCTTTCTAGCCCCCTCCTTCCTGCATGTCAGCTCCCTTCTTGCCCCCTCCTTCCGCTGGCGGACCCTCTCGATATCCGCTCTCTTCCAGTCCTATTCTCCCATCCTCCTGCATCAGCCCATTTGTAGCCCTAGCCCCTAGTTTTTTCCAGGGCCAGCAGCACTCTCCTCCCCTCCCCCATTTCCAGTCCATTTCCAGTCCTATCCCCCTTATCAGCCCACTCCAGTCCTAGCCCTCCATCAGCCTATTACCAGTCCTAACCCCCCAATCAGCCCATTTCCAGTCCTAGCCCCCTAATCAGCCCATTTCCAGGCCTAACCCCATCAATCAGCCCATTACCAATCCTAGCCCCCCTCCCGATCAGCCTATTTCCATTCTTAACCCCCCATCAGCCCATTTCCAGTTCTAACCCTCCCAATAGCCCATTACCAGTCCTAGCCCCCACTCCCGTCCCGATCAGCCCATTTCCAGTTCTAACCCCCCATCAGCCCATTTCCAGTTCTAGCCCCCCTCCCGATCCTTCCATTTCCAGTTCTAACCCCGCTCAGGATGAGTCTTGTTTCAGTTCTATTGCTCCATCAGCCCATTTCCAGTTCTAACGTCCCCCATCAGCCCATTTCCAGTCCTAGCCCCCCTCCTGATCAGCCCATTTCCAGTTCTAACCCCCCCATTAGCCCATTTCCAATCCTAGCCCCCCATCAGCCCATTTCTAGTCTTAGCCCTCCCCTCCATCAACCCATTACAGTGCTACACCCTCCCCCAGTGCAGCCCAGCCCAGCCTTCAAAGGGAAATTAAAAAAAAAAAAAAGATCAGAGGAGCCGGAGCCACTGCCACTTCCGCCACAGCAGCAGCAGAATGAAGAGCCCCATGGTTCCCCGCCTCCCCGGAAGAGCCCTCCTTGTCTTTACTTCAGCACTGGTTGCTTTTCAGAGCCGCAAAGGGAGAGTTTCCTTTCCCATGGCTCTGTTAAAGCTGAGCCCACCGGCGCTGATGGGAAACAGGCATTTCCTGTTTCCCATCAGCGCCGGTGAGCTCAACTAACAGATCCGCGAGAAAGGGAAATGCTCTGGCTCCTCTGATCATTTTTTTTTGAAGGCCAAGTGAGGTGTTCTTTTTGGGGGCAAGTTTTGCCGCCCCCAAAAAGTTGCCGTCTAAGGCCACCGCCTCACTTGGCCTCATTATAGAGCCGCTCCTGCTCAGATGTAGGAGTGCTTAGGGCAGAGATAGGGAGAAGCATGGGAGAGCAGTGATTTATGCATGTATTTTATAAAATAGATACATGCATGCTTGCTTTATGCATGACTATTTACATATCCTTCAGAGCCAACATAAATATCCATGGCTTCATTTTAGCCACAATTTTAGTTGCTTTGGTAAGATAATTTTATAAAGAAATATAGGTACCTATGTGCCTTAACACAATAGGCTTAAAATAGGTGCCTGCTTGTCCTTCACACATAGGCAGCCTCTTATAAAATTAACCTCTATGCAGACAGCAGTGATGCAAATGCAATGTGTGCCTTTGAGTCAGTCCTGACTCCTGGTGACCCAGAAGCTCCTGGGTTTTCTTGGCAGTGTCACTGGAAGTAGACTGCCAGGCCTTTCTTCTGAGGCAATGGAGAGTTAAGTGACTTGCCCAAGGCCACAAGGAGTGCTAGTGGGAATTGAACCCTGGTTGCTTGGTTACCAAGCCAGTGTTCTAACCACTAGGCTACTCCTCCACTCCACTATCACAGCAGTGATAGTCAGCCTTTATTCAAATAACTTTATCCAGATAAGTGGATTGCATAAACAAAAGACCTAACTTATCTGTTTAAGTTTAGGACTTTCTATTCGGCGGTCCAAATTATACAGACAGGCTAGTTGAAAATATGCAAATGACTTACATGGATATCTTCATGCAGCAGCCATTCTGCTGAAATTTTGATCCCATAATTTTCAAGTAAATAATTAATTGTCACTATTTATAAAATGGAATTTGAGCATTCACCAATCATCAAACAGATTCAGTGGGTATTAGCTGAAAGCAAGAGGCGTCAGAAGGGGAAAAATATTCAGAATCCTCTTGGGTTTACCAGAAATGACATTGTGAATAAACTGGTGATTATGTTCACAACTTGGATAAATAAGTTTTCTAACAATTGCCCTTTCTAGTGAAAATATAAATATATTTATAATTGCTGGAAAGCACAATTGTATACCTGTCATGGGGTTCTCTGTAAACAGCAGGATAAGTCAGTCATGTAAATGGATGGCGGCATTCAATGGTACTAAGTAAGATTAGCTCTCTCAGAGCTCAGAAAACCTTCTCTGATTTTCTGAGCATCTGTGGATGTTCCTGTGCCACTGCCAATTTCACAAAACCCTTTGTGTGCTCAGCTAACTTCAGCTATATAAGAAGGTAGGAAGGATTGTGTGAATGATTTATCCTATTATCTGTCTATAGAGAACACCCGTTATAGGTAAGAAACTGTTCTTTCTCCACCAACATAAGTGGGGACTCTCAAGCTGAGGATTATATTGCAGTATAATTACTTTTTTATTAGCTGGTAGAAGCAACAATTAAAAATCTCTGTGTGATAGATGGGAAGTTAAAACTATTAAGTAAACAAATTTTCAAGTCTTTCTGACTGAAAACACAGTCTAATCTGGATTCTTGGTCCATATATTAGTGCTTTGAGAAAGTGTGTACAGAAGACCAAGTGGCCACTTTGCAGATATTGTGATGAGGTGAGTGCAGCCCAGCTAGGGAAAACGGAAAAAAAGAAGGATTTTTTTTCATTGCGGGGGATGGGAGCACAAAATCCTAGGCTCCATACTAGAAGCACTGAAAGAAACCTAGAGGGCAGAGCCAAAGGTAAGCCAATCACAGACCACAGGACAACCCTGCAGAGGAGTAGGAGGTCCAAGTGGGAGGAGCTAGGAAGGGAGTTGCCCAGCTCAACAGTTAGCAGAGGAAGAACAAACAAAAGAGAGAGGCACAGTTTGAGTTGGCAGGAGGAGGAAGGAGCTGTGAGCAGAAGGTCCAGGAGGAGTGCAGGAGCAAGCACCAGTGGCAGCTGCAGTTCAAGGCCTAGCCTAGGTTCAAGTCCAATTCCCAGGAGGCACAGACAGGAGAGATCTGGGGCCAAGCTGTGGAAAACCCTTGCAGCCAAGGAGAGCAGCAAATGGAGGAACCATTACAAAGGCAGCCAAGAAAGGTACGCAGGGAATGAGCAGTGCCACCAGAATAGTTCTTGCTCTGACTCGGAGGAGACTTTCATACACCTGAAGCCTCAGCACAGCAAGAAGTATCTCAGGAGGGAGGTTAAGCAGGAGAGACACACAGGAGTCCGGCTTGGAGGAGCCAAGGCCAGGCAGTATGAGAGACTGTTTAACATTGCAAAGACTCTTAGCACTTTCAAAGAGCACCTAGCTGTAGCTCAATTGAGAGCATGGAGGTAGGCCCTGAAGGAAGTGTTATTGAGTCAGAAGCCTCTGAGATGGAATGTGAGCTGTGCACTAAAATACAATAGTATTGTGAGTTAGAAAACAGTGAAATACAAAAGGAAGCTGTTGCAAGTTAAAGGCAGTTTTCAAGAGTTGAAAGAGAAGAGTAACCCTGAAGACAAGAGGTTAGGAATCTCTCTTAAGAAGTAAAAACTGCAGAACTTCAGTAAAGGCCCAAACAGCTAGAACTGTTTGTATGGGCGTGGCAGCAGGTTGGAAGCTGTGAAGAGTTTTTACAAATGTTTTTGTGTTTTGAAATGGCAAGCAATTGCAGTGAAGAATAGAAACTGCTGTGAGTTTTGTTTGGACATTTTGATTTGGAGAAATTATCCTGTATTTCTTTTGTCTGGAAAAAGTGCTTAAAGAATTTTTATGTTCATCACTTGCCAACTCTGGAAACCGAATAAAAATTTCCTGTGCGCTTTAAATAACCACTTGGCTTTCCTTATTGACACAACTACAACCCTCGAAGGGATACAGATGGCCAGCCGTCCCTACTAGGCAACCGCCTGGTAGGGGCGCGTCACAATATCTAGAAAAGAAGAACTGCACAGATGCCTGATTTCTGCAGCTATTTGATCTAATATGCACCTACTTTATTTTGCAGGTGAAGTTTTGCTTGCTTATAACAAAATGAAACAAGTCCAGAATTCAAATGGATAATGTCATTTCAAAACCTGCTGATCTTAGCCTGTTTGTTTCAAAAGAGAAAAGTAATTGAGAATTCAGACGCCTTTCAATGAGACTGCACTCTGTGGAGAAGGTGAAGCAAAATATGCATAGTCTAAAATGTGAAAGGCCTCTTTACTCTTCAAAGTATACAGTCTTGGAATAAATGTTAGTATAACTATGAATTCATTAATATGAAACTCAGTGATTATTTTTGGCAAAATTTCATATGAGTTCTTAATATTATCTTTCTTTCTGTAAACTTGCTATAAAATAGAGAAATAATTAGGACCTGAAGTTCACTTTTTATTATTGATATGAATGTTTATTTATTTATTTGTGAGTTTTATATACTGCTTTTTCATCATAATCAAGGCAGTTATATATATAACATTAAACAAACATAACGGTTTACATTGAACAAAAGTGATATTAGCAATACAGTAATTGTTATGAACAAATATAACTAAACTCAATACTTTAAACTTATTTACATGTGAGGTGCAGGTGTTGCATGATGAAAGTGGACATGTGACACAGAAACAATTATTAGCGGGCTCATTTACAGGTGCAGTGGGAGTGCATGAGAATCATTGATATATGTATTCTTGGTGGTGACACAGTTGTATGAGGGCTTAGGTGAATTACTTATGTAATTATGTAGGGAATATATTCTGTCCTATTTTATTTTGAAAATATTCCATGAATAAGTATGTTTTGAATCTTTTCCAGAAGGTGAGTAGGTAGGTTATGTTTCTTAAACTTTGGGGTAGAGAGTTCCAATGAATTGGAGCATAGAAAGTGAATGCCCTGTTGCTCATTGTCTGGTTTGTTTTCCTAAAGGCTATAGGTATTACCAGAGGGTTTAAAAAGCCTCCTCTTCTTTGTTTTGATTCAGGTAGAATAGTTATTAACGAATTTAGATGTGATGGGGCCAAGTTATGTAAAATCTTGAACACGGGTGTGATATGATCAGAATTTGCCACCTTGTTGATAGTTCTTGCAAGTGTGTTTTGTGCTATTTGTAGTTAATTTAGTGTTTGTTTCGGCAAGCCTTATAGTATGCTGTTGCAATATTAAAGTGGGGGCTGATCAGCACCTGTAGATCCGAGGAGAAGTCCTGAGCTGAGAGTGGTGGACTTAGGTGTTGGATCATCCTGATTTTATTGTATATTGTCTGGGTTGTTGAGGTAATGTATTTAATTAGTTTTAGATTTTGTTCTAGGATCATTTCTAGATATATAACTTCATTCTTAACATCAAGGTATGCATCTCAGATTTGTATTTTGTCTGGTGGTGTGACATCCTTATCTCTAGTGATGAAAAGGACCTCTGTCTTGCTAAAGTTTATACTGAGGTTTGTCACCCTGCACCCACTCCCTAACCTTGAGGGTTAAGGAGGGATGGGCCTTTTTGTAGTTGTGGGGGCCAATGAAAGTCGGGAACAAGAAATTTATTTTTACAAGGATTTTATTTTCCCCGCTCCTTGGTGGACAGGAACAGGTGAGAAGAATAACCAAATCAGGAACAACAAAAATGTAAGCTTTCAAACTGTGCTTTAAACTATTCTTTACTGTGAAGGCACATTAGCTCATGTGTCCTTTTTATCTTGTATTCCAAAAATACTCAGGTAAGAAATAATACTGCTTATCTCTTGCAATCAGGTTACATTCCAGCTTATTTTAGTGCTTCATAAGCTCTTCATTTCAGATGCTTAAACACTATTCACTTCATAAGCTTTTTCACTCAGGTATTTGGTTAGCACAACAATCAGAATAAAACATCAGGTATGACCATTCAAGCTTGGCTCTTGTCAGCTCTGTCTATCAGCCCAATTGAGCAGTCCATTGGCTGGTTAACATCTATCATGGGAACTGGAGCCGGTAAGGGAATTCCTATCTCAGGATTAATTCCTGCTTGAATGGAAGTCTGTCCAGGAACAGCTCTTCTATTTAGAAATTGTTTGAACTCATTGAGGAGTAGTTCTGCCTGTCTTCTAGCAGGACTACTGGGAATATATTCTCCTTGCTTAGGCAGATAATTATTCACTTCTGGTGAACAAACAATGCTGTCTCTGTTTAAACACTCTGTGCCCGTGGTGGAGTTACCCCTCCCCCACTTATCTCTGTTGTTAAGTGTTGGATCAACACGTTCCTCTGCACGAGCTCTGCTCTTAAAGAATGCTTCAAAGGTAGGACCTTCTGAATTACTGTGGCCTAATTCTCCTGTAAACAGTTTAGCTGAATTCTTCCCGTCAGCTTGCTTGTTAAAAGCTGCAGCTGTTTGTTGAGAAAAGCTAGGCTTATTTAAAGAGGTTTCAGGCTGTAGCCAACGTCTCTCACACTGCCTGAAACTATCCTGTGCTTTAAAATCAGGATACTCTCTTTCTGGCTTATAAAACTTGTTAAAGGAATTAAATGTAGCAGGTACCTTGAAATGAGGCTTATCAGAGAATGTCTTGACAGCGTGCCTTTCTCTCCAAGGGTAAACGCTGTCTCCCAACAACCTAGGCTTTAATCCTGGTTCTGAATCAGTTTCCCTTCTATTGCAGCTGGGCAGTATTTCTGTAGCAGGGTCAAAGGATTCTGCATTCAAGAGAGCTTCTTGCCTTTCCAATGTCCTTTGCTTTCTCACTCGTGGGCTCAATCCACTTTCACTTCTCACTTCATTCGTACTGCTCACTCCATTCGTCCTCCATTTCATTCCTCCATTCCTTCTCATCCTCCTTCTACTACTGTCTTCCTTCTCTCTGCTTAACAAGGGGCCCCTGCTCTGGGAAGCCCGCCTCCTACTAGGGCATGCCCAATCAGCAGCTCTGGTTCTCTCCTCCCCTGAGGTGAGCTGTGTTAGCTGATTAGTTGCCTGCAGGTTATGCTGAGAATGGAAAACCTTGCTTTTTCTTGCAATACCTGAACCAACCAGAGGGTCAGTATCAGTTTCCATGGCTTCTGAAGTTGCCACTGCGTCACAGGTTGCATGATTCTAGCCATCACGAAGATTCATTGAAACAATCTGTGATCTGTACAAAGTTGGATTTCCTTGTCAAAAGAGGTGAACAGCATAATGTCATCTGCGTAGATTCGGTAGTGTACATCATGTTCTTGGAATATCTTGCAGATTGGCTGTAGGTAAATGCTAAACAACAGTGCCGATAGAGCTGACCCCTGTGGTAATCCTCAATACTGGCTGTATGTTCTCAATGTCAGATTCCCTATTTTTACCTGCTGTGTCTGATCTGAAAAATATGATTTGAACCACTGGAGAATGGTATCATTGATGTCAATCTGTTGGAACCTTATCAAGTGTATCTCATGGTTGATGGAATCAAATGTTGAGGATAAATCTAAGAATATTAATTGTAGGCTTGCTTGGTTCTTCCTATGCCTTGTATGAGCTTGTCAAAGAGTGTTATTAGCAGTGTAAGGCCATGGTAAGGCCTAAAGCCGTGTTGATGTATGTCCAGAGGTACGTGCATGTCTAGGTGGTCCTGAAGTTGTTGAATGTTTTTTTTTATGATTTTGGCTAAGAATGGAAGGTTTAATATGGGCCTACATGATTTGGGACAACTCTTATCCACTGAGATGTTTTTTAGGATGGGACGGATGGTTGTTTTCTTTAAGATCTTTGGCATATGACCCCCAGTGATAAGGAAAGGTTTACAAGTCTGAGGATAGTGAGTGCCATTTCATTTCTTATTAGTTTGACCCACCTTACCAGACATATGTCTTGATGGGATGTTGTTGTATTTATAGATGGAATGGTCCAGAGCAACTGGTCAGCATTGATTTTAGAGAAGGTATTCCATGAAGTGGCACTGTCGCTGTTATCAGGTTTGTTCATTACTAAAACTGAGTTTGGCCTGAATAGTTTACTCTTCTACTGGTCTGCTATCCCTGTGGGTCTAAGCTGGCTTTGTGGTCTGGTGTGGTAAGGGATCTAACTAATGACTTTACAATATCAAAAATTTCCCTTGGACGATTAAGAGATTTCATAAGATTCTTTGAATAATGATCTTTCTTTTGGTTATTTATGCTTGTGCGCTAAGTTTGGAGGGTGTTCATGTATAGGGTTCTATCATCTTGTGATTTGGTAACTCCATTTTCTTTCAAGTTTTCTTAATTGTCTTTTCAAAGATTTTAGTTCTTGAGTATATCACAGGTGTGATCCTCTTTTTCTCATTGTAGTTTGTGGATTGGGAGCTAAGGCTGCTTTGCATATTATGAAGAAGACTCTTCTATGAAATAAATTTTAGTAAGTAACTCCCATAGATTCCAAAGGTCCTTCAAGAACTGGGAAAAAACTACTTTGAAATTCCAAGCAATCGTAATTTTCTATCAGAAGTCTTACATTCATAAGACCTTTTTATGAATTGGGTAACTCTATGAGTGCCCATGGGGGAAACACATAAAGGAGCCCCTCTGTGGGCCACGACTGCACCAGGGCATCCAGGTCTTCTGATATCTACTTTCTTATGCTGTAAAATTGGGACACCTTCGCCGATTCAAAGGTCGCCATCAGGTCCATGATTGGCACTCTCCAATGCCTCACCAAATATGCAAAAACTGCCACATGGAGTGTCCATTCCCCCGGGTCGAGAAGCACTCTGCTGAGATAGTCATCCATCACATTCTCTTTTTCTGCCACGTGCGCTGCTGAGAGTGCCCACAGGTTGCTCTCTGGCAATTCGAGCAAAGGGCCCACTTCTCTGTCCAATGGTGCACTGCTTGTGCCGCCCTGCCAATTGATGGAAGCCATCGCAGTGGCATCGTCAGAGAATACTCTCACTGCCTTTCCTCCCAGAAAGGATCAAAAACTCTGCAAGGCCAGGAATACCTCTCGGAACTCCAAGCGGTTGATGGATCACGCATTCTCTTCCACTGACCAAAATTCTTGGGCTATCTGGGCTTCACATTGCACTCCCCAACCCCACAAACTGGTGTCTGTCATCAGTAAAACCCTCACTCACTCACCTTGCCTACTCTCTGCTTCTAACCTTTCCACTTGCAACTATAATGCATCATGGACAGTTAGTGCCAAAATACAGCAGTACTGTTATGGCCCCACACTAGCTGTCAAAGTATGTCCAATGCACGTCTTTAGCATGCACTAGACCTGCACTGACAGCTAGCGCTTTTAGTTAAAAGGCTCCTTAGTCTTCTCATAATTCTTCTGCTTCTACCCAGTCTGTCTGGAGGAGAGATTCTTTAGTGATCCCTTGTGACCCCTCACCACTGCAAGCATGCAGTGAATCACTGTCTGAGGATTTCTTGTATCTGAAATTTCTCCAAAAAATCTCAAAAGCTTCAGACCTCAACATTCAGGAAAAATGTCATCCTAGAAGCAACATTGAAATCCCTAGATCACAACTACTTTTGCACCATATGTCAGGCAATAGTTCCTCCACACTATTGCAACTTACTACTTCAAGTCCTCCCCAAACACACCACCCAGCTAGCTCAAAATACTGCAGCTTGATTAATCACTGGATCCAAACGACAAGAATACATCATGCTGGGCCTTCAATTCCTTCACTGGTTACCAATACAATCCCGCATAAAGTACAAAGCAATAATGATGACATACAAGACGATACACAAGCAAACCGCCGACTGCTTACAACCATTGATCCAGATGGCCCCAGAGTCTCGGACAAGGAGGAAACAACATCAAAATGCCCTCTCAACCCCACCTATGAAAAGCAGTAGGTCTCAAACAACCTGCCAGAGAGCCTTCAAAATCTTCGGTCCAACTCTCTAAAACTCACTACTACATCAACTATAATCAATCAACGACACTTAGAAAAATGCTGAAAACTCAGTGAATACTATGGGCCAGCACTCAATACCTAACCATAACTCTTGTACTTAAGACAACCGTTACCATCTCTCCCCCACTCGAATGCTACCCACATTCGGACTACAAATAAACTCGGTTGACCATCCCCTACCATAATGTCAACCATTAACATTTAAATGTAATTAGTTGCTGCTGTTGGCCTAACAGTTAATTTTCTAACATGTCTCATAGTTATACCTGTTACAGTTCCAAATTGTTATGTTAAATCTAAATCGCTTTGATAACATTGAAACGCGGTATATAAGAAAAGTTAAATAAATAAAGTCCAAAAAGGAAGACTCCTGTGGGTTTTTATTTTTAACAACCAGAGCTTTTCACAGTTAGGCCACAACTTTACCTCCTTCACAGCAACAGTCTTTGATAGGAAACCCTAGAACATAGCTTTCTTTAGAAATTTGGGTACATTCACACTGAATACCAATGAACAAGGGGATTTACTTGTTGGCTATGCTGTTACCACTGTTAGTTCTGTAATAGAGTCAGGAGCTTTGCCATTTGCTAGTGCCCAGTTGACTGAAGTGTTTGCCCTCATTCGGGCCCTGGAAATGTCTGCGCACTTGGTTGTAAATATCCATACTGATAGTGCTTATGCACTTGGGGTTCTCTGGGATTCTGGTAATATTTGGGCTCAACGTGGATTTCTGACAGCTGCTCATAAGCCTATTAAGCATGCCCGCTACATTGAACGTTTGCTTGCTGCAGTGCTTAAACCGGCTCAGGTGGCTGTGTTAAAATGTAAAGGACATGATCTTACTGGTTCCGTAGTGTCACAAGGCAATCGGTCTGTGGACCAAGCTGCTAAAGCTGCAGCGGCAGGGCCTGCGGTTCCGTCACATCTGCTATTAACTCTTCGTTCGCCTGCAGCCTCCACTTCTGCCTCATTATCATTGGACTTGATGCGTTCCCATCAGGATTCTGTGGACTTCACTGAAAAGCAGGAATGGTTGTCTTGGGGCGTATCGCCCAATGGTACTGGACTATGGAAAAAGGACCAATTATTTATTTGTCCTAAATCATTCTTTTATCATGTTGCCCTGTTCTTACATCACAAGTTTCATTTAAGTGTTCCGGCTATGACAAATGCTTTTGCTCAGTTATGGTATAATCCTGCATTCGCTTTTGTTGCTCATGCTGTATATATTTCTTGTCTCCCGTGTTTACAAGCAGGAAAATCTGGATGCACCCTTCGCGCATTACCTTCTCCATCCTTGCCTAAGCCTCAAGGACCCTTCCTCTTCCTGCAAATGGATTTTACTGATCTGCCTTATGCCAAAGGGGGAAGGAAACACCTTTTGGTTTTTACCTGTTTATACTCAGGATGGCCTGAAGCCTATCCAACCAATTTGTTATCTGCTGCTACAGTTTTGAAGTGTTTGCTTACCTAGTTTATTCCTTTATGGGGAGTACCCCTGGTTTTGTCTTCCGATCAAGGCCCAGCATTCACGGCAGAAGTCTGGAAAGGCATAACCGCATTTTTTAACCTCCATCAGCAACTTCATTCTCTGTATCGTCCGCAAAGCTCTGGCCAAGTGGAATTTATTTATTTATTTATTTATTTATTTTTTATTTATTACATTCTCTTATATACCGCGCTATTCTGCATCAGTGCGGTTTACATTGAACAAACTGAAATTACACTGAACAGGGCATTATAACTTGGAGATAACTATTTTACAGGGAACATGGGCTATGGAGGGTTAAGTGGCTTGCCCAAGACCACAAGGAGCACCTGTGGGACTAGAAACCCCAGTCCTTCCGGCCCAAGGTTGCTGTCCTCTAGTGGGATTTGAACCCCCGACCTTCCGGCCTGAAGTACCTTGCCCCAACCACTAGGCCACTCCTCCACTCCAATGGATGAATCGGACGCTGAAGGCACTCTTCCGTTCCCTAACTCATGATTGGAGTTGGGATTGGGTGGAAGCTCTGCCATTTGCTCTATTTTCAATCCGCAACTCTCCTCAAAGAACTCGAAAGGGCCTCACCCCCTATGAAATTGTAACCAGACGTCCGGCAACAACCCCAGCCCATGTTATAGTGGCATCAGATCAATTGCCCGATCCCCAACTGCTGCGCAGCGACCTATTATCCTACTGTAAATATCTGTACCAAACGTTGGTCTCTCCTTCCTTTTCACAGCTCACGAAGCAGGGTGCTCAGGCATCGCGACCACCTTCAGACGTGGAGCCCGGAGATTGGGTGCTCATCAAGGATCCGGCGCCGGTCTGCTCTGGCAGCGAGGTTCCTGGGACCATTCCAAGTATTGCTGGTGGGATATTCTGCATTGAAAGTGAAAGGACGGAAAACTTGGATACATTTGGACCAGTGCAAGAAAGCACCGCAACCTGGATAAGACGACTTCCCTGTACACAGCCCAAGCCGGAACCAGAGGAATTTGAGACTAAACTGGAATCATTTCCCCCGATTTTAATGCCGCTCAACCAAGAAAGTGGGTGTGAGGTTATTGGACAGTTACAACCCACCTCGGACTTGTCCTCACAGCATTGGCTGATATGTATGATTTCAGTGGCATTGGCACTGTTTTTGTGTTTGTTAATCTGGTGTGTGGGATTTCTTTCCCAAGAGTAGGGGGTGTGGAGGCTTGGATGAAAGAGATATTAGGGATAGGTACACCAGGGCCAGGGCTTATTCAAAAGGCAATAGGAAAATCGATTATAGCCCTGGCCCCAGCCCCTACGTCCTCGTTGGTTCATGATCATACGGTTCCTGTGTATGATCCGCATGCTCCTTGGGCAAAACATGGCGTTTTTATAATGTGTTTCATTCTCACATTTATTCCTTAATTCAGCGCTTTAACATTTCCAATTGCGCTATGTGCTTTCCTCACCCAGCAGCTACGCAGTTTGGATTTTTGCCCCGACCTCAACCCATTTATCTGCAAGAATTAAAGGAATTGTCTGTGAATTAAACCTTATTTAATCTTACTGTAACCTGGCCAGCAGAGGTGACCCCTGCTCCAAGAATTATCAGTCCTCAGCCAATTACCAACCCCCCTATTTGTTTTCAGTGGGAGGGGACTTACCCTGTGGGGGAAACCCCTCTATCTAATTGTTAGACCATTATGACTAACAATCATGTGTATTTGGTGATGGACAATCCCACAGTGAGTTCTGTACGAGCCCATTCTAATCTGAGAGATGTTAATGCTTTCACTGGTCCTAAAACTCATCTTGACCAGTATGGGTTGCAGTATTATGACCAGGATGGGCTACCAATACATGGAAAATATAGATTGGAGAGAAACAAAAATGGTTCAGGATATGACTATGTTGATAACTATGTATATCCCTATTTAGGATACTATCACCCATGGTTAAGGAATATTTAGCCTGGGACTGAAGTTCTGCTTACAGAACCTAAAGATTATAAAATTTGGCCTGATGGACTCCTTGCATTGGTGGGCCATTACTTTTTGTGTGGAACCCTAGCTTATGTTCAGTTGCCTGATGATTGGTCCGGCAAGTGCTACGTAGCTACCCTTAACCTGCCATAGAAATTTGTCCCTTATGAGTCTTTGCTTGGAGTGTCCCCTAACCATCATTGCAGAGCTGCGGATGACCACAGTGCAGATATAAGTGTGGCATGTAAGCTGCTAGATGATACTACTATGCTTACCCAAAATGAAGTAAACACCTTTACTGGAACAGTTTGGATTAGTAGCTTTGGTTCCATATGTCCTACAGAACGTTATGGTGAACAAATATTGCGAATATATGCCCTGATAGAAGTAACAGCTCAGGATTTACCCTCAACAGAGAGGATTAAAGAGAACACCACCTGTGCACTGTCATGATGCGGGCACTAATAAAGCTGATTTTATGAAAAGAAATCCTGATTTAGAGGAACTAGAGGTGCAATTACCTCCTGGCACACATAGAGGGAGCGGGAGCAGACATACCGATCCTAGTGAATCTAAGCACAGTAATGACCTGCAGCTGACAGAGAACCAGGAAGTCAGTAACAAAGGTTCTCTTTATAAACCAGAGCAGAACACTCTTGGAGGGCAGCAGGAGGAGAAGGATAGGCAAAGGCAGGAGGAGAAGGAGAGGCAAAAGCAGGAGCAGAACCGAAAGGCACAGCAATGGAGATGGCAGCAGTTGCAAAGAAAGCCATGGACAAATAAGCAGTGGGAACAACAGCAGGAGCTGAGAAAGGAAGGAACTGGAACCGGAGCTGAACTAGAAGCTGAACCAACAGTAAAGCCTAGAAGCTATCAGAGGTACAAACCTGTTGGCTATGAAAGAGGCCAAGCTGGAAGTTGGAACAGAAACAGACCACACGAGGTGGGAAGTCATAGAATCCAAACTAAGCCTATTGGGCAAGGAGAGTTTGGTAGAAGGTGCTCCAAGGTAAGAGGCGGTGCCACGCCTAGTTCTTTTACTCTGCCTGTTTATGATACAAGGAGAAGGAAGCTAAGAACCAGAGGGGAAGGTTCTGTAAGGAGTTTATCTCCAGAAAAGCACTGCTCAGTTTTACCCAGTCAGAAGGAAAAACAGTTGTATAAACACCAGAGGTTTTTACTCCATGAGCCAAGGTTTGAAACAGTAAGGTTTAACCCTAAGCACTGCACTGCTGGAAGCCATCCGCAAAGAAAGCTTCTCTCTAAAAACAACCTGAATAAAGATTGGTATTCTAATTTACCACCAGCCATAAGAGTTCCTGCTTACCTAAAGCAAAACTCCCATGCTGAAGATTGTCAGGCTAACATAGACGGGGATAGTGAAACCCCTTTGACCCAATATGAGGAAGAGGATATGATGGAGGTGGATTTCCCCCATACTATTCCCTCATCTTTGCCGGAGGACATGGAGTGCGATTGGTGCACGGCCTACGCTCCCAAGTGTGCCTGCTGTAACGAAGAATGAATGTAAATATACTTTTGGTTGTTTATTGTGAAGAATATTACCTTTAAGAAAAACCTGCTATAAACTGTGAAGTAACAGTTCTCAAGCCAGAGAGCCTTGGCACCTTTTGAAACAAAGGACTATTTTGTTAAGCAACGTATCTCTAATTTGAACCCATGCATTATAACGGGGAATAAAGCCTTTTATTACCCTTCACTCAGGTCTTATTGTTCTTTATAGCGCTACATAGTGGCGCGCAATCTTTGTGTCACGACACCTTGTGGCAGCACCTACCTGCTTCACCCTCTGTCCCAGAGCCATGAAGTCACTTTTGATACACTCAGAGGGATATCTATCAATATCATTTGTGCCGAAATGGATTAGCAACATTGGGTAATAGTCAGTGGACTTGATGAGTCTTGGCAAACTCTCCGTAACATCTCGGATTTTGGCACCTGGCAGACAGCATACCTTTCTGGACATCACGTCTGGTTGGCAGATGGATGCCTCAGTACCCCTCAGAAGAGAGTCACCAACCACCAATACCCTCTGCTTCATTGTGGTCACTGATTCTGCAACTTTAGGGTACTTGAGCTCTGGTTCTTCCCTTTCCAGGGATGCTTTCACCTTCTCTACTTCCAGGGCTGGAGAAGTTGGATTGGTGATTCTGCAGGCCCTGGTGACTTGTGTCCAACCTTCGTCATTCTGTAGGCACCCATCTTCTCCCCTGCTGGAGAGCTTGGATGTTGCAAGAAGCATCTCATCAATGTACTTCTCACTGTCTTGAATGCTCAGTCTTGCCACCTCCTCTCTGAGTTCCTTCACTTTTTCTTGAGAGCTTCAGCATGCAGGCACCCTGCACATGGAGCCGGTTCTTCAACTGGCATTGGGATCTCTGTCTGGACAGAGGCAGAAGCTGTAACGGGGGCAACAGCTTTAGCGATACAATTTTTCCCAGCCATTGTTCAGTCCGTGGAGCTTAGGTATCTGTTAAAGCAAAAGTGAGAGATCTACCAAAATATCAGCCAGTTTCCCAGCTGTCCTTTCAGAGTAAAAGCAATTAAATCTCTTTACGTATGTTCAAAATGTGCTGTTCAAATTCCCTGTGAGTAGTTAATTGGGGAGGTGCCCTGTAAAGCAAGACTGCTCACTAGGGGTGGGTGGGAGTTGGGTGGAGTAGGGAGGGAACTAACACCTGATTAGGTGTCAGTAGCTTCAAAGAGCTAAGAAAGATACTAAAGCAGAGTTTTAAACCTACCCCACTAAAGAAAATATTTCTCCTTTTAAACTACTGTAAAGCACCAAAAAGAATGTAACTTTGTTTTAAAAATGTACCAAAACCCTTTTAAGAGCTCCCAGGCAGAGAGCTAGTAATTTAAAAAGCCACAAACTCTTACCTTTGCTTGAAATGTATAGCCCCTGTTAGGAATGAGTGAGTGGTGCAGGAAAAATACTAAATAGAAGGGGTGCAAGAACAGAGCCTTGTGGAAACCCGCAAGAAAGAGAGACAGGTAATGCCCAAGAAAACTGAAAAAGAACATGAGTAGAGGAAAGATTGAAACCAATGAAGGACCGAGCCCCGAATCCCTGCTTCCCAAAGATGAGAAAGAAGGAGAGAGTGGTTGACCAGATCGAAAGCTGCAGAGAGATCAAGAGATACTGCTAGAGATAGATTACCACAATTGTGGGAAGTGTGAAGCTCGTTAAGAAAGGAGAGTATAATAGTTTCAACACTGTGACCAGGGTGGAAACCGGACTGCCTGGGATGAAAAAACAAATGGAATCCAGATGGTGAACCAGTTGTGAAAAGATTGCTTTTTCAAGGATTTTAGACAAGAAGGGAAGATTAGAAACTGGGCGATAGTTAGCGGATCAAGAGATGTTTTTTTAAGAAGTGGACATACCAAAGCATGTATCCAAGGCATACAAAAGGTGCCAGAAGAGAAAATGGAAATTACACTAACCTGGTAATTGTAGTTCCTGGAGGGTCCAGTTTAGTCCTCCAACATCGGGTAGTGCCCCTCCTCCTGCAGCCGGGAGACTGGACCAATCAAATCTTCTGTAGTATATATGCAGCAGGAGCTCCCAGAAGTCCCCAGTGTACTAGTAACAAAGCATACTTAACGAAGCAACACATTAGATTAATATACAAAATGACCTAATTAAAGAACAATTTGTTCCCCCCCAAGGAATATCCAACCCCCTCCCCAAACGAGGAAGTCAGAACACTGCATTGCGCCGGCACCGACACCTCAGGAATCAAAACACCGCTCCCCACCAGAAGTTCAGGAGCTGCCTGAACCCCCGAGACAGGGAAGAGCCTCTGCAAAAAACGCGGCTGCCACAGAGGGACCGAACGGCAAGAGGAACCGTCTTAATATCAACCGTTCGGAAAGGCGCGCCGCACCACATTAGCAGATAGTCGGGAGGGAAGGAGGACTAAACTGGACCCTCCAGGAACTACAATTACCAGGTTAGTGTAATTTCCATTTCCTGTTCGGTAATCCAGTTTAGTCCTCCAACATCGGGATGTAACAGAGCAGTTAAGACCGGGCGGGACCTTGCCATCCGGCGCGCAGAACCGCCGAACCAAAACAGGAATCCCGAGCCGCTGACACATCTAAGCGATAGTGTCTACTGAAAGCATGCAGAGACGACCAAGTGGCCGCCCTACAGATATCTGCCGGCGGAACCAGGCTATACTCCGCCCAAGAGGTCGCCTGAGCCCTAGTAGAATGAGCCCTCAGACCCTCCGGAACAGACCGCTGTTGCAACAGATACGCGGACGCGATCGCCTCTTTGAGCCATCTAGCAATGGAGGCTTTAGCCGCCGCTTCCCCTTTACGCGCACCCCCGAAGAGCACGAAAAGCCGGTCAGATTTCCAAAAAGACTCGGTAACCTTTAAATAACGATGGAGCGTACGACCCACATCGAGCCGGAGAAGACCTTTGTCCGTTGACCTGACAGATTGCGAAGAAAGCACTGGAAGAAACACTGCCTGATTCATGTGAAAGGGAGACACCACCTTTGGCAGAAAGGAAGGAACCGGACGGAGAACGATCCGAGCCGCGGAAAAAGACAAGAAAGGCTCTCGACAGGACAATGCATGCAGATCTGAAATGCGCCGTGCCGAACAGATGGCTACAAGAAAAACCGCCTTCAGCGTGAGATCTTTCAGAGACGCCCTGCGCAGGGGCTCAAAAGGTTCACGAACCAGGGCCCTCAGAACTAAATTCAAGTCCCAAGGAGGAACGAAAACTCTGCGGGAGGGCCGCAAATGAAAAACAGCCGTAAGTAATCAGCGTACATCCGGATGAGCCCCGAGCAGACGACCCAAAACCTTGCCGCGGTAACACGAGATAGCCGCCAGCTGGACTTTTAGGGAACTAGCCGCAAGGCCCTTATCGAAACCATCCTGAAGAAAACTTAAAACGACGGGCACTGAAAACGTCGCCGCCCGGACTCCCCGCCGGGAGCACCAGTCTTCAAAAATCCTCCAAATCCGAACGTAAGTAAGAGAAGTGGACGTTTTCCTCACCCGCAGAAGGGTAGAAATCACAGCGGGGGAGTAGCCCTTCCTTTTCAGCCGAGCCCTCTCAATGGCCAAACCGTAAGCGAGAATCGATCCACTTGGGGCATCCGCAAGGGACCCTGAAGAAGAAGATCCGGTAGAGCGGGCAGGAGCCAAGGAACGCCGTCGCTCAACCGGACCAGATCGGCATACCAGGGCCTCCGGGGCCAATCCGGGGCCACCAGTAACACGCGACCCCGGTGGCTCTCGATACGTTGTACGACCCGGCCGATCAGAGCCCACGGAGGAAAGACATAAAGAAGACCGGACGTTGGCCACGGCTGAATGAGAGCGTCGAGCCCCTCGGACATGCGCTCCCTTCGCCTGCTGAAGAAGCGCCCTGTCTTGGCTGATTGAAAGGTCGCCATGAGATCCATGATGGGTGGACCCCACCGCCGGATGATTTGTGCGTAAACCTGTGGGTTTAGCTCCCATTCTCCAGGGTCCACCCGCACTCTGCTGAGAAAATCGGCCTGGACATTGTCTACGCCCGCAATGTGAGCCGCCGAGATTGCTGGAAGGCGAGTTCGCACCCAGTTGAACAAGGCCGCCGCTTCTGCCTCCAGGGCCACGCTGCCGGTACCCCCTTGGCGATTGATGTAAGCTACAGTGGACGCATTGTCCGACAGGACTCTCACCGGCCGCCCGAGAACCAGGGTCTCCAGGTCCACCAGGGCTAGCCGGACTGCCCGCAATTCGAGACGGTTGATCGACCAAGAGGCCTCCAGAGGAGACCATTCCCCCTGAGCAAAGCGGGACTCGCAGTGAGCCCCCCAGCCGGTTAAGCTCGCATCCGTTGTGAACGGAACCCACAGAGGAGGCTCCAAGGGAATCCCTCGCGACAGGTTCTCGGCGGAGAGCCACCACCGGACGGATCGGCGAACCGTCTTTGGGCAAGGCAATCTCTTGTTCAGCGAGTCGAACTGGTTGGACCAACGTCGCAGAAGAGCACTCTGCAGCGGACGCATGTGGAAGCGCGCCCAAGGCACCACCTCCAAGGTCGCCGCCATCGTCCCGAGGAGCCGCAGGTACCACCACGCCGACGGATCTGGCATCCCCCGGAAGAGACGGACCAGAGCCCGCAACGCCAGCACGCGTCGCTCTGGAAGGCACACCAAGCCCCTTGCTGTGTCGAAGCGGACTCCCAGATACTCGAGATCCTGTGACGGAGACAGACAACTCTTGCATTCGTTCACCACCCATCCGAGGGACCGAAGGAGATCCACCACCCTGCTCGTGACTTGCACACACTCCCGACTGGACTTCGCTCGAATCAACCAGTCGTCGAGATATGGATGGACCAGGATGCCCTCCTTGCGCAACGCCGCCGCGACTACAACCATTACCTTTGTGAAGGTGCGGGGAGCCGTGGCGAGTCCAAACGGCATGGCCCGGAATTGAAAATGGCCCCACGGGAGCGCAAAGCGGAGAAACCGTTGATGGGAGGGCCGGATGGGAATGTGTAAATAGGCCTCTGTAAGATCGAGGGATGTCAAAAATTCCCCTTGACGCACCGCTACGATGACTGACCGCAGGGTCTCCATGCGAAAGTGCGGTACTCTGAGAGCGCGATTCACGCCTTTGAGATCCAAGATCGGACGAAGGGAACCGCCCTTTTTGGGAACCACAAAATAGATGGAGTAGCGACCTGCGCCTCTTTCCAAGGGCGGGACCGGAACCACGGCCCCCAGAGAGGGAAGCCGATCCAGGGTCACGCGGATGTCCCGCGCCTTTTGAGCTCCCTTGCTGGGAGACAGAACAAACTAATCCGGAAGTGGGTGCGCAAACTCTAGGGCATAACCTTCTTCTATAATCTGCAGCACCCACCGATCTGACGTAATTTGGGCCCAAGAAGGAAGAAAGTCGCGCAAACGACCCCCGATGACCGGGTCTTCCTCTAGAGCCCGCCTCGTTTCATTGTGGCTTGCGATTAAAGGAAGAGGCCGAGGAAGAGGCGGCTCCGGAGAAGCCCCTTCCCGCTCCTCTGAAACCACGAAACCCTTGATGACGGGTTCCAAAACGACCGCCGCTGCGAAGTCCACAGCCGGGAAGAACGAAATCTGCGCGCATCCCGAAACTGGCCGCGCGCTGAGGTGGACGACCTATTAAGCTTAGGCTTATCCTCTGGAAGCCGACCACCCTTAGACTCACCGAGATCCTTCACCAACTTATCCAGAGCCTCACCAAATAACAACCTGCCCTTAAAGGGTAGTTTACTGAGGCGAGACTTGGAAGAACCGTCGGCCGCCCAATTGCGCAACCAGATGGACCGTCGTGCCGCTACCATGGAGGCCATGCTATTAGCTAGGGAGCGTATTAAATCATAACACAGATCCGCCAAGTAGGCCGATCCCGACTCCACGCGGGTAACGTCCAACAACCCCTGTTGGTCCATACCGGACCCCGAGCGCAGGTGCTGCGGCCATCGCAAACAAGCTCGAGCTACCCACGCCCCACAAATAGAAGCTTGTAACGATAAGGCGTTGGTCTCGAAGGCTTGCTTCAACAAATTATCAACCTTTTTGTCCTGAACATCCCTCAGGGCCGCGGCCCCTTCAACCGGGATGGTGGTTTTCTTAGTCACTGCCGAAACGGCAGCATCCACCCGTGGAGACTTAAACAAGTCCCTGTCCTTGTCTGCAAGGGGGTAAAGACGATTCATGGTCCGAATCCCTTCCAAAGCGGATTCCGGTTGCTCCCATTCCGCATGGATCATCTGCTCAACTACTCGGTGCACAGGAAAAACTACCTGGGCATCCCTGACCGCCTGAATGAGAGGATCCTCGAGACCCTCCTCCTCCAGCGGCCGCACCGCAGAGAGGTTAAGTGCTTGGAGAGACTCCGTGACCAAAGGTACCAGCTCGTCCCTTCGAAACACCCGAATGATGCGAGCCTGATCTTCCAGTTCTGGAAGCTCTCCGTCTTCTAACTCCTCCGCCTCAATATCCGGATCCCCCTCAGTCTCGGAATCCGGGAGGCAAAGGGCGTCCTGACCCTGGTCCCCCAACCTGGGCCGCTTGACCGCGGGTTGGGACGACCGCTGAACCCCCCCGCGGATGCTGGGGGGAGAGAGGCGGGCCAAGCCTCCGGCAAATGACCAGACCGGCTTAAGCGGAAGGCCTGATGCATGAGAAGAACAAAATCCGGGGAAAAGTCTATAGGCGACGCTACCATAGCCGCCTGCTGGAGCTCAGGGACCGACGTACTAGACGCCGGGCCCAGACCAGAAGGAAGGATGCTCGGTGAAGGGACACTGTCCCCCGAAAGGGAAGGGTCCCCGGGCACATGCTGTTCCTTAATTTCAATAGGCAGCTCCAGTTCTGAAGAAACTGCAGCACAGCTCTTACAGATTCCAGAGTCAGTCATTGTACCTCTGCGGGAGCCACAAATTACACACTGAGGTTTGGCAGCCATGCCAAGGCCACCTGCTCTCAGGGAAAAATAAGGCAACAGGAACAGGGAAGCCCACACCAAGGGGACTAACCTTATTCAATTCAGCACAGTATTAAATTTAAAACCTTTTTTTTTTTTTTTTTACAGTAAACAAAATACTCCCCAGAATCCTAGGGGTGCCCTGAGCAAAATCGCCAGCAAAAGAAACCCCAAAAACACCAGGGGAACCCGTGCGCAAGTGTTAAAAAGTGCCCTCAAAAAGCACACTTTAGAAATCCAAAATGGCCGCCGCACTTTTTCACCCTCGGTAAAAAACGGCGCGAAAATACAAAGGTACCCAAATAATATGGAAAAGAAAGAAAACGACCCTCTAATACAGGGCAAGCGAAAAAAAGCAGGAAAAAGTGCAATTTGGAAGCCAGGGGAGCCGACAGAGCCTCTGCCCAAGCAAAGAACAGAGAGCTTAAAACAAGGAAAATTCCTACCAGCTCTGGGAACAGCAAGGAACTCAGCCCACTTCTCCAAGTGACAGGCAATGTTGCAGCCGGTATGGCTCTTCCCCGAACAGCCTTGGGGAGAGCTCAACCCAGGCTTCAGAGATTCCCAGGCAGAAAGGCAGGAGCCCAAGGCAGGTCTGGCTTTCCCCAGAAAGTCTCCTGTGTCTTTTTCTTTTTTAAAGATACAGCTACCTAGCAAAAGAAATAGAATATAAAGGACCAGAAATAAACCCCAAAAGAACTAACTAACTAGTGTTGCTCCTTCAAATGTCACTTAGCGTGCCCAGCAAGGGCACAGAAGTCCTCCAGCTGCAGGGAGACTGGACACACTGGGGACTTCTGGGAGCTCCTGCTGCATATATACTACAGAAGATTTGATTGGTCCAGTCTCCCGGCTGCAGGAGGAGGGGCACTACCCGATGTTGGAGGACTAAACTGGATTACCGAACAGGAACTTGAGTTAAGCATGTTGAGGATAAAAGGTAAAAAAGTGAGGGAAGGTTCTAACAGCCAGGAGGAGGGCATAGGGTCAGAAAAACAGTTCATTTTCTGCGACATTTAGATAGACAATTCAGAGGTAGTAAGAGGGCAAAAAGTGGCCCAAACATGCGAGAGAGGGGATGAGGGGTAAGGAGAGACAGGTGGGGTGAGGCCAAAGGAGGGGGACAGAGGGGAAGGGAGGAGCGAAGATCCTGAACCTTTGAAGAGAAGAATGAAACAAACTGGGAAGGGGAGGGCAATAAAGTGGGTACAACAGGAAGAGGGGGGGCATGGCTGAATATTAGAGTCTTAAGAATGCAGTAAAGCTGATGGGTGGAATTGGGAGCTGAGGAAATAAGCTGTGAAAAGTGGGAGCGCTTGGCATGATGAACCAGAGCACGATAATGTTGATGGCAAGATTTGAAGTGCTGCAACACTGTGGGTGATCGGAATTTCCTCTAGAGATGTTCAGACTGCCAGATTTGGGAACAAGCCAGACAGAGTCCAGGATGATACCAGGGCTGATGGGAGAGCTTGGAGGGGTGACGGGGATAGAGAGGGGCTAATGGATCCAAAACAGAAGAGAGACGGTCATTCCAATGAGAGATCTGAGAATCTGGGGAGAGCAAGGAGAACTCAGGGGAAAGAAGGTGATCAGCAGGAGGAAAGTGCTGAAGAGTAGAAGGGGTAATATTGTGAGACAAACAGAACCATGTTGGATCAGATGGCGGTAGTGAAAGGGATTGTTTATTGTTTATAGGGCATTTGATATACCGCCCCCCGTTACATCAGGGCGGTTTACAATATAAATAAAAACAGAAAAATCAGAAACAGAAAGAGAAAAGTTACAATTACTTGAAGAAAAAGAAGGAGAGGAGACAGAGGGCAGGACAGGATAGAGAGATAGAGTCAGGGAAGTCAGCTAGATCCAGGAAAGGCACAGGAGAACAGATGAGTTTTAAGAAGGGAGCGAAATTTAGAATATGATTCTTCGAGACGGAGGGCAGTGGGTAGTGAGTTCCAGAGGGAAGGACCAATAAAGAAAAATGCTGATTTGCGGGTGGATTGGAGATGTGCACGGGAAGGGGCTGGAAGGTGAAGGCGGTTAATATGGATGGACTGGAGGCTTCGAGAGGGGACATGGTAGGTGAGCAAATCAGAAAGGTATTGGGGATGATGAGATTGGGGCCTGAAGAGTATGAAGAGCGAACCAGATATAAAAGCGATCAGTCCACTGCAGACGGATAAAGCAGAGGGCAAGAGAGGAGAGGCAGAGAGGGTGATTTGCTACAAGCTGCAGTATTCCTTTACTGCAGGAGTAACTAACCTGTGCTACTGAGTTACCACAGATAGGTATCTCCCTCAGAAAACTAAGCAGTGATAAAATCCAAGGGGGATTCAAAGGCATTTACAGTTTGCAGACTTGTAAACCACGTAAATGCCACTTAGTGAGATATTCAGCCAGGGGCGGCCCAAGGGGGTTGTGGGGCCATGTGCGGAGACTCGGTGCGGAGCCTCATTTGCATAAATATTTGCATAATGTTACCATACACTAACTTTTAGTAAAGATGCCTCTTAATGAGTATATGGATAAAGAAAGACTAAAATATTTCTACATTACTATAATCCAGTGACAACCGCCAGGCACATTAGGAACTACTACAAACACTGCCCATTTAGAACCCATAGCAAACCCGCCGTATCCTAACTGCACTACCAGGACTCACAAAGCACCATACCCTACCTATCAAAAGGCAACAATGCAAATATTAAACCAATACATTTCAGAGAACAACAATACATGACCTACTGGGGAAAGAGAACAAGTGTCGATGTCAAATAGGAATTACATAAACAGAATACCTCAACTCAGTTACACATGCAGAACATAGACCATCACAAAACAAGGAATCACAATTGAGAAACTGGAAGACAATAATTAAACTGGGAACCCCAAAAGCCAAACTTGGAATGTACAACAACACTGTAAGAGTAGTTACTCACCTGTAACAGATGTTCTCCAGGAGCAGCAGGAATCAGTCCTCACATATGGGTGACATCGACGTCGATGGAGCCCTTGCGGAGCATTTCCCCAGCTTTCCATGAAAGTCTTTGGGAATGCAGGCACGCATGCGTGGTTCCCTTCCCATCTAAAGGTGCCATCTTGCTCAGTCAAATGACAGAGATAAAAACAGCACACAAAAATATAAAAATAAACTATGTACAACTGCAACTCCCAGGGGAGGAGGGAGGGTTGTGAGGACTGATTCCTGCTGCTCCTGGAGAACACCTGTTACAGATGAGTAACTACTCTTTCTCCAGGACTAAGCAGGAAGTCAGTCCTCACATATGGGTGACTCCCTAGCTCTGGGCTACCAAGGAACCCAGGATGAACAAGAGAACTCCCTCTAGTCCCAGCATCAAAGAAAGGCTTTTCACTGACAGAACCTCCACCGGTAGCCCAACGGAGGGCTTGAGGGCTGGAGTTGCCTAAACCTCAAAGAGATTCCGGAGTACTGCCTGGCCAAAAGCACTGTCCCTACGGGACTCCCTCTCCAGACAGTAATGGGTCGCAAAAGTCTGGCTTGAGGACCAAGTTGCAGCCCTGCAGATGTCCATCAACGGTACAGAGCGGAGGTGAGCCACTGAGGCAGCCATTGCCCTGACACGATGGGCCGTGACCTGACCCTGCAAGGAAGGTCAGTCGCCCTGTAAGCCCAGATGATACAGTCAGCTACCCAGGTGGACAAGGTACGCTTGGACACAGCTAACCCCAAATTATTAGGGTCAAAAGATACGAAGAGCTGAGTAGCCCTCCTATGCTCCTGCGTACGGTCAAGGTAGAAGGATAAGGCCCTCCTACAGTCCAGGGTATGCAGAACTGCCTCAGCCTGGCTTGCATGAGGCCTAGGGAAGAATGTTGGAAGAATCACCTCTTGGTTAAGGTGGAAGGAGGAGACAACTTTAGGGAGGAACTTTGGATGAGTCCTAAGGACTACCCTGTTCCTATAGAAGCGGGTGTAAGGCCTATCACAGACCAGGGCCTGAAGCACACTCACTCGCCTGGCCGAGGTTAGGGCTATCAAGAAGAGTGTCTTCCAGGACAGGAAGCGTAGGGGACAAGTAGCCATCGGCTCAAAAGATGGGCGAGTCAGTTGCTGCAAGACCACATTCAACTCCCACTCAGGAGGCAGGAGGACGGATTGGAGGCTTGAGCAAAAGCAAGCCTCTGAGAAAGCGGGACACCAAGGGGTGAAACGACAGAGAATGTCCTTCCACCAGTGAGTGGTGAGCTGCCAGAGCTGAGAGGTGGACCCAAACAGAATTGGACTTAAGTCCCTGATTTGATAAGTGCAGTAAGTACTGAAGCACTACTGGTACAGTACAGGAGAAAGGATCTTCTGTACGTAGCTGACACCACACAGAAAACCTTTTCCATTTGAGAGCATAGGTTTTCCTAGTGGACTGTTTCCTAGAGGCTAGGACAACCTCTTCAACTACCCTTGCAGTCTCCAGGCCATCAAATTGAGAGATTTGAGATTGGGGTGCAGAAGGGAACCCTGAGAGAGAAGGTCGAGTTGCAACCCCAGAGGCAGTGGGAGATCCACTGCCAGCTGAAGCAGAAGTGGAAACCAAGGCTGTCTCGGCCACCTGGGAGCTACCAGCAGGACCGAGGCCTTGTCCTGAAGAATCTTGAACAGGGTTCGGGCCACCAAGGGCGTGGGAGGAAATGCATACAGGAGGCCCTGAGACCATGGGATCAGAAAAGCATCTGCCGCCATCCGTAGAGGATGCAGTTGTCTGGAGCAGAACTTTGGCAGCTGTTTGTTCAGTGGACTGGCAAACAGATCTATGGATGGAAGTCCCCATTTCAGGAAAATCCTCTGAACCACCGAAGGATGGAAATTTTGAGTTTATTAAACAAGCAACAAAATACATACAAAAAGCAGAAACACTCACCCCAACCAAGTCCCACACCCCCCCAAAACCCCCACCCCCCGACATAGCACAACACAAGTATCACACCCCCCCCGTGACCCACCTCCCCAAACCCACCACCATATTCAACAATCAACACACGTGCCCCTCCTCCCAACAACAACCCACGAACGACCCCGACAATGTCCATGTCCCCTCCCTCCCTCAGTCCATTGTCCTTACCCGACCCAACCCCCCCTGCAAGAACACCCGAAATCCAGTCCATACCTTGTCCATCATACAATCCCTGAGACCCTCCCCCACACAAACAGTCCCCACCAGTCCAAATGTTCGTGCAGTCCAAATGTTCTTGCAGTCCTTCAGTGTGCAGGGAACTGCCAGACTCCCCCCCCAACCCCCTCAAAGTCCCCTGTCCCAATCCATCCCCCTGCAGCGGGAGCAGCAGCTCCCCCTCCCTCCACCCCAACCCCTGCCCCCTCCCCGTCCGTCCCACAGAAACCAACATAGCAAAAATAAGCCTTCCCACCCCCACCCCCCAAACAACAAAACATAAGGGCAGCTCAAGCCCATCCCCAACATAATCCCACCAAAACAAAGCAGAAATAATTATACAACTCAAAGGCGAACAAAAGGAAAAGCAAAAGTAACAGAACCCCTGTGCTGCCCTGCGGTCAGTCAGCGGAGCAGGATGCGCAGGACAGAAAAAGGACATACAAAAATCACTAACAACAAAAACAAAAACAATTGGGATAGCCCCCTCGAAAAGGAAAGAGTGAGCGGACAAACGGTCTCACCCCTGAAGCGGGATTTTCCAGCCCACCCCCCCCCCCGGGAGAAAAAAACAACCCCAAAGCTACACTCAGAACCAAACCCCAGGGAAGGGAACCCAACCCCTCCTGCCACACCCCTCCCCTAGTGAAACAAAACAAACCTCAGAGCCCTACTGGGACAATAACCCCAAGGAACCCCTCCCCCTCATGGGGGGCGGAGGGTGAGGTGACGCCACAGACGCTCCCAACGATGGACCTCCACCACCCGCCTTTCGCGTTGCGCCATGCTGGACACTTCCTCCAGAATGTCCCGCACCACCTCGTCGAGGGGCAGGACCAACCCCCGGGTCGAGACATGACAGCGCGCTTGCCACAGGTGGTAGCGCACTACAGCCATGACTAGGTAGAGGGTCCCGGAGTCCTGCCTTAGAGGAAAGGACCAGGCCCCGTACACCCACTCCGCATACGTGAGGAGGGAAAGGTCGCGCAGGTGAAGAGCAGCGGACACCAACCGGCAGGCCTCCACGTTGAAGGGGCACTGCCGGAGGAAATGGTCCATGGTCTCCGCCTGCCCCTCACACCCGGCCCTCGGACAGACCCGCTCGGCCTGTGACCTGTACTTGAGGTTGTCCCTCACGTACAAACGCCCGTGGAAAGACAACCAGGCTACATCCCGAACCTTCTTCGGTAGCCGAGGGGAGTTCAACAGCCGAAGGCCCCGCTGCATCACATCCGCCGGACAGTCCCGCAGGGCCCACCGTGGTTGATAGTGAGAGGTGAGTACCATCCGGTATAATCCTTTCCGCCCCAAGGACTGGGCGAGCGGGTCGGTCACCCCCCACCGCCGAATGAGCCCCACCATCACAAATACGTACGATGGGGCCTGTTCCCCTCTCCGGCGCACACGTGGGACCGAGGACGCCCCCTCCCACTGCTCCCAGAAGCGGGAGAACCATTCCCGATAGGAGGCCACCCACCAGACCCCTCCCCCTTCCCTCATCCTACCTAAGTGAAACGCCATAGACAAGACTGACAGGAAGACAAGGGGGTGCAACATACCCAAACCACCCTCTGCCCGATCCAGGCAGACTATATTGCGCTGGACAGGGTTCAGGCGGTTACCCCACAGAAAACAGAAAAAGACGGCACAGACAGACGCCTGACGGGACAACGGAAGGACGAAGACCGTGGCCACGTGCAGAAAGAGAGGAAGAAGAAACGTCCCGAGGAGTTTGATCTTCTCCTCGTACGTACACCTCCACCCCCTCCACCGCAGCACCCGACACCGTGCAGTCTCGAGACAACGGTCCCAATTGGACTCCGCACAGTCCTCCGACCCGAAGACGAGGCCCAAAACGCGGACCTCCCCCACGGGAGGAGGAAAGGGGGTGCAGGAAGGCGGGGAGGCCTCCGAGGGGCCCAACCACAGCGTCTGGCACTTGCTGTGGTTGACAACAGAGTGGGCTACCTCCGAGTACTCCTCCACGGCCTCCCGCAGGGCCTCTACCCCTTCAGTGCCGTCCACGTAAACTGAGATGTCGTCAGCGTAGGCAACGACGGACACCGGGGGCGCACCAGGCGCCTCCAGGCCCCGCAACCCACCTGAGGACAATCTCCGGAGGAAGGGGTCGAGGGAGAAAACATACAGCAGGGGGCTCAAAGGGCACCCCTGCCGCACCCCCGAGGCGACACCAAACGGCCGTCCGAGCCACCCGTTAATAAACGGGAAGCTCACCCCCCCTCGGTACAGCGCCTGCACGACGAAGAGGAAACCTGCGGGGAGGCCGAAGTGCTGGAGCACCACCCACAGGTACCGGTGACTGACTCGATCAAAGGCCTTGGACTGATCCAAGGAGACCAACCAGTGGTCCCGTTGGAGCGACCGGCCTCTTTCCACCATCTCCCGGACTGTGGCGACAGCGTCCAGAACCCCTCTCCCCCGAACGGAACAATACTGGGATGGGGACAGCAAATCGCCCGACACCTCCACCAGTCGGTTGGCCAAACACTTGGCCAGGATCTTCCGGTCCGCGTTCAGAAGAGAGAGCGGCCGCCAGAAGTCCAAGGAGCTATCGTCCTTCCCCTTGGAGAGCAGCAGCAGGACAGACTCGCGAAATGACCGCGGGAGATACCCCGTGTCCATGATCTCCTGAAACAGGGAGGTCAGGAAGGGGGCCAGCTGGGCAATGAAAGTGCGATAGAACTCCACAGGGAGCCCATCGCGGCCCAGGCACCTTCCCCAACGGCATGGCACGAATCGCCCTCTCCACCTCCACCTGCTGAATCGGAGCAGCGAGTGCATCGACCTGTGCCTGGACCACAGCCGAATACACCGGGGGAAGGCCCAGGTACGTTCGGATATGGGTGAGGTCCACGGGGCGATCCCCAAACAGGTCCGAGAAGTATTCCCCCACCATCCGCAAAAGGTCCTCCTGGGAGGTATGAATGGTACCGTCCTCGTCCCGCAGGGCCATGACCTCCCGACGCTGAACCCTCTCCCTACAAGTCCGGAAAGGGTCTGGAGTGGCGCCCCCACCGGCTGCCCCCTCGAAGCATAGGGAGGCATGGCGATCATAAAGCAGGCCACGGAGCTGGACGCGCACCTCTTCAACCTCCTCCCGCGCTGCCCCTCGGGATACCAAACGATCCAGCGACCTCCGGAGGACAGTGTAGGTGAGGTAGCGGGATCGAGCCATGGAGGTACCCCGGGAACGGAAGAGTTGTCGGGCACGCGTCTTCACCTCATCCCACCAGGCGCCACGGGAAGGAAAAATCACCCAACAGGGTCTCCTGGTCTGCGAGAAAGGCCAAGAACTCCTGGACCACCTCTGATGTTGCCAACAACTGCACATTCAGTCGCCACAGGCCAGGACCCCTGCTGAGCTCCCCGTGGTTAGCCAGGAAGGACACGGAGAGGACACGGTGGTCCGAAAAGTCAACCGCCTGCAACTGCGGAGGGGAACACTCCACCCGGGCACTCACATATATCCGATCGATACGACTCCTGCAGGTCCCATGGTAGTAGGTGAAACCCGGCGACCGTGGAAAGGCCCGGTGGAAAACATCCACCAGGTCAGCTGTCCGGGTCATCTCGGCCAAAAAGAGGCCCTCGTAACTAGGTGGGCAACGCTCCCCCCCTCGGTCCTGCAAAAAGGTGGTGGTGTTGAAATCCCCGGCAAGGACCACCAAACGGGAGGTGTGTAAGTAGGGGCGGATAACCCCGAAAAGGGTCTTCCGCGCCAACTTAGACTGGGGGCCGTAGACCACCACGAAACGAAACCGATGGGGCCCGCAGTAGCCATCTAAAAGCAGGCACCGGCCCTGCTCCAGTTCCCACACGTACTGCACCTGAAATCGGTTTAGACGTGAACAAAACCGCCACTCCTGCGTAGGGCTGTGCCGCAAGTGACCAGTACGAAGGGCCCCACCTCCACTCCCGCTTCGCCCGATGAAGGCTAGCGAGCGAGGTGAGCCTGGTCTCCTGCAAGAAGATGACATCCAGCCCACTCGTGGAAAGAAAATCATAGGCCGAAGCCCGCGCCTGGTCTGTCAAAATGCTAGCCACGTTGAGAGTGGCGCACGAGAATGCAGGAGTGCACGCCATACCTATTTCTTGTGCAGTGACCCCTTCCTCCTCTTCTCCCCAACCCCTGGATCCCCGGAATCCCGCTTACAGGACAAGCCCGCAAGCTGGGATAACTCCTCACGGTCCACGGCGACCACCTCGAGGATCTCCTGCTCCTCCTGTTCAACCCTGTCACCCCAGCAGGTGCTGGCTCCCTCGGGACCACCAGGCAAAGCTGTCGCGAGGGCAATTCCAGCCCCCACGGAATGAGGGGGCAAAAACAGGTCAGGGGTCGGAGGAATGACCTCCTCAGTGGGGTCCACCACCGGTGCCTCCTCCCCCTTCCCGTCCCCAGACAAAGACTGAGACAACATAACAGTGCCCACCCTCGCGGGGGAGGCCGGGGCGGCCGGGTCAGCAGGGGGCTCCCGCTCAGGCCCAGCACCCAACCGCGGAGGCAAACTCCTGTCCTCCCTCACCCGCCCCGGTAGCTTCTCCAGGGCCACTACCGGAGGCCGGGGGCCAGTTTCCACACTCTTAGGCGGACCCTGACTGCGGCGTGCCCTCGGAACCTTCTGAGGCTGCCGCTGAGGAAGAGGGGCTGCCTCCGCCGCTAACCGTACCGAACGCCGCAAAGGAGGCCCTGCCTCCACTGACAAGCCCTCATCCGCCTCAGCCACATCAGTAGCCAGGAAGACGAAACGATTGACGTCCAACACGGGCTCTAACTCCAACAATGGGGAGGTCTCCCGTTTCCTCCTCTTGGACTTGCCACCCTTGGAAGAGACAGTAGTCCATTCCTCAGGCGGCACCCCCCGCAACCCCTTATCCTGTTGTGCAACAACCTCCACCACATCAACCCTCTCCTCCTTCCTACCCAAATCCCCTCCCCCTGGTGGCTCCCTCGGCTCGATGAACTCCTCTGCACTAGGGCCCCCAGTCTCCTCCTGAGGGAGAGGGGCCTCTACAACCTCCTCCCGCACAGGAGCCTGGGGTGGAGTGACGGCAACCCCCCCCGGTCCATTGTGTGACGCGGAGGGGCAGCGGGCAAAGGGGTGGCCCAACTCCCCGCAAAGGTTACACCGAATTAGCAGACACCCGGCCGAAGCGTGACCCCGTCCACCACAACGGGTGCAGACCTGCTCAGGACAGTTCATGCTCAAATGGCGGAATGAGCCACAGCGGTGACACTCGCGAGGTTGTCCGGGGTAATAGCACAAGATGCGATCCCGACCGAGGAAACCGGCCGAGGGCACGTGCTGCACCACGTTTCCCACCTCACGCAAACGGATCCTGCCCTTCCACGACCCGTCCCACACCCCTAGGGGCCCAGCGCCCTTAACCAGGGGTGCGAGAAGCACCGCATGGCGTGACAACCAAAACTGGATGTCCTGCCCTGGGAGCGACTCATTCCTGGAGAGGATGGTCACAGGTACCGTCCCCTGGCGAGAGATAGGCACAACACGAAAGTCAGCCCACCCTCCCTGCCCCCTCTGCTGCTGGTATCGGTCCCAGAAAATCTCCAGCCCCCGTCGCAACATGAAACTAACATCATATTCAATGGTGTTGTTCATGTGGATAAAGGCATAGAGATCTCCCGGGAGAAACCCCAGCCCAAGGACCATCCTCAAGACCTGTTCCCTGGCTGGAGGGGACCCCTCCCCAGCCCATCGGATCTGCGCCACGTTGCGCCGTCGGACCTCACCCCCTACTCCCCTTTGAAACCCTCCCCCTCCCCCTCCTCCCTCCCCTCCTACGGGACCATTCCCCTGCATACCTCCCCTCCCCCCACCCTCACCCGACGTCCCCGGAGTGGTGCCCGACCCCTTCAGAGCCTCCGCAAAGGTACGGAGGGGGGGAGCCGACCCCCCAGCCTCCATCTCCTGCCCTACTTGATGTTCTCCTCCTTCCACCCGCGGGGGAACCTGTTGCCGGACCACAGGATCCGTGACCTCCTCACTTGGAGCAACCTGAGGACTGGGTAGGGTCAGCTCCGCAAAGACAGAGTCCGGGATGCTCTCCCCTCCGGATCCCTGGGTGCCACCGAGAACCCCCGGATCACCCCCTGCTGCCACCACCGGATGTTGAAAGGTAGCAAAAGCCCCAGGAGGGCCCGTAGGGGTCTCCAATGCCAATTTTAAAGCAGCACAAACCTGGTTCTCGGTAATACCCAGGGAACCGGAAAGCCCCCCCAAACTTCCATCCTGCTTCTCCGACCCAGCACAAGGCTCCTGGGTTTCGGCCACCACTACCGGGGACGAACCCCGCTCCCCTCCATCCCCGGGATCCGGGGTGACCACCTCCATCCCAACCACAGAACCAGTCGTCCGCTCCCCCTTCTCCTCCACCAGTGCTTCCCCTATCCCACCGTCCACCATCCCCGTTATGGCTACCGACGACAAGGCAGGACCCGCCCGAGACAACAGGGCAGATCCCTCACCCAGAACATCCCCCACCCCTCCACCCCCCTGCCTCTTGTCCCCCTCAGGTCCTACCTGGTCGTCGGTGCCAGCCGTGGCACAGGGATCTAGAGAAGTCCGACCGGCAGCCAGGGCTCCAGCAGGAAGGGCGGACACCCCCCTGCGAGCCAGGCCTCCCCCGGTCACCGCAACAAGCAGCTGCACATCCTTCTCCCCTGCCTTAGACCGCAGGGACAGCTGACCCATTTTCCCCCAGCCCCCCCCCGGGGCTGCCGAAAAAGAAGAGCAGCCCTTACCCCACTCCTTCCTCCCTCCGGAACCCCCCCTACGCCGGACAGCCACCCCAGAAGGCTGGGGCCGGTCCCCCTCCATCCACTGGAGATTCCCGAGGGAAGAAACAGCAAGGCCTCCAGACGGCTCCCGGAGAACTACAGGCTGTGAAACTGCCCTCTCAGTGAAACCGGCAGACATCCAAGGATTCAGAGCTGCATCTGCTACTCCCCGACGTTCACAAACCCCATCTTTTTCATTTCCTTGCCCAAAAGAGCCACAGGAAAAACGCAGTTCTGTAACTGATTGCCGCTGGTTCTCAGCATTCTTCTGGGCTGCAACAGGCAGCCGGCTAGCCGCGGCGATATCCAGGGACCCCCGATGGTTAAAAGGAGCCGCCGACGAGTGGGCATCCACACCAACATCCCCTCCGATAGAGGGGGACTGGAATCCACCGTGGTCTATCCCCGTTGAGGACCTCCGGGACTCCCACGGCTGAACAAGGACCGAAGAATGCCCGTCCGCACACTTCCGGGTTCCCCCGGAAGTGACGTCACGCAAGTCACGGCGGCCATCTTGGATCGGCGATCCTGCCGGGGGAAGCCCTGCGACCAGCTCTTCCTGCAGGGATCCCCCATCAGCTGTACTGAGTGCAGTTGTCGAACTCCGGTGGCCATCTTGAATCGCTATCCGGGATGTAGAAACTGCCGGGACCGATACCACCGCAACCCCAGGCACTGGATATCCACGGTTCCTGCCATCTCCTATCTCTTCTATTCGGGAGTTGAATTCTGCAGCCATGGAAGAATCCCGCAGAGTTCGGCGGTGCAACACCCCGCCCCCAAGCTCCTCAGGGACACCAGTCGGACAATACTTCAGGTTAGTGTGGGGAAGGGCCCTCATAGCAGACACAGAGACTTCATCCGACAATGTAGCCAGATCAGGAGCCTGCAGAGAAGATATTCTGCGGTCTGTGGTACCAGACAGAACAGGCAAAGGGGGTATTCCCATTTCTAGGACACCCGAAGAAGGCAAGGGGGGATAGCAGACCCTTTTCTGATCTACCAGCCGTCCCACCCCCGAGGGCCCCCCCTGGACTGTACCTCTACCCTGATTCCACCGTGCATAATTGGAATATATCTCCGTGAGGGACCCACAACCGTGTTGTTGGAGGTATACGATTTCCCGGGTTTTATCCTTCAGGGCCCGCTTCACCCCCTTTCTATAGGTGGCATAGGCCACCCATTCCTCCCCGGGAATGGTGGCCTGCAGGCTCTCCAGGTGGGAGAGCTGGGCTTGCAGCTGGGCCGCCTCCTCTTGGAGACCCCGAAGCCGCCGTACTGCCACCACGATCTCATCTGGGGCCCTAGCTGGCTTCTGGTAGGAAGGTAGGCCCGACCCCCCGTCCTCATCCTCACCGGAGGAGGTGGAGACCTCCTCCAGGACCCGAGGCGGAGGGGGGAACCCGCCTCCTCCAGTTCTGTACTCCACGGTCCTCCAGGGTCTACCCAGGGCCTCTCCCTGCTGCCACCCAGCCTCCACACCATGCCTGGGGAGGAGACAGGAGCCTCCTCCCTGGGGTAGCGGGCCCAAACCTCCATACCTGTGGGTCCCTCCTCCCTGGCCAGGCACAGTCCTACCTGGGGGGTCCCCCACCCGGGGCGCCGGCTGTTCCCTGGTTCCTTCATTGAGGTCCAAAGAAGGAGGAGGCCTACCAGGCGTGGCAGGCCTCTGGGCCTGGGCCTCCCCTGCTGGAGGTGGCCCAGGTCCCGACATCCAGGCACGAGCAGAGAAAAGGAACTGCTCCCTAGCAGGAGCTCTGCTCAACTGAAACCTCTCAGTGCTGCAGCCAAACAGGAAGTGGGTGGAGCTGCCATTCGTGGGGCTGCAGAATCCTGCTCAACCTGTCGGCCAAGTAATTTTCCTGGCTAGGGAGGTACACAGCCTTGAGGAGCATGTTGTGCTTGAGGGCAAACAAGCAAAGGTCCTGTTCTTCCTGACAAAGGAGCCGGGACCCAGTTCCGCCCTGCTTGTTCACATAAAACATGGCTACCTGGTTGTCTGTTTGAACTAGGACAGACTGATGAGCCAGGGCTGGAGAGAAAGTCTTGAGGGCTAACCGAATAGCCCTGAGTTCCAGTAGATTGATTTGCTGTGCAGCTTCCCAGGGAGGCCACAGGCCCTGGGTGCACTTGCCTAGACAATGAGCTCCCCAGCCCTGCAGGGAGGCATCCATGGTCAACACCACTGTGAACCCAGGAATCTGAAAAGGTACCCCTTGCAGTAGATTGGGTGGGTGCAGCCACCAGCTGAGGGAGTTCAGAAATTGTCTGGACACCCTTATCCTGTCTCTGAGGCTGCCTGTGGCCTGCGACCACTGAGTCCGAAGGCACCACTGTGCAGGCCTCATATGGAGCCTGGCATTGGGGGTCACATGTACTGTCGAAGCCATGTGGCCTAGAAGCCTCAGGCAGAGTCTGGCGGAGACCAGTGACCTGCTGAGAAACTGGTTTGCTAAGTTTATCAGTCTTTGGGCTCTGTCTTCTGACAAGAATGCCTTTGCCAGCAGAGAGTCCAACCTCGCCCCTATGAACTCCAAGCTCTGGGAGGGGAGCAAAGTGGACTTTGCAAAGTTTATTACAAATCCCAATCTTTGAAGAAGAGCAATAGTTCTGAGGGTGGCCTGTTGGGCCTCCTGGCACGTTTGACCTCTTATGAGCCAGTCGTCCAGATAGGGGAAGACAAAGACTCCCTGATTTCTTAGGTAGGCCGCCACCACTGCCAGGCATTTGGTAAAGACCCTGGGAGCGGAGGTGAGGCCAAAAGGCAGTACTCTGTACTGATAATGGTTTCCTCCCACAATGAACCTGAGGTACTTTCTGTGGTCTGGATGAATGAGGATGTGAGTGTACGCATCCTTTAGATCTAATGAGCATAGCCAAACTCCCTGATGGAGGTAGGGCAGAAGTGTTCCAAGAGTAAGCATCTTGAACTTTTCCTTCTCTAGGAACTTGTTGAGGTTTCTGAGGTCTAGAATAGGTCGAAGGCCACCGGTTCTTTTGGGTACCAGGAAATACCTGGAGTAGAACCCTTGACCTTGCAAGTGGGGAGGCACAGGCTCCACCGCCCTATCCACCAACAGACCTTGGAGCTCCTGAAGGAGAAGATCTGTGTGCAGGGGAGGCCTTGAAGGCTCCCCTGGAAAGTATGGAGGAGGCAGTTGTTGGAAGTGTAGTAGATAGCCCTTGTGGACTATGCTTAACACCCAACTGTCTCCAGTGATGAGTGGCCACTGGTGGGCAAACAGGGCGAGGCGACCTCCTGTGCAGGGTTGGGAGAGCAGGGATGGAGAGGCTATGCCTAAGGAGTCAAAAACCCCCACCCTGCTGAGTGGGAGCAGGGGCCGAAGGCTTGGGGTCCTCTGCCTACGGGGCCCATCACCCTGCCCCTTGGCTTGCTGACCCTGAGGGGCAGCTTAGGCAGCCTGGTACTGTGGGTACTGTTTGTAGGCAGTGCCCTTCCTCGGGTAAAAGTGCTTTTTACCCGAGCCCTTCTTTTTGTGAGAAGGGGCAGAAGTCTTCCTAGACAGCCTTGTCCTCGTGAGGTGCTCGGTTTCGAGCTGTGCGGTCTTCTCGGTCATGGGCTTGCCAAAAAGGTTCTCACATCGGCAAGGGACATCGACCAACTTGTCCTGAACCCATGGCTCGAGGTCCGATGACTGCAGCCATGCCTGGCGTCGAGCCGCGATGCCGGCTGCCGCAACACGGGCTGAAGCCTCGAAGCCATCGTAGGCAGTGCGGGACATAAACTTGGAGCATTCCCGGATCCCCGAGGACAAGGACTTGAACCTCTGCAAGGGTTCCCCGGAGAGACCAGCAGAGAACCCGGCCAGCTCCTTGCCAGGTCTCGCAAGTACATGCCCATGTACAGCTGGTAAGACTGGACACGGTAAGCAAGCATTGAGCCCTGGAAGCACTTTCTACTAAAACCATCGAGGTTCCTGGCCTCCCTGCCAGGGGGCACCACAGAGTGCATCTTCTGACTTTTCAGGCGATGCATGGTCGATTCCACCACCATGGAATGGTGTGGTAGCTGCGCCTTTTGAAAGCCAGGACTCTTCCGGAGTCAATAGATCGAATCGACCCGCTTGCTTAGAACCGGCGCCGAGGCCGGTGCCTCCCACATCCGGAAGAGGAGCCGTTCCAGCATCGGAGGAACCGGAACACTAAAGGCCTCCTTCGGAGGAGAGTCGTACTGTAGGGCCTCGAGCTCTTCGGCTCGAGGCTCCTCCTCGGGGTCCGCAGGGATAGCCAACGCGGTGGCCATATCCCGGACGAACTCCGAGAACCGGGTATCCTCCGGGGGGATCTACTCCGGGGCTCAGACTGCGATGAGTCTGACGGGACGCACCGAGACCGGAAGCTGTCGGGGGACTCCTTGTCCTCCGTCTCCCAGGCGGACTCGTCCGATGAGGAATCGGGGTCCGACCGCGCGGGGCCTGTGAGCACCCGCCCCGATGCCGAAGGCACCGGCGTCAACACCCTAGGTCCCGAACGGGAGGTCGAGGGAGACTGCGACCGAGGTCGACCTCGAGCCTTTATGGTCTCGAGTATCGGCTCGATCTCTGGGGTCGACTTCGATGTCGATGTCCCGGTGGTCGGGGCAGATGCACCAGACAGGCTGGCCATCAGTGCCCGCTGCTGTTCCATGAAGGCAGACAGTCTGCTCTCCAAGGCTGTCAGCCTGAGACCCAGCTCAGGAGATTCAGCAGCCCCCGACTTGGGCCCCGGCGGCGGCTCTCTGGGAGGAGAGTCCACGAGGACTACAGGACTTACGTGTCCAGCAGACTCCGGCTCCACTTGAGGTACTTTGGGAGGCTTCTCCTGTTCCACGGACCCGTGGCGACGGTCGGGGGTCTGAGACCTAGCTCTCGAGGAGCCAGGGATCTCTTCCGATGACGCCCTCGCGAGCCGCTTCTTCCTCTTTCGTTCCCGGTCGGGGGACCCCCTGTCCGAGGAGCCCCGACGGTGCTCGGGATCCGATTCCCGATATGTCGAGGCCTCAGACGAGGTCCGGGCCCGGCCAGAGGCTGAGTCAGAAAAAAGCCTTTCCTTTTGGTGCTGACAACTTCAAAGTGCATTGGAAGACATTTTTCCACATGGTCCACACGTCTTAGGATCGTGGTCAGGACCGAGGCACCGAAGGCAGCAGTCGTGTGTGTCAGTGAGAGACATTAGCTTCTTGCACCGGTCACACTTTTTAAACCCACTGGAAGCCATCGGGGCAAAAAGAGTCCCCGCGAGGTCAAAGGACCGGCCTTCCAGGGAAAAAGAAAAAAAGGGCGCGAACGCCAGCCACGAAGGGCAAAAACCGAAAAAAGATCGGGCTCGATACCAGTATACCGAACCCGGTGGGAGGGGAACCGGCGTCGAACCGGAGAAAAAAATAGCGAAGGATCGCCAAAAATTCTAACTATTTTCCGGGAGGACTAGGACACACGTCCGGTGGGCTTCACGGAAAAAGTGAGACTGAGCAAGATGGCACCTTTTAGGCGGGAAGGGAACCGCGCATGCGTGCCTGCATTCCCAAAGGCTTTCATGGAAAGCTGGGGAAATGCTCCGCAAGGGCTCCATCGACGTCGATGTCACCCATATGTGAGGACTGACTTCCTGCTTGGTCCTGGAGAAGAAATAAAATCTACAAATGGCCGGGTATTTGGAGAGTAAGTGAGGATTGAGGATGGAGGGGTAAAATTTGAGTGGATGAAATAGGAATGAGGAAAGAGCAAAAGGAGAAAGATTAGTATGTTAAAGCAGATGTAGAGAGAGAATGGAAAAAAACTAGAAGAGAGAAGAAAGGACAAATGGACAGCAGACGATGGAGAGTTAGCAGAAGACACAAAGAAACCAGAAGAAAGTGGCTGGAGCAATTGCAACTGAAAAAAAATGCACAAAGATAGAAAAATCTCTTTATTTTGAAATTATTAACTGGTATATCTTAGCTCTGGGAAATGTGCATCATTAACGTCTGCGCTTTGTTTAGTACAAGAGGAAATTAATTTATAGTTTGTCTTCCCTCCCACACAAAATATTTTTTCCCTCTCCATTTCACTCTCCCAGCTCCATCCCATTCTAATCCTCCCCCAACATCAGCTCCCTTCTAGTTCCAGCCCCACCCAACATCCGCTCCCTTCTAGTCCCCGCATCAGCCCATTTCCAGTCCTAGCCCCCCATCAGCCCATTTCCAATCCTATCCTAGCCCCACCATCAGCCCATTTCCAGTCCTAGCACTGCCATCCATTTCCAGTCCTATCCGATTCCCTCCATCAGCTCATTTCCAATCCCAGCCCCCCATCAGCCCATTTCTAGTCCTTTCCTAGCCCCACCATCAGCCCATGTCAAATCCTAGCTCCCCTCCACTCAGCCCATTTCCAATCCAAATCCCCCATGAGCCTACTTCCAGTTCTAGCCCCTCCATGAGTCCATTTCAATCCAAGCCCCCACCACAGCCCATTTCCAGTCCTAGCTCCCTCCCCTCACAGCCCATTTCCATTCCAAGCCCTCCTCCCAATCAGCTATTTGCAGTTCAAGCCCCCCTTCCACTCAGCCCATTTCCAGTCCTAGCAAACCCCCAACCCCATTACCAGTCCTAGCCCCCTCATAGCCCATTACCAGTCCTAAGCCCCCCATCAGCCCACTTCCAGTCCTAACCCCCCCATCAGCCCATTTCCAGTCTCAGCCCCCCATAGCCCATTACAAGTCCTAACCCCCCATCAGCCCACTTCCAGTCTTAGCCCCCCCTCCCCATAGCCCATTACCAGTCCTATCCTCCCTCCCCCCCATCAGCCCAGGTAGATTAAAAAAAAAAAATCGGCTGCTGCTGCCGCCGTGGCAGCAGCATCATCAAGTGTCCCGCGGGCCCCCCCCCCCCCGCCCAGCAGAGCCCTCCCTGCAGCATCAGCTTCCTCAGCGCGGGCTTTTCAGACCCGCGAAGGGAGAGTTTCCCTTTCTCGTGGCTCTGTTAAGCCCGCCGGGGCAGCAGGTACCTGCATTAGATCAACTAGCCCCCGCTACTGAATATCAGGCCTCAATATTTGAGGCCTAAATGTCTTCTTTTAGAAATAGTAAATGCTAAGCAGCTCCCTCAGTCATAAAGTTGCAACTATTTTGTAGGAGTAGTGTACTATTTCAGAATATTGCCTCAGTATCCATCATGTACTGTGTATCTTTTCATCTTCTGAGCATACCTTTTCTACGTCTTTTAGAGTAATCTTTGTCTTTGGTCGCAAAAATCCTTTAGGTTTTCTTCTAGTTTCAAATACTGCTCTTTTAAAGATCATTATTGCCATCTGTATTGAAAAGAAGTCTCAGATGTAAGTGTAAGGAATTAAAGTAAAGTAGTCTCTGTCAATCAAAAGTGTAAGGAAATGTTAAACAAATATTTAATCACAAATGCTTAGTAGTACATGTTTTTTGGTAGGAGTGCACATTTGGTTTACACTTTTGGTTCAGAAAATGTTATCTGCACAAAGAACACACGCTAATTGGCTTTACACAATTACATTTGTCAAAACATTTTTACATGCCTTAAGCAAATTTTATATACATTTATTTCTGGAACAAAAAAAATCTGAAAATTAGCCAGTAAAAATGAACCAAAAATTGTATTCTGTACATAACTGATACTTAAAAGCTCATTTTGTGAAAAGGGGGCCAACCGAGTTTCCTGTGTGCCTATTCAAAGATTTTTTTTTCAATTAGACATATTCCGTTTTCTAGATTAAATTACTTTTCTATCCTCCAGGTATGATCGGTTTTGTACCTCTTCATGTTGCATCAATCTATTGTATGATTCCATGAAAAACAGCAGCATAGCTACATAGCAATTTTTAATGAGCAATAGCTGAAAGGAGAAAAAAGGATTCCAGCAGTAAAATGAATTTAATATAACTTCAAAGGGACAGAACACTGAGCCCATGAGTCTAATTTTTACAAAGTGATATTTATCAATGCAAATAAGGTGTTAATGGAGTAAGACAGGGCAGGCATGGTCATAAAATCTGTCACTCAGTGTAAAGTTCTAGTATGGCACGTCTGCCTATTCCTGTCTGACATGTCAAACCTTCAACAGCTTGCGAATAGCTGCATGATACAATAAAAGTGTCATTGTAAAAGTCCTAAGCAAGCACAGTCACAGTTTAAAGGTCTAATATATTAACTAAAAACATTACAGAGCGATTATAACTAAAAAGCACTGTGATAAAAATGCTATTAATTAACTGGCGCAAGCATGGCTTTGGTCCAATCCATGATTCACCTCACTATCAATAAAGACACAGAGCAATCAAATTCAATTGGAAATGTATATGGCCATAATTTATTAAATACACTGATAAGGGAATCTAATCTCTATACCAAAGTCTAATAAAAGTATTATAAACTAGCATATAATCAAGGATGATGCAAACAAATAGGTATCTCTTATCTGCCTGCCTGCCTGCCCCAGCCATGCAAGGTAGTTGTTTTTCGCATAATGATCTAGCCCTTGCTTCTCCACATGACCATCCCATTCAAGCAGAGCCATCAGCCCTCCAGGCTGCTTTTTGCTATACTGTACTATAAATTACTCTCCTGGTGCCTCTATGGGGTCTACCAACTTAGGTGTCTGATTACATCAGTCATGCATACTTACAGATATGTGAACTTCACTATTAAATCCTCTCCCCTTCCCCATTTTCAGGTTTGAGTATTCCACCCACAATACAAAATGTTGAACCAATGATTTAAACAATAGCCTATGGGGGAATGTTCAGCAGTGGCAACTGGCCATTCTAATGCGGCTAGTCATCCCTGCTGAAGCTAACACCCAGATATTCAATGCTAGGACCATATCTGGCTATTGATCTCCCCACCCATCCAATAAAAAAATACCCTGTGGTCCAGCGACCCCAATCCCCCATCCATGCAATTAAAAAAAAACCCTGGTGGCTCAGTGGCACCAATCCCACCCAATAACAAAAAAAAAAAGGTTGGGCTGCCAGGTGGGCCTAAAACCCCTCTCCCCTCCCACTCCTTCAAGCTGGAGTGGGAGCATTGCCCATGCACTCCCGCCTGTACGCCACCATCTTGAAAAATGGTGGCACTTGGCCCCACGCAGTACATCCTGGGATGCAATGGCCAGAGTCAGACTGCCATATAAGGTAGAAAATGCCTTATATGGCAGTCTGATCCTGCTTGGTGCACCCCAGGATGCACCGCATGGGGCCAGGTGCCACCATTTTTCAAGATGATGGCACAGGGTAGGAGCACATAGGCAACGCTCCTGCTCTGGCTTGAAAGTACTGGGAGAGGGGTGGGGGGTTCAGGACCACCTGGACCTTTTTGTTTGTTATTGGGTGGGTGGGGGAGATCGGGGTCGCTGGACCACCAGGAGTTTTTTTTATTGAGTGGGTGGGGGGATCAGGACCACTGGATCACCAGAGGGTTTTTTTTAATTGGGTAGGAGGAGATCAGGACCACTGGGCCACCAGGGATTTGTTTTCCCTACACGTACAAGATGTTTAAGTTACCTCATATCAGGCGTAGAGATATTGGCGCTTCGGCTAGTTATGTAATCCTCTAGGCTTTTCTCTGCATTGAGTGCCACCAAAACTGCCATCAAGAAAACCACTTTAAGGGGCAGATCACAAAGGGTAATGTCCTTAAGAGACTCCAAGGGGGGGCCACATGAGGCTATGAAACACCAGACTAAGGTGTATATAGTTGATACTTGTTCTCCAAATCCCACTCCCTGTTCAATGTAATGACCAGACATATGCATTTTGTCGGATGTTTTTTGTTACATGTAAACCGCGCTGATTGCAAATAGTGCGGTATATAAGAATTGTAAAATAAATAAATAAATAAATAAGGTCCCAGGAAGGGACTACTGGGCACGGAGAAGGGCATAAGGAGCACACACCAAGGAGAAATCAACTGACATCCAAGTGGGACGCAATGGAGCTTCCGGCAACAGGCCCATGAAAACATGTAAGGGCAGCCACCTGAACCTGCAAATAATTAAGTGCTAAGCCCCTATCAAAACCATCTTGTAGGAAGGCAAGGATATCTGGAATGTGTACGTGCCGAGATGATAATCTATGCTGAGAGCTCCAAAAATCAAAAAGGCGTCAAACCTGGGCATACGCCAGGGAGGTAGAAGAACAATGGGCCTTGAGGAGGCTGTGGACCACTCAGGGGGAGTAGCCCTTCCATACTAGGCATTGCCTCTCAAGAGCTAACCCATAAGCGACTAAGGAGCTGGATCATCCATCAGTACAGGACCTTGGCATAGGAGGCCCCTGCGCATTCCAAGCAGAAGAGGAGTTGTTGCAAGGCGACGCATCAGGATGGCGTACCAGGAGCAGCGAGGCCAATCAGGTGCTACGAGAATCACCGACCCAGGATGAGCTTCAATGCGGTGGAGCGACCACCCAATCATTACCCAGGGAGGGAAGAGATAGAGAGGCGCCTTCACTGGCCATGGCTGGACCAGAGCATCCAATCTGCTGGAACCATGTTCATGTCGGCGAATGAAGAAGGCAGGTGCTTTTGAGTTTGCTGCTGTGACCATGAGGTCAAGAGTGGGCTGACCCCATCAATCCACAATTCTCTGGAATGCCCAGGAGGTGAGTTCCCATTTTCTGGATCTTGTGAGTGATGACTGAGAAAGTCCACCTGGACAGTTTCCACACCCGCTATGTGCTGGGTGGACAAGGCTTGTAAGTTGGCTTCCGCCCAAGGAAAGAGAAATTATCTCTCGGGCTACTCTGAGATATTTGGTGCCCCCTTGATGGTTGAGATAAGCCACTGTTGTTGCATTGTCACAGAGGACTCAAATGGCCTGTCCTTGGAGCAGCAGAAGGAATCAAAGTAAGGCAAGGAGAACTGCTCGAGCTTCGAGCTGATTGATGGGCCACTTCATTTCTTGAGGGTTCCAGGTTCCCTGTGCTGTCTGGTCACAGCAATGAGCTCCCCAGTCAAATAATGCAGGGTGTCCAATGGCATCCATCATAGAAGGTGTGTCAGAAAGAGCCACCATTGAAGATCACGGTAAACTGTCTGAGGTAGCGGTAGGTATTTGTCATAATCGTGAGACATGGGAGACCAGCAGACCAGAAGAGAGCGTTGCAACGGTCTTATGTGAACTTGTGCCCAGGGCAGAACTTCGATTGTGGTTGCCATGGGCCCCAGAACCTTGAGATAGTCCCAGTCCCAGGGCAGGGCCTGCATCAAAAAGAGGCAAAGTTGTCCTGAGAACTTCTGAAAGCGGTCGAGTGTTAGAAACATGTTTCCCTGCCATGTATCAAATCGAGTTCCGAGGAACTTGAGTGCCTGAGAGGGGCAAAGAACACTCTTGGCATAATTAACCTCCCAGCCGAGCCTTTCGAGGGGTCTTTGTCCAAATGAGCCAATCATCCCCTGTTTTCGGAGGGTGGCAGCAACCACAACTATAACTCTTGAGAAGGTGTGGCATGCTGTGGCGAGCCCAAAAGACAGAGCAAGGAACTGGTAATGGCCAAAAGACAGAGCAAGGAACTGGTTATGGCCACCAATAATTGCAAAGTGAAGGAAATGCTGTTGATCCTCACAGATGGAAATGTGAAAGTAAGCTTCAGAGAGGTTAAGGGAGGCAAGGAACTCTCCTTTTAGCACCGCTTGAATGATAGAGCAGAGAGTCTCCATCCAAAAATGTGGGACACGAAGAGAGCGATTGACACCCTTGAGATCAAGAATTGGCCAAAAGGAGCCATCTTTCTTTGGGACCAAAAAATACACTGAGTACATGCCTCTTTCCGATTCAGGAACCAGGTGTAAAAGGTGCTGAAGAGGGGCTCGTTCCACCGCTCATTTGGTGGTAGACCTATAAGGTGAAACTAGAAAGGCTTCCGTGATGGGCTTGGCACGGTCGAGGACATAGCCATTTTGACATAGTGAGTCCTTCTAGCCCTGTAGAAACTCCCCAAAACCAGGTAAAAAGTGCAGGGCTGCAATATAAACAAAAGCACATGGCTACTGGTTGTCAGGGAAACCAAGCCCGAGAGAGAGAAACACGCCCCTGCTACCAGTTTAACAGAGAGTTACAAAGTAATTCAGAACACCTGCTAGGGGGCGGAGTCAGGCCCTACCCAAGAAAGCTGACTCATAAAGAGGTCCCAGTAGGCAGAGAGAGGGAGGAGGAAAGCCAGAGTGGAGAGAGAGAAGAGAGAGACGAAGACGAGGACAGAGTCAGAGAGAGAGAGAGGAGAGACAAGCAGAGTCCCCTTGGAGGAAGAAAACCAGCTTCCAGTAAGGAGGTGGACTGAGTCTCTAGCTGAGGAAAGGTCAGAGGCTCTGAGCGAGAGATACAGCAGGAGCAGACCTGGTCAGTTGAAATACTCTCTGGATTATAAACAGGAGAAAAGGCCAGGAAGGCCGTTGAATTCTACTCTGCACAAGTCAGGTTGGGAACCTACAACAATTTACAAACCCCAGAGAAAACCTTCCCCAGCCAGAATAAAAGGTAAGCCCAAGGGCTGGAAGTACAATAATCACTGTGAGTTTATTGACCAGGAAGGTTGGGGCTACGGTGCAAAGGACTATAATGAGAATGATTGTTTAGAGCTGTACCAAACCCCAGAGCTTATCCCAAGGCCTAGCGTGGGAACGGGCGTGGCTCCAGAGCGAACGTGGCAAACAATTCCTGCCTCAGAGGAGGAGGGCATGGAAATTGAGCCATCCTTTGTAAATACTCCTATGGAAGAAATGGACTGTACGATTTCAATGGCTGAGGAGATAATATCTCTATGTTAAAGGTGTGCTGTGAAGAAAATACAGACGTGCTGTAAGAAACAGTACTGTGGTGCTTAATTTTGCTGGAAGCAAATGGTTAATGCTGAATGAAGCTGTTTAAGTTGGATATCTTATTTTGTCCTTTTGTCTGCCAGAAGTGCAAGATATTTGTGTTACCTTTATTCCTTGTGAAATCCACCCCGGGAGGGGAATAAATCCTTTTGCTTTATCCACTTGAGTCACACTACCCTTCATTGAACTATTAAAGGAACTACATTTCCCTACAAGCATTTCTGCAGGAAATAGCGAAACCTTGGTTCAGGAAGGAACTTAACCTCCTTAAACCCTACATACCTACGGGTATCAGCAAGGGGGGAGGATCACACCATACAGGATAACATCTAGCAGCCATTGGTCGGTAGTTATCTGGGCCCATTCTCTGGAAAAAAGGGTCAGCCACCTGCCCACCAGCGACACCCCAGAGCGGGCCTGGAGGCCATCAGCGGGAGATACGACTGGCCCCAGAGAACTTAAAAGAGAAGAAGTAAGTGTCTTTGTTGCAGCGGAAACCTCAAAAGTGCTGAGACTTTGGCCCTGTCCTGCAGGATGACACCGACTGGGAGGACTTCCCAGGTCGATAGCACTGAGAATCACGAAAGCATGATCGAGAGGTAGAGGAAGAGGATGTTCCTGATCCAGAGCGGTATGAAGTTGACTTGGGCCTGTCCTCAGAAAGGCGCTGAGGAGTCACCTCACCAAGATCTTTCACCAGCTTCTCGAGATCTTCTCCAAAGAGAAGTTTGCCCTAAAAGGAAGTTTGGCTAGCCTAGCCTTAGAGGTCATGTCAGCCAACCAATGAGGCAGCTAAAGGAGCAGTGAATGACAGTAACCACCACTACTGAATGGGCTGCGAGATGCAGCAGATCATAAAGGGCATCCATCAAAAAGACCATGACTGACTCCAGCCATGCAACCATAGGATCCTCAGGTAGGAGTTGAATCCATTGAAGAGGAGCCTGGGCAGCAAACTCTCCACAAGAGGTGCCTGAAGAACGAGGGAGGAGGAAGAAAAGCTGTTTTCAAAAGTCCCTCGACTTTGTGGTCTTGCTGGTGTCACGGGCCCTCATGTGCACCTACCGGTGAGCTCAGGTATTGCACTGGACCCCAGTGTAACTGGCCTCCTGGTAGTTGTAGCTGCTGCCAGTTACACAAAAATAGTTGTGGACAACCGAATTAAGGTAAATAGGGCTTTATTTCCCTTTCCCAAATAGGATATTCAGATATACAAAACAAAACAAAACCCTTCTTGGGTAAAACAGAAAACACTGGAACACAAAAATGGCTTTCTTTCAGCTTCTTAATAACAGAAATGTACTTTAAACACAGACCTGTAGCCACCCAGAATAAGGCCTTTGCTTCCTCGTCAGGCTGCTTATTCTTCTTTATCTTAGGGAGATTATATTATCTGCCAAAGAAAGGCTACAATCCATTTCTTCAATATTCCCTTCAATTATAGAAGGTTCACATTGCATCGGCTCCTCAACAGGAATTAGTACCTCTGTACTTTCTCTCTGTGTGGGCTTGGCAAACAGTCCGTCCTGGCTGTGACGTCGTTCTTTTCCACTAAAGGAAAACTGTTTGTGATTACCACAATTACTCCTGTTTTGGTAGTAGGAGCCTCCCCTCTGCTGACCTCTGTTTAGCAGGTTAAAGAATTCCCCTGTCCAACTATTAGGTGGAATTACTCCTGCTCTGAGCTCTGCTCTATTCAGGAACCTGGAGCCAGCTGGAACTTCTGACGGCAGCCCTTTGGAAACTCTGTGTCTCCCGTACCTTTCAGAGTGTTTTACTTCTTCAGGTAAAAAGCCTTTCCTTTGCTTATTATAAGGGTACTGGAGTTTCTCTGCTCCCCTTAGGCTGGCTTTGGAGGGTTTCTGGACTTCCCCAAATTGTCCCTTATCTCCAAGCTCTGAACTCCCCCTTTGTGCACCGGAATAAAACTTCCTGGCTTGTACCTTTTGTCTTCTATTTCTGCTCCACTCTGGGCTGTTACATTCACTCTCACTTGCTGTGTCAAACTGTCTGTACCTTTCATTCAAGCATTCCTCGGACTCACTCAGACCTCCGTTCAAGCTTCCAATAGGGTAATTAGACACGCTCTCTTCACAGCTTCTCTCGTCCTCCTCATGCGTCCAGTTCCTTCTCTGGGTTTCTCTCCAGCTCCTATCCTGGCTCTTGGCCTGGCTCTTAGGCTTGCTCTTGGTCCTGAACTGCCTAACTGTTTGTGAGCTGAGTTTATCTAGGTATTTCCTAGCTGCACCACTCCCTAGCTGATTAGAGTCAGGTGAAAATCCCCTGGCTTCCCTATTGGCTGGGTGTGTCTCTCAAGCTTGTGACCTCACTTGCTTACGTTGCCCATGGCAACTTTCCACCATGTGCTTTCCCAAAACGTTATTATTTCCCTGAGCTGCACTATCCTCTGTCTCCATAGGGGTCACTAATGAGTCAGCTCTGTGACACTGGTCACGGAGGACCGTTCCACCCTCAATAGGGATGGTAGTATGTTTGGCTACTGCTGCTATGACGGCGTCCACTTTGGGGTACCGGAGCCACTTGTCAAGGTCTTCAGGTGATTAGCTGTAATGATGGTCCAAACGCTTAACTGTGCATAAGGAAGCATCTGTGGAATTCCATTCAAGGGAGACCATTTGTTGGAGCTCCAAAGGGAAAACAAAGGACCTGGAGGGTTTGTGGATTCCTACCAGAATAGGGTCTCACAGGTTTATTTGGTGCAGGTGCCGGTGGATTGGAAGGTGGCGAAAGCCGCAAGGCTTACTTCCCTCTTTGACAATCTACTAAGAGGCATAGATAACATAAAGAACGGATTCCTGTTAGTGTTCATGGACATCTCAGCAGCCTTTGACATTGTGTCCCACGCCAAATTACTGCAACGCCTGCAACAGATAGGACTATGCAAGAATACTCTGAAATGGTTTACTTCCTACTTGGAAGATCGAACACAACAAATCAAATGCGCCCAAAAGAAATAAATGCAGTTCCCCGACACGCAGGGAATACCACAAGGTTCAGCCCTGTCATCGATGCTCTTTAATATTTACATCCAACCCATATGCAACATCATTAAACGCCATAAGCTTCATTATCACCTCTATGCTGACGACATCATGGTCTATGCTCCAGTCAACCTACTAGCCCTTGACACCACAACAATAACCAGATGCCTTGAAGACATGAATGCCTGGCTCTCAGCCAATAACCTCACAGTCAACTACGTTAAAACTGAGGCAGTGTTCGTCACCAGAAACCCCACCTTCATTCCACCACAAACTATCAATATTCTTGACAAACTGAAAGCGGTCAAAGATGAAGTTAAATACCTGGGCATCACAATGGACAGATCCCTGAACATGAAATCCCACATCACCAAAACCGCAAACAAGGCCTATCAACGTTTAAGGCCCATCAGAAAGCTCAAGCCAATACTCCACCAGGACCACTTCTGCACAGTGTGCCAAGCACTCATCACACCTATACTTGACTATGGAAACTCGCTGTACCAAGGCCTTCCCCAGCAGACCTTACACCCACTCAAAATGGTGCAAAACACTGCAGCACGCATCATTACAGACACTCCAAGAACTGAACACATTACCCCTGTCTTACAGCAACTGCACTGGCTCCCAATGATGGCCAGAGCAAAATCCAAAACAGTCATGATCATCTTTAAAATCATTCACCATCTCTCGGCAGATGCACTCCAAGATATCATAACAAGGGATATCAGCAATAGACCAAGAAGAGCTAATAATGACAACATGATTGGCACACCTGCAGGATATCACAAGACAAAACAAACAACCTCAAAAAGAGCTCCTTCATTACTGACATCCACACTTTGGAACTCCCTCCCAACAGACCTGAGGGCCTTGAATGACCTCACAGACTTTCGCAAGGCCCTCAAAACCCTGCTCTTTACAGAAACCTATGAGCAAAGAGACAACAGTCTCCACCCGAACAGTAATGCAACTACCTCCACCAACCCGATATTCACTCATCCCAACTAGACACACGAGTCCATTGTATAATGTTATCAAGAACCCTCATGTTAAATGTAACCCAATTGTGATGTGACCACTTTTATTGTAGGATAAGGTGGTATACAAATCTGTCTAAATAAATAAATAAATGAAGGATGAAAGCTCATCTTTGTGGAAGAGGCGGATGTCTTGAGCCTCATCCACGTCCTCACAAATCTCATCCGAAGGGGACCATTTCCCATTCTCAAGGTCTGAGGCACTTCCCGCAGAATCCTCAGAGGAAAGGTGCTCACCTTCTTCAGGGGGAGAGGCAGCCCTGTCTCCAGAGGCCCCAAGACAGCCTTTGCATGGGTCCTATCGGAAGCAGGTGTGGTGTCCCTGACACGCTTTCTGGCAGAGCGATCTTTGGCCGAAGGTGAAACAGCCGAGCTAGGTGTGCTTGGGCAAGGTACGATTTTCAAAGATCCCATGCTTGTCAGAAGAGCCTCCTGAACTGATTAGAGTCCTGATCAGATATATCAGGTAGCTGGGAGGTTTGCTATGGCAACAAAAGAGGAGTGGGTGAGGGCTCCACCAGCTGCGAGGAGGGGGCAGAATCCTTTTCAGACCCCAACAAAGGAGAAGGCAGCTCCACGGAGGCATTCCCCTGCACAGCAAGGGTGTGGTTGGGGACGTTCTGAGCCATCTGCGATGACTGTCCAGAGTCTTCCAGGCATGCGGTGCAAAGCCAGTCCACCAAATACCAGCATTTGCAGCTGCATGCAAGACAGCACGGCAATGAAGACGGCATGGATACTGGGAGGGTAAAACCCCCCAAAAAGGCAGCTAAGAGCAAAATGTAGTTGAAAGATGGTCCAGGCACCTCAAATCAGGGATACAGGAATGAAAAGGAAGCTCCTAGAAGCTGTGGCATGCTGAAGAGGCTGACAGAGACCAAACAAAATGGCCACCGCAGCATAAATGATGCCCTCTGATCAGCAAGAAATGTTGGGAAGGAACATTGGTAATGACGGCTGAGCTCCCCAGCCTCACAACAAGCCACAGAAGGCACCGGAGGATGGAATATTCCCAGGGAGTGGGAGGGGAAAGAAGCAGATACACTCACTGCAATTCCAATGATCGAAGGAGAGCCAGTCAGTATAAATGATGCTGTTCCAGACAGGATGCTGATAAGTTAAACTGTCTGCTTTTGGTGTATGTATAATTTTTTTTTAAACAACAAAAGGGGCTGGCTTCCTTGCTTTGCAGAGAGTACTGACGGCTCCCTCTGCGGGCTCTACTAGTCCTCCTAACCAGCAGCTATCCCCCCTTCTATCTGCAGATAGCTCAACTGACCTACTTATCAGGAGCTGAACCCAGCACAGTAGGAAAACTTCAGGGAAACACCTCTTGTGTACCCTGGAGACATCCATGGAGTAAGAAAAATAGTTATAAAAACTGCTGACAGAGAACCCTCCCGGTGACTGTCAGGAGCAAAGGGAAAATGCATTCACATCTGCTGGAGACAGAGAAAATACTGAAAGCGACTCCTAGGGGTGCAGCTAAATGTACTAAGGCATGTTCTCTGAAGCCTTTGGTACTTTCTCTGTCTCCAACATCTGCTGGCAGGGGGACATAACCCACTTGTACAGAGGATGAGTTGGAAGAGAGCAATAATGATATTGTGCAGGGAGCTTGCTCTCCTCTGGGTACTCATTTTCAAAGCTCCCCAATGAGTTTCCCTTAGAAAATGAGAGCTGGCATACTACAGGTAAAAAGTAACCATATACTTTTCACCTGCACTGAAATAGGTGCAAAATACACTCCAGAAAGTACATGTGGTGATTTAAAAATACGATCAAAGCACATACTTTCCATCTCTCTACTTAATCCTACACTCTTTTGCCCACAAGGAAAAGAGATAATCAAACCAAGTTTTTCAGTGCTTTACCTGTGTAATAACTTGTGATTATTATTGTACCCTAAAGGACTAGATTTATTAAGGTGTGCTATTACATTAGTGTACGCTAATGCTGTTAACACAAAATTTTAGTGAATAGTCCCATTGCATAAAATGGTCCCTGAAGTAGCTAATGACGATTAATACTGAAGAGGAACATTCAGTGAAAATTGAGAATACTAAGGTAAACATATTTCCTTTTCCATATTTTCTTTTTCTTAAGGCAAGCAAACCTGCTACATTAATATCCAGTAGTACAGTGCTTTAACATGCTATTTCTAAGGGCTAGTTTATTGCACTGTTGCACTTTAGTTCAGGCATTTGTGTTACAAATATCATCATTGTCATGAGATGCCTGTGATTTAAAAATGCAATCAAAGCACATACTTTCCATCTCCCTACTTAATCCTACACTTTTTTACTCACAACAAGGGGAAGAGATAATCAAACCAAATTTTTAAGTGCTTTACCTGTGTAAAAACATGTGATTATTATATACTGAACTTTAAATAGAAACATAGAAATATGACGGCAAAAAAGACCACATGGCCTATTTAGTCTGCCCTTCCATATCAACAACAATAGTCCCCTTTTAACCTTTAGAGATCCTCTGTGTTTGTCCCATGGTTTTTTTAATTCACCACCTCCACTGGGAGACTATTCCATGCATCTACCACTCTTTCCATAAAGAAATATTTCCGCATACTACTCCTGAGTCTATCCCCTTTCACTCTCATCCTATGTCTCCTCGTAGCACAGCTTGCCTTCAATTGAAATAAACCCTCCTGTGCATTTATGCCACAGAGGTATTTAAATGTCTCTACCATATTGCTCCTATCCCGCCTTTCCTCTAAAGTATATACATTAAGATCTTTAAGTCTGTCCTCATATGCTTCATAAGAAAGACCACTAACCATTTTAGTAGCCACCCTCTGCACCGACTCCATCCTGTTCACATCCTTCTGAAGGTAAGGTCTCCAGAATTGCACACAATACTTCAAATGAGGTCGCACCAGAGACTTATACAGAGGCATTATCGCCTCCTTTGTTCTGCTAGCCATTCCTCTCCCTATATATCCAAGCATCCTTCTGGCTTTCATAGTCATCTTTTCTATCTAGCTACTTTAAGATCGTCAGACACCATTACGCCCAGGTCCTGCTCTTCTTTTGTGTACAGAAGTACCTCACCACCTACACTGTACAACTCCCTTGGATTTTTGCAGCCCAAATGCATGACCCTGAATTTTTTAGCATTAAATTTCAGCTGCCATATTCTAGACCATTCTTCAAGTTTAGATAGATCCCTCCTCATGTTGTTGACTCCTTCCTGTGTGTCTACTCTGTTGCAGATTTTGGTATCATCTGCAAACAAGCAAACCTTCCACGATATCACTAACAAAGATGTTAAACAGAATTGGACCAAGGACAGATCCCTGCAGCACACCACTGGTAAATTTCTTCTCCTCAGAGTGAGCTCCATTTACCTGTACTCTTTGTCGCCTCCCACTCAACCAATTTCTAACCCAATCAGTAACTTTAGCATCCATCCCTAAGGCGCTCAGTTTGTTTATAAGTCTCCTGTGTGGAATGGTGTCAAAGGCTTCACTGAAATTTAAATACACTACATCTAGGGCTCTCCCTCGGTCCAACTCTCTGGTCACCCAGTCAAAGAAATCTAGCAGATTTGTCTGACAAGACCTGCCTCTGGTGAATCCATGCTGCCTCACAATCTACAATCTATTGGACTCCAGAAACCTCACTATTTTCTCCTTTAGTAGTCTTTCCAATAATTTACTAACTACAGAGGTTAGATTAACCAGCCTATACAGTAATTCTCAATGTCATCCTTATGTCCACTTATGTGTAAATGGACCACATGTGCCTTTCTCCAGTCCTCTAATCATATAAAAGTCCCAGGGAAAGTAAATATCATCTATAAACAGTCAAATCCCTAATGTCATCCCTTAAACCAGAAAATTATTATAAACCCCTTGAATTTTTTGTTGGAACCTTTTGCCTTGAGGGGTATCCCCCTCTCGTAGCAACTGTTCCTATTAATCATTTTTATGAGCAAAACTTCACTCGGATTCACCAAAACTAATGAAATCAATAGGGTACTTACACCTGTGAGCATCCTGAATGAAATTCAAACAAAAGCCAACATTACTTTTTCAGGCGAATTCCCATTTACATCCAGGACGAACCGCTGTTAAACCTTCAGAACTGCATGTAACAGCTCACTCTATCCATTAATGCTATACGCGATGGACACCAAGCATACCGCCTTGCTCAACTAGATCCCGGCGGCCAACCAGATAAAGCGTTGAATACAGCTACACAACGCTGTGTTTTAGGTCTCACCTTCCTCCTGACCTTTCTTCAGGCTATACTCAGGTTGAATGAAACGACCTAATACTACAAGTCATTCAAATAGGGAAATTAATCAATGACGTCAAAATATTTTGGACCAATCAGCAGTCTTCAAAGATTTTCACAGCCGGCTCCACCAGTCCAATTCTAAATTAAGACCCAATGGAGTTACCGTATTCAACCAGTAAATCCATTTCTGTTCTAGATATTGTAGTCATTGTAGACAATCACCACCACGAAATGAAAAGGGGACATAGTCAATCACTCACCACTGATATTCATGAAAAGCATGCCCATTTTGAATACTGTGCGATACTACAGACGCTGTCATTGTCTTAGTATGGTGCCTTGAGTGATGTTCTTGTAGACGTACCAATATAAAGCTTATTTTCGGACCACTTGCAGATCAACATATCTGGTGTATTTGTTGATTTGTCCATGTTCTTTGAAATATGTGGGACGAACCAGTAGATCAATTAAGGTATGTCTACAAGAACATCGCTCAAGGCACCATACTAAGACAATGACAACGCCTATAGTATCGCACAGTATTCAGAAAGGACATGCTTTTCATGAATATCGGTGGCGAGTGATTGACTATGTCCCCTTTTCATTTCGTGGTGGTGATCGTCTACAACGACTACAATATCTAGAGAGAAATGGATTTACCGGTTGAATACGGAAATTCGCCTGAAAAAGTAATGTTGGCTTTTGTGTGAATTTCATTCAGGATGCTCACAGGTGTAAGTACCCTATTGATTTCACTAGTTTTGGTGAATTTGAGTGAAGGTTTGCTCATAAAAATGAATAAAATGAACAGTTGCTATGAGAGAGGGATACCCCTCAAGGCAAAAGGTTCCGACAAAAGATTCAAGGGGTTTATAATAATTTTCTGGTTTAAGGGATGACATTAGGGATTTGACTGCTTATAGATGATTTTTCCAGTCCTCTGGCACCACTCGCGACTCCAAAGAGGCATTGTAAAGGTCAGACAGTAGAGCCACTAGAATATCCTCAAGTTCCCTCAGTATTCTTGGATATATCCGCCGCTTTGACCCGGTGAAAAGCGGGATACAAATACAGCTAAATAAATAAATATATCCCATTTGGACCCATTGCTTTGTCTACTTTTAGTTTAGCAAGCTTCTCTCAAACACATTCTTCTAAAAATCGTTCGAGATTCCTGTCACTTCTATTGTTATTTGTTGGTGTTTTCTGAGGTCCTGCCTCCAGGCCCTTCATCTGTGAACACAGAACAGAAATATTTGTTAAGCAATTCTGCTTTATCCTCATCAGTTTCTGCATATTCCTCCCTTGTATCTTTAAGTCTGACAATACCACTTTTGCCCTTCCTCCTCTCACTAACATATCTGAAAAATGTCCTATCTCTGCATTTTATTGCATTGGCTATTTCTTCTTCTTCTTTTTGTACTTTTGCTTTCCTGACTACTTTGTTGGCTTCTCTAAGTTTCTTCAAATATAGATGCTTGTCTTCCTCTCTCTGTGATCTCTTGTATTTCATGAAGGCCTCCCTCTATCTTCACCTTCTCAGCTACTTCTTTTGAGAACCATAGTGGCCTCCTTTTCCTTTTACATTTATTTACCTTTCTAACAAAAAGGTTTGTTGCCTTTAAAATATTCCCTTTCCCTTTTGCCCACTGTTTATCTATATCCCCCAGCTGTTCCCACCCCGCTAATGACTTTCTGAGGTATTTGCAAAGTTAGTTTTCCGAAAGTCTAAGACCCTCGCTTTTGAATGGATTTTATCTGCCCTAGTACTAATACTGAACCATCCCATCTGGTGATCATTGGATGCGAGTTGATCTCCCACTGTAACATCAGAAATACTTTCCCCATTGGTAAGCACTAAGTCCAGTATGGCCCGATCATGCGTTACCAATTGCCTGTAGTTCTCTCTGTAGAGAATCCAGGATCTCTTTACTTCTAGATGACACTGCAGTAGGAATGTGCCAATCCACATCTGGCATATTGAAATCACCTATCAGTAGCACTTCTCCTTTCATGGCAATAATGTGTATGTCTTGTAATAAATCTCCATCCACTTCACCCTCTGTGATGGGGATCTGTATATAACTCCAATGCAAATGAATTTCCCTTTCCCTCTTTCTAGTTTAACCCACAGGGCCTTCTCTCTTCCTTTTAAGCCCTGCAATTCTATAGCTTTAATATTATTTTTAACATATAGTGCCACACCACCACCCCTTCTTCCTATCCTGTCCTTCCTGAATAAAGTATAGCCCTGTATAATTACAGCCCAGTCATGTTTTTCTATGAACCATGTCTCCGTAACCACTGCTAAATCCAAGTCAGCCTCTTCCATTAAAGCCTCAACATCTGAGATCTTATTTCCCATGCTACGGGCATATATATACTCCGCTTTCCAGATTTTGCCCCTATTATCCATTACTACAGAGGTATTTAATGTTTCACTTACCTGGGGGCTTTCACCACTTAGCTGGGGGTTCTCTTCACCCATCCCCATCAAATCTAGTTTAAAGACCTCATCAGTAGGTTAGCCAGTCTGCTGCTGAAAACGCTTTGACCCTTCTTGGACAGATGGACACCATCTCTGTTCTGCAGCCCTTGGAATATCATCTCATGGTAAAGGAAACCAAAACGCTCTTGATGACATCATCCACGCAGCCATGCATTCATCTCCAGGATGCAAGCTTCTCTGCCTTGGCCTTTACCCTCAACAGTGAGGATTGAAGAGAATACTTCCTGCACTTCCTTGAATCTGCTTTACCCTCTGTCCCAGAGCCCCTTGAATCTGCTTTACCCTCTGTCCCAGAGCCATGAAGTCACATTTGATATGCTTGGAGGGATACCTAGCAGTATCATTTCTGCCAACATTGATGAGCAACATAGGATAATAGTAGGCTTGATGAGTCTCGGCAAACTCTCCATAACATCTCAGATTTTGGCACCTGGTAGACAGCACACCTCTCTGGACATTAAATCTGGTCAGCAGATGGATGCTTCAGTACCCCTCAGGAGAGGATCACCAGTCACCACTACCCTTCGCTTCATTGTGGTAACTAACTTTGGGATGCTCGAGCTGTGGTTCTTGCTTTTCCTCGGATGTGTCCACCTCCTCCACTTCCAGGGCTGCATAATTATTCTTCAGTTCAAGGGCTGGAGGAGTTGGAGTGCTAATACTACAGACTCTGGTGACTCGTGTCCAGTCTTCTTCCTTCTGTAGCATCCCATCTTCACCTCTGGATGTTTCAAGAAGCATCTCGACAATGTACTTCTCACTGTCTGGAATGCTTCTCAGTCTCTTCGTCTCTTCTCCGAGCTCCTCCACTTTATCCTGAGAGCCTCAGCATGCAGACATCCAGCACATGGAACTGGTCCCTCAACTGGCACTGGGATCTCTGTCTGGACAGAGGTAGAAGCTGTAATGGGGGCAACAGCTTTAGCAATATGATTTCTCCCAGCCATTGCTTAATTGGTGGAGCTTTGGTACCTGCTGAAGTAAAAGAGAGAGACCTACCAACCAGTTTGTCAGCTGTCCTCTACTCCTTTGAGAACTTTCAGGCAGATGGAGTCATTTAATAGCAAAATGGGCAGGTTCTGAACTTTACTGGAGGGACTAAAGGAAAGCAAATTAGCAGGTAAAGTCTAATTGCACCTTCCATAGCATCCCCCCAGTACAGTCCAGACTAATGAGATGTACCAGAGCAGTACTTACTCATGGGCAGAACCCGCAGGCCCAGCCTCTAAAACACGAGTTCCGAATTGAGTATCTGCTCTTGCCTGTACATTCAAATGGCAATGTTTTGTAAACGTATGAAGGTCGACCATATTGCCACCTTACAAATCTCTGCTAGTGGCACCAGGTTAGATTCTGCCCAAGAAGCTGCCTGAGCCCTAGTAGAATGTGCTCTTAAACCCCCAGGTGAACCTTTTAATGCAACAAATAAGCAGACGCTATAGCTTCTTTTAACCAACGTGTAATAGTTGCTTTTGAAGCCATTTCTCCCTTACACTGTCCCCCCATATGCACAAATAGACATTCTGATCATCAAAATGTCTATATACATTTCAAATAATGATGAAGAACTAAACGCATATCTCAAGTACGCAGTAGCAGATTTATTGTGTCAGGAAAGCTTGGCAAGACAACTAATTGATTGAGATGAAATGTAGAAACAACTTTAGGCAAAAAGGATAGTACTGGATGTAAAATAACCTTCAAAGAAAACACAAAAAAAAAAGAGGAGAAATCTCCATAAAGAAGAGGAAGTCCACAAAAAAGCAGAGGTAAACACAGCCACACCACTGATGTAATAAAAGCCTTTATTTCAAATTTTTTCAAGGTCCAAGACCGGACTTGGCCAAGTTTTGGCTGGCAGTCTGCATCAGTGGTCTGGAACAAAATATACATTAGCAATATAAAAATTGTAAAACTTAAAAACCTTAATAAATACATGGATAAAAAACCATAAGTAAAACAATATAAGTAGATAAAACGAAAACAAGGTATATCAGCCAACATAATTCAATAATTTTGCCAAAAGATGAAAAAAAGATAAAGGCAAAGAGTGGAAAAACCTTTTGATATATTTCATGAGTAATTACAGCCCTACCCATATGACTGGTTCAATACAATTCTCACATGCGCCTGTAGAGAAAATCAGAAAGACAGAAAATGTATAAGTCATAGGCTGTCTTAGAAGGTCAAAAAAATGTTTCTATCCAAAAAATGTATCCTTCAGTTGTAACTCTAAGCACAAAAATGCAATAAGAAAATCAAACGCGGTCATAAAATTGCAGGAAAACCAACAAAAATGCAGTTTCTGGCCTTGATTAAAAGTATATAGAGACTAAGGAGCCCTAAGAAAAAAATAACAAAAAGACAATGTTACAACTTATAACGTGGAGAAAATAAACAAACAATTACAGGGGAACACATGCCTACAGTGTCTGTGAGATAGTAAAACAGAAAAAAGCAAAAACAAAAAAACTAGAGGGATATCTACCCTTTAAATGCTACAACAAGTATGGAGAAACCCCTAATCCGCATTCAAAAATATTATCTTTAAAAATGAAGCAAATAGCGATGGAATACAACATAATGTTAACCTTTATAAAATGTGTCAACTGACACTGCTCAGCAATTACACCAAAAAACAAAGCATAAAGAGTGCGGGAAAAAGTGAGAAAAGAAATCCATTAAGGCATATCATGTGCAAGTGCCATCACTCCCATTAAGAGCTGCTCAATGCAGTCCTCACATACAACTATGGCAACATTTTTAATAAAAAGGCATATAAGGCACAGACTATGCATTCCCCTGTAATTGGTTATTTTTTTCCGCTGAAGGATACGTCTTTTGGATAGAAACATTTTTTTGACATTCTAAGACAGCCTATGACATACATTTTTCTATCTTTCTGATATTCTCTACAGGCGCATGTGAGAACTGTATTGAGTCACTCATGCAGGTATGACTGTAGTTACTCATGATATATACCACTCTTTGTCTACTTTTTTTTTATCTTTTGGCAAAATTATTGAGTTAAGTTGGCTGATACACCCTAATTAGGTTAATATTATCATTATCTTGGATTATAGGTAGCAATAGTGTTTTCCCCCTGTATTTTGGGAATAATCCTTAGAGCGCATTTCATTAGAGCACATTTTACTAGAGGATTTATCTATGTGTTGCCATAATAAGTCCATACATTTTTGACCTATTTTCTTCAATTCCCTTTGGGTTTACTACGCTTGTCTAAAACAGAAAAGATAATCATTCTACAGTATATTGTATGATTTGTATTTAAGCCTGTGTTGTTACTGAAGTTTTTTATGTATGCTTTTCCCTAGACAAACCTACTACATTTTTTATGATCCTCTTTTGGAGATTTGCCCCAACTGACTTTCTTCTGGTATTGTAATTCTTGTTTTCATTTTATCTACTTATATTGTTTTACTTATGTTTTATTATTCACTTATTTATTAAGGTTTTTAAGTTTTACTGTTTTTATATTGCTGATGTATGTTTTTGTTCCAGACCCCTGATACAGGCTGACAGCCGAAATTTGGCTAAGTCAGGTCTTGTTTACCTACGCTTTTTTGTGGATGTAAAACAACCTTCTCCTTCAATATCACTAGAAATGGTTCCTGGCACGATAATGCTTGTAACTCAGAAATGCAAAGCGCCGAACATATTGCTACCAAAAATACAGCCTTTAAAGTTAGATTCTTCAAAGTAGCAACTTTCCAAGGTTCAAATGGTGGACCTGTCAATACTGAGAGCACTAAATTTAGATCCCAAGATGAAACAACTGAGTGCACTGGAGGTCGGATTTGCCTTACCGCCCTGAGGAAACGTATAACATCAGGAAGCAAAGCTGAAGTATGACCCTGAACTCGACCCCGATAAAGTCGCCACTTGCTCCCTTATAGAATTTAGTGCAAGGCCTTTATCCAGTCCTACGTAAAAAAGCTAAAATATCCATAATGGAAGCTTGGAAGGGCTTTATCCTATGCTCTGAACGCCATAGCTCAAAAGTACACCAAACTCGAATATAAGCTAAGGAAGTTGAACGCTTACGAGCTCTCAAGAGTGTAGTAATCATTGCTGCTTAATAACTGCACCTTACTAAGCAAGCCCCTTCAAGAGCCAACTTGTAAGCAAGAATCGATCTACCTGATCCATGCTCATTGGTCCTTGTGACAGAAGATGTTTCCTAATTGGAAGTCTCCAGGGTACTGTCATTGTTAGCCAGATGAGATCTGCATACCATGGTTTTCAAGGCCAATCTGATGCTTCCATAATCACTGGACTCCTGTGTTTCTCTATCCATTGCAGCACTTGACCAATTAGCAGCCATAGAGGAAATGCATACAGGAGAACATTCTCCGGCCGCGGCTGTGCAAGCGCGTCCATTCCTTCGGACATCCATTCTCTTCTTCGACTGAAAAATCATGGACATTTTGAGTTTTTGGCCGTGGCCATCAAGTCCATCACTGGATGCTCCCACCTGTATGCTATGCTTTGAAAGACTGTCTCTTCTAGGGACTATTCTCCTGAATCTAGACGATGATGACTGAGAAAGTCTGCCTCAACATTCTCTACTCCTGCTACATGTGCTGCTGATATGGCTAGAAGATGAAGTTCCGCCCAAAGCAGCAGTGGATCTATTTCTTTGGATAAGACTCCCTGTGTCTCCTTGTCAATTGATGTATGCTACTGTGGTTGCGTTTTCTGAAAATTCTCTCATGGCTTTTCCTTCAAGATAAGATTGAAAAGCCTGTAATGTCATAAAAACCTCTCTCATCTCCAGTTGGTTGATTGACCAAGATTTCTGCTCCTTGTTCCATTCCCCTTGAGCTATCTGCTCCTGACAATGAGCTCCCAAGCCTGTGAGACTTGCCACCCACCCACTCCCTGGACCTTGAGGGTTTCGGGAGGGGCTGGCCTTGGTTGTCCTTGAGGGTAAGGTTGTAGTTGTGTAGGTGCTCAAGTAGTAAGGCAAGGCAAAGAATATTTCTTTTGTGAGGTTTATTTCCCGCTTTCGCAGTTCAAATGCAGCAGACGTAAAGGAAATAGTGTAGCATAAAAGAAGGCTGAGAAACTTAACTAAACAAGGCTTTTACTGCTAGGCTAAATGTCCATTCTGGATCACATTAATTTGTCATGTGACCTCCTTTCATTAATGTAACAGAAAACTCTGGTAACAGCAAGGCTCCTGAATTGCACACAATATGCTTTCACTTATTCTCTTCACATAAGCTTCTTTAGCATGGCAATCAGAGAGGTAACTTTGCTATATTCTTTCAATAAAACATTGGCAAGCATATCACTTAAATGTCCTTTTGAATCACACAGGTAGAGCAGTCCATCGGGACTTCCTGCTCTGTAGATGGCAGAGAAATTAAAGGCATTTCTTCCTCACAACTGCTCATAGGCTTTGCTACATTATAAGGAGAAACTGCTCTGCTCTTAAGGAACTCCCTGAATTCAGTGAGAAGTAATTCAGCCTGTGTATTTTCTGAGCTGGGCTAAGAATATCCTCCTTCAGGTAAATGCTTGTTTACAATTCTTATCTCTTGGCAATTATCAGTGCTTCTACTCAGACAAGAGTTCAGCGTGTAAGCATTTCCCTTCCCCCACCTATCTCCAAATGAAAGTGCAGGGTAAAACGCTTCAGCTGTGCTTGGAGAGTCTCTCAGAGTTTTAAAAGGAAAACAGTCAGGCTTCTCTTGACTTAACCAATTACTATCAAACTTTCTGCCTTTGTCCTGTCTTTCACAATTAAAGTTCACTTTTCCTGGCTTCCCACTATTAAGCTTGCTAGCCATTCCAAACCCACCAGATACCTTGTGCTGGGGCTTCTTCCAGGGTATTTCTTTCTCCCTCTGCCTCCTGTTCCAAGGTTCTGCTTGGTCCTTTAAACTCCTGAGCTGTAGCCTTGGGTCTCTCAGTGCCTTTGAATTCTTCTGCTTACAGAAGTCTTTCTTTGCCCCTGAGTCTCCCAGGTCCTGTCTGCTCCTTTGTGGATCACAGCTGCTTAGTGGTTCTCTCTCCCACGGTTCCTGTTCCTGGTCATCTGACCTATCCTCGTCCAGGTGCTTGTGTCCTTGCTGATCTCGTTGATCTTCTCCTTGCCCATCTAACTGTTTCTGTTTCTGGGCTCTTAACAAGCTGCTTGAGTACTGCACTGCCCGCCTCCTGCTTGGGCGTGCCCAATCAGAGACTTGGCTCCTCTCCTGCCTTGAGATGAGGTGTGGTTCCTGATTAGCTCTGTGTTTTTTTTATCTCAGAAGAGAAAATCCTGCATTCCCTTGCAGTACCGGTTCTCTCCACCGGATCACTATCAGTTTCCATTGCTTCACAAGAGTCTCCTACATCACAGACTGGCATCTGTTATTACCATCATCCATACTGGAGGATCTAATGGCATATTTGCCATCAATTTCTCTGAGTGGAGCCACCATTTCAGGCTACTTCATGCCTCCGCTGGACAAACAAGTCTTTGAAATAACGGAAAACTCTGTGGACTCCACCATGACAGCAATGCCCTTTGACGTGGGCATATATTTGCTCATACCCATAGTACTGCCACCAGAAAACCCAGTATCTGCAGATACAACCATGCAGTGGGAGCTCTGCTGCATAAAAATAGATGAACATGTAATTGTATCTTGATCACTCGCTTGTGAGTTAAAAATACCATTCCTTGATTGGTGTCAAGCCTTGCTTCCAGATGGATCAATGATTGAGATGGAGTGAAATGACTTTTGGCTTTGTTTAAGACCCAACCAAGGCCTTACAAGAGTTCCATGATTCTGCTCATTGCCAACTTGCTCTCTTCTAGAGTTGTTGCTCTGATCAACCAATCGTCCAGATAAGGCTGCACCAATACCCCCTCCTAATGCAGATCAGCTGCCACTACTACCATAAACTTCATAAAGGTTCTTGGAGTTGTTGCCAGGCCAAACGGAAGAGCCTGAAATTGATAATGGCCCACCGGCACCGCAAAATGAAGATAACGCTGCACATATTGGAATATGGAGATATGCCTCCATTAGGTCTAAGGCCATTAGAAACTCTCCCATTTGTACTGCCACAATTACCGAACATAAGGTCTCCAAATGAAAATGAGGAATCCTTAAAAAGCGATTACATATTTGAGATCTAAAACTGGAGGAAGGTACCTTCCTTCTTGGGTACCATGAAGTAAATAGAATATCATCCTAAGCCTAACTGCTGTAAGAGAACTGGAACTACTGCCTGAATCTGCAGCAGATGACATAAAGTCCCTTTGAGCACTGTTCTTTTTGCTGGAGCCTTGCAGGGAGAAAGAACAAAGGCATCCCTGAGAGGCTCTGACAACTCCAAAGTGTAGCTCTCACAAGTTAACTTTAGAACCCACTGATCTGAAGTAATTTGGACCCAGGCAGGGTAGAACTGTCAAAGTTGACCACCTATATGAATTTCCTCCACCTGGGTCTGCTGTATCTCATTGTGCTTTCTTTTGATTGGTTCCCAAGCTGGAAAAGGCTCCACGACCTCCTCCTCTTCCTCCATGAAAGGGCTGATCCCTTGGTAAATTTCTTGATCTCTCATAGGGTGCAAACCTAGTAGCTCTGTACCGACAAAAATCTCTAAAAGGCAGTTTTGAAAGAACATTTTGGCATCTGGAAGGCTAGCTGGTTTTGATTCCCCTAAGTCTTTAACCATCTTCTCCAAAGCCTCCACATAGAGGAGCTTCCCCTGATAAGGAAGCCTGCTAAGACTGCCTTTGAGGAGACATCCGCTGACCAATTGTGCAGCCATAGTAAACGGCGAGTTGACAACACCAAAGCCATACTATTAGCTAAGGCTCTAATCAGATCATAATGGGCATCTTCTAGATATGCTGCACCTGTTTCCATCCTGATCATTTCAGGCATTTGCGACACCTCTGACACAACAGTTCCAGAAAAAGCTTGCACCCAATGAAGGCACACCATAGCAACATACACTCCACATACTGAAGCATACAATGCCAAGGCATTTACCTCAAACACCTGTCGCAGTAGATATTTCAAAATGGCTCCACTTTCCACCGGTATAGTGGTCTTTTTAGTCACAGCAGAGATTAAAGCATCTACTTTAGGAAGACGCAGGAGCTCTTTCTCTGCTGAAAGTATGGAACAGAGGCAAGCCATAGTTCGTCCCACACGCAAACCAGCCTCTAGCGAGTCCAATTCAGCTTCTATCATTTACATAATAGGAATAAGAAAAGCTGTTTCCATGATACAGATTCCCTGCAATAAGGGATCCTCTAACATCAGATCCTGAACCTGCACTCAAAGGGAATAAGCAGTGCTTCCAAGGAGTAAGCAATGAGCCCCATGAGCTCTTCCTTCCAAAAGATCAATATGTGGGCCTTCTCCTGCCATCCCACCATGTCCTCCAGTCCTTTCTAAAGACTCTTTTCACTACTTCCTGAGGTCCCTTCAAGGGAATCTTTTGAATCACCTGAAATGCCCGAGGCTCCTTCTAAGGTCAACATTGGCAGATCCAAGAACCCCGAGGACAAATGAGAGTCCTGATTTACATTAGAGGACAAAGAAGCACCTTGCTGCTGCTTGTACTCTTTTTTTCTTCAAATAAACTTTGTGCATTAAAAGCATAAGATCTGGAGAAAAAGGATCTGTGTCCCCCTCTGCTAATTCCTGTGTTTCTTCCTTGTCTAAGAACCACACCGGCGGAGCGTCTAATGGTTCTTGCAGTGAAGGAGCTTTTTAGAATACCTCTCCTGTGCACTTGATCTGCTAGTAGCATCCGTTAAAGCCTCTAACTCTTCTGCCTCTGTAAATTGAGAGCCTGAAATACAATCCCTTTCTGCCATTTTGAGCAAGCTATTTCCTGCCTCTAAATCAGCTTGCTCATATGACCGGCAAAGCACTAACTCAAATAAACGGCCCGACGAAGCACGCATGCAGTACATACTAATCTCAAAGGCATAATCCTTAAAAATCACTTATTCTTACCAGAACTGCTACCGCTGCCATTTCCAGTGTCGAAGAAAAGATCCGATCCAAAAAAGAAAGTAATTCTCAATGCCTACACCAAAACAAACGTGAAAGTAAAATGGAAAGAGAAGTCCTGCCCCCCCCCCCCAAGCTGCCTCCTTATAAACGGTGAGAACAGCAATCTAACAGCAATGCCTGAGAAGCAACCATCACCTAAGGCAGTGCTAAAAGCCTATTTCCACAACCAGATCACAAAGGAGAAATTAGGCCTTACCTGCTAAATGGAAATTACACATACCTGGTAATTGTAGTTCCTGGAGGGTCCAGTTTAGTCCTCCACAATCGGGTAGTGCACCTCCTCCTGCAGCCTGGAGACTGGACCAATCAACTCTTTCCGTATGATGTATGCAGGAGGAGCTCCCATAAGCCCCCAGTGTCTAGTAACAAAGCATACTTAAAGAAGCAACACATGACACTATTAAAAAAATGCGTTGTTTTGTTTTTTTTTGTTTTGTTTTTTTTTAAATACTCTTAAAAGTAACAGAGAAACGTCGTCCCCAAAAGGGCCCCAACCCCTCCCCAAACGAGGAAGTCAGACCGCTGCACTGCGCCCCAATCGACGCACCGGTAATAAAAGGGAGAGCCCCCACCCAAACCCCGCAAGGGAAAGGGTTGGAAGAAAAAACGCAACAACCAAAGGAACGGAAGCGCGGCCAAAAGGAGCAGCGAAAGCCAGAAAGGATCAAATACAATCGCTCGCAGCCCGAGCTGTTCGTCAAAGCGCGCCGCAACCCACAACATGAGCCGCGGGAGGGAAGGAGGACTAAACTGGACCCTCCAGGAACTACAATTACCAGGTATGTGTAATTTCCATTTCCTGAGCGGTCCTCCAGTTTAGTCCTCACAATCGGGATGTAACAGAGCAGTCAACACCGGGCGGGACCTTGCCAGCCGGCGCGCAGAACAGCCGAACCAAAACAAGAATCCCGAGCGGCCAAGACATCCAACCTGTAGTGCTTACTGAAGGCATGCAACGTCGACCAAGTGGCCGCTTTACAGATTTCCACTGGCGGCACTAAGCTAAGCTCCGCCCAGGACGTCGCCTGAGCTCTGGTAGAGTGGGCTCGTAACCCCTCAGGAACCAACCTATGCTGTAAGAGATACGCCGATGCGATCGCTTCTTTGACCCAACGTGCGATAGAGGCCTTGGCCGCCGCCTCTCCTTTCCGCGCACCGCCAAAGAGCACGAACAAACGGTCGGTTTTGCGGAAGGCCGCAGTCACTTTCAAATAACGCTGAAGAACGCGCTTCACATCCAGTAAGTGAAGTCCCTTGTCCGCAGGGCTGTCGGAAACGGTATGCAGGACCGGGAGGAAAACCGCCTGATTCAAATGAAAAGGTGAAACCACCTTGGGCAAAAAAGAAGGAACGGGCCGAAGGACCACACGATCCAGGGAAAAGGACAAAAAGGGCTCCCTGCAGGAAAGCGCTTGAAGCTCAGAGATTCTTCGAGCAGAACAGATGGCCACGAGAAACACGGTCTTTAGGGTTAGATCCTTAAGCGATGCCCGTCGGAGAGGCTCAAAGGGCTCTCGAACCAAAGCGCGCAGGACGAGATTCAAGTCCCACGGAGGAACGGAGATTCTACGCGAAGGACGCAATCGACTAACCACCCGAAGAAAACGCTGCACGTCCATATGAGCCCCGAGAGAAAGACCCAACACCTTGCCCCGGTAACAGGAGAGGGCCGCCAACTGAACCCTTATAGAGCTGGCGGCGAGACCTTTATCAAAGCCATCCTGTAAAAAACTTAAAACAACGGGCACGGATACGGTCGCCGCCCGCACCCCCCGTCGGGAGCACCAGTCCTCAAAAATTCTCCACACGCGCACATAAGTGAGAGAGGTAGATGTCTTGCGCGCCCGGAGGAGAGTGTCAATCACCGCAGGGGAGTAACCCCTCTTCCTTAACCGAGCCCTTTCAATGGCCAAACCGTAAGCAAGAATCGAGCTACTTGGGGCATCCGCAGTGGACCCTGCAGAAAAAGATCCGGTAACGAGGGCAGGGGCCAGGGAACGCCGTCGCGTAATCTGACCAGGTCGGCATACCAAGGTCTCCTGGGCCAGTCCGGAGCTACCAGCAACACTCGCCCCCGGTGGCTTTCGATGCGCTGAACGACTCGACCGACTAACGCCCACGGAGGGAAGACGTACAGAAGACCGGACGTCGGCCACGGCTGAATGAGGGCGTCGATCCCCTCGGACATGCGTTCTCGGCGCCTGCTGAAGAAGCGCCCCGTCTTTGCCGACTGAAAGGTCGCCATGAGATCCATGACGGGAGGACCCCACCGACGAACTATCTGCGCATAGACTTGCGGGTTCAGTTCCCATTCCCCGGGATCCACCTGCACCCTGCTGAGGAAGTCTGCTTGCACATTCTCCGTGCCTGCTATGTGCGCCGCCGAGATCGCCGGTAAACGCGTCTGTACCCAAGAGAACAAAGCTGTCGCCTCCGATTCCAAGGAGACACTGCCCGTGCCACCCTGGCGATTGATGTAGGCCACTGTCGTCGCATTGTCCGAGAGCACGCGAACCGGTTTCCCGATCACCACGTCTTCGAGGGCTATCAGGGCGAGCCGCACCGCCCGAAGTTCGAGCCGATTGATCGACCAAGAGGCCTCCAGGGGAGACCACGTTCCCTGCGTGAAGCGCTCCCCGCAGTGAGCCCCCCAGCCGGAGAGGCTGGCATCCGTCGTGAACGGAATCCACAGAGGAGGTTCCAAGGGAAGCCCCATCCGCAGGTTTTCCGAGCAGAGCCACCACCGGAGCGACCGACGAACCGGCTTCGGACAAGGCAACCTCATGTTTAAAGAGTCGAACTGGTTGGACCAACGGCGTAACAAGGCACTCTGAAGTGGACGCATATGGAACCTCGCCCAAGGAACCACCTCCAGGGTCGCAGCCATCGTGCCGAGGAGGCGAAGGTACCACCACGCGGACGGGGTCGGCAAGCGCAGGAAGAGACGGACGAGGCTCTGCAAGGCGATGACACGTCTTTCCGGCAAACACACCAGGCCCCTGACCGTGTCGAAACGCACCCCCAGGTATTCGAGGTCTTGAGTCGGCAGCAGACAGCTCTTCTGCTCGTTGACCACCCATCCGAGTTCCTGAAGCAGAGAGACCACCCTGCTCGTGACTCGCACACACTCGTCGTGGGACTTTGCCCGAATCAACCAATCGTCGAGGTACAGGTGAACCAGGATGCCCTCTTTCCGCAATGCCGCTGCTACCACAACCATCACTTTCGTGAAAGTACGGGGAGCAGTAGCTAGACCGAAGGGCATGGCTCGAAATTGATAGTGACCCCAAGGAAACGCGAAACGGAGGAACCTTTGATGAGACTCCCGGATGGGAATGTGCAGATAAGCTTCTGAGAGATCGAGAGACGCGAGAAACTCCCCTTGCCGCACCGCCACGATGACAGAGCGCAAGGTTTCCATCCGAAAGTGCGGAACCCTGAGAGCACGATTCACGCCCTTGAGATCCAATATGGGCCGGAGAAAACCGTCCTTTTTCGGAACTACAAAATAGATGGAGTAGCGACCGGCGCCGCGCTCGGAAGCAGGAACGGGAACCACCGCCCCGAGGGATAAGAGGCGATGAAGGGTCACGCGCAGGCCTCGAGTCTTGTGATCGCCCCTGCTGGGGGACAGAACAAAGGAGTCCGGAAGTGGGTACGCAAACTCCAGTGCATAACCCTTTTCGATTATCTGCAGCACCCACTGATCTGAGGTAATTTGGACCCAAGAGGGAAGAAAATCGCGTAAGCGACCCCCGATGACCGGACTTCCCTCTAGAGCCCGCCTCGCTTCATTGTGGCTTGCGATTGAAGGAAGAGGACGAGGAGGAGGAGGCCCCAGAGGAGCCTCGTCCAGCACCTCGGAAGCCACGAAACCCCTGGGAGCGCGATCCAAAACGCCCGCGCTGAGAACTCCAAAGACGGGAGGAGCGAAATCTACGAAAATCTCGAAACTGGCCGCGCGCAGAGGGCAGAGTTCTAGTCAGCTTGGGCTTATCCTCCGGTAGTCTACCTCCCTTAGACTCACCAAGGTCTTTAACCAACTTATCCAGAGCATCACCAAACAACAACTTGCCCTTAAAGGGCAATTTACTGAGACGTGACTTTGAAGAACTATCGGCCGCCCAGTTACGCAACCAGATGGACCGGCGCGCCGCTACCAACGATGCCATGCTATTAGCCAATGTCCTAATTAAGTCATAATGCACATCCGCCAAGTACGCCGACCCAGACTCTAAGCGGGTGACCTCCAACAGCCCCTGCTGGTCCAAGCCAGAGGTGGAGCGCAAGTGCTGTGCCCAACGTAAACAGGCTCGAGCCACCCAAGCGCCACAAATCAAGGCTTGTAGAGACAAGGCATTAGTATCGAAGGCTTGCTTCAACAAATTATCTACCTTCTTATCTTGCGCATCCTTTAAGGCAGCACCACCCTCCACCGGGATGGTGGTTTTCTTAGTCACCGCGGACACCGCAGCATCCACCCGCGGTGACTTAAACAAGTCCTTGTCTGTCGGCTAAGGGGTAAAGACGATTCATAGTCCAAACGCCCTTCAAACCAGATTCTGGTTGATCTCATTCGGATTGGATCATTTGTTCCACCACACGGTGCATGGGAAACACCACCTGGGACTCCCGAACCGCTTGAATGAGCGGATCCTCCAAACCGTCATCCTCTAGAGCAGGGGTCTCAAACACGCGGCCCGCGGGCTGCATGCGGCCCGCGAGACAACTTTGTGCGGCCCGCAACAGAGGAAAACAAAAAAAACACAAAACCCTGGCTTCTGCCGTTGCCGCCGTGGCAGCGGCAGAATCAATTGTCAAATTTTAAAAAAAAAGACTTCTGCTGCTCAAGCAGCAAAATCAGCTGTCCTGCGGCCCCTTCCCCTGTGCCCGGAGATCCGAGTCTGCTCTATCAGCGGCGTGCTTTTCAAGCCGCGAGGAGAGTATTCCCCTCTCGCGCGGTTTCAAGCCGCGCGAGAGGGGAATACTCTCCTCGCGGCTTGAAAAGCACGCCGCTGATAGAGCAGACTCGGATCTCCGGGCACAGGGGAAGGGGCCGCAGGACAGCTGATTTTGCTGCTTGAGCAGCAGAAGTCTTTTTTTTAAAATTTGACAATTGATTCTGCCGCTGCCACGGCGGCAACGGCAGAAGCCAGGGTTTTGGGTTTTTTTTGTTTCCCTCCTTCGCTGGCCGGTAATGAGCTATGGAGGGGCTGACTGAAATGGGGTAATGGGGGTTAGGACTGGAAGTGGGCTATTGGCAGGGGGGGGGGTTATGACTGGTAATGGGCGATGGTGGGGGCTAGGACTGGAAATGGGCAGATGGGGGTTAGGACTGGAAGTGGGCTATTGGCAGGGGGGGGTTATGACTGGTAATGGGCTATGGTGGGGGCTAGGACTGGAAATGGGCAGATGGGGGTTAGGACTGGAAGTGGGCTATTGGCAGGGGGGGGTTATGACTGGTAATGGGCTGGGGGGGGTTATAACTGGTAATGGGCTATGGTGGGGGCTAGGACTGAAAATGGGGTGATGGGGGTTAGGACTGGAGGTGGGCTGATTGGGGGGTTAGGACTGGTAATGGCCTATGAGGGGAGGTAAGACTGAAAATGGGGTGATGGGGGATACGACTGCAAGTGGGCTATGGGGGGGACTAGGACTGGTAATGGGCTATGGGGGGGGTAAGACTGAAAATGGGGTGATGGGGGGGGTAAGACTGGAAGTGCGCTATGGGGAGGTTAGGACTGGTAATGGGCTATGGGGGGTCTAGGACTGGTAATGGGCTGGGGGTGTTGCTAGGACTGGAAATGGGCTGAGTGGAAGGGGGGCTTGAACTGCAAATGGCTGATGGGGAGGGGGGCTTGGAATGGAAATGGGCTGTGAGGGGAGGGAGCTAGGATTGGAAATGGGCTGATGGGGGGCTAGGATTGGAAATGGGCTGATGGTGAGGCTAGGATAGGACTGGAAATGGACTGATGCAGGGACTAGAAAGGAGCAGATGCTGGGTGGGGCTGGAACTAGAAGGGAGCTGATGTTGGGGGAGGATTAGAATGGGATGGAGCTGGGAAAGTGAAATGGAGAGGGGAAAAATATTTTGTCTGGAAGAGAAGACAAATCTACAATTGGCCAGGTATTGGGAGAGTAAGTGGGGATTGAGGATGGAGGGGTAAAATTTGAGTGGATGAAATAGGAATGAGGAAAGAGCAAAAGGAGAAAGATTAGTATGTTAAAGCAGATGTAGAGAGAGAGAATGGAAAAAAACTAGAAGAAGAGAGAAGAAAGGACAAATGGACAGCAGACGATGGAGATAGCAGAAGACACAAAGAAACCAGAAGTGGCTGGAGCAATTGCAACTGAAAAAAAATGCACAAAAGGTAGAAAAATATCTCTTTATTTTGAATTTATTAACTGGAATATGTCAGCTCTGGGAAATGTGCATCATTAATGTTTGCACTTTGTTTAGTACAAGAGGAAATTAATTTATAGTTTTATTTCTACAGTGTTGTTGTACATTCCAAGTTTGGCTTTTGGGGTTCCCAGTTTAATTATTGTCTTCCTATTTCTAAATCTTTTAGTCTTTCTTTATCCATACTCATTAAGAGGCATGTTTACTAAAAGTTAGTGTATGGTAACATTATGCAAATATTTATGCAAATGAGGCCCCTTATGCAAATGAGGCCCCACGTCTTATGCGGCCCCCGGGTTACTTTACAAATCCTCATTTGGCCCTCAAAGCAAATTGAGTTTGAGGACGAGGGGCCGCTAAGTTAAGAGTTTGAAGAGAGTCCGTGATCAAAGGCACTAATTCCTCTCTACGAAAAACGCGAATAATCTGCGCTTGGTCCTCAGGTTCTGGGATCTCACCGTCCTCCAGATCGTCCCCGTCAGGATCAGGATCATCCCCCGCTTCCAAATCAGGATAACCCACGGCGTCCTGATCGGGTTCCAGGGATTTAAACCTCTTGGCGGCCGGCTGAGCAGGACGCCGGCCCTCCCCCGAGGAAAGGACAGGGAGAGGCGCAGCCCAAGCCTCAGGCAAGTGCCCAGACCGGCTTAAGCGAAACGCCTGGTGCATAAGAAGAACAAAATCTGGGGAAAAATCCACGGATGGACATGCCAGGGCAGTGTTTAAAAGCTCCGTAGCCTGGCCCGATAAAGGGGGAACAGAACCAGGCGGGCGAGAACCAGGGGAAAGGTCCCCTTCTGATAAGTTAGGGGGGCCATCAGGTTCTGGCAGCTCCTTTAACTCCGGATGATGTTCTAATTCAGCCGAAAGGGAGGTACAGCTGCGACAGATACCAGAGTCCGCCACAGCCGCCCTACGCGACCCACAAATCACACACTGTGGTTTGGAAGCCATGGCAAGGCAACGGTGTCACAGCAAAGCCAGGCAAACTGATCCAACAGAAAAAGAAAGTTGTAGCTGCCAACCCGATTAAAATCGTTTTGTTTTGTTTTTTTTGGAAAAAACAAAATACTCCCCTGAACACTTCCTTAGAGGGTCCCCAGCAAAATCGCCCAAAAAAATAGCCCAAAAAACGCAAGGGCAGCCCGTGCACAAGTGTTGAAGCCTGAAGAAAAACCCCTTTCAGGACTTCAAAATGGCCGCCGGCTCCAGCACCGGTGCTCAAAAAACGGCGCGAAAAATAAGGAAATATAAAGAAATGAAAATAACAGTTAAAAAACGTCAAGAGAAGGGCAGGGGGGGGGAGAAAAAGAAAATCCCGAGCTCGGACCCCCACCGCCTAAACGATGCTCTGATGGCAGTCACTCACCTGAATAAGGCAGAATGGAAACAAGCTGCAGCACCCGAGGCAGAAAGGCAAAGTAAGTTTCCTACCCGGCAGCAGCAGAAATCTACAGGAAACAGCTAAACAACAAGGAGCTGTCTGTAAAGGGTAGATCTACTCCCCGTTCTGTCTAGGGGAGAGATCAACCTGACTGCCAACAGCCTCCGGTCAGGAAGACAGGAGCCCAATGCAGGACTGACTTCCAGGAGGCCCCGTGAATTACCTTCCTTTTTTTTTTTTTTTTTTACACAATTAAAGCTACAGCTACCTAATAAAACCAAAGGAATAATAGGAAAGAAAAGACCCAAAAACTAACTAGTGTTGCTTCCCCAAGTGCCACTAAGTGTGCCCAGGTAGGCACACACGTCCTCCAGCTGCAAGGAGACTGGACACACTGGGGGCTTATGGGAGCTCCTCCTGCATACATCATACGGAAAGAGTTGATTGGTCCAGTCTCCAGGCTGCAGGAGGAGGTGCACTACCCGATTGTGGAGGACTAAACTGGAGGACCGCTCAGGAATTGTCTTTCCTTGAGTTCTCTCCGGGCCAGTCCAGAATAGATGGGTAGTCAAATCTCCCTCCTCTAGCAAATCTCTTATAGTCCTCAGCTGCTAGAGGAGGGAGATTTGACTACCCATCTGTTCTGGACTGGCCCGGAGAGACGAATAGGAAAAACCCAAACCCTTGGGTTTGCTCACCGGTAGAGCCCGCCCCCAACTCAACGGGATTGGGCCAGATTAAATATGACATGCCTGAAGTAAATGCAGCTCTGGGGCAGACTCCTGAAGTATAGTTGACAGGAAGATACGGCTGCAGGTAAAGCCGTGCTATTTTTAGAAACTTTTTTTTTTAAATGATGGAATTCTCACATGAGCGGTCTAGTCCCGGGCAAGGCTCATCCTCTTCCTGCTTGGATACTGAAAATACTGACTAGGTGATAGGAATGCATTCCCTTTATAGGATGACATCACCAAAACTTGGAATTCGCAATCTCCAATCTGCTGGAAGGGGGTGAAAACCCATTAGTCTGGACTGTACTGGAGGGAATGGTTTCTTAAATTTATTGTAAGCTGCTTTGGGCAAATCTATGGTTTGATAAGGAAGGATGCAAGTGTAAAAATAGATAGATAGATAGATAATTTTATATGAATAAAGACAATTAAGAATATGTATCAGGTACAATATGAAGACATCAGATTATTTTGTGTGTATGTGTGTGTATAGTTGTGAATGATACTTATACCTTAGTAGTCGCCTCAACAAAAGCTTTGTTCGTTGCTGAATACTTTGACTTGTTCATGCGTTCTAAATGATGGAGTTCAGCAATCTTACTCAAACCCCGGCGAGCAAATACCTAGAATAAAATAAAGTATGAAGCATGCATGCTATAAGTCAGTTGCAGAGTTGGAAATATTGTTGAAATAAGATATTGAAACAAATAAAGAAAAGTTGCCTATTTGTGATGTGGGTTTTCCAAAGGTATCAGATGCATAAACAGGTAACACCATCCAATGACACCAAGACAGAATAGCTCTCTCACTAGAAACTTTTTCTGAGCATGTGTGGGAGTTCCCAAACAGCTCTCCAACTGATAAGAAGCTTGATGCATAAAAAACAGTGGGAAAGGAAAAAAAGCATAAGAACAGCATTGATAATAGAGACATCAGTGCCAAGTGATTCTTCTCTTAGGAATGCTCTCCACAATTCTGTAATTATGGAGTGAGGGTGTGATGGTAACTTAGTGCCCTTATCCCTTGACTGACTTCATAGTAATGGAGAGGAAGGACTCTAAAGTCCTTGCCTGCAGACTGCTATTCTTTCTTCTATGGTATTTTCTAGAGCTTTTGGGCCTATGTCCTCCCTTTTCCTCACTGTGAGCTGAATTATGGGGAGAGGCTGTCTGAATTGGCACAATTATTATTTGATACTGTTTTGGTGTTACACTGGCCTCAGCTCAAATGAAAGGAGTCACTGGTGCTGTGAATCAGCTTCAGGGAACCCTTTGGCTTCTTTGGATTTGCTGACATGCAAGAGGCTCTCCTGTGGGTGCCAGGGGAGGCAAAAGGCCTTTTTCTCTGGGGGTCCTAAGCACCGCCCCACGTTCCGCCCTAACTCCACCCCATGGGCAGAGATCCTTCCTGTTCTACCTACAGGGACCCGATCTCCCATGGGCAAACAGGAAGGGTTTTTGCAGCGATCATGACTTTTATTCTTCTGCCCATGAGGGATGGGATCTCCGCGGGCAGCCTGCTGCCTGCCAGCCATAATCATGGCAAAGACCCTTCCTGTCTGTTACATGAGATCAGATCCCCACGGGCTGAACAGGAAGGGTCTTTGCCATGATCATGGCCAGCAGGCAGATAAAAAGAGAAGCCATGATCGCAGGCAGACAGGAAGGGTCTTTGCCATGATCACAGCTTCTCTTCTTCTTCTGCCTGCTGGGGATGGGATTCCTGCAGGCAGTCTGCTGCTGTCATGCCATGAATTTTGATGGGACCAGGGTCCGTGTTGCTCACCCCTTTCTGATGCCTATGGTGGGTCTGGGGAAAGAGCTTCTTGCTGCCAAAGGGGAATCCTTATTCAGACACCCAAGGATGCTTCTCTTACCAGCCCTCAATTGCAATTTTTTTCAGGTATTTCAGCCTCTATCAAGTTGCTATATACTGTGACACAGAAAAGGAGCATTTTGAAGAGCATTTATTGTGCTGCCTGATTGTCTTTGACACTTTCTCTAAGTTTGATTGTTCGATCGGCAGCTCTCATTTTTCTGTAAATGTTCTCTGAGCTTCTTTCTTATTTTGCAAATCCTGAGTGAAATTCAAGCACATTTAGAGCATAAGAACATAAGATATGCCATACTGGGTCAGATCAAGGTCCATCAAGCCCAGTATTCTGTTTCCAACAGTGGCCAATCTAGGTCATATGTACCTAGCAGTTTCCCCAAGAGACACAAGTTCCACAATGCTTGTACTGGGTCAAGCATTGATATCTTCAGTCACTTCTTAATAATGGTTTATGGACCTTTCCTCCAGGAACTTGTCCAAACCTTTTTTAAACCCAGCTACACTAACAGCCTTTACTACATCCTCCGGTAACAAATTCCAGAGTTTGATTACACGTTGAGTGAAAAAATATTTTCTTTTATTAGTCTTAAATAGTTTACCCTGTAGCTTCATTGCATGTCCCCTAGTCTTTCTATATTCTGATAAGGTAAACAATCGATCTACGTTTACCCGTTCCACTCCGTTCATTAATTTATAGACTCCTATCATATCTCCCCTCAGCCGTCTCTTTTCCAGGTTAAAGAGCCCTAACCTTTTTAGCCTTTCTTCATAGGAGTATCTTTCCATCCCCTTTACCATTTTGGTGGCTCTTCTCTGTACCTTTTCTAAAATCGCTATATCCTTTTTAAGATACGGCGACCAGAATTGCACACAATATTCAAGGTGCGGTCTCACCATGGAACGATATAGAGGCATTATAATATCTTTTGTTTTATTTTCCTCTAGCTCACAAAAGGGCCTCATACACTGGACACATAGCCCATGAGTATCCATTTTGGGCATTTCTGGTCACATTTTAGGCAGCAGTTAAATCCAGGCTTTCTGTTTCAGATTTTAAACATCACTTCAGCACATCTGAACTCAATTTTGAATGCAAAATCTATTCAATTCAAACCAGTAACAAATGGGAGTAAGACCCCAACTGACCGCGAGCACAGATGGGAGGGTAATTTTATAAAGGCATGTCTAGTTAATGTGTGGGTTGCCACATACCTATCATGCCTATTTTATAAACTCAAGTATGTGGGTACTTTATAAATTAGAGGGGTAGTGGTGAATGGAGAAGGGGGATGGAATGTAGGGTGGGTTAATTGTAGCAGCAAAGCGCAGACAAACCAATGATACCAGGAGTCTGTTCAGAAGGTCCAAATCATCTATTTGTGCACAAGTCTCAAGCAAGTCAATTTCAAAATGGCTGAGCAAAGTTTTCTAGCATTACAACAACTTTTATAGACTTCTGTTCCATTCTAGGTATAGAAAAACATTTCATTGGTCCCGGTACTCTCCCGTACCTCCCGTACCCCTTCCATTGGTCCCGGTACTGATAAGATTATCCAATTATGTTCCTTCAGTGGGCATGGCACCTGCATACCCCCCTTACAATGGTCAGTTCATCAACTTGTTACTTTCACACTCTCAAGGTCATAGAGCCAATTTGTGCATGCAGGGGAGCAGGGCTCTGCAACTCATCTGTCAGCACTCCCAATTATATTCCTTGCAGATGTACTTTTTCTTATCAGTAACTTTTAAACATATTTTTCTGTATTTTTCCATCTCTCAGTTTTGCTTACCTAAGTTAGTTTAGTTCTCTTGCAGAGTTCTATCCTACAATAGCAGCATGTTGGGGGATGTGCAATTCCTATGAGCCTCTCCACAGGCTTCATTTACAGGTCAAGCTAGTTAGGCCTGCCTGCTTATGTCAGACACCGTGGATCACAGGCCTGCACCTGCCACATTCCCCCCTTTGATTAATCTCACCCTATTACTTAATAAGGTGTGAGAATTAAATCACCTTTTGAAGAATCACATCATGATTGAAGGATTACGACTAGGGCTGGCTTTATACAAAGCCATTATTTTAGTTGCGGTCTTCCGCTCTACTGTGCTGTCAATAGCATTATGAATGGAACGCATACAACATGGGATTAAACATGGTAATAAGAAAATAACAGCAACAAGAATTAGTACTAAGACAATGAAAGTCTTAAATCCTCCCAGCCAGGAGAAAAGGTTAGCAAACCAGTTAGGGAATTTCAATGAGTGCCAAGTTTGCACTGGCACATAAGCATGTCTTTGCATATCTTTAGCAATTTCTTCAACTACTTGACCCTTATCATCTATTTTTAAACAGCAATTAGTTAAATTCAGTTTACCACATACTCCTCCTTCAGCTGCTAACAAATAATCAAGTGCTAAGCGGTTCTGATATATAGCAGTGCGCATCTGAGTACTTTTGTCTAGCTAAGAGCGTAAGAGCATGACTAGTTTCATTGGTTATTATTTCAACTACTGCTTGTAAGCGAATAATACGATTAATCATATAGATTGGAGTGCGATAACCATACATACCATCATCATTCCAAGTGGCAGGCCCATAATACTCAATGATTCTTTCTGGTGGCCAATCATCACCTTGCCACTTTTCCCACTTGCCTATCTGTAAGGCTTCTCTTCTCTGTCTTAATGCTCTTTTGTGTCGGTGGGTAGTGTATACAGGGTATCCTAATTGTTCTCCATGTTCAGTGTTTAAAAGAAAGAAGGAAGGTCTGATGGTTCCTAAGACACATGCTCCTCCCCATTGTGGCGGGAGTTGTGCATATGCTCGGTTTCCACAGATCCAATACAGGCCAGGTGGGGCTTGCCAGGCATGGACTTTGGCAAGGTTAGTCCATAAATCAGCAAGTTCAGGAAATCTGGCTAATGGGTTAGGAGGTTCAGGGTGTCTGATTCCTGACCACCATGCTGTTTTTTTGGTCGTGGCATTATAGTACTTCTGGCTAAGACAGACCAGCTGTCCTACCTTTTGGGTGAACTGGGGTCCAGTTCTGGCATAGCAAAGACGTCCAACGATTGAGTGCGCTAACACCCATTCACTGGTAGTCTTGTGTAATTCAGTCTGATTGTAAATCAAGGAATAATTCAATTCTTGGGCTTCCCAGGGCCACTGGTCTCCCATTTGGGTTCCGCCACAGAAATAGCAATCTGAAATCTTAAGACTAGATACTACTGCTCCGGCTAATTCTAGAAATAAATTCTGAGAAGGATGAGGGATCTCAAACTTATTTACATGCATGGCTTCATAGAAGGTATTATGGATATGATATTTGGATGACTTGTGTGCTTGGGTATTCAATCTAATATACACAATGGTTCCTGGATCTACTGCCCCTCCAGCAATACGCAAACCAAACTTGTATCCTTGTTTCCAAGCATAGGGATTGTGTATACGTAAGTGTAAGGGGTTACAAGCATCTTTCTGACATTTATCATTTGTGGTTGGCTTGGTTAAGGTAGCCATTCGTTTATCTATCTTCTCATCAACTATACCATTATTCCAGGTAGCATAAAAAACACATCCCCAATACGGGCAATAGTAATCTGCTGCTGGTGCAGTACTATAGCCTGATCCCGTTTTACCTGTACACTTCCACCATCCTGTGGCACCCTCTGGACACATGTACTTATGGTCATTTCGATACGCTTTCTCCCAAGTACCACAGGTGGAATAACTATCTCTGTTAATGGCATTGCATGCATCAAAATTCAAAACAGCAGGTTTAGTAATGTCCTTAAGTGGTGGCGTAGCAGCTAGTATAGGTCCATCTGCATCCTTCCATCGTATTTCCAACGTGTAATAGGATGGATTCTGATGCGGATTATAGCATGCTCTAATTTTGCCATAAGTGCAAATGTTTAGTTCAGTGGTGTTATAAATACACCGAGTCACTTTTCCCTTGCAGGTATAGTAAGAGTGGTAAATCAAAGTCTGAGTTAGTTTCAGTCCAGTTCGAGTAGAAGTAATGCAAGCTGTGCATGGAGGTAAAGCATAAGTCTGTTCAAAACCTCCAAAGAAGGCAACCAAAGCAAAGCAAAAGTAAAGATGCATGTTGATGTTGATTGGAGTTCTTCTGAATCCTCAGCTTGCTGATCTTGATCACGACGTTCTCTTATTCTTCGTCCCGTTTGCTAATGAAGCAATTTAACGGGTGCTGAGTGTTGATTGAAGATCCTCAGGTTGTCCAGTACACATGAACCAACTTATTAGCAATTTCAGTTGGCTTGTGAAGTCTGGCTAGTCAATGTAGTATCAAAGTAGTGTGTCAAATCACACGCAAATTGGGTTCGTTGAAACAAAACTGTTGCTGCATGGAAAACAGCAATCCTCTTCGAAAGACTTGGCTACTGCAAGGCACTGTGATAAAGTGTCTAAGCTGCTGGTTGCCGTCTCAGAGTAACTCGCAAGGGTGCATCAAGATGCTGTTCTGCTGTCCACTGCTCAGGTTCAGGATCAGCGGCGGGCTTGACTCTGCTGTGGTGGATCCAGGCGTCGATCTCGGCTACCTTTACTGCAGTTGGGGTAGACAGGATGACGGTGTACGGTCCCTTCCAATGGGGTTCCAACGGTGTCTTCTTCCAATCTTTGATCCACACCGAGGTACCAGGCTGATAGGGATGCAAGGGTTCCGTCAAGTTGATAGGCAACTGGTCTTGGATCCACGCATGGAGAGTCTGCAGAACAAAACTAAGAGCTAGGAGTTCTTGTCTGGTTACTTCTGAACCAATTTGGGCTAAACTTCCTTTAATTCCCTGTACTATTGGTGGGGGTTTACCATACAAAACTTCAAAAGGGGAAAATCCTGTTGACTTTACAGGAGCTGAGCGTATTCTGAGTAAAGCTATTGGGAGCACTTGGGGCCACTTCAAGTGTGTCTCCTGGCAAAGCTTAGACATTTGGGCTTTTAGGGTACGATTCATTCGCTCAACTTTCCCTGAACTCTGGGGTCTGTATGCAGTGTGGAGTTTCCATTGTATCTGCAAAGCTTTTGCTAACTGTTGAGTAACTTGGGAGACAAATGAGGGTCCATTGTCTGACCCTATTACTGCTGGAATTCCGAATCTAGGGACAATCTCTCTCATTAAGACTTTGGTAACTTCTCGGGCTTTCTCAGTTCTGGTTGGGAAGGCTTCTACCCACCCAGAGAAAGTACAAACTAATACTAACAGGTAATGGTATCCATTGGCTCTTGGCATTTCGGTAAAATCAACTTGGAGGTTGTGCATGGGGGTTACACCTCCTGACTGAACTCGGGGTGCCGTTATAAGGCCTTGCTTGGCATTATTTTTGGCACAGGTTAGACATTGACATGCTACTGAGGCTGATATGGTTGTCAATAGAGGGATGTAAAAATGTGGTCTGAGTGCTTTTTCCATAGCACTTTTCCCATAGTGGGTAGCTTCGTGGAAAGCTTTGACAAAAGATGGTCCTAACAGTTCAGGAATTACTATTCGTCCAGGGGGTTGACTGCCCTCTTCTGGTGGCAGCTCAATCCATCCATCTTTCAGTATTCCATCTTCTTTGTTACAGTAGTAATCCAATTCTTTGGTGGTATATCGTGGTGTCCATAAATTCAGAGGTACTGGAAACAATGCTGCTTGCATTGGCATAACTTGTGGGGCAATCTGTCCTGTCATAGCTGCTTGTCGAGCTGAAGCATCTGCAAATCTATTCCCTCGGGCAACTTCTCCTTTTCCTGCTTGATGTCCCTCTGCAATGCATGACAGCTACACGTGTTGGGGCCCAAACTGCATCAAGTAACATCAATATCTCGGGACCATATTTGACTGATTTTCCTCCAGATGTGATGAGTCCTCGTTCTTTATAGAGAGCTCCATGGGCATGCAGAGTGGTGAAGGCATATTTGGAATCTGTATATACATTTAGCACAAGTTTTTCTCCTAACAACAATGCTCTGGTGAGTGCTATCAATTCGGCTTTCTGGGCTGATGTGCCTGAGGCTAGAGCTGATGATTCAACTACTTCGTGTTGAGTGATGACTGCATATCCGGCACAGCGTCGTCCATCGAGGATGAGACTGCTCCCATCAACATAATAGATTTGGTCAGGATTGTCTATGGGCACATCTGTCAAGTCGGGTCGACTGGAGAACACGGTTTCCATGACTTCGATACAGTCATGTTCTGGGAGTTCTTCACTGATAGGTATCAAGGTGGCTGGATTCAAGGCATGACTCACTTCCAGTTGTATCTGTGGGTTTTCACATAACATGCTCTGGTACTTCAACATTCGGGAATTGGTGAGCCAATAATTTGCTTTTTGTTCCATAAGGGCAAGGACTGCATGTGGCACAGTGACTCGTATGTTCTGTCCTAGTGTGAGCTTGTCTGCTTCACTCACTAATAGCGCTGTAGCTGCAACTGCTCTCAGGCATGGTGGCCATCCTTTGGCCACAGGGTCCAATTGTTTCGATAGGTATGCTACAGGTCGCTCCCAATTTCCCAATTTCTGAGTCAACATGCCTAAGGCATTTCCCTGTGCTTCATGTACAAACAAGTGGAAAGGCTTGTGGACATCTGGTAGTCCAAGTGCTGGTGATGACATCAATTCTTCCTTTAACTTCTGGAAGGCTGTATCCTGCTCAAGTCCCCACTCCAGTGGTGACTTCTCTTCTCCTTTTGTGGCTTCATACAGTGGTTTGGCAATTTGGGCGAAGTTGGGTATCCAGATTCGGCAATATCCTGCCGCTCCCAGAAAGGCTCTGACTTGCTTTCTGGTTGTTGGAGTTGGGATTCTACATACTGCTTCTTTTCTCTCTCTGCCTAATCTTCGGCTTCCTTGGGTAATACGAAAACCCAAGTATTTCACTTCTTTTTGGCATAGCTGTGCTTTGGCTCTGGAAACTTTGTATCCAGCTTCATCTAGTAACTGCAAGAGATCTTTGGTGGCTAGTATACATTCACTTTCTGATATGGCAGCTATCAGCAAATCGTCCACGTATTGGAGAAGCACTCTCTTCCCCGGGGCCACTGGATAGCTTGAAAGGTCTTGATTCAGTGCAGCACTAAAGATGGTAGGCGAATTTTTGAATCCTTGGGGTAATCTTGTCCAGGTGAGTTGGCCCCCTCTTCCAGAGATGGGGTCCTGCCATTCAAATGCAAACAATATTTGACTTACAGGGGCTAATCTTATGCAAAAGAATGCATCTTTTAAATCCAGTACAGTGAAATGGGTAGCTTCAGCAGGTATCAGTCCTAGAAGAGTGTAAGGATTGGGTACAACTGGATGTATAGTTTCAACTGCATCATTTACTCTTCTTAAATCTTGTACTGGGCGGTAATCCTCCGTCCCAGGTTTCTTTACTGGCAAAAGTGGAGTGTTCCATGGGGATTGACATACTTTTAGTAGGCCATACTCGAGCAATCTTTGCAAGTGGCGATGAATGCCTTCAATTGCAGCTCTTGGGAGAGGGTACTGTTTGACGTGCACTGGTGTAGCACTAGGCTTGAGGGTTACAATCACTGGAGCTATATGCTTGGCTAGGCCTGGGGGACTGCCTTCTGCCCATACTCCAGGTGGTGCATGGATGTTCTTTAAAGTTTGTTCAAAATAGGTGTCTTGGATGGAGTCATCGATGTAATACCTCCATTCTTCTTCTCGGGGAACTGTCAGCAGCATTATTCCTGCTGGTTTGGCTTGAGGATTTACTGTCATTTGCATTTCTCCTTCTTCAGAGAAAGATATTTGCGCTTGGAGTTTGGCTAACATATCTCGTCCCAGTAGTGGCACTGGACATTCGGGCATGTAAAGGAATTGATGAGTTATTTGCTGTCCTCCTAGACTGCATATACGATTCTGAAGAAAAGATTTTGTAGCTTTGACACCAGTTGCTCCTATAATGGTGACTGCTTTTGTACAGAATGGGGCTATCTTTTTGTCTATTACTGAATGTTGTGCTCCAGTATCAACCATAAAGTCCATAACTTGGTCTCCTATTTGTATTCCGACCATAGGCTCCTGGAGACCTAAAGCAAACTTGGAGCCCGGTCTGTCCTAATCCATGTCATTTTCATCATGGATCGTTGTGGCCAATGCTTGAATGGCTCCTCCTCCTCTTTCTCGCTGGAATTGTTCTCGATTGGCTCCTCCGCGGTTTCGGGGATAGCCTCGTCTTTCTTCTCGCCACTGATGATTGCTGTCGTCATCTTGCTGGGCGTCTTCGATTTGCGGGCACGTATCTCTCCAATGTCCTTCCTCCCTACAGTAGGCGCATTGGTTCACGCCTAGCTTCTGGGTCCGGCCTCCGCCTTGACCCCGCCCTCTTCCTCTGCTCCGTCGACTAGGGACACCTCCCCTTTTCTGTTCAACTATGGCCGCAGCCAAAAAATCAGCTTTCTTCTTCATCTTTCTATCACATTCTCTCTGTCTTTCATTATCACGATTCACATACACTTTATGAGCGACTTCCAGTAACTGTGTTGCATTCATGCCCGCAAACCCTTCTAACTTCTGTAATTTACGTCTAATGTCTGGTTGAGACTGGTTTACAAAAGCAGAATTCACCATACATAAACTTCCTGGTGCCTCGGGATCATAGGGAGTATACATTCTGTATGCTTCAGTTAATCTTTCATGAAAGTCTGCTGGGCTTTCATCTACACCTTGGATAACTCCTGCAACTTTGGAAAGGTTCATAGCTTTTTGGCCCCCCCCCCCCCCTTTTCAGGCCTTGTAAAAAGCCTTGGCGAAAACGGGCTAGGGCTGTGGATCCTTCATCTGTATTTGGATCCCAATGGGGGTCTTCATTCGGGAATTCTCTCTGGGCTGCTTCCCGATAATCTATTCTGCTCAGTCCCTGTCCCGGAGCTACAGGGTTATCTGCCATCCACTCAATAGCTGCTTTTCTAATTCGTGCTCGCTCTTCTGTCGTAAATAGGGTGGACAGGAGCTGGCGGCAATCTGCCCAGGTGGGTTGATGGGTTTCCATTAGAGTAGTTACTAATTCTGTAAGTTCCTGGGGCTTGCTAGTATAGGAGGCATAATGCGACCTCCAATTTAACAGATCAGTTGTAGAGAAAGGGATATACACATAAGTTAAGGGTCCCGCTACCACCTCCTCATTATCGTTCTTTATGGGCACTCCCGGGACTTGCCGTAAAGGCAGCATTTTGGCGGTAGCTGTCTTTTGGGATCTAAGGGCTGTTTTCTTAACTATCTTTCCAGGGATTACTTTCGCTTACTCAACAGGTTTCACTTTGGGTGTATCTTTTGCTGGCTCGCTGGCACTAGCAACCACTTGTACGCTATCTTCCTCGCTTTGGGCATTCTCTTTTTCTTCCTCTTCTACCTCTGCTTCTGACTCGCTTTTTATAGCATCCTCTTCTTCAGCTAATTCCTCTCTCTGCCCTCCAGGAGGGGGTTCAGGGGTTGGGTCCCGCTCCGGCCGTCTCTGGGGTTCTGGGACAGGACGCCGGGCTACTCTTATCGGACCTGGGGTTCGGGGCTGTCTGAGAATTATCTCCGGGGAATCAGGATCTACCAGGATGGGTTTCTTTCTGGACTTCTTATCCTGCTCTTTCATTCTGGGCTGTTCCGTTTTCTGTCTAGAATCTGTCTTAGCTAACATTATTCTGCACTGTTCCTCATAACAGCGCTGCGCCCAGGGGGGCGGATCTTCACAAATACTTAACCAGGAATCTATATAGGGATACTGATCGGGGTGCGCTATCCGCACTCTACGGTGTACTGACTGAATAATCTCTACATTAAACGTTCCCTCTTGGGGCCAGATGGGGTCTAGATCGGGCCACTCCCTAGTACACAAAATCTGCAAACGGGCTGCTGTCATTTTAATACCATAATCTCCAGAATATCCCTCTTTAAAATGTGCGATCATACATTCTAATGGAGTGTTTCTAGTAGACCCCGCCCCTCCCATTTCGATGTGTGCGCGCAACAACAGACAAAAGGGAAAAGGAGGGCGGACCGTGGGTAAGGGGTCCTCACGGCCCTGGAAACGTATAAGGAATACAAATAACAAGACAAGACGACAATCGCTTCCCCCTTTTTGCGACCTGAACGCGGTCGCCCGGTCAGGAAATGCGCTACTCAGGGGTCCGCCTTCACTTGGTCCGTGCTGCCAGACCTCTCATTCACACTTCGTTCACACAATCATGCTAGCAACGTATCCCAGAATGCATTCGTTTCTATCTGTTCTGACTAGTCTTTTTCCCAATTACAAAAAGGATGAGGGTTTCACCCGGCGAATTCCCATGTGGGGTTACTCGGCCCTTCCTTGAGAGGTGATCATGCTCTCTTACCAATTCCCAATATCTCGAGATTACAAATTCCAAATTCCAAGTTCCAATGGCAGTACTGCTCTTGCTATTTCTGTCTAGATACCAAATCAAAACTATACTCACCGGATCCGGTCCTCAAACTTCCCAAGCAGGCGCATGAGTTGGACCTCGGACTCCCCTCACTCGGGTTCGAGGCGTTGGCTCCAGCCGAGCCCGGCACCCGCCGAGGTCCGACCAGCTCCCTCCGATACAAGGGACCGGCGGCGCCAGGGAGCAGCCCTCGTTGGAAGGGCGCGATCCCGGCAGGACCAAGCCTATAGAGGCGGAAAGTCGTGGTATATTGCCCTATATACACTTTGATTCCACAACTTCCCGGCCAACGCACCAAGAATATGTAGCAGCAAAGCGCAGACAAACCAATGATACCAGGAGTCTGTTCAAAAGGTCCAAATCATCTATTTGTGCACAAGTCTCAAGCAAGTCAATTTCAAAATGGCTGAGCAAAGTTTTCTAGCATTACAACAACTTTTATAGACTTCTGTTCCATTCTAGGTATAGAAAAACATTTCATTGGTCCCGGTACTCTCCCGTACCTCTCGTACCCCTTCCATTGGTCCCGGTACTGATAAGATTATCCAATTATGTTCCTTCAGTGGGCATGGCACCTGCATACCCCCCTTCTAGTCCCAATTACAATGGTCAGTTCATCAACTTGTTACTTTCACACTCTCAAGGCCATAGAGCCAATTTGTGCATGCAGGGGAGCAGGGCTCTGCAACTCATCTGTCAGCACTCCCAATTATATTCCTTGCAGATGTACTTTTTCTTATCAGTAACTTTTAAACATATTTTTCTGTATTTTTCCATCTCTCAGTTTTGCTTACCTAAGTTAGTTTAGTTCTCTTGCAGAGTTCTATCCTACAATAGCAGCATGTTGGGGGATGTGCAATTCCTATGAGCCTCTCCACAGGCTTCATTTACAGGTCAAGCTAGTTAGGCCTGCCTGCTTATGTCAGACACCGTGGATCACAGGCCTGCACCTGCCACATAATAACATTTAAATGTTTCTTGGTTTCAAATACAGCCATGTCCCCCGAATACTAGTTTTTCTTGCACTAATGAACACTGCATTGATGACTGTTGCCTTTGTATTTTGGATATTTGTGTTTAATAGTATGCGTTACAATGACTTCCCTGATAAGGGAGTGGGATGGGAGGAATTTTAAAAAGTTAAATCTTGGGTGCATACTGTATCTCTTGGGGTATTGTAAGGTACGAAAAGTTATGTGCTCTTTCTGGTTGAAACACTGTCTTAATAAAGAAATGTAAAAACAAAATAGGGGTGTAAGTGGTCAAAAACAAGTGTTAAATCTAGGCATGAGCACTTATGCCAACATAAGGAGGAAGAGGCACCACAGTGTGCCAAAGTCAAATTTTGACAGGAAAGTTACACTGACAGAGAATTCTTTGGAATCCATCAGGAGCAAAGAAGTCCACCAGCTGCTGAGACAGAGAAATTACTGAAGCTGACCCCTAGAGGTGCAGGAATATATACCAAGGGTGATGTCACAAAGCTTCTGTGATTTCTCTGTTTCACCATCTGCTAGTCTGGACTGGTCTAGCAGGATGATTTGGAAATTATAGTATTTTATAATTTGTTTACATAAATTTTCATTTTGCCTATCTACATGCCCACAGTGAAAGTGCACAATTGGTCCAACATACATACTTACAGAACAGTAATCAGCCAAATTACATAGGTAAAGGCCCATCCATATATGTAAATCACTGAAAATACACAATTTTATGCAGCTCCTCATAAAATCTCTTCTTGAAGAATGAACAAACTGAAGGGCACCATCAATAGAAGGAACATAGGAATACCCAAGCAGGCTAGGAAAACATTTCCAGGGTTTTCTGAGCTCTGGAAAGCTAAACCAAACACAGCTCTGTCCCATTACATCACCACCACTTGCATGGCTGTAGAGTTCCCTGCTATCCATGGAGAATGTATATGCTACTGTGGTAGGCTATGGCCTAGAATAGCCTGTAACTGTATGAGAGGCCTGTGAGCTAGGCCTGAGTCCCAGCCCCCACCTAAGAATAAGAATGCTGAGAAAGACCAAAGTCAGTATAAGTTAGAGAAACTGCTTTAAACTGCTTTTTGATAAGGTTGTATAAGCCCTTTGTTGAATATTTCTATGCTGATGACAGACATGTACCAGTGCTCTGTATTCACACATTTTCTAAGCTAAGTAGTGACCTTGTAGGAGAAAAAGTATCAAAGTTTAGAACTGTGTCTTTGTTAGAGAGTTCTGAGCAGGGGGAACAGAGTACTGGGCCCACAGAGAGTTCCTAATTGGTTGGGTGCAAGGGTCAGTGGGACCAATAGAAAGTTTGCCTGTATTAAACTGAAGAAGAAAGGTATAAAAGGTGTTCTTTACTGGACTCCATTGCTCAGACCATTTTGATTGTGACATTTGCCTGAGACTGTGCACAATAAACTGGCTTGGATCTTCGAACTGACTCCTGGTTTTATTCATTGCATGCACTTCGCTGCAACATATTCTTGGTGCGCTGGCCGGGAATGTGTGGTATGTGAATGGTGCGCAAGTGATTATACCACATATTACCGCCTCCAGGTTTGGTCCGGTCGGGACCGCGGCCGACCAACAGCGGAGAGGACCCCAGGCGCCGCCGGTCCTCTTGTATCAGAGAGGGTTCTGCCCTGCCTCGGCGGCCTGCCGGGTCCGATCGGCCAACACCTCGAACCCGAGGGGAGTCCAGGATTCAACCCAAGGAGAGGGATTGGTTGCGCAGCGCATTAGTGGCCGGATCCGGTGAGTAGCAATTTGTCTGGTTCTTAGTCAGCTAGCTATGGGAAAGTCTCGTATGCACGAGACTATTACGGTTTAAGGTAACGGTACAAGGTAACGAGAGCCTGATCAACTCTCAGGGTGTGGCTGAGTACTCCTTGCATGTGTGGGCGCAAGGACGAAACCCTACCCCTCATGAATAAGTAAGTAAGGTAGGCCTTTATGGAATTTTGGGAACTCGGTGGCATGTCTGTTTGTTTGAATGAATGAGAGGTCTTGCAATACAGACCAAGTGAGATCGGACTCCTAAGTAGTGCAGTTCCTGGCCGGGTGACCGTGCCCAGGTCGCGAAAAGGAGGAAGCGTTTGGTGTTTGTCTCCCTTACTTTTCCGTGGGCTGTACGGACCCCTTACCTGCAGCCATATTACCCGCCCTCTTTGTCTGTTGTTTTGTACATCATAATGGGAGGGGCGGGGTCTGTGCACACTCCGTTGAACTGTATGATCACGAATTTTAAAAAGGGATTTAGTGGTGATTACGGGACGAAAATGTCGCCGTCCCGGTTAGGAAAATTATGTGGAAGGGAGTGGCCGGTGCTGGACACCGCGTGGCCACCAGAGGGTACTTTTGATGTTAGAATTGTATCCCGAGTGCATGGGATAGTGCGTAGGAATTACCCTGACCAGTTTTCCTATATAGACTCCTGGTTAGAAATCTGTGAAAGGCAACCCTCTTGGATGAAGCATTGCTGTGAGGAACAGTGTAGGATCATGTTAGCAACTACAAAGGGAGTCCCGGGGGCCAAGGGAGAAAAGCCCCCCATTTACTCAGCCCCAGAACCTGCAGAAATTCTGAATTATCCACCCCAATTCCAGTATAAGCCAGTCCCGTCAGCTCCACCATTATCCCGAGCAGAGCCTGAGGAAGGGAGAGTCCCTCCAGCTGACATAACTCCACCCCGTCAGACACCTCCATTGTTCGAGAGAGAGCAACCCCCTCCTTCCCGAAGCAGGAGTCCCAGTCCCGAACAAAGTTCTCAAAGTACCCCGGCAGGGCTGCCATCACCTGACGGAACAGCCAGCGGGGGATCATCAATTGCCAGTCCAGGGTCACCCACTAGCCCAGGCTCCAGTGGTGCAAATTTGCGCTATGCCCTCCGAAGTAGAGAAATGGGCCCGAAGGAAGTTCGCCAGATGCCATTGCGCCAAGTCCCAGGATTGCCTATTGTAGATGATGGGGGTCAGGTTGTGGTCGGGCCGACTAGTCTTGTTTATGTGCCCTTTTCCACCACAGATTTATTAAACTGGAAAATGCACTATGCCTCTTATACTGAAAAACCCCAAGATTTGACAGAGTTAATGTCTAGTATCATGCAAACCCACCAGCCTACCTGGTCTGATTGCCGCCAGCTCTTGGCTACTCTCTTTACTACTGAAGAGCGGGCGCGAATAGTGCAAGCAACTACCCGATGGCTGGAAGAGAACCCTGTAGCAGACAGAAGAGACCTTGATCCCCGACGGGCAGCAGCCATAGATTTCCCGAATGAAGACCCAAGATGGGATCCGAATAGTGCAGATGGAGAGAAAGCCCTCACCCGTTTCCGCCAGGCTCTACTGCAGGGCCTAAGGAGGGGAGGCCAGAAAGCCATGAATGTTGGGAAGGTAGCAGACATTCTTCAGCGCCCAGATGAAAGTCCAGCTGCCTTCTATGAGCGATTAACTGAAGCTTATAGACTCTATACCCCATATGATCCAGCAGCCCAGGAGAATTTGCGTATGGTAAATGCTGCTTTTGTGAGTCAGTCCCAGGGAGACATAAAATGAAAACTGCAGAAACTAGATGGATTTGCGGGCATGAATACAGCACAGTTAATGGAAGTTGCCCAGAAGATATTTGTGAATCGTGATCAAGAATGTAAAAGGGAAAGTGAAAGAAAGATGAAAAAGTAAGCCGATCTGCTTGCTGCAGCTCTAGTTGAAGGACGTGGAGGATATCCAAACAGAAGGACTCGAGGATGGGGAAGGGGCCGAGGGAGCGCTCGGTCCCCCTTAGGTGCAAACCAGTGCGCCTATTGTAAGGAAGAAGGACATTGGAAGAATGAATGCCCGAATGTTGGCTCCACCCCCTGGAGAGGGAGGGGAAGCACCAGGAGGGGAGGGGGCCGGTTCCAGCAGCGAGGAGGAATGCAGCGCTCAGTTTCAGCAGGAAGAAGCCGCTGTAGAGGGAGTAGCGACTATTGAGGACTACTATTTTATTTATTTATTTATTTATTTAGCTGTATTTATATCCCGCTTTTCACCGGGTCAAAGCGGTCAATTGGGAGATACATTTAACACGAGGGGATATGAGACACATATGATAATACTTACAGGGAACATGGGCAATGGAGGGTTAAGTGGCTTGCCCAAGACCACAAGGAGTATAGGACTAGAAATCCCAGTCCCTCCGGCCTGAGATTGCTGTCCCCAGGTGGGGCTTGAACCCCCGGCCCTCCGGCCTGAAGTACCTTGTCCTAACCACTAGACCACTCCTCCCTATGAGGAGGAGGACTAGGCCAGACCAGGCTCCAAGTTTTCCCTGGGTCCCCAGGAGCCTATGGTCAACTTAAAGATTGGGGACCAGTACAGGGACTTTATGGTGGATACGGGGGACGAACACTCAGTAGTGGCTAAGCCATTGGCTCCTCTGTCATCCCGATCTGTCACCATTGTTGGCGCCACTGGAACTAGAACCACGAGACCCTTCCTGCAGAACCGTGCCTGTGAATTAGGGGGGGTGGAAGATAACACATCAGTTTCTGTACATACCTGAATGCCCAGTTCCCCTTCTGGGCCGAGACATGCTTGCTAAGCTCCAGGCGCAGATATCCTTTGTTGAAGGAGGAAAAATGGAAATGACTGTGAACTTGGAATCTGCTGGCTTGATGGTGCTGACTGTCCCCCGAGAAGAAGAATGGCGGTTCTATCTACCTGCATCCAAACAGCTAACCCCCGTATACCCACAAACATCTCAGCTCCGCCCGGAGTGTGGGCGGAGGATAATCCACCTGGCCTAGCAAAGAATATAGCTCCTGTGCTCGTCACCCTTAAACCAGGAGCAGAACCAGTGCATGTACGACAATATCCCCTTCCACGACCAGCAATTGAAGGTATTCATTGTCACCTCAAGAAATTACTACAGTATGGACTTTTGAGAGAATGCCAATCACCCTGGAACACCCCCCTCCTCCCAGTCAAGAAGCCTGGGACAGGTGACTACCACCCAGTGCAGGATTTGCGACGAGTGAACAGTGCAGTAGAAACCATACATCCAGTAGTACCAAATCCTTACACCCTCCTGGGACTGATTCCATCAGAGGCCACTCATTTCACCGTTCTGGATTTAAAAGATGCCTTTTTCTGTATCCGCCTGGCACCTGCCAGCCAACTCTTGTATGCATTTGGATGGGAGAACCCCACTACAGGAAGACGAGGCCAACTCACCTGGACTCGCCTGCTCCAAGGATTCAAGAATTCACCCACCATCTTTAGTGCAGCTCTCAACCAAGATCTTTCAAACTACTCTGTAACTCCAGGAAGAAGAATCTTACTTCAGTATGTAGATGATTTGCTTATTTATTTATTTTATTTAGACAGTTTTTGTATACCGCCTTATCCTTCAATCAAAGCGATCACAACACAATTGGGGGATACATTTAACACGTGGGGATATGAGACACATACACTAATACTTACAGGGAACATGGGCAATGGAGGGTTAAGTGGCTTGCCCAAGACCACAAGGAGCATCTGTGGGACTAGAAACCCCAGTCCTTACGGCCCAAGGTTGCTGTCCTCTAGTGGGATTTGAACCCCCGACCTTCCGGCCTGAAGTACCTTGCCCCAACCACTAGGCTACTCCTCCCTCTCCACTTATAGCCACCAACTCCAAATCTGAATGTGTGCAAGCCACCAGTGATCTCTTGCACCTCTTAAATGAAGCCGAATACAAAGTCTCAAGAGCCAAAGCGCAGTTGTGCCAAACTGAAGTGAAATACCTGGGATTCCATCTATCCAAAGGAATCCGAAAATTGGGACTTGAGCGGAAGGAAGCAGTATGCCGCATCCCAACCCCCACCACCAGAAAGCAGGTGCGGGCCTTCTTGGGAGCTGCGGGCTATTGTCGAATATGGATACCCAATTTTGCACATTTGGCAAAACCCTTGTACCAAGCCACGAAGGGAGTGGAAAGATCACCTATGGAATGGGGCCCAGAACAGGATAAAGCATTCAAATAATTGAAAACAGCACTAATGTCATCACCAGCCTTGGGCCTACCAGATATGCAAAAAACATTTCATCTCTATGTCCATGAGTCATGTGGAAATGCATTGGGAGTTTTGACTCAGCCCCTGGGATCTTGGCAACGACCTGTAGCCTATCTGTCAAAACAATTGGATCCTGTTGCCAAAGGATGGCCACCTTGCCTAAGAGCCGTAGCAGCCACAGCCCTCTTAGTGAGTGAAGCAGACAAGCTCACTTTGGGGCAGAATCTTCAAGTCACTGTACCACATTCTGTTTTAACCCTAATGGAACACAAAGAAAACTACTGGTTCACCAACACGCGAATGTTGAAATATCAAAGTATGCTGTGTGAAAATCCCCGACTACAACTGAGTGTCAGCCAAACCTTGAACCCTGCTACCCTACTGCCGATTGGTCCAGGCCCTCCTGACCATGATTGTCTAGAAGTAATGGACACTGTATATTCAAGTCGCCCAGACTTAACTGATATCCCTTTGAACAACCCAGAAAGGACTTTCTTCGTGGATGGAAGCAGTCTTGTAACTAATGGACAACGATGTGCCGGTTATGCAGTGGTGACCCTGGACATGGTAATAGAATCATCAGCTTTAGCCCCAGGAACTTCAGCACAGAAAGCCGAATTAATAGCCCTCACTCGAGCACTGAACATAGGGACTGGGATCCATCTGAATGTCTACACAGATTTTAAATATGCCTTTACAACATTACATGCCCATGGAGCCTTGTACATAGAACGCGGATTGATAACCTCGGGAGGCAAGTCCATCAAGTAGGGCCCAGAAATATTGAAATTATTGGAAGCAGTATGGGCCCCCAAACAAGTTGTTGTAATGCACTGCCGAGGTCACCAGACTGGAGATGGGGAAGTGTCCCGAGGGACCAGATTCGCCGATGCCTCAGCCCGAGAAGCAGCAATCAAAGGAGAAATTTCTACCCCCAATATTGTAGTTCAAGCAGCCATATTTCCAGTACCTCTTAGTGCTTGGACACCACGATACACCTCAAATGAACTTGACTACTACTGTCAGAATGAGGGAGGGCAGTTATCCGAGACTGGATGGTATGACTGTGATCCCTGAAGCCCTGGGTCCAGCCTTTGTCCACGCCTTTCATCAAGTCACACACTATGGAAAAACTGCAATGGAAAAAGCCCTGAAACCGTATTTTTGTATCTCACTATTGGGACCCTTAACTGCCTCAATAGCCCGAAAATGTGTAACCTGTGCAAAGAATAATGCTCGACAGGGTCCTGTCCTACCTCCAAGAGTTCAATCGGTGGGAGTTACCCCCATGGGAAATATCCAAATAGACTTTGCAGAAATGCCACAAGCAAATGGATATCACTACCTACTGGTTCTAGTTTGTACTTTCTCTGGGTGGGTGGAGGCTTTCCCCACCAGGACTGAAAAAGCTAGAGAAGTCACTAAGACTCTGCTCCATGAAATCATCCCCCGGTTTGGAATACCCTTGACCATAGGGTCAGACAATGGGCCCTCCTTTGTGTCACAAGTAACTCAGCAGCTAGCCCGTGCTTTACAGATACAGTGGAAGTTACATACAGCTTATAGACCCCAAAGTTCAGGGAAAGTAGAGAGAATGAACCGAACCCTAAAGTCTCAATTGTCCAAGCTCTGTCAGGAAGCTCACCTGAAATGGCCCCAAGCTCTCCCTATAGCCCTTCTCAGAGTACGATCAGCCCCTACCAAGTCATTAGGAGTTTCCCCGTTTGAGATTTTGTATGGAAGGCCCCCACCCATAGTACAGGGAATAGGGGGGATATGAGTCAGATTGGATCAGAAATCACTAGACAAGAATTGTTGGCTTTAAGTTCTGTCTTACAGGACCTCCATACCTGGGTGCAAGACCAGTTGCCTATCAATCTGACAGAGCCATTGCATCCTTTCAAGCCTGGAGCCTCGGTGTGGGTCAAAGAGTGGAAGAAGACACCGTTGGTACCTCATTGGAAGGGACCGTACGTTGTACTACTGTCAACATCCACAGCGGTTAAGGTAGCGGAGATCGATTCCTGGATTCATCACAGTCGAGTCAAACCAGCAGCAATTTCTGAGAGTCGTCCTTGGACTTCGATCACTAACCCTGCAGCACCATTACGACTCACGCTAAGAAGAGCATAACCAACCTTCAACATCTCAGTTATTTATTATCAAAGACTAAGAGACTATGATCATGATGATTGCTTATTACTGTTTCATCTTTGCGGTAGCCCTGGGTCCCCTGGAAACAATTTTTGCCCTGCCTCCTTGTGCAGCCTGTATAACCACTACCCGAACTGGGATGAAGATCACCCAGACTTTACTTTATCACTCTTACTACACTTGCACTGGTAAAGTCAGTCAGTGTATGTATAACGGTACAGAATTAAATGTCTGTACGAATGGAAAGACTCGTACCTGTTTTAGACCCCGACAGAATCCTTCTTACTACGTCTTGGAACTACGATGGAATGATGAAGATGGAGCCCTCATAAACGCTACAACTCAACTCTCTGATCCCACCAAACCTGCGTCCCTGTATTTTGATGCTTGTGATCTGATCAATAGAAATGACTATTACAGGTGCGGATCGTGGGAACAAGCTTACTACTACGATGACAAGTACATGTGTCCCGAAGGTGCATACAGATGGGGAATATGCACTGGGGTACATTTCCCAACTACTTATGGAAAACCATCAAAAGATGACTATTTCTGCCCAAAATGGGGCTGTGGGTACTATGCTACCTGGTCTGGTAGCCCTACTGGACAAACTGGAGATAATCGCAAGGCCAAGTTAGAAAGATTGCCTCTACTGGAACCCAAGAAATGCAAGAAAAGTGCTTGTAATCCACTAAGACTTCTCATCCACGACCCGAGCCAGTGGAAGCAAGGATTCCGGTTCGGTCTACGTATTGCAGGAAGTGGATCTGACCCTGGGACTATTGCATATATCCAGCTTAACACAAAAACTCAGGTCTCATCACCTTACCGAATACATCATACCTTCTATGAGGCCATGAAAGCAGAGTTTGTGATTCCCCATGCTTCCCGAAATCTGTTTATTGAACTAGCTGGAGCTGTAGCATCCAGCCTCCATGTTTCTGATTGTCTTTTCTGCGGAGGAACTCAGATGGGTGACCAGTGGCCTTGGGAGGCACAAGAACTGAACTATTCTGTACCCTATAACCAAACTGATCTGCACACTGCTACCAGTGAATGGGTCCTAGCTAGCCCCATTGTTGGAAACTTGTGCTTTGTTCGAGTGGGACCACAATTGACTATGCAAGTGGGGCAGTTGGTCTGTTTGAACCAGAAGTACTATAATGCTACTACCAAAAAGACATCCTGGTGGTCAGGAACCAATGCCCCGGAACCCTCCAATCCTCTGATCATCTTTCCTAACCTTGCCAGGTTATGGACAAATCTTGCTTCTCACAATAACTGCCAAGCTCCACCTGGACTATATTGGATCTGCGTAACTCGAGCATATGCTAGACTCCCTGCCAACTGGGGAGGTGCGTGTGTCTTGGGGACAATAAAACCTTCTTTCTTTCTTCTGCCCAGTTCCCATGGAGAACGACTGGGTTTTCCGGTATACAAGAGTCGACAGAAACGAGAGGCCTTGAAGATAGGCCAATGGGACAAATGGGATGCAACATCTGAAGAATGGCCACCGGAGAGAATCGTTTCCTACTATGGACCTGCCACCTGGGCACAAGATGGCTCTTGGGGTTACCGCACCCCTGTGTATACAGTCAAACCTCGGTTTTCATGATTAATCCGTTCAAAAAAGTCTGACTATAACCGAAACGGACTAAAACCGAAGCAAGATTTCCCATAAGAAATAATGTAAATTCAATTAATCCGTTCCAGACACCCAAAAATATTGACAAAAAATACATTTTATAGAGAATAACTATCTTTTTACATACAGAAAACAATGAGAAATACATATAAATGACTAATGAAATGGATAAATGAGCATGTAACATCACTTTTACCTTTATTGAAGACTTTTGTTGGCATATGGGACGCACTCCAGCCAGCTCCAGCTGCTCTCCCCTCTGGGGATTGAGCAATCACCACCAGCAGCGGAGGTGGGAACAGCCATCTTGGCCGTCTGCACAATCGGGGCTCCAGCCTGCCTTTTAACTTAGCAGCCATCACACCCAGTTACCAAGCTCACAGTGTCAGGAGAGGTAGTGCCAATGTCAGCAAAAGTAAGGGCACCAGAAAGAGGACAGTGCCCGAAGTCACACCAGCCTGTAGGGCAGCCACTCCTACACAGTGTCGGGAGAGGTGGAGAGGCAGTGTCAGCCAAGCAGCAGGCAGTTGAGAAACAGTGGGACAGAGAGTCTTAGGCTGCCTCCGGCCCCCCTAAGGTAGCAGCCTGACACAGGTGAGAGTCAGAGAACAGCGTGGGGCTGTGCCAGCAGGAGCCTGCAGCTGCAGACTGCAAGGTTTCAAGGAGAGGCCGCGTGTGCAGGCCTGCAGGACACCCAGAATCCAATCGGGAGGGCAGGGCCCCGGCGGGAGACTGGGCCGCCAAGGAGAAGCAGATTCGGTCACCAGCTCCTGTCCCGGTTCAAGGGATGTGCAGGGGAAGAGGCAGCAGGCAGACGTCAATCGGGGGAGAGTCCGGGGCAGGAAGCAGTTTCGGGCAGGCCACGCTGGAGCGTTGAACTCCTCGGCTCCCCAGAGGTCCCGCAGAATCGCTGGCTCAAGCTCCGTGGGAGATCGCTGGCTCACGCTAATCCATGGCAGGTACGGGGGGGGGGGATAAAATGCTGTACGAAAACCGAGACAACGTACGAAAACCGAAACACAATCTTGATGAAAAAAATCAACGAAAACCGAATCGTACGAAAACCAGGGCATACGAAAACCGAGGTTTGACTGTATGTTAAATCGTATTATACGTTTGCAAGCTGTTGTAGAAATAATAACTAATGAAAATAATAGAGCACTAACCCTGTTAGCTGAACAAGCCACGCAGATGCGTACAGCCATTTATTAGAATCACTTAGCATTAGATTATTTACTTGCTGCTGAAGGAGGAGTATGTGGAAAGCTGAACTTAACCAACTGTTGTTTGCAAATTGATAATGAAGGACAAGTTGTAGAAGATATAGCCAATCATATGAGAAAGCAAACATATGTACCAGTTCAGACATGGCATGGTTTGCAACTCAATGGATGGTTTGGTTCTCTGTTTTCAGGAATGGGCGGCCTGAAAACACTTGTACTCATTGTCCTATTCATATTGGCTATTTGCTTGTTTCTCCCATGTCTCCTACCCCTATGCTTACGCATGTTAAACTCAACTATTGATAGTGTGGTAGAACGTAAGGCAGCTACAAAAATATTAGCTATGTGGCAATATTCCCTTGTACCCCAACATGATGATGCTGAGGACCAAATGTAATATATGACCGCTTCTGATCGCTGGAAGGAGCGGTGTATAAATGTATGCCAAATAAATAAATAAAATAAATGATTTAATTCTCACCCTTTCTCACTTGCGGGTGAGAATAATCAAAGGGGGGAATGTGGTAAGCTATGGCCTAGAATAGCCTGTAACTGTATGAGAGGCCTGTGAGCTAGGCCTGAGTCCCAGCCCCCACCTAAGAATAAGAATGCTGAGAAAGACCAAAGTCAGTATAAGTTAGAGAAACTGCTTTAAACTGCTTTTTGATAAGGTTGTATAAGCCCTTTGTTGAATATTTCTATGCTGATGACAGACATGTACCAGTGCTCTGTATTCACACATTTTCTAAGCTAAGCAGTGACCTTGTAGGAGAAAAGGTATCAAAGTTTAGAACTGTGTCTTTGTTAGAGAGTTCTGAGCAGGGGGAACAGAGTACTGGGCCCACAGAGAGATCCTAATTGGTTGGGTGCAAGGGTCAGTGGGACCAATAGAAAGTTTGCCTGTATTAAACTGAAAAAGAAAGGTATAAAAGGTGTTGTTTACTGGACTCCATTGCTCAGACCATTTTGATTGTGACATTTGCCTGAGACTGTGCACAATAAATTGTCTTGGATCTTCGAACTGACTCCTGGTTTTATTCATTGCGTGCACTTCGCTGCAACACTACTAATACTGTAAGGCATTTCATAAATATCCCCAGGACTATTCACAAACCCAAAGCGCAGAACTCTGTATTGGTAATAGTTTGAGAATAGGGTAAATGTATTTATTTTTCAAATTTATTAACTTCCTATCTAATTTAAAATCAAAGCTGAGAAATTTCCTGTGGTTTGGATGAATCACTATGGAACCAATTTATTAAAGTGCTGTAAGGTTTTGCCATTAATGATATGTTTATGTTTATTCGGTTAATTGATAGACTGCACCTTCATAACACAGGCAGTGTACAATATACAAAATAATCAGAAAATGGCTAAAGCCGAAAAGGAAAAGGAACTACAATGTAGGACAGGAAAGAGAAGGATAGATGAAGAACATTTATGAAACAAGCAGGGGTTACAAGGGGAAGGGGGAACTACAGTATGAGACAAGAAAGAGTCTCAGAGACAAAGGACATTTAGAAAGCAGGCAGGGAATTTCTGGGGGAGATGAGGGCCTCAAGGGGGAAGTAGGGGGAAGATCGAAGGCGGAAAAGAAAAGGTGGGTTTTCAGCAGTGCTTTGAATCCAAAGAAAACTGTTTCCAGACGAAGGGGAGTGGGAAGGGAATTCCACAGGGAAGGGCCCAGAAAGAAAAAGGCAGAGTGACGGTGGAGTGTAAGTGAGCACGTGATGGGGAAGGCAGTTGTAAATGGTTGACATGAGCTGAGTGGAAGATACGGGTTGGAGTGTGGAACTGTAGGAGATCAGATAAATACTGTGGGGTCTGAGTATAGATGGCGCAATGGACGAGGGTGAGAATCTTGTAATGGATGCGATAGTCAATGGGGGCCAGTGAACTGAATAAATATTGGTGTAATATGGTCACATCAGAAGGCATGAAAAAGGAGTCTGGTGGCAGTGTTTTGTATCATTTGCAGGTGGTGTAATTGGGGCTGAGGAAGACCAGTGAAGGCAAGGTTGCAGAAGTCAAGGCAGGACATAACTAGAGACAACAAGAAGGTGGTCAAAGCAGTAGTGGATAGGAAGAGATGAAAGGCCCGGATCTGTCGAAGATAGAAAAAAGAGCGTCGTGTGAGTGATGAGATGTGGTTATGAAAAGTTAAACCAGAGTCAAGAATCACCCCTAAACAGCAAAAAGAGGAAACTAGGGATACAGATTAGCTGGAAAGGACTGGGGCCACTGCGGGAGGGTGACCACCAAAGGAAAACCAAATAGCAGTTGTTTTAGACACATTAAGATGGAGACAGTTCTGAGAAAGTCAGGAAGAAATCTTAGATAGGCAGTCATTAATGGAGGAGAGATCTGGTTGAGTGGGATTAATATGATATAGGAGAACAATATCATTGGTGTAATAGTACGCTGATATTCCTAGCTGTTGGACAAGTAAGGTGAGTGGTGCCAGAAAGATGTTAAATAATAGAGGGGCGAGAACTGACTCCTGTGGAACTCCAAAGGGGACAGGATCAGAGGAGGCATCACCTGAGAGAACTGAAAAGGAGCATGAGAAAAGAAAGGAGTGAAACCAGCGAAAGACGTAACCCTGATGCTGGCTTCCCAAAGGCAAGATGACTCACTTACTGGACTAGTCTAGCAGGATTCTAGGAAAGATAATTAACGGTAAGTGAAATTTCTCCATTAACTTTATGAACTTTAATCATGGCTCCTCTTACATGGTGCAGAAAAGAAAGGAGTGAAACCAGCGAAAGACGTAACCCTGATGCTGGCTTCCCAAAGGCAAGATGACTCACTTGCTGGACTAGTCTAGCAGGATTCTAGGAAAGATAATTAACGGTAAGTGAAATTTCTCCATTAACTTTATGAACTTTAATCATGGCTCCTCTTACATGGTGCCCCTTACACCCCTCCACTTAGCCTGCTCCTAGTTCAAACGGGGATTAATCAGCCACATATAGGTCACTGTTACTTACCTTTAACAGGGATTCTCCGGGAAAGCACACAACCCACCCATCATCTCCAGTGGGATGGTCCTATGGTGGGGGAGGTTGGCACATGCTCAGAGGGACCACTGGAAAGTTCCTCTGAGCTATTAGAGAGCCATTTTTGTCTGGGTGCCATTGAATAACACGCCTATATGTGGCTGACTCATCTTGTAGTTTGGAAAACCTCTGTTGTAAGCAAGTATCATGTTTCTTTATTTTAAGGTTAAATTAGACTTACCTGCTAATTGTTGTTCCTTTAGAAACTCCAGTCCAGTCCCGGAATCTCTGGGATACAGGTTCCTCCTGCAGCTGCTTGGAGACTGAACAATGATATTCTTCTGATGTCACCAGTATAACCACCTGAGGGACTGCCCACTCGCTCCAGTTTACCTATTGACAAAGCAGACTCACCAGAGCAACAATTAAGCAACTATCATAGTTACCAAATCTAACATTAATAATATCTTCTTTTTCTTTTCTTTTTATCTTTTTTAAAACATATTGCCCACCGTCTCTATATTAAGGAATATTGCTTTACTAAGAATATCCAAAAGTATCAAGAAACTTAAATGAACTCTAATGATTAACATAAAATTACCATACCTACCTGCTTAAGGCTACTAACTTAAATATTAATTTAAACCAAACGCATATCAGGGAGGGATGCGCGACTGGACTGGAGTTTCTAAAGGAACAACAATTAGCAGGTAAGTCTAATTTAACCTTCCTTTACGTCACTCCAGTCCAGTCCCGGAATCTCTGGGATGTAACAGAGCAGTACAAATTAACGGGTGGGTCCTGCTAGACCAGCCTTAAGTATGGCAGCACCAAAACAGGTATCAGCCTCTGCCTGCAAATCTAGTCTATAATGTTTCACAAAGGAATTCATTGACAACCAAGTAGCCGCTTTGCAGATGTCTACAGGCAGTACAAACTGTACTCAGCCCAGGACGCAGCTTGCGCTCTCATTGAATGCGCTCTAAGTCCATCTGGAATTGTCTTACCTTTTAACAAATATGAAGAACATATAGTCTCTTTAAGCCACCTAGCTATAGAAGCCTTAGAAGCCGCCTGACCCTTCTTTGGACCTGCAAAGAGAACAAACAATCTATCCAACTTACGGAACTCATGTGTTCTTTTCAAATATAACTTCAATGCCCTACACACATCCAAAAGATACAACCTATTAAGTTGACTTTCTTTACTTTTCTTATCAAAAACTGGTAATGAGACCTCCTGATTCATATGAAAGGTCGACACCACCTTGGGTGAAAAAGAAGGGACTGGCCTTAAAACAACTACTTTTCAAGAATAACAGAAAAGGTTTCCTACAAGATAAAGCTTGTAATTCAGAAATCCTTCGAGCTAATGCAATAGCCACCAAAAATATTACCTTGAGCAAAAGATCTTTTAACGACGCTCAAGACAATGGTTCAAAAGGCTCATTTACTAAAGCCTCCAAACCAAATTGAGACTCCAAGAGGGAACCCGTGGTCTACACGGTGGTCTCAACAAGGTAACCGCTCTCAAAATGCGTTTCACATCTGGATGTGTTCCAGTCGCTTCACCCTTTACCTTCCCTCTATAACAAGAAAGCCCTGCCAGTTGAACCTTTAACGACGCTGGAGCTAAACCTTTCTCAAATCCTTCCTGCAAAAAAGATAGAATTTGAGAAATAGACGCTCTCAGCGCTTCAACACCCTTACTTTCACACCACGCCTCAAATATCCTCCATGTGCAAATGTAAGCTAAAGAAGTAGATTTCCTTCTTGACTTTAACAAAGTAGAAATCACTGCTGAAGAGTACCCCCTAGCTCTTAATCTCGCCCTTTCAAGAGCCAAGCCGTAAGCGAGAATCGATCCACTTGAGGCATGTGTAAGGGTCCCTGAATTAATAGGTCTTTTCTCACCGGTAAGCGCCAAGGATGGTCTACTAATAGCCTCATGAGATCCGCATACCACAGCCTTCTTGGCCAATCTGGGGCTATTAATATCACTAGTCCTTTGTGACGTTCTACTCTTTGCAGAACTCGACCTATCAACACCCACGGAGGGAAGACATATAGAAGCTGTTCTTCCAGCCAACTTTGATTTAGAGCATCCAGACCTTCCGACATCCTTTCTCGTCTTCGACTTGTGATGAGGAAGCTGCCCAGAGCCTAGAGAATACTGATAAAGGAAGGGAATTTACCCTAATCAAGGGACCTGTTTTGGCAGGTCACAGGAGTAAAACTGCATATTTACCTAAAAGACAGGTTATTCCAGGCTGCAGTGGCCTGCAGAGAGCCTCTAGTGGAGATAAGGTGCAGGAGTATAAGCCCAGATGGAGAAACCCTTACGTCACTCCTAATTACTCAGCTGCCAGGAGGGAGTTTGATCACCAACACCTGGGGACTGCAAGGGAGGAGTTGGAAACTGGGAACTTTAAAACTAGAACAGAATATGCAGAGAGCAGGAAAGGAGGGAGCAAGCTTGAGCCTGGAAGACGAGGAGAGCGAAGAGGCAATCCTGAGAGGAGGCTTGAAGGCAAGCCTGAGAGCAAGGAAAGAGGAGCTCTAAGAGATTCATATTCTTGGAGAGATTCCTGGGAGAAGCCAGCTCCAAGGGATTGGGGAAATCCAAAGGCTTGGAGAACTGCAGCTAGGAACCCTAAGAAGAGGTATGGAGCAGATACCCTGAGGTCCAGGAATATAGACTGGAGGACAGGATATAAAAGCTCCAATGCATACTGGCCAGAATATTGGAGAGGACAGCCTAATGCCAGCTTTAACCCAGGTATGAACTATGAACGTTTATCTAACCTAAAGCAAGGCAGAGTGTTTAGACACAGTTCCTGTCCTATTGAAGGTCAGTTAGTAAAGCCCTCTGATCCAGCTCCTGATATAGAGCCAATGCAAGTAGAAGAACAGGCTATAATTACAGAGGAAGACGATAATCTCATGGACTGTTCTTTATGCAAGGTTGCTAACACAGAGAAATCCTGAAAGGGGGATCAAACATCAAAAGGAAAACGTTCTGGTAACTGGCACTAGACGTTTGTGTAAATACTTGTGCAGAGAAGAAGAGCTGTTGATTGAAGCTTGTTAGCCAGCTGGTATCAGAGCAGCACACAGCTCAGGCTATGCACACGTTGGATACAAAAGTGCTTTAAATGTGAAAAGGAAAGCTGTTTTTGGTGAAGAAGCTTTTACTTTTTGGTTTCCTTTTACTCCAGCCCTGCTGAGCAAGTGTGTCAGCAGTGACTGAGAAGGACTTTCTGTTGTTATGGACTTTACAAACTACTTGCTTTATCCTTCAGTTGTATTATTGTTTTGAATATAAAAATCCTGGGAAATACATCCTAAGGTGTTACCAAATAGAATCTGTGTGCATCTCGATTTACCTCATAAATAAATATTCTGTTACTGCCTTACACTCGAGCCAACTACATTCTCTTTACTTACCTCCAAAGCAAGCACCGCATGACTGGACTACCAGTACCATAATCCTTTGCAAGATAGCCAGTCTGGAACATTGCTTAATTGGGGAACTTTATCTAATAAGCACGCCCCTCCATACTCATGTAAGGGGCTATGGGCGTGACAAATTGTAAAATCGATCGACCTTTGTCGACTCGAATGTTGCCATGAGATCCATCACCGGCATTCCCCAACGCTTTATTAATAACTGAAACACCTGAGGGTGCAGAATCCACTCCCCTGGGTCCACCCTCACCCGACTCAGAAAATCTGCTTCCACATTGTTTACTCCTGCAACATGACTTGCAGACAAAGCATCCAAGTTCTTCTTGGCCCAGACGAACAATTGCTCTGCCTTGGCCTCCAGAGCAACACTGCTTGTGCCTCCTTGGTGACTGATGTAAGCTACCGCAGTTGCGTTGTCTGATAGTACCCGAATAGCCTTCCCCTGAAGGTAACACTGAAATGCTCATAGAGCTAAAGTTATTGCTCTCAACTCCAATCTGTTTATTGACCACACCTTTTCCTCTTCGGTCCATTGATCTTGAACAAATTTTCCTTCGTAGTGTGCTACCCAGCCCACCAGACTGGCATCTGTCGTTAGCTGGATCCAATCCGGAGGCTCTAGGTGCATTCCCACCTTTAGCACCTCTGGTTTTAACCACCACTGTAGAGCTTGACGCGTCTCCAGAAGACAGGGTAATTTCTTTGATAGTGGACTTCTTTGATGCGACCACCTCCTCAACAATGCTCTTTGCAACGGTCGCATATGAGCTCTCACCCATGGCACTAAGTCCAAAGTTGCTGCCATGGTCCCGAGTAACTGTAGATAATGCCATGCAGTGGGTTCTTTTCTTGTCAAAACATTTCGCACCAGATTTCTTAATGCTAGTGCTCGAGAGTGAGGAAGAAAAACTCTTCCCTTCCTTGTATCAAACTGAGCACCCAAATGCTCCAGATTCTGTGACGGAACTAACTTGCTCTTTGTCATATTGACCACCCAGCCTAAGCTTTTCAAAAATTCCACTACTCTGTCTGTTGCTAATCTGCCTTCCCTTTCCAACTTTGCTCGAATCAGTCAATCGTCCAGGTAAGGGTGAACCAGAATTCCTTCTCTTCTCAATGCTGCCACCACGACTACCATTACTTTGGTAAATGTTCGCGGAGCTGTTCCCAAACCGAACGGCAATGCCTGAAACTGGAAATGACCCATTGGAACTGCAAATCTTAAAAACTTTTGATGTTCCTGACGAAAGGGAATATGTAGATACGCCTCTGTTAAATCCAGAGACGAAAGAAATTCTCCTTTTCTTACTGCCATTATCACCGATTTCAATGTTTCCATACGAAAATGAGTTACCCGAAGATAACGATTTACCCCGCGAAGATCTAAAACTGGCCGAAAAGAACCCCCCTTCTTTGGAACTACAAAATAAATTGAGTATCGACGGGCACGTCGTTGATTTAACGGCATCGGTACAATCGCTTTCAGATTCAAAAGTCTTTGCAAGGTCTCGCAAATTGCTGACCCCTTGATGCGAGCCTACAAGTAGATTGAACAAACAAATTGGGTACTGAGCATTGAATTTCCAGAGCATACCCTTTTTTAAAGATCTCCAACACCCACCGATCGGATGTGATTTGAACCCAGACTGGATAAAAATCCCAGAGCCGACCCCCTACGGGAATAAAATCCACCTGGGTGTCCTTCATCTCATTGTGATTTTCTCGGGTTCGCAGAGGAAGAGGAAGCTGCAAAGCCTCTGCCCGCTCCACTAAAACCTCGAAACCCCTGACTCCTAACATACTGACGTCCTCTCTGAAACTGACCAAAACGAGCAGAACGAAAACTTTGAAAATCTCTGTACAGGCCTCTAGCCGCCTGGACTGAGCGTCCTAATCTTTGCCTATCTTCAGGCAGCCTGCCTCCTTTATAATCTCCTAAATCCTTTACCAACTTGTCCAAATCTTCCCAAAAAGAAGCTTTCCCCTAAAAGGAAGCTTGGAAAGTCTTGCTTTAGAAGAAGCATCTGCAGCCCAGCTACGCAGCCACAAAGACCTTCTAGCTGCGACCACTGAGACCATACCTTTTGATAATGCTCTAATAAGATCATAATGCATGTCAGCCAAATAAGCTGCTGCAATCTCTAATTTAAATGCCTCTTCTGCCGAATCTTCCACCGTGTCACCATGCATTCTCTGTGACCAACGCAAACATGCTCTGGCTACCCATGCTGCACAAATGGATGCTTGAATGGACAGCGCATTTATATCAAACACTTGTTTCAGCAAAGTGTCCAACTTTCTGTCATAACTATCCTTAAGAGCTGCACCACCCTCTACTGGAATAGTAGTCCTCTTAGTAACCACTGAAACAGCCGCATCTACTTTAGGTGGATTAAATAATTCACGATCCCGATCCAGCAGAGGATACAGACGAGCCATAATCCTGGAGCCTTTTAACCCAGCTTCAGGTATATTCCACTCTTGTTGAATCGTTTCTTTTACCACTCTATGAACTGGAAAAGCCTTTTGAGTTTTCCTAAACGCTTGCAACAAAGGATCCTCTAACACTGAGTCCTCATCAGGCTCTGACACTGGCATATTCAGTGTTTTGAGAGTTTCCATAATTAATGCTGGTAACTTTTCCCGCCGAAAAACACGTACTATTCTGGATTGATCCTCTTGATCTACCAGCTCCCCCTCTTCTAATTCTTCCTCCACATCTAAATCTACATCTGAATGAAACTCTTCAGATGATATTGAAAAATCTTTAAAATCCTTTCCTATCTTAACCTTCTTACCATGTACCGGAGCCTCATTAATCTCCAAAGGAATAGCTGAACCCTTCCTTCCAAGATCAGATACCAAAGGTGATAAAGCACCCTTTTGATCATTCTTAAAATTTTGTTGAATTAAAGTAACAAATTCCTTAGAAAATAATGCTACCAAACCTGAAGAAAAAACTGAAGGCATCATTAGCATATCCGGCATGGAAGAAGGACCCGCAACAGGCTCTGGTAAGAGCTGCGGAGGAGAATCAACCTCTCTTAAAGGTAAAGAAGCATGCTTAACACCCTCTGCAGTGGTTTCCACAACATTTTGTACATCTGCATTTTCCTGAACACCAGACTTGCATACACCAGAATCTGAACATATGCCCCTTTTTGAACCACACACTAAACATTGTGGCTTTGAAGGCATTTTGCAGTAAAGTTTCAAAGTAATAAAAATATTACTAAATACTCACAACTATTTTCTTTTTACTGCTCTTTTGTCTTTTAGCATTGCCCCATTCATGCGCATAAACGGCGCGGTCCTGAAAGAATCTAAACCGCCACTATATCAGCGAAGCAATCAATTTACTGCAGCACTTCAAAGTCAAAAACATTTTCTTTTCTTTTTATTTCATCGGGTCTCCGTCAGTTAGCTTTTCTGCCCATCGGAGAAACCCGGAAGTGCCACGTCTCTAAACCGGCAAATATCAGCTGTTTTCAATCTCCTCGTTGATCACTGTTGATTTGTGCACGTGCCCAAACGGCGCAGCCTTCAACTAAGCTAAATGCCACCCTTAACAATTGCGCAGCAATGAATACCTGCGGTTCCAGGTTAGAAATAATTAAAAATACTGTCTCTCCTTACCGGGTCTCCAATGCTAAGATTTTTTCCGCATCGGAGAAAATCCGGAAGTGCTGTGTGGAGGAGAATCTTTTCCTTGCAGACACCAAAAATAAAATACTTCAAAAATTAATCAATAAAAGATGACTCCAGCCTGCTAAGTACTCCTCTCCTAGTACAAGTAGGATCGGGAGACTTACACACTCCTCTCCAATATTTTAAGCAACAACGCGGCTTTAAACAGCTGAATAAATTCCTTTAAAAGAGAGGGGGGGGCATTTCAGAGCCTTTAAAGGTATAGAAACCCTCTTTTTTAAATAAAGTAAAACAAAGCAAACATAAGGAAAATTAAAATTAAAATTAATTAATAAAATGCTTAATTGTCCCTCCAAAGAGCCCAGAATCCCTAGGCTCTACAACCTCCAGCTGCTTGGAGACTGAAAAAACTGGAGCGAGTGGGCGGTCCCTCAGGTGGTTATACTGGTGACATCAGAAGAATGTCATTGTTCAGTCTCCAAGCAGCTGCAGGAGGAACCTGTATCCCAGAGATTCCGGGACTGGACTGGAGTGACGTAAAGGAAACTTGATATACTGTCAAATCCTAGCTAGCAAGGTGGTTTATGATAAAAATCAGGAAAAAGGGAAACTAACTCCAAAATAAAACAAGAAAGTCACAAACGCACAGAGAGGAGAGCATGAGCGAAAGGAGAGAGGGAGAGAGAAAAGGAGTCAGGTCAGCCTATCATCCGGAAGAAGGGAAAGCTTGGAAAAACAGGTGGGTTTTAAGGACAGCTGTAAATTTGGAGTAGGAAGGTTCCAGATGAAGATTCGAGGGAGAGGGGAAGAGTTATTCTAAAGTTTTGGGGCAAGAAAATGGAAAGCAGAATGCCAGGTTGCTTCCAACCATGCTAGGTTAACTGAGGGGAAGTGAAGACGATTGGTGTGCAATGAACGAAAAACCTGATGGGGAGTGTGTAGAGAGATAAGCGAGGAAAGAGAGAGGATTTCCAGAGTAAAGAGCCCTGTGGGTTAAAATGAGAACTTTTGTAGTGAATCCTAAAAAAGAGATGGGGAACTAGTGCTGAGAGAGCAGTAAAGGGGAGATGTGATCAAACCGGGAAGCAATGTGAAAGCATGTACTAATTCACACTCTGTTAAAACACGTTAGTAAATATGCCTCTTGGACTACAGAGAGGAAAAAGTAAGTTGAGGTGGTTACTGCAGAGGTTGCTGAGTTGAAACTCCCATGTTTGCTCACAAAACTTTTCAAGAGTTTTCTGAGCTCTAAGAGAGCTATTCTGTCTTGGCACCATTTGTGTGGCTGAATCATCCTGCTAGTCAATGGGAAAAATATTATCAATCAAAAAGGGCCTGATTTTCAAAGGTCTTTACCTGTTTTGCAAACCTGAAAACTGTGTAAATGCCGCTGAATATCCACAGGTGCTGGCACTGCACCCCCGATGCTAACGGGTTAGCATCAGGGTATTCTGGTGGCGGTATGGGGGTGGCACCCGTCCATAACTGGACCGCAGAAATATTGAACTGCTGCCCGGTTATGGCTATGTGGCAAAAGTAAGGTGCAGCAAAGGCTGGCCTTACTTTTGCCATGGAAGCTAACTGGGCAGTCGTTAAATATCGCCGGTTAGCTTCTTGTCAATCCAAGCAACCCAGATATTCAATGCTGGGGCTGAATATGACTTCAGTATTGAATATCCAGGTTTAAAGTTCAGCGGCAACTGCTGTCACTGAATAGCAAGCCCAAAGTTCTTTTGTATACATTGCAATGCTTTTTCACTTTTAGACATGAAAAAAAAGAATCAGTCAGTTACACAATTTTTTATTTTTTTTTTATAATTTGTTTATTTTCATACCATTCAGAACACAATTGCAGCTCAGCCATTAGTTTAACACAACTTCGAAAACTCAACAACAAGAAGAGCTCAACAACAGTCAGATCGATACATTTTTCCCTTTTTCCCCCCCCCCTACCCACCCTCCCCCATACTTATTGCACACCTGAGAGCTACCCCCCCTCCTCCCCCCCCTCACCCCCACCTTAACCCTCACGCCACTTCTCATAGCGGCCCCAGACGGCCTTAAAGGCCTTCAGCGTATGACTCCTATGAGCCGCTATGGCACACATACTCCACAAAGAATCAATGCGCTGCAGAACCATACCCAAGGTCGGGGCTTGCTCACACCTCCATCGGGCCATAATCACCCCTCTCCCCGCACCTATACAACTGCCCACCAACATCAGGGTCTCTCGCTCTCCCATCTCCGGCATATCATTTAATAGCACCATGGAGGCCGTGAATAGTACTTCTCCCCCCAACACCTTCTGTAGCCAATCTCCAAGTCCCCTCCACATCGGCTGTATCTTATCACAACCCCAAACTATATGGTATAAATCCCCCCAGCTCCCACACCCCCTCCAGCATTCCCCAGTTTCCTGCTCACAGAAGGCTTTTAACTTCCCCGGGGTCCAGTACATTTGGTGCCGCATCTTCAGACTATTTTCTAAATAGGATGGTCCCGGGGCCAGGCGTCGAAACCAGCGAGTTATATGATCCCAACGCTCTGCCCCCCAATCTCCCCCTAACTGTTGTTCCCACTTGAGTTCCCCGTTACTCCGCTCCTCCTGCCCACTATTCCACCCTTGCTTACATAACTCCCCATACAGAAGCGTGATGATCCCTCTCCTCCCTCCTCCCCTCCTCAGGGCTATTTCAAAGGGCGACGCTACCTTCCGTAGCTCTGTCAATACCCCTTTCCTCCTAACATAAGATGCTATCTGCAGATATGCAAAGTAATGCTCTACCTTCACCCCATACTTCTCCTGCAAATCTCCAAACGACCCTAGCTCCCCCCCTCTGTCAATAACTGCCCCAGAGTATGCAGGCCTAGGCCCCCCCACTCCTTAAACACCCCCCCTTCCCTCCCCGGGCTGAAGTCCTGCATCCCCTGCAGAAACGTAGCCCTAGTATACCGCTTCCCCCGTAGCAATATCCCCTTCATCCTCCCCCACAACAATTGCGTATAATCTCGAAAGGGGTTGTCCTCTCCCCCTCCTCCCCTTCTCCCCCCCGGATCCCAAAGCCACATCTGCAAGCTCGAATTTTCCCCTCTCAGCTGCTCTAGCTCCACCCAAATGGGGGTCTCCTCCCCTCCCAGCCAGCTCACCACAGCTTTCAATTGTGCCGCTAAGAAGTACTTTTCCAACCACGGGACTCCCAAACCCCCCTCCCTCTGCTCCCGGTACATAGTGCCTTTTGATACCCGAGATCGTCTCCCAGCCCAAACGAAATCATAAATCAACCGTTGAGCTCTACGCAAGTAACTGGGAGGTATCCTACCGGGTACAGAACTAAACAGAAACAGAAAACGCGGGAGGACATTCATTTTTATGACCGCTATACGCCCAAGCCAAGTTAAATATACCTTTCGCCAACGAGCCATGTCTTCCTGGACCGCCTGCATAAGGAGGCCAAAATTCCGCTCCCACACCCTCCGCCAATCTTTACCCATTTGTATGCCCAAATATCTATACTCCCCCTTCACCCAGCGAAACGGGAAGCTACTTCGAAGACTGGACTCCAACCTCTCCCCTAAATTAAACCCCAAAATCTCAGTCTTACTCCCATTGATTTTGTAACCGGACACCCTACTGTAGCGGGTGATTTCCTGCATTAAGACCGGGAGCGAGATGAGAGGGTCCCTGAGGGTGTAGATGACATCATCCGCAAATAACGCTATTTTCGACTCCCAAGTATTCATAACCACCCCCTTAACATCAACCGCCCTACGCACTCGATCCGCCAACGGCTCGATAACCAGAGCGAATAATAAGGGCGAAAGCGGACACCCCTGACGTGTCCCCCTCCCCAAATTGAACACCTCCGAATAACTCCCATTCACGCACACGCGGGCCTTAGGAGCCGTATAAAACGCTCGTATCCACTTTATAAAGTTTTCCCCCAACCCTACTCTTTCCAAAACCATCAACAAAAACTCCCATTCCACCCTGTCAAACGCTTTTTCAGCATCAATGGATATGAACACCGCCTTCTGTCCCGTCCTTTGGACCTCCCAAGTCAAATTGCAGAGTCTGCGGATGTTATCTCCCCCCTGCCGTCCCGCTACAAATCCGGTCTGGTCCACATGCACCAGTGACGGCATGACCCGCTGCAACCGAGTGGCCAATATCTTTGCCAATAGCTTGGCGTCGACATTTAAAAGCGAGATTGGCCGATAAGAACCACACACCATGGGATCCTTTCCCGGCTTAAGGAGAACAGTGATTCCCGCTTCCAACATAGTATCGGGAACCGCTCCCGTCCGAAGTACACCATTAAACACCTCCACTAACAGCGGCTGAAGCACCCCCCTTAAAACTTTGTAGAATTTCCCGGTCAGACCATCCAACCCTGGTGCCTTACCCAGTTTCAAAGTTGTAATAGCTGCCGCCACTTCCTCACCAGTAATCAAACGATCTAACGTGCCCTGCACTTCCGAATCCAGCCGGGGTAACATACACCCCTCTAAGTATTGCCTACTGTTTTCACGGCCATCTATTACCTCCCCACTGTAAAGCTGTTTATAATACTCGCTAAAGGTCTTGCGGATCTCATTATTCCCCGTCAGCAACTTCCCTTTCCCATTCCTTATACTACCAATATTGGATTGGGCCACGTGTGTTCGCAACCGCCTAGCCAAAAGTTTCCCGGCCTTATTCCCCCCCTCAAACACAGCTTGCTTAAGAAGAGTCAATTCATGTGCCATCTTGCTTGCTCTTATCTGACTAAGCTGTCCTCGTACTCGCTGTAGCTCACTAAGAACATCCTCCTGCAAATCACATTGATGATGCCCCTCCAGTGCCCTTAGCACCCCCATTAATCGTCTCTCCTCGTCCCCTTTCATCCGACATTTCCTCGCAGCTTCCCCCAATAAGTGGCCTCGTACTACCGCCTTCAGACCATCCCATACCATACCCAGCTCTACTTCCCCATTCATATTAAAAGCTTGATATTCGGAGAGAACCCCGACTGTTCGTTCAACTACTGCTGGGTCATCCAATATAGAGTCATTAAGCCTCCAAAACTTCACACCTGTATCTATATACCCCAGATTAAACCCAATGCTCACTGGGGCATGGTCCGACCATGTAATAGAGCCCTGTTCCACCTCCTCAACCTTACCCATCCAGCCACTATCCACCCAAATCATATCGATACGGCTATAACTCCCATGCGGTGCCGAGTAATAGGTGTACTGCTTCCTCCCCGGATTTCGACAACGCCATGCATCTACTAACCCTAAACCCGCCTTCATCTCTAACAAACGCTGACGTTCCCGTCGTCTCGCTGCCCCTACGCCCTGGCCATTATCGAGACGGGGGTTGAGAGTCAAATTAAAGTCACCCCCCACAATTATCGGCAAATTCCCCAATTTCTCCAAATCAGCCCTCATAGATTCATAGAACTCACCCTGCCCCTCATTCGGCCCATACACACTAAATATCCAAACCAATTCATCCCCCAGATGTACCTTCACTCCCACATACCTCCCCTTCTTATCCCTATGCTCCCCCATTACTTTATCCCGCAGCTCAGCCCCTACCAGGATAGCCACCCCCCCCTTTCGCGCCTCTGCCCTCTGTCCTGCCAACACCACCTTAGGGTATTTTCGTGTCTCAAGCAGCCTCTCCTGTCCCACCTTTAAATGCGTTTCTTGAACACATATAAATTCCGCCCGATTCCGTATCCCCTCCTTCTCCACCAGTCGACGCTTGCGCCAGGTTCGCAGACCCTTAGCATTGATTGTTACTAACCGCACTTTTTGCTCCCCCACTACCCCCTGCGCATTCCCCCTCCCCCTTTCCCCCCCCGCCACCCACCCCCCTTCTCCCCCTCCCCTCCTTCTGTCCCACTCCCCCCTCCCCCTCCACTTCCAGATTCCCCAGCCCTTCCCCCCACCCCCCCTCCTCCCTCCCTTGGAGGCCTCCGTCAGAGTAGTGCCCATCAGCGCAGATATGCCCAAGTCCCCTCCAGCCCCCCGCTCACCTCTTCCGGCTACCCCTGTAACCCCCCCCCCCCCCCCGAGCATTCAATAACCTCCACCCTATACTAAATATCCCCCCAGTGGCCCCCCTCCCCATCCACCTTACCCTCCTCCCCTTCAACCCTGGAAACTCCCCTCTCCACTTCCCTCTCCCCCCCCCATCCATCCCCACCCAGAGCACGCACTGGGAAGGTGCCCCTCCCATTCCTACCCCGCCCCCCCACCGCCAGATCCTCCACCTCCCCAACCTAGTGGCCCCCTCCCCAGCCTTGTCTCACCTTTCCCCTTCTCCCAACCGCCCATGTTACCCACCTCCCCCTTCCCTCTCTTCTCATCCGTCCCCACCCCACCCCCTACCACCCCTCAACCCGTTCCAGAATGCAGCAATATAAAATCATACCCGACATAACAATATTCCCCAAACACTGCTGCCCCCCCACCACCCCACAGGCCCCTCCCCCCAATCCGTATAGCATAGTCAATGGGTGAATCAGAGGTCCATGTATACCCCTCATGACCCCTTGAAAATCACAGTCTCCTCATGGCTTAGCCACTCATCCTCTGCTCGCTTCCTCCTCATGTAAGATCTGCACAGGGCTGGGAAGATTCTCCGGTGCCTCTTCACGCTCCCGCCGCTTATCCTGTGAATCCCGCCGTCGCTGCTGCTGATCTTGCAAGCCCGCCTCTCGCAACGCCTTCTGCGCTTCCCCGCAGTTTTTCACCCTCCAGCTGCGAGTACCCACTGTGAAGCATAAACCAAATGGATACAGCCAGCGATAGCGTACATTCTCTTGTCGCAAAATTATAGTCACAGGCTGCATCTCTCGCCTGCGCTGCAGGGTACCCGCCGCCAAATCCGCATAGAGGGCTATCTTGTATCCTTGCCACATAAACTCTCGTGCTCTCCGCATCTTTGCAGCAATCCTCTCTTTAACCAGATAATCACGAAGGCAAATGACAATGTCACGTGGCCGATTAGGCCTACTGGGTCCCAGCGCCCTATGCGCCCTGTCCAATTCCACCTTCACACTCTCCAAAGACTCCTCTCCCTCCAGCAGTATCGCCGTACAGATAGCCTCAGCCACTCTCCGACTGTCGTCAAATTCCGGCTCCTCTGGTACGCCCCTAATGCGCAGATTATTTCGCCTCGTGCGATTTTCAATGTCTTCCAGCTTAAACTGGATTTGCTCCTTCCATTGGTCCCACTCACTCATTGAGCGTGCCATGTCCCCCTGCGCTTTCTGCACCTGTGCCAGCTGCTGCTCCTGGGCCTCCGTGCGCCTTCCCAGCTCGCTCACCTCTTCTCGCAGCTCATTGCAGACCTCGCCCACCTCCGCTTTTACCGCTGCTAATTCAGATTTCAGCTCCCCGAACCAGGCCTTCAACTCCTCTCTGGACACTCCATTCACCACCATCGTGCTTTTGCCCACCTCCAACGCACGCGGTGCCAATTTCTCCACTGTGTCCCGGGGTGTCCTTTCACCCGGCGCCATCTTTGCTTCCCGCTCTCCAGCTACCCCGCCACTATAAGCAAATTCTTTTAAGTCCGCCGCCTTCTTGCGGGTCGTCATCCTGCCCGGTCGGGTCACCGCTAATTCCACTACCAGCTTCTGCAATAATGGGTGCAGTCACCTCCCTTGGGGTCGCAGCGTTTCCACAAACAACGAGGGGTACTCCGGAGACCCGAACTCAGGCTGCCATCGACACTGGTGACATCACTTCCTCCCTCCAGTTACACAATTTTGACGTATATATGAGAACGTCTTATAAGAATATATTCATATACACTACTTGCTTACCTATAAATGGAGTTCTCCGTAGACAGCAGAAGAATGCAATCACACTTAATGTGACATCCTTCAGACAAAGTCTAGTGTGTGGTGCTCTGCTCTAGCTCAGGAAATCTTTTTGACCCTCTGAGTATGCACGGATATTCCCACACTCACTGACATAGTGCCCTCTCTCTCCTCAGTCCTTCCCTAGCAAGATAGGTGAGGTGGAATTGATGATATGTCAAGGAAGAGTCTTGGGGGATAATGGGAGGCAGGGCCAGCCTCAGAGTTGGTTCAAAATGTTGGCACCCTAGGTAAACCTTATGCCTTATGCCCCTTCTTGGTTATAAGAATCTATTGTTTAGCTTTAAATGCCTCTTTGCTGCCCCAGAAGCAGCTGCCCTAGGCAACCGCCTAGCTTGCTGAGTGGTTTGGCTAGCCCTGGTGGGAAGGAAAAGTGTGGTTGCATTCTCCTGCTGTATATAGAGAACCACCATTAGAGATAAGCAAATCTGCTTTCTCTGTCAATAAGTAGCGGAAAGGCAGGCACACTTGATGGTGAGTCCAGAGTTGAAGGTCATTGAAAAATGTCTGTACTGTGGTTGGGTGACCTGCTTCCATATAGAGAGAGGAATATGCTTCAAATGGCAAATAGATTGTGTAGGACAGACAGTCCTACCATACTGTCCTTCAGAAAAAAACAGAATCCAAACAGTAGTGCTTGGTAAATGCATGGATTATGATTCAAGCAGGCAGCTCTACGGGTGTCCTCAGGGGGACAGAATGGATATTCGCTATCAAGGTGGCCTTGGCCATAAGATTATGTACCATGATCTTCATTGGAGAAGGGTTAGCCACAGCAGCATAGCAAAAATGTATGCAGTCCCAGACCCAATTAGACAGGGTCTGCTTGACTGCAGGCAAGCCAGAATTGTTCAGGTTGAATATAATAAAAAGCTGTGAGGCTTGGTAAAGATCCTGAGTGTCTCATAAAAAGTAAAGAAGAGCCCTTCTGCATTCAAGGATATGCAAGATCAACTCTACCTGGTTTGAGTGAGGTTTAGGAAAGAAAGTTGGAAGAACACCTGGTACTTGTAGTGGTAGTCTTGGAAGGTGAAGCATAGATATTGCCAAAGGTGCTGATAATGGGGATATGCGTTTAGGCATCAAGATCCAGGGAGGCCAGCCAATCACTCCAACAAAGGAGAAGTAGCATTGTGGCCATGGAGTTCATTTTGAATTTCTGCTTTTTGATGTTTTAGTAGAGGCACCTGAGGTTGGGGTGCATCTTCCTAATTCTTTTGGTACAAGGAAGCAGTTCAAATAAAACTTTATTTCTCTCTATGAGATAGAGACTGGTTCCACAGCATGAGCATCCAGAAAAGATTGCAATTATGTTTTCAGGAACTTTAGATGCTGAGATGGAAACTCATGAATGTGTTTCTAGACCTGTGAGTGGCTTTTGGATGGTGAAGGCCAGTCTGTATCCCTGCTGTACAATCCCGCAAACCCAGCAATCAGTGGTAATGAATTGCTAGGCCTCCCTGAAGAAGGGAAGCTTCCCCCCATCTGATGGATAGTCAAAAAACTGGTTGGGTTTGGTGCTGGCTGAATGATGCTTTTTTTCATGTGGACGTTCACATGGAGTATATGGCTGAATAGTCTGATGTCAAGGAGAAAGCATATGGTAAGGTGGATAGAGTCAACATGGATAGAACTGCTGATAAAACTGGGAAGGATATGACCTCTTGAAGAATGACTGCTGACTTCTGTGGAACTACACTGTCTGATCTTTGGATGGGGCAGATAATTCACACATGGTGGAGCTATCAGCTTTGATATGAGACACCGCATTCTTAACCTTGTTTCCAAACAACATGTCTTCCATCCAGGGGGCATCAGCCAGATGGTCATGGAGATCTTCATAGAGACCAGAGGCCCTTAACCATTCTGTTCCATGTGCTCCAATGGCCACCACAGCAGTACGTGATATTGTGTCGCAAACATCACAGGTAGCTTTTAAGAGATGGTAAACACACTCCTTGACCATATGGTGGATCTGGTCCAGTTATTCTTGAAAGGTTTCTGGCAGATGGGTGGACAGCTCAGAGGACTTGCTGCATGAGCAGGTAGTGATAGTGAAGCATTTGTTACCAATGGGCAAGGATTTTTAATGTGAGCATGAACCATTGATAAACCTTCTTCCCTAAGGTGTCTAGGGTCTTTTGTTCCTTGCCTGGGAGGTTATAACTAGTAGATTTCACTATTTTAGAGTGCTTGATGGAAGCCTCAGAGACCTCTGACCAGTGCATCAGCTGAGGCTGGTCATGTATGATAAATTGAAAGACTGGACGTCCAAATGGCAGATGAAATTTAATGTCGACAAGTACAAAGTTATGCACCTAGGAAAGAGCAACTCAAACTAAGGTTACACAATACAAGGTTCCACATTAGGAACTACCACCCAGGAAAAAGATTTAGGTATCATCATGGATGATACATTGAAACCCTCTGCCCAGGGTGTAGCATTGGCCAAGAAAGCAAATAGAATGCTAGGAATCATAAGAAAAGGAATAGAGAATAAAACCAAGGCTATTATAGTTCCATGGTGCAACTGCACCTTGAATATTGTATGCAATTCTGGTCACCATATCTTAAAAAGGATATAGCAGAATTAGAAAAGGTACAGAAAAGAGCCACCAAAATGGTAACAGTAACATAGTAAGTGACGGCAGATAAAGACCAGCATGGTCCATCTAGTCTGCCCAGAAAGATGGCAAGAGTAACATAGTAACATAGTAAATGACGGCAGATAAAGTAGGTGCAACTGTCGCTCTGTGCAGGCCACCCCTCCCCATGTCTTTGTTTAGGGGTGAACCCACCACTCCATGTAGGACACCCCTATTTGTTGAGACGTTAGATGGTTCAGAAGTTAGATGGTACCGTTTATTTTGTTTTTATCCTGTTGCTGTAAAGGGATCCACTGTGTTTGTCCCATGGTAAAGAGGATGGAAGGATACTCCTATGAGGAAAGGCTTAAAAGATTAGAGCTCTTCAACTTAGAAAAGAGACAGCTGAGGGGAGATATGATAGAGATCTATAAATTAATGGAGTGGAACATGTAAATGTGGATCGGTTATTTACGCCATCCAAAAGTAGAAAGACTAGAGGACATGCAATGAAGATACAATCTAACTCATTTAAGATTTATAAGAGAAAGTGTAGTTACTCACCTTTAGCAGGTGTTCTCCGGGAACAGCAGGAATAATTCCTCATATATGGGTGACAGCCGTCACCAACGGAGCATGCACAAGAACGCTCCCCAGATTCCATAGGACGTTTTTGGGAGGCTCACCACACATGCATGCTTGTCTTCCTGCCCGAAGAAGCCATCTTACCTCAGTAGGATGACATAGCTTGATTAAGCAAAAGTAACAACTCCATGGGAAGAGGGAAGGTAGTGAGGACTTATTCCTGTTGTTCCCGGAGAACACCTGCTACAGGTGAGTAAATATGCTTTCTCCGGGACTAAGCAGAAATGAACTCCTCACATATGGGACTCCCAAGCTACAGACTACCAAAAAAACTGTAAAATAAGCCCAACAGGGCAACCAGAAAAAACAAAATGAGAGAAACAGTATGAGAGGTTCCAAGAGTCAGTGCCGAATGTGGACATCGACTTCAGGATGACTCTATAGTAGCCTGGACAGGCAGAAGGGATAGTGGGAGGAGTTACATCTAATTTCCAAACAGTTGCCGGAGTACAGCTTGGCTGAAATTGCTGTCATGCCGGGAATCGCCATCTAGACAGAAATGGGCTGTAAAAGTGTGGACAGAAGACCACATAGCAGTCCTACAAATCTCCACCGTGAAGACTGAGCATAGATTTGCCACAGAGGTGACCATAGCTTGAACATTATGTGTGGTGACATGACTCTCCAAGCTCAGACCAGCCTGTGCATAAGCAAAGGAGAAGCAGTCCGCAACTCAAACTGACAAGGTGCATTTGAAGACACCCAGGCCTAGCCTACTCGGGTCGAAGGAGACAAAGAGCTGGGTGGAACAGTGATGGGATTTTGTCCTTTCCAAGTAGAAAGCCAGAGCTCTTTTATAATCCAGTGTATGAAGAGAAGCCTCAGCCCTGCTGGAATGAGGTCTGGGAAAAAAGGTTAGTAGCACCACTGACTAGGTCAGATGAAAGGAGGAGACCAACTTAGGAAGGAACTTAGGATGAGTCTATATGACCACCCTATTCTGATAGAATCTTGTGTATGACAGGTGTGCTACCAGCGCCTGCAAGCCACTAACTCTGCATGCAGAGGTGACTGCTACCAAGAATGCCACCTTCCAGGTGAGAAACATAAGCGGGCAGGAGCTGAGCAGTTCAAAGGGAGAAGAGAGGAACTGCCCTACTCACTGGTGGTGGATGCTTGGAATGCCCCCCCCAATGGAAGTGATGGTGACGGAATTCAAAAAGGTATGGGACAGACACAGTGGATCCCTTCATAGCAACAGAATAAAATCAAAATAAAAGTAACTATTTCTTATATCGCAACAAATAGGGGTGACCTGCATGGAGCAGTGAGAAAACCCCTAAACAAAAGCATGGGGAGGAGTGACCTGCAAGGAGAGACAGGTGCACCTACTCTTGCCATCTTAATGAGCAGACTAGATGGACCATGATGATCTTTATTTGCTGTCACATACAGTACTATGTTACTATGTTATGCTAAGGTCCCACAGCACAGGCAGGAGCTGTGACAGCAAGAGACCTCTCATAAGCCAGCCAACAAGAGGATACACGGAGATTGATTTCTCATCTGTACCACAGTGGGTATGCTGCCAAGGCACTTAAATGAACCCTCACTGAAATGAATTTGAGACCTGAGTTGGAAAGCTGGAGAATATATGTCAGCCAACACCTCCACTGTGCAGAAAAAGGGGGCAATCGCCTTCTGTATGCACTAGATGGAAAATCGGTGTCATTTGAAAGCGTAGGAGTGGCGTGTGGAGTCTTTTCAGGAAGCTAGAAGGATATTTTCCACATCTGCAAATAGCTGAAGTTCCATGAGAACTACCCGCTCAGCATCTCCACACTGAGGACACTGGGATGAAGAAGAGAACCGCCATCCTGAGAGAGACGAGTCGGAGAGGCTGCTGCCACGATAGCCTGAGCAGGAGGAGAAACCACAGCTGCCTGGGCCAGTGTGGTGCAATGAGGATCATGGAGCCCCTCTCCATCTGGAGTTTGAACAGGGTCTTGGCCACAAGGGGAACTGGAGAATATGCATAGAGGAGGCCCATGCTCCAGTTGAATAGGAAGGCATCTGATGCCATCTGGCAGTTGCTCAGAGTCCTGGAGCAGAACTGCTCCACCTGGGCATTGTCTGGCATTGCAAAGAGATTGATGAATGGAGTGCCCCACATGTGGAAAATGTGGCTTGCCACCTTTCTGTTGAGGACCATGCCCTGAGAAATGGCAAACTTCCAGAGACGTACGCTTCCCAACATAGGGGGTATGAGTCCATACAGTCCTGCTTGTTCACGTAGAACTTTGCTACCTGGTTGTCTGTTTGGATGAGGACTATTTGGATGGCCAGCTGCACCTGCAACACTCTAAGTGCATTTGTAATGACACAGAGTTCCAGAAAGTTGATCTAGTGTAAGCTCTCCTGCACCATCTAGAGATCTTGAGTGCATAGATAATTGAGATGGGCTCCTCAGCTCAACTTGGAGACATCTGTGGTCAGTGCCACAGAGGGGGCTGAAAGGGGAGGCCCTGGAGCAGGTTCTGTGGCTGTAGCCACCAGGACACAGAGTCTCTGAGCAGTGAGGTAATCACCACCCTGTCCCTGAGGCGGCACGTGACCTAATGCCACTGGGTGCACAAGATCCACTGTGTTTGTCGCATCCACAGTCAAGCCAGAGGAGTGGCATAAACTGTGGCGACCATATGGCCGAGTAGGTGAAGCATCTGATGAGCTGTCGTGCACCGCTATGAGTTGCTGGACTCGATCTGTAGGCAAGAAGGCCCGAGCTAGAGAAGTATCTAGGAGTGCCCAAATGAACTCGAGGCAATGAGAGGGCTACAGGTGAGATTTTGGGTAGTTGATCACAAAGCCCAAATGTTCCAGGACCTGAATGGTGAGTGCCGCCGAGTGCCAACCTCACCTGGCATCACGCCTTTTATCAACCAGTTGTCCAGATAGAGGAAGACGAACACTCCTAGGGTTCGAAGGAAGGCAGCAATGACCACCAAGCACTTTGTAAAGACCCTTGGGGCGGAGGCTAGGCTGAAGGGCAGCAACCGATATTGATAGTGTCATCCACTGAGCATGAAGCAGAGATGTTAATGAATAGGATGGATAGGGATGTGGTGCAGGCACCCTTCCCATTGAAGGTAAGGTAACAACATTCTGAGGGAGACCATTTTTAACTTTTCCTTCACCAGGAATCGGTTGAGGTTTCGAAGATGCAGGATGGGTCTGAAGCCACCTGTCTTCTTGGGAACCAGGAAGTAACGGAAGTAGAAACCCTTCCCAGCCTGAGCTGCTGGAACTAACTCAATGGCAAGATCAGGCAAGAGAGTCTGAACCTCCTGCTGATGGAAATCCCAATGGAGAGTACGGGGAGGAACTCCCCAGGGAAGAAGAGCAGAGGCAGTTGGTTGAAGTGCAACAGGTACCCACCCTAGACGATTTTCAGCAGCCAGAAGTCTGTTTTTATGAACGGCCACCTGTGGGTATAATGTACCAGCCACACACACACACACACACCCCATGGAGATACAGCACTGGAGAGGAGAAGACGAGCCATGCTCCTCAGGAAGGAGTCAAAACCCCCCACCAAGCTGCAGTTGTGGTGCGAGTTGGGCTTCTGAGGTTTCTGGTGGCACTGCTGGTGCTAGCCCTGGTTTTTCTGCTGCCCTTGCAGGTGGCCTTAGTAGGCTTGTTAGGGGGATAACCAACATGGTATCGTCTCTTGTGTGGATAGTAGGCCTTTTCCCACGCTGCCTTCTTCTTGGCAGAGTCAACAGTCTTCCTGGTGAGGTGGTTCATTGTCAATTGCTACCTCTCCTGCTCACCAGCCTTCTTCTCCATAGGTTTTCCAAATAGGTTCTTGCCTCTGCAGAGGACATCAGAAGCTTATCTTGTACCCGCTGCTCAAGGTTGGAGGATTGCAACCAAGCCAGATGACAGACCTCAATGCCCACCATGGCCACCCTAACCACAGACTCAAAGGCATCATAGACCACCTTGTTTATATATTTAGAGCAGTTCTTTCCCTTGGTCAAGAGGCTATGAAACTGTTCCAGTTGCTCTCTGGAAAGCATGGCAGAGAACTCGGCCAAGTCTCCCTTGATGTTCTTCAGGTATTTTAGCATACAGAGCTGGTAAAAGAGGATGCAGCCTACCAGCATCGAGCCCTGATAACATCTACAGCTGACTCCATCAAGGGAATGGGCCCCCTGGCCTGGTGGAACCAAAGAGTGTGTTTTGTAACTCTAAACACGCCAAGACCGTGGGCTCTTCCTCAGTCTCCCAGCCCTCGGAGTCCAAGTCAGTAAGAAAATCAGAGTACCAACACGCCTCCTCCCAATGTCGGTGGCACTATGGAGGGGTGGACAAAATCCAAGGCTCCCTGTGCCTTCATTTAGGGTCCTTGGACCCAGAGGTACTTGAAGGAGAGATGACCATTGGCACCGACAGTGAGTCAGAGCACCTACCGAAGTCCTCTCCCCCATCAGGGAGGATGTGGATCTCAAGAATAGGCTGCACCACAATCAATGGGGCCACCATGGTCTGTGGAGCCACTGCTGGCATCAAGGCTCCCGAGGGTATCAGGATCCTCGCAAACTGCAAAGCCAAGAAGGCAGACAGACTCCTTTCCAAGGCCTGCATGCACTCAGCCAAGAGAATGGTCGCCGATACAGCCAGAGCCGGGGCAGCAGCCACGGCCTACGATGCCGGCAACTCCTCATACTGGGACAGCTTTGAATACCGTTCCCAGCCATCGCCCTCAGAGTCTTGTCAAGGGAAGCTTCAATGCCTGTGCCCATGGGTCTTCCCACAACTCTCGGCATCGCCCTTCAGCATAGAAGGGACTGAGGACCAATCCTCCTGGGGGCCAGCCTCCTTGAAGGACAGACTCCAGTCCAGGCTACTGCGGCCCCTCGGCTCCAAGTGAGCTTGGCCGCCTCGGTGAGCTGAAGTCTCAACGGAAGCCTCCAATAATCTGAGCAGGGATTCACGAAATTTCTTGAATTCTTGAGCCCTTTGAGGATCATCTGCAAACACAATGTGCACGTGAAGGACTCATGGTCGGGCCCGAGGCACTGTAAGTACCACTTATGGTGGTCCATCACCAAAATGGTATGGGCACACTGGGTGCATTTTTAAAACCACTGGTAGACTTGGACATATTGAGGAAGACAGCTTCAGTCAAACCAAAGAACTCCAACACCCCAGCCCACCAGAGAGGCGTGAGAGAAAAATCCCATGTGCCAAAAAAATCAAAAAGAAAAACAGTACTGGAAAAAACATGGCATCAAAGCACTGATGCTCCCAGAAACGGCAGGAAGATGAAAACAACTACTGAAACGCATGAAAAAAAATAACTGGGAGGGTTAAGTCACAATTTTCCGGGAGCAGACTAATGTCTGAAGCACTCCGTGGAAAAAAGAAGACTGAGATAAGATGACTCCTTCAGGTGGGAAGAAAGGCAGGCATTCGTGGTGAGCCTCCAAAATCTTCTTATGGAAGATGGGGAGCATTTCCACACGGGCTCCGTCGGTGACATCACCCATTCTTGCTGGGTCATGGAGAAAATATTTTTTCACTCAACGCATAATCAAACTCTGGAATTCATTACTGGAAGATGTAATAAAAGCTGTTAGTGTAGCTGGGTTTAAAAGAGGTTTGGTCAAGATCTGGAGGAAAGGTCCATAAACCATTATTAAAAAGAACCTGGAAAATCCACTGCTTACCCTGGGACAAGCACTATGGAACCTGTGTACCTCTTTGGGAAGCTAAGAACATTAGAACATAAGAAATGCCATACTGGGTCAGACTAAGGTCCATCAAGCCCAGTATCCTGTTTCCAACAGTGGTCAGTCCAGATCAGAAGTAGCTGGCAGGTTCCCAAAGGCCACAGGTTCCACAATGCTTGTCCTGTGGTAAGCAGTGGATTTCCCAGGTCCTCTTATTAGTCTTAAATGGGTTACATTGTAGCTTCATTGCGTGTCTTCTAGTCTTTCAACTTTTTATGGCATAAGGAACTGATCTACGTTAACTCGTTCTACTCCATTCATTAATTTATAGACCTCTATCATATCTCCTTTCCAGTGTCGAAGACCCCTAACCTTTTAAGCTTTTCCGCATAGGGGTATCCTTCCATCTCCTTTTCCATTTTGGTGGCTCTTCTCTGTACCTCTATTTGCTTTCTTGACTGCCGCTGCACACTGGGCAGAAGGTTTCAACGTTTTATCCACGATGACGCCTAAATCTTTTTCCTGGGTGGTGTTTTCTAAGGTGGTACCTTGCATCATGTAACCAAAGTTTGGGTTCTTTCCTAGGTGTATAACTTTGCACTTGTACACATTAAATTTCATCTGCCATTTGGACACCCAGTCTTCCAATTTATCAAGGTCCTCTTGCAATTTTTCACAATCCTCTTGTGTTGAAGGACTCCTTATCAGACTCATAATGAAAGGATAAATGACTGACTATAGTCGTCTAGAGCTGGCTGTCTCCCATGGGACAGCCATACTGGTTGAGCTAAGGATAGAGGGGCCTGATCAAGTAGAGGGGCAGAGGTCTTAGCAGGGCACCAGGTGCATGGTCTCCCATGCTACCACAGGATGAGGCAGCTCAGTTGGAGGGGCAGAAACCAAGTTTATTGTGGTGCTTATTAACAAAGCTGTTGCTTTCACTAAAAATCGTTACATCAAGAGCAGCAGGGAGGATTTCTGATGCGCTCCCATCCCTGGTGACCAGAAGGAGCTCAGGACAGAGGACTAGCATGGCTCTGTCAGTGGCAGGATTTATTTTTAGTTCAGCCTGTGTGGGAGGAGGGGCTTCGCCGGCAGGATTTATTTATTTTTTATTTATTTAGACAGTTTTTGTATACCGCCTTATCCTTCAATCAAAGCGGTCACAACACAATTGGGGGATACATTTAACACGCGGGGATATGAGACACATACACTAATACTTACAGGGAACATGGGCAGTGGAGGGTTAAGTGGCTTGCCCAAGACCACAAGGAGCATCTGTGGCATTAGAAACCCCAGTCCTTCCGGCCCAAGGTTGCTGTCCTCTAGTGGGATTTGAACCCCGACCTTCTGGCCTGAAGTACCTTGCCCCAACCACTAGGCTACTCCTCCCTAAATGGATGTAGGATAGGCTTACCCAGAGTGGCAAGTGAATTTTCCACACACCCAGCTGGTGCAGACTTGTTCTTCCAAGGTCATGCTGGTTTGGGAGCTGCACGGGAGTGCTTAATTTTGGCACATTTTCTGCCTTATACCACCGCTTCATCCAAACAGCCTGACAAATGTGGAGGCAGGAGGTCGGGTGGAAGTGTGGTCCAGGTTAGACTTGCTACAAATTCCTTTGTATCCTGCTACCCCCAGAAGGGAACTTGCATATGGAAGGGCAGATTTTTTAGCTTTATTTGGTCATGAAGCTGGCCAGCACAGCGAAGAGGGGCCACTCCTGCTCTTGTGCCACTGGTAACTGAGAGGGTCCCAAGATCCCTGGCAAATTAGGAGTAGTCATTGTGTTTCTTTAACTGTCTGCTAAGGCAAAGAGACTCTGATCACTTGTTCCATTTTGTTTTGTTTTTGTCAGTGAAGGCGGAGAGCTGAACATGGCTAAACATGTCAGCAGAGAATTTTAAACTAAGGAGAGAGAGGGCGATCTGTTAATGAGCACAAGCATACACGCACATACTCTGGAGGTCAAAAAGATTTGCTGAGCTAGAGAAGAGCACCCGCACACTAGACTTCATGTAGGTCAGGTGCCTTCTCTGGCCCTTTTCAAATCCAGGCTGAAAACTCACCTCTTCACTGATGCTTTTGGATCTATACTCACTTGATCTCATTTGCGTTTCCTTACCATTCCCCCTAGATGTATCCCTGTCTACACCTACTGTGTTGTCTGTCTTGACTAGATTGAAGGCTCTGATGAGCAGGGACTGTCTCTTACATGTCTGTGAAGCGTACGTCTTGTAGCACTATACAAATGCTCAGTAGTAGTAGTAATAGTAGTAATCTGAAGGAATAGAGGACAATTCTGAAACCCTATGCAGGATTACAAGCTCATTTTTAAATGCACACCCTGCACTTGGTTTCCCTTTGAAAATGTAGCTGGTTGCAGGAAAGGTCCTACTTCTTGGTACATACATGCATTTGTATTATGCAGCAAAGCAGATGCAAATGTACCCACACATAAGTACATGTGAAAGCCCATTTTAGAAATTAAGTCCAGGTGAAAGCCAAGATGTGCAGGTCAAAATGTATGAAGAAAAGGCCAGGCATGTGCAAGTTTCAGCCTAATTTCAGAAACCTGCATGCCTCAAAAAGGACGTCAGCAGCCATGGCCATATAAACGTCCCCACAACAAAATTGTAGGGCAGGGATGTCTATCCCATGCTGTATATACATCCCTGCCTTCCATTTTGTAAGCGGAGATGTACATCAACATGCCAACTAACAAACAAGTGCCCATTTCTCTTAAGTTTTCTTTAAGGTCATGAAAAGTATTGCGGATAACAGAGCAACTTCTTCTCTAATCCTCCCAAGTATTTTGGTGGCATAACGAGAGTTATTCTGCTGTCTACTCATGCCCTGAAGCAGAAATAGACATAGATGTTATCAGTGGTGGGTTTAGACATGCTCACCATTTCTGAAATTGGGCATGCATGTGTATCTTTTCCAGAATGCCCTGGGCATGCATCCACCCTACACCCATGCAATATGGATGTGATCACCCAAGAAACGTCCATATACCCGGCTTTCTAAAATGGCTTCAGGGATGACTTGGTGATTTGCACATCTAAATGACCATTTTCAGATATCCAACTCATGAATGGAGCTTCTAAAATGACCCCTCATAGTATTTTCAAAGTGAAATCCCTTCATGAACTCCCTCTCCCCTATCCTAACCCCACTCTTTTTTGTCCCTAGATAAAAGTACCCATGTTGTGTCTGATGTGGCTACTGTATCTTTACCCAGATTAGGGGGGCAGCTGTCAGTGGGTCTTTTTCTAGGGGTAAACGGCTGTTTATGCACAGCAGAGAGCTTGGAAAAATTACCTTCCCTATAACCAAGGAATTTGATATATATGTACAAAAAGCTTTTGATTTCTCATGCTACAGTACATGGATGACCTACATTTTGATCTAAGCTTAATATATCTTAAGAACTTCAGCCTTACAGGTGACCTTTAAATTGAAAAACTATGCAATTCCAAACTGCTCACAGAAATGTCATTTTTTTCATTCAATAACGGCTTGTTTAGAGTTGTCAAGCATATGTCCAAAACATATCTTTGGCTCTGATTTATAGACGTAATTGAATTTTATAAGATGAATCTCTGACTCCCTGTTATAAAAGGATGCATCCGAGCTCTGAAAATGAAGGCAAAGAGTATGTGCCACTGAACAGCTAACCAAAAACTGCTAGACTCATAGACCTTATCTTGTCTGCTCTCCTGAACTAAATACCACTGATACAACTGTTAAAAAAATAAACAAAATCAAGAGGGACACTACTGGGGACAGTCACTAATGCATTAAGGGAATAATGCATTATATTTGCCACTTAACATACATTAAATATTAAAATTATATATTAATTTACCATAATGCACATTAATTTAAAGCAAAACATGTTAGCAAATAATGAGATTCAAAGCTCATTATGCAAATTGATAACACAGTTTGTGTTGAACTTCTCAATCTGCATTATTCATGGAAAAATAATGCCAACTTTTAGCTGCGTTATTTTACTACTACTACTACTAATCATCTGTATAGCGCTACAAGGCGTAAGTAACGCTGTACATATAGTTATTTTTCCTTTTTGGATGCATTCAGCTGCTAACATGTGGCCCAATGCTCCTGGTTGCATCTTAAAGGGACTGGTGTCTCAAAAAAAATTTCTCCAACCCTTCTGACAGAAGACACTCCCCCTCCACCTACCCCTGGAACGGACCTCCAGAATCCTCCAAAGACACTCCCATCACCCCAGAACAGTCTTCCACCTCCTTCAGAATGCTCTCCCCAGATCCCCCGTTCCCCTCAAAAGCCCCCTAGAGCTTCCCAGGGGGTTCTTTGGTGCCTAGCAGCTGGAACAGGAGAGATTTTCAGTCACTCCTATCCTGTTGAGCTCCAGGTTCAAAATGGTGCCTGGTGACTCCCTAGCAGTAATCTTGTAGTATTTAATGCTAGGAGTCAAGCTGCATTAACAGTGTATGGTACTGTTCTGCATGTTAAGTGTACTTTGCAGTCCCTGCCCATTTACTGTCCCATTCCACCTTTGTCAGTTAACACCAGAATTAGCACATGCCAAATGTCAAGCTGCATCATTAACTGTGGGTGCAGGCAGGCACTAACAATGCACTAATTCCTGCATTAACTGCTTAAAGCACTTTAGTTAGAGGGTCCAAATGTAAAATAATTAACGAATTATGGTTGCAGATTAATAACCAGATTTATCAAATCTTTGATATGGTGTGAAAAGCAATATTAACTAACTGGAAAAATCCTATGTCCCTTTTTATGAATGGGAACGTGTAGTATATGAGCTAATGGTGATGGATCTCTCATCCAAGTACTAACCAGGCTCAACTCTGCCTAGCTTCTGAAATCACACATATTCAGGGTGTTGTGGCAATAGGCTGAGGGTAATGACAGCAAGTCTAAGCATGATTTGCTGGAAATTGGGCACCAGTGTTACATTTCTTCTCTATGAAGGGACATTATGAAACCTTTGCATGTGTATTTCATTATTCTCAATCATCAAAAGAAGAGGGGGCAGTGGCAGAAGTTCCAATTAAGGGCTCCCAAGCAACAGATTCTAAGAGGGCCCCCCCCCCCAAGCAGGAAGAGTCTATTTACAAAGATTTGGGTTGCAAATGGGCCTCCCTGCACTGCACGAGCTGTTTTGGCAGAATTTACAGCACTGGGAGGGGGAGGAGAAAGTTTTAAAAGCTTTTTGGGTAGATGGAACTCTTCAGGTCATTTGTATTATTTTCCTCTGTGCTAAAATCTTTTAAGAACTTTTAACTGAATTGTTGTGTCTAATACATTATTCATGGCATGTTACAATATTCTATTTCTAATTTCTGTAAATAAATACAACTCAAGTTTAAAGCAATACCAAAGCACTAGCCTGGTGACTTGTCTTAGTGCTGTGTACTGTGTACTGAATCCTAACTCAGGTCTTCCATTCTCCGATTGTCCAGGACTAGGAATGCTAAGGAAGCAGCATTTGCAGTCCCTGGAGGAAAGAGTCATAACCACTGCACAATGGTCACACCTAGAGGCAGGGCTGGCCCAAGGGTTTCTGCCACCCCAGGTAGAAGCCCCAGCCGTGCCGCACCACCCCCAGATGCAACGACAAGCTGCCCCCCCCTGCCGCCACCGCCGATTCTGTCTTTGGGGGTAGATGAGCAGCTTGGATAAACGGTGGCAGCAGTTTAGAAGCAGAGGTGTCTTTGTGCCACAACCGATTCTGTCTTTCGGGGGGAGGGGGGGCAGTTCAGCTTGGCAGTGATGGCAGTGGCAGCAGCAGCAGTTTATAAGTGGTGGCAGTGCCCGGGCAGGCCATGTGCTTCGGCACATAAGGCCTGCCACTTCTGACCCTCCTCCGATGCAATGTCCTGTCAGAGAGGGGTCAAAATTGGTAGGCCATCTGTGCTGAAGCACATGGCCTCCGCGGGCACTGTGCCGTGGCACTCACCGAGGTCTGCTGCCCTAGGCAACTGCCTAACACTAGTGGATGGACTGGCCCTGCCTAGAAATTGAATTCTGAAAGAAGCCCTGGTGTATGGCTCCTAGAAAAGCTGCTGCTTCAATTACTAAACTAAAGGAAGTTCAGTGGTTCGAGTAGCAGGCTGAGAAGCAGCGAAGCCAGGCTTCAAATCCTGCTTCTACCAGTGATGCTACTTGTGATCTTAGGCAGTTTATGTTACTATCCAGTGCTTCAGGTAAAAGCTAAGACTGTAAGACCACTTGGGCAGGGAAATAACTACAGTATGGGATCAATTCTGTCCCGTGAACAGCAGGGATGGACATCCATCCCCGCTATTCACCCCCCTTGCCATCCCCGACTAAGCCTCCCCAAATGAACAAGGAGTTTGTATGGGGAGGCTTAGATCGGGTCGGGAAGGGGTGGTGCGGAGGCGGAGTTAGAGCGGGCAGTGGGCAGTCTGCGGCCCCAGATGTACAGGGCCGATTTTGATGTCGGCTCTGTATTTCTGGGGCTGGCAGACTGGACAGGGGACAGGAAGCCCAGCGGGATCGAAATGGTGAGGGGGTGCAGGAGATTCCTCGTAGCCTGACCCTGGCCATGGGAGGCCAGATCGGCAGTTGGGCTGCAGGGAAAGGGGAAAGTGGTCGGCGGCCAGGGATCATGGCTCCTGAATGGAGCTGCAGAACCATGGCAACTGGACGCCATGGTACTGCAACTCCATTCAAGAGCCTGACTGAGTTAGCCGGGCAGGGGCCTGTACTTGCAGGCCAATGGGAATTGGGTCCCAGCCTGCACGTACAGGCCTAGACACGATTCTGATCCCGCGGGGGCTAGACGAGCCAAGCGGGATCAGAATCACGTCTACCTGTGTGCATCCAGTTCCGACCGGATACACAGAGGCCGGGACACACAGTACGGAATGTGCTCTATCTGAATTGTAACTCGCCTTGAGCTTGGATTTATTAGTAAGTAAATCTATAATCCAAATCCAAACTAAGCTGGGAGGGCATATAAAATAGGAGAAAAAATATCCAGGTGGTTGAGAATAAACACTTGTTGTGACACTTCCTAGCCCTGGTTCTAAATGAACTGGACGCCCAAAGAATCAGAAGGAAAACACCAGAAGAAAATGCCAAAGTTGCCTAACACAGTTTATGTCTCTCCCACAATCTACCTTTATAGTCTATATTATCCCATGAAAAACAAATTTAACACAAACTTAAAAGGATAACTGAAGTCCAGTTTACCTCTCCATGGACCCCAGCTTGACAGTCATAATAGCACTGACACACAGCAGTGTAAAGGGTGACTCTCCATGTCAAGTAATGGACAGACAGGAGCGGAAGTGATGATTCCATACATATGCTGGCCCACAATAAGTATTCCAGTGCCTAAAAGGAGAAGTTGGCTATCAATTTCACATATCACAGAAACTGCTTTGAAAAGGTAAAACTCTAAACACAAGGCTGTAAAGTAGTCTAACATTAACAAAAGACTGAGGGGCATGTTTACTAAACCAGGCCAACGGTTAACCCGGGCTATCTGCAACTGGGTCCCACTGAATAATATGGAACCTAGTGGCAGATAGCCCAGGTTAACAGTTAGCCCGGTTTAGTAAACATACCCCTCAGTCTCTTTGCTTGAAATATGCATCTCTTGTCAAATTCTGTATAAAATTTTCAATACAAGCACTGTGTTGTGCATATGTAATAATAATAACTCATGCATTTTTATTATTATTAACTTGAAGTACACATATGGCCACATCACAATTTAACAGAAAAGAATAATTCTAAAATTTGAACATTTGTTTTTGGGATTGATCTCCTTAAGAATAAGAGCAATGGGGGAGAGGATAGGGGGGATGGTTATTTTTGTTGCATTTGAAAAATGTTAAAAAGTTAAAGAGGGGTTATGTATGTGGAGTCCAGTCCTTTGGCTGATGCTATTACAGTATAGTAAATGTAATCTTAATATGGTGCTGGCGACGAATACTGTGCATACTATGGACTGCTCGAAGAACAAACCAGTCAGTACTAGAGGAGATCAAAACTAAGCTTTCTTTAGAAACTCAGGCTTCAACTTTCATACTTTGGACACATCAAGCAAAGAGAGAGATCGTTAGAGAAAGACATCATGCTTGGCAAGGTTGAAGTTCAACAAAAAAAGAGGAAGGCTAGCAATGAGATGGATCGATACAATAACAACAGCTATGGGTGCCACTTTATCAACAATGAAACGCCTAACTGAAAACCGAACACAGACGGTTGCCATGAGTCATATAGATTCAAGGGCACTTAATAAAAACAATAACAACAATGTTAGCAACAATGCTATTGGAATTTGTAGCCATATTGGGTGGCTTGCTTTTGTATGTTGTGTTGACCCTGACAAATAAAAAAAAAAAAAGAGCAACGGGGTCGCAAGTCTTTTTGAGTACTATTGAGCAAATATCTTAAGAAATTCAGGTTTTACCAAAAGCAACTGTTACAAAAAGATTTTGAGCAAGTTTAAAAGAGGATCAAAGACATATCTATTTGTTAAAGCATTTGGGGGGGGGAGTATGGGGGCTAATCGTTTTAGGGTAATGTTTTATTTTAGTTCCAACTGATGTTTTAATTTTAAATTCTGTATTCTGAAGACTTTTCAGAGTAAAGCCAGCATTTATGATGTGGTTGGATCAAAGCCCTCGGGAAGTCTGACTGCTGATGTAGCTGCGCATGAAATGAGAGTCAGAAGCTGTAAAGATGTCTTACACATTGGAACATGGAACGTACGAAGCATGAACCAAAGGAAGTTGGAGGTGGTCAAGAATGAAATGGAACGTGTACAACTTGATCTGTTGGGTGTCAGCGAACTGAAATGGACTGGCATGGGGCACTTTGCATCAGATGATCACATGGTCTACTATGCTGGAAATGAAAGACAAAGAAGAAATGGTGTTGCATTTATAATAAAGAAGAAACTTGCAAGAACTGTAATGAAATACAATGCAGTCAGCGAACGCTTAATCTCTATTCGTCTACGAGGATTACCTATCAACACAACTATAATTCAAGTATATGCCCCAACAACAGCTGCAGAAGAGAATGAAATTGAAGAGTTCTATGATCAAGTACAAGCTGAAATTGACAGAACATGCAAACAGGATATCCTGATAGTCATGGGTGACTGGAACGCAAAAGTTGGCAACAAAAAAGAAGGCAAAGTAGTTGGAACATATGTACTTAGCAGCAGAAACGAAGCTGGAGAAAGACTGATAGAATTCTGCAAGACCAATGATCTATTCATCTCAAACACCTTCTTCCAGCAACACAAGCGGCGACTGTACACATGGACTTCACCGAATGGATTATATAAAAATCAAATTGACTACATATGTGGAAGTCAACGATGGAAAAGCTCTGTAACATCAACAAAGACAAAACCTGGAGCTGACTGTGGTACAGATCATCAACTACTAGTATGCAAACTCAAGCTAAAGTTGAAAAAGAGCAAACCACTCATGAATGCAGCAAAATATGACCTTGAGAATATACCACTGGAATTTAAAGACTGCCTGCAAAATCGATTTGCCGCTTTAGATACAAATGACAGAGCTCCGGAAGAGTTATGGAATGATATCAAGAAGGTTGTGTTGGAAGAAAGCGAGAAGTCTCTACAAAAGGTGAAAAAGCAAAAACGGCCAAAATGGATGACGGAAGAAGAAGAAACTCTGAAAATTGCCCAGAAACACAGAGAAGCTAAAGCCAGAGGAGAAAGAAAGACAATCACAGAACTCAACAGAGATTTCCAACGTGCAGCAAGACAGGACAAGGAAAAGTACTACAATGACACTTGCAAGGAAATAGAAGCAGAAACTATTAGAGGAAGAACAAGATCGGCTTTCCTAAAGCTACGAGAGTTAAAGGAAAAGTTCCAGCCTCGAATTGGAATGTTACAAGATGCTCAAGGTTCTATGTTGAATGATGCTGAGAAGATCAAGAAAAGGTGGAAGGAATATACAGAGTTTTTATATGATAAAGATCAAGTGGACCAACAGCCGTTTCAACCTGTACCTTATGATCAGGAACCATTGGTGATGAAAGAAGAAGTTGAAGCAGCATTGAAAGCCTTATCAAAGAACAAAGCACCAGGTATTGATAGCATTCCCATAGAAGTATTGCAGCAATCTGATGCAGCTGTTACCGTACTCACAAGACTCTGCCAAGAAATATGGAAGACAACATCATGGCCAACTGACTGGAAAAGATCTGTGTTTATACCAATACTAAAGAAAGGTGATCCAATTGACTGTGGAAATTATCGCACAATCGCTCTGATCCCACATGCCAGCAAGATTCTACTGAAGATTATTCAAAAGAGATTACAACCATACCTGGAACAAGAACTACCTGAAGTGCAAGCAGGATTCAGGAAAGGGCGAGGAACGAGAGACATCATTGCGGATGTGAGATGGATCCTTGAAAAGACTAAAGAATACCAAAAGGATATCTATTTGTGCTTTATCGACTATAGCAAGGCTTTTGACTGTGTAAACCATGAGAAACTCTGGGCCACATTAAGAAGCATGGGTATACCAGAACACCTGATCGTTCTCTTGCGCAATCTGTACCTTGATCAAGAAGCAACAGTTCGAACGGAACAAGGAGAAACAGAATGGTTTAAAATAAGCAAAGGTGTAAGACAAGGCTGCATACTTTCCCCCTACCTGTTTAATTTGTATACAGAACAAATCATCAGAGAAGCAGGATTGTATGAAGACAACAGAGGTGTGAAGATTGGTGGAAGAGTCATCAACAACCTTCGCTATGCTGATGATACCACATTACTGGCTGAAAGTGAAGATGATCTGAAACATTTGCTTCTCAGAATCAAAGAACATAGTCTCAAGACAGACAGAAAGAATATTGATGCCTTTGAATTATGGTGCTGGCGGCGAATACTGTGTATACCATGGACTGCCAGAAGAACAAACCAGTCGGTACTAGAGGAGATCAAACCTAAGCTTTCTTTAGAAGCTCAGATGACAAGACTTCGACTTTCATACTTTGGACACATCATGCGAAGAGAGAGATCATTAGAGAAAGACATTATGCTTGGCAAGATAGAAGGTCAACGCAAAAGAGGAAGGCCAGCAATGTGATGGATCGATACAATAACAGCAGCTACGGGTACCAGTCTGTCAACAATGAGCCGCCTGACTGGAGACCGAACACAATTTAGGATAGCTATCCAGAGGGTCGCCATGAGTCGACTCCGACTCGACGGCACTTAACAACAAACATTATTTATTTTATATTGTTGTGCACTAAGAGCTTCTTGGTTACACGTTTTATAAATGTAAATAAATAAAAGGAATGTTGAAAACAAAATCCTTAATACAGCTCAAAAAAGTCATTTTGGGCACATAGGTGGCAAAGTCACCCTAGAAAATCCATTAATGGCCTCTATTCGATCCAGAGACCAGGTCACAAAGGTTATTCAGCCATAGAGGGATTCAACATCCAAGTTTAAATTAAAGCTGTGACAGTCAGCCACCTTAAGGGCGCTGGCTGCTCCTGTTGAAAATGCCCCCCATAGAGTCCTGTAGCAGAACATTTTGGCCTACAGTAGCTTTAGAGGACGCTCTGGGGCATGTTTACTAAAGTGCAGTAAGTTTTTGCACTTACCGTGTGCTGAGAACAAACATTAGCACACTAAAATTGTAAAGGCTGTACGCTAATTGTTGTGGATGTGTCCAGCATTTCCCCTACAATTAGGACACATTAAAGAAGCTTGTGGAGGAGTAGCCTAGTGGTTAGAGCAACTGCCTAATACCCAGCTGATCAAGGGTTTGATTCCCACTGGCATTCCTTGTGACCTTCGGCAAGTCACTTTACCCTCCATTGCCTTGGAAGAAAAGGCTGGTGATACATTGCCAAGAAAACCCAGAGGTAGCTGGGTCGCCAAGAGTCAACACTGACTTCATGGCACTAAAAAAAAAAGATCCTTACTATGCAGTAATGTCATTCACAGTTAGAGTAGTTACTCACCTGTAACAGGTGTTCTCCAGAAGCAGCAGGAATCAGTCCTCACATATGGGTGACGTCAATGCCGACAGAGCCCTTGTACGGAGCATTTCCCCAGCTTTCAAGGAAAGCCTTTGGGAATGCAGCGAGCATGTGCGGTCCCCTTCCCGCCCAAGGGTGTCATCTTGCTCAGTCTGATGACATAGCTAAAAGACAGCAAAAAATCAAAATGAAGTATATGACTGCAACTCCAGGGGAGGAGGGAGGGTCATGAGGACTGATTCCTGCTGCTCCTGGAGAACACCTGTTACAGGTGAGTAACTACTCTTTCTCCAGGACCAAGCAGGAAGTCAGTCCTCACATATGGGACTCCCCAGCTCTAGGCTACCAGGAACCCTAAGCTGAAAAATGACTCACTCTCAAGAGCCTCAGCATACATGATAAGAAGATCCTCTGAGAACGCCCCCGTATGGTAGCCCAACACAAGGGCCGGAGTGTAGGAGCTGTCTAAACCTCAAAGAGATTACGGAGTACCGCCTGTCCGAAAGCACTGTCCCTTCGGGACTCTCTCTCCAGGCAGTAATGGGCTGCAAATGTCTGGCTTGAAGACCAAGTTGCGGCCCAGCAGATGCCTGCCAACGGAACAGAGCGGAGATGAGCTACTGACATGGCTTTTGCCCTGACACGGTGGGCCGTGACTCGACCCTGCAAGGGGAGGTCGGCTGCCTTGTATGCCCAGGCGATACAATCTGCTACCCAAATGGACAACGGACGCTTGGAGACAGGTAACCCCATCTTATTAGGGTCAAAAGAGACAAAGAGCTAAGTAGCCCTTCGATGCCCCCGCGTACGTTCTATGTAAAAAGACAAGGCTTTCTTAGAGTCCAGGGTATGCAAGACTGTTTCAGCCTGGCTAGTATGCGGCCTGGGAAAGAAGGTTGGAAGAACCACCTCCTGGTTGAGGTGGAAAGAGGAGACCACTTTTGGAAGGAACTTCGGGTGGGTCCGTAGGACCACCCTGTTCCTATAGAACCGTGTGTACGGCCTATCAGAAACCAGAGCTTGTAGCTCACTCACACGTCTGGCTGAGGTAAGAGCCACCAGGAAAAGCGCTTTCCAAGACAGGAAGCGCAAATGGCAAGTAGCCATCGGCTCAAACGTTGGGCGAGTAAGTTGCTGCAAGACCACATTCAAATCCCACTCAGCTGCCAGTGGACGAACCGGAGGCTGGAGCAGAAGCAGGCCTCTGAGAAATCTGAACACCAAAGGGTGGGCCAACAGAGACTGTCCTTCCACCGGTGAGTGGTGCGCTGATAGGGCACTGAGGAGGACCCGAACAGAGTTAGACTTAAGGCCTAGGTCTGACAGGTGAAGTAGATACTGCAGTACTACTGGCACAAGGCAAGAGAAAGGATCTTCACTGCGCTGATCACACCACACCGTAAACCTACGCCACTTGAGGGCATAGGAGTTTCTGGTGGACTGCCTCCTAGAGGCCAAGACCACCTCCTCAACCTCCTTAGATAGACATAAGGGAGCTAGCACTATCCTTTCAGCAGCCAGGCCATCAAATTGAGGGACCTGAGATTGGGATGCAGAAGGGAACCCTGATCTTGAGAGAGGAGATCGTATTGCAGCCCCAGAGGGAATGGAGTTTCCACCGCCAACTGCAGCAGAAGTGGAAACCATGGCTGCCTCGGCCATCTGGGAGCTACCAGAATCACTGAGGCCTTGTCCCGGAGAATCTTGAACAGAGTTTGGGCCACCAGGGGCGTGGGAGGAAACGCATACAGGAGGCCTGTAGACCAAGAGATCAGAAAAGCATCCGCTGCTATCTGTAGGGGATGTGGCTGTCTGGAGCAGAACTTGGGCAGCTGACGATTCTGTGGACTTGCAAAGAGATCAACGGATGGAAGTCCCCAGCGGAGGAAGATCTGCTGGACCACCAATGGATTCAACTGCCATTCGTGAGGCTGGAGAATCCTGCTTAGCTTGTCTGCTAGGAAATTCTCCTGACCAAGTAGATAAACTGCTTTGAGAAACATGCCTTGATTGACTGCAAAGGAACACAGGGCCAGTGCCTCCCGAAATAGGAGCCTGGACCCCGTGCCCCTTCGTTTGTTCACGTAGAACATTGCCACTTGATTGTCCATCTCAACTAGGACAGACTGGTGAGATAGGGCATGAGAAAATGTTTGTAGAGCTAAGCGGATTGCTCGCAGCTCCAAAAGATTGATTTGCTGCGTGGCCTCCTGAGGAGACCACCGGCCTTGAGTGCACATGCCCTGGCAATATGCACCCCAGCCCATTAAGGAAGCATCGGTCGTCAGCACCCTTGTGTGTGTTGGAGCCTGAAAAGCTACCTCCCTGAGAAGGTTTGGGAGATGTAGCCACCACTGTAAGGAATCCAAAAGTGGTTTGGACACCTCTACTCTGTCTCAGAGGTCGCCTGTGGCCTGCGTCCACCGAGCTCTGAGGCACCATTGAGCAGGCCGCATGTGCAGGCGGGCGTTGGGAGTCACATACACCGTGGATGCCATGTGGCCCAGGAGCCGCAGAGAGTGCCTGGCAGACACATGAGAAATGCTGTGGAACTGGTTGGCCAAGTCCATCAGTCTGTGAGCCCTGTCCTAGGGCAAGTAGGCTCTTGCCTGAAGGGTGTCTAATCTTGCCCCTATAAACTCTAGGTTCTGAAAGGGGAGCAAAGTTGGACTTTGCATAGTTTATGACAAAGCCCAGATGCTGAAGAAGAGAGACAGTGCAAAGAGTGGCTTGTCGGGCCTCCTGGGTAGACTGGCACCTGATGAGCCAGTCGTCCAGGTATGGGAAGAAGAAAATTCCCTGATTCCTGAGATAAGCCGCCACCACCGCCAGGCATTTGGTGAAAACCCTGGGGGCAGAGGTTAGGCCAAAGTAAAGTACCCTGTACTGAAATTGGTTTCCTCCCACCACAAATCTGAGATATTGTCTGTGGTCTGGATGAATGAGGATGTGAGTATAAACATCCTTTAGGTCTAAGGAGCATAGCCAGTCTCCCTGCTGGAGGTAAGGCAGCAATATCCCAAGGGTAAGCATCTTGAACTTTTCCCTCTCCAGAAACTTGTTTAGGTTTCACAAGTCTAGGATAGGCCGGAGGCCCCCTGTCCTTTTTGGTACCAGGAAGTACCTGGAGTAGAAGCCTTGCTCTTCCAGATGGTGAGGCACCGGTTCCACTGCCTGTTCCTTTAGAATACTTGCCAACTCCTGAAGGAGGAGGTTCCTGTGTAGAGGGAGTCTGGGAGGCTCCCCTGAAGAATAGGAGGGGAGTAGTTGGTGGAAGTGGAGCATGTAGCCCTGCTGGACTATGCTCAATACCCAGGTATCCCCTGTGATGTCTGGCTACTTGTAGGCGTACAGGGTCAGCCGACCCCCTGTGCTGAGTGGAGCCACTGGCGGAGATGAGGCTATGCTGTAGGAGTCAAAACCCCGCTCCCTGCTGTGCAGGAGCCGGAGCTGGTGGCTTGGGGGTCTTCTGCCTACGGGGCCAATGCCCCTGCCCCTTGGCCTGCTGACCCTGTTGGGGAGCTGGAGAGGCCTGATATTGAAGGTAGGATTTGTAGGCAGCACCCTTCCTTGGGAAAAAGGGCTTCTTTCCTGAGCCCTTCTTTTTTTGAGAAGAGGCAGAAGTCTTCCTGGACAGCCTTGTCCTGGTGAGAGTCTCAGTCTCGATTTCTGCAGCCTTTTCAGTCATGGGCTTACCGAAAAGGTTTTCACCTCAGCAGGGGACATTGACCAACTTGTCCTGCACCCATGACTCCAGGTCTGATGACTGTAGCCAGGCCTGACGGCGTGCACCGATGCCAGCTGCGGCTACCCGGGCCGAAGCCTCAAAGCCATCATAGGCTGCTCGAGAGAGAAACTTCAAGCACTCTTGGATCCGTGTTGACAAAGCCTTGAACCTCTGCAAAGGTTCCTCGGAGAGGCCAGCTGAGAACCCAGCAATCTCCTTTGCCAGGTCTTGTAGGTACATGCCCATCTACAGCTGGTAGGTCTGTACATGGCAAGATAGCATAGAGCCCTGGAAGCACTTTCTACCGAGGGCATCCAGGTTCCGGGCCTCCCTGCTGGGGGGCACTGAGGAGCGCATCTTCTGACTCTTCAGGCAGTGCATGGCCGATTCCACAACCATGGAGTTGTGCGGTAGCTGCGCCTTTTGAAACCCAGGGCTCTTACGGACTCGATAAATGGAATCGACCCATTTGCTAAGAACCGGCGCCAAGGCCAGTGCCTCCCACATATGGAAGAGCAGCCGTTCCAGCATCGGAAGAACCGGTACAGTATAGGCTTCCTTCGGAGGAAAGTCCTACTGGAGGGCATCGAGCTCCTCGGCTCGAGGCTCCTCCTCGGCATCCGCAGGGAAAGCCAAAGCTTTGGCCATGTCCCTCACAAAGTCCGAGAACCAGGTATCCTCTGGGGGGGACCTTCTCTGAGGCTCGGACTCCAGTGCATCCCTTTGGACGCACCGGGTCCGGAAAGTGTCCGGGGACTCCTCGTCCTCTGTCTCCCACGCCAACTCCTCTGAGGAGGAATCGAGCAGCTCCAGCCGTGTGGGCCTCGGTGCCACCCGCCCCGACGCCGAGGGTATCGGCGTCAACGACCTCGGCCCCACAAGGAAGGTCGAGGGGGACCTTAACCGAGGATCGACTCGAGACTTCATTGACTTGAGGATTGGCTCGGTCTCCGGGGTCGACTTAGACGTCGAGGTCCCGGTGGTCGGGGCAGATGCATCGGTCAAACTGGCGATCAGCACCCGCTGCTGTTCTATGAAGGCAGCCAAGCTGCTCTCCAAGGCCATCAACCTGAGTCCAAGCTCAGGAGACTCAGCAGCCCCCGACTCGGGCCCCGATGGCGTCGGGCCCAACGTCAGCTCTCCTGGAGGAGAATCCATGAGGACAACAGCACTTACGTGACTCGGGGACTCTGGCTCCATGCGAGGTAACTTGGAGGGCCTCTCTGACTCCAAGAGCCCAGGGTGGCGGTCAGAGCTATGCGACCTGGCCCTCGAGGACCCAGGAGGCTCCACCGACGACGCCCTCACAAGCTTCTTCTTACTTTTGTGCTCCCGGGCAGGAGACTCCCTCTCAGAGAAACCCTGATGGCGCTCAGAGTCAGACTCCCGAGATGTCGAGGCCTCTGACGAAGTCCGAGCCCGGCCGGACGCGGACTCTGAGAAGATTCTCTCACGTTGATACTGACAGCTCCGAAGTGCCTTCGACGACATTTTGCCACATGGGCCAGAGACCAGTGGGTCATGGTCGAGCCAGAGGCAGCGGAGGCAGAAGTCATGTGTGTCGGTGAGAGACATAAGTTTCTTGCACCGATCACACTTTTTGAACCCGCTGGTAGCCATCGGGGGAAAAAGGACCCCTGCAATGTCAAAAGACCGGGCTGCCAGTGAAAACACAAAAAAGGCGCGAATGCTAGTCACGAAGGACAAAAACTGAAAATCAAAAATTTCGGACTCAATACCGGTGTACCGAGCCCAGGCAGGAAGGGGAACCGGCATCGAACCAGATCAGAAAAAGCCAAAATAGCAAAAAAAAAAAATCTACTTTTCCTGGGAGACACGAACTCACGTCCGTTGGGCTCCATGGAAAAAGAAAGACTGAGCAAAATGGCACCCTTGGGCTGGAAGGGGACCACGCATGCGCACTGCATTCCCAAAGGCTTTCCTTGAAAACTGGGGAAATGCTCCACACGAGGGCTCCGTCGGCGCTGACGTCACCCATATGTGAGGACTGACTTCCTGCTTGGTCCTGGAGAAAACAACTGTGCACTTAACACCAGCCAGTTAGTTGGTGTTAAGTGTGCTCATGTTAACTGCAACATTAAGAAGTTGTGCATAGCAATTCCCCTGTGCTAACTGCAATGTGGAGTCCACACCAGCTCTCTGCCCATAACCCATCCAGTCTCTATCCCATCATGCAGTTAGCACAGGGATTTTTACCATGCTAGCTACTTTTAGTACTTGGTAGCCGTTACCCAAGGCTTGCGCTAACCTGTTGGTGCGTGCTGTCAGCACAGTTTAGGAAACAAGCTCCTTTGAGGTTGACTAGAGCTCTCATCTCTCAGCTGTATGAAAATGTGCCTGACCACCTATGCAGACCACCATCACAGCTTGCTTACTAGTGATGACTGTTCTCTGTTTTCTAACTAGTGGCTTATGCTAAAATAGGGGTCAGCAAATATTTTTTTATAGAAAGCCACATTAGTGAGTCATGCTTGCCTAGAGCCCAGGGAAATCCCTCTGGTTGAGTTACAAGAGTCCCATTTAGAGCTCTAAAAGAAGATCTCCCCTCCAGTGCTGCACAGAGCCAGGCCCTATTCATCCACTCACCCCCCTCTCCCCCTGCCTCTTTTGTTTTTCTTATGTCCTACTCTACCTGTAGGACTGGGGTAATAGCAGCAGCAGCAATTTGCCAGGACACAATAAGTGACTGTTATGGGGCAGAAGGAGGAAGAGCAGGCTGTAAGAAAGCAGACTCTGGCTCAAAGTTGCTGCCAAAAGCTAATTAGACAGTAGTTTTTTTTCCCTGACTTTCTAAGATAAAATTAGACCTTACCTGCTAATTGTCTTTCCATGAATCACTCCAGTCCAATCTCAACGAATGGGTGCTCCCCTACCTTCAGCAGCCGAGAAACGAGCATGTCAGAATTCTGATCTCCCACATAAGAGCTCCCTCTTCAGCTCCAGGATCCAGTATCCTATTGACAAAGCAAAAGAACAAGGGCATATCCCAAAACTAATAAACCTGAATCTCTCTAAGACCCTTTGATAAAATTGTCCCTTGGAGACCAAAGAAGCATATACATGAAAGGGCTACCAGGCACAGCCAGAGCTGCCCGGCAAACAGCAGCATCTGTGAACTTAGAAGAGTCCCCAGAGAGGATATTGTTCACTTTTTCTTCTGAACATCCCCTTTTTATATATTTTTTTTGTTTTGTTTTGTTTTTGTTTGATATTTATGTGTTCTGCTGGACTCGCCACACCATCATCCATGAGACCTTGACAACCTGACTGATTCTGGGAGGGAATGAGAATGGACTGGAGGGATTCATGGAAAGACAATTAGCAGGTAAGGTCTAATCTCACCTTCCATATCATCCTTCCAGTCCAGTCTTGACAAATGGGATGTACCAAAGCCGTACCTAAGCATGAGAGGGACCCGCGAGTCCTGCTCGAAGCATTCATGCCCCAAAACTTGTGTCCTCTGTTGCTTGTACATTGAAACGATAGTGGCGAGCAAAGGTATGCAGCACACCTGTGTTGCTGCCTTACAAATGTCCACTGGCAGTACCCAACCGTGCTCTGTCCATAATGCCCTGAAACCTCGAGTTGAGTGGGCCTGCAGTCCTGCAGACACCCTTCTGCCTCTGGCCACATACGCGGCCACAATAGTCTCCTTCACCCAGCATGCTCTAGTAGTCTTCGAAGCTGCCTCTTCCCTGTGAGGACCCCCAAACAAGACAAATAAACAGTCTGCTTTATGGAATGGCACCATCAGTCTCAGACATCAACACAGCACTCTGCGCACATCAAGCTTGTGCAGCTGCCGATCCTCCTCTGAGCTCCCAAACTCGGCAACAGCAGGAGAGACCTTGTCTAATTGACAGGAAAAACAGAGACCACCTAAGATAAGAAGGATGGCACCAGTCACAACACAACACAACGTTCTCCTTTGATAAGATGAAAAAAAGGCTCTCGGCACAACAGCACTTGCAGCTCCAAAATCTGGCATGCCAAGCACATGGCCACGAGGAACACCATTTTCAAGGTGACATGCTGTAGCAAGGCCCCTGACAACAGCTCAAAAGGAGCTGCCACCAGCTCTGACAGCACCAGATTGAGATCCTAGGGGAGCACCATACCGGTGGCCAGATTTGCTTCACTGCTCACAAGAACCGGACCAGATGCAGATGGGTTGCCAGCGTCCAGCCCGTCTTCGCCTTCTGTAACAGGCAAGGGTCACTACCTGCACCTTCAGAAAAATGAGTGCCAACCTCCTCTCCAAGCCATCCTGTAGGAATAAAAGAATCTCTGAGATACCTGCTGCAAAAGGTCGAATGCTCTTCCGACTCCACCCGCTCTTGAATACTTGCCAGATGCGTATATAGTCCAGCTTAGTGGACTTCTTCCTTGCTTGTAGGAGGGTGGCAATGACTAAGGCCAAATATTCTTTACACCTCAATCACGCCCTCTTAAAGACCATGCCATAAGCAAGAATCAATCCATTTGCAGCAGCAGTACCGGACCCTGCATTAATAGATTGCTCCGGTAGGGCAGCCGCTATAGCTTGTCCGCCAGAAGCTGTACCAGATCCACATACCACGATCTACGGGGCCAATCCGGGGCTATCAGAATCATCTGCCCCCAGTGCACTTCTATGCGCTGCAAGAGCTGACCAATCAGCGGCCCAGGAGGAAACACATACAGAAGACCGTTCCTTGGCCACTGTTGTTCTAGGACATCGAACTCTTTGGACATGTGCTCCCTGCACTGGCTGAAGATCTGTCAAACCTGGGAAAGAGGCTCAAACGGCGCTCCACCGAGTGCTCGTAGGACCAAGTTGAGGTCCCACGGTGGTACGGAAATCCGATGCGCCGGACGCAATCTGGAAACCGCTTTTAGAAAATGCGCGACATCGGAGTGCTGGCCGAGAGGCACGCCGTGGACTTTACCACGGTAACAGGCCAGAGCTGCTAGCTGCACCCGTAAGGAACAAGCCGCTAGCCCCTTAGCAAAGCCATCTTGCAAAAAATCCAGAACCACCAGAACTGAAGCCGTAGCAGCGCGGACCCAGCGCCGCGAACACCAGTCCTCAAAAATTCGCCAGACGCGTACGTAAGCCAGAGAAGTCGATCCTTTACGCGCCTGAAGCATGGTCGTCACGACTGACCTAGAATAACCTTTTCTTTTTAGCCGCACCCTTTCAATGGCCAAGCCGTAAGCGAGAATCGATCCAGCCGCGGCATGAGAAGCGGGCCCTGAATCAGCAGCTCCGGCGATAACGGGAGGCGCCACGGAGCTCCGTCCAGCAATCTTACCAGATCCGCGTACCACGGGCACCTGGGCCAATCCGGTGCTATCAACAGCACCCGCCCCCGGTGAGCTTCGATGCGCTGAATCACCCGACCTATTAGCGCCCACGGAGGAAAGACGTAAAGGAGGCCCGACACGGGCCACAGACGCATGAGGGCATCGAGCCCCTCCGACATAGGTTCCCGTCGCCTGCTGTAAAACAGCGCCACCTTCGCGGATTGAAAGGTCGCCATGAGATCCATGACCGGCGTTCCCCAGCGACACACCAGTTGCGCGAACACTGAGGGATGCAGTTCCCATTCCCCTGCATCCACTCGGACCCGGCTGAGAAAATCCGCTGTCACATTGTCCTTCCCCGCTATGTGCGCTGCCGAAATTGCCTGCAACCGCGGTTCGATCCAGGCGAACAGCCTCTGGGACTCCTCCTCTAAGCCCGTGCTTCCGGTACCTCCCTGCCGATTTATGTAGGCCACAGTCGCGACATTGTCTGACAGCACTCGCACCGCCCGGTGCGAGATCTGCGCTTCGAATCTCTGTAGCGCCAAGAACACCGCTCTCAACTCCAAGCGGTTGATCGCCCAACCGCTCTCCTCCTGGGACCAGAGACCCTGCGCAAAGTCCACTCCGCAATGCGCACCCCAGCCCGTCAGACTGACATCCGTCAACAGCGGAATCCACTCCGGCTGCTCCAACGGCATTCCCGCCTGAAGAGAGACCGGCCGCAGCCACCACAGCAGGTCCCTCCTGACCCGCAGCGGGCATGGAAGCCGCATGCTCAGCGAATCGAATTGATTGGACCATCGGCGAAGCAGGGTCCGCTGTAACGATCGCATGTGAAACTGGGCCCAAGGCACCACCTCCAAAGTTGCAGCCATCGTCCCCAACACTCGAAGATACTGCCACGCGGACGGGGCTGCGATCTTGTGGAAACCCCGGACCAGACTCTGAAGTGCCAGCATTCTCCGCTCCGTGAGGAAGACCAAACCTCTGCGAGTATTGAACAGTACTCCCAAGTATTCGAGAGACTGCGTCGGCTCCAGATGACTCTTGACCGGGTTGACCACCCAGCCCAGGGACTGCAGAAGATCGACGACCTTCCCCGTGGCTTGCATGCTCTCGGCATGGGACTTTGCTCGGATCAGCCAATCGTCCAGATAGGGATGGACTAAGACCCCTTCCTTGCGCAATGCCGCTGCTACCACCACCATTATCTTGGTGAAGACGCGTGGCGCCGTCACCAACCCGAAGGGCAGAGCCTGGAACTGAAAGTGCCCCAAGGAAGCACGAACGTAGAAACTGTTGGTGGGAGGCCCTGATGGGGATATGGAGATAAGCTTCGGTGAGATTGAGAGATGTCAAAAATTCGCCCTTCCGAACTGCAACAATAACCGACCGTAAGGTTTCCATACGGAAATGCAGCACTCGGAGACAGCGATTCACGCCCTTGAGGTCCAAAATGGGACGAAGAGCGCCATCCTTCTTTGGCACCACGAAATAAATGGAATACCGCCAAACAAGAGCTTCCCCTTAAACGGAAGCCGGCCAAGACGCGCCTTAGAGGATCCATCCGCCGCCCAATTTTTTAGCCAAAGAGACCGACGCGCCGCTACCAAGGAGGCCATACTATTGGAGAGGGCCCGAATGAGATCGTATTGAACATCCGCCAAATAAGCCGATCCAGACTCCAAGCGCTGGAGCTCCCGGACGTCATCGGACGCAATGGAAGCAGACTGCTGCAGGTGCTGGACCCAGCGAAGACAGGCCCTAGCAACCCAAGCCCCACATATGGAGGCCTGCAACGCCACCGCGTCCGCCTCAAAGGATTGCTTCAACAAGCCGTCCATTTTCCTATCTTGTGCCTCCTTCAAGGCCGCACTGCCTTCCACCGGGATCGTGGTCTTTTTAGTAACTGCCGAAACCGCAGCGTCAATCTTTGGGGAACGAAACTTGTCCTTATCTTTATCCGCTAGGGGATAAAGCTTGTTCATGATTTTCATCCCCTTAAGAGCAGACTCGGGAGTATCCCATTCAGTCTGGATCATCTGATCAATCACCTTATGAATAGGGAAAACCACCTGCGTCTGAAGGACCGCCTGAATGATGGGATCCGCACCATCCTCATCGGCGGCCGGCTGCTCGGTAGAAAGCCGAAGCGTCTGAAGAGCCTCCGCAATAAGGGCTGGCAGCTCCTCGTGGCGAAATACTCTGATGATGCTCACCTGATCCTCAGGCTCAGGGATTTCGCCTTCCTCTAACTCGTCCATCTCATCATCTACATCCAAGTCCGCATCTTCCCCCTCCTGCCAGTCCGCCTCGGAGGGAACCGTCTCCACTGCTCGTGGCTGTTTGGCTGGTTTGAGACCCACCGAGACACGCTCCGCTTTAGGAGTCGGCGCGCTAGAGGGAGGAAGGGACAGGGACCCTGCCAAGAGCCCTTGCCATCTGCGACAAAACGCCTGATGCATCAATAAGACAAAGTCTGGAGAAAAATCGTCCATCTGCAGCGTGCTGTCAAACCCCGACTGCGAACCCGAAGCGCTCAAAGAGGGTTCAGCTACTGCAGCCGAGGGCCCCGCTACTGGCTCAGCACTCGCTGGGCCTGCGGACTCTGTCTGAGCAACCGGGGAAACGGCATGCTCGAACTGCTGCTCCATGCTAAGGGAGACGGACGCACAGCGCTGACAGATGTCGGTTTCTGCGCCCACGCCCCTACGAGAGCCACAGATGACGCACTGAGAGCCGGAGGACATCGATGCACCCAAACTGGAAAGGCCTCGGGAACCCCTAACAGCAGGGAGCCACAGGCCCCAGAGACAGCAAAGACGTGTCACCCAAGCCCAGCTGCTGCTCTCTGTTCTATTTGAGTTTACTTTGTATGGTAATAGAATCCTTTTAATTAGGTTTCGTTGAAGCCTCTAGATATATATATACAGCAACAAAATATAGCAGCCGAGAAGCCCCGCGGAGCGCATCCGAAGAGAACCGGCAAACTAAAGAAAAGTGTGCAAAACAGCTGACAGACCACCCCGAGGCCGACCGTATGGCCCGTTCAGCAGAAAATAAAGAAAAAACAAAAACGAAAGTAAAGTAAAGAAGAAAGAAAGGCACAATACCTGGTAGGTCTGCCCAGACCGCGGCACGGAGGAAATTGCAGCTCCGAAGAACCGCGGTGAGGCAGCCGGCTTCAGGCAAGACGCTGTGGAAGCCACGTGCTCAAAATGGCCGCGGCTTCTCACATCATTTTGGTGCGCTGTTGTAGCCTGCTCTCCTGAGCCTGCCTGCCCCGTTGAAGGCAGGATGCGCTGTGTTCCAACTCTGCCGCTCCGAAATCAAGGAGGAGAGAGAGGAAAAAAGCTGCGGTTGCGAGACCGGGCAGCCAGCTAAGCACCCAGGAAACCAAGAGAAGAAAACTTCTGTTCCCTGTGCTGAGGACTCACCCCCCCCGGAGAATCGCGCTGCCGGTAAAGAGAGAAAGGAGCTCTGCCCTGAATAGTCTAGGGGCTAGAGATCCTATCGAAGCATCAGCTACTTTGAGAGCTGTGGTCAGAGAGGAAAAGAAACCTTCACCGGAGCCCACGGAGCCGGAGGGAGGGAGGGAGGGAGGGGGGGGTGTCGATTTTTTTTTTTTTTTTTTAAAGGGAAAGACCCAAATTTGGAATGAAAAATAAAGTAAAGTATATCAAGTAAAGAAAATTAAAAGGTTAGCCAACTATCTAGCTGCTTAACTGGTTCCCTAGTGAGCCCAGCACCTAGGCTCACTACGTCCTCTAGCTGCATGAAGACTGGACACACTGGGGCTATAGAGAGATGCCAGTACGCTACATCCAGTGAGGCTGAAATCTGATTGGTCCAGTCTTCAAGCTGCAGGAGGAGGTGCACTACCCATAGGTGGAGGACTAAGCTGGAGGAACGCTAAGGAACGCACCTTAAATTCACATATGGACATTTACCCTTGCTCTATAGTAGGAATTAATGAATGCATGAAAAGTTTGCAGTACGCACACAGATTAAGGTATTTTAAAAGCAATATGTTACTTGTGAACTCCATCCGCAGTCTGCTGAGACCACATCATTGGCTATGCCTATCAGAAAAGTAACTCATTCATTCCAAGATGCACATTTTTATAACAGTCAGTATTTTATGAGGCCATTTATACCCATATAGTATGTGGCCACATACACACGAAAGTGACTTTATACAGTCGCCCCCAAAATGTGTCAAAGGCATGTCTAGTATGTCCTTCCTAACCTCCTTACAGGAATAGTAGAAAATCAGCACAATACCTAGTATGTATATGAGGAATGTTTAATTATATGATATATGTCATTTTTTTCATAAACAGTGCATCTGAGGTAATTACACAAGCCTGGTTTGTAAAATTCCTGTCAGTACTGTATATTTTTTATTGATAACAACTGAGCTGTTAGAAATTAATTTGTTTGAATAAAAAAAGGATCAGATCAAATAAACTATCTATCCTCTTCTGAATATTTTTTAGATACCCAGATTTGAAATACTTATAAAATAATTTAATTTAATTTAATTAATTAACAAGTTTTTATATACCGCACCTTCCAATGATCAGTTGCGGTTTACATTGAACAACAGTAAACAAGGCAATGCTGTTTTTACATATAACAGTGAGAAGCTACAAAGATTCAACTCAAAACTTACAATTAACAGTTGTAACTATATACAATGAACAGGATTAATTATATACAAGGTATGTATAATTCAAGCATCCTTTTGTGTTTTTGGTACTTGTTCCAGATCAGGTATTGATAAGGTTGGCTGGTGAGACTATCCTTTTTCTTGTTGAAAAGGTGAATTCGTTAAAGGACCGTAGTATGTTGAGAATAAATGTGTTTTGAGTTTTTTTCTAAACTCCATGATTTGAGGTAAGGATCTTAGTTCAGATGGAATGTTGTTCCAAATTATGGGGGCAGCATGGGAGAATGCTTTCATGTTTGTTGATTTTTTAGCCTTTATAAATTCCTTTGGTGTTTTTAGTTTGTTTATTTGGTCTCTCCTTTGAAGATTAAGATTGGGTTCTTTATTGATAAGTTGTTTAGTGTAGGAGGTGCTATATTATTTAGGGCTTTGTATGTAGTTAGGAGGGTTTTATATTGTATTCGGCATTGCATCGGGAGCCAGTGTAGATTTTGTAATATAGGTGTTATATGTTGAAATGGTGGGGCATTCATTATAATCCTGGCTGCTGCGTTTTGGGCTAGTTGGAGTTTTTTTAGGTTTTGTTTTGTTACGCCTATTAGTGTTAGGTTCGCGAAGTCAAAATGGGGGGTTATTATTGCTTGAATTATACGTTGAAAATCCTTTAGGTGCAGTAGGGGGCGGAGTTGTTTTAATACTTTAAGTTTGAAATAAACTTTTTTTGTTATATTCCTTATGTGGGTTTCCATAGTGAGGTGTTTGTCTATTATTACGCCTAAGTAACGTATTTCGGTATTTATTTTGATATCATTATTTTGTAATGTGATGTATGTTGGGGGGGTGAAAGTTGTATTCTTAGTTACTATTAAGGCTTCTGTTTTAGTGTGATTTATGTATAGGTTGTTTTCATTTAGCCAGTTAGTTATCTCGTTAAGGCAGGTATTTATTAGAAGTGTTGGAATATTAGGAATTGTGAATGGGACATACATCATTATGTCGTCCGCATAAAGGTGGTAAAAAACATTGAATTTTTTAAATATTTGACAGATGTGTTTTAAGTAGATATTAAATAGTAGCGCTGACAGTGCAGAGCCCTGGGGGAGGCCTAGTTCTTGGTTGTAAGTTTTTGAAGCGAGGTTACCAATTCGTACCGTTTGGGTTCGATCACTTAGGTAAGATGAGAACCAGTTAAGGACTGTAGATTTTATTCCAATTTGTCTTAGTTTGTCAATCATTGTTGAGTGGTGGACACTGTCAAAGGCTGCGGAGATGTCAATGAATATAAGTAGGAATGCCTGTTTTGAATTATCAATGCCTCTTACTAGGGTGTCGATTAGGACTGTTAGTAGTAAAGGAATAACCCTGACAGCCACTTGATGTCACTAGACCTCTACTTAAACACAGTATTTGAGCATAACTGTAATATTTTCTAAAATAATCACAATTATTCAAATAAATGGATGCAATATGATGGCACTAAAAAATACATGTATATATATATACATATATATCAGGAACAAATTAATCTGTTATAACATACCTTTGCAGAATGACCTAAGCCCATCAAATGTCTACATATAGTGTATATATGAATTGTACCTGCATGTAAACAAAATTGATAAGTGTTTCTTAATAATAAGAAATAGTGACACATCAAAACTGTATGCCTATAATTCATCTAATTGGAAAGGTTTGCCATTAAATAAAAAAAACTATTAGCTAAATCCAGTAATACGTTTTTCATTTCATTTTATACATTTATTCAAATATTTTCATATTGTTTATGCATCTTTTCTGAATTATATCCATTTTTCTTATATACATTAATGAGAATCATACAGCTGAAATCAATATCATAATTCTTCAAGTATGCTTGCTTTTTAAACTTTAAGGACCTGATGCTATAAAAGGATGCCTAAGTGAGAAGTCCAAAAAGACACTCGTATTTTAAGCTACTTTATAAAGGCAACCTATGAGCCTATGTGCCTTTATATAACAAGGTCCAAGAACCAGATCCAACAGTGCACATATGCCAACACACACATTTATACCTGCTCTGAGGCAGGCATGCATGTGTGCTTCATATGCAACACATGTACTCACATATTTAATAAAATACACACATACATTGCACTCTATACAGGCTCCCCCAAACTATGCCCTGAGGAAGTCCTACACACGGCATGCATATAAGTATGCACCATCTTGTCACCATGCATTCTCATATGCACATATACCACTATGCAATTTTATAAAAGGCTTTTCTGCATGTAACACAGGCTTTTCCTGTGGATAAACCTTTGTAAAATTACCTCTCACAAAGGCACTTAGAGGTAAAGTGCATATACACTTTAGGCCCAGTTTTCAAAAGGCATTTGCACAGTTTACAACCCAGTAAACCATGTAAATGTCTTAAATGGGGATATTCAATGGCACTTATCAAGTTAGTGCCATTGACTATCCCCTTCTAAATCCCCCTATGCTCCCCGATGCTATCTGGTCAGCATCGGGGCGTGTTAGGGCCGTTCCGGGGCGGAAGAGAGGCAGAGACTGTCACTAACCAGACAGCAGCGATATTGCATGCTGCCCGGTTAGCAACCTGCGCCTAAAAGATAAGCGAGAAAAACCCCAAACCCTCACCTATCTTTAAGGCCCAGTTAGCTTTAGTGGCTTCTGGCATGTGCAGAGATCCTTGGATATTCAATGCTGTCACAGTGGCATTGAATATCCGGGTTCAAGGATGGCAGGGAGAGCTATGTGCCAACGAGGTGCACAGCTCTTCTAAAATGTGGCTGGACTCAATATTGGGCTCTTTACTACTTGTACTTTGTACTTAAGTAATTTTTCTTTGAAATCACATATATTGCACCTTCTGTTTTAGCAGATGGCTGAGAAGGAGGGAAAAACAGCATGTATATATTTGAAAATAGAATGTAAATGTGATGTTTTTGCCCATCTCCTACCTAAACACACCCAGCAATGTCTTTTTTTAGCATAGCAAATACATTCCCTAAGGAATCCTTATGCAAATTTAGCCAGATAGTAGAAGTCAATTTTCAGCCTGGACAATCTTTACAGGTAAATTTCTATTTGCTGGAGCAGTGATTCTCAACCCTGTCCTCAGGACACACCTTGCTACTCTTCAGAACAACCAAAATGAATATGCATTAGACAGAACTGCATTCAATGGAGGTAGTGCATGCAAATCTATCTCATGCATATTTGTGGTGGTTATTCTAAAACCTGACTGCCTAGGTGTGTCCCAAGAATTGGGTTGAGAACCCCTGTATTAGAATGACTGGCTTTTATAATTGCCCTCTAAATATTTCTGACACATAGGTAGGCTCACATTCTCCTTTAATAGGACAGCAAACTGTCTTGGCCATAGTATTGCATACTGTGGAGTAGCAGTGCGTCTTTATGAAGCCAACAAAATTCTCTATGTGCTGCTTGACTGTGTTGTTCTTTACTATCATGTTTTCCTCTCTCCTGTCAACATTTTGAAGTTCTTTTCACAACTTTTTGAATCTTCTGATTTTCAAATTCTAAAACACTTTGTATGCTTTGAAAAAAGGTGGTATATCAAATAAAATAAACCATAAACATAGAAACATGGAAACATGATGGCAGAAAAAGACCACATGGCCTATCTAGTCTGCCCTTCCATATCAACCTCTACAACAGTCCCCTTTTTTCCTATAGAGATCCTCTGTGTTTGTCCCATGCTTTTTTAAGTTCAGTTACTCTCCTCATCTCTATCACCTCCACTGGGGGTCTATTCCACGCATCTACCACTCTTTCCGTAAAGAAATATTTCCGCATATTACTCCTCAGTCTATCCCCTTTCATCTTCATCCTATGTCCCCTTGTAACAGAGTTTGCTTCCAATCGAAAGAGGCTCTCCTCCTATGCATTTATGGCACGGAGGTACTTAAACATCTCAATCATACCACCTCTATCACACCTGTCCTCTAAAGTATACAAATTAAGTTCCTTAAGCCTTTCCTCATATGCTTTATAATGAAGACCACTAACCATTTTAGTAACAACCCTCTGCACTGACTCCAACCTGTTTATATCTTTTTAAAGGTGCGATCTCCAGAATTGCACACAATACTCCAAATGAAGTCGCACCAAAGACTCAGGGATCTTGCAAAGATAAGGAGTAGCCTAGTGGTTAGCGCAACAGACTATGACTCACGAAATCTGGAGTGCAAATGCTGTTGATGCTCCTTGTGAAGCTGGACTATCACTTCACCCTCTATTGTCTCAGGTAAAAGCTTAGGGCTAGATTTACTAATGTATGTTATTTAACACACAGGTTGCATTATTGTCAGTGGAATCTACAGTATTTACTAATATCATGCCTTAACACATGTTAGTAAATCTAGCTCTTAGATTATAAATCCTCTGGGAATAGGGAAATGCCTACTGCACCTGACTGCAATTCAACTTGAATGACCACTAAATATTTGTGAGCTAAATCTAAATAAAATAAATGCACTCAAATCCTGGGGAAGGAAGGGAGTTGCTGCTTTGGTAGCAAGCCCTGTTGATGGAAGAGATAGGGCCAGTCCAACAATTAGGCAAAACAGGGCACTCAGCTAAGGCAGCAGCAGTCAAAGCAAAACAATAGATCATGACAGCCACACAAACTCAGAGATCCATCAGCACATTCTTTTGGCTACAGGGAGAGTGGGCACACACAGACTGTACATACATGCAAAAAATAATTTTCCACCTCTACCCTTAACTTTAAGAGAACACGTCCCAGATGAACCACCTCGCCTCCATCAGAGCTGCTTTTCTTAATGTACAACCTCATTAGAATCAATGCTACTACAAAGATTAGACACGCCCAAGATAGGGACAGCCGGACAGGGATGCAGAGGGATGAAGAGCCATGTACAGAAGATTGATTGTGGGGCCTCATCTGCATAAGCCAATAGGGGCTGAAAAGTGGGTCTAAACAGCAGGGCCATGTGCAAAAAACACAGTTGCTCAATGGTAGGCCCAACCCTGGCCCTAGAAAGACATTCAGTCGTCCCCCCCCCCCCCCCACACACACACACACACACATACTGTATCCCTGCTCCCACTGCCGCCCCCTCTGGGAGCTACAGCAGTGGCAATGACACTGAAACCACAATACCTTGCGGTGCCCCCCTCCCTCCCGCAGTGCCCGTTGCCACTGCTGCCCCCCCTCCGGGATTGACAGCAGTGGCAATAGCCACAAAGAGCCCTGCAGAACCTACCTTCAAGCTTCAGCACTGCAGGGCTGTTTGCTTCTGCTGCTCTCCAACACCCATTGCTGACTCCCCATGCAAACAGGAAGTCAGGATTGAGAGTCAGAAAGGGACAGAAGAAAGCAGCTCTGTGGTGCCAGAGCTTGAAGGTAAGTTCCATGGGGTTGTTTGGACTATTGCTGCCGCTGTCAGTTCCAGAGAGGGGCGACAGCAATGGCAATGGGTGCCCCAGGTGACCAATGCTCTAGGCAGTCACCTAGTTCGCTAAATGGTGGTTCCAGCCTTGCAAATAACCCGTACGTTACTGCAATCCCTTAAGGAGGCAGTACATACAACTATGCTAAGGGCAACAATCACAGTCAGCAAGTGACGGCATTGCCCATGTTAACTGCAATATGCCAAGACTGTCCATATTCTGCTCTTAACCTGCCCAGTCCCCGTCCCATGATTGCTGTGGGATTAGCGTAGAATTTTAGTGCAGCATCTCGTGCTAATGGTTAGCATTTAGCACTTGGCACACTGTAACCCCTGCATTAACCCTTAGTGCAGCTTGGTAAACATGCCCCTAAATGCTTCAAACTCATTTGCAACACAGTCACCCTAAAGTTATTGAAAAGCTGTTGGGTTTTTTTGCTCCTTTAATTCTAAAATTTATCAATTATAGTCTTACTCAGGGCAAAGTCCCTGATTCATGGAAATGTTCCACGGTTTGTCCTCTGCTAAATAAACATAACAAGGATCCACAAATCTCTGGCAATTATTGACCAATCTCAAACATCCCTTTTAATGATAAACTCTTGGAGAAAGCAATTTTCTAACAGATTAGTAGATTTCTAGAGCCAAACAACTCTTTCCATCCGTGATAGTCAAATTTTCTCTGTAGTCACAGTATGGAGACTATGCTCTTAGAAAAGCTGAATAAATCATTGCACATCAGAATGGTCCTAGAAACATAGTAACATATAGTTACTATGAGTGGAAGAGTGGCCTAGTGGTTGGGGCAAGGTACTTCAGGCCAGAAGGTCAGGGGTTCAAATCCCACGAGAGGACAGCAACCTTGGGCCGGAAGGACTGGGGTCTCTAGTCCCACAGGTGCTCCTTGTGGTCTTGGGCAAGCCACTTAACCCTCCATAGCCCATGTTCCCTGTAAAATAGTTATCTCCAAGTTATAATGCTCTGTTCAATGTAATTTCAGTTTGTTCAATGTAAACCACACTGATGCAGAATAGCACGGTATATAAGAGAATATAATAAATAAATAGTAAATGATGGCAGATAAAGACCAGTATGGTCCATCTAGTCTGCCAAGTAAGATGGCAAGAGTAGGTGCACCTGCCACTCTGTGCAGGTCATCCCTCCCCATGTCTTTGTTTAGGGGTGAACCCACGGCTCTGTGTAGGACACCCCTGTTCGTTGAGAAATTAGATAAAGTTTATTTTGATTTTATCCTGTTGCTGTAAAGGAATCCACTGTGTCTGTCCCATGCCATTTTGAATTCTATCATTGTATTTGCCCCCACCACTTCCATCGGGAGGGCATTCCAAGCATCTACCACCCTTTCAGTGAAAAAGTATTTTCTGACATTGCCTTTCAATCTACCCCCTTGCAGCTTCATGTTATGCCCTCTAGTTTTACAGCTTCCCTGTCTTTGGAAGAGGTTTGTTTGTTCATTAATTCTCTTTAAATATTTAAAGATCTGAATCATATCTCCCCTATCCCTTCTCTCCTCCAGAGTGTACATATTTAGGTCTTCAAGTCTCTTCTCATAAGGCTTCTGACGCAGGCTGCAAATCATTTTGGTTGCCTTCCTCTGAACCGTTTCCAGTCTTTTTACATCCTTTGTGAGATATGGTCTCCAAAACTGAACATAGTATTCCAAGTGAGGCCTCACCAATGACTTATACAGTGGCATTAGTATCTCTTTCTTTCTGCTGGTAATTCATCTTTGTATGCAACCATCCTCCTGGCTTTTGCCACTGCCTTGTCACACTGTTTTGCCACCTTGAGATCCTCAGAAATAATCACATCAAGGTCCTTCCCCATGCACACCAACCTCTCGCCCCCTATCGCATACATTTCCCTTGGATTTCTGCTTCCCAAGTGCATGACACTGCACTTCTTCACATTAAATCTTAACTGCCAAGCATTAGACCATTCTTCCAGCTTTTGTAGATCTTTCCTCATGTTATCCACTCCCTCAGGGGAGTCCACTCTGTTGAAAATTTTCGTGTCATCTGCAAAAAGACAGACTTTTCCATTCAGTCCTTCAGCAATATCATTCACAAATACATTGAACAGTGCTGGGCCCAAGACTGAACCCTGGGGCGCCCCGTTAATCACCCTCCTTTCATCCTAGTGAGCTCCATTTACCATCACCTTCTGTTGTCTGTCAGTCAACCAATTTCTGATGCAGTTCACCACCTTGGGACCCATCTTGCTCATTCAGCTTAACATGAGCATGGCTTTGTTGTACTGGATCACTCTCTCCTTTTGAAATTACTGGAAGACTCAGGAATAGCAGACACAGATTTGAATTGGTTTCAGTCACATCTATCAAAGCGGGTTTTCCAGTCTGCATTAACTTTTAGCTACTTTCCCTCTACCTTAAGGAGTGCCATAGGGTTCAGTATTTACCCCCACATTATTCAGACTCTTTATAGCTCCATTAGTTCTACTGATTCAAGACCTTGGCATTAGTGCCTACTTCTATTCTGATGATATTCAACTAGTGGTAGTTCCTGATTGGTGGGACCAAGCCTTCCAGCAAACTCTATAACTTAAACTGACACAACTGCAACTTGGATTAAAGTTCAAAAACTGATCCTTAATCCACAAAAATCTGAAACTTTCTGGATTCCCAAGGATCATAAATTAATTCCATTCCAACCCTGTATTTGTGGCCTCCCAATATTAATCAAGGATATGATTCAATCATTAGGGATATCACTAGATAGCAAATTACCTTTACCCTTCACATGTCAAAGACAGTCTAAAAGTGCTTCTCTGCTCTAGAAATTAATTTTTTCTTATAATAGTTTCTGATTCTATTTCCTTGCATGCATCACTGTAGTACTTCTCCTTGTCTCATCTTGCTGCACCTTGGAAATCTCTGTTGAGTTCTGTGATTACCTTTCTTTCTCCTCTGGCTTTAGCTTCTCTGTCTATCTGGGCAATTTTCAGTTTCTTCCCTCATCCATTTTGGCTGTTTTTGCTTTTTCACTTTTTGTAGAGATTACTCACTTTCTTTGAGCCCAACTTTCTTGATGTCATTCCATAACTCTTCTGGAGCTCTGTCATTTGTATCCAAAGCAGCAAATCAATTTTTCAGGCAGTCTTTAAATTCCTGTGGTATATTCTCAAGGTCATATTTTGCTACATTCATGAATGGCTTGCTCTTTTTCAGCTTTAGCTTGAGTTTGCATACTAGTAGTTGGTGATCTGTACCACCATCATCTCCAGGTTTTGTCTTTGTTGATGTTATTGAGCTTTTCCAATGTTGACTTCCACTGATGTAGTCAATTTGATTTTTGTGCAGTCCATTGGGTGAAGTCCATGTGTACAGTTGCCACTTGTGTTGCTGGAAGGGGCTGTTTGAGATGAATAGATTGGTCTTGCAGAATTCTATCAGTCTTTCTCCAGCTTCATTTCTGTTGCCAAATCCATATTTTCCAACCACTTTGCCTTCTTCTTTGTTGCCAACATTTGCGTTTCAGTCAACCATGAATATCAGCATATCCTGTTTGCATGTTCTGCCAGTTTCAGCTTGTACTTGTTCATAGAACTCATCTATTTCTTCCTCTTCTGCAGCTGTTGTTGGGACATATCCTGAGTAATAGTTGTGTTAATGGGCATTCCCCATAGACAAATAGAAATTAAGCGTTCATTGATTGCATTGTACTTCATTACAATTCTTGCAAGTTTCTTAATTATAGATGCAACACCATTTCTTCTTTGTCTTTCATTTCCAGCATAGTATACTGTGTGATCATCAGATGCAACATGCCCAAATCCAGTTCATTTCAGTTCACTAACACTCAAAAGATCAAGTTACATTATTTATTTATTTATCTGCTTTTTATACCACTTTATCATTTCAGTCAAAGCAGTTTACATTGTAATTTAAACCTGGTAATGTTCATTAAACAGGGACATTGATAACTTGGAGGCAATGGAGGGTTAAGTGACTTGCCCATGGCCAAAAGGATTGCTAGTGAGAATCAAACCCTAGTCTCTTGGTTCCCAAGACTGTGTTCTAACCATTAGGCTACTCCTCCACTCCACTTGCCATGTACATATTCCGTGACCACCTCCAAATTCCCTTGGTTCATGCTTTATACGTTCCATGTCCCCATATGTAAGACATATTTGCAGCTTCTGACTCTCATTTCATGCGCAGCTACATCAACAGTCAGGCGCCCTGATGGCTTAGATCCAACCACATTACAAATGCTGGATTTACTCTGACAAGTCTTCAGCTCATTCCTAATAGCCAGTTGAGTGCCTTTCAACCTGGGGGTCTCATCTTCCAGCACTATAGTGCAATTTGTTTTGTCGTGACTATCCACTGGGTTTTCATGGCAAGATATGGAAGTAGATTCTCAGACCTTTCTTCTGTGCAGGTAATGCTAGTTGTTACCATTGTCACAGGAATGTGATCCTCCGCCTCCAACACCGTCCCATTCTGTTGCTGCCCCATGTAACAGAAGGGTCCTTTTTTCTAAAGTGTGATTGAGTTTTGCAGTTTCAGTGCAGTAATCACCCAAATTACTGTAGAGTAACTTCAAAGGCTCTATGTTAACTGTTAGAGGTATTGCCAGCATCTGCCCATGCAGTTAGCACAGAGACAAAATATTTATCACACTTTAAGTGCATGACAACTATAGGTACCATTAAGTACATCTGCATTATTTAACTCAATAGCTTAACACTTAGCATGTGCTTATTCCTGCATTAACTGCATAGCATGGAATGAAATGGGAAATGGGTGAGGAATTGACTGCAACTTGCAATTAAGACACAATAAATTACTGCATGTTAACCATTAATGCGGAAGATAATACAGATGCCTTAACAACACCTACAGTCAGCATGTGCTAATTCCTGTGTTAAGTGATTTAAAGTCTTCAAAGGTGTTGCATGAGACAAACAGCTAGAATTTCATCTCATCATATTACATCCCCATCTCCTGCTTGAGCATTACTCAACAACATTTAAGTCAGTAGAAAAAATTACTACATGCCTCCCTCGTCCTCCCCCTCCACACATATACATACACACAGATACACACACATATTCACATACTCAAATGACTCCTATTAGTAACATCATAGGGAAATAGCCTTCTCATTAAAGTCATTTCTTTGCTTAAAACACAAGACTGAGAGACACCCTTGTTAAGAAAGAAAAACCATACCATTGTAAATAAGCCAACAAAGGTGTTCCTGAGGTAGCACCACTTGCATGTTAAGTCGTAATAAGGACAGGATGCTGAAGCACCTCTTCACAGAAATTTCATTCTGAAGATTGGTATCATCGGTCTTAACCATCTGGTAAATGCAAATACATCTTCCTTGCAAAGCATGAAACTGATGCATACAAAAACAGAGACAACATATTACATGTTTTTAAATGTATTTTGTTATGTTACATTATATTTGTACGACATCCTGGAATACAAAATATTGCTTCTTCGGGATCCTGTTCTGCATATAGACTCACTCCAAAAATAGTACAGGATCCAATATCTCAAATAACAGATAGCCTATCACGAGTAAAGAACAACAAACAATTAAATACTGGAGGGAAAAGACATCATAGTATCTCCACCGCCAGCACAATGGCTCAAACCAGTGTATACACACACTAGTTATCTGCAATAGCTATTACCGGCTTAACACAGCTTATTATTTCACCCTTTATATCACAGGTCATAAAAAACCTACAGTAATGTCTACAAGAATGGGTTTTAGGCACATAATTATGGCATATCTACAAAACTGGCTTTTAGACACATAATCATGGCATTCCCCACAAGAAACATGCAGCTCCTCTACAACACACTCTTAATAGCATTTAACTCCAGAGACAGAAAAAACAGTAGGTCAAAGTTTACTCCAACACCGGACCAATGTGCTAATGTGCGGCTGATGAGGCATGATTTGAGGACAGACACGTTTTGGCTTTGGCTCCAGACCATGACTTGATTTAGTGAGTATTGTATGACTCGCTGAAGCAGCCTCAGTGAAACACTCCGTGTTGGAGATGTTGTTTTTCACTCATGATAGACTGTTATTTGAGATATTGGATCCTGTACCATTTTTGGAGCAAGACGTTATATTTGTAGACAGCTCTCCTTGCCCTATAGGGAATCAGGACCGTACCTAACCCTGTGCGAGCGGCGCAAAGGCTTAAAGGGCGCATTTTGGCTGTCTGCCGTTGCCTGTCGCCGCCACTTTTTCTTCTCTCAGTGGTGACAGGCAATGGCAGACATCTGAAATGAGCCCCTTAAGCCTTCTCACGGCATGCAAAGCACATCTGTCCCTCCCTGCTCTGATGCAATGTCAGAGAAGGGAGGGACAGATCTGCTTAGCACGCCGGCAACTTACACAGCGGGTGCGCCTCTTCTCTCCTGCTGCGGGGGAGGGAGGAGGCGCGCGCCCATTGTGCAAGTCGCACAGGGCGCGATTCAACCTCGGTACGGCCCTGTAGGGAATGTCTGCAAAAATACAAAAAAATAGCATTATACTATAAAACCTATACTGTCAAGTACATTGCAGTAGTTATGTTAAAGAAAGAAGGTGACAGCAACTTCGAACACATATTTATCTTCTGTATAGTGCATAAATCTTTGTAGTAAATGAGGATACTGTAAACTGCTCTGGTGTCCCAAGTGAGGAGCAATATATAAAGTGGTTTATGGTTTATTAAAACTTGCTATACTGCCCTTCACAAGGCACCAGAACAGTTTACAACATAATTTAAAATAGGTAGAGACACAGAAGAGGGAAGAAGCTAGGGGTAGTGAAAGGAAGGATGTGGGCAATGTCTAGAATTTGCCAGAAGGGATAAAGAGAGAGGATGGAAACTTATAGCACCTTTCGTCGGAGAGCTGTATCCGATGAACATGCTAGATTCTGTTGGATATCAATCATTTAATGTAAACATTGTTTGAAATGTACAAGGTTCCCGTAAACCGCTTATACCTCCATGAAAAGCAGTAGATAAATCCAGCCAAATAAATAAATAAATAAAACCATTTAAGGCCAGGAGGAAAAGATAGGTTTTGAATTCCTTCTTAAATGTTTTAAACTAATATGAGTATTTCAAATTTAATCCAGTAAGTGACTGGAAGTCAGTAGTGCTCTTAGAGGAATGGAGTGACATGATTATATTTCGTGAGGTTACAAGTTTGATTGCTGCATTCTGTATTAACTGTAGACATTTAAATTAAGATTGTGGTAATCCATTGTACAGGGAATTATAGTAGTCAATACAGGAAAGCACAGTTACTTACCTGTAACAGGTGATCTCTGGGAACAGCAGGAATAAGTCTTCACATATGGGTACGTCGGTACCGACGGAGCCTGCGCGGGAACGCTCCCCAGCGTCCAATCAGAAAGCTTTTGGGAGCATCCCACAGCGCCTGCGTGCTGCCTTCCCGCCTTTCCAACTGTCTCTCCTCAGTTGAGTTTCATAGCTGAGACAAAGAGAGAGAGAAAGAGGAAAGGAAGATAGATAGAGAGATACAACTCCTAGGGGAGGTGGGTGGGTTGTGAAGACTTATTCCTGCTGTTCCCAGAGATCACCAGGTAAGTAACTGTGCTTTCTCCAGGAACAAGCAGGAATGAGTCTTCACATATGGGGACTACCTAGCTATAGATGCCAGGGGGAGATCCCATAAAATGCGTGTCCGTGGAACAGGACTGCACTTCCCACACATGGACCTCTGGCATCCCATGAGGGATGGTGGGTAGGAGCTGAAAAGAGAGGAGCTGTAGGAAAAACAGCTAACCTAAGGACTACAGGAAAGAGTCCTTGGTATGTATGATAGTTACCATTAAAAATATTGAATGAACAATCACAATATGGACCTTACCTACTGGATTGTAGGAAGTAGAGAGGGTGATGGAGTCTACTGGAGATTCAGTAGAGGAATCCTCAAGGTGACCTCACGGCGGTGAAGGTGAAGGTCCAAATCTGGAATTGGCAGGTGACCCAGGTGTCAACTGGGGTAGTATGAAAACGGCAGGTCTTCAGTGGAAAGCTTTGTGGGAAAAAGCTGAAACTCTTTTAGCTACAGAGTCATTAACATGTAGGAGCAAAAGAGGAAGACTGACCGATTTGGACAACTAGCCCAGTCCTGGAGGGAAGAAAGGGTATGTAAAAAAGCCCGTATTCCCAAGGAGGACAGATGTGTGAAGGGCTGAACCTCAGAACTACTGAAGATCTACACTGTCTTTCCTAGCTGGTGAGAGATAGGAAAGATATTGAAGCATGATGCTTCAGGAATAGCGAGACCTAGAGTAAAGTGGAAGCTGTCAGTACCACAGTAGTGGTTGTGTGCATAACACCCCCAACATACTGAGGGACAGTATGAACATATGCAAGTCCACTGTCTGGAAGCTCTAAGAAGGTAAAAACCTTTATAGCATAGACAGTTAGGGAGATAGTATGTAGATACATATCTTCTTATATATATATATATATATACACACATGTATATACATGTATAGATATATATAGATATATATATGAAGGGAATAACCCATGCACACACAGCTTACAGACATATGTATCTATAGAAATATATATGTCTTGAAAGACTGGTAAGGGGGACTGTTGCTTCTGGAGGGAGATCTGCAACTGTGAGTATTTACTTCTGGTAATTTTCTAAAAGGAATTCTTTGTATTAAAGCTAATTAATCTGTGATCCACTATTTTTGTTAAATCAGTCAGGGCCTAGTAGCAGCAGTTTAAGTTTACATTTAAAACACAGAGGAGAACTCTCTGGTTACATTTCATACCCAGCAGAGAGCTTGTACTTTAAATTTAATAGTCACTCAGGGCCTAGTAACAGCAAAGTACTTTTAGTTTAAATTTAAAACACAGAAGAGAGCTTTCTGGTTACATTTGGAACCCAGCAGAGAGCTTGTAATTTACATTTAATAGTCACTCAGGGCCTAGCATCAGCAAAGTTCTTTTAGCTTAAATTTACAACACAGAAAAGAGCTTTCTGGTTAAATTTAGAACCCAGCAGAGAGCTTGTACTTTAAATTTCATAAGAAGTTAGAGCCTAGCACCAGCTAAGAGCTATAATTTATCCATAGTATAAATATCCATAGCAACCCTTAGTAAGTAAAGAACTTAGATCTAAACACAAACTTAAAACTAAGATGCATACAGCAGTCCAGCAGCGGGATGGGGGCTTTCCAGTCTTTTGCATTGAGTGTCACATGTATGATTTTCTCCCAGTTGGTGAGAGGTCTTACGTGTGCACTAGGTGCAAGGAGCTCTTTACTCTCAGGGAACGAGTCCGTTCCCTAGAGGCTAAAGTAGCAGACTTGGAAAGCATAAGACAGACAGAGAGGTACATAGACGAGACCTACAGGGATATAGTCCTGAAGTCTCACCTCCAGTCTGGCAGCATCCCTGTTGCCATGGAGGAGAGAGGTCACGTGACAGGAGAGCATCACCCTGGTGTGGCAGGAAGTGATCCTGTAACTAGGACCTGTCCTCCAGGTGATGTAAAACCCTCTCGCACCGAGGAAGTTTCTCCAGGGCCATGTGCCCATGAGGGAAGGGTTAGGACAGCCGTTATAGTTGGTGATTCGATCATTAGGCATGTAGATAGCTGGGTGGCTGGTGGACGTGAGGTTCGCCTGGTAACATGCCTGCCTGGTGCGAAGGTAGCGGACCTCACGCGCCACCTAGATAAGGTCTTAGATAGTGCTGGGGAGGAGTCTGCTGTCTTGGTACATGTTGGTACCAATGACATAGGAAAATGTGGTAGGGAGGTTCTGGAGGCTAAATTTAGGCTTTTAGGTAGGAAGCTGAAATCCAGAACTTCTAGGGTAGCATTCTCCGAAATGCTTCCTGTTCCACGCGCAGGACCAAAAAGGCAGACAGAGCTCCGGAGTCTCAATGCGTGGATGAGACAATGGTGCAGAGATGAGGGGTTTGGATTTGTTAGGAACTGGGGAACATTCTGGGGAAAGGAGGGGCTCTTCCAAAGGGATGGGCTTCACCTTAACCGGGATGGAACCAGGCTGCTGGCATTAACCTTTAAAAAGGAGATAGAGCAGCTTTTAAACTAGATATTAGGGGAAAGTCGACAGTCGCCCAAGAGCAGATGGTTCGGAAGAATGTATCTTTGAAGGATACTACCAAAAGCAGAGAGGTTCCACAAAAGAGTAAAGTAGCCCAAATGCCCTCAAATATGGAGCAGACAGAGCTTAAAGATCCCAAATTAGTCATGTCTAACAGACAAATTAATATGGATAAAATACATTCTCTAAAATGCTTGTATGCAAATGCTAGAAGTCTAAAAAATAAGATGGGAGAGTTAGAATATATAGCACTAAATGAAAGGTTAGATATGATTGGAATATCAGAGACATGGTGGAAGGACGACAACCAGTGGGACACTGTGATACCTGGGTACAAACTATATCGTAATGATAGAGCTGATCAAATTGGTGGAGGGGTTGCTCTCTATGTTAGAGAGGGCATTGAGTCAGAAAGGATTAAAGTTTTGCAGGAAACAAAATCTGCTGTAGAATCTATATGGATTGAAATTCCATGTAAAAGGGGGAAGGCAATGGCAGTGGGGGTGTTGTACTATCGAGCGCCTGGCCAGAATGACTAAATGGATGATGAAATGCTCAAAGAAATCAAGGAAGCTAACAAAAGTTACAGCACAGTAATAATAATGGGTGATTTCAACTACCCCGGTATCGACTGGGTCAGTGTCACGGCAGGACATGCTAGGGAGATAAAGTTCCTAGATGAAATAAATGACTGCTTCTTGGAGCAGCTGGTTCATGAACCGACCAGAGGGGAAGCCATATTAGACCTAATCCTTAGTGGAACACCAGATCTAGTGCAAGAGATAAGGTTGTTGGGGCCACTTGGCAATAGTGATCATAGCATGATCGCCTTTGATTTAATTAGTGGAGGAGGGATAGTAAGGAAATCCTCAGTACTACCTTTTAACTTTCGAAAGGGAGACTATGATAAAATGAGGAAAACAGTCAAGAAAAAACTAAAAGGAGCAGTTGCAAAGGTTAAAGACGTACATCAGGCTTGGCTGTTGTTGAAAAATACTATCTTGGAAGCCCAGACCAGCTGTATTCCATGCTTTAAGAAAAGTGGAAAGAAGTCCAAAAAACTGCCAGCATGGTTTAAAGTCGAGGTCAGAGAGGCTGTTGTTGCCAAAAAAGCATCTTTCAGGAAATGGAAAAAAGAGCCAAACGACGAAACCTGGAAACAGCACAAGCACTGGCAAGTCAAATGCAAGGCATTGATAAGGCAGGCAAAGGGAGAATTTAAGAAGAAGCTTGCTGCAGAAGCAAAAACGCGAAGTAAAGACCTTTTCAAGTACATTCGTAGCAAAAAACCTGTGAGAGAGTCAGTTGGTCCATTAGATGATAAGGGGTTAAAGGAGCACTAAGAGGCGACAAGGCGATAGCGGAGAGACTGAACAAATTCTTTGCTTCAGTCTTTACTGAGGAAGATGTAGGGATGTTACCCATGACTGAAGTGGTATTTAAAGGTGCAGAAGAATTGAAGGAAATATCGATACATCGAGAAGATGTATTACAACTATTAGATAAGCTGAAGAGTAGCAAATCACCTGGGCCGGATGGTATACATCCAAGGGTATTGAAAGAATTGAAATATGAGATTGCAGACCTGCTATTAGTAATCTGTGAACTATCATTAAAATCATCTCTAATACCTGAAGATTGGAGGATCGCCAATGTAACACCAATTTTTAAAAAGGGTTCCAGGGGTGATCCTGGAAACTACAGACCGGTGAGCCTGACGTCAATACCGGGAAAAATGATAGAAACCATCATAAAGAATAAAATTACTCAGCATGTAGATAGTCATGAACTAATGAGAGACAGCCAACATGGCTTTAGACAAAGAAGATCTTGTCTTACTAATCTGTTATGTTTTTTTGAAGGAGTGAATAATCAGGTGGACAAAGGTGAGTCGGTTGATATTGTGTATCTGGACTTTCAGAAAGCCTTTGACAAGGTCCCTCATGAGAGACTTTTGGCAAAACTAAAGAGTCATGGGATAGGAGGCAGTGTACTATTGTGGATCAGGAACTGGTTAAAAGATAGAAAGCAGAGGGTAGGGCTAAATGGCCAATTTTCCCAATGGAGAAAGGTGAATAGTGGTGTACCCCAGGGATCTGTGCTGGATCCGCTGCTTTTTGACATATTCATTAATGACCTGGAAAGTGGAATAACGAGTGAGGTTATCAAATTTGCAGATGACACAAAACTATTTAAAGTTGTTAAAACCCAAGAGGATTGTGGAAAATTGCAAGAGGATCTTGATAAATTGGAAGACTGGGCATCAAAATGGCAGATGAAATTTCATGTGGACAAGTGCAAGGTTATGCACCTAGGGAAGAACAACCCAAACTATGGTTACACGATGCAAGGTTCCACATTAGGAACCACCACCCAGGAAAAAGATTTAAGCGTCATTGTGGATACCATGTTAAAACCCTCGGCCCAGTGTGCAGCGGCAGCCAAGAGAGCAAATAGAATGCTAGGTATGATAAGGAAAGGAATGGAAAATAAAACAAAGGATATTATAATGCCTCCATATCGTTCCATGGTGAGACCGCACCTTGAATATTGTGTGCAATTCTGGTCGCCGTATCTTAAAAAGGATATAGAGTTATTAGAAAAGGTTCAGAGAAGAGCCACCAAAATGGTAAAGGGGATGGAAGGATACTCCTATGAAGAAAGGCTATAAAGGTTAGGGCTCTTTAACCTGGAAAAGAGACGGCTGAGGGGAGATATGATAGAAGTCTATAAATTAATGAGCGGAGTGGAACAGGTAAACGTAGATCGATTGTTTACCTTATTAGAATATAGAAAGACTAGGGGACATGCAATGAAGCTACAGGGTAAACTATTTAAGACTAATAAAAGAAAATATTTTTTCACTCAACGTGTAATCAAACTCTGGAATTTGTTACCGGAGGATGTAGTAAAGGCTGTTAGTGTAGCTGGGTTTAAAAAAGGTTTGGACAAGTTCCTGGAGGAAAGGTCCATAAGCCATTATTAAGAAGGGACCCAGGATATCAATGCTTGAACCAATACAAGCATTGTGGAACCTGTGTCCCTTGGGGAAACTGCTAGGTACATATGACCTAGATTGGCCACTGTTGGAAACAGAATACTGGGCTTGATGGACCTTGGTCTGACCCAGTATGGCATATCTTATGTTCTTATGTTCTTATATATGGAGATATATACATACATGAATATGTATGTCTGAAGATACATGTCCGCAACTAAGCCCCATAAGAACATTCACATGAGAGATGTGAAGGAGAAAGATTCATCTAATAACAAGAAGGTAGAACCTACTTGAGAAGAAATATAGAGAATCTATTCCTCCGGGCTAAGAAGGTGCAGGAATGCTATCCAGTGGAATAACCAGGATGGTTGCGTGAAAAACAGAGGATAATATCAGTCTGTAAACCGCAAGTCCGGAGTTTTGTAGGACTCTGACATGATAAATGGACAGAAAACGCATAGGGGAAGATACCAGGATGACCCACTGAGGGACACAGGGGTATCATGCGTTACTAGTAGAATATGTGCTGTCCATAAAAGAGTAGGATAGCATGAGGACAAGCTGTAAGGAAAAAAGAGCATATTCCTGCAGGATTGGAAAACTCTTTGGACATTCACGCAGAAAAGGCTTATATCCTGTATTAAAACAGGAGACAACAGGGTGTGGAGAACCCTCACAGTCATGGGGATGACTGATAAGCCTTTTCCACCATATAGAATAGCCATCAGAGATAAAGTCCAGTGCTCTCTAGCAAGGGCCCATAGTAGAAAGCTTCTCTGAAGATTGCAGAGAGCATTATGCATGAGAATTAGGAGATAAAACTGACTGTGGGTCAGCTGTGCTGCCAAATCCAAGAAAATGGAGATGGCAAGAAAGAAGATAATGTGAAAAGCCTGAAGTGATTAGGATTATCCAAGATAGATGAAGCACTATCTTGGAATCACTACTAAGGCTAGACAGAAGTAGTGGAAGACATACTGGAAACTTGTGGAAAAGTACCAGTAGTTCAATCACTGGAACTCCTGCAAGAACAGCAGCTGAGAGAGACAGCAGAAAGAATCTTCCTGTGTAAAACAGAGAAAACAGACAAAGGGAGAGGAAAAATTCCTGTCCCTGTCTGATAACTGTCCAGAGAATTTATTCAAGGAAAAAACTCTACAATGGAAAGAAAGGCAGAGAAGCTCTGCAGTATGGTACCACTCATTCAGGGGAAACCCTGGATGAGAGGGTAGAGAAACAGGAGTTGAATGGTGACTTACCATATGGTAAGTCTGCTGAAGGAAAAAAATGTTCATGTTGGGACAGAAAACTATCATGGGATAGTTGTTAACTTCTCTTCTTGGTAGGAAGAAGAGGAGAAATCTGTAACCCATAGACATGAATATCCTGACAGCTCAGCATAGCTAGGAGGGAAAAAGATGTCCTGAAGAAAGGAAACCATGTGTAGAGCTTTAAAGAAAAAACAGTGAACAAACTTCTGGTAAGAAGAAGTTAACTGTAGGTTGCAACCTTCAGGAACCTATGGTTGCTGGGTTTGCTGAGTCAGGCTAGAGTTTGGATTCTTCAGAGCAGGAGGAGGTGTCCCCTGCTTGGGTACATCTGGATGATGGGCAGGAGAAGAGTGAAACCTTCTTTTCTTAGGGAAAGAAGGTTTGGTAGGACATTTCCTACCTCCTGGGGAAGAAGAAGGCTTAGGGTGGTCCCCAGAACCAGGGAAGTCAGTAGAGCAATGAGCAATCTGACGTAAAGCCTCCCTATTGAAGAGATTTTCTCCAGTACAAGGAGAATTACCCAGTGTGTGTTGTGCCCCTCTGCTCAAGTCTGAAGCCTGGAGCCAGGCTGTACGTCGTGCTCCTATGGCTATAGCAGAGGTTCTGCTAACAGACTCAAAAGAGTCTAGAGAAGCACGAGAAAGAAACCAAGAGAGATTCTGGCTATGACTAAGAAGTAAGGAATAGTCTGCAGCCTTGGGCTCTGATAGAAAAGGAGTCAAAAGAGATAATTTCCTTGTGACCTCCTGGAGATAATCCTTGTTGCCAGCATAGATGTTTGGAAGGTTTGACGTCCAAAGGCATCAAGTGCTCTAGATGCACGACCTGGCGGATAAGAAGAATGCTTTTTCTTGCTTTTCACCTTCCTCATTGCTGATTCCACTACAATGGAATGATGGGGAAGTTGAGTCCTTTGAAACCCTGGAGAGGGGGGCACCTGATACAGAACATCAGTTGCTGTAGAAGGTGAGGAAACCCTTAAAGGTGTTTCCCATATTCTCAGAAGAAGATTCTGCAAAGAATGATGTAAAGGAAGCATTATATTTTCCTTTTCTGCAGGAGAGCCTCGAGTAGGATCATAGCCAGGGATAGGAATAGCAAGGAATGTTGCCATGTCAAGGAGAAATTTCTGAAAAGAAGGATCTCCAATGGGAACTATCCCTGGATAGGCTAAAGTTGAAGCAGCAGCCTGGGCACCAGAGGATGTACTTGTCTGATGCAGAAAAAGAGCCCTACTAGATGGATACTGGTACTGGCAGTCACGATTTGAGGCAGTCAGTACTGCATCGTCCATGCCAGGTATCGACTCCAAACTAGGCATAGAAAGGAGCGATGGAGAAAAAAGCATGGAAGTGGCTGGTCCCGATGTAACTGCAGGAACCGACATCGATACCGATACCGGTAGCTGTGTCGGAATCAGAGGCGATAACGCCATCGAAGCAGTCATCGGAGGTTGCTCAAGCGGTACCGAAGCAACCAGAACCCCTTGGTGAATATCCTCGGTACTGCGTATCCGGAATCGACAAGGGTCGGTTCCGAGACACGTCGGTACCCAGTCTTCTAGACTAGATATCGATTCCAGACTCGGCATCGAATGGAGCGAGTCTATCGATGCATGTCTAGAGGGTACCGACGTAGGTGGTGGTATCGGCGATGCTGTCGATACTGGAAAGGCAATCTGGGACGTATCGATCGGTCCTGAAGGTACCGAGGACGCCAGATGCTGATCCCTGGCGAAGAGTGAATCACTCAACACCGGTGCCGATGCCGGGGTATCGGTACCGCTCGAAGCGGATGCCACCATCGAGCATGGTTCAGATACAGGAAAGTCAATCTGGGACGTATCAATCGGTCCCGAAGGTACCGAGGACGCCAGATGACGATCCCTGGTGAAGAGTGGATCACTCAACACCGGTGCCGATGCCGGGGTATCGGTACCGCTCGAAGCGGATGCCACCACCAAGCATGGCTCAGGTATGTTCTGTGAGGGGTGAGCCCCAGGAACAACCTGAAACCCCTGAAATGCTTTGGAGACCGAAGACTCCCGCCGGGGTTTTGAAGCCAATAGGGTCTTGAGGGCAAGGCCGGAGCCGTCATCATGCTTGGCATGAGACTTACCACTCAAGGATTGGCTAGTCTTAACAGACTGTTTGTGGGTTACCTGATCCTGTAGAGAAGAAATGGTCGGTGCCCTGACACTGGAAGGGAACTCGGTATCGAGGGAAACTCAAAATGGAAAATCTCTTCTCATAAAATTGTAGCCTAATGGCTCCAGAGGGAAAGGGTCAGGACCCAAACAGGTTAGACACCAGTTATTGAAGTCTAAAAAGAAAACTGTATTTCCACAGTTAAGGCACTTCTTAGAAGAAGAAGGCTCCATGATGGAGAGGCCTTACAGGCCCAAAAATTTAAGACAGAAACTGAGGGAAAGCAGTCCCTGAGTTTAAGAAAAAGAAAAGAAAAGCAGCCGCGACCACAAGAAAACAAAAAAATTAAAGAATTAAAAAAGAAATTTTCTGCGGTGACAGGAGTACGTCCTGCCGGCTCCGCGGAAAAATGAAAACTGAGGAGAGACAGTTGGAAAGGCGGGAAGGCAGCACGCAGGCGCTGTGGGATGCTCCCAAAAGCTTTCTGATTGGACGCTGGGGAGCGTTCCCGCGCAGGCTCCGTCGGTACCGACGTACCCATATGTGAAGACTCATTCCTGCTTGTTCCTGGAGATATAACTAATGCAAAAACTAGTGTGAAAAATGTTGATTTGTCCAGGAATAGGCTTATGGGCCTAACAGTTATGAGGCAGCAAAGCTAATTCTTGCTACAGATGTAATTTGAGAAGTGAATATTAGTTGGAAATCAATATGGAAACCTAGAATTTTAATGAAAAAAACAGAGGGAGTATATAGCCAGATAGGATTAGGGCAATACTGGGGACTCAGACTCGGCCTGTAATCCACATTGCCTTAGATTTTAGTAAATTAAGTAGATTGCTATCTAGCCAGGAGGAAACAGCTGGCAGGCAGATGTAAAAATGTCTGGATATTGGGGAATGGGATGGATCTAAGTAATATAGAAACAGAGAAAAATAACAGCAGATAACGACCACAGGGTCTCTCCAGTCTGCCCATCCTACCAACTACTAAAACTTTATAATCTCTCTCAGGGGCGGCTCTATAATGAGGCAGAGTGAGGCGGTCACCTCAGGTGGCAAAGTTTTGGGGGCGGCAACAAATGCCCCCAAAACAGCACCTCACTCCGCCTTTAAACTTAAAAAAAAAAAAGAAAAAAAAAAAGTGGAAAGCTGCTGCTGCTGCTGCTAGGTAGTAGCAGATTCAACCCCTACCACCCCCGCCGCTGCCCTGGGAGACCCTACACTTGCCTGTCTGGTCCAGCGCCCCGGCTCTGCAGAGCTGCGAGAAAGAACTACATTTCCTTTCTTTCCCACGCATTTGTTAAAGTTGAGCCCAGCAGCGCAATGACAGCATTTCCTGTCTCACGCGCACCAGGCTCAATTTTAATAGAGCCGCAGGCAAGAAAGGAAATGCAGTTCTTTCTTGTGGCTCTGCAGAGTCGGGGCGCCGGACCGGTCAGGCAAGTGTGGGACCTCCCATGGGGAAGGGAGGTGGCTAGGACCTGAAATGGGCTGATCTCAGTGTAGGTTAGGGTTATAATGGGCTGATGGGGGGGCTAGCACTGGAAATGGGCAGATTGGGAGGGGGAGCTAGGAATGGAAATGGGCTGACTGGAGGGGCTAGCACTGGTAATGGGCTGATTTTAGGGGGGACTAGCACTGGTAATGGGCAGATCAGGGGGTGCTAGGACTGGTAATGGGTTGATTAGGGAAGACTAGGACTGGGAATGAGCTGATCGAGGGTGGGGGCTGGAACTGGTAATGGGCTGATTAGGGGGGCTAGCACTGGTAATGGGCTGAGGGGGACAAGCACTGGAAATGGGCCGATCGGGGGGAGGGGGGCTAGGACTGGTAATGAGCTGATTAGGGGAGGCTAGGACTGATAATGACTGATGGGGGGCTAGTATTGGAAATGGGCTGATCGAGGGGGCTAGGACTGGAAATGGGCAGATTGGGAGGGGGAGCTAGGACTGGAAATGGGCTGACTGGGGGGGCTAGCACTGGTAATGGGCTGATTTTAGGGGGGACTAGCACTGGTAATGGGCAGATCAGGAGGTGCTAGGACTGGTAATGGGTTGATTAGGGAAGACTAGGACTGGGAATGAGCTGATCGAGGGTGGGGGCTGGGACTGGTAATGGGCTGATTAGGGGGGCTAGCACTGGTAATGGGCTGAGGGGGGACTAGCACTGGAAATGGGCCGATCGGGGGGGGGGGGCTAGGACTGGTAATGAGCTGATTAGGGGAGGCTAGAACTGGTAATGACTGATGGGGGGATAGTATTGGAAATGGGCTGATCGAGGGGGCTAGGACTGGAAATGGGCTGATTAGTGGAGGCTAGTACTGGTAATGGGCTGATGGGGGAGTAGGACTGGTAATGGGCTGATTAGGGGAGGCTAACACTATTAATGGGGTTGAGGGGAGACTAGCACTGTAAATGGGCTGATGGGGGGCTAGCACTCGAAGTGAGGTGATTGGGGGGGGCTCTGACTGAAAATGAGCTGATGTGGGGGCTAGGACTAGAATGGGCTGATGGGGGGGAGGGAGGAGAGAGCAGCTGGCCCAGGAAGAAAACTGGGGGCTAGGGCTACAAATGGGCTGATGTGGGGATGTGGGAGAATGGGACTGGAAGGAAGTGGATGCTGAGAGGGACTGGCTGCCATGGTATTTGGACTAGAAGGGGCTGGAGAGTGGGGAAGGAGGGGGGACTGAAAGGGTATGGACACCAGTGGCAGTCATGGGCATGAAAGCTGACATTGGAAGGTACTGGGAGGGAGGACTGGAAAGAGGCTGATACTGGAAAGGGTTACTGGGACTGGAAATAGGCTGATGGAAGGAAGTGAAGAAAACAAAAGAAGAGATAAGAAATGGAAGATGGACTATAGACCATAGAAAGAGAGCCAAGAGAAGACAGGAAAGCAGAAGCTCAGATTGGGACCAGCATGATCAGAGAATAAAATGGTCAGACATCAAAGGTAGAAAAAATAATTTTATTTTCATTTTAGTGATTGGACTTTGCGCTATATTTATATTTTACACAGTATGGGGAACTACATCTCTTTCTGATGTTGCACTGCATGATGAGTCTGGCTTCTTGGAGTTTCAGTTTAATTTTTGTCTACGTATTTTTATTTTAGGTTTTAGTCACATTTTCTGTACTTGGTGAGGGTCTGTGTTCTGAGTGTGTGACTGAGGCCAGGTGTTCTGTTAAAATGGAGTTTGTACATAGGGATCTATACTGTACTGTAGTAATTTGGCTGGTTCAGTTTTTCAAACAGGGCTAGGGCTAGATGTTCTAGGGCCTGCTGCAATATTTATGGTGTTGCCCTTTTCTGGGTACACTCTATGTTGTGTGAGTTTTGGAAGTTAGTGCTGTTATGGAATAGTAGATTTGCTCTATGGATCCTGTACTCTGGATTCTTGGTGAGGTCTACTGTAGGGTGTTGATTGGGGGGAGATACTGGAATATGTAGTTTTTGAGATTTGCAGTTTTGCTTTCTTTATGCTGCCAGACTGAAATTTAAAATATTTTGTCAGTTCACATTCAAGGAAATTTCAAATTTTCAGGAAACGTCTCAGTTTAATTTTGTTTAGTAGACTGATAGCTTCACTCCTGCTGAGTTCTGGACTTTTCCAGCTCTACAATCCAATCCAGCGTTTGAATTCACGGCTAACAGAATTAGTTTCTCATTTTATGTCTTCCCTCCTCATCAATAATCTGGTCATAGCAAAATAAATCTGATGTTCAGATACTTATAATGGTTTGATTGGGGGAGCTGTGTAAGTGAACATAAGAACATAAGATATGCCATACTGGGTCAGACCAAGGTCCATCAAGCCCAGTATCCTGTTTCCATCTAGGTCATACGTACCTAGCAGTTTCTCCAAAAGACACAGGTTCCACAATGCTTGTACTGGGTCAAGCATTGATATCCTGGGTCCCTTCTTAATAATGGTTTATGGACCTTTCCTCCAGGAACTTGTCCAAACCTTTTTTAAACCCAGCTACACGAACAGCCTTTACTACATCCTCCGGTAACAAATTCCAGAGTTTGATTACACGTTGAGTGAAAAAACATTTTCTTTTATTAGTCTTAAATAGTTTACCCTGTAGCTTCATTGCATGTCTCCTAGTCTTTCTATATTCTGATAACGTAAACAATCGATCTACATTTACCCGTTCTACTCCGTTCATTAATTTATAAACTTCTATCATATCTCCCCTCAGCCGTCTCTTTTCCAGGTTAAAGAGCCCTAACCTTTTTAGCCTTTCTTCATAGGAGTATCCTTCCATCCCCTTTACCATTTTTGTGGCTCTTCTCTGAACCTTTTCTAATAAACGCTATATCCTTTTTAAGATGGACTTTTTAAGTGACTTTTCATTAATCAAATTTCATGTTTTATTATTATGTTTGTTTTATTGTAACATTGTTTTACTAAATTGCATGTGTATGTTTAGAAGCCGCCTAGGATTTTAGATGGGTGGCATATATATTTTAAAATAAATTATACTAAATTTATGCAAATGATGCCGCAGTGAGTTTCTGCACATGGCCCTGCATCACTCTTGTGTCATCTCTGGGGGAAAATAGACAGGAGGGTGCACTGGAAAACAGAGAAAAGCAGAAATTTCAGATTGGTCAGACAACAAAGTTAGAAAATAATTTTATTTTCAACTTAATGACCAGACTCGGTGCTATCTTTATATTTTATACAGTACATGGCAATGCATCTCTTTCTATTTCTCTGGTACTGCACTGTAAGCAGAATCTGGCTTCTTGAGATTGCAGTTTAATTTTTATCTATATATGTTTATTTTAAGGTTACGGTCACTTATTCTGTGCTTGGTGAGGGTCTGTGTTTTGAGTTTGTGACCAAGACCAGGTGTTCTGTTAAAATGGAATTTGTATGTAGGGATCTGTTCTGTAGTAATCTGAATTGTTCAGCTGTCCACATAGGTGTTTGGATGTTCCAGGGCCCACTGTAGTATTTACAGTGATGCTTTTTTTGGATGGCCTCCTTATGTGAGTTTTGGAAGTTGGTGCTGGTATGGTATGGTAGATTTGCTCTATAGATACTCGGTGACTTTGCTGTAGGGTTTTGTATTAGTTTACAATATGCCTGGTACTGGATAATGTTTGTTTGTTTGTTTGTTTGTTTTTTTAAGACATTGAGTTCTGTGGGTGAATGTCCTGGTTCTGCTTTGCACCTACTGTTGAGGAAAGGGGTTCTGTGGATGCAAAATATATGTTCAAAAAGAAAAAGCAAGAACCACAGCGCAGTTTATAACAACAAAATAAAAATGAGTTATAATTTAATTTTATAAACTGTGCTGTGGTTCTCACTCTTTCTTTTAGTTCCTTGGTGTGCAAACTCTTGCATTTCCTTCATATAATCTAATCGGCTTTTTGGTTTGGTCCAGTACCTAACTGGAGTTTTGAGAAAGCCTCCCCCCCCCCATCCCTTGCCTCAGGCAGCAGATTGCCTTGAGCTGCCTCTGATCTCTCCTTTTCCCTTGGAGATCCTCTGTATTTGTCCATGTTTTCTTGAATTCAGATACAGTTCTTGTCTCTATCACCTCCACTGGCAGGCTGTTCCACATATCCACCACTCTTTCTATAAAGAAATATTTCCTCAGATTACTCCTGAGTCTGTCCCCTTTCACCTTCATCCTATACCCCCCTTGTAATCCAGAGCTATTGTTTCAATTGAAAGAGACTCTTCTTCTGTGCATTTATGCCATGGAGGTATTTAAACATAGAAACACAGAAGGTGAAATTAGTACTTACCTGATAACTGTCTTTCCTTGAGTCCCTCCAGTTTAGTCTGGTATGAGTGGATTATCTCCTTCCACCAGCAGCTGGAAACTGAGCACGTCAAATTTCTGATGTCAGTGAATAAGAGCTCCCCCTTCAGCTCCATGAAACTAGTATCCTATTAACAAAGCAGACTGCCAAACAGCATTGAACCAACCAAGGTATTTCAGATTGATCTTATAATGCAAGTCGCAAATCAATACCCCTTAATTATGTACAGCTGAAGGAGATCAGTAAGGACAGAGCCGTGCCTGCCACTACGCCCTCTCATCAGCAGGAAGAGCTTACCGCAGAAAACTTATTATTATTATTATTATAAATTGCAGCTCTTCTCCAACAGTTGGACTCACCTCTTCTATTACGCCTGTCAACTGAAATAATCTGTTTTCAAAGGGAGGATCCTGCACTGGACTGGAGGGACTCAAGGAAAAACAATTAGCAGGTAAGAACTAATTTCACCTTCCTCATCATCCCTCCAGTCCAGTCCAGTACAAGTGGGATGTACCAGAGCAGTACTCAAGGATGGGAGGGACCAGCAAGTCTGGCCTGAAGCACCCCAGCTCCAAAAGTGGCATCCTGTTTCGCCTGCACATCTAGTTGATAATGCTGCGTAAAGGAATGCAAGGACGACCAGGCGACTATCCTGCAAATATCCACTGGCGGCACCAACCTATGTTCCACCCAGGAGGAAGCCTAGGCCCAGGTGGAATGTGTGTGGATCCCTCTGGGACCGCCTTGCCCTTCACCATATAGGCTGAGGTAATTGCTTCTTTCACCCAGCGGGCAACTGAGGCCTTGGTTAATGCCTTGCCCTTCCGCGTGCCCCCAAACAAGATGAACAGTCTGTCCATCTTCTGAAAAGACTCCATACGGTTCAGATACCTGAACAATGCCCTGTGCACATCCAGCAGGTGCAACTGACTATCCACTTCCGAAGACCCCGATTGTGGAAAAAACGGAAGGAAGATTGTCTGATTCAAATGGAAGGAAGTCACTACTTTTGGCAGAAAGGAAAGAACCGGTCGCAGCACAATCTTTCCCTTGGTAATGACCAGGATGGGTTCCCTGCACGACAGAGCTTTGAGCAGATACCGAGCAGATAGCCGCCAAAAAGACCGCCTTTAACGTGAGATCCCTAAGCAAGACCCTAGCCAGAGGTTCAAAGGGGGCCTCCGTCAAGGCTGAAAGAACCAGATTCAGATTCCAAGGAGGAACCATGGCTCATCCCTGCAGCCAAACCTGTTTTTCCACCCTAAGGAAGCTTGAGACATATGGATGTGCCAACAAGATGCTCCCCAACATCTGCCCCCTGTAACAGGACAGGACAGCCACTTGAACTTTCAGGGAATTCCAGGCCAGATCCTTCTCCACCCCCGCATGTAAAGCCAGGCGGATCTGTGGAATGGAAGGAAAAAGGCTCGCAGCCCCTTATTGGCACACCAACCCTCAAAAATATGCCAAATTCGCACATAAGCTAGGAGGTAGACCATCTTCTAGCTTTCAAAAGGGTCAACACTACTGCAGGAGAGTAGCCCCTGTGCCTCAACGTCGCCCGCTCAAGAGCTGGGCCATAAACAAGAATTGTTCCACCTGAGGCTGAGACCCTGTGCAATCAAGTTGATCCTGTTCGAGAGTTGCCATGGCGGAGCTATTGACAGCCGGAGAGATACGCATACCACAGTCTGCACTGCCAGTCCAGCACAATCAGGATTACTCTGCCCCTGTGCACCTCTATCCACTACAGCAGCTTCCTGATTAGTATCCAGGCAGGGAACACGTATAGCGGTTCTCCACTGGGCTACTTTGTGCCAGCGGATCCAGTCCCTGGGACATGTGCTCCCTGCACCTGCTGAAAAAATGGCTTGCCTTTGTGTTGGCTAGCATCACCATCAAATCCATCATGGGAGTGCCCCATTGCACCTTGATCTCATGAAACACTGGCACATTCAGCTCCCACTCGCCCGGGTCCAACCGGTGCCAACTGAGAAAATCTGTTTGAACATTGTCTTTGCCGGCCATGTCTGTCAGATTCACTTCTGCCCAGCATAAGAACAGCTAAATTTCCTCTGTGAGCACTGCACTTCCCATGCCACCCTGGCTATTGATGTAAGCAACCATGGTCGCACTGTCGGAGCACATGCACACAGCCCACTGTTCCAGGCATGCCTGAAAGACCTGAAGAGCCAGGAACACCACCACCTGCATCTCCAGGCAATTGATGGAACACATTCTCTCCTCCAGTGACCACACACCTTGCACAAACTAGGATGCTCAATGCGCTCCTCACCCTGTGAGGCTGGCATCAGTCGTCAGCACCACCAAATCCAGTGGTTCCAACAGCATCCCTGCTGCCAGGTATTCCATCTGAAATCACCAGGTGAGCTGCACGCACCTCAAGTGGACACACCAGCCTCTGGGAGAGAGGGTGGTGCTGCGGTGACCATCTGGAAAGCAAGGCCTGCTGCAGAGGCCTCATATGCAATTGTGCCCATGGTACCAAATCCAAGTCCACCACCATAGATCCTAAGACTTGCAGGAAATACCATGCCGATGGCGCCCTGATGTCCAAGAACCTGCGCATTTGATGCTGAAGTTTCTGTGCTCTCTCAGCCAGCTGGTAGACTCGCCCATGGAGGTATCAAACTGCGCCCCCAAGTAGGCTGAGTTCTGAACAACTGCAGGTGACTCTTGGAAAGACTGACCACACAGCCCAGACCTTGCAACAACTGAAGCACCTTTTCTGTTGCGGTCCAACTCTTGACCTCTGACTTTGCTCTGATAAGCCAATTATCCAGGTAGGGGTGCACCAGAACACACTCCTGTTGCAGGCCACCACCACTACCACCATCACCTTGGTGAAGGTTCAAGGGGCAGTAGCCAGTCCAAAGGGCAATGCTCTGAAATGGAAATGGCCCATGGGCACGGCAAACCATAAGAACTGCTGATGCTCCGACCATACTGGGATATGCAGGCATGCTTCAGTGAGGTCCAGCACCATCAAGTATTCACTCTGCTTTACCGCCAGTATAATGGAATGCAGGGTCTCCATCCTGAAGTGAGGGACTCGCAAGGACCAGTTGATGTGTTTGAGGTCCAAGATGGGCCAGAAAGATTCTTCCTTCTTGCAGACCACGAAATAGATGGAGTAGCGACCATGTCCGTATTGGTCTGGCAGTACCAGCACTACCACCTTGAGATCCAGCAGATACTTCAATGTGTCCTGTATGGCTTGCCTTTTCAGTGGGGCTTGACACAAGGATTGCCCAAAGGCATCGTCGAGAGGGCATATGAACTCCAGCACATATCCCTCCCAAACAATCTCCAACACCCATTGATCGGTGGTGATACTGGCCTAGGCAGGGTAAAACAGCTGTAACCAATCCCCCACAGGAGGCACCTCCACCTGGGCCCTCCTGGCTTCATTGGGTTTTCTTAGTGGGAGCCACCGGGGTGGAGTAGTAACCCCTGTTGGCTCCCCGATAACCCCAAAAGGGTTGTCCTCTCTGAGGGAAACAGCCATGGTGATAAGATGTAAACCAAGCTGCCCGTAACCTCCTGAAGTCCCTGGACTGACCTTGGACCACACTACCATGCGTGGGCCCTTTGGGCTTATCTTCCAGCAGGCAGGCTCCTTTGGTTTCCCCCAGGTCCTTGACAAGTTTATCCAATGTCTCCCCAAAGAGCAATTTACCCTTAAAGAGCAACTTACTGAGCCATGTCTTAGAGGAAACATCCGCCGGCCAGTTATGGAGCCAGAGGAACTACATGATGCTATGATGGAAGTGCCATGTCAGAGAAGACATCCACCGGCCAGTTATGGAGTCAGAGAAACCTACATGATGCTAAGATGGAAGCCATAGTATTGGAGGAGGTCATACCAGATCATAAAAGGCATTCGCCAGGTCAGCCAACACTGACTCCAGCTTAGTCATCTCTGGCTGCTCCTGCGGAGTGTCTCCCTCCTCTAGGGCTATCCTTTGAAGCCAGCATATGGATGCTCTGATCACGTAAGTCCCATAAATCTAGGCCTGTAGGATTAGGGCACTCATGTATCATAAGGAAAGGAATTGAAAATAAAACAAAAGATATTATAATGCCTCTATACCGTTCCATGGTGAGACCGCACCTTGAATATTGTGTGCAATTCTGGTCGCCGTATCTTAAAAAGGATATAGCGTTATTAGAAAAGGTTCAGAGAAGAGCCACCAAAATGGTAAAGGGAATGGAAGGATACTCCTATGAAGAAAGGCTAAAAAGGTTAGGGCTCTTTAACCTGGAAAAGAGACGGCTGAGGGGAGATATGATAGAAGTCTATAAATTAATGAACGGAGTGGAACGGGTAAACGTAGATCGATTGTTTACGTTATCAGAATATAGAACGACTAGGGGACATGCAATGAAGCTACAGGGTAAACTATTTAAGACTAATAAAAGAAAATATTTTTTCACTCAACGTGTAATCAAACTCTGGAATTTGTTACCTGAGGATGTAGTAAAGGCTGTTAGTGTAGCTGGGTTTAAAAAAGGTTTGGACAAGTTCCTGGAGGAAAAGTCCATAAACCATTATTAAGAAGGGACCCAGGATATCAATGCTTGACCCAGTACAAGCATTGCGGAACCGTGTCTTTTGGGGAAACTGCTAGGTATGTACGACCTAGATTGGCCACTGTTGGAAACAGGATACTGGGCTTGATGGACCTTGGTCAGACCCAGTATGGCATATTTTATGTTCTTATGTGAAAAGCTTGCTTCAGGAGCGACTCCAACTTGCGGTCTTGTAAATCTTTCAATGCTGCTCCTCCTTTCACCGGAATCATGGTTTTCTTTGTCACTGCCGATACCTGGGCATCCACCGTAGGCATCTTTAGGAAGTCTCTACTCCTCTGGTATCAGGTACAGGTGGGCCATAGCTCGACCTCCCCGCAGACCTGCTTCCAGAATGTCCCATTCTGTCTCAATAATTTTCTTGATCATCCTGTGAACTGGAAAACATGCTTGAGACCCATTAGAGCTCTGCAACAGTGGGTCCTCTAAGGATTCTTCCACCACAGCTAGCATGAACACCATATTCAGTGCTGCCAAAGAATGAGTTATCGGAGCTGAGACTTCTTCTCTCCAAAATACCCAAATAATTCCCGGGTCTTTCCCTTAAAGGATATGACCCTCCTCCAACTCTTATCCCTCAGGCTCTCTCCATAGATCTGAAGGGCCTTCTCCTAACTCTTCTAAGTCTGGGGACCTCAGGGCAGCCTGGTCCACCCAGGCATCTTTCTCGTGGCCTGATTTTTCTTTGGAGGCTCTCCTGCCTTGTGGTCTCTCTCCCGCAGAGAATCTCTTCCCAACTCCAGCGCAGATAGAGACACAGACTATGTGCATACCTGAGCAGCCTGCTGTTTCTTGAGGCAATAGGTCGTGTGCATAGACAGGATAAACTCATAGGAAAAGAGTGACTCAGGAGCACCAACGAGGTCTAACAATGATGCTTCTGGCTACCTACTTGGACCTGCGCTTGGATTGTTTAGGCTTTCCCTGATCTGACACGGCCAGCTGCAATAATATGGCCACATTTCCTGCCAAAACCATGGTGTCCAAGGCCGCAGCTGGTTCCGATGCTGCAGATCCTGCCGCGTGCTCCATCACCACTGCACTAAGAACTGCCTCTGCTGCTTGTCCCTGCCTCTGACAGCCCCAGCGCATGCTGTTTGCAGCTAATCCGCGGTTCCCCATGCAAACCACACAGCGGGGATCCGTGCACAGCATACACTGCCTGGCGTGCTGTTCCAACTGTCTACATCCCTCCGCGGGCCAACTGGCACACTCATCCGACTGGCGAAGGAAGGCTGCAGGAGAGCAGGTCGCAAGAACAGTCCCCCCATGTGATCATGTGCATCCAGCAGCAGAACAAAACCAACAAACACTGGCAAACTGCACCTGTTGGAGTTCCTTGTGGCTTGTGCCTGTGAACACCTCTTTTTCCCATTTTTTTTTCTTTTTTGAGCTCTGCATCATGGCAAGTAAGGGAACCCCAAGACCAGAGGTGCTGATGTTAGACTACCCAGTTGGGGGGAAAGGGCCCTGTACCTCCAAGAAAACTTATACCCTGGGCTTACACCTGGCCCATTCAAGGACCCCAGTGAGGAGGGACAGCCTCTGTGCCGCTGTCATCCCACAGCTGTACCAGAAAGGTAATAGCTATACCCAGCCTCAGATGCAGGCAACCTGATAATACCATGCAGGAAACCAAATGCTACTTCTGCTCTCTGCTTTTATCTTTTGTTTTTGTTTTTTTGAGGAGATAGGCCTAAACTCCTTCAATGGAGTCCACTATGCAAAGGCTCTTTTCCAGTTGCTGGGAATTGAGATACTTGTTTCTGTGGCTAAAAGGGAAGCTCTGATTCACTGACATCAGAAATATGACATGCTCAGTTCCCAACTGCTGGAGGGGGGAGATAACCCACTCGTACTGGACTGGACTGGAGGGACGATGAGGAAAAGTAGTTTACTAATTGCATGTCATCAGCAAACTAGTGTTGATTTATACCAAGTGATTGAATTAGAAGGATCAAAGGACTGAGAAATAGATTAAAAAGAATAGAGAAAGCAAAGTTACTTACCTGTAACAGGGGTTCTCCGTAGACAGCAGGATAAGTCAGCACATCTGGTGACTTCATCCGACAGTACCAAGGAAGGAAGTGCTCTCCTGAGACCAGAAAGATAACCTTTCTGGGCATGTGCCAAGCTGGCCCTACCCCCTGGCCCGCCCCTACCTAACTGTAGTTGAAGCTGCTAGGTAGGCAGGCACCTGGGTCGAGAGGCCGACCTCATCCAGAGGAGCTGGGCGGGTAAGTGTGGCTGACTTATCCTGCTGTTCATAGAGAACTCCCGTTACAAGTAAGAACCTCGCTTTCTCTTTGGACAACCAAGATGCATCAGCAACACCTGGTGCCTCCCTAGCTGCGTTACCTGCGCCTGCTGTGGCTGATGAGGGAGGAAGAAGGACCCATGGCTGTATTCCAACAGTGACTCATGTGTTAATGGAACGCTGTTTATTGATGTAACTGTCAGCAGAAACTGGTGCAAAGAATTTGTAAGACAGGTAGTGCAATTCAACGCATTAACACGGGCAGTGCAATTAACTCAGTAACAGAGATAGTGCACTTAAACTCAGCAACACAGATAAGGCAATTCAACTCAGTAACACAGGTAGTGCAAATTAACTCTGTAACATAGGTAGCAATTAACTTGGTGGCACAAGTGGGCAGAATAATGCCATGGCACAGCACCACGAGTGATGCAGGGGCCCTCTGCGACCCCGGTAGCCACATGGTTGGCCTGGAGTGTCTCATGTGCTCATAACCTGGCTGAGGCCAGGACTGCCTGGCCGAACGACCTGTCCGTTTGCAGCTGAAGGTCCAGGCAGTGGTGCTTCTGGAAGGTGTGCACCATGGACCAGGTGGCAGCTCTGCAGATGTCCGACAAGGACACGGAATGCAGGCTGGTAATGGTGGTGGCCATCACTCGGAGTTGGTGGGCCCTGACCTTGGTTGAGGTCTGCGTGCCTGCCCGCTCATGGCAGAAGGTGATGCAGTCGATGATCCATTGCGACAGTGTACTCTTTGTGACCAGGCTTGTTGGGGTTGAAGGAGATGGTCCTTGGTGTATGGTCTGCATCCTGAGGAGGTATGTGTGCAGGGCCTGATGCACTCCAGGGTGTGCAGCCTCCACTCCTCTGGCGAGGCATGGGGCTCTGGGCAGAAGGTAGGAAGTTCTATTGTCTGGTTAATGTGGAATGCAAAGGCCTCCTTCAGGATGAACCTTGGGTGGGTGTGCAGAGTGGCCCAGTCATGGTGCAGCTGCATGTACAGTGGCCCCACCACAAGCACCTGCAGCTCGCTGATCCATCTGGCTGAGATGATTGCTATCAGGACAATCGTCTTCCAGGAGACATACTTCAGAGATATCGACTGGAGCAGTTCAAAGGGCTCCTCTGTTAACTGGTAGAGAATGATGTTCAGGTATCAGAGAAAAAAAGGGGGCCATTCTGTTGGGTGTAATTGTTCAGGCCTTTCATGAAGCAGTTGACCAGAGGGAGCATAGCGATGGAGCTGTTGTTGGTACACTCATGGAATGCAGCAATTGCAGAGAGATGCACCCTGATGGACTGTGTCTTGAGACTGCTGTTGAAGAGGGTACTGAGATATTGGAGGACTTGGGGGACCGGGCATGAGATTGGGTCCAGGCCCTGTGTGAGGCACCAGGTGCTGTAGTGTTTCCATTTCAGGCCATAGAACTTTCTCATGGAAGAGTGCCTGGCAGTGAGTATCACTCGCTGCAACTCTGTCAACAGAGGCTAGAATGCACCTCTCAACCTCCAGGCCATGAAGACAAGGGCTGGCAAGTTGGGATGCAAGCCCCATGGTCCTGTATTATGAGAGTCAGTTTGAGGGGAAGGTGCACTAGTGGTTCCTGGGCTAGACAGTAGAGATAGGGGAACCACATCTGCCTCGATTAGTGAGGGGCGATGAGGATGGCTTGAGCTCCATCCCACACTATCCACTGCATGGTTTTCACAATGAATGGTGTGGGGAGAAAGGCATATACTAGTGACCACTCCCCCCATTACACGTCAAAGGCATCTGAAGTCAGGCTTTTGGCAGATGGGCGTTTGGAGCAGAAGTGGGGGGCACTTTGTGTTATCCTTGGTGGCAAAGAGGTCCACCTGCAGTTGCCCCCAGCACTGAAAGAGGTACTCCGCTTCCTGGGTGCCCAGAGTTCATTCGTGTGGGTCCAGCTGGTGGTTCAGCCTGTCCAACAGGTCATTCTGAGCACCCAGCATGCAGGAGGCATTGCTTGGAGAGGGCGAAGGACCAGAACCTGAGCACCTCCGTGCATAGGGAATGCAATCCCGCCCCCTTGCTTATTGATGTAGAATATGGCTATCTGGTTGTCTGTATAGACTAGGACAGACTTGCCAGCGATGAGCTGCTGGAAGGCCTGAAGTGCAAGACGGATTGTTCGGAGCTCCAATAGGTTGATATGGAGTGTGCTCCTTTGCTGTCCAGGCCCCTTGGGTGCAAAACTGGCACATGTGGGCCCCCAGCCCATGGTTGAGGCATCAGTGGTGATGACAGTTTGGTGTGGAGGTTGCTGGAGGGGGCCTGCCTCCCTCAAGGTTTTCCTGGAGAATCTATCAGACGAGGGAGGCTCGGGTCCCTTTGTCCATTGGAATGCTCACTGATAGTGGCTGGGAGTGCTGGTTTCAGTGCGCGCAGAAGTACCATTGTAGATGGCGCATTTGCAGTTTGGCGAGAGCAGAACCTGTGTCGTTGCTGCCATGTGTCTGAGGAGGTGGAGTAGTGTCTGGGCCGTGGTCTGCTTACTTGTGGCTACCCTGTGAGCAAGGGCCATGACAGTGTCCACCCGGCAGGCTGGGAGGAAGGCCCTGGAGGTAGTAGTGTTGATGTCCACACCGATGAACGCCAGTCATTGGAAGGGCTATAAGTCGGATTTCTGGAGGTTCATCAGGAAGCCCAGGAAGTCAGCAGGGCAATGGTCTGGCTGACCTCTGCTTAAGCCTCTCATATTGAGGGGGCTTAGAGTAGCCAGTTGTTGAGGTATGGAAAGATGCAGATGTCCTGCTTCCTGAGGTGGGCAGCAGCCACAGCAACACAGTGGTGAACACCCTTGGGGTTGAGGACTGGCCGAAGATGAAGACTCTGTAGTGATAGTGGTTGCCCCACACCTGAAAGCACAGGTATTGTCTATGCGAGGGTGGGTGGGGATGTGTGTATATATGCATCCTGAGGGTCCAAGGTGGCCAGCCAGTCCTCCATCTCGCTGAGGGGCAGTATCTATTTATTTATTTAACTGTATTTATATCCCGCTTTTCACTGGGTCAAAGCAGTGTAACACAAGAAGGGGGGGGGGGATAATCAGATAAAGGGGTAGGGCCATCACCAGGTGGACAAACATTGATGATTTTGATAACAGATGAATATAGACATGGACAAAGTAACACAGTTTTTGATCATGTGTTCATGATGGATGGGGTAGGGGAATGTGGTGCGGTCAGTGGTGGGAGTCTGTTTCTGTTTTGAGATGTTCTTGGAATAGGATGGTTTTTAGTTGTTTTTTAAATGACAAGAGATCACTGTTGTTCCTGATGTGATTAGGCAGAGAATTCCAGAGGGACGGAGCATAAAGTTCAAAGGCTCTGTTGCAGGTCCGTTGAGTGCATTTGGTTCTTTTGTGGGGGATGGTGAGGGAGTTGCTGGAGGTTTGTCTAGTTGATTTGCTGTGGGCTGGACGGGGCAGCAGAGTGCTGAGCTGGGAGGTCTGTGTTTGGTGGATGGCTTTGTGAGTGAGTAGAATGGATTTGTATTTAATTCTTGCTTCAAGGGGAAGTATGTGTAGGTCTCTCAGAATTGGGGTGATGTGGTCTCGTTTCTTTGCTTTCTGAATAATCCTTGCTGTGGTGTTCAAGGCAGTTCGAAGGGGGTTGGTCTGTGTGGCAGGTAGCCCATGGTAAATTATGTTGCAGTAGTCCAGATGTGGGAGTGTCATAGCTTGCATTACTGTCCTGAAGTCCTGAGGTTCGAGGAGAGGTCTGAGACGTTGTACTGTTTTGGCTTTGTGGAATATAGTTCTGGTGGTTTTAGTGATTTGTTGCTTGAGCGTAAGAGCTTGGTCTATGATAATGCCTAGGTATCTTATTTGTGGTTGTATTTGAATTTGTGTGGTTCCCATGTTGAGGTGTGTAGGTGGTGTGAAGTCTGGATCCTTTGTTACTATGAGAGCTTTGGTTTTCTTTATGTTAATGGATAGGTTGTTTTCCTGTAGCCAGTTGGATACTTCAGTGAAGCATGCTGATAGATGTTTATTTGTTGGGTTAGAGGTTGTAATTGGAGCATAGAGCATTATGTCATCAGCATATATGTGGAAGTTGATGTTGTGGGTACGTATGAGTGAGCAGAGTGGTTGCAGGTAGATGTTGAAGAGCATGGCAGATAGTGTGGATCCTTGGGGTACTCTTTGGTGTTGCCGGAAGGGGGGCAAGGTTGATATGCTTGTGCGGATCAATTGTTGTCTATTGGTTAGGTAGGACTGAAACCATTGAAGTACGGTGTTTTTGATGCCAATTGTTTGTAGTCTGCATATTAGGATGTTGTGGGAGATGGTGTCGAAGGCTGCTGATATATCTAGGAAGACCATAGCATATCCGGAGTGTTTTGCTTGAGTTCCTATGATGAGGGTGTTCATCAGTGTTGTCATGAGAGTCTCGACTCCATGTAGTGGACGGAAGCCATGTTGTTGTGGGTCCAGTATGTTGTTGATGACTAGATGTTCTTGAAGCTGCTGTTGAACTACCTTCTCGATTATCTTGGCGGTGAACGGGAGGCTCGCTATAGGTCTGTAGGAGGTGGGGTCTAAGGGATCCAGGTTGTGCTTTTTTAGGGTTGGTCGAATGATTGTAGTTTTGAGGATGGCTGGCATGCGTCCTTGGTTGAGGGATTCATTGACAATGTGGGTTAATGGTGCGCTCAGGTCTTCTTTGGATTTCTTTATCCATTCAGTAGGGCAGGGGTCTAGCAGAGAGGTGGTGGTGTTTAGGCGGGAGATGGTGGATGATATTTCTTCTTCTGTGGTCGCTTCGAACGTACTCCAGTCTCTGTTCGTGGTGGGGTGGTGGTTTGTTGTGGTTGTCTCGGTGTTCATATGTGGATTCTGTGGTTGTTGAAGCTGTTTGTATTGTCGGGCTAGTAATTCCGGTGGGATATTTGATAGTTGGTCAGAGTTGTTAGGTGCTCTTGTTAGTTTTTTGACAATCTGAAAGAGTTCTCGTGGTTTATTTATTGATGTGTTTATAATCTTTGAATGGTAGGCCTTTTTTGCTTTGTCAGTTTCTGTGTGGTATGTAGCAAGTTCGTATATGTATTTTGTTTTGTCATCTTCATTTTTGGTTTTTCTCCATTTTCTTTCTGCTCTTCTGAGTTTGGTTTTTAGCTTCCGGAGGCTGGGCGTGAACCATCGGGCTTTTGAGGAGGTGGGTCTGGCGTTAGCCTTGTTTGTTGTTGCGCTGGACGTGGAGGAGATTGTGGTGTTCCAGTTGTAAATTAGGTCATCAATGTTGTTGGAGTTTGTTTGAAGTTTAGGTAGGGTTTGTGCTAGGAAATCTTCTTTGATAAATGCTTTAAATCTTCTTGTGTGTTGTTTGTTCTCCTTGTTGTTCATATGTTGGTAGGTGTGGGATATATTGATGAGGTAGTGGTCTGTCCATGGTACAGGTGAGATCTCCGGGTTCCTGTACGAGGAGGCGGTTTGGGAGTTTAGGAATATGAGGTCCAGTGTGTTTCCCTTTTCGTGTGTTGGTTCTTGTATGACCTGCATTAGGTTCATTGCTGTCATGGCATTGATGAAGGTTTCTGCTTGTTCATCTTGGAGTGATGGGAGGTTGAAGTCTCCTAGGATTATTTGCTCTTTTGCGGAGATGGCGCTCTCAGATATGAGTTGTAGTATCCTTGGTAGGTCGGTGTTTGTGGTGGGTGCACAGTAGATTAGGCATATTGAGAGGTGCTTATTGGTGAGGGAGAGTATGTCCGCTTCATTAGTTGTTTCTGACGTATGGATCCTGAGGTGAAGGTTGGCTTTTGCTATGATGGCTACACCTCCTCCTTTGGCATGTGTTCAGGAGCAGTGTTGGAGGTTGTATCCAATTGGCGTTAGTTGGTTCATGACCACTGTGTCGTTGCCTGTTAGCCAGGTTTCTGTTATGCATAGGATGTCAATCTTTCTAGTTGTAATCAGGTCTTGGAGCATATGGTATTTGTTTCTGACTGAGAGTGCGTTTATTAGTGAGATGGAGAGGTGGTGGTAGTTCGGGGGGTCGGGGATGTGGGTTGGTGCATACTGTGTGTGGGTGTAGTTTTGTGAGGGGTTGTAGATGTTTGGGGGTTGGAGTGTTGTGATGTCTGGCCAGGGTGGGTTAGTGAGTGTGTCTGTGGGGGAGGGGTAGAGGGTCAGGAGTGGAGTTAGGAGGTAGAAAGGGGCTAGGAAGGGTGGCATGGTGTGTGAGAGTACCTTGGTGTTTAGGGGCTGTGCTGCGTTTCAATGCTGGTTCCTTGGTGTGGTGGCGTCCTTTTTTTGTGATGTTATAGTTGTCGTTGTATTTCCACGGCTGTATTGTTTGGTGTATTCCGCTGTTTGCTTTGTTTTGTTTGGTCTCTACAGCTTTCGAGGGTCTCGTGTGGTCGGTTGTTGGGATTTTTCTTTTGGGTGGTTCAGATTGTGCGCGCCTCTGTGCTGTGCCTAAGGGCCACACCAAAGGGCCCTCTGGCGAGGCCCTCAGGCGCGGGCCCGCCAGGCGCAGGCGCGCCCTGCTGGGGCGCCGCTTTAATGTGTCCTTGGCTGTGGTCGCGTTGCTCCCACTGCCCCGATTGGGCAGGAGATTCTGAGCAGGAGGGCTTCCCGCTCAGGCCCTCTACCCCGTTCGGTGGAGCTGCTGAGCAATGCCGGCGGGGAGATGTTGAAGCGGCTCCCTTTGTGCTGGGGCGCCACTTTAATGTGTCCTTGACTGTGGTCGCGTTGCTCCCACTGCCCCAATTGGGCAGGAGCTTCTGAACGGGAGGGCTTCCCGCTCAAGCGCTCTACCCCGATCGGGGGAGCTGCTGAGCAATGCCGGCGGGGAGATATTGAAGCGGATCCCAATGAGTACATCTGAAACTTTTCTCTGAAGATGAATTTGTTCAGCTTCCTGAGGTTGAGGATAAGCAGTACGCCTCCTGATTTCTTGGGTATGAGAAAGTACCTGGAATAGAATCTGCTGTTGAGCTCATCCAATGGAATAGGCTCTATTGCCTGGGAGGCCAGGAGGGACAGGACTTCTGCCACCATGGACAGTCATAGATGGGTGGGGGTCTTGTTGGTCGGTGGGGTCCGCTGGGAGGGTGGTGATAAGAACCAGATGCTGTAGCCCTCCACTATGATCCAAAGGACCCACTTGTTTGATGTGGAACACGCCCAGGTGTTGGGAAAAGCCAAGACATGCCCCCCAACCAGGGTCCTGTCCAAGTGGGAATTGTCAAAAGGAGAGGGTATTCTTCCCCGACAATGGAGCGGTCTGCTTCTGTTGTTTTCTCTCTCTCTGGTGGTTCTTCTGTTGGTAGGGTGCCTGATATGGTTGTTTCCTATACTACAGGGCTTGCCACTTGTGGTAAGGACCATTCCACTTGGAGGAGGAGTAGGACTTGCCGGGATAGCTCCCTTTCTTGTCGGCTGCACTGCGTTCCAGGCCTTATTCTGCGAGGGTTTGCAGGTTGGTGCAGTGCTTCTTCAAGTCACTAACTGTGTCTTTTACCTTGTCCCCAAATAGCGAGTCCCCATATAGGGGGCATCAGCGATGAAGTCGTGCATATCTTCTCTCTGGCCCAAAGCCCATAGCCAGGCTAGACATCATGTGGAGATGGTTGGGCCTGCTGTCTGGGCAGCGGGTCAAAGGCATCAAAGGCAGCTCTTACCAAGTGCTTGGTGCATTCTGTGAGGTCCTTTAGGGCTGTCGCAGTGGCCATTTTGGAATCTGGGGGTAGTGTTGCTACTATGTTCCTCAGGTTTTCGAGCTGTAGGTCTTGGAACATGGCATGTTTGAACTGGTGTGCTGCAATTCGTGCACTTAGCATGGCCTCTTGGAACACTTTCTTGCCTGCATCGTCCAGGAGCTTGTGGTCTTGGTCAGGCAGAGCACTGGCATAGTTGCGAGAGGATCTGGTGCACTTCAGGATGGACTCAACCACAATGGACTGGTGTGGCAGCTATGTCTTGGAGAATCACAGAGCTGGCTGCACCTGGTATTTTGTCCCCAGCTTGCGTGAGCAAGCGGTGCCAGATGCCGGAGTGAGCCAGAGTTGGGTGAGATTGTCCAGAAGCCACTGGTGGACAGGAAGTGTAGGCAGTCTTAGGGGTGTCTAGATACTTCAGGGCCCTCTATGCTTTGTCTCTTTGGTCCGCTGCATCTGTCAGCGCGTGGGCTAGTTATGATGCAACCCTGTGCAGGAACTTGGGGTAGGACAAGTCTTCTGGGTGTTTCGGTGGCTGAGGTGTGGGGGGCTCATCCCATACCAGTGACTCGGGGCCCATCCCTTCTGTTGTGGGCGAGGTAAGGGTGTCCACTGACTCCTTAGCACCAAAGGCAGCCGCTTCCTCTTCCCAGCTGTCCATGGTCATGGGGTTCAGGGAAATAGGCATAGGCAACAAGAAGCATGGGCCTGGAGTCGTAGATCCCTGGTTCTTGTTTGTGTGGTGTTATTGTGTGAGGACCGCAGGGTGTGAGCTCTGAGGCTGTGTAGGTCCCTGATGCTGCTGTTGCTGCAGTAAGTGAGGTCCAGCAGGGCAGCCGGGTCATTGGTCCCAGAGGTTCTGTGTCTTGTGCTGTGACTCTGGCTTGAGGATTTCATGGAGGAGAGGCTGTAGGAGTATTCCCCATGGTGTCTGCGGTGGCATTTCCTGCTGTGTCAGCTGGAAGATCGACAAGGGCTACAGCTGCTGTCAGAGGTCCATGCCCACCACTTGTGGTGTTTTCCAGTGCTCGGACTGCCCCCACTGTGACGGTGTGTTTCTGTGTGCTTTTGTGCCAGCAGAGAGGCCGTTTCCCTTCTTCTGCACCAATATGACATCGCTATTTGCTTCCCCTCATGCTATGGTGCCAGCCAAAGGCATCACGAAGGCAGGGCTTGGCACGGTGAAGTCATTCCTGGTGCTGAGATAGAGGGCTGAGATGTCCGGGCCTGGAGCTTCTTCCACATTCGTGGTCGGGGTGTCCTGGGAGGCCTGAGGGGTGGAGTCCAGACCACTGAGGATATTTGGAGCCCCAGAGGGTGCGCAGCTAGGGATGGAGGCCCGGGAGGGCACATCCCACCCCGCAAGAGCAGTCTGCAGGGAGTTCAGGTGATCAGTCTGCAGGGAATTCCAGAGATCCACATAGCCGGCCACATGACCGCAGCTGGCTGGAGCGATAAGAGTCCATTCTAAGAAGTCTTGCAGCACATAAAGCCTTGATTTTTGTGCCCAGGGGACATTTTGGCACAGTACAGTTTGTGTGCATCAGTGCTATTCATTTTCTTCCCACAGCCTGGGCATTTCTTAAACCTGGGCTTTGGTATATTACCTTGATTGTAGAACTTCTCTTCACTGATCTGTGTGTCTGTTCTTTTTTTTTTTAGTTTATTTCTTTATTTATTTTTTTATTATGTCTTGGAGAGCTGTGAGGTCCGTCTTACTGGCAAGGCAGAAAAAATGATTTTGAGCTAGGTAGGGGCAGGCCAGGGGGTAGGGCCAGCTTGACACATGCCCAGAAAGGTTTATCTTTCTGGGCTCAGGAGAGCACTTCCGTCCTTGGCACTATCAGTTGATGTCACCAGGTGTGGCTGACGCATCCTGCTTGTCCAAGGAGAAAGTATTAAACCCTGCAAAACACTTTCTAGCTGATGAGAAGAAATGGTAGTAAAGTTAGTTGTGACTGAGAAGGAGCTATTAGTAAGGAAAGACTCAAACCAGCCAAGGATTGTATCAGAAATTCTTATTTAAATTAAATGTTTTTTAAGAAGGGTGTGGTCTACAAGGTTAAATCCCACACACAGATCAAAGGAGATAAAAAAGGCGGCTTTGACTGCATCCAAGAACTTGCAAATTTCACTGATTAAAGCTACCAGTGTTATTTCAGTGCTGTATTAAAGTAAAGTAATGATCTACAATATTTCTAACCTTGCATTCATTTGGTACAGTGAACTAACATTTGTAGCAGTCTTCAAACCGTTAACTTGTTTCTTGATTTTAGTCAAATTTTTCCTAAATCATCTCTTTTTTCATTATGCTATGTTTTATTTCTTACAGACTTACATTTTTTGAAATAAAAATACATATATGTTCTTATAATCATGTCTCCTTTCATAAAAACATGCTTCACCCAAGTTCACTTTTCTATTGCCCAAGCAATGTAAGATTCAGTGGTATGATGCCTGCACAAGGGTCTAATGGGGATCCCCACAGCAAAAATAATGATTTATTTGGATTTATAATGGTGGGGTATGGCTAAGTTAAAGGACCTTAGAAAAACTACAAAGACTGAGATTTCCTTGAAAATAAAATCACAATATTTTCTTGCATTTGACCTTGTAATAAAAATCCATAGACTTTACACTAAACTAATAACCAAATTCAGTCCACAAACAACATCTTGCTGACCAAGTAACATTATATAACATGATAGCCTTTGTTTATTAATACTGTTCCAATAATTTCTGTATTTTTCACATTTTAATTATTTACCTTTCTTACTAAGGATTCTATGTACTAAAGACTTTCTCCTGGGGCATGTACATACCAGTTATTGTCTTATAAAGATATAACTACTTTACAATAGAAATAATCAAAGATAAAGCAAATAGCACTTTCTCATCCTTACCATGTAACACAGGCATTATAGTAAGGAAAGTAATTGTTATTTAAAATTAACAAGAATGTTGGGCCAACCCATTGGCTAGCCATGGTTCTGTAGCATAGGAGACTCAGGTTCAAGTCTCCTTATGAATATGGCCAGTGGCAGTTGGGCACAACATAAAGACTACACATTTCACTTCCAGGGAGGGAGGGTACAAGATTACTGCAAGAATGCCTGCCCCTGCCCTAACACCCTGCCCACCAACCCTGAACTACTTACTCAGCTCCTGATGTGCTGTGGCTCCCCACCATTCTTCCCCCTACTCCTCTTCTTCCATAAGGCCAGCACCACAACCATGTTCAAAAAGTGTAGCATGGGTCCAGCACTTTCTAATGCTGACTCGTGATGCGCACGATCACATTAGGAAGTGCTAGCCTTGCAACCGTGCATTTTGAATGTGATGGGCAGTGACATCCTTAAAGAGGAATAGAAAGTGCTGAAGATCATGGCACAGGCTCCTGTTGCTCTGTCAGCAGACAGCAATCTCTTCAGTTGGCAAAGCCTGATGCTGCTCCACCTGGACAACTCTGCTTCCTCTTTTCCACTTCCAAATTCTAACATCAAGAAGTAACAGTTCGAACGGAACAAGGAGAAACAATGGTTGATGTAGTGGTAGGTCCAGCTCTGGGAAGGTATTTCAGTTACCGTAGAAACTCCCATTGACAAAAGAGTAATAATGAGTGTTTAACATCAAAGGAGACTGCCCTTCTAGCCCTCATCGAAGTGAGACAACCTGAGTCTCTGGGAAGAGGAAAGACTGAAAAAATAGTAATTACACTTACCTGGTAATTGTAGTTCCTTGAGAGACGACAGCTTAGTCCTCGACGTATGGGTAGTGCACCTCCTCCTGCAGCATGAAGACTGGACCAATCAAATTTCAGCTCCTCTGAAACCCTTATACCAGGCATCTCTGGAACTCCAGTGACCTACTGACAAAGCAAACTCAAACACGTAGCTAACCTTTAATCGGGCCCAACTGTGCAATTGCGTTTTTTTGTTTTTTTTTTTTTTTTTTGTGATTGTGGCCATAGGCCACCCCTAACAGGAACGGAATGTCCCGCCCCTGCCACAGCCAAAGCAGAAAGTGAGAATAAAAAGAAAACATTGGAGCGAAAGGAAAAAGGAGAAGGAAACGCACTCACCTGGGAATACGGACCTCTGAACCCAAGGCGTGCCGCGCTAAAAACAAAGAGACAGGGAGAGGCAGGAGGACTAAGCTGTCGTCTCTCAAGGAACTACAATTACCAGGTAAGTGTAATTACTATTTCCTTATCGTTCCTCCAGCTTAGTCCTCGACGTATGGGATGTATCAAAGCAGCCTAACGGGTGGGATTTTTCCAGCCGGCACGCAGAACCGCGGAACCAAAACCGGCATCGCTCGCCGCCAAGACATCAAGTCGATAATGTTTACTGAAAGTGTGCAAAGAAGACCACGTGGCCGCCTTACAGATATCCACCGGCGAAACCAAACTGAACTCCGCCCAGGACGCTGCCTGCGCTCTTGTAGAATGAGCGCGCAACCCAACAGGCGGAATTCGACCGTGTAACAGATAAGCTGAGCCAATCGCCTCCTTAATCCACCGAGCAATAGAAGCCTTCGCCGCCGCTTCTCCTTTGCGAGGACCGCCAAACAGCACAAACAAGTGATCCGATTTACGAAAACCGCTGGTAACCTTTAAATAGCGTCGGAGAACCCTCTTGAGGTCCAAACCGACTTAAACCGCGATCAGAAGCATGCCCTTCCGAATCCGGAAATACCGGAAGGGAAACGACCTGGTTCAGGTGGAAAGGAGACGTCACCTTAGGTAGAAAGGAAGGCACAGGCCGCAGAACCACTTTTTGAGCCGAGAAAGACAGAAAAGGCTCCCTACAAGAAAGAGCCTGTAGCTCGAAAATACGGCGTGCTGAGCAAATCGCCACTAGAAACACCGTTTTAAGAGTCAAATCCTTTACCGAACTACGAGACAGAGGCTCAAAAGGGGCTGCACTGAGAGTCCGCAACACCAAATTAAGATCCCAAGAGGGTACCGAGACTCTACGGGCCGGGCGCAGTCTAGAAACAGCCCGCAAGAAACGCACGACATCAGCATGAGCACCTAACGCCACGCCCTGAATCTTTCCTCGGTAACATGACAGCGCCGCCAATTGCACGCGTAACGAACTGGCGGCCAAACCTTTAGCAAAACCGTCCTGCAAAAAATCCAGGATCACTGGAATAGAGGCTGTAGCCGCTCGTATCTGATGTCGAGAACACCAGTCCTCAAAAACACGCCAAACCCGTACATAGGCCAGCGAAGTAGAGCTCTTGCGCGCTTGCAATAGGGTCGCCACGACCGCCCGTGAATAACCCCGTTTTCTCAGCCGAGCCCTTTCAATAGCCAGGCCGTAAGAGAGAATCTCCCCACTTGAGGCATGCGAAGGGGACCCTGACACAACAGATCCGGAACCACCGGAAGCCGCCACGGAGAACCGTCCACCAACCGCATCAGATCGGCATACCAAGGCCGACGAGGCCAATCCGGCGCTATCAACAGCACCCGACCTCGGTGAGCCTCGATACGCTGAATCACGCGCCCCAGCAGGGGCCACGGAGGGAACACGTAGAGCAGACCCGCAGAGGGCCAAATCTGCAAAAGAGCATCCAGGCCTTCGGACATTGGCTCTCTCCGACGACTGTAGAATCGAGCTGCCTTTGCTGAGCGGAACGTGGCCATCAAGTCCATGACCGGTTGGCCCCACCGCCGAACCAGCTGCGCGAACACTCGCGGCTGAAGTTCCCATTCGCCGGGATCCACCTGAACTCTGCTGAGAAAGTCTGCCGTAACGTTGTCTTTTCCGGCAATGTGTGCCGCCGAGATGGCCAGCAGACGTGGCTCCACCCACTCGAACAACGTCCGAGTCTCCGCTTCCAGGCCGACGCTTCCGGTACCGCCCTGCCGGTTGATGTAGGCCACCGTCGCCGCATTGTCGGAGAGAACTCGAACCGCCCGAGCCGCTATCGGGGTCTCGAAGTGCTGCAAGGCTAATCGAACGGCTCGAAGTTCCAAGCGATTGATCGACCAAGCGCTCTCCTCCGGGGACCAGAGACCTTGAGCGAACTGACCCTCGAAGTGTGCGCCCCAGCCCGACAGGCAGGCATCCGTCAAGAGCGGAACATAGTTCGGCTGCTCCAATGGCATCCCCACCCGCAGCGAGGATGGGCTCAGCCACCAACGCAGATCTCTCCGAACGCCCAACGGGCAAGGTAGACGTTTGCCCAGGGAATCGGACTGGTTGGACCAGCGACGGAGTAAGGCCCGCTGGAGCGAACGCATGTGAAAGCGTGCCCAAGGTACCACCTCCAGGGAAGCTGCCATCGTCCCGAGCAACTGCAGGTATTGCCAGGCCGACGGAGCCGGAGTCTTTCGGAACCGCCGTACCAGGGATTGAAGAGCTAATATCCTGCGTTCGGGAAGAGATACCAATCCCACGCCCGTCTCGAACTTTACTCCCAAATATTCGAGAAGATGCGTTGGCACCAAATGGCTCTTGTGAGGGTTGACCACCCAACCGAGAGACTGCAAGAGCGCCACGACTGTTGCTGTCGCCGCCAAGCTTTCTGCGCGAGACTTCCCGCGAATCAGCCAATCGTCCAGGTAAGGATGGACGAGCACTCCCTCTTTGCGCAAGGCCGCCGCCACCACCACCATGACCTTGGTGAAAACTCGCGGCGCGGTCGCAAGGCCGAAGGGCAACGCCTGAAACTGGAAATGGCCCCATGGCAGCGCAAAGCGGAGATATTTTTGCTGGTCCTCTCGAATCGGGATATGGAGATAAGCCTCCGTGAGGTCGAGAGACGTAAGAAACTCGCCCTGGCGGACCGCGACTATCACGGACCGTAGAGTTTCCATCCGAAAGTGGGGAACCCGTAGACAACGATTCACTCCTTTGAGATCCAAAATGGGGCGAAGATCGCCACCCTTCTTTGGCACCACGAAATAGATGGAGTACCTTCCCTGACCATATTCTGCTGGTGGCACGGGAATGACCGCCCCCAACTGGAGAAGACGATCGAGCGTTTGCCGGATCTGAAGGGTTTTTCGAACTCCCCGGCAGGGGGATGCTACAAAGGAATCGAGCACGGGACGGGCCAAATCGAGAACATACCCATCTCGTATGATGTCCAAAACCCACTGATCGGAAGTAATATGGGTCCAAGCGGAGAGAAAACGTCGAAGACGCCCTCCGATCACAGGCAGCTCCGCCTGGACCCGCTGCCCTTCATTGTGGCTTGCGGACGGCTGGAGAGCTAGCCGCCGAGAATCCTCTGCTGGCGCCACGGAAGCCGCGAAAAACGGACGCTCGGGAGCTATATCTGCCACGCTGGAAACCCCCATAACGTGGCGAGCGGAACCTGCGAAAGTCCCGAAACTGTCCCCGAGACACCGGAAGTGACCTACCTCGCTTGGGTCTATCCTCCGGCAGGCGACCGCCTTTGGAGTCTCCCAGGTCCTTAACCAACTTATCCAAGTCCTCACCAAAGAGCAGTCTCCCTTTAAAGGGCAATCTGCCCAACCGCGATTTGGAAGACCCATCGGCTGCCCAATTTTTTAACCAAAGAGCTCTGCGGGACGCCACCACAGATGCCATGCTATTGGAGAGAGCTCTGATGAGATCATACTGGACATCCGCTAAGTACGCCGCCCCAGATTCCAAGCGGTGGATCTCAGTCAGCATGTCGGTCTCTAAGGAAGGAGACTGTTGCAGCCGCTGAGCCCAGCGCAAACATGCACGGGCCACCCAAGCCCCGCACACGGAAGCCTGCAACGCAATCGCGTCCGCCTCAAAGGATTGCTTCAACAGCCCGTCCATTTTCCGGTCCTGCGGCTCACGTAAGGCCGCACTCCCTTCCACCGGAATGGTGGTCTTCTTAGTCACTGCCGACACGGCCGCATCGACTTTGGGAGAGCGGAAACGCTCTAGATCGACGTCCGAAAGAGGATAAAGCCGGCGCATGACCTTAACCCCCTTGAGACCCGATTCAGGAGTGTCCCACTCGGCCTGAATCATCTGGTCAATAACCTTGTGAATCGGGAACACCACGTTAGTCTGACGCACCGCTTGAATAATGGGATCTGCCCCGTCCGCCTCCTCCACTGGAGCAGTAGGGACCAAACCCAAAGTTTGAAGCGCCTCCGAAACAAGAGCAGGTAGCTCTTCCCGTCGGAACACGCGAATAATCTTAGCCTGATCCTCCGGCTCAGGAAGCTCGCCCTCTTCCAAGCCATCTGCATCCATCTCCTGGTCTAACTCTGGGTCAGCTCCTTCAGGCCACTCAGCTTCCGAAGGAAAAGGGTCGTGCAGCCGTGTCCGCTTAGGGGTCCTGCCGCCGGACAACAGAGGCTCCCCCGAAGTGGGCTGTGCAGACACCCCCTGCGTTGGAAGTGGCAAAGCTCCCATAACCTGGCGCCTACGGCAGAACGCCTGGTGCAGGAGCAAGACAAAATCCGGAGAAAAATCCTCCAAGGGCAGGTCTGACTGTCCCGCAGACGCCAAGCAACTGGTAGAAAGAAGACCCGAGGGTCCTTCCAGCGGCGAGTCCAAGTCCCCTGCTGCGGCCTCGGCCTGCGCCGGCGCAGCCACAGAACTTTCTAGGCGCTGCTCCATACTGCGAGAGAGCGAGGCACAGCGTGGGCACACGCCGGTCTCCGCGTCCGCGCCCCGCCGAGAACCACAAATGAGACAAAGAGACCCCCCTGGCATGAGAGCCCTTGCGCTGTTGAAAGCTAGCAGACACAGCGCAACGCTGAAAAGGGAAGAACTGGCTCACTGGCCCAGAAGAACCATGCGGGAACTGGGCCTGAGCTAACAACAGAAAGCCTCTGAAGGGAGTAGGGAAGAAAGTATCTCCCCGGCTTTCGAGAGACGTGGCCCCCTTTTTGGTATATATATATCTTTTATTTATTTATTTATTTATTTATTTATTTATTTATTTATTTATTTATTTATTTATTTTTGTTTAACACATCTCAGGACACCCGATGGCTGAGAAAAAACCCATTACAAAACCAATTGTGGGGACTACAACCAACGTGCAAAGGAAGAGAAGAGGAGACTCTCAATCCCCCCCCCCTCTCAGCCGCGGGACCGCTGCAGTCCGAGGAAAGGGGCCGAAAAGAAAATAACACGAAGAAATTAAAAGAAATTAAAAGAAACTAAAAGCAATTAACTTAAATATTGAAAAGAAATGAAAGAACTAAATAAATTCACCGCGGGACACCCCGAAGAAAAAACCGCGAGTGAAGAAAAAATGGCCGCGGCAGCCAGGCAACTTTGGCGCGCTTTTTCCCCTGCCGAGAAAAAAGGTCTGAGGGAAAGCAAACACTGCTGCAGCCTACAACTAGCAGCCCCTGAATACCGCGACCCTGGGAACCCCCCCGAACAAACTCCACCAGCACAGAGGGATCCCAGCACGGCCGGACAGAGCACAGAACTTGGCTCAGCAGCCGCTCTGAACTCCCACCGCCGTCGGCACTTACCGGCACTAGTAAATCAGACTCAGCAAACCCTCCGGAGAGGAGTTGCTGTTCAGCCGCCGCAGGAGCTCTGCTCCGAAGAGCCCTGGAGCAGAGATCCTAATTCTTCAGTTAGACAGGCTATAATATAAAAAAAAATAACAGCGGCAAAGGCTGGACAGGAGAGGGACCTTCCTCAGGACCCCCCCCCCCCTCACGGAGTGCTCTGAGAAGAACCCCACAATTTAAAGGGACAGAAACCCTTAAATTACTAAAGAAAAGAAAAGAAGCCCAAAAGGACAAAAAATAAAGACCCAAAAGGTTAGCTAGGGAAGTAAATACAACTAACTAAACAACTAGTGAGCCCAGCTAGGCTCACTAACGTCCTCCTGCTGCATGAAGACTGGACACACTGGAGTTCCAGAGATGCCTGGTATAAGGGTTTCAGAGGAGCTGAAATTTGATTGGTCCAGTCTTCATGCTGCAGGAGGAGGTGCACTACCCATACGTCGAGGACTAAGCTGGAGGAACGATAAGGAACTACCATGAAAGCATGAGAAAATTGAGGGGGATTAAGGAAATAATAGTGTTGCTCCATTCACTTACCGTTAAGCCAGCTTTCTTATCTTCAATACCCTTTGGAAAGAAGGTAGATTTAAACGCATTGACATCTACATTCTCGTCTAGGTTCACCAATTCAAACTGCTGGAGATATCTTTCATAGCACTGTAAAAGGGCCAGCTTGTACTCCTATAAATATATATATTAATTAATTGTCTATGACATTTGTACTTTTGTCAATAGTTTTCCAGTATATCATAATGATCTTCTGAAGCTTTTTAATTGATGCTTTAACCAGGCAGCTATCCAGTATTGCAACAGAATATATAGTAACTTCACAGAAACATATTCTGAGGAGGTCTTAAATTTACCCAGGTAAACTGCCTGTATGAAAACTGCCCTCCTCTCCCCAGCTAAATGTAAATTCAGGATTCCATAGCACACATACTTTTAACAAGAGGCATTGCCAGGTGTTAAAAAATCTAAGGCCCAGGCTCATAAGCCTGTGGACAGCCTCCCCTAACTGTTTACCACACACACATACATACATACACTCTCCCTCTTTTCCTCATCAAAATATATCCACGTGAGAAGGCAGTCCTGGAGAGAGGAGTAACGGATCTAATTAGACTGTTCTGCCACCACAGTTAGCCCAAAAGTGGGCACGTCTAGCCCACTGGGAATCCCCCTCCCCAATCCCCAAAGTGACTCCACCCACCCTTGGTGCTGGAGTTTGTGATACTGCACAGAAGATTCAGAATATGGGCCCATATGCCCACAGCTAAGAATACCCCTGCTCTTTAGCTGGGTTAAAAAGAGGCATTCCTGTGGACAAGTTAGTGAGACAGTAAAACAGAGTGTGCACACTATATTGCCCTTATTCAATTGCCTGCGCAAATAGGAGGTAGAAGTACACAGCCAAATTTAGCATGTGTACTTTGTGGTTGATAATTTTGAAAGCTAAAAGACAAACACAAGTTCCCTTTGAAAACTGAATGCAATGTACACAGGCTAAACATGCTCACGTATATTGTAAATGTGTGGCTATTCAAAACTGACCTGACCTCTCACCCCCAGCAAAATCAATTTAATTTAAATCACTGATAGCAGGACCGTACCAAGCTAGACATATGCCCTGTATGACTCATAAACTTGGTGCCCTCCCACACCCATCCCCACTCAGGAACTTGCTCTTGGGCTCTCTGACATTGGGGCCTCTTTTGTACTTCTGGCCTGTGTGGCCACACTGCTTGCACAGCCCTTGGTACGGCCCTGACTGTTATGTCCAGGTTTTTGGCAGAATGCTCTTAACAAATACCATGATGTAAACTATTTCTCTCACAGCTGACAGAGAACTTTTGCTAAATAAGACTACCAAGTTTGTTAGAGATAAAAACAGCATGTTTTTAAACCGTGGAGAATTCATTCTCTAGAATGTGACTGCTTTCCAGATTGTGAGTAGTCTTAATTGAATGAAAACCTCTTCATTTTGTCAATCATTCCCAGAACATATGTTTTGGTAAACTAAAATCAACTAGTAACAAAGTATAAGGCAACATATTTTGGTATGACAATAATATTACTTACTTTGATTTGAGTAAGAGTATTACCAACTTTCAGAAGCTTTTCATGATAATACTCAGCTGGCAAACGTGGTTCATATTTGCTCCAAATGTTAAACAAAATGTTGGCTCTAATAAACCCACAAACATATATAAGTTGGTAGCAGATAAGATATACTAATTAATTCACTAATAAAACTTTATGTTTATGAGCTTGATATGCTCAATACATGTGAATTCCAAATATAATTTATTGCTACATGCATAATTAACTTAGAAAGCAAATTTTACATTCCAATGGTCACAGGATACAGCTGGAAACACAATGATTCACTTAGGGGTATGTTTATTAAACCACGCTAATGAATAGAGCAGAGTTTACCGCACGATAGGTATATCGCGCTGACAGCACAGAGAAGCACAAAAAAAGTCCTACACTAAACATTATAATGTTTATGTTTATGTTTATTAAATTTGATATATCGCTCAGGCCAAAGCATCAGAGCGGTTTACAATAATATATCATTTGAGGAAATATGAAAGGAACACCATTTGTAAGATAGGACAGAGTAGAAGACAGAAACAGTCAAAAAGATAAGGCAAAGGGAAGAAAGGGAACAGCAGGTTACCATAATATATGCGTATGACAATCCATGATAATGCATGAGAAAGGGCAGTTACTGGGCGGGTTAGGCCAGAGTGTGGGTGATGATGGCACATAGTGCTTACCAACAGCTAAACGACATTGCTGTCATTAGTGCGGTTGCACTTACCACCTCCTCAATGGCTGGCGGTAAATACACCCATGTTAGATGTGCTGGCCAGTTAACATGGTGAGGCGCATCTCCCTGTGGTAACTACAAGGGGATATGCCGGGCACACCACAACAGCATGGGTCTATGCCACCTCCTGCACTAAATTTGGGGGCTTACTGTGTGCTAACGTAGTGCATTTTAGTAAACATGCCCCTTAATATATTTTTGATCTCTACAGGAGGGATATAATATTCAAATATGCTGAAGATATAAATACTAAGGCAAACATTTTTCAGTGGAAAGAAATTTCTAGGAGAAGTCCTCACAATATTAGTCTCAAAGAGGATACACGGTCTATCATAAAGAAAATATTGCTTTATCAAAAGGGTGGTGGGTGCATGGAAGAGCCTCCTAGTGGATTTATTGGTGACAAATACTGTAACAGAATTTCAAGAAATGCAGAAATAAGTACAGAAGATCCCTATTTGTAAGGAAGGGAAAACCAGAGATCATAAAGTGTCTGTGGTATTGTAACAGGAAAGAAAAACAGACTAGATGGGCCTTGGGATCTTTATCTGCATTTATATTCTGTGCTTTTACAAATAATTGAAAAATAAAAATAACAGATATCTGGGAGAAAATATGATGTTCATGACAAGTTTATGTATATAACACACAGAGCCCCATTTTATCGTTGTGAGATATCAAACTGTGAATACGGAAACAAAGGACAAAATATTTTACAAAAGGCTCTGCCAAACACAGAGCCATTTGATTAAGGACATGCAGGTGAGCCCATGGATTTGCTGCCATGCACAGTGGGAGGAGCCATTCTACAAATCTAGACACAAGAAAACCCAGCATCATAAACACAATACTCAGTAGGATCAAATATAAATTATTGATGATTACTTTCAAACTGATAAGAAATATAACCCCAACTTATCTCAGAAAGTTAATTAAAATAACTCCAGATGACAGACAAAGAAGAACCTGCACACAAAACACCCTAATTATACCCTCAGAATATTGCAAAGCAAACCATACCACTAGTAACAGAGCTTTTTCTTACATTGCCCCCTCTATGTGGAATAAGCTACGTGACAAACTTAGATCCATCACTGATTTATCAACATTCCGAAAGGACCTAAAAACTCACCTTTTTCGAGAGCATTTTGGTCCCCTGGAAGACTAAGAAACCATATACCCCACCTAACACCCCAATACAAATAAATAACAACAAACACTTTCACCATTATTAAACTATTTACGCATTGTAATTCGCCAAATGTTTCACCACTCAGCCTCACATTGTATATAAGTTGATATTGTATATAGACACATATGTATATAAACAAATACCTCGCTAGGTATGTATAGGCCCTCCTATACATCTGCATATATCTACAGTATATAGATGTATATGTCGGCACATAAGGTGATGTATATAAGCGCATACCTTCCTTTGGTTAATATAATGTTAATGTTAAAATGTTTGATGTAACAACTACTGTTAAAATGTTTACTGTAATTAGTTCCCATGTTACAATGTAATGTTGTTATTCTGTAAACCACTTTGATTGCTTGAAAAGATGGTATAAAAAAAACATCAAATAAATAAATAAACAACAGCTTCCATGTGGAAGTGGCAATTTTACAACTTTCATGTGCAAATGCATCCATTTCCAAATGTAGCCAGGCCATTCTGTAAACCTATATGTTTAAGAGCACCAATTAAAAACTAAGGCCTATAATTTCTTTTTTTTAATTTTCATTTTGTAGGAGGAAATAATGGAGTATTAAGGAGAATAACTTATTTAATCAACTGTATAAAGTTCTGGCCTAAACGACTACTTTTTAAAATCAATGTATGTCTCATAGCTAGTGTAAAACCCAATACCGAAATGTTTTGCCATATACATCGATTCTCTATGTAAAATGGGGAAAACGCATATAGATTTTTGGCCCACCCAAAGCATGTCTCCACCATGCCCCTTTAAAATCTCTGCATGGTATGGATCTCTACGTGTAAATAGCAGCTTTCTAAAATCACATTTACACTTGTATTCCAATCTACATAGATAAATGTTACTATGACACTGTGGAGATGCTTCTAAAATAACCTCCACAGTGTCACAGTAACACCACAAATAGGGCCAGCTCCAAAGCTAGTTGAAGGCATTTGTATCCTAGGCAAGCCTTAAGCTTTATACTTCCTGCCCCCCCCCCCCCCAAGTTATCAGAATCTATTGTTTAGCTTTGAATGCCATGCTCTTTGCAGCCCCCACAGAAGCTGCTACCCTAGGTGAGTGCCTAGTTTGCCTTGTGGTTGGGCTGGCCTGACTGTAAATGACAGTGGATAAAGACCTAAATGGCTATCCAATCTGCCAACTAGGTATTCAGAATTGCAACTGCAATCATAGGTACTAAATCTATTGGTGCACTGGGTGCTTGAGCACCCCATCATTGAGCAAACACATTGGAAGCACAGTATTGGGCTGTTTTGGGCTGAATTACTCATTTTTACAAGTTATCCCTGTGCTTTGTTACTATATTTTTGCAATTAAAGTATATTTTGTTTATTTTGTGTTCATCCCATGTCTTTTTTGTGTCATGTTTTGTCTCCCCCACTAACTTCAGGAGTCCATTCCCATGCCCTGGAAGTGATATATTTGGGACAGGACACATTCTGAATTTACTTACGACGATAAAAAAAAATCTTGCACCAACCCTTGCCACCAGTATTTGAAAACCTGTGCTTGCATAGTTTGCCAAGATGAGGAGGGCTAAAGACTAAGAGTGAAAATTCCAAAGGTAAACCAAAAGAAGAATAAATACAATAAGCTGAGCACCTAGCAAGAGTCTCAAGAATGCCCCAAAGGCTTACCCTTGTCTGCGAGCCTCCTGGTATCGGTCACCTGAGGCTAAGTTCGAAATCTTCTTCATATACGCCAGAAATTGGTTGATTTCGTTCTCGAAGGTGACAATGACTGGGTTTTTCTCGTTTATAGCACCGTAAAAGGATGCGGGTAACGGCTCCATCCCAGCGGGGAGCGGGTTTTACCCGACCCGGTCTTGGGCTTCGAGCCTGCAGCGGCCTAGCAAGTGCTGAGCCCGCAGTGTGTACGCTGGGCGTTGCTTGGAAACCGTCGCCTAGGTAACGCAGAACGGGCTAACCGCGAGATCCAGTTGGGTAAGGCGGAGGAGGAGGGGTGTGTGAGAGTGACGCTCCCGTAGAGCACGCAGGTAGTCGAGGCGACGTGCGGATTCGCAGCGTGTGATACTGCATCACCGATATAACTCTCAATCAGTGCGATTGGAAACTTAGGGGTGGTCAGGGTGTTATGTACCAGTGAGTGGTGCTGCATACTCTGGTGTGGTATTTTATTAGGCGAGTTCCAGATAGCAATATTGCACCTCTGTGACTAATGGTTGCATCAGTGACAGTTTCTTGTGTCACTGACAATTTCCATTCTTTTTAAGCGGTAATATCACAAGCAATTCCCAGTAGATGCCTTGTATTAAAGATAATAAGGGTAAAAAAATGATGTTTACCATAAAAAGAAGCCCCCCTAAAATATAGCCAGAAAATCAAAAGGCAATGCAAAATAGGAAAACAAAGCCTCTTAGTTCTCACTAGTCTGAATGTAGTGCCCATAGTTCATGACCGACTGCAAAAAATATCTCATATAAGTCGAAACATGCATAGTGCAGAATTCTACAACTAACAAAAAAGAGAAACATTACTAAAAATATCTGTAAAAAAATGTAAGCCGCCACTGTTGAGACTTCACAAAAACATCATAAAACTATTGGCGCTGCTCCTTGCAACTTCAAATCATGTCTAGAAAACTTGCAAGGATGGGTCTTACCGCTGCAATTACTCATTTACTCATCCCAATCGTGCAGGGTCAAGCCAAAACTGGTAAACATATTGGGGTAGAGTCTGACCCGTGTTTAGCGGGGATATACATCCCAGTCGGATGTATATCTCCCTCTAAACGCCCAGGTTGTATTCCGGCAAAAGAGCTCCCCATACGTACAGCAGAGATGTGCAGGGAGCTCTGTACAAGGGTGGGAGGGGACGGGCCAAAGGACGAGAGAGGGCGGGCTGGAGGAGTGACCCTGAACCCAGAAGTACACGGCCTATTCCGGTGACAGCTTGTAAGTCTGGGCTGGATGACTTAAATGGGGGACTTATTCTACCTCGGATATGGAATAAGTCTCCCCCCCCCCCCTGACAGCGAGGGACAGCCATGCTGGGACCCCAGGACGCAGTTGAGCAGGGGAGGGGATTCCTCGCAGCCCGATCCCAGCCTCGGAAGGCCTGATTGGTGGTCATGCAGCAGGGAACAGGACATTTCTTGCGGTGTGGAGCCGCGGTGCCATGGCAAAGGAACACCACAGCACCATGCAGGAGTCTGGCTGGGCTAGCCGGGGAAGTGCCTGGAATCCGGCAGCATGGAATCGGGGCACATCCAGGATGTCCAGGCCCTATGCCCTGATTCTGCTCCCGCGGGATCAGAATCGGGTGCATATCTGGGCCATCCAGATTTCTGGACGTCCGGACGGCTCGAACATGCCCTGTCGGAATTGGCCTTATGGTGTTTTAAGATTTGAAGATGACTGATGAGAATAATAGACTTCTGTACAGGAGGATTAAAAAAAACACCAAAATTCCTTAAAAGTCTTTTATTGACCTTGTTGATACTACTGAAATATGTTGAAAAATGTGATAACTTATCCATAGTTTAGCCATTGTGGCAAAATTTCAGAGGTCTGTGATGGTTTATGTTTTATTTTATTATTTGATAGACCACCTTTAACCAATGGCAGCAAAGTGGTTTACAAAATTAAAATGATTCTAACAGCTTATGTGACCACAAGCAGTAAAGCTTTTAGCTTGCAGAAATGTGTAAAATCCTTGCATAGATAGCCCAAATATTTTCTGAGCTGATCAAAAATATCGTTTTGCTGCTTGAGAAAACATTATAGCTTGAATGACTACATAGATATTTGGACAGTTTTCCATTCTGCAAAATCACAGGGTTATGTAGACTAAGTGGCCAAGTGGTCACCAAGTCCCACAGCGCTTTCTAATATTCTTAAATGGTCAACTGAATAGAAATGTTTGGGCCCTTATACTAAAGTGCAATATGCAGATATCACACATTTCAGCACGTTAACCACTTCTGCAGGCTCATGATAAGTGTTACTGTGCAAGTGGAACAATTATGTGGCAGTTGGGTGCACCTACTGCCACATTAATAGGTGGCAATAGGAGAACCTTTGATAATCGCCAAGAGTTGCGGAATGGCACAATCATTAGGCAAACTAGGCAGTTGCCTAGAGCGCTAGTGGTCCAAGTTCAGCTCATTGCCCCTGCTGCTGCCCCTCTCTGGGACCTATAGCAGTGGCAATAACCTCAAACAGCCCCACAGTGCTTACCTTAAACCGCCAGTGCTGCAAGGCCGTTTGGCTGCACCTCCTCCAATGCCTAATACTGACTTCCTGTTTGCATGGGGGTGGAAGCGGTATAATTGCTTTTCAAAGCACCAGTTATTAGTAGTATAAAAAAAAACATTCAGAATATCCAGAATACCAATAGTTTGAAAAGATGAACAACATTTTTTTCTAATTCTGTTTACTGAAAGTTTCCATATCATGTCCAGAAACTCCAGATGAAACAGTATGAATGGCCTGAAAATGTATGTAAATTAGCTACCAAAACATGAAGCTAAAGAGAAAAACAAAGGCCACTACAATCTGGATATCAATCTACAGAACAAGAAATATTTTCAAGCAGATGATCAAATGCAAACAATGTACTTCATGAAGAAAAGCTCCGAAGATGATATGGAAATATATTGTGAAGTAGCGACCCTAAAATGGACCTCAGATTGTCATAGAATTAGGGCTGCTGATTTTAGGTTTTAACCGATAAATACCAGTAAAACACCGCTGATGCAAAAAAATTAAAATAGGTCTCTATTGGATAAACAGGTGAAAACCACCACTTCTCCAGTGCTTTTCACCCATTTCCAAGCTTGTCTTGTATCCTTCACTCTGTTTTTGTGCCTTTTCTGCATTGAGGACTCCTAAGTTCCAAAAATATACATTAGATTCAAGCAGAAACGGTACCCAGCAATAGTATCTGAGGCACAAAACACAAAATAAATACTGATCTTTGTATACTCTCAAAAAAAAACATTTAATTAGCTGGAAAATAAACACCTACATTTACAAGTTTTGAACACCTAGAATAGAAGCCCCACAAATAATGATTATAACTTGCTTTGTACTATTACTGGAAAGGCGTGCGTCAATTACTAAATATATAAACCTGTTCTCTGTATCTCTATGCTTCTTGACCTCTTTGCTCAATGTGCTCATAACTCGGTGTCCTTAATGACAAAGTGCTTAGGGACCACACCTCCACTAAAGGGGCTGAGTAAATGGAAGCAAATTAATCAGGATTTTCTCTTCATTTAGCTTTTTGATTTCTTATATGACCTTCCCAAACACATACAGGGACGTGGAGGACACAATTTAGTTCTTATGATTTTAGTTTTATGCTCCCACAGTCTTGCTGTCAGAAAAGATGTATCAGTCAGTGGACATGCCCAAGGAAGATAAGTGGCATCCGTGGATGTGCTGCATTATGCTAGCAGAGAGGACTCTCTGAAGGACATCATTCAAGCAGCTGGGAAGGAGATATATTAGACCTTTTTATATAGTCTTGTGGAGGGTAATTTTATATGAGAGTGCCTAGGTTAATTGGGCAGGAAAGCACCTATTAGGTCCTATTTTATGAAGTCACATTGGTGCTTGTGAGGCATGTTTACTAAAGTGCGCTAACAGCATCACCTTTAGCATGGGCCTGTGGTTACTGCTATGAGGCACTAGACCGGAGAATGGGCATAGCACATCAATCTTAGTAGCATTACCACAAAAATACCATGAAGGGTTACAGGAGCCATTTTGGATCCCCTGGCAGACTACTTCTCATCTCCTGCCCTTCTCATTACTATGACCACCAGAGAGGCCCTAGATAGGTACCAGATGGGCAAGAAGGTGGGGGTTGCATCTTGACGGGGGTAGTTGGGGGTGCAGGATTGTCTTTGCAGTGCCATTTTGCTATCTAGGGTGGGGGTGCTGAATAGGGGGAATGCTGAAGGTAGGGTGCATGTGTGGATTTTGAGATCAGGCAGGGCACTTTTGATCAAGGGGAGGTAAAGGTCACTGCCACATGACTGCAGCAATTTGTGTGTCATTCATGCTTTGGCATCTGTTGAGGCATGTAACACAGGCCCATGCAATAAGTGTCTGCCCTATGTAATAAATGAAGGCCAGATGCTCGGCATGCCCCCTGCATTTATAGCACAGAACTTGCATTTGCCACACTTTAACTATTGCAGTTAAGGTGCAGTAAGTGCAAACACTCGCCACACTTTAGTAAGCATGCTCCTATGTGTCTTTATAAATACTAAAGGAAATTCAGCAGAAATCGTTCCTGCAATGAAGACAATGGCATTATACCTGTTTGAGAGCAGGCATAAATATCAGTGTATAGATTAGCGTAGTTTATAATCAACGTGTACAGTAAAAATACACATGTTCATACCACTGTGCATACTTTTATGCCAAATATAATTTTGTGTGCCATTTTATGCACATATATTGCCAATACCTGCTAAAATGACTTTATAAAATTACCCTGTATTGCTTATCTCTAAATTTCTGATACAATAAGATTCTAGGTATAATATTTTAGAGATCAGATTCAGGTCTCTTCTCCAGCAGTCTAATATTATGGAGCCCTTTTACTAAACTGTGTTGTGGTTTTGCACCTAACGGGCCAAAAGTGTGCAAAATTCAGGCATGTTAAGTGCAAAGCCACCACATTAACTGTCAGGGGCATGGACAACATGCTCCTGACCAATTAATGCATAGCATCATACCCTAACACAGAGCGCTATTCCTCCTCTGTTCTCTTCTGGCAGCCTACATTTTTATTGTACACCACCCTGATGCTCAGGCACGGGCGATATATCAAGCTTTGCAAATAAAGATAAAGATACAGGTTCACCTAACTCCACCTATTGAGATGGAGGTAATTGTACCCACAGTAATTGCAAGATTGACAGTAATTGCAAGATTGACAGCACACAGTGTTTGCCTACACACTGACTGCAAGGAGCTCACCACGCCCACTCTCCATACCTAACTTGCCCATTTACGACGCTAACACATAAGTTGCACTTAGCGTAGATGTCATGCCCCCACGCAAACATTACCATATGCCGCAGCTCTTGGTTGTTGTTGCTAAGTGCCGTCGAGTCGGTGTCGACTCATGATGACCCTGTGGATAGCTGTCCTAAACTGTGTTTGATCTTTAGTCAAGCAGCTCATTGTTGATAGAGTGGCATCCATAGCTATTGTTATTGTATCGATCCTCGATCCATCTCAGTACTGGCCTTCCTCTTTTGAGATGACCTTCAACCTTGCCAAACATGATGTCTTTCTCTAATGATCGCTCGCTTTGCATGATGTGTCAAAGTCTTGTCATCTGAGCTTCTAAAGAAAGCTTTGGTATGATCTCTTCTAGTACTGACTGGTTTGTTCTTCAGGCAATCCATAGTATACACAGTATTCGTTGATAGCACCATAATTCAAAGGCATCGATTTTCTTCCAGTCTATCTTTTTCACTGTCCAACTTTCGCATTCTTAAAGATGTTATTGAAAATACCATGGCTTGGACAAGCCAGTCTTTCTATGGAGAGATACATCTCTGCTCTTGAGAATCTTGTCTAGGTCCTTCATAGCCTGTCTGCCAAGAGGAATGCATCATCAGATTTCTTGACTCCTTGTTTCTTTATTGATTATTGATTCAAGCAGTTTAAAGTTGTCCACTATTTCAATTTCTTCTCTACGATGAACTTATTGATTTTGGCAGTTGTCAGGATCTTTGTCTTCTTTACGTTTAGGTACAGGCCCCTATTTAGGACTATATCCCTTGATCTTGAGAAGCAAATGTTTATTTATTTATTTAATGTTTCTTTTATACCGCGCTATTTAACATCAGTGCGGTTTACAGGTAACACATTTGTGCAGTGCAGGCAGGTCTGCACTAGACTTACAATAAAACGGGGGTTTTTTATACAGGGCTAACAGGGAAACTGTACAATTTGGCTGACACAGGCTATATTGGCAGCTCAGCATTTTTTACAGGTCTAACAACGTAACTATGTACATTCTAGCTGGCTGTCACAGGGTGTGTGGACAGTTCATCATTATCTACGGTTAGGGAAGCTATACACAGAGTGGTGATTTTGAGGGGGTGGGGCTCTCGAAGGCAGGGCTGAAAGTGTGTGAGGTGGCTACGCTGGGGGTGCTGGCTTGGGTCCGGAGTGTGGGTGGCTGTGAGATGTCATCTGGTTCAGTATAATACTGGAGAAACAGATGGTGCTTCAGTGCCTTTCTAAACTGGGAGAGGTTATTGATGGCCCGGATGGCCGGTGGCAGGGTGTTCCAACAGGAAGGTGCATAAAGTGCGAAGGCTTTGTTTCTCGTGGCCTGAGAGCATTTGGTGATCGCCTTCGGGAGTATCAGAGTATTGGTGGCGGCTGATCTTCTTACCCTGTTGAGGGGGGTGGTCTGGACGAGCTCTGTGAGGGAGGTGGAAGAGCACTTATTTATGGCTTTGTATGTCATCTTTAAGATCTTGAAGGAGATCCTGCAGTGTACCGGGAGCCAGTGCAGATGTTTCAGAACTGGGGTGATATGGTCCCTCCTGGAAGCTCCATGCAGGATTCTGGTAGCTGCATTCATTGCAAGCTGCAGGGGGTTAAGCGAGCTTTTCGGGAGGTCGTGCAGTATTGCATTAGCATAGTGTGGCATTACTAGAGCTTGATAGAGTGTCTGGAAGTCTTCCGGCTCTAGCAGCTGTCGCAGGTGGCGAAGCATCCGAATTTTGTGGTAGATCACCTTTACCACATTGCCTATCTGGGCCTTCATGTTGAGTTGTTGGTCGAGCATGACCCCTAGGTACCATACCGTGGGCTTGCTGAGGAGCTCTGCATCACGTACCTTCAGTGAGGAGGGCGGAGTGAATGAAGGGTTCCTGCTGATGAAGAGGACCTCCGTCTTCTTGAAATTTATTTTGAGCTTCTGCGTGTTGTCACAGAGCAGACTCTCTAGAGCCCCCTGTGGAGCTAAAAAACACTACTCCTCAAGTAAACAATGACGTGTGGAGAGAGCACATGACACAAGGGTATCAGAATGGGTATAAGGGAGTGAGGTCACAAGCCTGGAATTATCACCCAGCCAGTAGGGAGGCAAGGAAGGTCCCACCTGACCCCAATAGGCTAGGGTGTGGTGCAGCTGGGGATTACGTAAATAATCAGCACAGCTCACAGGAGAGAGAAGCAGAGAGAGCTGAGGAAGCTGGGAGACCTGAGAGACGAAGGAGATTAAGAGAATCAAGGCAACCAAGAGAGTTGAAAGACCCAAGGAGAAAGGATATTCCCAGGCAGAGGAGATATCCAGAGTGGGAAGGACACAGACATCCCAGGTCTCTACAGCAAGGCAGAAGGCACTGGCTGAATGAAAGTCTGAGTGAGTCTGATGAACAATTAAGTGAAAGAGATGAGCAACTGAATTCAGACAGGGACAGTGTATGCAGCAGCCTTGATAGAAGCTATGCCCTAAGACACAAGTTACAAGCTAGGAAAAGCTATTCTGAGCCAGAGAGGAGAAATGCTAAGCTGAGCTATGAGAGGCATTTGTATGAGAAACAAAAGCCCTATAATGCTAACTTAATGAAAGCAGGAAAACTCCAGAGTCTGGGCTACAGACAGAATATAGAACAAAGCTTGTTACCTGTGAGAGAGAACCCTTCAGAGGGATATAACTGGCATAAGCCTTCTCAGAAACTGCCGTTGGAGACAACAGCTGTTTGTAAAGTTCCTGTTAAAACAAAACCCCGAACAAAGGTTCCACTTTCTAATAGCTGGGCAGCTAACTGCTTTACTCTGCCTGATAACCAGAGGCAGAGGAAAGGCTCCTGGTTGAGCAACTCCAGAGAATATGGTAAAGCCAAACAGATACATTCTGTAGAGAGTCAAGTACGTCACAAGCTGGAAAGTTTGTTGAACAAACTACCTCAGGAGAGAAGTGACGAAGCATCTGTACATGACAGTGTTCCCATGCAGTATGAGCCTTATGCAATAGAGGATAACATTGAATTGCCTGTTGAACAGATGGACTGTAGTTTGATACTAGCTGACCAAATAGAGTCTCTCAGATAGAAGGCTGAACTGCTCCAGAGAAGCCTTTATCTGGAAACCTGACAAGCTGTATTTCTGCTTCCATTCATATTTTGTTTGCTGAAAGGAAAGCTATTTTTGTTATAGTTCTTTTTGTTTACCCGAGAAGGGTTATGTTGATTTGATTGTTATACTTTTGAAAGAATCCTACGGGACGGGGAATAAAACCCAGTTAAACCGATTTCGGTGTCACAACTTATTTGTGTACTGGCAAGGACTATAAATATTGAAAAGGCCAGTACTTTACACCCGGGTGCAGTACCAGCTGTGACCAGCAGGAGGCGCTGCACGACAAAGGGGTGACAGTGTGTAGCCAATCTGTGACCGCATCGAAGCAGGTGTACAGTGGAGAGAGGTCTGGATGCTCCATCGAGAATGGCGTGTATAGCAAAATGTCATCAGCATAGATTAGACAATTGATGTTGAAGGATCGGATGAGGGCGCAGATGGGTTGCATGTAAACGTTGAACAGTAGGGCAGAGAGTGAATATCCTTGTGACACGCCCTTCTCTTGCGGGAAAGGTGAGGAGGTGGAGGAGCCAGAATGGACATGCTGCCATCTGTCAGTCAGGTATGATGCACACCAGGCCAGTGCTGTGCCGTGGACTCCCTTCTCCCTGAGGCGTGATAGGAGTTGTTCATGGTTGACGGAGTCGAAAGCAGCAGCAATGTCCATGAAACTAAGGGCAAAACCTTGTCTAATGTTGTCCAATCCTATGGTTAATGTACTGAATAAGGTGGTCAGCTGTGTCTCTACACTGTGTGCCTCCCGGAATCCATGCTGGCAGGGGTCGAGGGGTGCGTTGGTCTTGATGTGATGGTGCAGTTGGCGTTGGACGATCTTTTCAATAATTTTTGCTGGGAGCGGGATGCTTGAGATTGGCCTATAAATGTCCATCTTTGCAGGGTCCAACTTGTTGTTTTTTAGTAGTGGTCTGATGGCTGTTTGTTTCAGGCTTCGGGGGAAGGTCCCAGTCAAGAATGATAGACCTATAAGTTTAGTCAGGAATGGGCGGAGGTCAGCATGCAGGGCTTTTATCCAAAATTCTGGACAAGGGTCGTTAGGTGCTGTGGTGGTGTTTATGTTTGTGATGATATCCTGGATGCCTTTTTCAGTTGGGGCTGAGAAGGTAGTGATGATGTGTTGGGCATCCTTTGAGGCTTGCGTCGGAGTGGGTGAGAGGGTCAGCTGGGGTGCCTCATCTGGAGTATGGAGGTTTGTGGATATGCTGGATGGACTGACTTGTCTTGGCTCGCAGGTAGTCTGCGTATTCCTGTGGGTCCAGGTGGCTCGATTGCCCAAGGGAGGGCTCTTTTGCCAGGGTTTTAACGAGGATGAACAGCTCGTGTGGTTTATTTAGGGAGCGTTGTAATATCTCTGCGTGATATTGCTTTATTCTCCTTGCAACTGCTGATCGGTATCTTCCTAATTGAGCAGTGCATGCTTCATGGCTCTCAGTTGATCTTGAGCTATGCCAATGTCTTTCGAGCTGTCTAAGGTGGAGGAGTGATTTCCGTAGCTCAGGGGAGTACCAAGGCGCATTCTTCCTCCTGCCTGGTGCTTTGTTAATGGAGAGTGGGTGGATTACAGCATCCAGACTCAAGTTCCATGTGGAGATCATGTCATCGAGATTCTGTTCAGGTGGATCATGGAGAGGCCGTGCTCTATCCAGGATTTCTTCTTTGTTAAATGGACGGAAGCATTTTGATGGTGCTGCGGCAGGTTTGTCTGTAGACTGGGGTCTAGTGAAGTCAAGGCGCATTGGCATCTGGAATCTTATCAGGCACTGGTCGGACCATGGTACTGGGCTTACGGGTAGATTGAGTTTGTGCGTGGAGTTGAGGGCTGCCTGTGGCGCAAAGATCAGATCAAGTGTGTTACCCTTTATGTGAGTAGGGGTGTCAACCATCAGAGCATATCCTAGCTCTTTGAGGGCCTCGATGAAGGCCTTGGTATGGGTGTCTTGGAGGGCAGGGAGGTTGAAGTCGCCCATCACCCATTTTGATGTGCGTGGGTTTATGGGGTTGCAGGCAAGGTCGATTATTGTGGATAAGTCTTCTGGGGATGGGGAGGGTGCTCTATAGAACAAATTGATGGTGCTGTGTTTATTCGCTATGGTGATGGAGTCAAGGTTTGAGGTACTGCTGGAAGCGATCAGCTGGAATTGTAGATCCATCTTGGTTAGGATGAGTGCTCCTCCACCTCATTGGTCGGCTCTGTGGCATGAGTGGACCATCTTCACGTTCAGCCATATTGTGTCGTCATCAGCAGAGCGAAGGTTGTTCATGAGTCTTCCACAAATTTTCACACCTCGATTGTCTTCATAAGGTCCTGCTTCTCTGATGATTTGTTCTGCATACAAATTAAACAGGTAGGGAGAAAGTATGCGGCCTTGTCATACACCTTTGCTTATTTTAAACCATTGTTTCTCCTTGTTCCGTTTGAACTGTTGCTTCTTGGTCAATGTAAAGGTTGTGCAAGAGAACTACTCAGGTGTTCTGGTATACCCATGCTTCTTAATGTGGCTCAGAGCTTCTCATAGTTTATATAGTCAAAAGGTTAGCTGCAGTCAATAAAACACATATAGATATCCTTTTGGTATTCTTTTGTCTTTTCAAGGATCCATCTCACATCCACACTGATATCTCTCATTCCTTGCCCTTTTCTAAACCCTGCTTGCACTTCAGACAGTTCTTGTTCGAGGTATAGTTATAGTCTCTGCTAGATGATCTTGAGTAGAATCTTGTTAGCATATGGGATCAGAGCAATTGTGCGATTAATTTCTACAGTCAGTCAGATCACCTTTCTTCGGTATTGGTATAAACACAGATATTTTCCAGTCAGTTGGCCATGATGTTGTCTTCCAAATTTCCTTGCAGAGCTTTGTAAGTATGGCAACAGCCGCATCTAATTGCTGTAATACTTCAATGAGAATGCCATCAATATCTGGTGCTTTGTTCTTTGATAATGCTTTTAATGCTGCTTCGATGTCTTCTTTCATCACCAATGGTTCCTGATCATAAAGTACAGAGTTGAAATGGCTGTTGATCCATTTGATCTTTATGGTATAATGATTCTGTATATTCTTTCCACCTTTTCTTGATCTTCTCAGCATCATTCAGCATGGATCCTTGAGCCTCTTGTAGCATTCCAATTCAAGGTTAGAATTTTCTCTTTAACTCTTGTAGCTTTAGGAAAGCCAATCTTGTTCTTCCTCTAATAGTTTCTGATTCTGTTTCCATGCATGCATCATTGTAGTACTTCTCCATGTCTCATCTTGCTGCACTTTGGAAATCTCTTTGAGTTCTGCGATTGCCTCTCTTTCTCCTCTTGTTTTAGCATCTCCACGTCTCTGGGCAATTTTCAGTTTCTTCAGTCATCCATTTTGGCTGTTTTTGCTTTTTCACTTTTTTGTAGAGACTACTCACTTTCTTCAAGTACAACTTTCTTGATGTCATCTCATAACTCTTCTGGTGCTCTGTCATTTGTATCCAAAGCAGCAAATTGATTTTGCAGGTGGTCTTTAAATTCCTGTGGTATGTTCTCAAGTTCATATTTTCCTACATTCATGAATGGCTTTTCTTTTTCAGCTTTAGCTTGAGTGTGCATACTAGAGGTTGGAGATCTGTATCACCGTCAGCTCCAGGTTTTGTCTTTGTTGACATTATTGAGCTTTTCCAATGTTGACTTCCACAGATGTAGTCAATTTGATTTTTGTACAATCCACTGGGTGACGTCCATGTGTATAGTCATTGTTTCTGTTGGTGGAAGAAGGTGTTTGAGATGAATAGGTCGTTGGTCTTGCCAAATTCTATCAGTCTTTCTCCAGCTTCAATTCTGTTGCCAAGTCCATATTTTACAACCATTATGACTTCTTCTTTGTTGCCAACTTTCGTGTTCCAGTCACCCATGGCTATCAGCATATCCTGTTGGCATGTTCTGTCAATTTCAGCTTACTAGTAATCATTTAGTGTTACAAGGCTAAAGCTCATCCGCTTCTTCCTCTTCTGCAGCTGTTGTTGGGGCATATACCTAAATATCTATCTATTCTATCTATTTAGCACTTATAGAGCGCCAATCACGCAGCGCTGTAGAGCTAACCTACAAGAGGCAGCCCACAAACAAAAGAGAGTTCCTACCTATCAGAGTCATGCTCATCAGAGCTTACAATCTAATCAGAGTAATACAGAGCATAAGTCAGTTCAGTGCAAGGCATAAGATAAGGAAAGAAGTCAGGATCTGAAAGCAATGGTGAAGAGGTGGGTCTTCAATCTGGATTTGAAGAGGGCCAGGGAGAGTGCCTGGCATACAGACACAGGTAGGCTGTTCTAGGCGTATGGTGCAGTGAGGTGGAAGGAGCAGAGTTGTGAGTTGGCGGCACAGGTGAAAGGCATAGATAGAAGTAATTTGCTAGCGGAGCGCAGGTTCCGAGAGGGGACGTAGGGAGAGACAAGAGATAAGAGGTATTGAGGGGCTGTAGAGTGAATGCATTTATAGGTCAGTAGGAGAAGCTTGAATTGGATGCGGAATTGGATAGGGAGCCAGTGAAGCGACTTGAGAAGTGGAGTAATGTGAGCATGGCGAGACTGGTGGAAGATTAGTCGAGCAGCGTGATTTTGTAAAGATCGAAGGGGAAGGAGGTGGCTTACGGGGAGACCCGCAAGGAGTAGGTTGCAGTAGTTGAGGTGAGAGGAGATTAAGGAGTGGATAAAGATTTTGGTAGTGTGTTCAGAGAGAAAGGGGTGAATTTTGCTAATATTGTAGAGAAAGAAGCGGCAGGTCTTAGCTACAAGCTGGATATGTGCAGAGAAGGAGAGAGAGGTATCAAAGATAACCCCTGGATTGCGGGCCGAGGGAACAGGAAGGATAGTGGAACCGTCCACATAGATTGAGAAAGGGGGAAGAGGAGGGGAGGAATTTGGGGGAAAGACAAGGAGTTCAGTTTTTGCCATATTCAGTTTCAGTTGGCAATGAGACATCCAGGCGGTGATGTCGGAAAGGCAGGCAGAGATCTTGGACTGGGTTGCCGGAGAAATATAAGGTGTAGAGAGGTAGATCTGGGAGTCATCAGCATAGAGATGGTACTGGAAGCCATGTGAGGAGATAAGCGCGCCAAGGCCCTGGGTATATATAGAGAAAAGGAGGGGGCCCAAGACGGAGCCCTGGGGTACACCTACATGGAGCGGGGTAGGGGAGGAAGAGGAGCCGCCAGAGCATACACTGAATGAGCGATGGGAGAGGTAGGAGGAGAACCAGGATAATATGGAGTCCTTGAAGCCAAGCGAGGAGAGGGTGGTGAGGAGAAGATTGTGGTCAACGGTGTCGAAGGCAGCGGAAAGGTCAAGAAGGATGAGGATGGAGTAGAGGTCATTAGATTTAGCCAGAAACAGGTCAATAATAGTTGTGTTGATGGAATAGAAATTAAGCACTTACTGATTACATTGTATTTCATTAAGTTCTTGCAAGTTTCTTCTTAATTAGAAATGCAACACCATTTCTTCTTTGTCTTTCATTTTCAGCATACTATACCATGTTATCATCAGATGCAATGTGCCCAATGCCAGTCCATTTCAGTATGCTGACACCCAACAGATCGAGTTCTACACGTTCCATTTCATTCTTGACCACCTCCAACTTCCCTTGGTTCATGCTTTGTATGTTACATGTCCCAATATGTAAGACATCTTTGCAACCTCTGACCCTCATTTCATGTGCAGCTACATCAGCAGTCAGATGTCCCGAGGGCTTTGATCCAACCACATCGTAAATGCTGGCTTTACTCTGAAAAGTCTTCAGCTCATCCCCAGTAGCCAGTTGAGTGTCTTCCAACCTGAGGGTCTCATCTTCCAGCACTAAAGTGCATTTTGTTTTGTTGTGATTATCTATTGGGTTTTGTGGCAAGATATGACCTTTCTTCCATGCAGGTAATGGTAGTGTTGTTACCATTGTCACAGGAATGATGTGATCCTCCACCGCCAACATTGTCCCATTCTGTTGCTGCCCAGATGGTGGTTTGTCTTAGTCTGGCACCTCAACTGAGACTTGTCCGTCTTGGAAGACCCTGCCAGTAGTTACACTACTGATAGTTTAGCTCTCAGCATCACTGATGCACACAAGTCTTCACAGCATGTCAAGCTGCAAACCAAATGAGTGAACCTCTTGGTTATCATGCATCAAAACTCACATGCATAACTGTGTAGCGCACTTTAATAAAAGGGTCCCTGTATGTTTTTTGTTATTATTGGTAGAAATATTAAAAAAATATCTGAATGTCTTAGAAACTGCTCATTGAGGTAGTTTTCCATGAGTGATTCCAATGAGAGTAGTAGGTTGGCCAACACTCTTAATATCAAACAACTTTACAGAGTGAATCAGCTTTATAAATGTGAATAAGTGTTTACTGGAGATATATTACTCTCCCAGTCTGTCAAATGAAATAATTGGGTTGTTAAAAATGTCACTTGTGTCACTTATTTGTCTCTCTGCCCAATCTTCTAAAGGTTGCTTATGACTAAGGGTCGGAAATCAGTATACACTTATCATCCATGGGGCACATCAGAAGAAAAGAGCTTTAGATCATTTCTAGGTGTTTTCTTACAGAATATATAACTGTGGATCTTCTTATAGACCTGACCTTTTTGTCTATCTATGTAATTCTTCAGCTATACATGCAAAGTAAGTTTGAGTTTAACTTTCTTGCCAGTGGAACCAGAGATATAAAATATTAACTGTTCAAATGATTATGAATAATGTCTTACCATTTAGCAATATCTGATGCACAAGACAGGGATTCATTTCAGTCGGCCTGTGGATTACTTCTGGATCCACCTTTCCAGGCATGCTGGGCAGCTTCTAAGACTGGAACAGATTGCATCAATATTGGCCTGCTCAGGGACCATGTGGGTACCTTGTGGAAGGGGCAGATAATGTACAGGCAACCTCGTGGGGGATGGAGGGAGCGGAGGAAAAAAGTTCTACATGGGCACTTTGGGGGGAGCTCTTGTACTTATCATTTAAATGGTTAACTGTGTACATTTCTGTAGCCTAAGTAGTTTACGCAGTTAACTTTTAAAGTGGCCTTTACATCTTTAAAAGCTATTCATATAAATTGAGTAATACAAGCAGAGAATGATGAGAGGGACAGGAGGGCTAATAGTGGCACTAATAACATTCACCAGGTCCTGTCTGCCAAAGAGATGGAGAATGAATGGGCAACAGGAGCCCAACAGAGAGAGTTGTGAGGCTGTTGTTTGGGAGTGGGGCAGTTAGGAACATAGTGAGTCAATTGCAGGAGTGTCGTTTTTGAGATAGGGCAGTTTGCAGAGTGGTGAGTCAGTTTCAGATTTTTTTTTTTGGAGTGAGGCAGTTTGTGATGTAGTGGAACAATTTTGAGGTATTTTTAGGAGGGTGGGGAAGTTAAGAGGATGGTATGGTAGTTGTGGAGAGTATTTTTTCAGCATTTGGGGGTTGGTCGGACAGTTGTGAGGGAGTATTTTGGGGAGGTAAAGACAGTGTGCATGGTGGTAGAGCATTTGGGGGGGAACAATTTTGATGGTAAAGCATTTTGGGGAGTTGGGAGAGTAAAGAACAGGGAGAGGGTGTTTGAAAGGAGCAAATTCCCTATTATTTATTTTATTTATTTATTATACCGTGCTCTTTAGAATCAGTGCGGTTTACATGTATACTAACAGGTACTTTTTTTTTATTCCCTTGTCCCTGAAGGGCTCACAATCTAAGTGTACCTGAGGCAGTGGAGGGTTAAGTGGCTTGCCCAAGGCCACAAGGAGTGGCCATGGGACTAGAGACTCCAGTCCCTCTGGCCTGAGGTTGCTTGTCCCCATGTGGGAATTGAACCCCTGGCCTTCTGGCCTGAAGTAACCTATCCCAACCACTGAGCCACTCCTCCCCTATATTTCAGTGTAAGTTTCTGTGCTACAGAAATCGGAACTCCTTCTCTCATAAAAATACATTGAACTGGATTGGGGGGGGGGGGGCTTATTTCTCTGAAAGCCCCAGTCCGATTTGGCTCATTTTCAAACTTGATGTGTCTTTCTACCGGTTCTTCCCTACATGTCAAGTTTCATTTCATTCCATTTAATTTTTGGAGCATTATTTTGCCCCCAGACAGATATTCTTGGCCCCTTTTATATAATTCTTTCCAACGTCCATTGAATGAAAGAATTAAAAGGACTGGATATTGAATATACACACAAATGCTGTAAAATATGTCTTTGGAAATTGTGTGTACTCCATGGAATACCTTTCCAATCTTGTTAAATGAATAGTTCCTTCTTGATTATGTACTCCATTGGTAGCAGAGAAAGGTCTTCTTCCCCCATGAGCTTAGTGCCACTGAGACCTAATAAGTCCTGCTCTTAACCAATGTTCCCTCTAATTTTCTGTAGACTGTGTGCGCATAAAATATCAGCTGTGTGCAGCTTTTGAAGGACGGTTAAATTTTTGTGCACCACATAACGACACTCGGAGTTATATACTTTAAAATTTGACTACACGACAGAATACAGTATGTACACCACACTGATTTTAATCAAATTATATGAAAATAGACGATTACTAAATGAAGCGGAAAATTTCTAGTAATTACAATCACAACTTTTAAATTTTAAGACGTCTGTGTTGTTTTCTATCAGAATCAGAACCGTAATTTTTGTGCGCTGTTGTAAAGTATGTGTGTTTCCTTGGCAAGGTGTGTGCGCGCACACGCGCGCACAGCTTAGAGGGAACAGTGCTCTTAACTATTCCATAATTTTCTTAAGAAATATGAGAGGAGATCAGTGTTATGAGAACATCCGGAATTCTCAAAATAAACCATATCAAACTTGATACATCAAAATCTGAAGGTTTTTATTATTAGATGCAAGGCAAGACATGCAAGGAATTACAAATGCAAAAAAGGATGATAGTATCATCAGCATGACCATAAAGAGATGACTTTGTTGCTGAGATCCATAAATTAGTTTAAACGTATTTGTATAAGGTCTTGTCACTTAACAGTTGCACCACATATGTGTAAACTAGCAAGAGAACAGCTAATGAACATAGAGCAATTTCTTGGTAGTTTCTAAGTCATCAGGGTAGCGTAGTGATAATGTCATAGTGCTGCTGATGTGGTATCCCCTGTGACATGGCTGTGTCCAGCAAAATAAAAAAAAAGTCTGAAGGTATTTAACAATTTGGTTGCTTACAGAAACAGAGCAATGTTATCGTTGAACTGGAGAAATAGCAACTCTCTCAAAGGTTAGCTGATCTATTAGCAGGTTGTTGAAGATATTTGAGTATATCTTCTGATGCATTTAGACATTCCTTTTTGTTTCTTCACCATACAGTATACTATATAACTTATGATGAAGCTAGTGGAACAAGTTAATAACAAAAGCAATAGCAGTGTAGCCATTTTTTTTATCCATATGCAAGGACTGCATCATAGAGAACTTTCTGCTATTCTTACCTGGGCTTTGAACTTGTCCTCTGTTAATTAGTTAACAAAGCATCCCATATAAAGGGATCAGTCCCAGTGCTTTAAAAGGTGCAGTGCCAGAAAGCACTGGACAGGTGATATCGTTTATTATCTTGAAAATCCATCCAGGTATGCTTAGATCGTGAGCTCTTCAAGGATGAGGGAATAAAAAGTGCCTGTTAGAATATATCTGTATACTGCTCTGATACACACAATAAAGGGCGATCTATCAAGTGTCTAAAATCATAAACCATCCAAGGTAGGAAATACTGGGGCTGGTGTAGACTCACCTTGCTATAGCCTTGGTGATCCTTTTCCTGTTTCCTTCAACATTCAGCAGATTAGTGCCTATCTCAGACAAACAGCATTTCCTGCAGACGAGGCTGAGGGTACTGAGAGCAGCAAATTCAGGCATGACCACATTTCAACTGAAAAATGACCTTCCATATATGTATTCCAAAATCTGGGAGATAGAATGTAATACCTCTGTCAAGTTACAGATGCAAAGGCTGGTAGAACTATCTGAAATTAGATAGCTAATGTGCTTGACCTCCTTAGACCTCTTAAAAGAAAGGGATAATCCAGCTCTAAACGCGTCAGCCTAGCTTTTCAGCAGACAACAATCCTTGTCAAATACCCCAAATTCAGACATGGGGTTAGAAGGCCTTGGCCTCTTTTCATCCCACCTAGTTACAGTAGGTAAAAGATGGATGCTGCAGCTCATAACTTATGGAAGCATGTTTAGCTAGTCATTCATGCAAAAGCATGTATGACTCACATTTTATATGTTCTAGCTTATTGGAGTGCAGTTGCTGCTTCTATTTCCATCAGCATATGTCATATCCTCATAGATCAGCATAATCTCTAGAAGTACTACATTCACCTTTGCAATTTTCCATCTGCTTTCTTGATGCTTAATGTTATTTTCAGCTTCAAGCTTTTAAGATGGGCCTCAATAGGCCTCACTATTGCTTGTTTTTCTCTAATAAGAAAGTAATGGTGCAACTTCTGATTTTTGCACTGCCTTGTGCTTCTTGATTTCCAGCATGAATTCTACCTAGCAGGAACGGCTTTTATTCAGTGATGGTTTCTAATAGCTACAAAAGGAAAGATGAAAGACCCCATGTGAATTGTTCTGCCTCTGACTAATCCTTTAGTTTTTCCATGCAGTCACAGTTTTCTTGGTACATTTAAAATGTGCTCCTTGTTATGTACTGTGAAAATGCCCTCCGACTCATAGAGTAGCTGGATGTAATATGCTTCTATATGTTATTTTTTCTCTCATTCTCCTCACTCCACCATTTAAGACAAAGAAACTAACACGTATTTGAAACAGATCTCTTAATTCACTTCCAGAAATTGTTTTTAATTACCTTTCGAGGATCATGAATCACTGTTTCACTGATGCAGTTTCATTGTTTACATTGTCATTTCTTATCTGGTCAGCCTTCCTAATTGAAATTGCCTCACTTCAAACTACTTCTGTAGCCTCCATCCCACTTGCTAGCAGCAAGCAGGGGCTCTTTGGAGAATGTTCCATGCCCCCAGAATTCTTTCATGGTGATGGTGGTGAGGGGTGAAAATAGCCTTTCAAAGGCCTTAGGCTTGTGGAATTACACATTCACCTCCTAGTTCAACAAACAACCCACTTCTCCCCCATACAGGAATCACACTGAATGAGGTTGTTCCAAATAAAAAATGGCTTACTGGAATACTATTTATTTTATTTATTTATTTAACAGCTCTTATATACCGCGCTATTTGACATCAGTGCGGTTTACATTAAACAAAATACACTTAGATTTAGAGAACTTGTCCAAGTTACAGGTAACGGGAATAAAACAAGGATTAACTGGGGAATAGCATATAACTAATTAAATAAAAGCAATTACATCAGACTAGAGATCTTGAGTGGGTATAGAGACATGTCATAAATAACATTTAACAGAGCAGGTATATACAGTGAAATATCATAAGGTGGAACGGTCTAACATCATCATTTAACTATTATTGCTGAGTTGAGATAATGGGGTGAGAGGAGGGGAAATATTGATGTAAGAGAAGTGTTGGAAAAAAAGGTGGGTTTTTAAAGCTTTTCTAAATTGCGATATATCTTTTATCAATCTGATGTTTAATGAAAGCTTATTCCAGCACTAGATGTGAATTAATTACTTGTCAAATAGTATCTTTATTTATTTAACATTTTTTTCTATACCGTCTTTCTACTAGTCAAGACGGTTTACAGAGAACTCAGTGCAGAAATGTTAACAGTTAATTTTAGGTGTGGTACAATCCATACAAAAAAATCAGGGCCAATACAGTCTGCAAACATTATGAATTTCTTCTCAAACCACTCCCTAGCAAAAATACACTTGGAGAGAGACCCATTCTGAATTCTCCTTGTATTGAACCCAAGACTGATACAGACTCTTTCTGTTCATTAGATAAATTGTAATACTAAGTTTGGCTGAAATCACTGTAGATAAGCTCCTGCTGAACCCCTTTCAAACAGAGACTCTTTAAAATGTTCACTTTTCTGGCATTTCCCCCTCCCCCATCCCAACTTCAAACAGAAACGTCACTTTTTAGATACTTCGGGTAACTTTTCATTCAGTTCAAGGAAGGTGGGTCTAATTTCCTTTTGCATACTCTAGCCTCTTATCCTCTTAGTCTTCAGATCCCCTGGGTCCTGAAGAGACCTCCACTCCTGGTACCTGAGAAATCCTGCCTTGAACTTCCTCAGCACATTCCTACTGGAGGATAGAAAAGAAGAAAGAACCTGAGCCAAGTGGGCTCATGAGCTTTATAGAAAGACACTCCCTTGAAGCAACTTTCCAATGGAGAATGTCTTACATGCTAAACACTCTTTCTATAGGGACATTGAAGAAATAATAAGGGATCACCTTACATAACTCTGCCAACCTGTTCTTTTGTCTGATACATTTAAACCTACAAACTGATACTTCTCTAACATTCAAAACCTCTTCTGTATTTCCTAAACTACTCTTTTTCATTGTACATTCACTTGTGTCTACTCAGTTGGTTGATCACTGTCTGGAACTATTATGAAAATTTGGTGACATAGTGGACGTCAGCAGATAAGAACAACTGGGTTTACCTAGTCTACACAGTAATCTGCCTTTTGCCATCACTCTTATGAGCCCTTTACCACTATCCTCTGCACTAGAGAAGATCTCTCATTGTTAAGATATCACCTCCTTTATATTGTTGGTTGGAGAGTTCATCCAAGTCATCCATCACTCATGCTAGATTACCTTCCACCTCCCCACCTCCTTCAAATTAGACTAGAGCAGCGATGGCGAACCTATGGCACGCGTGCCAGCTGTGGCACGCAAAGGCCTTGCAGCTGGCACGCGGGAAGGTCCGCAATTAAGATATGCGGTGCGGCGGGAGGTGAGTGTGCTGGTGTCTGCTTTGCAGCTCATTTGGCAATGTGTTCCTCGCGGCGCCGCCTCTAGCTGCCTGAACCGCCGTGGGGCTGTGAGAAACAAAGTCTCACTCCCCGCCTCCGCCTCTGAACCCACCCAGGTCCTCGCCTGCAGCACCGAGCGTTCTTCTGTCACGCCCTCCCACCCTGGCGGGAGACTTGAGGAGAACAGGAGACGCAATCTGCATTCTACATCAATAATTATTAGGTAAACTTCTACTTTGCCCTACCTGTGCTGCCTAGGTTTAATTGGACCAATAATACTAATGTTAATTATAATTATAAACTTATCTGGGCTTCTTTTTAAAAACCTATTAAATTATCTGGCTATTTGTCTAGGTGTCCAGGTTAGGGTTGCCACCTGTGTTCGGGTTTGTGATAAGGCTGTTGTCTATGTTTTCTATTTGGTGTCCGGTTTCTGATGGGATTTCATTTATTCATTTGCCATTTGTTTGGGTTTGGCCACAAGAAAAGGTAGTAACCCTAGTCGTGAGCCATGTCTTGATCTAATTAATGGTAGATTTACCTCGTTTATGAACATTTTACAAGGATTAACCTCAGTCCAGTTATTCATGGTTATTAAATCACAATGATTCAATTTGATTAACTGCTATTACTGTATCTCATATCATACTTCAAGATTGATGCATATCGGCAGGAGGAAAAATCGTTGCATCGAGAAAACTAGTGAATCATTGCACCCCAGCACTATTGTATAATGACAGAATGGCTTTTTAATTGGGTTTCATTTGTGTCACCCATTAGTTTAAAAAAAAATTACATCAAATGTTAACAACTAAACAGGTATATTTTTTGACCAAAACAGATGTCTACAATTAATAAAATTCCCCAATCACATATTTTTTTATATGGGAACGGATTTGTATACAGCACTTCATTAGTTTTTTTTTTATTATACAAATTTTATCTTTTTGTAGACTTGAAGTCTTGAACAAGGAAAATGAGTACAGCAAAAAAAGCAAAAACAGATGGTGGAAGATCATTCCAAGAGGCCTGGACAGAGACATATGGAGTGATTGAACGCAGTGGGAAAGCATTGTGTATTATGTGTAATGAAAGTGTTGTGTCTCGCACATCAAGTGTCAAACGTCACTTTGAGACCAACCATAACAGTGTTGCTGAACTTGGTTTAGCTCAAAGAAAAGAGTTCCTTGTAGGAAAATTAAAGAAATATCACTCCCAGTCTCTTAGTTTTAGCAACTATCTTTCAAAAACTAATCATCTTACAGTTGCCAGCTTTCAAATTTCACTGTGCATGGCAAAACATGGTAAGCCCCTCTCTGATGGAGATTTTATCAAAAAGGCAATTTTAGCTGGGAGTAATTCACTCTTCCATGATTTCCAAAACAAGGATAAAATTGTGCAGCGCATCTCTGAGATGCCGCTAAGCAGAAATACTGCAAAAGATAGGGTTCTGCGAATGGCTGCTGATGTTAGTCAACAGCTTACTTGCGACTTACAAAAAGCACCCTTCTACTCCATGTGCTTGGATGAAAGTACAGATATTACTAACCATGCAAGACTAGCGCTCATTTTGCGTTATGCTACTGGTGACATCATGAGAGAAGAGCTGGTAAAACTGCTGTCTTTGCCTGGAAGAACACAAGGGATAGATATCCACAATGCTGTGATGGAGGCTTTTTCATCACTAGATATAAGTCCAGAAAAAGTGGTTTCAGTTACTAGCGATGGAGCACCTAGCATGGTGGGGACAACATCAGGATTCATTCATTTCTTTGCTAAGGAAGCAAAACATCCACTGATTCAATTTCACTGCATAATACATCAAGAGGCTCTCTGTGCCAAAGAAAGCAGCAAAAAACTTGACGATGTCCTCAAAGATGTAACAAAAATGGTGAACTTCATCATGGCACGTGCTCTTAATTTTCGACAATTTCAAGCCCTTCTTGATGAGGTTCAGGCACAATATAACACTTTACTGATGTACAATAATGTCCGGTGGCTGAGCAGAGGACGAGTGTTAGAGAGATTTGTGGCCTGCTTGGAAGAAGTTAGGCTATTTATGAACGAAAAGGGGGAAGACTATCCTCAACTCACCAACATGGCCTGGCTTACCAACCTCATGTTCTTTACAGATTTTACTAACCACTTTAATGTACTAAACAAAAAATTACAAGGCATGGGAAAAACAACAGAAAGCATGTTTAGTGACATCAAAGCTTTTGAGAGAAAATTGCATGTTTTTGAAAAAGACCTTGAGAGTGGACAGCTGAAATATTTTCCCAACCTAAAAATACATTTGGATAATTCTACAACATTTGTGGACAGTCATAAAAAACACCAGGAAATCCACAAAGCATATTCCACCATTGTAGCCGAAGCAAAGGAGAATTTTAGTAAAAGATTTTCTCAGTTCCGTAAGATGGAGACAACCCTTTCATTTATTACTTCCCCAGAAAAGTCCACATTTGAAGATCTTGATCTTTCCTGCTTACAGTGGTTGGATATTCAAAACTTGGAAATGGAGCTACTGGAATTTCAAGAAAGCTCTATCTGGAAAAGTAAATTCAATGACCTGCGTGCGGCTCTTGAACGTATTGAGTGTGAAAGGGTGACAAATGAAATCACTGCTAGCAGTTCTGAAAATGAAATCCTAAAAGCGTGGAATTCTCTGCCAGACAATTTTAAGTCCATGAAAGCACTCGGGATTGCTCTTCTTACTTTGTTTGGGTCATCCTATGCTTGTGAGCAGCTGTTTTCGGCTTTGAATCATATAAAATCTGATGCTAGAAACAGATTAACGGATGACATGAGTGCTGCATGTGTTGCTCTGAAATTAACGCATTATGAGCCAAGGATTGACAAGTTATCAGCATGCATGCAACAACAAACATCACATTAATTTTTTTCATGTATAGATTCTTTGGGAATACACACCGAGTCCTGACACAGTTAACAGTTTTAAGAAGTTTATCTTTTTTTTACTCAGGATACATTTGACATGTTATGTGAATAATACATTTAAAATATATTGTGTAACTGAATCAAATTCTTCCTAAATTCATTAAATTGAATGAAATCATTAAAACATTATAAATTGCCAATAAATTGAAATGAAAACCAAAGGATTGTGAATCAAATTGATTCTCTGACAATACAAAGATTCCAACCTTTACAAATGATGTTACATAGTTCAGGCAACTTTATAAAGAGTTTTTAGATACTAAAATCTTGTTGTTAAGGTTTAATTGACGTGCTGGCACTTTGAGGAAATTCTTTGGTTTTGTGCGGCAGTTTGGGCACTCGGGCTCAAAAAGGTTAGCCATCACTGGACTAGAGCATACCAGAGTCCTCCTACTGCTGCTCATAGTGGACTTCTTAGTCGCTTATCTTGGGATCTTGATGCAGCTCTGCTTGTGCTCTATTCAAATTGCCTTGGTTGTCTCTCCCTTTTGACCTTCTACTGTTCCAGACAGATGGACTTACAGTGCTGAGAAAACGTTTGTGAAGCCCAAGTATAATAATGAGACTTACAAGTTCACACCAGTGTTATAAGTTAAATAATTCCATGCTTCTTGAGACACAATACAGTAATGTACAAAGTACAATTACAGTAACACTAATTCAGAATCCGTGTGTGATGTAGTAAGTGAACCTCTAGTTTTCTTAACATGGTTAATTAACTAATTAGAATTGGGTACTTAAATAATTGGGTAACAAATAAACAACTCTACAGACTAAATCATCTGCAAGACTGAATTTGAGCATCCTGTCCTATATGAAGGTCCAAAAGATTTTGAGTTTGGTCTGCACCATAAAAGTTAGTGCTACAATCAACAAACATTTCAGAAGATGTCAGCAGAAATGTAGCTGATGCTCATTTTTCTAGGCAGAGCTACAAGGCTATTTCTAAACATTTTGGGCAACATCTATCCAATTGGCAGACAGTCTACAAATGTAAAATGTTGAAGACTACATTGACTAAATCCCATCAGCCCCGGCGAGATTAACAGAGCCGTGAGAAGAAGGGAAACTCTCGCAGCTCTGAAAGCCCGCGCTTTGGGAGGGACTCGGGAGCTGATGCTCGAGGGAGGTTCTGCCAGGCAGTCGGGGCCCCGCGGCGTTGACGTTTGATTCTGCCGCTGCCACGGTGGCAGCAGCAGCAACCGGTATTTTTTTTTTATCTATCTGGGCGGGGGGGGGGGGGTAGGACTGGTAATGGGCGATGGGGGGGGGGGTAGGACTACAAATGGGGTATGGGGGGGACTAAGAAGGGAAGTGGGCGGATGGGGGGAGGGGTTAGGACTGGTAATGGGCTATGGGGGGGTTAGGACTACTAATGGGCTATGGGGGGGGAATAAGACTGGTCGGGGGCTGTTGGGGGAGGGGGTTAGGACTGGTAATGGGCTATGGGGGGGTTAGGACTACTAATGAGCTATGGGGGGGACTAAGACGGGAAGGGGGCTGATGGGGGACGGGGGCTAGGACTGGTAATGGGCTATGGGGGGTTAGGACTACTAATGGGCTGATGGGGAGGGGTTAGGACTGGTAATGGGCTATGGGGGGTTAGGACTACTAATGGACTACGGGGGGATAATACTGGAAGTGGGCTGATGGGGGAGGGGGTTAGGACTGGTAATGGGCTATGGGGGGTAAGGACTACTAATGGGCAACGGGGGGGACTAAAACTGGAAGTGGGCTGATGGGGGAGGGGGTAAGGACTGGTAATGGGCTATGGGGGGTTTAGAACAAAAAATTAGCTATGGGGGGGAATAATACTGAAAGTGGGCTAATGGGGGAGGAGGTAAGAAATGGAAATGGCCTATGGGGGGGTTAGGACTACTAAAGAGCTATGGGGGGGGGACTAAGACTGGAAGTGGGCTGATGGGGGGAGGGGGTTAGGACTGGTAATGGGCTATGGGGGGTTTAGGACTACTAATGGACTACGGGGGGATAATACTGGAAGTGGGCTGATGGGGGAGGGGTTAGGACTGGTAATGGGCTATGGGAGTTAGGACTACTAATGAGTGATGGGGGGGACTAAGACGGGAAGTGGGCTGAGGGGGTGAGGGGGTGAGGACTGGTGGGCTATGGGGGGTTAGGACTACTAATGAGCTATGGGGGGACTAAGAGTGGAAATGGGCTGATGGGGGGAGGGGGTTAGGACTGGTAATGGACTATGGGGGTTAGGACTACTAATGAGCTATGGGGGGGGACTAAGACTGGAAGTGGGCTGATGGGGGAGGGGTTTAGGACTGGTAATGGGCTATGGGGGGGTTAGGACTACTAATGAGCTATGGGGGGGACTAAGACTGGAAGTGGGCTGATGGGGGAGGAGGTTAGGACTGGTAATGGCTATGGGGGGTTAGGACTACTAATGGGCTATGGGGGGGGGGAATAATACTGGAAGTGGGCTGATGGGGGAGGGGGTTATGACTGGTAATGGGCTATGGGGGGTTAGGACTACTAATGGGCTATGGGGGGGACTTAGACTGGAAGTGGGCTGATGGGGGGAGGGGGTTAGGACTGGTAATGGGCTATGGGGGGGTTAGGACTACTAATGGGCTATGGGGGGGCTAACACTGGAACTGGGCTGATGGGGGGTAGGACTGGTAATGGGCTATAGGGGGGGAGCTAGGACTGGAAATGTGCTGATGGGGGGGTTAGGACTGGTAATGGGCTATGGGCTTGCTAAGACTGGAAATGGGCTGATGGGGGGTTAGGACTGGTAATGGGATATGGGGGGGCTAGGACTGGAAATGGGCTAATGGGCGGGTTAGGACTGGAATGGGCTGTGGGGAGGCTACGACTGGAAATGGGCTGATGGGGGTTAGGACTGGTAATGGGCTATGGGGGCTAAGACAAAATGGGGTGATGGGGGGCTTAGGACGGTAAGTGGGCTATGGGGGGCTTAGGACTGGTAATGGGCTATGGGGGGGCTAGGACAGGAAATGGGCTGATGGAGGGCTAGGATAGGACTGGAAATGGGCTGTTGGGGGGGCTTGGATTGAAATGGACTCATGGAGGGGTTAGAACTGGAAGTAGGCTCATGGGGGGTTTGGATTGGAAATGGGCTGAATGGAGGGGAGCTAGGATTTGACATGGGCTGATGGTGGGGCTAGGAAAGGAGTAGAAATGGGCTGATGGGGGGCTGGGATTGGAAATGAGCTGATGGAGGGACTCGGATGGGGGAGCTAGGACTGGAAATGGGCTGATGGTGGGGCTAGGATAGGACTAGAAATGGGCTTATGGGGGGCTAGGACTGGAAATGGGCTGATGCGTGGACTAGAAGGGAGCGGATGCTGGGTGGGGCTGGAACTAGAAGGGAGCTGATGATGGGGGAGGATTAGAATGGGATAGAGCTGGGAGAGTAAAAAAATATTTTGTGTGGGAGGGAAGACAAATCTACAATTGGCTGGATATTGGGAGAGTAAGTGGGGATTGAGGATGGAGGGGTAAAATTTGAGTGGATGAAATAGGAATGAGGAAAGAGCAAAAGGAGAAAGATTAGTATGTTAAAGCAGATGTAGAGAGAGAATGGAAAAAAACTAGAAGAGTGAAGAAAGGACAAATGGACAACAGACGATGGAGAGTTAGCAGAAGACACGAAGAAACCAGAAGAAAGACCCGGCCGCGAATCAGCGCGGCCGGGCACAGGCACGCGCCGGCGAGCCGCGGCCAAAATTAGGGGCGGGGGAAGGCGAGGGGGGGGGCGGGCGAAGAGCCGCATTCAAAAAGCGCGCTCGGCGCGAATGCGGTCTCTTTGCCAGCTCCCCCCTCCTTACAGGAACAAGCCGGACAGGATAGCAGGACCGAAGATCATCGCGGCAGAGTTAGCTGCACACATCCGAGCGGCTGTCCAGGAACCGGAGCCATAGCGAAACCCGTTCGGAGAGAGGCCACGCAGACAAAAAGAAGAAAAAGCAAGCGAGGAAGAGTGCTCCGGCTGATCCACCCCCTCCACGTGGAGGAGCGAGTGTAGATCGCCGAGACTCTACAAGAAAAAAGGCAGAAGCGATTAAAAGAGACCACAAAAAGCAAGTATGGGATAGATATCGTACTCAGAGAGCAGGGGAGGGGAAGGGGGGGGGGTGGAAAGAAGGAGAAGTTAAAAAGAGAGCCGATAGCGGTGGGGGGGGGGCCTTTTACAGCCGGAGGCCTACACAAGGAGAAAGCCAGCCAGCTAGCCAGCTTCCCTGCAGGGTAAAAGGCAGAAGCTAATAATTAAGAATAAATATATAAAAGAAAATAAATAAATAAATAAATAAAACAGTGTGGTGAGCGGCCAGGACAGGCGTTACACGTGGCCAGGCCCAGAGAGCTGGAGGTGAGGAGGTTGCCCAGGGGATGAAAGGGGGGAGGGGGGGGAAGGGCCGGGAGGGATGGGGGAGGGGGGAAAAAATGAAAAGGGCAGAGAGGGGAGCAGCCGCACATGCCCTCTTTTCTTCATAAATAAAGGATTATTGGCATAGGAAGGGATGCTTAACAAGAAGGGGACAGAATGGCAAAGGTAATTAAGCTATATTGGCGATGTGAGGAATCTAAAGAGGCCGGGGTAGTCTAGAGAGGGAGATCTCTATTGTGAATATATGTATGTTGTTTCCCCTTGCCACTACTTAGTTATGCTATACAAAAAAAAAAAAAAAAATGCCGGGAAGAGCATGGGATTATAGATAGCATCAGATGTGATAGTAATGTAAGTTTATTGCCTTTGCATAGCACTATATCTTAAAGGAAAAATGCCTAGGAAGGGACCACAAAAGGCTTCTCGGCCACGAGGCAACAGTGAGCCACGGAAGGCGGCAGCGGCATCGAAAGCACGAGCAGCGGCCGAACAAAACGTGAGAGGGACTCAGAGGGCTGTCCGCGAAGCAACGGCCGCTGCAGCGAGACCGCGGCAAAGTGCCAGGAAGAAGACACCTCAGCAACCAGGGAACGTGGCCCCCCCGCAGAACCAAGAACTAGACGACCTGCTCCAGATGGTCCGGGAGCAGGTTACACAGCATGGCCTGAACTCAGTTAAGCAACGGTTGGGAGCAACGGGTTCTACGAACTATGAAGTGCCATCGACGAGCACCAGCACAACCATCCCCAACCCAGCACATGGTAAGTCGGGTTGCGAAAAGGGGGCGCCAGAGTCGGCAACGTCATCATCGGATAGGTCCAGTTCAGACAGTGACAGGGACATTGAATGGGCAGATGTGATGCGCTATGCACTAAAAAAAGTTAAGAGGAAGAAGAGCGCGAAACATTCCCATCCCCTCAGAGAGGCCTGGTCGGGGCGAAGTCAGAGGGGTGAAGACGACACATGCACGCCGACGGGAGCGGCCCAAAGAACGCGGATGGATTGGCATGACACTAGCCGTGATCCACGCTGCGGGGTGAGCTCCCTGGCCGTGTCGGTGCCCAAAAAGATCAAAAAGAGAATTTGGAGGAGAATATATTGACATATTCTCTCTCCTACTCAGGGATCAAGAGGAGGAGTCAACTAGTGGAAAAGATAGGGAAAGAAGAAGCGAGAGGGACAGGAAACCAAAAATACCCAAATCCATCAACAACTGGGTGGCGGCATTTCACCTCTTTATGAGCGTGGTGATGGAAAAAGAACCCGAAGCGGGGCCATACCTGACCAAGTACCTGGACACGATTACTCGCGCACATAAGCAATACGGGGGATGGGCCTGGCTAAACTACGATGTGAAGTTCAGGAGGAACATGGCCGACGATCCCACCCTAGCATGGCACCATAGAGTGCTGGACATGTGGGGAGAAGAAATGGCACATAATAGGCCGTTGTGTCAGGACGGGTTGCAGCAGCCACTCCCGAGCACCCCATGGCAACAGCCCTTTCAGGCTAACCAAGGGAGGCAAGCCAATCAGTGGCCCGGGAGACGAGCATGCAGACAGTACAACGCGGGGAGTTGTAACTGGCAGCCGTGCAAATTCAAACATTCCTGCTTGGGATGCGGGGGAGGACATCCCGCTTTCACATGTAGAGCGGCAAGAGAGGCGAAACCATATAGAGCAATGCCGCAGCGATCCACTGATGTGGGTGGCGCCAACACCCATCAGCCTTGAGCGTATGCGGCCATGGCTAAGAGCATACCCTAAGCAGGATATAGCTATTAGTATAGAGGAAGGTTTCACACGAGGTTTCCGCATTCCATCCCTAATGTAGGGAATGGAAAGCAAGCGTGCTTACAAAAAAACCCACCATCCGTCCAACAACATAACGAGATCGCCCGCAGCAAAATAACAAAAGAATTAGGTATGGGGAGAATAGCTGGTCCCTTCCAGTCACTCCCATTCAAGGACCAAATTGTTTCCCCATTGGGAGTGATACCCAAAAAGGAGCCAGGACAATTTAGGTTAATTCATAACCTATCCTACCCCGAGGGACAGTCCGTCAATGATTACATTGATCCGGCATTATGCTCAGTTAAATATGCAACCATGGACCAAGCGATTACAATCATCCGAAGTAAGGGGCCCCGAGCGCAACTAGCGAAGGCGGACATTGAGTCCGCGTTCCGCCTATTGCCGGTTCACCCTGAATCTTTTCCACTGTTGGGCTTCTCGTTCAATGGGGAGTTCTTCTATGATAAATGTTTGCCCATGGGATGCGCAGTATCATGTGCATACTTTGAACAATTCAGTTCCTTCATACACTGGGTGGTCGAAGATCTGGCCGGCCCCAATACGGTGGTGCACTACCTGGACGATTTCCTATTCGTGGGAAAAGACCGGGATGAATGCAAAAGGATACTAGATATCTTCGAGCAGACGGCACGGGAGTTTGGAATCCCGTTAGCAAAGGAGAAGACAGAGGGCCCAAAAAGTGTCCTCACTTTCCTGGGCATACAATTAGATGTGCCGGCGCACAGGTCGCGCTTGCCAGCTGAAAAAGTGCTCAAGTTGAGTAAAGAGATGCAACTATTGCACAGCCAGCGAAAAGCGACACTATGGCAATTCCAGTCCATGCTGGGCCTCCTTTGCTTTGCGTGCAGAGTGATACCCATGGGGAGGGTGTTTTGCCGGCGTATGGCATGGGCGACAAGGGGTATCGCAAAACGATACCACCGCATCAGAGTCACCAGGGAGATGCGCGAAGACCTCCAGGTCTGGTTGCAATTCCTTCGCGCTTTCAACGGCCTGGCCTTTTGGCAAGCGCCCCCGATATCCAATGCCGAACTGGAATTCTTCACCGACGCCTTGGGGGGGATCGGTTTCGGCATATATTATAAAGGGGCGTGGTGCTCTGAGACGTGGCCCAAAGAGTGGCACAGTGTTGGAATCACCAGGGACATCACGTTCTTGGAGTTGTTCCCTATACTGGTATCCCTTTGTATCTGGGCCCCTGAGCTCGCCAATAGGGCTATCACCTTCCGCATCGACAACCTAGCGGTGGTGTGGGCGATAAATAATATGAGAGCCAAAACGCCAAGGGTAGTGGCGCTCTTAAGGCGAATAGTCTTGCTCTGCCTGGCGCATAATATAACCCTGAGAGCCATCCACATCGAGGGCGAGAATAATAACATTGCTGATGCTCTTTCTCGTTCTAAGATCAGGCTTTTTCACCAGCTGGCGCCCGAAGCCGACGGAGTCAAGACAGCGGTCCCGTATCAAGTCTGGGAGTTTGGTCCACCGAGATCTGGGAGCTCCTGCTGGGAGCGTTAGCCGAGAACACCCGGCGCAGATACATAGCGGCATGGGAACAATACCAGACTTTTTGCGGTGAGGCACACATTAGGCTGGAGGACAGACTAAAAGTGGCAACAATAGTGCGATGGATTCTGCACTGCAAAACCAATGGCTGCACAAGGGCCGCGGTGCAGGTCCGTTTAGCGGCTGTGTCCTTTTTTGCAAAAGCGATGGGGAAGCAGAGCCCCACGGCTGGGTTTATTGTACAAAAGGTGATGAGAGGCTGGTCCCGGGAACAGCCGCAGAAGACGGACAAACGCCGCCCGATCACGCATCAGATGCTCCAACAACTGATGGTACTCACCAGCCTGGTGTGCTATGACGACTACGAGACGAGGTTGTTTAGATGCGCCTTCTCCTGGGCCTTCTACGGAGCCTTTCGGGTAGGGGAGCTCGTAGCATCCTCAGCATCAGAGCAAATGACCCCACGCAGAGGGCTAGTAAAGCAGGATGTGTGCATAAGCACTAGAGCGATAGTGTTGCAGTTACGCAAGTCTAAGACTGACGCGGAAGGAAAAGGGGTGCAGGTGGTGCTGTCGGCCATGCACAATGACCCGTCATGCCCAGTCCAAAATGCGTTAGCATACCAACAAGTAAGGGCGCGCTCAGAACACCATTGGTTCATTCACGCCAATGGAGCACCCCTATCACGTTTTCAATTCAGCAGAGTACTCAAGCTCATAATAGAACGCACGGGACGGGATGCAAGCTTATACGGCTCGCACTCCTTTCGCATTGGGGCTGCTTCTACGGCGGCCAGCATCGGAATGACTCGAGAGCAGATAATGAAAATAGGCCGATGGCGCTCGGATAGATACAAATTGTATATACGTCCAGCGCCGTAAGGCCAAGGAGGCAACTTCAAAAAATAAAAAAATAAAAAAATAAAAAATAAAGAGAATTGAATTGATACATACCCCAGTTAAAGACGATAGTAACGGACTATGAGCGGGTGGCGGGGATAAAGGAAATGTGACTAAGTGAATATACATTGCAAGAATGATACTGTTATAATCATAATTTCTGGTTGTGCTCCATGCAGGAATAGGCTACGACAGAGGGCCGCGTGAAGTGTGGATGTGTGGCCATTCATTTGTTCACTGGGCACAGAAGAGGGCGCGATGTAGACCAATGGGATTGAACCTAGGACTTCCATGTGCAGACGTGGCCGTATTGTGGCTGGGACGACGGGGTATGATGTGGGACCAGCTAATGCCGTCCTTGCTCCAAAGGGGGAGATCCGCAAGGAATCCAGCGATAATTGTGATCCACTTGGGAGGCAACGACCTCGCATCCACACGCAGCGTTGAGCTCACCAAGAGGATGCAAGGCGACCTCCTAACGCTGGCAAACACATTTCCTGAGACGCTATTGGCATGGTCTCACATCACACCCCGACGAGTGTGGAGGGGCGAAAACTCTCATAGGGCAGTGGAGAGGACTAGAAGAAAAGTGAACAGATGGATGGCCCGCTTCATGGGGTCCATAGGGGGATGCGCAATCGCGCATGACCTAATAGAGGAGAGATGCCCCGGGCTGTTCCGCCCTGATGGAGTGCACTTGTCCGACATCGGAATGGACATTTTTCTCTGCGACATACAGGATGCGATAGAACGTCTATGGAGGAAGCGGATGTTGGCCACAGCGGCGCGTTGATGTGTGGGGCCCCGACAACAAGCGAGGAGTCGCTGTTGACGGGGTTGGCAGGAGAAACGCACCCGGGGAGAGAACACAGCCTAGGCCTTAAGTAAAGGGGGAGAGGTACGGGAGAGATACACGGACCTCACCCCGGAGAGACGGAGATGGTGGACAAGAACACCACGCAGAGAGCCCCCCCCTTTGCCTTGCTTCGACGGCGGGCAAAAGGGGGGGGGCAAGGAGAAAAAGTTGCCAAGGCTGCTTGAACGGCAGACGCAACAGCTTTTCGGCTGAAGGACACGAAAGACTAAGGGACGGAGAAAAGCTTTCACGGCTAAAGAAGTTCCCTCCTGCTATGGGCAAAAGGCGGCAGGATAAGGGCTGTGTTTCTCGGGGGGGCAAGAAAAAGAAAAAGAGGTGATATAAGATATTGGAGACTGTGTCTTGCTGACGGTCACGTGCATGCTGTGGCCAACAGTTGTTATGTACTGTTAGATACCATTGTTGTTAGTATACCACTGTTGTGAATAAAAGCGATATGATTGTTGAAAGAACCCCATGGCGTAAGGTGGTGCTTCATGGGGGGGGGGGAGGTGGGGGGGGGAAGGGGGGGAAGGACTGCGGCGGTCATGCCGGTTGCGTGGCTGAGACCCGGCCGCGAATCAGCGCGGCCGGGCACAGGCACGTGCCGGCGAGCCGCGGCCAAAATTAGGGGCGGGGGAAGGCGAGGGGGGGGGGCGGGCGAAGAGCCGCATTCAAAAAGCGCGCTCGGCGCGAATGCGGTCTCTTTGCCAGCTCCCCCCTCCTTACAGGAACAAGCCGGACACCCGCCCATCCCACCCAAGGCGCGAATAGGGGGGGGGGGAAACATCGCAGCATGCAAGACAGCAGGAGAAACGCACCCGGGGAGAGAACACAGCCTAGGCCTTAAGTAAAGGGGGAGAGGTACGGGAGAGATACACGGACCTCACCCCGGAGAGACGGAGATGGTGGACAAGAACACCACGCAGAGAGCCCCCCCCTTTGCCTTGCTTCGACGGCGGGCAAAAGGGGGGGGGCAAGGAGAAAAAGTTGCAAAGGCTGCTTGAACGGCAGACGCAACAGCTTTTCGGCTGAAGGACACGAAAGTCTAAGGGACGGAGAAAGCTTTCACGGCTACAGAAGTTCCCTCCTGCTATGGGCAAAAGGCGGCAGGATAAGGGCTGTGTTTCTCGGGGGGGCAAGAAAAAGAAAAAGAGGTGATATAAGATATTGGAGACTGTGTCTTGCTGACGGTCACGTGCATGCTGTGGCCAACAGTTGTTATGTACTGTTAGATACCATTGTTGTTAGTATACCACTGTTGTGAATAAAAGCGATATGATTGTTGAAAGAACCCCATGGCGTAAGGTGGTGCTTCATGGGGGGGGGGGAGGTGGGGGGGGGGGGGAAGGGGGGGAAGGACTGCGGCGGTCATGCCGGTTGCGTGGCTGAGTGGCTGGAGCAATTGCATCTGAAAAAAAATGCACAAAAGGTAGAAAAATATCTCTTTATTGAATTTATTAACTGAAATATGCCAGCTCTGGGAAATGTGCATCATTAATGTCTGCGCTTTGTTTAGTACAAGAGGAAATTAATTTATTTCTACAGTGTTGTTGGGCTTTTGGGGATCCCAGTTTAATTATTGTCTTCCTGTTTCTTCCTTGTTTGGTGATGGTCTATGTTCTGCATGTGTAACTGAGCTGAGGTATTCTATTTATGTAATTCCTATTTGACATTGCCACTTGTTCTCTTTCCCCAGTAGGTCATGTATTGTTATTCTCTGAAATGTATTGGTTTAATATTTTCAGTGTAGCCTTTTGATAGGTAGGGTCTTGTGCTTTGTGAGTCCTGGTAGTGCTGTTATGATACGGCGGGTTTGCTATGGGTTCTAAATGCTTGATCTCCCTAACTACTCACAACAGGAACTAAACCCACTCCCCATAATGTTAACATTTTTTTGTCGGATCGCTCACCATGAAAAGAAACATTTCTTCTCTCGAAGTGAGCCCTCCTTTTAATCAATTTTAAGAGGCTTTTATTAAGAGTGTGGACAGCAACAAGTGTTGTTTAGTCTGGTTTTGACCGGGTATTCGGTCTCTTAAAATTGATTAAAAGGAGGGCTCACTTTGAGAGAAGAAATGTTTATTTTCACGGTGAGCGATCCGACAAAAAAATGTTAACATTATGGGGAGTGGGTTTAGTTCCTGTTGTGAGTAGTTAGGGAGATCAAGTATTTTGTAAGAGTTTTGGAGTTGGTTTCCAAGGGTGTAATAACATTTATGGGTTCTAAATGGGCAGTGTTTGTAGTAGTTCCTAATGTGCCTGGCAGTTGGCACTGGATTATAGTAATGTAGAAATCTTTTAGTCTTTCTTTATCCATACACTCATTACTAAAAGTTAGTGTAAGGTAACATTATGCAAATATTTATGCAAATGAGTTCCCTTATGCAAATGAGGCCCCGCACCGAGTCTCCGCACATGGCCCCGCACCCCCCTTGGGCCGCCCCTGAGTGCGGAGGCACTATACAGACATACAGATCCCCCTCACAGGGACTGCCATGGTATGCACAAAACTAACCCATTAGAAGAAGAGGTGGCTGGAGATTTAATAGGAGACATACACAGTATTGCCATGAAAGGAGCAGTGCTACTGATAGGTGATTTCAATATGCCGGATGTTGATTGGCACATCTCTGCTGCGGTGTTATTTAGAAGTAAGGAGATCCTGGATTCTCTACAGGGAAAGCTATTCAGGCAACTGGTAATAGACCCCACACGTGAAGGGGCCATACTGAACTTGGTGTTTACCAATGGTGAAAGTATTTCTGGGATAGCGGAGATATGACAGAGATATTTAAAGACCTCTGTGGCATAAATGCACAAGAAGAGAGCCTCTTTTGATTAAAAGCAAACGCAGCTATGAGGGAACATGGCCATGTGGCCTTTGTCTGCCATCATGTTTCTAGTTTTCTAAATTTTTGTCCCACCCAGGCCATGACCCCTTGAAACTTTCGCAAACTAAGGACATCCGTGTACAAATTGAGCCCTTTCTAAAATGGCCATTTACTTGTGGATACAATTTATTTATGTATATGCCTGATTATACACATGTAAATCCTAAATAAGGATTCTAAAATACTCCCCCTTTGTATATTGTTGCCTCCTAACAACTTTTCTGTTTAGCAACTGTTTTGCATCGGATCCACACAAAATTGTACCACCTGTTGTGATGGGTTCATGTATTGGGTAGGGGGGTGTCATTATTTATTGTTTATTGAGAATTTGATATACTGCCCTTTTTTGGGCTAACACTGGAACAGTTTACAATTGATAAAATTAGCAAAGACAGAAAGGAGCTACAAAAATTAAATGGACAGGTGAAACCAAAGACTTTGTAAAAGCAGTAAGTAATTGCTGACAAGTGCACAGACCCTTCGTGTGAATTGGTCATTTAATTGTTGTCTTTCAACTGCTAGTTAAACAGCTGGGCTTTAAGGCCAGTCCTGAAGTTTCTGTAGGATAATTCAGAACAGAGAGGTAGGGGGAGGGAGTTCTATTCACTTATGCCACCTAATATATTCTTTTTTTTGCAATGATGCCACCTAATAGCTTCTTGGTTTTCCATTAGAAGTGTTTAGACAAAAAAAAATATATTTTTTACTTTAGTGTGTAAAGGTTTTAGTTTTGTGTCATTTTTTGTGTTTCTTTCCATCACTTTCCTTCTTTCATTAATAGTGCTCACTATGGCTCAAAAGTGTGCACTATTAAGAGACAGTGCCCTCTATTACCAAAAGACATAAAGTTATGACATTTTTGGCATTTCCTGTATCGTTTTTTATACTAAACAAAATGAGAAATATCATTGACATTTCTCATTTCATTTCAAACAAATACACATCCCTAGTGTCCATCTGATCTATATCAAACTGTCAGGACATGTCAGAGTGGCTATAGAGTTTCTTGCAGATTAATTTTGGGAATCACTCTGCATGTGAAATATGCATGTGAAATCGTGCTGCAAAATAGCTTTGACTTTGCATTTGATCCACAACAAATTTTCTGGACATGTCAGGAGGTTTACAAAGACCATGAAAGGGGTATTTTTGGATGGAATCTACATCTACATATACAGTATAACATAATTATGATACCTGATCATTTTTTAATTTTTCAATCCAGTCCATATCAAATTTCAGGAAATGTCAGGGGATCTATGGGATTAATTGTTTTGTTTTGTTTTTTTGTTTGTCAATTCACAAATATCTATATTCTAGGAGCATGTACATGCACACAGATGCACTGCTACTACCTAACAATATTTTGGCTTTGTTTCTGATAGACACCAAGGGCATGTTTACTACACTGGGCTAACGGTTAGCACAGGCTATTTGTAACTAAGTCCCATGTTATTCAACGGGACCTAATTACAAATAGCCCGTGCCAACCGTTAGCCCAGCTTAGTAAACATGTCTCCAAATCTTTAGAGCATGTAGGGAGGTGAAGGAGACTAATCAGGAGGTATTTTGGAAGAATCCACATAGTCCCAGAAATCATGGTTGCCATTATATCAGCAAAAATCTTTTTAGTTTTGTATGAATCCACACCTAATTTCAGGAACTATCAGATACGTTGGCTGTTGTGTTTTTTTGGCACCCACAAATATCTATGCATTCTGGAAAGTAGGTTCCCTTAGTTGTCTGTAGAACTCCTAGGGGGTCGGTTAATTAAACTGCATAGCCTTTCCAGCAAATGCATCAAAAAAAGTGCAGATAGCACCGCATTAGCTGCAAAAGCCATGAGTTATCTGTTGGGGTGTGTACAGGGCTGATGCTACCATTAGGCAAACTAGGCAGTCGCCTAAACGCCAGCCCTCTGAGGGTGCCCATTGCTACCGCTGATGCTACTCTCAGGACAGGCAGCATCGACAATGGGCACAAACATCTCTGCGGCACTTACCTTTAATCTTTGTGCTGTTTCTGCCCTTTGTTGCTGAAGGCAAAAGGTAAGCGCCACAGGGTTGTTTGTGCCCATTGCCAGTGCTGTATGTCCTGTAGAGGTGCGACTGTGGGTGCTGAAGGAGGAGGAGGCACAAGGAATGAGGTTCGCCTAGGGCATCTCATCTCCTTGCACCTGCCCTGGGTCTATGCAGCAGTTCTCCAGCAGATAACACACTGGAAGTGCATGTAAGGTCATGCATTTGGGCTGCAGCAATCCAAGGGAGCAATATAGTATAGGGCAGGGGTCTCAAACTCAAATTGCTTTGAGGGCCAAATGAGGACTTGTAAAGTAACCCGCAGGCCGCATAAGACGCGGGGCCTCATTTGCATAATATTACCATACAAAGCGCAGACGTTAATGATGCACATTTCCCAGAGCTGGCATATTCCAGTTAATAAATTCAAAATAGATATTTTTTCTACCTTTTGTGCATTTTTTTCAGTTGCAATTGTTCCAGCCACTTTCTTCTGGTTTCTTTGTGTCTTCTGCTAACTCTCCATCGTCTGCTGTCCATTTGTCCTTTCTTCTCTCTTCTAGTTTTTTTTCCCATTCTCTCTCTACATCTGCTTTAACATACTAATCTTTCTCCTTTTGCTCCTTCCTCATTCCTATTTCATCCACTCAAATTTTACCCCTCCATCCTCAATCACCACTTACTCTCTCAATGCCCAGCCAATTTTAGATTTTTCTTCCCTCCCACACAAATATTTTTCCCCTCTCCATTTCACTCTCCCAGACCCATCCCATTCTAATCCTCCCCCAACATCAGCTCCCTTCTAGTTCCAGCCCCACCCAGCATCCGCTCCCTTCTAGTCCCCGCATCAGCCCATTTCCAGTCCTATCCTAGCCCCACCATCAGCCCATTTCCTGTCCTAGTTCCCCCCCACTAAGCCCATTTCCAGTCCTAGCAACCCCCCAGTCCATTACCATTTCTAGCCCCCCCATAGCCCATTACTAGTCCTAAGCCCCCCAACAGCCTACTTCCAGTCCTAACCCTCCCATCACCCCATTTTCATTCTTAGCTCCCCATAGCCTATGACCAGTCCTAACCCCCCACTGCCATTAGTCCACTTCCAGTCCTAACCCCCATTATCCCATTTCAGTCTTAGCCCCTCCATAGCTCATTACCAGTCCTAACTCCCCCCCATCAGCCCACCTCCAGTCCTTCCTAACCCCCATCAGCCCATTTCCAGTCCTAACCCCCCCCACCCCATCAGCCCAAGTAAATAAAATAAAAAAAAACCTGGCTTCTTCTGCTGCCGCTGCCACCGTGGGAGCAGCAGAATCAACTGTCAATTAAAAAAAAAAAACTGGCTTTTGCTGCTGCTGCAGCCGTGGCAGCAGCAGAATCAGCTGTCCCGCGGCCCCTTCCTCTCTGTCCGGAAGAGCCCTGAGTCTGCTCCATCAGCAGCGGGCTTTTCAAGCCGCGAAGAGAGTATTTCCCCCTCGCGCAGCTTAAGCCTATTCACTTTTCAAGCCGCGCGAGAGGGAAATACTCTCTTCGCGGCTTGAAAAGCCCGCCGCTGATGGAGCAGACTCAGGGCTCTTCCGGACAGAGGGGAAGGGGCCACGGGACAGCTGATTCTGCTGCTGCCACGGCTGCAGCAGCAGCAGCAGAAGCCAGTTTTGTTTTGTTTTTTTAAATTGACAGTTGATTCTGCTGCTGCCACGGCGGTAGCGGCAGCAGCAGAAGCCAGGGTTGTTGTTTTTTTTTTGTTTCCCACCGTCGCGGGCCACACAAAGCTCTCTCGCGGGCCGTGTGTTTGAGACCTCGGGTGTACGGGGTGAAGTACTTTTGTCCACTAAAGAAGTGCGGGACCTAGGCATGGTTGTGTCTGATAATCTTAAAGTAGCTAAACAGGTAGAAAAGGCGATGGCAAAAGCTAGAAAGATGCTTGGGTGCATAGGGAGAGAAATGGCTAGCAGAAAAAAGGAGGTGATAGTGCCTCTGTATAAGTCTTTGGTGTGACCTCATTTGGAATATAGTGTGCAATTCTGGAGACTGCACCTTCAAAAGGATGTGAACAGGATGGAGTCGGTGCAGAGGGTGACTACTAAAATGATTAGTGGTCTTCATTATAAAGCATATGAGGACAGACTTAAGGATCTTAATATGTACACCTTAGAGGAAAAGCAGGATAGAGGTGATATGATTGAGATGTTTAAATACCTCTGTGGCATAAACGTTCAGGGAGAGAGCCTCTTTCAATTGAAAGCAAGTTCTGCTACAGGGGACATGGGATGAGGGTGAAGGGAGATAGATTCAGGCGTGATATGCGGAAATATTTTTTTACAAAAAGAGTAGTGGATCCGTGGAATAGTCTCCCACTGGAGGTGGTAGAGATGAGGACAGTAACTGAATTCAAAAAACCATGGGACAAACACAGAGGATCTCTAAAGGTAAAAAGGGGACTGTTGTAGTTGTTGATATGGAAGGACAGACTAGATAGGCCATGTGGTCTTTTTCTGTCGTCATATTTCTATGTTTCTATGAACGGGGTCGGGCACCACAACTGAGTGGCATTAGCAGCACCCCCTCTGTCTGCAAATCCAAGTTATCACAGATAACATGCTTTATGCAAATAACACAGAAAATTGCTCTGTTATCTGCAGTTGCTCCATGTTAGCGCACGTTAACATGTGCAGTAACAGTTATCTGCTGCGTTAGCTGCTTATGTATCTTAGATCTGTCAAGTTACACAATTCCTGAATGGAGATTTTAGGTCAGTCCTGACAGCACTGATTCATCCATGATCAGCAGAATGGATAGAATAAGGAACTACAATTTTTTTTTAAGCGCCATCAAGTCAACGCTGATTCCTGGCAAAGTATGACAGGAAGTAGGCAATGAAGAGTGAGTGCAGTGGGAATCAAACCCTGGTCCCTGGGGTAGGCAGCTGTTGCTGTAACCACTACAAATACCACATTGTAAGTTCAAAACCAGGACTGGCCGGACGTTCTTCCTCCTGGAACTGGGCGAGTTGGCCGCTCCGGTACCTCGTCTGTTTTTTTCTTGAAGGCAAGGAGACGGCAGGTGGCGCCGGGCTTCACGCTCTTGCTTTCGGTTTCTCTTGGGGTCGCGTGCGCGGCGCACAGGCGGAGCCGCCGAGCACGCAGCCAGACACCCAGGCCGGTATTGCTCACTGACCGGCCTCTCTCCGCGCGGCCCGGTGAGGGTAGCCGGACGGCTCGAGACGCCGGCACCCTCCTCCCGCCCCTCTAGGAGAAACAATAACAGAAAGGGGAGAACGCCGCACGCGAGGTGGGCGAGACGCGTCGAAGGACGGGATTGGTTTGTTGTTCTCTGGTACCTAATGTTACGGTCGCTGTGACGGGCTGGTGGCCGCTTGCGGGAGCCATGTTTGAAAGAGCCCCTTCGGGATAAAGTGACTCCGAGTTGGGACCGAAAAAGGAGTTACAGGAAGCGTTAAAATAGGGAGGACGGGGAGAGCGCGCCACAGTACCCGTTTGAGAAGAGCGGAGGCCGGAAAGCGGGGAGTTTGTCCTTCGGTACTTGGTGCGGGGGGACGGCATCCGGCCGCTGCGAGCTCAGGAAACCCGGGCGAAGAAAGAGAAGTAGGAGGCGCAGGAAGACTTCTGGTTGCGGGTAGGCTTCTCTTTTAATTCCCTTTCCCTCTCCCCGAGGACCTTTTATTCTTGGGACTTATTTTCTCCTCTTACCAGGTTTGTTTTTATGTTTGAGGGGGCGGGGGAGAGGATAGTACTACCCAGCTCCGGGATCGGCACGAGCGAGATGCTTCACTTGAAGAATCCGTATAGAGCGATTTGTCTCTAAATAACAGTTAGAAATCCAGTGTGTTTTCAGGGGAGGAGAGTGTTCAGTTCTTGCAGGCTCTTAGGACCCCCCCCCCCTTACTAGCAAATAAGAGTTTTGACTTAGGTTGAGACGTTGCAAATTGTCTATCTGGGCAAAGTGCTAAAGTTAATTTTAAAGGTGAATGCCCCCGAGGTTCCCCCCCCTCTCTCGATCTTGGACAGAAACTGACAGTTTGGTGCGCCATTCAGGCAGGTATTGTATATATGAGAGATCTCATTTATATTGCATTTATAAGAATTATGCTAGCTGCTATTTTTCCTTTGTCCTTCTATATCTGAATGAGTAGCCAATTTAATGATGTAAACCAAACAGCTTGTTGTTATGGTCTTTATGTTATAATGTAAACCGCGCTGATGCCGAATAGTGCGGTATATAAGAACTTGTAATAAATAAATAAATAAATAAATGATAGAATTCTTCAGCTCCTTTTCCAGTGTTGGGAAGTATATAATATCACCGATAACATTTTAGAATTCACTTTTGAGTACAAACGTGTGGTTTTGTTTACAGTATTTGTTTTTGTATTGACTAGGAATTTATGAATAACACTTTTCCCCCTCCCAGTGTGCTAAGCTAGACAGTGCTCTATCAGACCGATGCATAAAAGCTTAGAATGTCATTTTTTGGTGCTTTTCCGTGCTAGGCTTGCTTTCCAATGCAGAAATTCTGCAAGCTAAAGCTGGAAAAATGCCCCCAAAACAATTGTATTAAACTGCAGCGTATTTGCTTGCAAATCACTGCATAAGTAATTGTGCCTGATGTAAAAAGCAGCACTGAAACTTAGTGCAGTTTTTTACACAGTTTTTTAATGCTGGATCTTCACGCCAACTTCTGGCAGACCTAAAGATCCAGCTGGGAGCAAAAGTATCATTTCAGGTGACGTTTACCTTGTATGGCAGTCTGCCCCCCCCCCCTGGGGGCTTTCTTTGATGCCTAGGCCTTCTGAAGTGAAGTTTCAAACTTCACTTCAGATGACCCTGTTTCTCCAGGACAGCATGCCAAACTTGCATTGCCTTTTTTTGTGTGCATATGTTTGGCTTGCTCTCCCATTTAAATGCTGACATTTGCGCACTCGGTAATTTGAATATTGCATTCCAGCATAAAGAGTCAGCATTAAAGTTGCACTATGAAACTCTGCACTAGAGCTTTAAGCACTGATTCTAACACAGGGTTTCTGCATCGGCCTGTATGACTGTTTTAGACATGGCCTTGTCCCAAAGCCCCTATTGCTTTGACATTAAGCAGGTTTAGAGATGCCAAGGGTGAACTATCCCAAAGAGTGAGATTGTTTTCAGATGGTGCATCCAGGGTATAAATCTAGAAAAATCTGAAAGTAGTGTTGCTTTCTTAATGAAAAAACAACATAAAATGATATTTGCTTTTCTGTGGAGCCTCTGAAAGGATACAGAGATAGGAGAGGCAATATAGGTAAATTCTCTAGGCTGAAAATTGCTCTCAACTCAGTTGCTAAAAGATTGTGGGTTTCACAGCACCTGTATTTGTAGGCGTAGGGACAAGGGCTGGTGCAAGAGGAGGCAAGTATGTAAGACGTTGAGCTCAGAGTCTTTCTATTGACTGGGGCACTTGTTTTTTCTTCTCTTAAACTAATCTCTCATGAAAACAGTATCTAGGATCAGTGCACTGGAATTAAAGCTTTAATGCTTGAGACAAAGGGCTCAATGAGCATGAGAGCGAGAATCTCCAAATGAGTGTGACACTCCTAAGGAGTGAGACTTGGCACCTCTGCAAGTTACAGATGTTAATGGGACAATGCTAATGGGAAGTCTAAGGTATTTGAAGGCCAAAATTTTTAAAAAAAAGTAGAGGCAGGGTAAATAGGTGTTTGCTTTTTTCATCCATCATATCATTGAGTTCTTTGGAAGGGAGCCTCAAATAACCGCTGTCTGACTTATAAGACTGGCAATTAGAAATTTTTGTTTTTTAGGCTCCTGTTTTTTCCTTTCATTGCCAAGGGTTTGACCAAATTGGTGTAGTGGTCCAACCAAGTGGCCAGGCTAGCTTTTATTTATACTTTTAATACTTAAATTAAAAATGAAATTTTGATAATTAGCTTTAGACTCAAATATCTCTTCTGCTGAATAAAATTTTCTATTTAATATAAATGTAGAAACTGCACATCTATGGCACATCTTCTTGATGTGGGGTGCTTTTCTCCTTCCCTCTTGTTTTCATTTTGTGGCTAATAGAAAAGCCCATCAAAAATGACAGAGTAACAGAGCACCACCACCTCAACTATCTATTCTGCCTCCCTTCCTGTCTTCACATTCCCATCTGGTCTAGCCTTGAGTGGTGGAGACTGGCCTTCCCCCGAGCCATACTACAGCAGTCCCCATATTTCTTGCATACCTGCTGATGGTGTTTTAGCTCTCCTGATCAGGTTCCTTTGCACTACATATTTGATCTGATGGTTCTGCTAGCCACACCACACAGGTCTTCTGGCGTCACCTCCCCTAAAGCTTATGGGACCCTGGCTTCCCTTCAGCTATGTGGGTCAGTGCTGCTGTGTTGTCGTGGACTACAAACAAATAACTGGTTTTTATTAATGGTGAGATTAGCAGTCTGTTACATTTTGTTACAAGAAACTACATTTTATCTTGTGAATTCAGTTTGCTTTTGTGCGATGCAATATGGTTATTTTGTAGTCAAACACTTCATACTGGGCTTTGTTTTTGTTATTAATTCTTCTGATTGAACAATCACAAATTTCATATAATTTGTTAAATATCAGCTTGTGCTTGAAATTAGGCTTCTGTTTAGCAAATTTATCATTTGTTCACATTTATCCCAAACGGTAGCAAGAGAATTAAGTGCAAAATTAAGCAAGTATGATAACACAAATGAATAAAATACAGAAAATTTGGAATTCTGGTTGCTATAGCATCCACAATTCATCTTGTGCCCTGGTATTGCAGTAAATTCATTGAGGCATGTAGCTCAATTTTGTGCCCTCCTCAGGCCCATAAGGAAAATGTGGGAAGAATGGTGGAAAAATTATATATTTTTTTCATGATATTAGATCATGGAGTACCATTAGTAAAATTTCCATGGCAGCAATTTACCTGCCATCTGCCAGCTTGGCTTCCTCTTCTCAATATGCATTTTGCCTTTATCAAAATAGGCTTCTATAACGAAACCCAGTAGCCCACAGATTTTATACTTTCTTTGAATTAAGTATAGTTGTGTGCATATGGTCTCGTTTTACATGTCAACATACGTACTTCTAAGTGTATGGTCACATTTATTGACAAATGAGTTAATTGCAAGGAACTGCATGAGGCCTTTGGGAAGCTGGGAATCCAAACAGCAGATGAAATGTAGGGAGTAATCTTTTATAAAGCATTTTCCTTATGTAAAGCATGCTTTACATGTTTAGAATTGCTCCTATAAAATCATCAGTATATTCTGTCACCTGCAAATTTGATCCACTCACTTTTTGCTTCCTTTCCAAGATTTATGAATATGTCAAACAGCATTGTCTTCAGAACAGATCTCTGGGGCACTCTGATTTTAACTATAACATATTGTAAATATTTGGCATTTTATTGTGTTTATGATCAATTTGTACTCTGATATCTTATGTTTGACTCATTGCTATTGAATTACATTTTGTCTCTTGTAAACCACTTTTGTGTTTGACTGTGTCCTAGGAAGGTGCTAATCTAATCTAACATTTGTGAAATGTATTGTAAATCTTATTTGATTGCTTCAGCTGGTTTGCTTATTTAGATTCTGCCTAAGAACCTCATTATGTTCTACCTTTCTATTTTTAATATTGCAGTACACGTTTTTAACATTGTCATTTAGTAGTACAGATACATTTGTATGTATTGAAGTTCATGGTATTTTGTTTTGAGCCTCTGTAATACATTCATTACAAGTATAGAGCATGTAACTTGTTGCCCTTATGTTAGTAACTTGAACAAATAGAATTTTAAAGAAGTTATTGTTGAGGATTGATACTGGGTTAATTTTATTAGGCTTATTTACCATTTCCACATGAAAATGTAGAAATGATGATTTTTGAAAGGGATAAATTTACATGTGGACCTCAATAAAACAATTGCAAAGGGGTGTGTCAGAGCATGGCCCAGGTAAAAAATCTACACATTCCCTATAGGAAATACATGTAGGACCAAAAATGTCCATAGTGGGTTTTATAGCTGCTCCCTGGCACTTATAGATTTTGAAAAAGTGCTTGTTTTTGCCGGTCCTTTACAGGAAGGATTAAGAAAGTTAGTAGTTTTTCCTTAATCCCCCCCTCCTGTATGCATAGTTTTGGGGAGGCATGGGGGCAATAGCTCCCCCCCCAAATGTTGCAGTCACTAATGGTGATCTGGTACCCATGTTCCCACTGCCAGTATGACTTCCTTACCCTTTGCTCCCCCAAAGTAAGAAGGCAAACTACACAGATGTAATCCCCCAATATTTATTCTACCTCTTCCCCAAATGGAAATAAAGATAGCACCACTGTAGTTAATTGGTGGCATTTAGATGTGTATGTGGCACTTTTTGTAAAAGTACACATAGACGTGCTGTCCTGCATTTCCCCCACTGATGATTTTTTTTCCTCATATTTATACATTTGTTTGGTTCTCTGGCTTCACATATTGGCAAATACATGCACACTCCTGCATTATTTTAGAAAGGCTCCGTGTTTGGAAGAGCCTTTTCTAAAATGCTGCCGTAATGGTGCACATCTGAACCTTGATGTCTTAATTCTGATCTTCATTTACCAGCTAAAATCTGTCTTCACTTGCCATATTAAGTGAAGATAAGTTGCTCGGGTTTACAGTTTGTGTATAATGGAGGGTAGCCTGAGTGTGAACATTTTAATTCCTTTACTTTTTTTTTTTTTTTCCTGAAGATTTTTTTGTATAATTTTTTTTTCTGGAATATGTATCATAATATATAAAGTAAGATTTAAAATATGTGCATTTGATAGTTTTCTCACAATACATTGTACTGAATTACATGTACAGTGCATTTGTTTTTATGATAGTAACATAGTATATGACGGCAGATAAAGATCAATATGGTCCATCTAGTCGGCCCAGCAAGGCGGCAAGAGTTAGATGCACCTGCCACTCTGTGCAGGTCACCCCTCCCCATGCTTTTGTTTAGGGATGTACCGCACTGCTCTTTGCAGGTCACCTCTATTTGAAGAGATAGTTATGTTTATTTTGATTTTATTCTGTTACTATAAAGAGATTCACTGTGTCTGTCCCATGCCATTTTGAATTCTGTCACTGTATTTGCTCCCACCACTTCCATCGGGAGGGCATTCCAAGCATCCACCATCTTTTCAGTGAAAAAGTATTTCCTGACATTGCCTTTCAGTTTACCCCCTTGCAGTTTTATCTTTTGCCCTCTAGTTTTACAGCTTCCCCATCTTTGGAAGAGGTTTGTTTGTTAATTAATACCCTTTAAGTATTTAAATGTCTGAATCATATCTCCCCTGTCCCTCCTGTCCTCTAGAGTGTACATATTTAGGTCTTCAAGTCTCTTCTCATACGTCTTCTGGCGCAGGCTCAAAATCATTTTGGCGCCTTCCTCTGAACCGTTTCCAGTCTTTTTATATCCTTTGCAAGATACAGTATGGTCTCCAAAACTGAACACAATTTCAAGTGAGGCCTCACCAGCGACTTGTACGGTGGCATTAGTACCTCCTCCTTTCTGCTGAACTTCAATACATACAAATGTATCTGTACTACTAAGAGACAATGTTAAAAATGTGTACTGGAATATTAAAAATAGAAAGGGACTGGAATACCTATTGCGGAAGGGCTGTTGGATAACGTTTGCCTCTTTGCGGATGTTACCAAAATCTGCAATGGAGCAGACACCCAGGAAGGTGTAGATAACATGAGGATGGATCTAGATAAGTTTGAAGAATGGTCTAGAATTTGGCAGCTGGGATTTAATGTTAAAAAATGCAAGGTCATGCATTTGGGCTGTAGTAATCCAAGGGAGTGATTATAGTATAGGGGGTAAAATACTTTTGTCCACAAAAGAAGAGCGGGACCTAGGCGTGATTGTGTCTGATGATATTAAAGTAGCTAAACAGGTAGAAAAGACAGCCGCAAAAGCTAGAAGGATACTTTGGTGCATAGGGAGAGGAATGGCCATCAGAAGAAAGGAGGTGATAGTACCTCTGTATAAGTCTTTGGTGCGACCTCAGTTGGCGTATTGTGTGCAATTCTGGAGACTGCACCTTCAAAAGGATATAAAGAGAATAGAGTCAGTACAGAGGGTGGCTACTAAAATGGTTAGTGGTCTAAATTATAAAGCATATGACTTAAGGATCTTAATATGTATACTTTCGAGGAAAGGCGGGATAAAGGTGATATGATTGAGATGTTTAAATACCTCCGTGCACAGTAGGAGAGCCTTTTTTGCTTGAAATCAAGCTCTGCTACGATGAGGGTGAAAGGGGATAGACTCGGGAGTAATATTCGGAAATATTTTTTTACAGAAAGAGTGGTAGATGCGTGGAATAGTCTCCCAGTGGAAGTGGTAGAGATGAGGACAGTGTCTGAATTCAAAAAGGCATGGGACAAACACAGAGGATCTCTAAAGGAAAAAAGGGGATTGTTGTAGTGGTTGATATGGAAGGGCAGACTAGATAGGCCCTGTGGTCCTTTTCTGCCATCACATTTCTAATTCCTCTCTGTATGCAACCCAACATCCTTCTGGCTTTTGCCACCGCCTTGTCGCACTGTTTTGCCACCTTGAGATCCTCAGAAACAATCACTCTAAGGTCCTCCTGGTCCATGCACACTAACCTCTCTCCCTTATTGCATGCAATTTCCTTGGATTTCTGCTTCCCAAGTGCATGACACTGCACTTCTTCACATTAAATCTTAACTGTCAAGCATTTGCAGCTTAAATGGAGTGTGAATACACTTTACATAATGTAGTGGGAAAAGTGGGAAATGCATGCTTTTGTGTTTGAGTGCAAAATATATGACCAGAAAATTATGTGGAAATGAAAATTATTACATGACCAAGCCAGTGTTTTTCAGTGTCTGGTAGTGTAGGTGCCTCTACTTTCAGCAGAATGAGTGACTTGCATACTGCATGGCAAATTCTGAAGAGGGAAAAACAATGTTTTTATTGTGTTTATAATTCTAGTTGGGTAAATGTCATACAGTGTGGGTAGAAGTACCAGGATGAGACTTTCAGTCTTGTGCTCTGACAGATCCATCTCCTTTGTGCTGGTGATAGTGTGCTTCAATGTGTATGTATTCATAGATGATGTATTTGTCCTGATTTTCAGGTATGCCATCCATAAATATTACACACTGCTAATTACTGCTGTGTGTTTAGCTAGGTGTTTCTCGCCATAGTTCAGGAAATGATCTTAACTCTAAGGAATTCTATTAAAGAATATCTAAAATGGCGATGTAAACGATTTTTATGTTTCCTGAAGATTTGCAGCAGTCAACACGCTGGTAATCCCGAAGGAAATAACCCAATGCACCCATGCAACAGCAAAAAGGGCTTTCAGATTCTATGTACCCAGATGCTGGAACACCCTACCACCCAGCATCCGGGCAATCCCTGACTTAACCCAGTTTAGGAAGACATTGAAGCACCACCTCTTCCTCAAATACTACCCGGAAGACAGCGCTCCAATAGCCCCCTCCCCATCTAGTACAACCACAGCAACATACCCCGCAAGCCATCCATGACTACGATAACTTTTGACACGACATAACGTGTCGCCTAGATGTAAATAGTTACCCCAGTTTTATCCAAGTTGTAGTACCTGTTCTTTGTAAACACAGATCAGCTTGCTTCACTGTGCTAGTCATTCTGTTTCATGTAAACCGCACTGATGTTGAATAGCGTGGTATAAAAGAGACTGTAAATAAATAAATAAAATATTTATATTTGAACCTATTGTATAATAGACATAAAAATTCTACAGTAAATTTTAATGCAAATAGGGAAATCATGTTTACCACTGATGTATCCTGTAAGATTGTATTGGCTCTTCACAAAAGATTAGCCATGATTACTGTTGTAAGTCATGCTCACACCATACCACTAAAACAAACATATCTATTCCTATACTAATTAGCTGTGCTCTCTAGTGCTGTGCTTCCTGTCTGTGGGGCAGTGAATAACGACACTTAGGGGTATGCCTACTAAACCGCAGTAACGTTACCGGCGATAAGTGCAGTGTTAACAGGAGTAATGCCATATAAGGAAGTGGGCGTACCGGCGTTAGGGTAGTAATGGCCGTGTAACGCGCGTTAAAGGGCGCTTTGGCCAGTTAGCGCATGTTAACGGGACATTGCACATTAAAGCTGAGAAAGAAAACACATTATAAGGTGCCTTATAGGGCACCTTATAAAGCGCCCTATAAGGTGCCTCAGGGTAAGGCGCCTTATAAGGCATCCTAAGGATGTTAAGGTGGCCCAAGATATGGTGCCCAAGGGCAGTAAGGTGCCCCAAGTTGACAAACATGAAATGTAAGGGCAAAAAATCTGATGTAACCCTAACTCAGGGGTACTCAAATCCAGTCCTGGAGGGCCACGAACCAGTCAGATTTTTGTGATATCCCTAATGAATATGCATGAGAGAGAGTCAAATACATTTGCATGCACTGCCTCCATTGTATCTCATGCATATTCATTAGGGATATCCTGAAAACCTGACTGATTTGTGGCCCTCCAGGACTGGATTTGAGTACCCCTGCCCTAACTGCACAGAGCACGAAGGAAAGGCAATGGACAAGTGATGGAAGAAAGTAGAGGTGGGAGCTGATGGGCCTGCCAAATCTGCATGCAGCCGATGTGGCAGCCGGCAAAATGGACAAACATATTGGAGGCAGCTGTACCGATGCACAGGGTGTTGGCAGTGTAAAGTGCTACAATTTATTTATTTACAGTTTCTTTTATACCGCGCTATTCGTCATCAGTGCGGTTTACAATGAACATAAAAACTACATGTCTCAAATAATTGATCTGTGCTTACAATGAACAGGACAATAAACTTGGTATACATTAAACAGGTTTCATGAACAGTGAAACAGAGAACGTGAGAACTATGTACAAAGCAACTAAATGCAGCTATATGACAATGGGTGGAAGAGGATGGGAATACGTGTCCTCCAGTGGAGGTGGAGGTGGAGGTAGAGGTGGTAAGATATGTGCAATGATAGGAGGACAGAGGAGTAGTAGTGGTAGTCCAACAAAAAGGCAAGAAATCACGTGGTAACAGGTACACAGTCCAAAGCGTGATCTGAGTGGAAAAACATTTTATTATCAATAATTCTAAGACCTAATACAACCCGACACAGGCCGTGTTTCGGAGACCTTCATCAGGGGTTGTCGAAATAGGTACTAAAACATAAAAACATATAAATTAATAATGTTAAAAAATCAATATATGGGAAAGAACAAATAAATAATTAAAACCATAAATACAATATAATCAATCATATAAACAATACATAAAGAATATCGTTGTATTAGAGTTTTTTTGATACATTTGAGCTTGACCTCCTTCCTCCCCAATTTGGAAACGAGTACATGTCTTTTGTTTTGTTTTTTATGTAATTTCAAAGATAAAGTTTTGAGCTTTATTTTCTGATCAGTCAATTTGCTGTATATTTGCAATCTCCATGGTATACATATGCCTTAATCTGTTTTCTTTGTTCTAGTTTTGTTGTTTTGAAGATTACTTGTTCATCATATCCACAATTAAGGTATTAGTGTTGAAATTCTGTGCTTGTCACATCCTTTGAGTTCTCTATCTTAATCTGTTTTAATTTGTTATTTCTATTTAATTTATTTCTATTTTATTCTATTTTAATGTGTTTTGTTTTATACATATGGCATTTTAATGTAATTGCGTATACACAATCTTAAGTAATTGATTTGGTCTTATTCTTTATGTATTGTTTATATGATTGATTATATTGTATTTATGGTTTTAATTATTTATTTGTTCTTTCCCATATATTGATTTTTTTAACATTATTAATTTATATGTTTTTATGTTTTAGTACCTATTTCGACAACCCCTGATGAAGGTCTCCGAAACACGGCCTGTGTCGGGTTGTATTAGGTCTTAGAATTATTGATAATAAAGTGTTTTTCCCTCCAGAGGAGTAGTAGTGCCATGCAGAGCATTTCAGGAGAGGCAAGCATGAAGAGCTGCAATGCAGAAAAGGGTACCAGTGCAGGACATGGGGTAGCAGCCAGCACATGACAGGACGCTACACCGCTGACAGACGCAGATAGATGGACAGCAGGATGGCTTATAACAGTGATGAGGGTACTATGTGCTGGCAGCACAGATCTGCAGAGATATGACTGTCACAGGAATGAAAAGGACTTGCCTCGGAGGGATTGAACCTATGACCTCTGCCTAGGACGCCCAGTGGGCTATATCTCTATGGCTTCTGTCTCAGCAATGGCTGGCTACAGAAAGACTGCAGGTCACCACACAAACTGTCTGCTGTGTCCACTAGGATAGGTTAAACCCACCAGTACCCATGATGCAATGCATATGCAGAACAGCAGTCTACATCTGATCACCAGATGAGGTATGCAGCTCTCCAGCACCTCAGCGTGGTAGGAGGAACTGACCGTGTGTAATACTGGCACAGAGTAGCCACACACCATGCCATTGTGCCGGTTCTGTGTTCACCCTGAGGGTGAAGTGGGGTGGCCAGCACCAGGTCCGCAGTACCGGGTTGCTTGAGATAGGCTTTGCTGCAGGGACCTATCATTGGCAATGTGTGACAGGTATTCCTTGCAGCCACACCTAAGATAATCCTGTGTCCATCTGTATTCCCCAGTCACATCTAGCCCTTGGGGGACCAGGAGCCACCCAAGTTAAGCATATCCAGTGTGGTTGCCATGGTCAATTGTTATAAGAGCAGGGGGGGTGTCTGGACCCACATGCGGATTATGTAGCACCTGCTACCAACCCGCCCTGTCTGGGTCAAGGTGGTGGACAGGATCTGCCCTCAACAGACCCACACTCTACATCTTTGCAATGGAGGCAGTAGAGGGGTATGATGAAGGGCTGTGGGACCATCAACCTCAGTCCTGCTGGTGAAAGGGCGCCGTCCAGGGCAGTTGATGCAGATCTGTACTTATCACACAGGCACTGGCAGAGAGGCAGTAGGCCTGGAAAAGCTCAGCTGCCCCCCACCATGATCCGACATTCACCAGCAGAGGGCACAGTCAGTCTGCACCTGCTGCACCCTGCAAGGCATTCCAGCCATACACATGTTGACTGCAGACAGTCTGCTAGCCAGTCCATAGTGCAGGTCCCCAGAGGCACTATGTGCACCCATAAGTGGGATGTAAGCACAGACACCAAGCAGGTATCTCAGTGATTGGGCCCCAGAACAGGGAACACACAGTTATCACTTAAGAGAAACACTGTATAGCACGCGGTGGGAACCTAGCCATGCCATGATCACTGCTCAGTCAGGGTGAGAGTGACCTCCCAGCACGACATGCTGTGGCCACCCTGTCCATGCAGGTGGTGGTCGGGCACTACAATGTCCCAGCCATTGCCCCCACACCCTGTGCAGTTGCATCCTGCCCAGTCCGCCCTGTCCAGACCATACCCACAATACCTTGCTCCTCATTATGCACATTGGCAGGCTAACGTTGGAAACAGTGTAAGCATTGTGGGCCCAGTGAGGAGTAGGCAGCCACAAAACAATGGATAGACATACACACACTCCCACTCCTATTTCAGCATTGTGCAAAGATAGGGGTGGTTGGCAGCCCTGCCCGCCACACTAGTCCTGAGCACAGTGCAGGCATTGCTAAGATATGCAGGTGCTAGTAGTAGCGCTTTGGTGGTAAGTGCTGCTCCGTGCCGGGCCCAACAGCCTGACTCTCCATGTGGCTTTGGATAGTGGAGCCTGTGGGTATGGGTGTTTGTGCCTCTGTTGGCTGATGTTCTAGGGAGTGCACATGTTTATGTTGTATATGCAATGTGGGGTAAAATGTAGGGACATGAACCTGTGACCTTCTGCCCCAGGACACCCTGGCTGTGTGTACTGCACCATACTGTTGCCAAAGAGGCAAGTCAGTCCATGGGGATACCATGACTGTTCATCAGACAGACCTTGTCTGTTGCACTGCATGCCACCCACCTGAACAGGGCTAGGGCTTGGCCTTGGTCTGCTGTGGGCAGATGCCACTGCCCCCTCCACCACCAGCACTCCCTCCCCCACCATGCTGACATGCCCATATGCTGGTGGTGTGCAGTCCCAGGCCGTCCAGTGTGCAGGTAGGCGGCTGCTTGGGGTCTGGGTTAGGAGTGCCTACATAGACATCCACGCTTTCCCTCGGCACCACCTGCCAATGTTATGTTCCCTTTGGGGTACCTACTGGGTAATGTCCCCTGGATGGGACACTGTGGGACACAAACTCGTGGGCATGTTTGACCTTGGTCAGTTGCTGTCTTGCTGATTTCCAGATTTTGCGTTCCTATGTGCCACCTAGGCTTCTGCCTAGTCCATCCTGTGCCCCAGCTACCCCACTGTATGTCCTGCCTGCAGCCCCCTATGCCCCATTTGCAGCATTGCCATACTGCACTTTCATACCTGGGCACTATGCTGTTGCTGCACATGTAGCAGGGAGGAGTGGCCTAGTGGTTAGGACAAGGTACCTCAGGTTGGAGGGCCAGGGGTTCAATTCCCACCTGGGGACAGCAATCTCAGGCCGGAGGGACTGGGGTTTCTAGTCCTATAGGCACTCCTTGTGGCCTTGGGCAAGCCGCTTAACCCTCCATTGCCTCAGGTACACATAGATTGTGAGCCCTTTGGGGACGAGGGAATGTATCCAGTACCTGCTTATAGTGATTGTAAACCGCTCTGATGCCCTTCAGCCTGGGCGGTATATCAAGAAATTATATAAACATACTATCACTTTTTTTTGGGCTCCCTGCTTATGCTGTACATTGCTGACACTGAAATGGTTGCTCTCTCCTGCAAATGTGCATCTACTGACATGTTTTCACTCGCGGTAATGTTCAGCCCTTCAGTTCACCACGTTAGTGTAGCAGGAGCCTCTCCCAGCCCATTGACCCCTTCTCTCCGCCCTCTCTCCACCCTCTGCGAGACTTAACGCTGCCAGAGACGTTAACGCGTACTAACGTTACATTTGGTAACACGCGATAACGTTAACATAGCCACTGCTATGTTACCGTGGTTTAGTAAACGTACCCCTTAGGGGACCAGGGTGGAAGTGATTCACATGGGTAGGCACAGAGGAACTGGGTTTATACTTGAAATAACAAAACATGCTGCTTTCATCTTTTTGGGCCCTACTCTATGGAACAGTTTTCACCGATTCTCTGTTTAGAAAGCCCTATAAAAAAATTTAAAAAATGAATTATTCAATAGTTTATTCAATAAAACCTTTTAATTCTGCATAAATCAGCAGTGATAGTTAACGTTGGTCTAATTTTGTTTTTCTTTATGTAATTAACTAATGTACTGGGTATTATATATTGTGTGTGATTTTATTTATGTATTAATTTGCATGACTTTTACCTGACTGTAAACAGGTCTGATAGCCTTTGGTTATAGGGTGGTATAGCAAATATTTTAAATAAATAAGAGGGCAGTGGTATGACAGCTCTCTTTTTAAGCACTGTTGAATCAGTGCTGACTCCTGGCGACCCTGCAGCCCCTGGGCTTTCTTGGCAAGGTATGACCGGAAGTAGATTGCTAGGCCTTTTTTTTTTCTGAGGCAAGGGGGGGGGGGTAAAGTGACTTGCCTGGGGTCACAAGGAGTGCTAGTGCAAATCAAACCCAGGTCTCTTGGGTACTAGGCTGTTGCTTTAACCACTAGGCCAGCGATGGCGAACCTATGGCACGCGTGCCAGCTGTGGCACGCGAAGGCCTTGCAGCTGGCACGCGGGAAGGTCCGCAATCAAGATATGCGGCATTAAAAAAAAAAAAAAAAAAAAAAAAAAAAAAGCTGCCGCTGCCGGGGCCAGGGCCGCCGCGGCAGAATCGAGTGTGCCGCAGGGCCCCCCCGCCCAGCAGAGCCTGCCCTCCGTCCCCGGTATCACCTCTCTCAGCTGCCTCTAGTCAAACGCGCCTGCTTTCAGAGCGCGAGTGGAGTTTCTTCCTCGCTGCTCTGTTATGCCCGCGGGGGCTGATGGGAAGTTCCCATCAGCCCCCGCGGGCTTAACAGAGCAGCGAGGGAGAAACTCTTCCCTCGCGCTCTGAAAGCCGGCGCGTGTGACTGGAGGCAGCTGAGAGAGGTGATACCGGGGACGGAGGGCAGGCTCTGCTGGGCGGGGGGGCCCTGCGGCACACTCGATTCTGCCGCGGCGGCCCCGGCCCTGGCAGCAACAGCTTTCTTTGTAAAAAAAATTTCGCTGGGGGGGGGGTTAGGAGTGGTGATGGGCTGGGGGGGTTAGGAGTGGTAATGGCTGGGGGGGGTTAGGAGTGGTAATGGCTGGGGGGGGTTAGGACTGGTGATGGGCTGGGGGGGGTAGGAGTGGTAATGGCTGTGGGCTGTTGGGGGGTTAGGACTGGTGATGGGCTGGGGGGGGCTAGGACAGGAAATGGGCTGATGGGGTTAGGAGTGGTGATGGGCTGGGGGGGTTAGGAGTGGTAATGGCTGTGGGCTGTTGGGGGGGGCTAGGACTGGTACTGGGCTATGGGGGGCTAGGACAGGAAATGGGCTGATGGGGGGGGGTTAGGAGTGGTGATGGGCTGGGGGAGGTTAGTAGTGGTGATGGGCTAGGTGGGGGCTATTGCCAATGGGGGAGCTAAGTCAATATCGGATGATGGGATTAGGACTGGAAGTGGGTTTTGGGCCTAGGACTGGTACGGGGCTATGGGGGGCTAGGACAGGAAATGGGCTGATGGGGAGGGGTTAGGACTTGAGGTGGGCTGTTGGGTGGGGTTAGGACTGGTAATGGGCTCTGGGGGGCTAGGACCGGACATGGGCTGATGGGGCGGGGTTAGGACTTGTGGTGGGCTTTTGGGTGGGGTTAGGACTGGAAATGGGCTGATGGGGGGTTAACACTGGAGGTGGTCTGATGGGGTTAGGACTGGTAATGGGCTATGGGGGGGTTTAGGACTGATAATGGGCTATGGGGGGGCTGGGACAAGAAATGGGCTGATGGGGAGGGGTTAGGACTTGAGGTGGGCTGATGAGGTTAGGACTGGTAATGGGCTGTGGGCTGATGGGGGGTTTAGGACTGGCAATGGGCTATGGGGGGGTTAAGACTGGTAATGGGCTGTTGGCTGATGGGGGCTGTCTGGTAATGGGCTATGGGGGGTTAGGACTGATAATGGACTATGGGGGGGGGCTAGGACAGGAAATGGGCTGATGGGGAGGGGTTAGGACTTGAGGTGGGATGATGGGGTTAGGACTGGTAATGGACTGTGGGCTGATGGGGGGGTTAGGACTGGCAATGGGCTATGGGGGGCTGACTGGAAATGGGTTGATGGGGGTTAGGACTGGAAGTGGGCTGATGGGGGGTTAGGACTGGTAATGGGTTATAGGGGGGGCTTATACTGAAAATGGGGTGATGGGGGGTTAGGACTGGAAGTGGGTTGATGAGGGGGGGCTAGGACTGGTATTGGGTTGGGGGGTTTCTAGGACTGGAAATGGGTTGGGGGGCTGCTAGGACTGGAAATGGGCTGATGCAGGGACTAGAAGGGAATGGATGCTGGGTGAGGCTGGAACTAGAAGGGAGCTGGTGTTGGGGGAGGATTAGAATGGGATGGGGCTGGGAGAGTAAAATGGAGAGGGGAAAAATATTTTGTGTGGGAGGGATAAAAAATCTACAATTGGCCGGGTATTGGGAGAATAAGTGGGGATTGAGGATGGAGGGGTAATTTTGAGTAGATGAAATAGGAATGAGGAAAGAGCAAAAGGAGAAAGATTAGTATGTTAAAGCAGATGTAGAGAGAGAATGGAAAAAAAAAAACCAAGAAGACAGAAGAAAGGACAAATGGACAGCAGATGGAGAGTTAGCAGAAGACACGAAGAAACCAGAAGAAAGTGGCTGGAACAATTGTAACTGAAAAAAAATGCACAAAAGGTAGAAAAATATCTCTTTATTTTGAATTTATTAACTGGAATATGTCAGCTCTGGGAAATGTGCATCATTAATTTTTGCGCTTTGTTTAGTACAAGAGGAAATTAATTTATAGTTTTATTTCTACAGTGTTGTTGTATATTCCAAGTTTGGCTTTTGGGGTTCCCAGTTTAATTATTGTCTTCCTGTTTCTAAATTGTGATTCCTTGTTTGGTGATGGTCTGTTCTGCATGTGTAACTGAGCTGAGGTATTCTGTTTATATAATTCCTATTTGACATTGCCACTTGTTCTTTCCCCAGTAGGTCATGTATTGTTGTTCTCTGAAATGTATTGGTTTAATATTTGCAGTGTTGCCTTTTGATAGTTAGGGTATGGTGCTTTGTGAGTCCTGGTAGTGCTGTTAGGATACGGCGGGTTTGCTATGGGTTCTAAATGGGCAGCGTTTGTAGTAGTTCCTAATGTGCCTGGCGGTTGGTACTGGATTATAGTAATGTAGAAACCTTTTAGTCTTTCTTTATCCATATACTCATTAAGAGGCATGTTTACTAAAAGTTAGTGTATGGTAACATTATGCAAATATTTATGCAAATGAGGCACCTTATGCAAATGAGGCTTTAATTGACGTGCTGGCACTTTGAGGAAATTCTTTGGTTTTGTGCGGCAGTTTGGGCACTCGGGCTCAAAAAGGTTAGCCATCACTGCACTAGGCTATTCCACTCAGGCAGCTGTCTTAGCCTGGCATTTTACATGTTCTGTTTTCATTTTTTTCTTTGAAATGTAATGGGGTCAAAGAGTAATTCCTGTTAGGTATTAGGTGTTTTATTCAGCAAAAATCCTGAGATGTGTAAAAGACTGAATATTTGGAGTTAGAATACTATATAATCTTTCTTTCTTTTGTTGCTTAAGAAAATCAGCTATGCAGAATGGTTTGTAGGGTTTTGTATTTTAGGCACTGCTTCAAATTTCACAAAATAGAGGCCAATACATGAATGAAGTTAGAGACCCTAATAGTCTCTGGGCTGAGAGGTACTGGTTTAAGAGCTTTGGCAAGAGTCGCTCATTGTAAGCTCCTCAATACTGTCTTGGTTAGGTCTGTTCCTAAAGGTATGATGCTTTGTGAAATCTTAATGCCATATATTTTTCATTTTCTGCTGTCTAAAAAATACAGTTGAAAACACTTTTTTATTGTGTAGATAAGTGAAATAAATGTTTTAACTCCTCACTTCCATTGTGAAAGAACAGTGTTAAAAATTATTCAAAAAGTAATTAAGAATAAGAAACTGAATAGTCTTGATAAGTCTTTATACCCATTTTTACTCGGTACACTTACAAACCTAACTGGCTATTATATATGCAGTAATAATGGCTACCCTTTCGTGAAGAACCAATAAATATCACTGCCTTCTCCTCAATGTTCTCATTTGGATTTAGGGGCTTGGTTTTCTTGGTTTTCTTTTAGTCTCTCCCATCACACCTTTTAGTGTATAGTGGTGGTTCTTCCAGTTATCCCACTTTCAGTTGGTGTAAATCTGGGCTCTGTCTTGGGACCTCCCTTTTTTCCCTCTCTATACTGATTCCCTTAGTGCTCTGATCTCCTCCCATGGGTTTCAGAACCATCATTATCTCCAGGAACAAGCAGGAATGAGTCTTCACATATGGGTACGTCGGTACCGACGGAGCCTGACGGGAATGCTCCCCAGCATCCAATCAGAAAGCTTTTGGGAGCATCCCACAGCGCCTGCGTGCTGCCTTCCCGCCTTTCCAACTGTCTCTCCTCAGTTGTTCTTTTTCCGCGGAGCCAGCAGGTCGTGTTCCTGTCACCGCAGAAGAATTTCCTTATTTTTTTCTTTATTTCTTTTCTATCGCGTCTGCCTTCTTTGACGCTATACCGGTATCGCCGGTTGTTCTTCTTTTCCTTTTAAAAAACAAAACACCTTTTTTCCATTTATTTTTCTTCAGGTGTACTTCAGTTTTGGGCCTTAGGCCCAAAACCTTTTTCCTTAGATATGGAAAAGCCTGCCTCAGGATTTAAGAAGTGCACAAAATGTAGCGGTACTATCTCCGTCACCGACACCCATGACTGGTGTCTAAAGTGTTTAGGCCCTGACCATTCCATTACAGATTGTGTGTCCTGTTCCATGATGTCTAAGAGAGGTCGACAGAACCGAGCTGCTAAGCTCAGTACCCTGTTTCCCTTTGATGCGGCTTCGGTGGCATCGACGTCTTCCAGAGCTGCTTCTTCCTCACATGGATCTCAGGTAACTAAACATAAATCCAGCCGGTCCTCGAAGGGTAGATCTCCTTCTAAGCATCGAGATGCCTCTGGCCTTGCCCTCGAGGATTCTGCACCGGCAAAATTACCCCGGCGGGAGGCTTCGGCCTCTAAAGCATCATCATCGGGGTTCCAGGATGATCTCGATGGCGTGGCCTCAACAGATCTCCTGGTGCCATGCTCTGGGGTACCGGTGGCTTCCACCGGTACTGATTTCCAGGCATTGGCGTCGTCGATGACAGAATCCTCTGATCCAATCGAACGCAGTCTGGCGGCTTTCCTTGTGGCATCGACGCCCGTGGTACCGCAACAGACTACTCTGCCGGTACCGGCTCTGGCACCGCCATCGGCACCGATCCCGGTACCGGTGGCGTCGACATCGGCATCGGTGTCCGCTATGCCGGTACTCTGCCCTCTGCAGCCCTCTGGTACCGATACCCCAGTACCGGTGATTCCCGATACCAATCCCGATCCCAATCGGTACGGGTATCGGGCTTTGCAAGAGCATCCGGACAGACGATACTTCGATTCCTCTGATGACTCTGAGGATTCTGAAGAGTCTGTCGATGCAGTGATGCTTCTTCCACAGGAGGAGTCCTCTCCTAAACGAAGGATGTCTCCTCCAGAGGACTTGTCTTTTCAAGACTTTATCAGAGAGGTGGCTCGGGGCCTCTCTATTACAGTGGTCCCAGAGTCAGAGCTTAGAGCCAAGGAGTTAGATATTTTACAATATCCTAAAACTCCTAAAGAGGCAGCTACCTTACCTATTCATGAGATTCTGTATGATCTCATGTTAAGGATGTGGGAAGCACCTCTAACCACCTCTCCTCATTCTCGCAGGTTGGACACCATGTATCGTGTCCCTCCTTGTCCTGGTTTCCATAAAACTCCGCTTCCTCACCACTCTATTGTAGTTGAGTCTGCAATGAGAAAGATTAGAAGTGCCAAGAGACATGCCTCTAATCCTCCAGGACGTGAATGTAGAACCCTGGATGCTTTTGGTAGAATAGTCTTCCATGCTTGCTGCGAGAATTAATTCTTATAGTCTCTACATGGGAATGTTACTGACCATTTGCAGACTTTAAGTCCTTTTATGCCTGAAGATAAAAGGCAAGAATTTCTCACTGGGCTCAAACATGCCCAGGATATCTCCAAATTCTCAAACCGTGCAGCTTTCGATTCCTTTGAATGCGTAAGCAGAGCCTCAGCTATAGCTATAGATGCACATAGGATTGCTTGGCTTCAAGCATCTGATTTGAAGATCTGGGTCCAAGATGAATTGGGAAATATCCCTTGTACAGGTGAGAATCTGTTTGGCTTTTGCTTGCCAATCTTTACCAATCAGATGGATGCTGAAAATTCTGCTTTGGATAGACTATCCAAATCTACAGCTGCCCCTGCTAAGAAAAGGTTGTTCAAGAAAACACCTTTTTCTAAAAAAGGAAGATTCTATCCTGCTTATAGTCGGAGGGCATCTTCTGCAGCTCAGTTCCCTTCCAAACGTCAGCAATCCTCCAAACAGAGCAAGGCAAAGGCTGCGAGGCCTGCTCCAGCCCAGCAAGCTCAGCCCCCTCAGAGCCTTTGACTTTCTGCTAGAGAACTTAGACTTCCTGGCTCTAGAAGGACCAGAGCCCTCCACCATTCCAGGAAGGTTATGTCACCTTGCTCCCAGGTGGGGGCAAATCACAGCAGAGCATTGGACACTCTCCATCATAAGAGAGGGGTACAAACTTCATTTTTCCAGCTTGCCCCTCTCACAAGAGTGCACCAGTTCAATTCTCCAACCTCCGTCCTCAGCCTGTTAGAGCAGGAGGTTGCCACTCTTCTAGCCCAGGGGGCAATAGAGGAAGTGCCTTCTCAACAACAGGGCACAGGGTACTACTCCCCCCTATTTTCTTATCCCAAAGAAAACAGGGGGCTTCAGACCCATTTTAGATCTCAGAGAGTTGAACAGATTCCTAGTCAAAGAAAAATTCAAGATGGTTTCTCTAGGAACTCTGCTGCCGTACCTTCAGTGTCAGGATTGGCTTTGTTCTCTAGATCTCAAGGATGCGTACACTCATGTTCTCATCCACCCAACTCACAGAAGGTTCCTTCGGTTCCTTTTCCAGGAGAAGCACTATCAGTACAGAGTGCTCCCCTTTGGCCTGGCCTCTGCACCAAGGGTGTTCACGAAATGCATGGCAGTGGTTGCTGATTTTCTGCGCACCCTGGGAATATTTGTCTTCCCTTACCTGGACGACTGGCTCATTCGAGCTCCCACTCAATCAGAGGCCAACACTGCTCTAACCTGCACAATGCGTATCCTTCAATATTTAGGGCTGGTGATTAAACATCCCAAAATCCAATTTGATCCCTACTCAGTTCCTGGAGTTTATAGGGGCGTTACTGGATACCACAAGGGCAAGGGCCTATCTTCCTCAGGCCTGTTGCCTTTGCTTGATGCAGTTAGCTTCTCAAGCAGAGTTAAAACCCCTACTAACTGCTCGAGAAATGTTAGTTGCTAGGCCACATGGCATCCACCGTTCATGTGGTACCATATGCTCACCTTCACATGAGAGCAGCTCAGTGGACTTTATCCACCCAATGGACCCAGGCATTAGGCTGCATGTCAGACAAAATAGCAAACACAAGTCGCCTCATTTTGTCCCTCCAGTGGTGGAAGTCCCCTCAAAACCTGTTGCTGGGGTCCCCCTTTCAACAGCCTCTACCCCAGGCAGCTCTTACAACAGATGCTTCTCCAATGGGCTGGGGAGCTCATCTTCAGGACCTCTCCACCCAGGGCATCTGGTCCCCACAGGAGACTTGTCTACATATCAATCTCTTGGAACTCAGAGCAATCTTCCTTGCTCTGCGAGTTTTCTACACCCTGCTCAGCCACAAGACAGTCCTTATCCACACGGACAATCAGGTAGCCATGTTCTATATAAACAAGCAGGGAGGAACTGGCTCTCTGTCGCTTTGCAACGAAGCTCTGCGACTGTGGGCCCTCGCCAGAGAGCATCACATTCATCTTCTGGCAGTCTATCTTCCAGGTGTTCAAAACTCTTGGGCGGACAGACTCAGTCGAGTTCTGCTTCCACACGAGTGGTCCCTGCATATGGACCAGGTATCCAAGATTTTTCAAATTTGGGGAACCCCGGACATAGACCTCTTTGCAAGTCCGTGGAATGCCAAACTTCCCCGGTTCTGTTCCAAAACTCCGGCTCAGGGGGCTCAGGCAAGGGATGCTTTCCTCCTTCATTGGGGTCAAGACTTCCTGTATGCCTTTCCACCCATTCCCCTAATTCCCAAAACCCTGTTCAAGCTTCAGAGGGACAGAGGCCACATGATTCTCATAGCTCCACATTGGCCACGGCAAGTGTGGTACCCTCTGCTTCTACATCTCTCTCAAGCTCCCTCCCTAGAGTTAGGGTCTGCTCCAGACCTCCTCTCTCAGGAGGACGGAAAGTTGTGGCATCCCAATCCCCATTCTCTGCATCTCAGGGCTTGGTTGCTGAAGGCCTAGATCTCCAGGATCTTCATCTTTCTCAACAAGTGAAAGATGTTCTTTATGCTTCCAGAAAACCTTCCACTAGACGTTCTTACGCTTTCAAGTGGAAGAGGTTTACCATTTGGTGTTCTGAAAAGGGTCTTAACCCCAGTGCCATACCTCTGGAATCGTTGCTGGAGTATCTCCTTCATCTGTCTAATGCAGGCCTTGACAAATTCAGTAAGAGTCCATTTGAGTGCTATTGCAGCTTCCCTCAAGCCTCTAAATGGACAACCTGTTTCCTCTCATCCTCTTGTAGCAAGGTTCATGAGAGGCCTCTTTATCTTTATCTTTATTAAAACATTTGATAGACTGCCCAGGCCGGAGCATCAGGGCGGTGTACAATAGCAAAAATGACAGCCGCTAGAAATGAAGAAAGAAAAGAACGCCAGAAATAATAGGACAGAGAGAGACAGACACACAGATAGAGAACAGAGAGGGCCCAAGGAAGGGGAGGAGGGGGAAGGAACAAGGGAAAATCAAGGGGGATGGAGGGCACGACTGGGGGACGAGGCACCATCAGCAGGGAGGGGAAGATCGAAAGCCTGGCAGAAGAGGTGTGTCTTGAGGAGGGCTTTGAAACGGGTGTAGGACAGTTCGGTGCGGAGTGGGAGGGGAAGAGAGTTCCAGAGGGCGGGACCTCAGAAAAAGAAAGCGGAATGACGGGTGGATTCGAGGTGGGCCTGTGTAGGTGAGGGAAGGAAGAGGCGATTGCCGTGAGACGAACGAAGGAGGCGGGGAGAGGGCTGAAGATGAATAAGGTTGGCTTAGTACTGGGGGGTATCAGAGTGAAGAGCCCTGTGAGCAAGGATGAGTAGTTTGAAGGTAAACCGGAACTTAACGGGGAGCCAGTGTAAAGAGAAGAGACACGGGGACACATGCGAACGAATAGAGGATGAGGTGACAAGACAGGCAGCAGCATTCTGAACAAGTTTTAACAAAGCCTCCCATTAGACCACCACCGGTGGCATGGGACTTAAATTTGGTTCTTGGCCAGCTTGTGCAGCCGCCTTTTGAACCTTTGGCTACCACCTCCTTGAAATACCTTTCTTGGAAGGTTATCTTTCTCATTGCAATCACATCAGCACGCCGCATCAGTGAATTGCAAGCACTAGTAGCTAATCCACCTTATACAAGGTTCCATCATGACAAGGTAGTCCTTCGGACTAATCCACACTTTATGCCTAAGGTGGTCTCGCCTTTTCACCTCAACCAAGAGGTCTACCTACCTGTCTTTTTTTCCAGGGCCTCATGCATCAAGTGCAGAGAGGAATCTTCATACCCTGGACTGTAAAAGAGCTCTAGCTTTTTACTTACAGAGGACACAGCAACATAGAAAGTCTTCCCAACTCTTTGTTGCTTTTGATCCTTCTCATTTGGGACAACCAGTCTCCAAGAGAACACTTTCTAACTGGATTGCCCAATGTATTTCTTTCGCCTGTCAGAGCAAGAACATTTCTCTGGAGGGCCATGTCACAGCTCACAATGTGAGAGCCATGGCAGCCTCAATGGCTCATCTGAACTCTGTGTCTATCGACGACATCTGTCGAGCAGCCACTTGGGCCTCGGTTCATACCTTCACAGCCCATTACTGCATGGACAAGGACTCCCGCCGGGATGCCTTGTTTGGTCAGGCTGTTCTCAAACACCTGTTCCATACTTAATCAACTCCTACCCTCCATCCCTCATGGGATGCCAGAGATCCAGTTGGGGAAGTGCAGCCCTGTCCCAGGGACACACAACTTCTGGGCTCTCTCCCTGGCATCTAAAGCTAGGGAGTCCCCATATGTGAAGATTCATTCCTGCTTGTTCCTGGAGATAGCACAGTTATTCACCTGTAACAGGTGATCTCTGGGAACAGCAGGAATAAGTCTTCACAACCCACCCACCTCCCCTAGGAATTGTATATCTCTCTCTCTCTCTCTCATCTCAGCTATAAAACTCAACTGAGGAGAGACAGTTGGAAAGGCGGGAAGACAGCACGCAGGTGCTGTGGGATGCTCCCAAAAGCTTTCTGATTGGATGCTGGGGAGCGTTCCCGCGCAGGCTCCGTCGGTAACGACGTACCCATATGTGAAGACTTATTCCTGCTGTTCCCAGAGATCACCTGTTACAGGTAAGTAACTGTGCTTTCTCTTTTTTCATTTCAAATATCTTTATTAAATAATAAAGCAAGAAAAGTTTACAAACATCAGTCCACATCAAGAGGAAAGCCTGCATATACCAAAATCACAGCAAATAAAAAAACATCTGAGTCCTGAAAAACTAACATTGCAAACCCTTAATTACTAAACCAGATAGAAACCACACAGATATAACAAAACTTACTCCACTCGTCCATCAGCCAGAAAGGCCTCAAGTTGATCTGGTTCATAGAAAATATATTTATTTCCTTGAAAAGTGACAACACATCTACAAGGGTATTTTTTAGAAAAAAAGAAACCTCAAGAGCCCATGCTTGATGCTTTAAATTCAAAAAAGCTTTCCTACGTCTCTGAGTGGATTTACAAACATCAGGAAAATCTGTATAGTTTTACCACAGAAAATAGCATTTTTCTTAGGAAAATAAGACTTCATTATCAAATTTTTATCACTCAGAAGTAAGAGAAACTACTAACGCAGCACCAGGTAGAAATAACATCTGAGGAGGACTCCAAAAAGAAGGATAAGTCGAGATTCAGGCTGGTAGAGCTGCATAAACTCCTCCCCCGCCTAGTCCTCTCTCCTCACCCCCTGAGGAATATAATAAATATTAGAAACTTTAATTGAATTTAAATCCTTAATCAATAATATCTCCTGAAGATATTTTCAAAAAAGAATAAGAGGAGATAAATAATGTGTACAAGGAAAACTAAGCGCAAATTCTTAATCGAGTATGGTTCTCCAAAGGCTCAATCTGATGGTGAATTACCGTATTGTTTCACGTTTTTTGGTTGAGGTGGTTAATAAGATGGTGGATTGCTGATTGTAAGTCATCTTTGGTCAAGTTGAGTGGCCAATATGATTTGGCCCATGCTTCTATTGCCTCTTTTTTTTTATTCAGGACATCTGCAGGCGATGACCACAGAGAAACATCTGTGCGCATCACAACTTCTCAGATGTCATGCAACGTAACATCTTTTAGGGGCAACTTAGACTTATCAGAGGAATACACAAAAGGAGAAGGAATTTGGGCCGAATTAACTAAAGAAGAGCCTGTTAACTCAGTCCTCGGGGAGAGTAGGTTGAGTCCTAACGCTAATCCCAGGATCTCCACCCGGAGCAACCACCGCCTCTTTAGTCCAAACCATCTGGCTGGGCGGGGTTAAACCCTCAGATTCGGAGGGGGATATGTCAGAAGGCGTACTTGCAGTAGCCCAGGAGACGTCCATGTCCACAACAACTCCCTCAGCAGTTACCAACTGTAAATGGCAATTCATGGGACCAACAACCTTGATTGCCTTAAAACCAGCGGGAGGTAGGATCTTTTTTCCTCTTACCCATCAGCATGTCCCAAACAGTTCACCTCCTCTGGGCTCCAAAGGGCTTGCCCCTTTGGACATGCCCCTTCAGGCACAGGGCTGCGTCCCGCGGAAAGCGGGCAATTTAACCTCAGCAGGGGGTGATGTCGGTGATGTATCTTCCTCCCTCCCCCCCCCCCCCTGCAGTGACCAGGACTCCAAAAAGTAGCAAAGAGTTCAGGTAATGAAGACTTCCCTCCAGTACCATCTTTGCATTGATGACTCTCTCATATTTACCTCTCTGTGCCTGAAATCTCTCCAGGAATCCAGGCCTATATCGCAGCCTGTTTGCCTGACATGGCTGCCTGGAGGTCCTGCCACCTTTTGAAATTTAAGATGGCACTCATTCTTTCCCCCTAAACCCCGCTCCCCTCCGTTTCATCCATTCTCTCTTTCTATGGATAATACATCCTTTAGGTTTCCTTAACTCACTTTGATTTTCTCTCTTTCTCTGTACATATCCCCCATGTTTTCCAAGTTGATACTCCTGTTATATGTAATACCGAACAGCCTGTTGTTCTGGTCTTTTATGTTCTCTGTGAACCGCGCTGATGCTAAATAGTGCGGTATATAAGAAAGTTAAATAAAATAAATAAAAATATCCAACATATAGCTAACACCTGTGTTTTTTTTCTCTATAACATCAGCAAAATTTGTCCCTTCCTTTATGAACACACTACCCAAGACACTTACCCACTCTGTAGTCGCCTCCCAATTAGACTATTGCAACCTGTTCCTTGCTGGTGTCCTCCTGAATCATCTCTCTCCCCTTCAATCTATTCAAAATTTGTCCACATGGCTAATCTTATGCCAGTGTTGCTACACTTGCATAACCCCTCTTCTCAAGTCACTTCACTGGCTCCCTATCTATTTCTGCATCTAGTTCAAACTTCTCCTACTGACCTACAAGTACATTCATTCTCCAGCGCCTCATCTCTCTTCTCCCTACACCGCTCCTTGGAAACTTTGCTCATCAGGCAAATCTCTTTTACTGCCAATTTCAGACTTCATTTTTTATTTATTTAATAGCATTTAGCTCAAACCTTTCCAGTAGTAGCTCAAGTTGAGTTACATTCTGATATAGTAAGCATTTCCCTGTCTCAGAGTGCTTACAGTTTGTTTGTACCTGAGGTAGTAAAGGGTTAAGTGACTTACTCAAGCCCACAAGGAGTACCAGTGGGATTTGAATACTGGCTGTTGCCCTAGTTACTAGTATGCTTCTCCACTCCACCTTGCTGCACCATATGCCTGGAACAGACAACCTGAGCCAGTACATCATGTTCCATCTCTGGTCCTAAGTCTATAAAAGAACAGAGGAAAATACAGCCACACCAATAAGGGTTTTGAACAATCACCTTTATTCAAAAGGCCAGACTTGGCCACGTTTGGGCCTAAAGGTCTGCATCAGTGGTCAAAAGACCATAATGTAGTCATATTCATCTGATAGGTAAAGGTGTGGTTTGGTAAACCCAATCGTGAATATACTGCTAAAAGATGAATATTGGATGAATACGACCACATTATGGTCTCTCTTGACCCCTGATGCAGGCCTTTAGGCCCAAACGTGGCCAAGTCTGGCCTTTTGAATAAAGGTGATTGTTCAAAACCTACTGGTGTGGCCGTGCTTTCCTGCTCTTTTATGGACTCTGATGTGTTACTGCGGAGGTTCTTCTCCCTCCTTTGTTCCCATCTCGGGTCCCATTCAAGTCCAGGCTAAAATACACTTCTTCATGGCTGCTTTTGTATCCTGATCTCCTTTTATTCTCCTGTTTACCCCCATGTGTGTTATAACTATTTCCCCCTAATCCCCTGTTTTTTGTTTTTGTTTGTCTTGCATAGATTGTGAGCTCTATTGAGTAGGACCATGTCTTACATGTGCAGCACTGCATATGTCTTGTAGCACTCTATAAATGCTTAGTAGTTTAAAGTAGTAAGAATCCCCTTTTGCAGCTATAACAGCTAACATTGTACAATTGGTATGCTGTAGTTCTTAACTTCTTTTCTTGCAGAATAGCTCAAGCACATTCAAGTTTGCAGTCCACAGACCATTCCCCAACCATCTTCAAGCCTTGCCATAGATTTTCTGTTGGACAAGACAGTGCTTCTTACCCTTTCCACAAAATAAGAGGTTATTAGGCATCCTAGGCAAAACTCCAGTCTTGTGCCCCCTTGTAATTATTTATTTATTTAAACTTGCTGTATATATCGCCACTTCAAAGATCAGTGATGGTTTACAGAGAACAGAACTGTAACTTTATATAATAACATCAGAGAACTTATTCACAGGGCAAAACATGATTATACAAATTAACGATTAACATAACTATTTACAAGAAGCAGGTACTGTGGTGCATGAGAGGGAGGGATGGAGGGAGGATAGGGGCTGTCAAGGGGAGTGTGAATTTTGGGACTGATTGTTTGTGGAGGAGCCTTAGTATTCAACAAATAGGTGAGTTTTTTGAGCTTTTTCCAGAAAGTTTGGGGGTCTTTGATGGCTCTTAAGTTGTCTGGTAATGCATTCCATATGGAAGGGACAACGTAAGTAAAGGCTCTATTACTGATAGTTTTATTGGTGTTGCAGATGTGGGTTGGAATTAGTGTATTTTGGGAGCAGATCCTCCTGGCTCTTGAGTTGTTGGGTGGGCTAAGGAGGGAGCTGAGGCATGAAGGGGCAATTTTATTGTACAGTTTGAAAGTAATTACAAGGTATTTAAATTTAGCCCTTTTGGCCATGGGCAGCCAGTGGAGGGAGTGGAGGAGCGGTGTGTTGTGGTCTGAGTAGTGAGCCTTGTGTATAATGTGGGCAGCTAGGTTTTGAGCTAGTTGGAGTTGATGGATGGTGTGTTTTGGGTAGGCCGTACAGAATGCTGTTGCAGTAGTCAAGATGGGGTGTTATCAATGCTTGAAGGACTGATCTAAAATCTTGGCTTTCCAGTAAGGGTTGGAGATGCAGTAGCATTTTTAGTTTAAGGTATGTGATCTTTGCAGTAGCTTTAATATGGGGGAACATGGAAAGGGATTGATCTAGGATGATTCCTAAATATTTGATTTCTTTTTTTAACTTCCAGCTCTGAGTTGCATAGGTAGCGTTTTGAGGAGGGGTGGTTGAAGTTTTGATTCCGGGTGATGAATAACACATCTGTTTTCTTAATGTTGATTTTTAAGTTGCGTGTGTTGAGTCAGTAGGATATGTCAGTGAGGCAGTCGTAGATTTGTGGGCATATGGGGTTGTTGATGTCTACTGGATGATACAACATATCATCCTCGTAGAGGTGATAGTGTACATTGTGTTTTTTGAAAATATGGCGCATTGGTTGCATGTAAAGATTGAATAGAAGTGAGGATAGGGAGGAGCCTTGGGAAACACCTTGAACCTGTTTGAAAGTTGAGGAGGATGCTGTGCCTATTTTGGACCATAGGGTGCGGTCGATAAGATATGATTTTAAACCATTCTAGGCTTGTTCCTTGAAGGCAGAGTTGTTGTAGTCTTGTGATCAATATGTTGTGGCTGATGCTGTCGAAGGCAGCTGCTAAGTTGAGAAAGATGAGTAAGAATGCTTGTTTGATGGTGTAGAGTCCACGATGGAGTTTGTCCATAAGGGTGCATATTAAGGTTTCTACACTGAGAAAAGGTCTAAAGCTGTGCTGTTGATCGTCGAGTGGAGCATTCAAAATAATGAAGTCTTGTAATTGGATTTGCACTGTTTTTTTTTTTCTTCAATAATTTTTGCCAGATATGGTAGGCTGGCGATGGGCCGGTATGAGTTTGGGAGGATTTTGTTAGTTATGTTGGATTTTAGGATGGGACATATGATTGCTTGCTTGTTTTAGATCAGATGGCATTTGCCCTGCATGAAGTGACCGATTGACTATTTCGAGGATAATGGGTGAAAACTCTTCTTTTGTTGCCTTGAGCCAGCTGACTGGGCATGGATCTGATGGGGAAGTGGTTGTGTTGATGCTCAAGATAGTGTGGGTTTTTTTTTAAGTTGTTTGAGGTTTATGTGGTGAAATGATGACCAGGTGTTTTGGTTATGGGGTTTGGTGAAGCTGGGATTATTTGAAAAGGTGTTGGGAGGAGTATTAGTGTGAGTGTTACTGTTGCTTAGGAGGTAGTTTTTCCATAAGGAAATTTGCCAGGGTTTGGGGTTCTATTGGGAGAAATTCAGTGATATAATTGGGGGATTTAGTTAAGGATTCGACAATCGAGAACAGCTCTCTAGGTCTGTTGAGGGATTGCATAAGGAGCTTGGTCTGCTATTCTTTCTTTCTTTCTTTTGTCAATGGCTTCTTTATATGCTCTGAGAGTGGACATGTAGAGCAGATTGTCGGCATCTGCCCTTGTGATTCTCCATTTGGTTTCCAGTTTTCTGAACTTATGTTCTAGCTTTCTTAGTCTAAACCCTGGTATACTTCTGAACTATCTTTGTGTTTATTTGGGTGATGGGGTACAGTGGTTTGTGCGGCCTTGGCGATGGTTGAGCTCCAGTTATTTATGAGGTCGTTTAGCTCCATCGTAGAGGGATTTATGTTTGGTATTATGTTATTTAAGAGATTCTTTACCCCATATTTAAATTTGTTTTTAAAATGGCTAGTTTCCTTGGTTTCCTGGGGCGGTGTGGTAGAAGTGATGGCAGACTCTGAGGAAATGACCTGTCCATGGGAGAGGGAGTGCTGGGGGGGTGGAGAAGTGTACGTCTTGCTGCATTGGTGTTCAGGAGAAAGATGAGATCAAGTGTGTTGCCTTTCTTGTGAGATGGGAATTGGTCAATTTGTTGCAATCCTAAGTCCTGCAGGGCATTTACGAAGTGAGGGGAGTGAAGGTAAGTTGAAATCGCAGAGTATAATGTGGTGCTTACTTGGGGTAGAGATGCATGCGGTTTCCAAGATAGAGGAAAGGTGGTCTGGATTGGAGGCGGGGGGTATATAGATCAAGTTGATCGTGATGGATTTGTTGTTGATTAGTATGTCCATGCCTTCTGTAGTGTTTGAAAGGATGGAGAATTTGAGGTCTGTCTTTTGCCAGGATTAGCACACCATCACTGCGCTTGTTTGGTCTAGGGCATTGAAATAAGTCATAGTTGGGGAGGGCTAGGTGGTTGATTAGGACGTTGTCAGAGTTGAATAGCCAGGTTTCAGTTATGCAAAATATGTTTCGGTTATTATCATTGAGGAAATCAATTATAGCAGGGATTTTGTTTCTGATGGCGTTTAATGGAAGCAATTTTTATTGTGCATTCAGTTTTGTTTGTGGGGGTATGGGGAGGGTGCGAATAGGGGTTAAGTGAATTTAGCCTTTATGGGGAGTGTTTTGGGTGGGCAGTAAATGGGGTTTGGTAGGGGAACAAATTAGTCTCTTTGGCGGTGTGGTAGAATGGGAATATGGTAGTAGTGGTCTTGATGTTGTAATGAAGTAGTTATTGGCGCTAGTAGTAGAAGAGTAATAAGGAGGAATATGTGTTTTAGGTGAGCCATTGTATGTAATGGTGGTTTTTGTGACTGAATGTGTGGATAGTGGGTGGGGGTGTTATGTGCTATTGAGAAGATTTGAGGGTGGGATGGTATGATGAGAGAGGGAGAAATATATTGATACGAGTACTTGAAGTGTAGAAGGTAATTTAACAATTGCATTATACGGGAGATTGAATGTTTTAAATACAGCTGACACAAATTAGGATACAAATAAGAACAGCGTTTGCCACATAGTGGGAGTATGAATGGTGGTACTAAGCAAATGTAGAGTGTGTATTGTACTCGGCCTAGAATTGAAATGTGCATAATTATGCAGAGTGTGATAGAAAGTTGGTAGTTCTGTGGATGATATTTAAGCAAAATTACATAGAACAATAGCGATTAATTAAATTTGCGGACTAGCTTGTTTGAGTCTACTCGATAATGTCAGGGCTTGAATGTTAGCAAGAATTTATAGTTATTTGGGAAAGTAAGTGTTACAGGATTAAATGTGAGGATCTGCTAGTTTCTTCGTACCTGAGTTATCTGTGATGGACAGTCCATACAGCTGTGTGGTCGCAGTTTTAGGGGATTCCTGTTCCCTAAGGGCCCTCTGGCGAGGCCCTCAGGCACAGGCCCGCCTCAGAGCACGCTTGAATTTAAAGTCCTGGGTGCCAGCCCTGATTGGCCTTCGGTGCAGGGAGCGGGAGGGGTCTCCTTGCCGCTCCCTGTGCTGAACACCAATCGGGAGCTGGATGCTGGTGGTGGCTTTTAGCTTCTAGACCCCCCCCCCCAGTACCCTTCCATTCCCCAAGATTTTGATTATCAAATTCAGTTGTAATCATCTCAACACCATCCCTCCAAGGACAATCCTAGAAAAATGTATATTTGGATATCACACTTTTAAATATATTTACAAAACAGTTTAATATGTATAATGAAAGATTTGTAAAAGCCACTTACAAGGGATAATTTACATATTGTCCATTCTTCCATAAAAGCACACGCTGATCCTCTAAGTTAGTGTGGCTGTTAGGACCCATTGCTTTGTTTTACTATAGCTGCTCTTTGCTGCAACCCCCCCCCCCCCCAGTTTGCCTAGTAGTTAGAATGACCCTATTCACATGTTCCTGAGCGGTCCTCCAGTTTAGTCCTCCACATCCGGGTAGTCCACCTCTTCCTGCAGCATGGAGACTGGACCAATCAGAATCTTTAATACTTCAGGATATATGCTGCTGGAGCTCCCATCAGCCCCCAGTGTGTCCAGTCTCCAGCAGCAGGAAGACGTGTGAGCCCGCCTGGCTCACTTAGGGGCTTGGTAGCAACACTAGCTAGACTTTTAGTGGGGATCTCTTTCATTTTTCTTTCCTTTTAATTTCATTTTAATTTCGTGCAGCCTGCAGCTTTAAATTTAAAAAAAAAACACCAAAAAAAACGGAACCTGAGGAGCCGAGCCGTCACTGCCCTTCTCTCTCCTTTGCCGGGGGCACTTCTAGGCAGTGTTAGATCGCTCCCCCTGGACAGTACGGGGGAGAGATCTGTCCTCTGGTCAGCAGCTCCTTCTCCGGAAAAAGGGCTTGCTCCGGAGTGCTGAGCTGCGACGGACAGCTCTGCGGGGTGCTCGGCTCACCGGTGTGCTGTAGCAGCCGAGTTCTCAGCTTTACTCCGCTCTAGATTCGAGCGGTTCTTTGTGGGTTCTGTGTTTGGTTTCAGCTGCGGTAAGTGGGGTTTTTCCTTTTTTCTTTTCGGCGGTTCTCTAAGCACACCGTTTAGTTTTATTTTGGCTTCCTTGGATTTTCGCGCCTTTTTTTCGCCGGTCCAGGCGGCCATTTTGAGTTCCTTTTTTCTTTTTCCCGCGGGTTGCTCTGCTTGCTGCAGGACCTGGAAGCTGGAGCACTTAGCGTTTTGGGGCAGCTTTAATGTTTTGATTTATTTTTTACTATAGTTTGGCTAGCTCACTTTAAATAAATAAATAAATAAAAAAGGGGGCCAGTCCCTGGCTCTATGCTTCCCTCTCCTCCTTAGAGTTGCGCCATTTTTTTTTTCTTTTGATGTCGGCAAGGCCACAGTGCATGGTCTGCGGCTCTCGCAGGGGCACGGTGTCAGACTCCGGAATTTGAAGGGGCTGCGCTGCTGTGTCGGCTGATATGGAGCAGCAGATGGTAGACAGGTCCGTGCCAGATGCCTTGTACTCTGCATTGCCTCCTGAGGGGGATTCTTCGCTTGGTGCTCTCCCTCCCCAGGCACAAGCTGTATCTAAGGCGCAGGGGTCTGGGCTGCCAGTGGCAGAGGCTGAGTCTTCTGCTTCCTTGACAGATTTTTCCCCAGATTTCATCCTACTTATGCATCAAGCTTTCAAATTGGGCCGTTTAGGTAGGTTGCCAGAAGTTTTCGCTGCGCCGGTCCCTCTGCCACCTCTTAAGGCGGCAGGGGCTGGTCCGAATTTACAGAAGCCGGCAAAAAGGCCTCGGTCCTCGGACGTAGAATACCAGGATTTGGGGTGGCACGAAGTAGAGCCTGAGATGGCGTCTGAGGATGTGTTTGATGATCTGGAAGAAGGGGAGCTCCTTGAACCCGAAGATCAGGCAAGAATCATCAGAGTTTTTCGTAAGGAGGAGCTGGTTCCCCTCATCACGGAAGCCCTTCAGACGCTAAACCTTGCAACAGTGCGCCCGGCTGAGGAAGAGGGATTAGAGGATCCTCTCATCCAAGCGGTCCGTGATTCTCAGATAGTGTTCCCGGTGCATAGAGTTGTAGATCAGATGATTCAAGCAGAATGGGATCAGCCTGAGGCAGGTTTGAAGGGTATTCGGATGATGAACTGACTCTATCCCTTAGCGGACAAGGATAAATTCAAGTCGCCCCGAGTAGATGCGGCGGTCTCGGCAATGACCAAGAAAACCACAATTCCATTGGAAGGAAGTGCGGCCTTAAAAGACAAGACAGGAAGGTTGATGGTTTGTTGAAGCAGGCCTTTGAGACTAATGCTTTGTCTTTGCAGGCTTCTATTTGTGGGGCCTGGGTATCTAGAGCCTGCTTGAGGTGGGCTCAGCATCTCCGTCAGGATCCCCCCTTAGACCAACAGGGAGTGCTCGAGGTGACGCGGTTGGAGTCTGGTTCAGCCTATTTGGCAGACGTTCACTATGATTTGATCAGGACGTTGGCAAATAGTATGGCTTCCTTGGTGGCGGCGCGAAGGACCATCTGGTTGCGTAATTGGGCAGCCGACGGGTCCTCAAAGTCTCAGCTCAGTAAACTTCACTTTAAAGGCAGGTTGTTGTTCGGGGACGATTTGGACAAGTTGGTCAAGGATCTTGGGGAGTCCAAAGGCGGAAGGCTTCCGGAGGATAAGCCTAAGCTAGGTAAAAGTTTGCCGGTTTCTCGAGGTCAATTTAGGGACTTTCGGAGGTTTCGGTCCTCCCGCCTTTGGGGATCCCAACGTGGCAGGTTTGGATCCAGGCCAACGAATTTTCAAGGTTTCCGAGGAGCGGGCAGAGGTTTCTCGGCTGCGTCGTCTTCCTCTGTCTCTTCCTTTAGTCGCAAACCGCAATGAAGCGAGGTGGACCCGAGAGGGACGGCAAGTGATCGGAGGTCGCCTTCAGGACTTTCTTCCTTCTTGGGTCCAGATAACATCAGATCAGTGGGTGCTCGAGATTGTCAGAGAAGGTTATGCGCTGGAGTTTGCTTCCCCGCTCCGGGATTCCTTCGTGCTGTCTCCCAGCAAGGGACAGCAGAAGGAATCGGTGATTCGGTCAATGTTGAGTTGGCTGTTGGAGTTGGCGGCAGTAATTCCCGTTCCGGAGTCCGAGCGCGGGGAAGGTCGTTACTCCATTTATTTCGTGGTGCCAAAGAAGGACGGCTCCCTCCGTCCTATCTTAGACCTCAAGGGTGTGAATCGTTGTCTCCGGGTGCCACATTTTCGAATGGAGACCCTAAAATCCGTCATTGTAGCAGTTCATCTAGGAGAGTTTTTGACGTCTCTGGATCTCTCGGAAGCTTACCTGCATATTCCGATCAGACCGGTTCATCAGAGGTTCCTGCGCTTCGCGTTTCCGTGGGGTCACTACCAATTTCAGGCGCTACCATTCGGACTGGCTACCGCGCCGTAAACCTTCACCAAGGTCATGGTGGTGGTTGCGGAGGCTTTGCGGAAAGAAGGTATTTTGGTTCACCCTTATCTCGACGACTGGTTGATTCGAGCGAAGTCCGCAACGGAGAACTTGCAAGCCACAGCCAGAGTCGTTCGTCTGCTTCAGAGTCTCGGCTGGGTAGTCAATGCAAAGAAGAGTCACTTGGTTCCTTCGCAGTCCCTCGAATACCTTGGGGTCGTTTTCGACACGGCAAGAGGCTTGGTGGTCTTACCGGATCGTCGCGTCCAGGCCTTGCGCAGCCTAGTACGCACTTTTTTGGGGGATTCCCGCTCCGTCCGCGTGGTGGTATCTGCGGCTCCTGGGAACAATGGCGGCAACTCTGGAGGTGGTGCCTTGGGCTCGGTTTCATATGCGTTGTCACCCACCTACTCACTCTTATAGGCGGAAGCCTAGGGAGCTTCAGTGGGGCCTCTTCTTAATGTAGCTGGGACTTTACAATGCCCCCTGGGATCTGTAGTCCCACTAGCTAATCAAAAAGGCAGTTGTGAACGAGTAGCCAGGCTTTTCAAAAAGAGGTATTTTATTTCCCTTCCAGGTGAACTTTTGCACATAAGAATCAAAAGAAATAAACCATATTTTTCTGGTACAAATGAAAATGAACTACTGGTAACAAAAAGGTGCTTATCTTCAGCCAATCCAAAAAGGTAAGACAGTCCTTGTACTTTACACAAGTGAGTTCTTCACAATCCGTTTCCCTCAACGGATTTCTGTGTTAACATTTCCTCTCTATGCTGATTTGTTTATCTGAGAACATTAGTGCACACTCCATTTGGAACTCCTCAGGACTTTCACCACGAAAGTCACATTCCGTGTCCTCATAGTTTTCCCTGTAGCTATCTTCAGAATGATTGTAACTCACATCATTGTTGCAAAAACCCTCCTCTCCTTTCCAAAGGCTTTTCTCCCCCTCTCTATCAGGGTGAATTGGAAGGTTACCGTATATAGTGGAGTTTTCCTCCATAGGGCCACACACTCCTAGCTGTGTGTATGGGAAACTCTCCCTTTCAAAGTTCCCTTTGGCTCGGTTCCCCCGGAGCTTTCTGAGCACGGAAACCTATCGTGGCTTTTTCCCCAGGCAAGCCTTCTACTCCCTTTTACAGTATGCTTCTCTTTGGGCAGGTAAGTATCCCTTTGATAATAGTTACTGCCCTCCCAGTACCTGTTCTCAGGGAGACTTCCTCTCACAGGTTCCTTCCGTCTGCCTGTTTGAATACCTCCGTGGCACCAACCACCTGGTTCTTGTTCAGTGCTACCCAGCACCCTGTAACCAGCCTCTGGTATTCTCTCAGCTATCTCCTGTGGAACACTGCTTGAACCTCCGTGTGAAGTTTTTCCTTTAGTTTCCAAAACAGCTCTGCCGTACTCCTGCTTAGCTCCTCTAAGCTCCTGGTTAGCTCTCTTCCTGGAATCCTGGTTAGCCCTCCTAGGATCCTGGTTAGCTCTACTACTGACAAACTCTGAGTGAGTTTTATCCTCGTCACTCCTAGTGTTCCGGTGAGCCTGCCCTGCCCTCAGCTGCCTCTCATCAGCTAATATGCTATGATGTAATCCCCTACTAGGGCGTGCTCCTACACCTGGTGCTTTTGTTTTTGCTGGTTGCTCATAGCAACCCTGATCCATGTGCTCTGAGCTGTCACTTTTAGACCTGCTCAGCTCTGTTTTTCCTATTTCCATAGGCATATTCTGATCTACCCCATGACAGCGTCCACTTCAGAGAGCCCTATTAAGTCGGTGGTCGAACCAGTCCCATTCCTTGAACCGCCAGTTGCCCTGTCCGGGTCATGTCCGGAGGTCGTTGCAGTGGTGGCTCCGCTCGAAGTCCTTGACGGCGGGGATGCCCTTGGAGCAGCCGGTCTGGCTTCCGTTGATAACGGATGCGAGTCTGGCAGGCTGGGGGCCCACTGCCAGGACCATTTCGCACAGGGGACGTGGTCCGCCAGGGAGTCCTTGTGGTCGATCAACCGTCTCGAGTTTCGAGCGGTGAGGCTAGCGCTGCAGGCCTTCGAAGCGTCAGTCTTGGGGAAAGCAGTAAGAGTCCTGTCGGACAACTCGGCTACGGTGGCGTACATCAACCGTCAAGGAGGCACGGGACGTGTGGCCATGGAAGAGGAGGCGGAGGCGCTGTTCGCCTGGGTGGAGGTTCGCCTCCTAGCCATTTCGGTGGCGCATATCGCCGGAAAAGACAATGTGATGGCAGATTTTCTCAGCAGAGTGCAAGTAGACTCCGGAGAGTGGGAACTGCACCCGCAAGATTTTGTACAAATAGTTCGCCGATGGGGTCCACCGGTCATGGACCTCATGGCGACTTTTCAATCGGCAAAGACAGGTCGGTTTTTCAGCAGGAGAAGAGAGCGCATGTCCGAGGGGTTCAACGCTCTTATCCAACCGTGGCCTGTCTTCGGTCTTCTGTATGTTTTTCCTCCGTGGGCATTGATCGGCAGAGTAGTCCATCGTATCGAGGCTCACCGCGGAAAGGTGCTGCTGGTGGCTCCAGACTGGCCCCGGCGGCCTTGGTACGCGGATCTGGTCCGGCTTCTCGACGGTGCTCCATGGAAGCTTCCTCTCCTGGTGGATCTGCTAGTTCAGGGACCGTTGCGCATGCCACAAGTGGAACGATTCTCGCTTACGGTATGGCCATTGAAAGGGCTAGGCTGAGAAGGAAAGGTTATTCGCCGGCGGTCATTGCCACTCTTCTTCGAGCTAGAAAGTCCTCAACCTCGCTGACGTATGTCCGAGTTTGGCGAATTTTTGAGGATTGGTGTTCAAGGAATCAGGTTCGGGCATCTACCGCTTCGGTCGCTGTCATTCTCAGTTTCTTGCAGGATGGTTTCGATAAAGGATTGGCGGCCAGTTCTCTTAAGGTTCAGCTGGCGGCTCTCGCTTGTTACAGAGGGAAAATCCAGGATGTTCCTCTAGGAGCACACTCGGATGTGCAGCGTTTTCTTAAGGCAGTGTTTAGACTGCGCCCATCGCATAGGGTGTCCATTCCTCCGTGGGATTTGAATCTGGTTTTGCAAGCACTCGTTCAGAAGCCTTTTGAGCCTCTTTGTCAAGCTTCTATTAAGGATTTGACGTTTGTTTTTCGCCTCGCCAAATAGCTACCAGAAACACTGTTTTTGGTAGCTATTTGGCGAGGCGAATTTCGGAACTGCAGGCTTTGTCTTGTAGGCCTCCGTTCCTATCTTTTTCTAGAGATAAAGTCGTTCTGCGACCGGTTCCGTCGTTTCTGCCTAAGGTGGTGTCTCCTTTTCATGTGAATCAATCCGTCATTCTGCCGGCGTTTCCGTCGGACTCAGTAAAGGTTTCCAACGACGGCTTGCATTGGCTGGATGTCTGCTGAGTGTTGCGTCAGTATCTGAAGGTTTCCGAGACCTTCCGTAAATCGGATCGCCTTTTTGTGCTTTTCGGGGGCGTTCGAAAGGGGGAAGCGGCGACGAAGTCTTCTGTCTCTAGATGGATTAAGGAGGCTATTGCGTCGGCGTATCTTTTGCAAGGCCGTCCTGTTCCGTTGGGTTTGAGAGCCCACTCTACGAGAGCGCAAGCGGCGTCGTGGGCGGAGCATAGCCTTGTTCCTCCAGTGGAAATTTGCAGGACGGCTACTTGGTCGTCTCTTCATGCTTTCAGTAGACATTATCGATTGGATATTGCATCAGCTAGGGATTCTTGTTTTGGTTCGGCGGTGTTGCGCGCCGGTTGGCAAGGTCCCCCCCCCCCCCCCCCCGTTGATAACTGCTCTGTTACATCCCGGATGTGGAGGACTAAACTGGAGGACCGCTCAGGAAATGGAAATTACACATACCTGGTAATTGTAGTTCCTGGAGGGTCCAGTTTAGTCCTCCGTCCTGCCCAAGAGACATTTTTTCTTCCGATTCTGTGCGGCGTGCTAACTCCGGTGTGCGGGGAGTCACGTACGTAAGATTCTTCAGTTCCTCTCGGTTGGTACCCTTTTTCGCTCCCTTTTGGTAAAAAGGGTTGTTTTTTCTTATGTTCGCACCTTGGTGTGCCTTTTGCTTAAGGGAAAGGGGCAGAAGCAAGGTGCACGGCGATGGCTCTCTCGTTTGGGGAGGGAGTCAACTTATGGTTAAGGGGGGTAAGCTGGTTATAGTTTATTTATAAATCATGTGTTGCTTCTTTGAGTCTGCTTTGTTAATAGTTCACTGGGGGCTGATGGGAGCTCCAGCAGCATATATCCTGAAGTATTAAAGATTCTGATTGGTCCAGTCTCCATGCTGCAGGAAGAGGTGAACTACCCGGATGTGGAGGACTAAACTTGACCCTCCAGGAACTACAATTACCAGGTATGTGTAATTTCCATATTCTCACTGCTCAATCCCTCCCACCAATAGGAAAACAGCATTTTTAATCTGTGGGTGCCTCATCTGCTGATTTCAGTCTCGCTTCTGAACGTATAAGGCTAGCGGGTCATGTAAAATATCAGAGCTTCATGCATGCAGACAAATGATTGAAGCCAATAGAGGGGGTGCACATACCCTGGCTTAAGCGTGAGGTTCATTGCTATTATAGTATTTTGCAAAACTAACCCATATGGAAAAACTGCGCCCCTAAGGAGTGCTGCTGTTCTACTGATGTGAGGGGGAGGTGCTAGTAGTAATTAGTTCAGTTTGATGGGGAAGATGAGAGGAGTTCAGTAGATTATCTCCATGAAATTGTAGTAATCTACTCTCAAACTATATCTAAAAGCACATTCTTCCTGTTTTGCTACTCCAAAATATTCTTGGGCTCAATACAAAAGAGCAGGTGGGTATGTCCTGCCTACAAGACGATTTAGTTATATACCAGAGGAAAATCAGATTAGCTAACATATAAATTCTGTGTAGGAGATGATGCAAAATTTCTGATTTGAACTTGGATTGTAGAACCAACCAGTTTTCTTCATGAAGTTTACAGCTACTAGATCATACATTAGAATGGCTAACCTGAAAATTAAAAGTTGTTTTTCTACATCTAGGATAGAAAAGAAAGGGACTGAAACAGGGAGAGGTGGTTATACTTTGATCCGAAGTGGGTGCTCCAGCCCATTATACTCCTCTCCTGCTGCCTTGGAATGACAGGAGAAGTGGATTAAGAGACAGATTAACTCTGCTTGATCTGCTCCAAGCTTACCCAGTGCTCTTCTGGTCCGTGTTCTGCTTGGGAAAGATGGGGCTGGAGCAGGAAGCAAAGCTATTTTTAGGGATATTGTCTAAGTGAGAAGGGGCAAGCATCTCATAAGGCACCTCTCTGGCTGTCAGTGCCAAGGCACACCAGTTAAGAAGCACTGGACTAAGGTCTGAGCTTTCACTGGGCTACTCAAAAACGTTCACTTTCCTCTTGCTGAGCCACACTCTTGCTCTTTTTGCTTTGTGTTGAGGATCATTGTGCTGCTGAAAGGTAAATAATCTCCTAGTCCCAGGTCTTTACCAGACTAGGAAAGGTTTTCCATCTGGATATGCATGTTCTTTGAACCATCCACCACCATTCTTTACCTTACAGTGTGGTATTAGCAGGGTGATATACTGTTTTATGTCACCCAAACCACTTGGCATTGAGACCTAAAAGTTCCACGTTGGTCTTACCGGGTAATGAAACCATCTCCCACATGCATGCAGTGTTTCCTATAAGTTTCTTTACAAACTTTGTGTGGTGCCTCATATGGGTTTGATTCAGCAGTGACTTCCTTCTTGCAACTCTCCAACATAGTCTGTCTTTGTGGAATGATCTAGAAATTGTTCAGCAGTTGACATTTTGTCCAGTCTTAGGCAGAGAGCTCTGTAGTTACATTAAAATAATTTGAGGCTTCACAGTGACCCTTCTCAGCAGTTTCCTTAGCCCATAGCTACTGAATTGGAGGGACAGCCTGATTGAGGTAGCCAAACGGTGTTGCTAGACTGTCTACTTTATACATACAAAATATAAGAGCGATTCCCTTATTTGTGAAGCATTGTCTTATTTGGCAGATTGACCCCTACCAGTGTGTCTCAACATGCTTAAGGACAGGCACTAGCATTTTAGAAGATGATAGTGCTAGCGGTAGGAGCAAGTGGATGTTGCTTTTGCCTATGGACTTTAGAAGTGGGTCAGAGGGTCCATCACAGGTTATTTTTGGTGGAATTGGGGAGAAGATGCTTCAAGGGACCATTTAGGCCACCAGTGAGATCATTTAGAATTTGAGAGGGGAGGGAGGGAGGAGCTAACTTGAGTTACCATGGCTTTTTTATGGAGTGAAGGCAGTGGGGTGTTTGGGGCCCACTTGAGCCAACAGGGATCTTGGGTCATCTGAGGTGAAGTGCTGCCCTTCACCTCAGGTGACCATTTTGCTCCTTTGCGGTCTATTTGCTCCAGCTCTGAGCTGAGTAAAAATTCAGCATTATGAGAAGGGGGGGGGGGGGAAGCACACTAAATTTTAGTGTGCTTTCTTATATTAGGAACAATTTGATATTCGATATTTAGCATGTCCACTGTGCTACTCTTTAGCACAGTGATTTTACTGATTGATTTTTCTGTATCAGAAGTAAGATTAGTGCAGGAAAATCTTTAATAAACCACTGCCCTAAAGGTTAGCTGCCTCTGTAAGCAGCATTGCTTTTTTTTTTACCGTGGTGTTATGTGCTGTTGAGTCTGTGTCGACCCAAGGCGACCCTCTGGATAGTTGTTCTAAACTGTGTTCAGTCTTCAGTCAGGCAGTGGGTGCCACTGTTGACAGAGTGGCACCCATTTTGTTGTTGTTAAGTGCCGTCGAGTTGGAGTCGACTCATGGTGACCCTCTGGATAGCTATCCTAAATTGTGTTCAGTCTTCAGTCAGGCGACTCATTGTTGACAGACTGGTACCCGTAGCTGCTGTTATTGTATCGATCCATCTCATTACTGGCATTCCTCTTATGCGTTGACCTTCTACATTGCCAAGTATGATGTTTTTCTGTAATGATCACTCTTCTCATGATGTGTCCAAAGTATGAAAGTCAAAGTCTTGTCATCTGAGCTTCTAAGGAAAGCTTAGGTTTGATCTTCTCTAGTATGGACTGGTTTGTTCTTCGGGCAGTCATTGGAATACACAGTATTCGTCGCTAGCATCATAATTCAAAGGCATCAGTTTTCTTCCTGTCTATCCTTTTCACTGTCTGACTTTCGCATCCATATGACGTTATTGAAAATACCATGGCTCGAAAAAGTTGAATCTTTGTATGGAGAGGGACATCCCTGCTCTTGAGAATCTTGTCTAGGTCCTTCATAGCCATTCTGCCAAGAGCAATGCGTTGTCTGATTTCTTGACCGCTTGTTTCTTTATTGATAGTTGATCCAAGTAGGTTAAAGTTGTCCACTATTTCAATTTCTTCTCCTTCAAAGATGAACTTACTGATTTTTACCAGTTGTCAGGATCTTTGTTGTCTTTATATTAAGGTGCAGGCCCATTTTAAGACTGTTCCTTGATCTTGAGAAACAAATGCTTCAGATGGTCTTCACTTTCAGCCAGTAATGCGGTGGTATCAGCATAGCGAAGGTTGTTGAGTCTCCCACCAGTCATCACACCTGTCTTCATACAGTCCTGCTTCTCTGATGATTTGTTCTGCATATAAATTAAACAGGTAGGGAGGAAAGTATGCATCCTTGTCATACACCTTTGCTGATTTTAAGCCATTCTGTTTCTCCTTGTTCTGTTAGTTCTCTTGCACAACCTTTACATTGATCAAGAAGCAATAGTTCAATTGGGTGTTCTGGTACACACATGCTGCTTAATGTGGCCCAGACTTTCTTGTGGTTTACATAGTCAAAAGACTTGCTGTAGTCAATAAATACATAGATATCCTTTTGGTATCCTTTAGTCTTTTCAAGGATCCATCTCACATCCACAGTGATGTCTTGTTCCTCGCCGTTTCCTGAACCCTGCTTGCACTTCAGGTAGTTCTCGTTCCAGGTATGGTTGTAGTCTGAGTAGAATCTTTCTGGCACGTGGGATTAAAGCGATTGTGCGAAAATTTCCACAGTGGATCACCTTTCTTTAGTATTGGTATAAACACAGATCTTTTCCAGTCAGTTGGCCATGATATTGTCTTCCAAATTTCATGGCAGAGCCTTGTAAGTATGGTAACAGCTGCATCAGATTTCTGTAATACTTCAGTGGGAATGCCATCAATTCCTGGTGCTTTGTTCTTTGATAAGGCTTTCAATGCTGCTTCAACTTCTTCTTTCATCACCAATAGTTCCTGATCATAAGGTACAGGTTGATACGGCTGTTGGTCCACTTGATCTTTAACATATAATAACTATATTCTTTTCGCCTTTTCTTGATCTGCTTAGCATCATTCAGCGTGGATCCTTGAGCATCTTGTAACATTCCAATTCAATGCTTGATTTTTTTCTTTAACTCTTGTAGCTTTAGGAAAGCAGATCTTGTTCTTCCTCCACTAGTTTCTGCTTTTATTTTCTTGCATGCGTCACTGTAGTACTTCTCCTTATCTTGTCTTGCTGCATGTTGAAAATCCGAGTTCTGCGATTGCTTCTCTTTCTCCTCTTGCTTTAGCTTCTCTGCATTTCTGGGCAATTTTCAGAGTTTCTTCAGACATCTATTTAGGCTGTTTTTTTCACCTTTTGTAGAGATTTCTCACTTTCTTTTCCAAAACAATTGTCTTGATGTCATCCCATAACTCTTCTGGAGCGCTGTCATTTGTATCTAAAGCTGCAAATCGATTTTGCTGGCAGTCTTTCAATTCCGGTGATATATTCTCAAGGTCATATTTTGCTACATTCATGAGTGGATTGCTCTTTTTCAACTTTAGCTTGTTTGCATACTAGTCCCTGGTGATCTGTACCACAGTCAGCTCCAGGTTTTGTCCTTGTTAATGTTACAGCTTTTCCAATGTTGACTTCCACTGATATAGTTAATTTGATTCTTGTACAATCCATTGGGTGAAGTCCATGTGTACAGTTGCTGCTTCTGTTGCTGGAAGGTGTTAGAATTCTGCAAGACCAATGATCCATTCATCTCAATCAGTCTTTCTCCAGCTTCATTTCTGTTGCCAGTTCCATATTTTCCAACCACTTTGTTCCAGTCACCCAAGACTGTTTGCTTTTCTGTCAATTTCAGCTTTTACTTGTTCATAGAACTCATCAACTTCATCCTCTTCTGCAGCTGTTGTTGGGGCATATACTTGAATTAGAGTGGGCTAAGCGTTCACTGATTGTATTATTTTTCATTACAGTTCATGCAAGTTTTTAAAATTATAAATGCTACACCATTTCTTCTTTGTCTTTCATTTCCAGCATAGTAGACTGATTATCAGATGCAAAGTGACTGATGCCAGTCCATTTCAGTTCGCTGACACCCAACAGATCGAGTTGTACACGTTCCATTTCGTTCTTGGCCATCTCCAACTTCCCTTGGTTCATGCTTTGTATGTTCCATGTCCCAATATGTAAGACATCCTTGCAGCTTCTGACTCTTGTTTCATACATAGCTACATCAGCAGTCAGATGTCCTGAGGGCTTTGATCCAACCACATTATAAATGCTGGCTTCACTCTGAAAAGTTTTAAGCTCCTCCCCAGTAGCCAGTTTGTTTGTTTATTTTATTTATTTAACCAGTTTTCTATACCGCCTTATCCTTCAATCAAAGCAGTTTACATTATGTAATCACTAAAACTGGTACTGGATACATTCCCTCTTCCCCAAAGGGCTCACAATCTATGTGCACCTGAGGCAATGTTGGATTATGTGGCTTGTCCAAGGCCACAAGGAGTGCCTATAGAGAAGAAACCCCGGTCTCTCCGGCCTGAGATTGCTGTCCCCAGGTGGGACTTGAACCCCTAGCCCACCTGAGGTTCTATGTCCTAAATACTAGGCCACTCCTCCTGGGGGGTCTCATCTTCCAGCACTATAGTGCAGTTTCTTTGTTGCAACTATCCATTTGGGTTTTGTGCTAAGATACGGAAGTAGATTGCCAGGCCTTTTTTCCATGCAGTTTAATTTGTGGTGTTGCCGTTGTCACAGAAATGTGATCCTCTGACGCCAACGCTGTCCCATTCTGCTGTTGCCTAGATGGGCGGTTTGTCTTTGTCTGGCACCTCAGCTAAGACCTGTCCAACTTTGGAGACCCTTCCAATAGTTACGCTACCAATGGTTTAGCCCTCAGCATCACTGAGGCACACAAGCCCTCACAGCATGACAAGCATACACACACAGTTATATTCAACTGAAATATCTATAGAAAGACACATCAAGCTTGTGCTGACTTGGAATCAGTGCAACACTCTTGACTTCAACCACCTACACTAAGCTCCTTGTTTGGTTATTTATAATGAAACTGGAAATTAAGAAATCAAGTCTTCTCATAAGGATGTTAAGCTGGTTTAACCTAAATTTGACCAGACGGCACATTGTCAGAATAGTATACTCCTTGTTTGACGTGTTTTGTTTCTGATTCACATCAGAAACTGCTTGATTCTGCATCCAGGAGTATTCAAATTGAAACTACTGTAATGGGACATAGGTGGGCACTATTTAAACAAAGTGAAATTGTTCATTTTGAAATTCAGAGGCAGTAAAGTATTAAAAACTTCACTAAGGTGAAAGTATTTAACTTACTATGTGACTGATGTAGTTAATTTGAGTGTATACATAGCACGTAGTTGGCACAATGTTCGCACATATTATTTATGTATTACCATCATGCTACAATACAGAAAGGGGATCAGCATGAACATATCACTGCACAGATGCTCACATCGCTGCCAGTGCACAGGCCCCAGGCATAATCTTAGTTGTATAGACTCTTAAACTTATCAAAGGGGAAGAGGTGGTCAAATTCACTTTCAGATTCAGCTGGTTATCCTCACCAGGAATAGATTAATGTAATCTTAAGGTGAACTAAGTCCCTCGAACTTATTAGGTATAGTTGTATCCGTACAAGTATCTCTAGCAATTTTAAGTAGACAACTTAAATAGCTAAACAAAATCTTAAAACTAAGATGCAGACAGCAGTCCAGCAGTGGGTGCTATCCAGTCTTTTGCACTGAATATCATGTGGACGATTTTCTCCCAGTTGGTGAGGGGTCATACATATGCAATAGTGCAAGGAGCTCTTTGCCCTCAGGGAATGATCTCTGGAGGCTAGAGTGGCAGACTTGGAGGACATAAGGAAGACAGAAAGGTATATAGATAAGACTTTCAGGAATGTAATACTGTAATCCCACCTCAGTCTGGCAGCCTCTCAGTTGCCATGGAGGAGAGAGGTCATATGAAAGGAGAGCATCGTCTTGGTGTGGCAGGAAATGTCCTCCAAGTCTGCCACTCTAGCCTCCAGAGATCAAACTCATTCCCTGAGGGAAAAGAGCTCCTTGGACCTACTAGCTTGGACCTGTCCTCCAGGTGATGTAAAACCCTAGAGAAATCTCCTTAGTATGAGAGGAACATGTGCCCATGAGGAAAGGGTTAGGATGGCCGTTACAGCTGGCGATTTGATCATTAGGCATGTAGATAGCTGGGTGGTTGGTGGATGTGAGGATTGCCTGGTAATTTGTCTGCCTGCTAGGTATGAATGTAACAGACCTCATGTGCCACCTAAACCAGATTTTAAATAGTGCTGGGGAGGAGCCTGGTGTCTTGGAACATGTTCGTACCAATGACATAAGAAAGTGTGGGAGGAAAGTCCTGCAGGGCAAATTTAGGCTTTTAGGTAGGAAGTTGAAATCCAGAACTTCCAGGGTGGCAGTCTCCTAAATGCTTCCCATTCCATGTGCAGAACCCAAAAGGCAGGCAGAGTCTCATTACATGGATGAGAAGATGGTGCAAAGAGGGTTTTGGATTCATTAGGAACTGGGCAACATTCTGGGGAAGGGAGGGGCTTTTCTGAAGGAATGGGCTCCACCTTAATCAAGATAGAACCAGGTTGCTAGCATTAACCTTTAAAAAAGAGAGAGAGCAGTTTTTAAACTAGATAATAGCGGAAAGCTGACTGTTGCCCAAGAGCTCATGGTTTGGAAGGATACTAGCAGAAGAGGGACGTTAAGACATCCTGATAGGGTGGTTCCAATAAAGATAAAAGTAACCCAGATGCCCTTAAGTACAGAGCTAAAAGATTCCAAATTTCCCCTTTCAACTGATTAACCAGATGAATTACTACCCTTCTTGCCCAAGGGGCAATAGAAGAAGTACCCCTTCTTCAGCAGGGCTCAGGGTTCTACTCCCCCTCCTTTCTTATCCCAAAGAAAACAGGGAGCTACAGACCCATACTAGATCTCAGAGAATTGAACAAGTTTCTATACAAGGAGAAGTTCAAGATGATTTCTCTCGGTGCTCTCCTTCCATACCTTCAGAGTCAGGATTGGCTTTGTTCTCTAGACCTCAAGGATGCGTACACCCATGTCCTCATCCATCCAACACACAGAAGGTTCCTTTGGTTCCTTTACCGAGGAAAGCACTACCAATACAAAGTGCTTCCTTTCGGTCTGGCCTCTGCACCAAGGGTGTTCACAAAATGCATGGCAGTAGTAGCTGCATTTCTACGCACTCTAGGGATATTCGTATTCCCATATCTGGACGACTGGCTCATCCGAGCTCCATCCCAGTCAGAGGCCCAGACTTCCCTAGCCTGCACAAGGCGTGTTCTTCAGTATCTGGGACTTGTAATAAACATTCCAAAATCCCATCTCACCCCTACTCAATCTCTAGAGTTCATAGGGGCCTTGCTGGATACCACAACTGCAAGGGCCTATCTTCCCCAGGCCCGTTGCCTACACTTGGTTGAGTTAGCCTCACAGATTCAGTTAAAATCCCATTTAACTGCTCGAGAGATGTTACAACTGTTAGGCCACATGGCATCCACTATGCATGTGGTTCCTTATGCTCGCCTTCACATGAAAGCAGCTCAATGGACTCTATCCACCCAATGGACCCAGGCATCAGGGTGCCTGTCAGACAAAATAGCAACCTCAAGTCGCCTCTTTTGCTCTCTCCAGTGGTGGAAGTCCACTCAAAATCTTTTGCTGGGGTCCCCCTTTCAACAGGTGTTACCCCAAGCAACCCTTACAACAGATGCCTCTCCAAAGGGTTGGGAGGCTCATCTACAAGATCTCTCCACCCAAGGCATCTGGTCTCCACAGGAGACATCTCTACATATCAACCTCTTAGAGCTCAGAGCAATCTTTCTGGCTCTGAGTCTTCCACACCCTGCTCAGCTACAAGACAGTCCTCATCCACACGGACAACCAAGTAGCCATGTTCTACGTGAACAAGCAGGGGGGGACTGGCTCTCTGTCGCTTTGCAACGGAGCTCTGAGATTGTGGGCCTTCACCAGAGAGCATCAAATCCATCTCATGGCAGTGTATCTTCCAGGGGTTCAAACTCTTGGGCAGACACTCAGTCGAGTTCTGCTTCCACACGAATGGTCCCTCCATGGGGACCAGATAGCCAGGATCTTTCGAACTTGGGGAACCCCGGACATAGACTTGTTTGCAAGTCCGTGGAATGCCAATCTTCCCCGGTTCTGTTCCAGAATTCCGTGTCAGGGAGTTCAGGCAAGGGATGCCTTCCTCCTCCATTGGGGGCAAGACTTCCTCTATGCCTTTCCACCCATTCCCCTAATTCCCAAGACACTGTTCAAACTTCAGAGAGACAAGGGGTCTATGATCCTCATAGCACCACATTGGCCACACCAAGTGTGGTACCCTCTACTTCTGCATCTCTCTCAAGCTTCCTCCCTGCACTTGGGATCTGCTTCAGACCTCCTGTCCCAGGAGGAGGGAATGTTGTGGCACCCAAATCCCCAGTCTCTTCACCTCAGAGCCTGGTTGCTGAAGGCCTAGACCTTCAAGATTTGCATCTTTCTCAGCAAGTGAAGGATATCCTTCATGCTTCCAGAAAGCCTTTTCCACTAGACGTTCCTATGCTTTTAATACCTCTGAATTCTTTACTAGAGTATTTGCTGTATTTAACCCATGCAGGCCTTAAAACGAATTCAGTAAGAGTCCATTTGAGTGCTATTGCAGCATCCCTTAAACCTCTCAATGGACAGCCTATTTCCTCTCATCCTCTTATAGCAAGATTCATGAGAGGCCTTCTTTTGACTAAACCTCCCATTAGACCACCTCCAGTGGCATGGGACTTTAATCTGGTTCTTGGCCAGCTTATGCAGCCACCCTTTGAACCCTTAGCCACTGTCTCCTTGAAATTCCTTTCCTGGAAGGTTATTTTTCTTATTGCAGTCACTTCAGCTCGCCGCATCAGTGAGCTGCAAGCCTTGGTGGCTAATCCTCCTTATACAAGGTTCCATCATGACAAGGTAGTCCTCAGGACTAATCCACACTTTATGCCTAAAGTGTTCTCACCTTTTCATCTGAACCAGGAGGTTTATTTACCTGTCTTTTTTTCTAGGACCTCATGCATCAAGTGCGGAGAGGAATCTTCATACCCTGGATTGTAAAAGAGCTCTTGCTTTTTACTTACAAAGGACACAGCAACATAGAAAGTCTTCTCAACTCTGTTGCTTTTCATCCCTCTCATTTAGGACTTCTAGTCTCTAAGAGAACTCTGTCCAATTGGATTGCTCAGTGTATTTCTTTCGCCTACCAGAGTAAGAACATTTCTCTGGAGGGCCATGTCACAGCTCACAATGTGAGGGCCATGGCAGCCTCTATGGCTCATCTAAATTCTGTGTCCATCGACCAGATCTGTCGAGCGGCCACCTGGGCCTCGGTTCATACCTTCACAGCTCATTACTGCTTGGACAAGGACTCCCGCCGGGATGCCTTGTTTGGTCAGGCTGTTCTCAAACACCTGTTCCATACCTAATCAACTCCTACCCTCCATCCCTGGCTGGATGCCTGAGATTCATGGGTGGAGGTAGAGCCCTTCCCAGGGACTCACAACCTGGGTGATCTCCCAGGCATCTCTAGCTGGGGAGTCCCCATATGTGAAGACTCATTCCTGCTTGTTCCTGGAGATAGCACAGTTACTTACCTGTAACAGGTGATCTCTGGGAACAGCAGGAATGTCTTCACAACCCACCCACCTCCCCTAGGAGTTGTATCTCTCTCTTTCTTTCCTTTCCTCACTCTCTCTTTGTCTCAGCTTTAAAACTCGAACTGGAGAGAGGCGGTTAGGAAAGGCGGGAAGGCAGCGCGCAGGCGCTGTGGGATGCTCCCAAAAGCTTTCCTTTTGGACGCTGGGGAGCGTTCCCGCGCAGGCTCCGTCGGTACCGACGATACCCATATATGAAGACTTATTCCTGCTGATCCCAGAGATCATCTGTTACAAGTAAGTAACTGTGCTTTCACCACTAAGATAACTATGCTGGACAGCTGGAAGCAGACCATCAGTATTTTCTTATATTTGCATTCATTTTACTTCTATCCCTTGTTCCAGATTTAGGTGTATGTTTGGAAGAGTGTCAGGGAGATGGCATCGCTTTCATAGAACCACCTTTAATTGTCAGTTAAGGAAGTAATTAGGAAATGTTTTTCATTGTAAGAAACTTACACAATAGGTAGGATTAATATTGTATTAGAGTAAGAAAAGTCTTACTGTTTAGTCTCCATTTAGCAGTTTAATAAAATCTAGCCTTTTCTGTTGCGGGAACAGATGGAAGTGAGTCAGACCCAGGCCATGGCTGACTTGTTCTTCCTGTTTGTGTTCCAAGCTTTGGTCTTGGTTCATCTTACGTCACACTGCCTTCCTGCATGGAGCTTCCTGCTTCCCAGCAAAAATGTGCTGCTGCTGCCCCTTGTCTCCTTTATTGGAATCCTTAACTTTTTTAAAATATTTGTGCTCTTAGAACTTGATGGGTTGAAGTAACATTTAAAACTATGAGTTGACAAGGTTATTGATTTTATTAATTCCTTGCTTAAGCATGTTTCAACCCAGCAATAGCAGTTCACTTGTGTATAAAATAATTTAAAAGATAGTTTATTGCTGATTTTTCTTGTAGCCTAATAATTCGGAGCTTTGTTAAAAAAATACTCTAGGTTCAGTGACAAATTCTTTTTTATAACCACCATATTCTTTGTTATAACCATCATCTACTGTATGTTTTATTTCATCTTCATAGTTTTACATCTGTTGTTTTTCCTTTAATGTTCCCATAAATAATTATTTACAGCAAGCCTTGACAGATTTTCTTGGAGTCTAGGTGTCTGCTTAAAAATGTAGGTGCTGGCCGCTGAGACCTTGGTCACAGTGCCCCCACCCCCTACCAAAAGAAAGGTGTATTGCAGCTTCTTTTTCAATGGTCTGATTTAGTGTTTTCCCTTTTCTTAAGGGAAAGAAAATATAATTAATCAAGTCCTTAACGTGCCGTTACACAGTGGCAACAGAAGGCCCCTTCTCCTATTTCCCCTCCCACCACGCCCAAGGAGTAAGTTGTCGGCAGCATATTGGTAACCTTTTGTAGTTGAACTTGAAGCAACTTCCTTTTTTGCTTCCCATATCATCATGACCTGGTAATGCATGAAGCAAAAAAAAAATGTCTCTCATAGGCCCTACACCCTGATTTCTTCTAGTTTCTCTCTCATTGGCCCCTGGCTGGGGAGGGGGACTATCTCCTCTCTCTCTCATAGCTGTTACTATTCTGCTGTACAGACACATGTAAAAGATGGTCCCTGCACATCAGAGCTTATAGCCTAGTCAAGACAGACAACACAATAACTGGGGACAAGGATATGTCTAGGGGAATAGTAAGGACACACGTAGTTGGAGATCAGGAGACTACATGGATGTTCTCATTGCGATTGGCTTTCTGTAAACAGTTTGAGCTGCATGCCAAGGAAGTTTGGGCTGATCTTGTGACTTAAAATCTCACGAGTCTTGAATCCATGACACCTCTAACTTTATCCACTGTGTTGCTCAAGCTGCTTATAGACAGCCAATTGCAGTGGGAAAGCAAGATGTGTAGTGTGTGTTAGGCAGCACCAGCGCACATCAGAAACATTTGGGAGGCATGAAATCCTGGCGCCCGGTTGCCATGGCACCTAGCAATTGCACCCTGGCGCCCAGGATTTGTTTTATAAATATGATGTGGTAGTTATATCAATAATGGAAAATAGAGACAACTTCTAGAAGGAATAATGACCAAAAGAATTATTTTTCCTCCCAGGAGATCAGTATTTTTTCAGTATCAGGAGAATGTGTCGGTACTAAACAAATCTAAAAGAAAAATTCAGGAAAGTACGTTTTTGACATTGTCATGTCTGTTCTTGCCTATTAATTAATTGTTGACAGGGTACTAGTTCATTTTGTGTTTTCAAAAGATCTTATCGGAGCCAATGAAGCATTATAGGTTGTTATAACTGCATTTTGTGCAAGAAGCTCTTTACTCTTGGGGAATGAGTCTGATTTCTGGAGGCTGGTGGCAGACTTGTTAGGACATAAGGAAGACAGAGAGGTGTATAGACGAGACCGTCAGGGACGTAATACTGAAGTCCCACCTCCAGTCTGGCAGTCTCTCTCTGTTACCATGGAGGGAGAGAGATGATGTGAAAGAAAAACATCACCTTGGTGTGGGTGGGACTGATCCTGTCGCTAGGACCTGTTCCTTATCATTCCCCCAGTTTAGTCCTCCACCTCTGGGTTGTGCACCTCCTCCTGCAGCATGGAGACTGGACAAGTCAAAACTTGTGACATCATTGGATATACACTGATGGTCTTCTCCCATCATCCCCCAGTGTGTCCAGTCTCCATGCAGCAGGAGGACGTAGTGAGCCTAGGTGCTGGGCTCACTTGAGGAGCAGTTAGGGTCTAGATTGAGATCTTAATTTCCCTGTTTTACTTCTACCTTGATTTTTGGTATCTGTATCTTTAAAAAAAAAAAAAAAAAGTGTTAAGTGACAGGATTTCAACCGGCCGTTTTCTGTCTCCTGCTTTTTACCTTGCTGATACTGCCTTTGAATTATGGTGCTGGCGGCGAATACTGTGTATAGCATGGACTGCCCGAAGAACAAACCAGTCGGTACTAGAGGAGATCAAACCTAAGCTTTCTTTAGAAGCTCAGATGACAAGACTTCGACTTTCATACTTTGGACACAGCATGCGAAGAGAGAGATCATTAGAGAAAGACATCATGTTTGGCAAGATAGAAGGTCAATGCAAAAGAGGAAGGCCAGCAATGAGATGGATCGATACAATAACAGCAGCTATGGGTACCAGTCTGTCAACAATGAGCCGCCTGACTGAAGACCGAACACAATTTAGGATAGCTATCCAGAGGGTCGCCATGAGTCGACTCCGACTTGACGGCACTTAACAACAACAACAACAACAACAACAACAACAACTGCCTGATTTCTAGCAGCTCTCTCTTCCTTGATTGTACCGGGGAGAGCACTGTGGGGCACCGCACGATCCCCTTGCCGGGTCCGGGCTGCCGGTTTGTTTTTCAAAGACGGGTAGCAGGGAGACAGACGCACTCCGTGGCTATCCGCTCACTCCGGTGTTGAGTGGGGCCACGTGCAAAGAGCGCTGAACATTGTTGTTAAAATGTTTTAGGGTGCAGGGGATCCAGTGCGTGATCGGCCCGTGTGCCGGAGGACATTGGCGCTTTCTCTTTTTTTCTTCACAGTGGGGTTTTGGCGCCGAATTGAGGATGCTCGCGGCGGCCATTTTTACCGCATGTTGTGCCGTGTGGCAGTATCCCGCGCTGTAGAGGACTGTGGTGTTTAGCTTGTTTTCTTTTATTTAGTATAGTTTACTCCCTTATTCATGTCAGCAAGAACGGCCAGATATATTTGAGTGCAGGGGGATTCTTTTTTTCTATCTTTAAAATACCCTTTTTTTTTTTTTTATGTTACAGAAGAGCTAATTAGAACATGTGACCTTGAAGTGAACCTTAGGTATGCTCTGTTACTTTTGCATGGCTAGGCTTGCATGTAAAAATTTATCTCTTGTTTAAAAAAAAAAAAAAAAAAAGTGTGCGGAGGTCATGGCACGCCTTTTTTTTTTTTTTTTTTTCTTCAAAACTTTATTTTGAACACCAGTAAGAAACAAGTACAATCAAAACAGTGTGTTAAGGCGGCCTCTGACAACTTTGTGATTTTTTTTTAATGGTACGGTGGCGGTCTTACCTGAGAAGCCTGGTCCTGTCCTGTCCTATACTGATGCGTTTACCTGGTCAACTTTACGTTGTACTGGCTTGGCTTCATGTTACAATGATTAAAGGATGGTTTGTTGTAATCATGTGGAGCTTAACAATGAATTGGGTCTCTGTAGTATTGGATCTTATAATTCTGAGTGCCGTAAGCATCAAAGGGTTGTTTTTGAACAAGGTAGCTCAAAGATCCAGGACTTCCTCCTACCACACAGCGGTGATTCTGGCCTACTAGGATTGTCTGCAGAAATATGGTTGTGATTTCCTTTCGGAAGCAACATCACAGCAGGAGCTCATATCTGCTGTCGATGGACCTGGCGGCAGCTGATCATCGGAAAGCTAGTACAAGATTTTTTCCCGTGTCTAAAGCTGTAAGCCTTGGTTTCACTGAGTAAAGTCCTACCTCATAGCATGTTCTGTCAGGGGTACATAAAATCTTATTGGTGTTCATCTCCTTTCTTTTGGGGCTCTGGATTAATAAGCTTGCAGCAGTGGCTAGAAAGAGTCTCTTTCACAGCTGGGTTCTTCAGTACCTATCAATAGAAGGCCCAGAGCCCTTGGACTCATGACAGCAGAATTTAGGCGTGTTGTTTTATTCTGGCTTGCAGGTGCTTTCTCCCCTGTTGGGTTTTGCTTTCCGGGGACAGGCAAACACCGGAGAATAAAGCAGAACGGAGTTTTCTCCCTAGGTAGCCAGTGGCAGTTTAGTTAATGCAATTGTTTTTATTAATTTTATTTCCTCAACAGCTGGTGCCTGAGCCTGTGTAGATTCACAACGCTGCAGATCCAGCTACATAACTGGGTTCAGTTTGAGGGAGTTCGGAGGAGTGTTCCCAGCCCGCCCAACATGGTGGTCAGGCCGCGAGGCCTAGTACGTGATGGTATCAAGGGAATGACTCCCACTTAATCCTTAAGCAGTCTTGGGGATTATCCAGTTCCAGGTTACTTCAGTGCACAATGTCTTGATGCAGTCAGGTGGGAAAGGCTTCGTTGGATGGGCCCTGGTTGTTGCTGCGCAACATTCAGAGTGTTGTGGTCCTAGTCAGGTGATCTAAAAGGTTTCTACGCTGCTAGTAGTTTTGGGATAAAATGTAAACTACTTGGAGAATGTGTCAGCTTGATTGGATCAGCGCAAGGTCCGTTCATATCTTTATGATACAGAACTTATTCAGTCTACAATGAGTTGATGCAGAAGTATGGAAAAGGTCTAATCTGATAGGCCATTATGGTTGCTGTCTATTTTTGTTTTGGACGGCTGTGTGGGTGATATAAAAAAAAAAAAACAACAAAAAAACAGCTGGTGGTTACTTGTTACTTTCTCCTGAGAAAGGTCCTCTAGAAAGCCAGAGACAGGAATAAAGATGTGTGTTTAAAATAAATAATTTAATAGCATGCTGCATTTAAATTTGTAGCATCTACAGTTCTGCGAAAAACAGGAGGGTTTACATACAACACGTGTATGTAATGTGACAGTGTATAGGAAACAAATGTCATCCATCTGTCTATGGTCAGTGAGTAGTCGGAGATGATTGTCTACTGTCTCTTAGCCTGGATTATGTATCTATTAGGCGGTAATGTTGCTCGTAAGGGCAGCTGTACTCATAGCCATACGACGTGCGGTGGCAATTTGGCGAACTTCAGCTCGTATCATGTGCTCAGGAGCGGTTGGGCCAGATCCGTAGGAATTTTCAGAGTCAGGCGCCGTTCTACTTGTTTCATGCCTTGAAAGCATGGATGGACCTCTCCCCCCTTGCTGGATCTCAGGAGAGCCCGTGTTGCTTAATAAATTTATAGCGAAGTTCTACTATTTTTGTCGGAGAGGCCAACCAAGCAGAAGGAAGTACACCTTGTGCCGTTGTGGCCCGTCCATTTTATTAATTAAAACACAAAACTCGTGTTATAAAATGAAGCAATAGAATGCAATACTTAGCTGAATTGGTGCACAAGGATGCGCACAAGTGTGCTAGCTCTGGTGCTTCAAGTGGGACGTGTTTTATATTCAGTACCAGCGAGTGGAAGGACGTTCTTCACATATAAAATAACAAAAAAATGAAAAAATAAAAAGAGAATGAAGGAGAAGGAGAACGTGATACTTTTATAAATAAAGAAAGAAATACACAGCACAGTTCTACGGTTCATCTTGAGCTAAGTACTTTTTGATTATTTCTTTGATTTGCTCATAACATGAACTTGTGATATCATCAATACAACATATTATTCAGCCATTGATGTAAGAACCGGCACGAGTCTGGAAGTGTAACACATTTAATCCAGAATAATTGAGTGCCCACGGTTATTTCTGAGGCTGTTCTGTGATATTTAGTATTATGATATCTGGCAATATTGGTGAAAAGTTGAATGAGGTTTTCACATAGTCTATAGTATTCATTCACAGAGACCGACCCCCCCTTTTTTGGTTGGCCTCTCCGACAAAAATAGTAGAACTTCGCTATAAATTTATTAAGCAACACGGGCTTTTTGGATCCCTGATTTTTTGTGGTGTGATATTTTGGTTTCTTTAGGGGTAGGTATTTATTTTGTATGGTGGATCTCAGGAGAGTACATGGCTGTCTTCATGCGTCTAGCTTTGAATTGAACTGTTGCGGTTAGTAGTAGGGACGGTTCCGCAGGGGGAGTTTGTCCCATTTCTCAAACTTACGGAAGCATACTTTCACATTTCGATAGGGCAGCACTTCAGAAGTTTCTAGAGTGGCCTTCCGGAGGGTACATTGCAGTGTCAGACTAGCCCTTCGGTTTGACAGCGACTCCACGCAACTTCACCAAGCTTGTGTTCGGGGAGTTGCATCGACTCTGCGGAAAGGAGGTATCTTAGTTTCCCTTGCCTCAGCGATTGGGTGCTTCGACCTAAGTCCAGGGCCGAGGGGGTACGAATCACGCCCAGAGCAGTAAAATTTCTTCAGGCTCACTGAGTGCTCAAGGCGGTCAAAGTAGCTTTGTCTGTCTCAAGGCCTACGGTTCTTAATAGTACGGTTCAACTTTCACTGGAGAACAGTGTTTCTGCCAGAGCGGAGAGATCAGGTTCTTTAACGGCTAGTTTGCAGGATGCAAGCGGAGCAGGTGCCATCGGCACGGAGCTGTCCTCGGCTGCTTGGGGCAATGGCGGCGTGGCGGTGAATAGGAGGTGGGTCCGTGAGCTAGAGCTCGCTAGCATCCCTTACAAAGGTACTTGTTACGGCGATGGTCGTGCTAGAACGATCCTCTAAACAAACATCTTCCATGTCTCGCGCAGGTCAGGGGATTCCTTAGCAGTGGGAATGGCCCCGGGAGATCAGGCAGGCAGACATGCCGCTGGAACATCCGCAGTGGGTCTCGATGTTGATGGAGACGAACCACACAGGCTTTGGAGCTCATTGCAGGGTTCGTTTCGCACAGGAAGTTGGAAAGAGCAGGCGGCCCCTAGCTCACTCAACGGTTTAGAGCCAAGTGTGCTAGCTCTGGTGCTTCAAGCGTTCGAATCAGGAGTGACGGATCGGGCAGGATCAGGACTGTCCGACAGATACATATCAGTGGTTTTCCTAAATCGGCATGAGGACACAAGCAGGGCGGTCATGGAAGAGGAATCAAAGGCGCTGTTCGCATGGAGGAAGTCTTGTCTGCAGGCACTTTGCTGAACGCACAATGTGATGCAGGATTTTCTCAAGTGGAGTCCGGAGGAATGCCGGAGAGTGGAAGCTTTATCCGGAAGTGTTCGTACAAATAGTCATCAGGTGGGTCCTCAGATCCTGGACCCAGGACGATCTTTCTTTCGACCAAAGCGAATACTTTGGTTACAATAGTAGGCGAAAAAGGATGTCAAAGGGCATCAATGCTCGAATGCAATCTTGACCGTTGACCGTATTCTCGATGCTTTTACCCTCCGTGGCGCTCATAGGGTAAGTGAGTCAGCGTGTTGAGCCTGTCAGATGGCTGCCTGGGTGAGAATCTTCACAGTCTTGGCAAGTGCATATATCTATATGATTTGCAAGGGATTGTGGGCAATGTAGTTCATTCACACCAGACACAGCTGCTGACAATAATTTAGTTGTGCTCAAGTGTTAAAGCCAATAAGATATTTATTTATGGGGTTATTTCTCCCAACACAGATATGCTTGGTAGCACATAAATCAGGTTACTTGCTTCCAGTGTTTAACTTGGAAAAACAAAATCAAAATCAGGAAAACAACATTCAAACTTGTCAGGCATTAGCTAATGTTTTCTTAGCATATATCAAACAACAAACCAAAAGCTACAAAGAGAAAAAAAACTGTTCTTTTCAGGTTAACTTCTTATATCTTCCCACATAGATTCAGAAGTGATTCTCTCCTAGCTCACAAGCAATTAGGTAAGGCTCAATTGCTAGCAGTTATCCAGCTGAAACCCCTTAGCTGGTTTGCTTTCTACTGCGTGGCTAGAAATCTTACTTAGGACCTTTTCTGAGTAGATTAAAGAACAAGTTTGTATTTCTTTGTGATGGTTGCTGTACTTTATAACAGAAAATCACCAAAGGAGTTTGGACAGAGAGCAGTCCATATAAACACATTCTTCATCTGCAATCATTCCCCCTTCTTCAACAAGCCTGGGTTCAATATCATGGATTGGCATAGATGAATCTCTCAATGGAGCACTTTCAGGAGAATACTTGTTTCCCTGCTGTCTTTCAAGGTTATAGCTAGGACATAGATCAGTGTTCATACCTGAGCTTCCATTGCTGTTAGAGTTCCTCTCTATATAGCCTGGCCAGTATGTAGTCCAGTGCTTATGTCCAGCCTTCCAATCCAGATCCCTGGACACTGGATCTCTCTTCACATACCTTCTGGCACAGGTCTTGGGGTCCCTTCCACGTGCAGCCGTCTCCCTCACAGGTAGCGTCTGGAGATTCCTAGCTCTGCAGCACCATTCCTCTGGCTTTCCCCAGTCCAATGGTGTATGCTGGCCCTTGGAATACCTCCCAGTATACGTACTGCTCTGGACTCTTCTAGACCTCTCAAAGGCTTTTCTCCTCTTTCTTCCAGAGGGTTTCTTTCCCTCTCTGTCCGTCCGGTTTGGCTTCTGCTTCTGATGATCCTTCAGATGAAACTGATCAAGCTCAAGCTGATTCTCAGGATAATGAGGATAATTCTCTGTAGAATAAACTCTACCTTTATTCTGCTCAGATGAGTGCTCCTCCCTAACACAGCGCAGCTGTGCTGAATCAGGCCCTGCCCTTTGAGATGAGTGCTTAGGGATTACCTCATAGCCCTCCTGATTGAACACACGTTTCCCCACTTCAGCTCCTCTAATGGCTGCTGGAAACCTGGTGCATTCTGGGACTGGTAGTCTTTTATGGGAAAATTCTGTTTTCTTATTTCTACCAGAACTGACAGGTTGCTTGTTCAGAGTCACTTCACCTTTTCTATAGCTCCTTCCTGAGCTATGATAAGCTTCCTTATCACAAGCCATATCGGGGGAGAGTGGTGTTGATGGTGCCAGTTTGGCCAAGGTGTCCGTGGGGTGCTGACCTGGTCCAGCACATAGACGGGAACCTTGACGGTGGTCCGCAACGGCGAATCTGTTGACCTGGGGTTTTCTTGGTATATCGCAGGTGTATATATTCTCTCTTACAGCCTAGCAATTGAAAGGACAAGGTTAAGAAAGTAAGTCTATTCTGGATCAGGGATTACGAACCTATGTCAAGGCAGAAAGACGTACCATACCCTATTGTAGCTGCGGGTATGGCATGCATTCAAGGTCTGGTATGCTTGGCGGCAGGTCCGGACTTCAGCAGTTCCAGTTCCTATGGTTCTAGGTTTTGCAGGCCGCGGCCTGTCCGCAGAATGGTGACTCCCTCGTGGGATTTCAGTTGCATCCGGGGAGGGGGGGGGGGGCGGTCACTAGTGAATCTTCGAATCTTCGAGCCCTTGTGTCCGGCCTCGGCTAGGGTTTTTAGAAGCAATGTTCTAGTGGCTATCTGTGTGGCTTGGTGGGTATTGGGTTTCAAGTCTGGGATTGGATAGAATCGTTCTTGGTTTTTAGTTAGGGACAAGTTGGTTCTACGGACAGTTCCCTACTTCTTGACCAAGGTAGTTCTTCCCTCTCTTGAATCAGTCGGTCTCATTCCCAGTTTTGGGATTCTTGGATGAGAATGCTTCAGTTAGCGGTATGCGTTGCTTAGCCGTAAACGGAGTTCTGCGGCCACACTGTTAAGTTCCAGAGGTCTTCCGAAAATTGCATCGGTAGTTTGTTAGTTTAGGGGTCTGCCACAGAGCGTAGCGGCAGCCAAAGTTTCAATGTTCAGTTGGATCCGGGAGGCAATAGCTGATACATGTCCCTTGCTGGGGAGTCAGGCGTCTGTGGGTCTGCGGTCTCCCTCTTGTAGCATGCAGACAACTTCCTGGTTGGAGCTTAGATTGGTTCTGACTGTGGAGAGTTGCAGAGCGGCGACATGGTCGTCCTTCCATACCTTCAGTAAGCACTATTGGCTGGCGGTTCAGGTGACGAGGGTTGCCTGTTTCTGGTCGGCGGTGCTGCGCTATGGCTGAAAAGGTCCCTTCCAAGGATTACTGCTCTGTTACATCCCAGAGGTGGAGGACTAAACTGGAGGAACGATAAGGAAATGGAAATTACGCTTACCTGGTAATTGTTGTTCCTTGAGGAACTCCAGTTTAGTCCTCAGTCCCGCCCGGGGATGTTTTTTCCAAGGTAGCTCTTTCAGTTTGGAGAGGGTTCTCCTTCGCTAAAAGTGGTCTATGTAGATATGCCGGAGATCGCAGTGTTATGCTTTCTTTCTTGGACCTCTTTGGGTCTTCCTGCCTTCTTTCTGGCTGTCTTACTCTGATCTGGGGGGAAGAGCACAGAGGCAAGAAGGAGGTGGTTGCTTTTTCCCTGTATCTTAAGCGACTTTAATTTTACAAGTTAAAGATTAAGTTTAGAGTGGTAATTTAATGCTTACGCTACTTATTTGTTGCTCCTTTGAGTTTACTTTGTCAATAGCTCACTGGGGGATGATGGGAGAAGACCAGCAGTGTATATCCAGTGATGTCACAAGTTTTGACTTGTCCAGTCTCCATGCTGCAGGAGGAGGTGCACAACCCAGAGGTGGAGGACTAAACTGGAGTTCCTCAAGGAACAACAATTACCAGGTAAGTGTAATTTCCATTTCTCCGGGTGATGTAAAACCCTCTCAAACTGAGGAGGTTTCTCCAGGGACATGTTCCCATGAGGGAAGAGTTAAGATGGCCGTTATAGTGGGAAATTCGATCATTAGGCATGTAGATAGTTGGGTGGCTAGTGGACGTGAGGCTCATCTGGTAACATGCCTGCCTGGTGCGAAGGTAGAGGACCTCATGTGCTACCTAGACAAGATTTTAGATAGTGCTGGGAAGAGCTTGCTGTCTTGGCACATGTTGTACCAATGACATAGGAAAGTGTGGGAGGGAGGATCTGGAGGCCAAATTTAGGCTTTTAGGTAAGAAGTTGAAATCCCAGAACTTCCTGGGTAGCCTTCTCTGAAATGCTTCCTATTTCAAATGCAGGATCCAAGAGGCAGGAACAGCTCTGGAGTCTCAATGCATGGATGAGACGATGGGTGTAAGGAAGAGGATTTTGGATTTAACAACTGGGCAATATTCTGAGGAATGGAAGGGCTTTTCCAAAATAATGTACTCCACCTTAACCAGGATGGAGCCAGCTGGCATAAACTTTTAAAAAGGAGAGACAGCAGTTTATAAAATAGATAATAAGGGAAAGCCAACAGTTGCCCATGAGCACATGGTTCAGAAGGATGTATCCTTGAAGGATACTAGCAAAAGAGGGAAGTTAGAACCTCCCAACGAAGAGGTTCCAGTAAAGGTAAAAGTAACCCAGATGCCCTTAAGTACAGAGCTGAAAGATTCCAAATTAGTCTTATCAACTGATAACCAAATCAATCTGAATACAACACAACCTCTAAAATGCTTGTATGCAAATGCTAGAAGTCTAAAAAAATAAGATGGGAGAGTTTGAATATATAGCACTAAATGAATGGTTAGCTATTATTGGCATCTCAGAGACCTGGTGGAAGGAGGACAACCAATGGGACACTGTGTGATACCTGGGTACAAACTATATCACAATGATAGGGTAGATGAAATTGGTGGAGGGGTTGTGTTCTTTTAGAGGACATCAAGTCGCATAGGATAAAAGCTTTGCATGAAACAAAATACATTGTAGAATCTCTAGGGATATAAATCCCATGTAAAAAGCAGAAGGCGATGGCAGTGGGGGAGTACTATCCACTGCCTGGACAGAATGAACAGATGGATGATAAAATGCTTAAAGAAATCAGGGAAACTAACAAAAGTTACAACACAGTAATAATGAGTGATTTCAATTACCCCAATATCGACTGGGTCAGTGTCGCAGCAGGACATGCTAGGGAGACAAAGTTTGTAGATGAAATAAATGACGGCTTCCCCTCTTTGTTGGTTCATGAGCCAGCTGTTCCAAGAAGCAATTTTGGACCTAGTCCTTAGTGGAACACAGGACCTGATGCAAGAGATAAGGGTGTTGTGGCCACTTGGCAGTAGTGATCATAGCATGATCGCATTTGATTTAATAAATGGAAGCAGGACGGCAAGGAAATCCACAGTACTACCTTTTAACTTTCAAAAGGGAGACTATGATAAAATGAGGAAAAGAAGAAAAAAATGAAAAGAAGCAGCTGCAAAGATTAAAGATTTGCATCAAGCATGGGCGTTGTTTAAAAATATCTTGAAGTCCAGACCAGATGTACTGTAATCTCCAGGAACAAGCAGGAATGAGTCTTCACATATGGGGTTTGTCGGCGCCGACGGAGCCCGCACGGGAATGCTCCCCAGCATCCAATCAGAAGGCTTTTGGGAGCATCCCTCGCGCCTGCGCGGTAGCTTCCCGCCCTTCCCACTGCCTCTCCCCAGTTTTCGTTTTTCCGCGGAGCCGACAGGACGTAACTCCTGTCACCGCAGAAACTTTTTCTTCTTTTCTTCTTTTTTGTTCCTGTTGTCGCGGTTTTTTCCCCCGCTGACTCTGGTACCGCTGGTGCCCCCTTTTTTCCTTATTTTTTTGTTTTCCTTTATTTCCTTCGAGGAGCATCCTCCTCGTGTTATTCTGAGGCCTACCGGGCTTTCCAGCATGGAGCCTTCTTCCCTTAAGAAGTGCTCCCACTGTGGAGACGTTGTCTTCTGCTCCGACTCCGCCTGGTGTCTCTCCTGTTGGGGCCCTGACCCCTTCTCCCCCGGTTCCTCGGGCTTCAGCGTCGGGAGAAGACCCTCCCTGTTTCGAGTGTCCCTCGATGACGTCTTTCCCTCTGAGGAGCGGTCGTCGGCGTTCTCTCCTCGCCAGGATCAGGTAACCCAACAACAGTCTGTTAAGACTAACCAAGCCTTGAGGGGTGAGTCTCATGCGCCGCATGACGACGGCTCCGGCCTTCCCCTCCAGTCCCTTACACCCCGGAGGGAGTCTTCGGGCTCCAGAGCCTCCACGGGGTTTCGGGTTGTTCCTGAGGTTTGCTCCTCACAGAACATTCCCGAGCCATGCCCGAGGGTGGCACCCGCTTCGAGCGGTGCAGATGTATCGGCGCCGGCGTCGAGTGTTCCACTCTTCGCCAGGGACTGTTGACTGGTGTACTCAGTGCCTTCGGGGCCGATCGACTCGACCCAGTCTGGCTCTACGGCATCCCGGCCCTGCGCGGGGGCGGTACCCGCATTCGGCGGTGCCGATTCCCCGGCATCGGCGTCGGTGTCGAGTGGTCCACTCGTCACCGGGGATCGTCAGACCGACCTGACCCGGTATGGCGTGCCCACACCCCTGCCATGCGTGGAGGTGGTGACCGCTTCGAGCGGGACCAAGTCCTCAGCATCGGCGTTGGAGTCGGTGGCCCCACTCCCTGCCGGGGATTGGCACCGGGTGCCCTCGGCTCCGCCAAGGCCAATTGACTCGCCCCCGGCTTCCGCGGGGGCGGTACTGGCCTTGAGCGGCTCTGCCCCTCCCGCGGTGGTCTCGGGAACAAGGGCCCCGTTCTTCGCCAGGGGTCGCCTCCGGGCTCCGCCTGCGGAGCCGATCGATCTATCCCGGTCGGGCGGGTCGGCACCCCCACCTTGCGCGGGGCCGGGGCCTCCCCCGGATGCCACCGACCTCCCGGCATCTACGCGGGCGTCGAGTGCTCCGCTCGTCACTGGAGTTTGCCCGCGGGACCCGGGTCCTTCGGTCGAGTCGACCCAAAGAAGCGCCGCGGAGCAGGGGCTGGGCGTCTCGCTCCCCGCCGGGGCTCGTCGGCGGGTTACATGGGTACCCTCGAGGCCGCGTAGTACGCCCCGTAAGGGTTTCCCGCTCAATAAAACGGGCGCGGGCAGAACCCCGGAACCTAGGAGGGCCTCTCTCCCGGCGTCGGAGCTGACTTCGGGTGTTTCCCTCTTTGCCGAGTTTCGGCCTGGGAAGCCCTTGTTGCCCTCGGCACCGATCATTGCGACCCCGACTCCATTCGCGGGAGTGGCAGCACCGGTGCGGCCGCCGACACCGGGGCCCCCTAAGGAGGCGTCGCTCGGTTCGATGCCCAGCCTCAAATCGATCTCCAGTCTGGAAAGCGTGGCTCCGGCGCATTTCGGATCCGACCCCGGTCTCTTCCGATGGCGCAGTGCCGCGCTCGCCTGCTCTCCAGCGGCCTCGGCACCACTTCAGCCGCCCTTGCGGATTGCCCCGGGTGCGGCCCCGCCCCCGGATTCGGGGCCAAGGCCGAGTCCCACGGGCCCGTCGGGGACGTCGCTCCCTTCGATGCCCCGCTTGGAGTCAATCCCGGGCTCTGACGATGCAGTACCGTCTGCCTCGAATTGGGACTGTCAGTACCCTCCTCTGTTTAGAGTGATTCCTCCCGTGCACCAGCACGGTGGGTCTCCTGGTGTTCAAGCGGGCCCCTCCACCTCGGCCTCCCCCGGGATAGCCCCTCTGGGAGAGCCGTCTTTTCAGGACTTCCTCCTTGACGTGGCGGACTTGCTCGCCATTCCTATTCCGGGCCCATCGCTAAGTCCGGGTACTGCGGAACAGGCGGCCGTAATGCTTCCTTTACCTCCCTCCCTGCGGGATCTCCTGCTCGGGATTTGGCGCTCACCCTTACAGGTACCGGCGCCGCCTGCGGCCATGCATGCCCGGTATCGGGTGCCCCCCTCTCCGGGTTTCCAGACACACCAGCTTCCACATCATTCCATTGTGGTGGAATCGGCCCTGAGGAAGGTCGGAAGCAAGAAGAAGCACTCTTCCTGCCCCCCGAATCGTGCGTCTAAAACTCTGGACAACTTTGGGCGGCGATCCTTCCAAGCGTCCATGTTGGCTTCCAAGATTCTCTCATATATTTTCTATATGAGCCTGGTGCTGCGGGAGGTCACCGAGAGGTTATCTCTTTTGTCTCCCTTTGTGTCGGCCCCTTGGGCCCCTGACTATTCCTTGCTTCTTTACCATTGCAGGAATATCTCTTGGTTTCTTTCTCGGGCTGCTGTGGACTCTTTCGAGTCAGTTAGCAGGTCCTCTGCGGTAGCCATAGGGGCACGTCGTACAGCCTGGTTGCAGGCTTCCGACTTGTGCAGCTGGGCACAACATAACCTGGGTACTTCCCCGTGCACCGGGGAGAACCTCTTCAATGGCGAGGCTTTGCGTCAGGTTGATCTGTGCTCCGCCGACCTGTTTGGCACTGGCCGCCCGCGGCCCTCCCCCTCTCCCGGGGGTAGGAAATGTCCTTCCCGACCCTCCTGTCCGAAGAGGAGGAGGTTTCATCCCTCTGCCCGCCTGCCGGGTGCGCCCATGCCAGGGTCGTCTCACACCGGTCGGCAGTGCCAGGGCTCGCACCAGGCTGCCCATGCCAGGCAACCTTAGGCTACGGTATGCGGCAATTTGCACTTAACTCCTCTTACATGAAGTTACGGTCCAGTTCTACACTGAGGTTCTTTCAGTGTGACAAGCGGTTCGGCTGCTTGATGGGAGGTATGGAGCCCCCCTCCCCCGGGGGGGGGGAGCCTTCCCATGCTAGGTTAGCCTGGCTCCTCAGGGCCATGCTAATCTTCTTCGGACTTACCCTCGGGTACATCCCTCGGATTCCCCTCTGCCTGGCCGCAGAGAAATCCCTGGGTCCGTCAGGCTACGGTGGACAGGGGCCCTACTGACCCCTGCCGATCCCCCGCTCTGCTCCCTGCACTCTTCGGAGCGGCGGAGGGCATTGGCCCTAACCCCGAGGGTTTTTTTTATATAGGCCGGAGATGGACCCACGGTCACCCCGTGGCTATAGGGTTTTCTATCTTCCTGCCTTCCCTGTGGCACAGAGGACACGTTTTGGGTGACTGCCAGGTGTACGCCTCAGGGGTCTACGTACTCCTGATGTGCTCCTACCCAACTGATCTGGCGGTCACCCAACCATACTGCTGCTCTCGCCGATCTGCCCTGCTCCACGCACATAGGCCCATCACTTGGATGGCCCTTCCTCCCGCCGCCTTCCAGGAAGGCGCCCTCCTGTGGATCAAGGACCGGTCCAAGTTGGCAGTATCGTTCTCACGTGTCCATACCGGTTGAATAACCTGGGTGGGCGTTCCCGGGCCCACCTGTAGCCCGATATACATCTATACCTGTTATTGGATATATATCGGTACAGGTGGGTGCTTTTTGGGAAATGTTATAGCGCCCTGTGTCTTACCGACTATTCCCCAATTGTCGGTACTGACGTTTTGTTGTTTCCTATGGGGTCCGGCCGGCCCGCTTGCCTGCGTTCTGCGGCTCGGGTGCTCGGACCGATTATGCATAAACTTGCTGTGATGTCAACAGCCCCTTGGTTTACGCCTCCTTGTCTGGAGGTTTTCGAACCCATTGTCTTCCTATCCCTTGCCGGCTACGGTAGACAGTGTACCCTTCGGTATCCCGGGGTACACTTCTGTTCTTCTCCGGGCTGGGTTCACCCAGATCGGTCAGTCTTCTGATTAGTCCTCCGGATTGGGGACTCTGCTCCTACTGGAGTTCTCAGCTTCTTAGAGCTCCTCGTGAAGACCTGTCATCTTTCCGGTGCCGGTTGACACCTGCGTCTCCAGCCCGCCCGGACTGGGAACTTTGTCCTCTCTGCGGTGAAGTTCCCTTGAAGACTTCGCTACTGCATCTACAGTACCCGTCGCAGCTCTGCCTTCTACAATCCAGTAGGTAAGCTCTAGATTGTGCTAGATCATTAACGGTTTAATGATAATTGACGTGGTTTGAAGACTCCCCTGTAGTCTTCGGTTGCTGTGCCTTGGCAACTCTTCTCAACTCCTACCCTCCATCCCTCCGGGATGCCGGGGATCCAGGTTGGGCGATGCCGCCCTGTCCAGGGGCACGCATTCTGGGATCTCCCCTGGCATCCTCAGCTAGGGAGTCCCCATATGTGAAGACTCATTCCTGCTTGTTCCTGGAGATAGCACAGTTACTTACCTGTAACAGGTGATCTCTGGAACAGCAGGAATTAGTCTTCACAACCCACACACCTCCCCTAGGAGTTGTAACTCTCTCTCTCTCTCTCTCTCTCTCTCTCTCTCTCTCTCTCTCTCTCTCTCTGCACGCTCTCTCTCTCTCTCTCTCTCTAAACGCTCTCTCTCTCTCACTCTCTCTCTCTCTCTCTCTCTCTCTCTCTCTCTCTCTCTCTCTCTCTCTCTCTCTCTCTCTCTCTCTCTCTCTCTCTCTCTCTCTCTCTTCCTCTCCTCTCCTTCTGTCTCAGCTATTAAACGCAACTGGGGAGAGGCAGTGGGAAGGGCGGGAAGCTACCGCGCAGGCGCGAGGGATGCTCCCAAAAGCCTTCTGATTGGATGCTGGGGAGCATTCCCGTGCGGGCTCCGTCGGCACCGACGAACCCCATATGTGAAGACTAATTCCTGCTGTTCCGGAGATCACCTGTTACAGGTAAGTAACTGTGCTTTCTATGCTTTAAGAAAAGTGGAAGCCAGGCCAAAAACTGCCAGCATGTTTTAACGGAGGGGCTGCTGTAGCGAAAAGAGCATCTTTCAGGAAATGGAAAAGGAGCCAAATGACGAAAGCGGGATACAATATAAGCACTGGCAAGTTAAATGCAAGACATCGATAAAGAAGGCAAAGAGAGAATTTGAAATAAAGCTTGCCATGGAAGCAAAAATACATAATAAAATGTTTTTTAAGTAGATTCATAGCAAAAAACATTTGAGAGAGTCAGTTGGACCATTAGGCGATAGAAGGATAAAAGGGGTGCTAAGGGAGGACTAGGTCATAGCGGAGAGAGTGAATGAATTCTTTGCTCATAGTTTACTGAAGAAGATGTAGGGAAGTCGCCCATGTCTGAAATGGTATTTAAAGGAGATGTATTGGAAGAATTGAAAGAAATATTGATAAACCTGGAAGATATATTACAACTATTTGATAAACTAAAGAGTAGCAAATCACCTGGACTGGATGGTATTCATCCGAGGTTGTTGAAAGAACTGAAATATGAGATTGCAGACTTACTGTCATTAAAATCATCTGTAGTACCTGAAGATTGGAGAATAACCAATGTAATGCCAATTTTTAAAGAGAGTTCCAGGGATAATCTGGGAAACTATAGACCAGTGAGCCTGATGTCCATACTGGGATAAAATGGTAGAAACCATTAAAAAGAATAAAATTACTGAACATATAAGTCATGGTTTAATGGGAGAAAGCCAACATGGATTTAGCCAAGGAAAGTCTTGTCTTACTAATCTGTTTATATTTTTTTGAAGGTATGAATAAACGGGTAGATAAAGGTGAGCCAGTTGATATAGTGTACTGGGATTTTTGAAAGCCTTTCACAAGGTCCCTCATGAGAGACTCTTGGAATTAAAAAGTCTTAGGATAGAAGGCAGTGCGCTATTATGGATCAGGAAGTGGTTAAGATAGAAAGCAGAGGATAGGGTTAAATGACCAGTTTTCTTAACGGAAAAAGGTGAATAGTGGAGTACCCCAGGGATCTGTACCGGGCCTGCTGCTTTTTAACATCTTCATAAATGACGTACAGGAGTCTCGATGGCCCATCAACTGTTTAGAGTTGCGGGCAGTAGTGATGGCCCTTGGAGCGTTCCGGAGTCAGGTTCTCGGGAAAGCGGTCAGGATTCTGTCGGACAACATGACGGCAGTGGCCTACATCAATCGGCAAGGAGGGACAAGCAGCCTTCTGTTGGAGGAGGAGGCGGCAGAAGGCCTCATGAGATGGGCCAAGGACCATCTCGTAGCCATCTCAGCCCAGCATGTCGCCGGAGTGGAGAACGTCACGGCCGACTTTCTCAGCAGGTACCGGATAGATCCGGGTGAGTGGTAGCTCAGCCAGGAGGTTTTCGAGCGGATTGTCCTCCGTTGGGGGCCACCGGTGATGGATTTGATGGCGCGATGGGAGTCTGCCAAGATGAGCAGATTCTTCAGCAGAAGTAGGGAAAGAATGTCGGAAGGGCTGGACGCCCTAAGTCAGCGGTGGCCCACGGAGGGGTTGCTTTACGTGTTCCCTCCTTGGGCCCTCATCAGGGGTTGGTGATCCTGATTGCTCCAGACTGGCCGAGGCGGCCATGGTACGCCGATTTGGTTCGGCTCTTGGCGGATCGTCCCTGGTGGCTCCTGGTAAGGGGGGATCTTCTCAGGCAGGGTCCGGTAAGGATGCCGCAGGTGGGTCGGTTCTCGCTTACGGCATGGCTATTGAGAGGGCAAGGCTCCTTAAGAGAGGTTATTCGGGAGCAGTGATTTCCACCTGTTTGGCTTATGTGAGGGTTTGGCGCATTTTTGAGAGTTGGTGTGAGGTTCGGTGCAAGAGGCCTCTGTCAGTGGAGATTTCCGATGTGTTGGACTTTTTGCAGGCTGGCCTGGAGAAAGGGCTGGCGGCCAGTTCCTTGAGAGTGCAGCTGGCGGCTATCGCTTGCTACAGGGGCAAGGTTAAGGGCAAGGCTGTAGGCCAATGTGATTCGTTTTCTTAAGGCGGTCAGGCGCATAAGACCACATAGTGTGGTGGTAGCTCCTTGGGACCTTAATTTGGTGTTGGATTCTCTGGTCGGGGCGCCCTTTGAGCCCCTTGATCGCTCTTCTCTTAAAGATTTGATTCTTAAGGTGGTGTTTTTGGTGGCCATTTGTTCCGCCAGGCGGGTCTCGGAGTTGCAGGCTTTGTCTTGCCGTCCTCCCTTTCTAGTTTTTTCCGCAGAGAAGGTGGTGGTGCGGACGGTTCCATCTTTTTTGCCCAAGGTAGTATCTTCCTTTCATGTCAATCAGCCAGTGTCCCTCCCGGTCTTTGCCGGGTCGGAGCAGGGGGAGAGGGATGCACGGCTGCGCCTCCTGGACGTGCATAGGGTGTTGAGGCGTTATCTGAAACGCACTAAGGCCTTTCGCAAATCAGAGCATTTGTTTGTTTTGTTCGGAGGGCTGCGCAGGGGGGAGGCGGCGTCCAAGGCCACGATTTCCAGGTGGATTAGGGAGGCCATTGCTTCCGCTTATGTCCTAAGGGGTAGGCAGGTTTCGGGGGGGTTTAAGAGCCCATTCCACCCGAGCCCAGGCGTCGTCTTGGGTGGAGTTTAGCTTGGTTCCTCCGTTGGACATTTGCAGAGCAGCAACTTGGTCTTCGTTGCATACCTTTGCCAAGCACTATAGGTTGGATGTGCAGGCCGCGGCGGATGCGGGTTTTGGGAGAGAGGTGCTTCGAGCCGGTTTGGCAGGACCCTCCCAAGCCTGAACTGCTCTGGTACATCCCAGCATGAAGGGACTGGACTGGATAGACGACCAGGAAGAGGTAATTAGACCTTACCTGCTAATTAGTTTTCCTGTAGGATATCCAGTCCAGTCCCTGGCCCCACCCGGTTGGCTGCCGGTTCGAAGCAGTTTAGGGGAGTAGTTGGCACAGAGGTGTTTCTGGGTGCCTGGCTTCCTGGAGGTTCCGGGGTCGGGGCGGATTGGGGCCGAAGCAGAGCCCTGTGGACCGTAGTGCTGCAAAACTTGTTAGGTAGCGGCGGAGCGTGCTGACAGGTAAGCCTCTTCCTCCTCCCTTGGGGGGGCGTAGGGTTCGTCCTCCGAGTGGGGGAGGGGGTGCATAGAGTCATTAGTATTATAGTTCCTTATCGTCACTCCAGTCCAGTCCCTTACTTCTGGGTTGCGTAACCCTTCCAGCAGCTTGGAGGCTGAGCTCATCCTTTTTGAGGATGGGGCGGTATAAATACCACTGGCGCCACCCACAGAATCCAGTATTCTCAGCCTCCAAGCAGCTGGAGTCTTCCTTTTAGTTTACCTTCATCTGATTCATTTCATTTATTTCGTTTTATTTCATTTATTTCACTTGTTTCATTTGATTTCTCATTTGGGGTATCCTCGGGAATCCCTTTTAGGCTCTCTTCCTTTAAGTTCCTCCTCCCCTCCCCCCCTTCCCCTCCGTTCTCTTTGGTACCTGGCTGAGGAGGAGGTTTGATCCGGGGTAGCAGCAAGCTTACGGAGTCCAGAAGACCTTGCCAACAACGGGGAGAAGGACCACGACCTCTCCCCTCCTGCTCAGTCTGTCGGCTCCCGCGGACTTGCGCACAGGCCTGCCCGACCTCGCGCCGAAGCCCTCCGGCGGCTGAGCGCTTGAGGCGGCAGCACTCCACTCCCCTGCTCCTCCGGCTTGGCGCAGCAGCTTAGGAGCGTTCGGGGGTTTTGGACACTGCTCGGTACCGGCACCATTCAGGCCTGCAGGCCAGGAAATTTTCTGGCGGAAACGCCGACCGGTAGTGCTCCACGTGGCTGAGGCCTTCCACGTGTGAGCCTCCGGAGTGCAGTGGTCTGCCGCGGAGCATCGCATCTTTAAATGAACTCCTAAACGCAAGTACTGGGGCATCTGGTTTAGCCAGTTTTAATTTGAATTTCTTTCTACTTTTTTATTTAAGTTTTGATTTAATTTGATTTACTGCAATCTTTATGCCCTAACAATCTGGGAGAGGGGAGGAAGCATTTGTTTTTTATTGCCCTTCCTGCCTGGAACTCCGGCAAATTGTTATTTGTTTATTTCTCTAGTGTAGGTTGTCCTACTGATTTGCAAACACCATTTTAAGCTTGCCAAGAGGACATGACTGGCAAGTCGCGGTGTCCGTCTTCTGGCACACGTAGGGGGACTGCCTCTGAGTCAGGAATCTGCAAGGGTTGTGCTGCAGAAGCTGCCTCGGTGGAGCAGGGCATTCAATTGTCCATGTCCCAAGCCGTGCAAGAGTCAGGGGACCCTCCTGGAAGGGGATAGGGAACCCCGCTCTCCTCCAGCTATGACCTCGGACTTACCTGTCTCTCCTCCCTCCCTTCCCCCTACTGTAGGGGAGGGGAGTGCTAGCGACCTTTTCTCCCCCGATTTCGTCCTCTTACTGCACAAGGCCTACTGTATGCGCAAGAGGGGCCTTGGGGCAGGTGAGCCGAGCACAGCAAAGGAAAGCCTGGGGTCCAGACCATTGAAGGCTAGTTCCCAGGTTTCCGAGATACCACTCAAGCGCGCGAGGCTGGTGAGTGAAGAGCCTCTCTCATCCTTCTCACATGACACCCAGGAAGAGGAGGCCTCGGACAAGGATCTAGCGGAAGATGAGGAGGAGCTCGAAGAAGGAGAGATTCCTGAGGAGGACCAATCTCGCATAGTGCGGGTCTTTCGGCGGGAGAAGCTTCCGGCGTTGATTAACGAGTCTCTCAAGGTACTCAATGTGACCTCAGACGCACCAATTGAGGCGGAAGCGTTAGAGGATCCTTTGATCCAAGCAGTGAGAAGATCTCAAAAGGTCTTTCCCGTGCACAGGGTGGTGCGTCAGATGATCCAAGAGGAGTGGAACCAACCAGAATCTAGTTTGAGGGGGGTGCGCTCTATGACCAGACTTTACCCATTGCCGGAACCGGACAAGGAGCTGCTGAAGTCGCCCAGGGTGGATGCGGCGGTCTCTGCGGTGACGAAGAAGACTACTATCCCGGTCAAGGGTAGCGCGGCCTTGAGAGATTCTCAAGATAGAAAATTAGACACACTACTGAAGCAAGCTTTTGATATCGGTGCTCTCGCCCTACAGGCCTCGGTTTCGGGAGCTTGGGTGGCTCGGGCTTGCTTGAGGTGGTCACAACAACTTCAACTGGCAGAGAATTCCCTGGGAGATGCCCAGTCTATTACAGCTAGATTAGAGTCAGGGTCGGCCTACTTAGCGGATAGCCAATATGACCTCATCAGAAGCCTGGCTAAGAACATGGCCTCTGTGGTAGCAGCTAGGCGATACCTATGGCTGCGGCATTAGGCAGCTGATGCTTCTTCAAAAACGCGCCTAAGTCGTCTCCCCTTTAAGGGGAAATTGTTGTTTGGGGAAGACTTGGATAAGTTGGTTAAAGATCTTGGTGAGTCGAAAGGCGGCAGGCTTCCGGAGGACAGACCAAAACAGGGTCGCCCCTTAGCTCCGGTTCAGAGCCAGCCTAGGGACCCCCGGAGGTTTCATCCAGTCAGATCGAATTCCTTTCCCAGGGGCCGTTTCCCCTCGAGGGGCCAAAGGTTCAGAGGATTTCGGGGAGCAGGGAGAGGTTTTGGGACCTCCGCCTCCGCAGGACCTAGAAAACCACAATGAGAAAGCGGGGGTCCAGGTGGGGGGCCTGCTGATTGGGGGCCGTCTGAAGCAGTTCCTTTCCGCCTGGTCCCGAGTCACGTCCGATCAATGGGTCCTAGAGATAATCCGAGAGGGTTATGCCCTCGAATTTGCGAAACAAATACGCCCAGCCTTTGTTCAGTCTCCCTGCGGATCTTCGGTAAAGAGAGCGGCGGTAGATGCCACTTCCTTAGCGCCCCGCAGTGCAGTCCTCAACTTCTGGGTTGTCAACCTCCTCCTGCAGCTAGGAGACTGGCATGTGCAAATTCATGACATCACTGGATACATCCTGTCAGCTTCCCTCCTACTTCCAGTGTGACCAGTCTCCTTGCAGCAGGAGGACGTTGTGAGTCCCGGAGGGGGACTCACTGTGAGAAACAAATAAGCAGCTCTTTGGCTTTTTGGTTGTGTTTTATTCATTTTTTATTCATTTTTCATTGCTTTAATTACTGGGCTGCTTTTGCTTTAAATTTTGATCAGCCCGTTTAGAGGGAGGAGGGGTCAGTGCTCAGCACTATTGGAGCCTCCTGTCTCTCCTCCGTGCCAGCCCTGCCTATCTTGTTTTCTTTTCTTTTCTTTCTTTTAGTTTCTCTTTGCTTTCTTTAGGGACACTTTCTGAGCGGGCAGTTGGGCTCCGTGGAAGTTCTCTCCCCCCTGACCTTACGGGGGAGAGCCCTTCGGTTTCCGGTGTCTCCGGGGTTTCCCCGGGTGCTGCACTGTAAATCTGCAGATCGCGGGGTGCTTTCCGACCTGAGCGATCTGCGCGGCGGCGTTAGGAGCTCCGTCGGTCTTCTGGATCCTCGGGGCAGCTAGTGTGAGCGGCGGTAATCTGCTCGCTGGTCTTGGCGCCTTTTTTGCCTCAGGGATTTTGCCGCGGCGACCATTTTGAAGTCGCTTGGCCCACCGCGTGTATTTCAGCACCTCGGGGCTCCATGAAATTTGGTAAGTCTCTCTGGCTTTTACTTCCTTCAAACGCTGTTTTCGTTTGCATTTACCTTTCCCTTGACTTTTCCTTTTCCTTTTACTTTTGATTTTGGTCTTTGGCTTGCAAAGGGAAAATTAGTAGGCCCTTCCCTTTGTTTTTTCCCACGGAGGGTTGCATAAGGGGGGGGTATCCAATAGTGGGCTATTTGCTGGCATCGGGTTTATTGTTGAGGCCAATGCCACAGAGGCCCCTCTGCATAATTTGTGGAGCCCGTAGAGGTCCTCTATCAGTCTTGGGAGTCTGCAGGGGTTGTGCAACCCTGTCTTCTCTCATGGAGCAAAAGCTGGAGGTCAGAGAGCCTGAGGGGATGGCTGAGCTTCCAGAACTTGAGGCTGAGCATTCTTCACGCCAGGGTGCGCCGGAGCACCGGTCAGAGGGGTCCGCTGGGTCCTCTGCTCCTCCGCCAGCAGGCATTGCGGTAGAACCCGGGGCTTTTAGTCCCGAGTTTGTTCTGTTAATGCACCAGGCGTTTTGTTTACGGCAGCAGGGCGCGCGGTACCTGGATCGGCTCCTCTGCTGTCCCTTGAAGTCCCACAGGTCACGGGGGGTGCTTCAAGTGTTCCTCCGCCCGCTCCGAAGAAGGCTCGTAGGTCCGCAGCTTCGGTAGCGGATGAGGAGTGGCCTGATGGCTCTGAAGCGGCCTGGGACCCGGAGGGGGATCCTTTGGATCTTGAAGACGGGGAGCTTCCGGAGCCGGAAGACCAGGCCAAGATCATTCGTGTTTTTCGCCGCGAGGAATTGCCGGCGCTCATTTCCGAGTCTTTGAAGGTCTTGAATATGGCGTCTCCGGTGGCCAAGGATGTAGAGATCGAGGATCCGGTTATCCAAGCGGAGCGTCAATCGCGCTTAGTTTTTCCCTTGCACCGGGTGGTGGACAAAATGATCACAGATGAGTGGGATAAGCTGGAAGCCGGATTGCGTGGCGTTCGCACCCTGTCTCGACTTTATCCTTTGGCAGATCCGGATAAAGAACGTTTTCGTGCACCGCGTGTGGATGCGGTGGTCTCGGCGGTCACTAAAAAGACCACTATCCCGGTTGAAGGGGGTGCGGCCTTGAAGGATGCCCAAGACAGGAAGGTCGATGGCTTACTGCGGCAGACCTTTGAGGCCGATTCCATTTCTTTGCAGGCGTCTGTGTGTGGCGCTTGGGTGTCTCGGGCGTGTTTACGCTGGGCCCAGCGGTTGCGTATGTCCTCGCGTCTCGAAGAGGAGGATGTGAAGGAGTTGGATCGCTTGGAGTCAGTGGCGGCGTATCTAGCGGATATTCATTATGACTTGATTCGTGCGTTAGCCAACAGTACGGCTTCGGTGGTGGCGGCCAGACGTTCAGTGTGGCTCAGGAACTGGGCGGCTGATGGCCCTTCCAAATCTCGTCTGAGTAAGCTTCCCTTTAAGGGAGGGCTACTCTTTGGAGAGGATTTGGACAAGTTGGTCAAGGACCTGGGGGAATCCAAGGCTGGCCGACTCCCTGAGGACAAGCCTAAACCGCTTCGTTCGACCGTCTCAGTTAGGGGTCAGTCTCGGGATTTTCGCCGGTTTCGGTCCCCTCGCTATGCAGGTTTCTCTAGGGGCTGCTTCCAGGCCCGTGTGCAGGGCTTTCGGGGCTACAGAGGTGGCGCGAGGGGATTCTCTGCGGTCTCCCCCTCCACTTCTCGCAAGCCGCAATGAGATGAGGCGGGTCCCGGCGGTGAGCACTTCGGTAGGCGCCGTCTGCGGGAGTTCCTCTCCGCTTGGACCCTCATCACAACGGATCAGTGGGTTCTCGATATCATTCAACACAGATACGCCCTCGAGTTTGCTCGTCCCGTTCGGGATTCCTTTATCCGCTCGCCGTGCAAGGGGGCCTCGAAAGCGGCAGCGGTGGCCGCCACTCTCAATAGATTGTTACTGTTGGGGGCGGTGGCGGAAGTGCCCAAAAGCGACTACGGTACGGGTCGTTATTCTATTTATTTCGTCGTGCCCAAGAAAGGAGGGGACTTGCGACCCATCCTGGATCTCAAGGCTGTCAACCGCTGCTTGCGGGTACCGCACTTTCGGATGGAGACCTTGAGGTCGGTCATCGTCGCGGTGCGTCCCGGGGAGTTCTTAACGTCGCTAGATCTGACAGAGGCGTACTTGCATATTCCTATTCTGGAGGCTCATCAGTGGTTTCTGCGTTTTGCTCTCCCGTGGGGGCATTATCAGTTCCAGGCGCTTCCTTTCGGTCTGGCGACGGCCCCTCGTACCTTCACGAAGATAATGGTAGTCGTGGCGGCGGCATTGCGGCGCGAAGGGATCCTGGTTCATCCCTATCTAGACGATTGGTTGATTCGTGCGAAGTCCAAGGAGGAAAGTCTTCAGGTTACGAACAAAGTGGTCCGTTTTCTGCAGAGCCTGGGTTGGGTGATCAATTTTGCAAAGAGTCATCTGGAACCCACTCAGGACCTGGTGTACCTCGGAGTCCGTTTCAACACGTGCTCGGGTCACGTGTTCCTTCCTTCCCCGCGAGCCGAAGCCTTGCGCGCTCTCATTCGGAAGTTTCGAGCCACGCCGACCCCGTCAGCCTGGGACTACTTGCGAGTGCTAGGTACCATGGCAGCGACTCTGGAAGTGGTTCCGTGGGCGAAGGTGCACATGCGACCGTTGCAGCGGGCACTGCTCCATCGCTGGTCACATCAAGCGGATCCCTTAAGCAGGAGGCTACCTTGCCCTCTGGCGGTTCACAGGTCTCTCCGGTGGTGGCTTCTCCATCGCAACTTAGCGACCGGGATGCCGCTAGATCAACCCGATTGGGTGCTTCTATTGACGGACGCCAGTCTGACGGGCTGGGGTGCGCATTGCCAGGGCAGTTTTGCGCAGGGCCTATGGTCAGCAGTGGAGACGTCGTGGTCAATCAATCGCCTGGAGCTTCGAGCTGTGTTTCTAGCTCTTCAGGCCTTTCAGCACTTAATTATGGGTCGGGCAGTGCGGGTTCTGTCTGACAACTCGGCGACGGTGGCCTACATCAATCGGCAGGGCGGCACGGGAAGCGCCGCCATGGAGCAGGAAGCGGATCTGTTGTTCCGTTGGGTGGAACCTCGTCTCCCGTTGATTTCAGCGGCTCACATTGCCGGAAAAGACAACGTAACGGCCGACTTCCTCAGCAGAGTTCACGTGGATGCCGGGGAATGGCAGCTGCATCCCGAAGTGTTCGGTCAGCTTGTGGAGCGCTGGGGATCGCCGGTGATGGATCTGATGGCGACCTTTCTATCTGCACAGGTCCTTCGCTTTTACAGCAGGCGACGAGAACGGATGTCGGAGGGCATAGATGCGCTTCTGCAAGTTTGGCCGAGACAGGGACTTCTCTACGTTTTCCCCCCGTGGGCGTTGATCGGTCGGGTCGTTCAGAAGATAGGGCGTCACCCGGGGAGAGTGCTTCTGGTGGCTCCCGATTGGCCTCGTCGACCTTGTTATGCGGATCTAGTTCGTCTCCTGGACTGTCGTCCCTGGCGGTTACCGGAGCGATCGGATCTCCTGGTTCAGGGTCCTCTTTTCATGCCTCAAGTGGATCGGTTCTCGCTTATGGTTTGGCCATTGAAAGGGCACGCTTGAGAAAGCGGGGATACTCTGCGGCGGTGATAGCCACAATGTTAGCATCCCGGAAGTGATCCACGTCGTTAGCCTACGTGAGAATTTGGCGCATCTTTGAGGATTGGTGTTCTCGGCATTGGATTCGAGCGGCCACGGTGGCCGTCCCCGTTATTCTGGACTTTCTGCAGGATGGCTTCGCTAAAGGGCTGGCGGCCAGCTCCTTACGGGTTCAGCTGGTGGCGTTGGCTTGTTATTGAGGTAAGGTCAATGGTGTGTCGTTAGGGTCTCATCCGGATGTTCGGCGTTTTTTAACGGCGATTTCCAAGTTGCGGCCTTCCCTTCGAGTTGGCGTTCCTTCCTGGGATCTTAATTTAGTTCTCCGAGCCCTGTGTCGATCTCCCTTTGAGCCGTTGAAGCGCTCTTCTCTGAAGGATCTGACCTTGAAGGCTGTTTTTCTGGTGGCCATTTGCTCAGCGAGGCGTATTTCCGAATTGCAAGCCCTCTCTTGTCGGGAGCCGTTCCTGACCTTCTCGGCTGATAAAGTGGTGTTGCGTACCGTGCCCTCCTTCCTACCTAAGGTGGTCTCTCCTTTTCATATGGACCAGGTGGTCACTTTACCGGTTCTCGGTTCACGCGATGAGCTCCCCCTCGATCGCGATCTGCGCCGGTTAGATGTTCGGCGGGTGTTGCGTCATTATTTGCAGGTCACGGATTCCTTTCGTAAGTCGGATCGTTTATTTGTGCTGTTTGGGGGTGTGCGTAAGGGGGAGGCTGCGGCGAAAGCTTCTATTGCCCGGTGGCTTAAAGAGGCGATTTCGGCGGCTTATCTGCTTCAAGGCCGCGTGGTGCCGTCGGGGTTACGGGCACATTCCACCAGAGCGCAGGCTTGCTCTTGGGCGGAGCATCGCTTGGTTCCGCCGGGGGATATTTGTAGGGTGGCTACGTGGTCGTCCTTGCATACTTTTAGTAAGCATTATCGTTTGGATGTGGAGGCGGCGAAGGATTCTCGCTTCGGGTCGGCGGTGTTGTCTGTCGTCCGGAAAGATCCCGCCCCTTAGGTACTGCTCTGGTACATCCCAGAAGTTGAGGACTGCACTGCGGAGCGCTAAGGAAATATTAATTACACTTACCTGGTAATTGTAGTTCCTTTAGCGACGACAGTGCAGTCCTCCATCCCGCCCTATTTCTGTCATTTTCAGATTTCCGGAGTGGAGTGCGGATTAAAGAATTTCTACAGGTGAGCCGACTCCGTTTTCCTTTTTGTTTTCGCTGTCTTTATAGTCTGTCTCTTGCCTCTGATTCTGGTGCTCGGAGGGCAGGGGTGGAAAGCCGGGCATCAGCTCGGTTGACCTAATAGTTAAAAAAACAAAAAAAAAACCCAAACAAACAAAAAAACCCCAGGTTTTTCTTTTTGGATGTCACGTACTGGCTACTTATTTCTTGCTCCTTTGAGTCTGCTTTGTTAATAGTTCACACTGGAAGTAGGAGGGAAGCTGACAGGATGTATCCAGTGATGTCATGAATTTGCACATGCCAGTCTCCTAGCTGCAGGAGGAGGTTGACAACCCAGAAGTTGAGGACTGCACTGTCGTCGCTAAAGGAACTACAATTACCAGGTAAGTGTAATTAATATTTTCTCAAGGCTCATAGCACTCAGAGCGGTGGCCCCTGTCCCGCCAGACCAATGCGACTCCGGTCGATACTCGATTTATTTTGTAGTTCCAAAGAAGGAAGGTTCGTTTCGCCCGATCCTGGATTTAAAGCAGGTCAATCGCTGCCTCAAAGTGCCTCACTTCCAGATGGAAACCCTAAAGTCGGTCATAGTATCGGTAAGGAGCGGAGAGTTCCTGACTGCTTTAGATTTGACGGAAGCCTATTTACATATCCCGGTCTGAAGGTCCCATCAACAGTTCCTGAGATTCGCGGTACCGAGAGGTCATTTTCAGTTCCAGGCGCTGCCCTTCGGGCTAGCTACAGCTCCTCAGACCTTCACCAAGATAATGGTAGTGGTCGCGGCTGCCCTGAGAAAGGAGTGAATCATGGATCTCCAGGAACAAGCAGGAATAAGTCCTCACATATGGGTACGTCGGTACCGACGGAGCCTGCGCGGGAAAGCTCCCCAGCTTCCCAGAAGGAAAGCTTTTGGGGCCTCCCACTGCGCATGCGCGCTGCCTTCCCACCTTCCTGACCAACTCTCCTCAGTTCTTCTTTTTCCGCGGAGCCAGCAGGTCGTGTTCCTGTCACCGCTGAAGAAGTTGTTATTTTAATTTATTTCTTTGGCCGCGTGTCTGCCTTCCCCGATTCCATACCGGTACCGCCGGTCTTTTTTCCTTTATTTCTTAAAAAAAAAAAAAAAAAAAAAATCTTCTTTTTTCCTCACTTGGTGTGTTTGTTCTGTGAGGCCTTTAGGCCTTCACAAATTCTCCCTCATGGAGAAACAAGCCTCTGGGTTTAAAAAATGCACCAAGTGCAGCGGTACTATTTCAGTCACAGACACCCATGAATGGTGTCTTAAATGTTTGGGGCCTGACCATTCCATTCCGGATTGCCCATCCTGTTCTTTGATGTCTAAACGTGGCTTACAGAACCGGGCAGCCAAGTTTCACATGCTGTTTTCTACAGATACTCCAGCATCAACATCTTCCAGGTCTTCCTCTCCTGATGGATCTCAGGTAACCAAACATTCCTCTGGCAGGTCCTCAAAGGGCAAATCTCCCTCTAAGTATCGAGATACCCCTGGGCTTGACCCTGAGGACCCTGCCCCAGCCAAACAACCCCGGCGGGAAGCTCCGGCTTCCAAAGCTCCTCCTATGGGGCTACAGGTTGACATCGATGGCACGGCCTCGACCGATCACCTGTTAGACTGTTCTGGGGTACCGGCTCATTCATCCGGTACCGACATCCAGACAGTCGTGGCGTCCATGGATCATACAGTTCAATCCATGCAGCAGGCCATTTTCGCGGTACCGACTCCGGTTCTGGTACCACAACCGATACCGGTACCCAGGCCATCCACATCGACCAGGATACCGATTCCGGTTCCGGGGTTTTTCCCGATACCGATCCGATTCCGGGTACCCCCGATGTCGATACCGGTCGATACGCTTATCGATCCCTGGAAGCAAACAGACGATACTTTGAGTCTTCTGATGATTCTGATTCATCAGATGACTCTGCTGAAGTATCCCTTACTCTACCTGAGGAGCCCTCTTCTCCAAAGAGGAGAATATCTCCTTCAGAGGATTTATCCTTTCAAGACTTCATCATTGAAGTAGCTAAAGGGCTTTCTATTTCTGTATCCTCTGAAAAAGAACCTAGAGCAAAAAAGTTAGACATTTTAGGATACTCTAAGGTTCCCAAAGAGGCAGTCACCTTGCCCATCCATGAAATTCTTCAAGAACACATGATGGACTTATGGGAGACTCCTCTCACCCTATCTCCACATTCTCGTTGTCTGGACACCATGTATCTTGTTCCCCCTTCTCCTAGGTTTCAAAAAACTCAGCTCCCTCACCACTCCATCGTGGTGCAGTCAGCTATGAAAAGGATAAAGAGTACTAAAAGACACACTTCTACTCCCCCAGGAAGAGAATGTAGGACTCTGGATGCTTTTGGAAGAAAAATCTTCCAAGAAAGTATGCTTATTGGCAGAATCAACTCATACAGCCTCTATATGGGCATGTTTCTGAAGGAAATTGCATTAAAGATACGCCATTTTCTCCCCTTTATCCCAGAGGATAGAAAGGAGGAGTTCCTTCTTTTGCTGAAGCATACCCAAGATATTTCAAAGTTCTCCAACAGAGCAGCCTTTTGACTCCTTTGAGGGTGCTAGCAGAGCCTCAGGTATTGCCATTGCGGCTCGCAAAATTGCTTGGCTCCAGGCCTCTGACCTAGAACCCTGGGTCCAAGATGGGTTGGGAAATTTTGCCCTGTACAGGTGAGAATCTGTTTGGTAAGGAGTGGCAAATCAAAGCCACTCAAATGGATGCAGAAAATGCTGCATTGGATAGACTTTCTAAGTCTACTTCTACCCCTGTCAAGAAAAAATCTTTCAAAAAGCCTTTCTACAAGAAGGCCAGATTTGTCTCAAATACTGGCCAACAATCTTCTGCAGCTCGCTTTGCTCCTAAGCGTCAGCAGCCTAAACAGGCCAGGGCAAAACCTGCAGGGGCTGCTACAGCCCAACAGTCCCAACCCCCTCAGGGATTTTGACTTAAATCTAGAGAACTTAACCTTTTTGGCTCTAAAACCAGAACCTCTCACCATTCCAGGAAGGTTAACTCATTTTGCTCCCAGATGGGAGCAAATCACATCAGAACAATGGACCCTCTCTATCATCAGAGAGGGCTACAAACTACATTTCTCCAACCTTCCTCCCCATACCATGGTGAGAAGTTTCAATTCTCCCCCATCTCTCCTAGACCTGTTGAGTCAGGAGGTGACCACTCTTCTCGCCCAAAAGGCAATAGAAGAGGTTCCTCTTCCTCAACAGGGATCAGGTTTTTACTCCCCTTATTTTCTCATTCCCAAGAAAACAGGGGGGTACAGACCCATTCTGGATCTCAGAGAATTGAACAAATTTCTATACAAGGAGAAATCCAAGATGCTTTCTCTAGGTACTCTCCTTCCATACCTACAGAGTCAGGATTGGCTTTGTTCTCTAGATCTCAAGGATGCGTACACACATATACTCATCCATCCATCCCACAGAAAATTCCTACGGTTTCTGTTCCAGGGAAAACATTTCCAGTACAGAGTACTTCCCTTTGGTCTAGCCTCTGCTCCAAGGGTATTTACCAAATGCATGGCAATAGTAGCTGCATTTCTACGCACCCTGGGAATTTTTGTCTTCCCATACCTGGACGACTGACTCATCCGAGCTCCATCTCAGTCCGAGGCTCAGACTTCCCTGGATCGCACCAGACGCATCCTGCAGTATCTGGGACTTGTGATCAATCTGCCAAAGTCTCAACTCACCCCTATGCAATGCCTGGAGTTCATAGGGGCCTGGTTGGATACCACCACTGCAAAGGCCTATCTACCCCAGGCCCGTTGCCAACGTCTAGTGCACTTAGCCTCTCAGACTCGGTCCAGAAGCCACTTGACTGCCAGAGAGATGCTACAACTATTAGGCCACATGGCCTCCACAGTGCATGTGGTGCCTTATGCTCGCCTACATATGCGAGCAGCTCAATGGACTTTATCCACCCAGTGGACTCAAGCATCAGGAGCTCTCTCAGACCAAATAGCAAACTCCAATCGTCTCTTTTGGTCTCTCCAATGGTGGATATCCAATCAAAATCTGTTGTTGGGGGCCTCCTTTCAACCATTATTGCCCCAAGCAACCCTCACAACAGATGCCTCCCAAACAGGTTGGGGGGCTCATCTCCAAGATCTCTCCACTCAGGGCACTTGGTCTCCACAGGAGACCACCCTTCATATCAACCACTTGGAACTTCGAGCAATCTTTCTGGCTCTCAAAGTTTTTCATACCCTCCTCAGCAACATGACAGTCCTTATTCACACGGACAATCAAGTAGCCATGTTTTACATAAACAAACAAGGAGGGACTGGCTCTCTGTCGCTTTGCAACGAAGCTCTAAGATTATGGGCCTTCGCCAGAGAGCATCAAATCCATCTTCTGGCAGTATATCTTCCAGGAATCCAAAACTCTTGGGCAGACAGACTCAATCGAGTTCTGCTTCCACACGAATGGTCCCTGCACATGGATCAGGTACTCGGAATCTTCCAGAAATGGGGAACCCTGGACATAGACCTCTTTGCAAGTCCGTGGAATGCCAAACTTCCCCGGTTCTGTTCCAGAATTCCGTGTCAGGGAGTTCAGGCCAAGGATGCCTTCCTCCTGCATTGGGGTCAGGGCTTCCTGTATGCCTTTCCACCCATTCCTTTGATTCCCAAGACTCTGTTCAAACTTCAAAGGGATCAAGGGTCCATGATCCTCATAGCTCCACGCTGGCCACGCCAAGTGTGGTACCCTCTACTTCTGCATCTCTCCCAAGCCCCCTCCCTGGACTTGGGAGCGGCTCCAGACCTTCTGTCTGAGGAGGAAGGGACTTTGTGGCACCCAAACCCCAAGTCCCTTCACCTCAGAGCTTGGTTACTGAAGGCCTAGACCAGCGATGGCGAACCTATGGCACGCGTGCCAGCTGTGGCACGCGAAAGCCTTGCAGCTGGCACGCGGGAAGGTCCGCAAAAAAGAAAAAGCTGGCTCTGACTGCTGCCGCGGACGCGGCAAGGGCAGAATGCAATGTCCCGCGGGGCCCCCTCCGCTCGCTAAGCCCCCTCTGCAAGGGCTTTCAGATTCGCGAGGGAGAGCGTCTCCCTCGCGTCTCTGTTAAGCCCGCAGGGGCTAATGGGAAATTTCCCATCAACCCCTTCGAGGGACTGATGGGAAATTTCCCATTAGCCCCTGTGGGGCTTAACAGAGACGCGAGGGAGACGCTCTCCCTCGCGAATCTGAAAGCCCTTGCAGAGGGGGCCCCGCGGGACATTGCATTCTGCCGCGGCAGCGGCAGCAGCCAGAGCCAGCTTTTTTTTTTTTTTAAATTTGCCAGGGGGGGGGGGGGGTTAGGACTGCTAATGGGCTGGGTGGGGGGGGGGGGTTAGGACTGCTAATGGGGTAGGGGGGGGGGGTTGGTACTGATAAAGGGCTAGGAGGGGGGGGGTTAGGACTGCTAAAGGGCTGGGGGTTAGGACTGCTAATGGGCTAGGGGGGTTAGGACTGCTAATGGGCGGGCGGGCGGGCGGGGAGTAGGACTGCTAATGGGCTGGGGGGGGTAGGACTGCTAATGGGCTGTGGGCTGATGGGGGCTGTCTGGAAATGGGGTGATGGGGGTTAGGACTGGTAATGGGCTATGGGGGGGTTAGGACTGCTAATGGGCGGGCGGGCGGGGGTTAGGACTGCTAATGGGCGGGCGGGGCGGTAGGACTGCTAATGGGCTGGGGGGGGTAGGACTGCTAATGGGCTGTGGGCTGATGGGGGCTGTCTGGAAATGGGGTGATGGGGGGTTAGGACTGGTAATGGGCTATGGAGGGGGTTAGGACTGCTAATGGGCGGGCGGGCGGTAGGACTGCTAATGGGCGGGCGGGCGGGCGGGCGGGGGGTCAGGACTGCTAATGGGCTGTGGGCTGATGGGGGCTGTCAGGAAATGGGGTGATGGGGGGTTAGGACTGGTAATGGGCTATGGGGGGGGGTTAGGACTGCTAATGGGCTATGGGGGTGTTAGGACTGCTAATGGGCTGGGGGGGTTAGGACTGGTAATGGGCTGTGGGCTGATGGGGGCTGTCTGGAAATGGGGTGATGAGGGGTTAGGACTGGTAATGGGCTATGGGGGGGTTAGGACTGGTAATGGGCTTTGGGCTGATGGGGGCTGTCTGGAAATGGGGTGATGGGGGGTTAGGACTGGTAATGGGTTATAGGGGGGGCTTAAACTGAAAATGGGGTGATGGGGGTTTAGGACTGGAAGTGGGCTGATGGGGGGGCTAGGACTGGTATTGGGTTGGGGGGTTGCTAGGACTGGAAATGGGCTGATGGGGGGCTAGGACTGGAAATGGGCTGATGCAGGGACTAGAAGGGAATGGATGCTGGGTGAGGCTGGAACTAGAAGGGAGCTGATGTTGGGGGAGGATTAGAATGGGATGGGGCTAGGAGAGTAAAATGGAGAGGGGAAAAATATTTTGTGTGGGAGGGATAAAAAATCTACAATTGGCCGGGTATTGGGAGAGTAAGTGGGGATTGAGGATGGAGGGGTAAAATTTGAGTGGATGAAATAGGAATGAGGAAAGATCAAAAGGAGAAAGATTAGTATGTTAAAGCGGATGTAGAGAGAGAGAATGGAAAAAAAAAACTAGAAGAGAGAAGAAAGGACAAATGGACAGCACATGATGGAGAGTTAGCAGAAAACATGAAGAAACCAGAAGAAAGTGGCTGGAGCAATTGCAACTGTGTAACTGAGCTGAGGTATTCTGTTTATGTAATTCCTTTTTGACATTGCCACTTGTTCTCTTTCCCCAGTAGGTCATGTATTGTTATTCTCTGAAATGTATTGGTTTAATATTTGCAGTGTTGCCTTTTGATAGGTATGGTATGGTGCTTTGTGAGTCCTGGTAGTGCTGTTAGGATACGGCGGGTTTGCTATTGGTTCTAAATGGGCAGTGTTTGTAGTAGTTCCTAATGTGCCTGGCGGTTGGCACTGGATTATAGTAATGTAGAAATCTTTTAGTCTGTCTTTATCCATACACTCATTAAGAGACATGTTTACTAAAAGTTAGTGTATGTTAGCATTATGCAAATATTTATGCAAATTGACGTGCTGGCACTTTGAGGAAATTCTTTGGTTTTGTGCGGCAGTTTGGGCACTCGGGCTCAAAAAGGTTAGCCATCACTGGCCTAGACCTTCAACACTTCAATCTTTCGCAGCAAGTGAAGGATATCCTACATGCCTCTAGGAAACCTTCCACTAGGCGTTCTTACGCTTTTAAATGGAAAAGATTTTCCATTTGGTGTGCTCAAAAGGGTCTTAACCCTCTAGCACTCCCATTGAATTCTCTTTTGGAATATCTCCTTCATCTCTCCAATGCAGGACTCAAAACGAATTCAGTAAGAGTCCATTTGAGTGCTATTGCGGCATCACTTAAGCCCATCAATGGACAACCTGTTTCCTCTCATCCTCTTATTGCAAGATTCATGAGAGGCCTAACCTTAACTAAACCTCCCATTCGACCTCCTCCGGTGGCATGGGACTTAAACTTGGTTCTTGGTCAGCTTATGAAGCCTCCTTTTGAACCCTTAGCCAGTACCTCCTTGAAATTTCTTTCCTGGAAGGTTATTTTTCTTATTGCAGTCACCTCAGCTCGCCGTATCAGTGAACTGCAAGCTCTAGTGGCTAATCCACCTTATACAAGGTTCCATCATGATAAAGTGGTCCTTAGGACCAATCCCCACTTTATGCCTAAAGTGGTCTCCCCTTTTCATCTTAATCAAGAGGTATATTTACCTGTCTTTTTTCCAGCTCCTCATGCATCCAGTGCAGAGAGGAACCTTCATACTCTAGACTGTAAAAGAGCTCTTGCCTTTTACCTCCACAGGACACAGCAACATCGAAAGTCTTCTCAGCTTTTTGTTGCTTTTGATCCTTCTCATTTAGGAATTCCAGTCTCCAAAAGAACACTCTCCAATTGGATTGCTCAGTGTATCTCTTTTGCTTACCAGAGTAAGAACCTTTCTCTGGAGGGCCATGTCACCGCTCACAACGTGAGGGCCATGGCCACCTCTATGGCTCATTTAAACTCTGTGTCCATTGACCAGATCTGTCGAGCAGCCACCTGGGCCTCGGTTCATACCTTTACAGCCCATTACTGTTTGGACAAGGACTCCCGCCGGGATGCCTTGTTTGGTCAGGCTGTCCTCTGACACCTGTTCCATTCTTGAACAACTCCAGCCCACCTTCCCTGAATGGATGCCTGAGATCCATAGGAACATGAGGAACCTTTCAGGATCTCATACCCTTCAGGGGATCTCCCAGGCATCTTAGCTAGGGAGTCCCCATATGTGAGGACTTATTCCTGCTTGTTCCTGGAGATAGCACAGTTACTTACCTGTAACAGGTGATCTCTGGGAACAGCAGGAATTAGTCCTCACAACCCACCCGCCTCCCCTAGGAGTTGTATCTATCTTTCTCTTTCCTTTCCTTTCTCTATTGTCTCAGCTTTAAACTCGAACTGAGGAGAGTTGGTCAGGAAGGTGGGAAGGCAGCACGCATGCGCAGTGGGAGGCCCCAAAAGCTTTCCTTCTGGGAAGCTGGGGAGCTTTCCTGCGCAGGCTCCGTAGGTACCGACGTACCCATATGTGAGGACTAATTCCTGCTGTTCCCAGAGATCACCTGTTACAGGTAAGTAACTGTGTTTTCACCCCTACCTAGACGATTGGCTGATCCGGGCAAAGTCGGAGAAGGAGAGTCGCTCAGCCACTACCAGAGTGGTAGAAGTCCTAGAGGAGCTAGGCTGGGTCATCAATCGGGCAAAGAGCAGGTTGATTCCCTCTCAAGAGCTCGAGTATCTCGGAGCAAGATTCGACACCAGAAGAAGAAGAGTTTTTCTATCCAAGAAGAGGGCAAGGGACCTAAGGACCCTGGTGTCACAATTCCTGAACAGACGAATCCCTACGGCGTGGCATTACCTTCAATTGCTAGGAACCATGGCGGCAACAAGAGATGTAGTTCCGTGGGCCAGAGCTCACATGCGACCCCTGCAGAGGGCCCTGTTGCGTCGGTGGTCTCCTCAGCATCACCCTTTGTCTATGCGGTTGCCCTGTGCTCCCCGAACCAGGAATTCCCTACAGTGGTGGCGGTGCCCGGGGAACCTGGAGTGCAGGATACCTCTCGAGTCCCCGCAGTGGTCACTTCTAACGACGGACGCCAGCCTGACAGGCTGGGGAGCGCATTGCGAGGACCAGTTTGTCCAGGGTCGGTGGTCCTTAACGGAGTCTCAGTGGTCCATCAACAGGCTTGATCTCCGAGCGGTAGCCCTGGCGCTCAAGGCACTCAAGCCCTTAGTTCGACAAAAGGCAATTCGCGTCTTCTCAGACAATGTCACCGCGGTGGCTTACATCAATCGCCAGGGGGTACAAGCAGCCCCTCCTTGGAAAAGGAAGCGGACAGCCTGTTCCAGTGGGCCGAAGTCCGGTTGGAGGCTCTGTCAGCACAGCATGTGGCAGGAATGGACAACTCTATGGCCGATTACCTTAGCAGGTTCAAGATCGACCACGGGGAGTGGGAGCTGGACCTGGAGGTCTTCTATCAGATTGTAGCTCGTTGGGGTCCTCCAGTCATGGATCTCATGGCACGGTACGCCTCAGCCAAGGCAAGCAGGTTCTTCAGCCGAAGGAAGCAAAGGATGTCCGAAGGCTTAGACGCATTAGCCCAGAGATGGCCCTCGGAGGGGCTCCTATATGTATTCCCCCCCGTGGGCCCTCATCGGAAGGGTTCTACAACGGGTGGAAGCCCACCGAGGTTTGGTGATCCTCATAGCTCCGGATTGGCCGCGTCGTCCCTGGTATGCGGACCTAGTAAGGCTATCGATCGACCGGCCTTGGCGGCTCCCCTACAGGAAGGGTCTGTTGAGACAGGGGCCGGTTCTGATGCCTCACGTGGATCGACTCTCGCTTATGGCCTGGCTATTGAAAGGACACGGCTCCGGAAGCGAGGGTATTCGGGTTCAGTAATCTCTACTTTATTGAACGCTCGAAAGCGCTCGACCTGTCTTTCCTATGTTAGGGTCTGGCGCATCTTCGAGGCATGGTGTACGGAGCACAGAAAGAAACCCCTGTCGGCCTCTATCCCGGAGGTCCTGGAATTCTTACAAGCAGGGTTCGAGAAGGGCCTTGCTCCCAGCTCCTTACGAGTACAGTTAGCTGCTATCTCTTGCTATAGAGGTAGGATTCGTGGTAAACCCTTAGAGCACGCGGATGTGGCCAGGTACCTAAGAGCGGTTAGGCGCCTGCGGCCGCAGCAAAGATCGGTGTTACCCCCTTGGGATCTCAATCTGGTGTTAAATGCCCTGACCAGGAAGCCTTTCAAGCCGGCAATGAGAGCCTCCCTAAAGGATCTTACTCTGAAGACAGTCTTTCTGGTTGCCATTTGCTCGGCCAGACGCGTCTCAGAACTTCAAGCTCTGTCCTCTCAGACCCCCTTTATTACCTTTTTCAGGGAGAAGGTGGTCTTGCGGACAGTTCCCTCTTTCTTATCCAAGGTCATCTCTCCTTTTCATGTGAACCAGTCAGTTTCACTCCCGTCTTTCCCGGCAGAGGAGCAAGGAGAGCATGGGGGGAAACTATGTCTTCTGGACGTCCGCAGAGCACTGAAGCTTTATCTCTCCCACACGGCGTCCTTTCGGAAGTCCGAACGTCTATTCATCCAGTTTGGGGGACCACACAAAGGGGAGGCGGCGGCCAAGGCCTCTATCTCTACGTGGATCAGGGAAGCTATCGCTTCGGCCTATATCCTGAAGGGAAAGCAGGTCCCAGGAGGTCTGCGCGCACATTCAACGCGGGCGCAGGCTACTTGGGCGGAGTATAGCTTAGTTCTGCCGCTGGACATTTGCAGAGCAGCCACTTGGTCCTCTCTGCATACCTTTACCAAACACTACAGGCTGGATATTCAGGGGTCAGCTGATTCTCGGTTTGGAGAGGCGGTTCTTCGGTCCGGGATAGCGGACCCCTCCCAGGCCTGAACTGCTCTGTTACATCCCAGAAGTAAGGGACTGGACTGGAGTGACGATAAGGAAGAAGTAATTAGGTCTTACCTGCTAATTATTGTTCCTGAAGGAACGACAGTCTAGTCCCTGTTCCCTCCCAGATCCATTTATGGTTGTTATGTTCCAATAGGTAGGTAAAGTACAGCGGACCGAAGGCGGGGCCGAACCAGCGCAGAAGGACCATTGGACCAAGTTCGGAGGACCAGGGGAAGGAGAGTTCTGGCAAGCCCAGGCAAACTTCCTCCTCCCCTCCCTTTTTTCCCTACTACCTCTTGCAGTTAAAAAAAAAAAAAAAAAAAAAAAAAAAATTCCTTTGGGCTGTCGTGTGTTTACCTTTGACTAATTTTAGTATTTTGGTTTCTGTTCAAGCCTACTTTTGCATTAGAATACTGGGTTCTGTGGGTGGCGCCAGTGGTATTTATACCGCCCCATCCTCAAAAAGGATGAGCTCAGCCTCCAAGCTGCTGGAAGGGTTACGCAACCCAAAAGTAAGGGACTGGACTGTCGTTCCTTCAGGAACAATAATTAGCAGGTAAGACCTAATTACTTCTTGTTGTCATTGGTTAGTTGACTCTCTTTTAGTTTGCTTTGTCAACAGGATACTGAGGCTGGTGGGTTGTGCCAGTTCTATATATATCCTGACGTCATCAAGAGTTTGGTTTACTTAGTCTCCAAGCTGCAGGAATAGGAGCACAACCCAGCATGAAGGGACTGGACTGGATATCCTACAGGAAAACTAATTAGCAGGTACCTCTTTCTTTCTACTTTTTGAAAGAGTAAGAATAGTAGGGGACGATGAAGCTACAGTGTAGCCCATTTAGGACTAACAAGAGAAAATATTTTTTCAATTAGCGAGTGATGTAGTAAAAGCTGTCAGTGTAGCTGGGTTTAAAAAAAGGTTTTGAGAAGTTCCTAGAGGAAAAGTCCATAAACCATTATTAAAGACTAACAGGGAAATTCACTGCTTACCGTGGGATAAGCATTGTGGAATTTTTGAACCTGACAGGTACTTGTGACCTGGGTCAGACCAAGGTCCATCAAGCCCATTATCCTGTTGGAAACAGGATACTGGGCTTGATGGACCTTTTTCTGACCCAGTATGACATTTCTTATATTCTTATGCATATGTGTCTAGGAACAACACATCATGATATGTAAGGAGACAGCTGCACAGTAGTGTAGAATATGGCAAATGAAGATTGCAGTATATTTCTTTTTCCTAGTTTTTCCCTCAATTTTGTACTGCTAAAGTCATTTGTATTTGTTCACCTGTTCTCTTACATTGCAAAGCATATTTTTTACCATGCACAGAATCTTAGTTATTAAACTCGGGATATGAAATTTTAAGGTTAAGTATGCTAGCTTATTTATTCATTAAAAAAAAAATCCACTTGCCAAAGCTGCTTATCCTAAATTTAGTGGTGTAGGGGGGGAATTCATAATTTTTGATACAACTGATAGTGGCATAATTTTTTATGTAAACACAAAGTGTGCCATTCGGAACTATTTTACAAGGTTTTTTTTAGAAGTATTTACAATTAAGAATAGGAGTGGAGGAGTGGCAGGTTTGATTCCCACTAGCACTCTTCATGACCTTAAGCAAGTCACTTTGCCAGGTCTTTATTCTGAGGCAATGAATGGTTATCTACTTCCTGTCACACTGTAAGAAAACCCAGGGGCTGCTTGTTCACCAGGAGAAGACACACATTGCATTTTTTCAAAATTAAGAATAATTAACTAAAAAGTCTTGATTGCATATGTCTTAACATTAGTTTAGCTTTGTTTCCAAAAATTGCCTCGACAAGGCCCATAATAAGATAGATAGAGCTCAGTTGTGTCCAATCAGAGTAGATGAGCTGAGCTGATCTGAATACTCACTGATGAAGAATCAAGCAGTTTCTGTTGTGTGAAATGAATCTGAAGCATACTGGCCTTAGAACGTGCTAGTGAATTGCCAGACTGCAAGTTAAACCAACTCGACATCCATATGAGAAGACTTGCTTGATGAGGCTTTTTATAGATATTTAAGTGTGTGTGTGATTTTTTTTTTTTTAAATGCTGCTTACACAGACAGAGAGAAAAGGAGATGCAGTGAGCTGAGCCACTCTTTAGTGCAGCAGTTTACTCAAGATTTTCGCACTAATCTTACTCTTGATGCAGTAAGAAGTTTTACTGCAGGAAAAAGTTATAAAATCACTATATTGAAGGGTAACACAGTGGGCATGCAAAATGTTGAATATCAGATTGCTTCTTATCAGGACCGTACCTAGCCCTGTGCAAGCGGTGCGGCCGCACAGGGCGCAAAGGCTTAAGGGGCGCATTTTTCCGTAGCTGTCTGCTGTTGCCTGCCGCCACCACTTTTTTTTCTCTCAGCGGTGGCAGGCAACGACAGACAGCTAACATGCGCCCCTTAAGCCTTCTCGCTGGCATGGGAGGGACAGATCTGCTTAGCATGCTGGCGACTTGCACATCAGGTACGCCTCTTCTCTCCCGCTGCGGGGGGGGGGAGGGGGTGCACGCCCGATGTGCAAGTCGCACAGAGCACGATTTACACTCGGTATGGCCTTGCTTCTGATATTAAACAAACACACACTAAAACAGGGTATGAAGACTTCCAGTAATGGAGCACAGGGAGGTGGACATCTGAGTTTTTTGCTCTGGCCCCGAGATGTAAAATATCTCCCAAAAAACAGACAAAGAACAGACCCGAAGCAAACGTTTGATGTGGGGAAGTCCCCTGAACAGATGATAAGGGGAAAAGAGAAATTGAGAGAAAAGAACAAGGGCATGTCCCAGAAGACAGCACGGGAAGATAAACACGCCACACAAAATGGCGGAGGCTTCGCCGACTAAGAAACAGACGGGGGATCTCACATCAGAGATCTCCCGGGTGGTGGCGGCAGCCTTGGAGGACAGATTGAACAAACTCCAATCGACAGTAGGCGATATTAAAGAGAGGTTTAAATCCCAACACTAGGATGCGGGTAGCTGCACAGGAGGACACAGTGAGCAGGCTGGAACTGGCAGTAGAACGGATGGCTAAAAAACGTTCACAAATGCTGGATAGAATGGAGGATGCGGAGAACCGGGCACGGTGCAATAATTTAAGAATGGTGGTCCTACCAGAAAGTATTTTGGAGATGGAACTATAACATCTATCAGGAATGGTTGCCCAAACAGCTAGGCCTCCTAGTCTCCCCGGGAGCCTGGAGATGTGAACGTGTGCATTGAATTGGGCCTCCACAAGTAGACAACCGCAAGCTGCGAGCAGTAATTGGGAGATACATGATTTGGACTGAAAAAGAAAAGATTCTGAAAGAATATCACAAAATGAAAGTGTTGGAACATAATAATCCGAAAATCCTGCTATTTAATGACTATTCAGTGAGAGTGGCAGTTAAAAGGCAGGAATTTTGCACCTATATGCAACGGATTATTCCAAAAGGGAGTGAAATTTGCTTTGATCTACCCCTCACAAAGTTAGTCATAAATGATAGAAAAAAAACATAAATCTAAACACTCCGGCAGAAGGAAAAGCGTTACTAGACTGTCTTGGCTAAACAGGGGGGAGGGCATCCCCACGGAAACAAAACTAAGGCACTTTAACTTTTCAGACTTTAAAAACTGGACAGAACTGATCTATGAGACATATCTAAAGAGGAAGAACTGAAGGGAGAACCCCCCTCCATATTACAAAAATGCTATAGGAGAAGCGATTGGAATGTCTGGCAAAACAAGAGAGGAGGAAGATACAGGCGGAATAAAAAAATATATCATACAAAGAACTGGTATCGAGAAATGAGGAAGGGGAGGAAAATACACAGCTGTACTTCTTGAGGGTATGGACAGAGGACAAATATGATGGAATGAGTGCGGGGAGGAGGAGGAGGGAGAGGGGAAACAGTACTACAGAGGAAGTAGGGTTATGCCAAGAAGAAGATGATAAAAGGGGTATGATAGCGGCTCAGGGCTTATGGGATTAGCCCACATGGGGAGATAGGAGGATGCAAGAGAGTGAATGGTGTGGGGGAGTGGATGAATGGAAGGGGAAGGAGAGAAGAGATGGGATGGGATGGGGGAAAAAACAGCTACAGGGGGAACAAAGGAAGGTGAACAGCGAGGGTGGGAGGAAAAGAACAATATTGGCGGAGTTGGGGAAGACTTAAGAAGAAAACAGATGGGCTAGGAGTTCAGCTGGGAAACCTCTGGAGCACGTGTAATAGGAGCAATAAGCAAACTAAGGCAAGGACCTTAATTAAGAATGGCTGAAAGTACTATCGTCACGCTGAATATCGGGGGCCTATACGTCCTGATAAAAAAGGGAGAGGATGATCACTTATTTACGGGCCTTGGGAACAACAATTGCCCTAATACAAGAAACACATCTGACAGCCGTGAAACACCTCAAGCTTAGAAGAGGGTGGGTAGGTGAAGTCATAGCACAGTACAAGGCCTGACAACGAGGGGTGGCCATCCTGGTGGGGAAGAGAGCAGTATGGGAATCCCACCGGGTAGTGAGGGACCCCGATGGAAGATACATACTGGCTTGGGGAGTACTCAACAAAAAAAAGTGATTCTAGACAGCATATATGCCCCCAACAATTATCAACATAAAATTTATCTTGAATTGATGAGTCACTTAGCTGACCCGGCAGAATACCAAGATATATTGGGAGGGAACTTTAATATGGTGGCAGACTGCCAACACCAAGGGTAGGGCTGAAGGGAACAGAGGATAAATGGATTAACTTACTATGCAAAGAACTGGAATTGATAGACGGATGGAGGACACTGAATCCATTAGAAAAAGAATTCACACATTATTGGGGGCCCCATAAGGTACACAGATGAATAGACTACTTGTTAGTGACGGAAAGATTTTATATAACACATTGACCAGTGCTACCATACAGCCAACTATAGTCTCTTACCATGCCGCGGTACAGTTGGAATTTAGAGGGAGCAGGGAGAAGCAGGGCCGAACATGGTGCCTGAACCTAGTCTGGACACAAAATGTAGATTGCCAAGCATTTAATATGAAAACATAACTTGACTATGAGGCGGAAAACAAAACAAAGGATGTAAGCCCTGGAACAAATTGGGAGGCCGCCAAGGCAGTCTTGAGGGGCTGCATAATAGGGTACACAGCGGCCCAGCAGCGCAAACAAAGGGAGGCATTACAACAGGATCTGAGTAATCTGAGATTTATGGACCCAGGTTATGAGAGAGGGACTGAGCAGGGATGATTGAAGCTGCAGAAGGGCAGGAATGAAATCCATGTCGTCTTGCAACAACGTGCTATGCGAGTATTAGATTCTATAAATACCAGCTATATCAATGGGGGGATAAGACACGAAAATTATTGGCCAACTTACTGAGACCAGTTAAAACAAGGAATACAGTGACTAAGCTACAGAACACCGCTGGGTCAGTAACAGTGCAAGAGGCAGAGATTGCTAAATGCTTCACAAACGTTTTTGTAAAACTGTATGGAGCAGAGAACAGGGGTGAGGAGAGTAGGGGAAGATTTCTTTAGGCACATGAATCTACCTCAGATCACAGATGCACAGAGACAGTGGCTCAATAGGCCTGTTACAGAAGGGGAAGTAAGGGGGATTATTCAACACCTACGACCAGCCAAGGCACCAGGGCCTGATGGACTCTGGCCAGAATTTTTATAAAATTCTCAGAGATCTTTGTGGTCAGCTGGGGAGAGGAGGCAGTAGAAAAGGGGAAGATGGGACTCTATACAGTAGAGCAACAATACTGCTGCTACCAAAACCAGGACGAGATTTAGAAATAGAAGAATCCTACAGACCAATACCGCTCCTTAATCAAGATTTAAAAATTATTATAATAGCACGGAGACTAAGTGATATTCTACCGGATCTCCTACACAGAAACCAAGTGGGATTTGTAAGGGTCGAGGAATGATGGGGGGCCATTCTAAGAGCCCTAACAATGCTCTGACAACGGAGATCATGGAATTCCCCAATAGTCCTAATGGGGCTGGATGCGGAAAAAACATTAGACAGGGTCTGCTGTGAGTATCTTTGAGTGCTAGAACAATATGGCATTACAGGGTACTTTCGCAGTTGGATCCAAACCCTATATAATCAACCAAGGGCACAGGTGCTTGTGAATGGAAAGCTGGCAGAACCCTTCGAGCTCCAATGAGGCACGCAAAAAGGGTGTCCGTTGACCCCATTGCTATTTATATTAACGTTAGAATCCCTGGCAATAAAAAAAAATTAGGGAATTGGTTGAGATTCGTAGTGTAACAATAGGCAAAGCAACCAATAAAATAAGTCTATTTGCAGATGATATGCTAATAAGCATGCCCCATACAAGGGAAGGATGGGATAAATTGATAGCAACATTGAGGCAGTTTGGTCAGTTCTCAGGCTTAAAAATTAATATGGGAAAATCAGAGGTAAAATTAGTGGGAGTAGGGAAACCTATTGAAGGGGGAAGTAAAGAATTCAAATGGACTGAAGGTCCCATGAAATATCTAGGCATCTTCATTCACCCAGATCAGTCACTGGTATACCAGCTTAACATATCAAACAAAGTTTGACTCCTCAAACGACTATGTGAGCAATGGAGAGAATTGCTACTATCCCTTTTTATGGATGAGTGGCTGTGGTAAAAATGGTCATATTACCCAAAATATTATATCATTTACAGATTCTTCCATTCTGGGTGAGTAAAACAGATGAGAACATTTGTAAAGGGGTGGTTAGAGTCTTCTTATGGCGGGGCAAAAGAGTCCATGTTAGTTATGCTAAGATGATACGGGCCCAAGAAAAGGGGGGAACAGGTCTTCCAGATCTTCAATTATATAATGTGGCGGCATTAATCCGATGGATACATGATAGCTACACAGAAACGGGGCAGTATGGACCAGAGGGACTATTAGACACAAGGAGTCACCCCTATAGAATCATTAGCATTCTCCACTGTAAGAAAGTTGACCTAGCTCACCCAGAATATGGAATTTGGGTGGGAGCACTTAGGAGGGCGGAGAAGCAAAGCCACAGCTGGCAGATAACACCACCATTCTTACAAATATTGGGGAACCCTGGATTCCCTCGAGGGCAGAGTTAAAGCCAGTTTAAGCAGTGGAATATTGGAAGAATACTAGACTTGGGTTGCATAGGAAAATGGGGAAAGGGTGACATGCCATCATTCGAAACTCTCCAACCAAGAATGCAATTTCCCAGAACACATCTCTACCCCTACATGCAGATGAGGCACTATTGGCAAACAAAGAAAATGCACCCCAGAGAATTAGACATCGCAGAGAGTGATGGGGACTTCTGTAAATTAGCCCCTCAATAGAATAAACTAGGGAACTGGTACCCTCGTATTAAGAGAGATGCTACCCACGACATCACTTAATGAGCTTGCCGACCGATGGACTGAGGAATTAGGAGAAGAAGTAAGAGAGGAACACCAGAGTGGTGGTTTGTCCAAAGACTGGATATATTCACCTCGGCACGCTACCAAGAAATGCAGTGCCAGATATTGAACAGAGGGTACCTTACAAAGGAACGAGGGTCACGGCTAGGGATGTGGGCGCATAATCAGTGTGACAGATTCAAAGGCCCAGCAGAGACCTTTAAATGTGCATTTTTAGAATGTCCCAAGTTGATTGTGCTGTGGCATCCAGTGCTGGCGTGTTTGACCGACAAATGGGAAACAAATAGAAAGGATATATAATATGCTTTTGTTGGGGGATGAGGTCCCACTGGGGGAAAGTAACATACAAAAGATGGAAGGCCGCTTTATTATGATAGGGATAGGGGTGGCAAAGAAACTTGTCCAATGCCTTATGGAGGGGGATGTCCTATCTCACCCAGTATTGTAGGATAACAACTATGCACATGATGGCGGCCGTAGAATGCTCGGTAGGGGTTAATAAAAATTCCCCATGCTGGAGGCGCTACCAACAATTATGGCACCGCTTTCAAGTACAGTACCCTAAGAAGGTAGAAACAGAGCCGGAGGAGGGGAGTAGGGGAGTAGGGAAGGGGGGGGAGGGCTAGGGTGGGAGAAGATAAAGGGCAGGAAGGAGTGATAGGCTAAGTAGTAATTGAATGCAATGTCAAGACTAAATGAGGGACAGAAGTTTGTTGTAAAAAGAAAATTGTTTACTATGTTACAAAGATTCTAATGGTCAAGGACTTGAAGGGTATATATGTGTTATGGAAAACTCAATAAAGACTATAAACAAAAAAATAGGATATGAAACTGTATCTCTACAGTACAAAGGGACTTCCATATTTTGTAAGGGAAACTTAAACCCATAAGTCTACCTGTTCATGATAAGGGAGAAGAGTCTGTATCACATAACCAGCTTTAATATGTCTCCAATTCTGGCATAAATGAGAAGGATTTAGATATATAGGCAACTGGGGCAATAGATGGAACAAGAGGCTGTACTGTATTGATGGACTGCATCTCTCTAGCAGGAAAAAGGATCCTAAGTGAAAAATGTAGGCAATATGTGGAAAAGCATTTAAACCTGGGAAAAGGGGGGTGATGGATAGGATAGGATAGGATAGGAAAAAACAAGTTCAGGACATCACTCCCAGCAAAAACATAATAACATTGGGTAATAGTCATCGTATTAATCCACACATCAATGACAAGAGGGAAGAGGAGTCTGGAATAAAATCCATCCAAAATACAAGCAAGCCAACCATCAATTGCGGGAAGGCAATGAGCACAAATGCTCAAAGTTTAGCCAATAGAGTTCATGACCTGAAAGCCCTCATGGTGGAAATGGACTTGGACATTGTGGCCATTACAGAAACATGGTTTGAGTCACATGAATGGGATATAGCCATAGCTGGCTATAATTTATTTAGAAGAAATGGTAAAGGTAGAAAAGGAGAAGGAGGAGTCCTATATGTCAAAAAAGCAGTATTAACAGCTCAAATATAAAAAAATCACTCTATTTATGCTATATCCAAAAATAAACATAGAGGAGAAAAAGGCCTCAGAACTGTTATAACAGGGAGAAAACACAGCAGGCAGAAACGGCCCTCAGCTCCAGGAAAGAAACATCAGTGGCCTAAAAAACTCCTCAGACAATATACACATTTTATTCTCAATTGAAGCATGGGTCGCGTTATTCATATAATAACAGAAACAAGGTGCACTTATCTCTTCCACTCCTCAAGAAACACAGCCAAATTCACAAAAACAGGGCACATCCCCGACGCCGGCGAGGCATTTTGCTGAATGCTTTTTCATGGCGAACCCCCACAGGCTGCAGAAGAAAACAAAAAAACACAGGCCAATTAGCAACTGGAAAAACAGCATGCTAGACACATAGACCACACTCAAAGGACATTCAAAGAGCATTAGATATTAAATATTAACCCAGAAGAAACCGCTGGAGCCACTAACCTGTGAATAGAACACATAAACTGCACAGTGAAAACCGTCTACTTCAAGATCAGAACCCTCCGAAACCTCAAAAACATGCTCGACCCTGACAACTTCCGCACCATCTTTCAAGCCATAGTCATTCCACACTTTGACTATGCAAACATAATTCTACACGGCCTCCCAAAAAGCACACTAAACACGCTGCAATTAGCGATGAACGCTGCTGCCCACATCCTCAATGGTGCATCAAGGAACGACCACATAACCCCCATCTTAAAGGATTTACACTGGCTCCCAATATCCTGCAGGACAACATACAAAGCACTACTTATGACATTCAAAGCCATTAATAACTTAGCTCCCCTAGCAATCTCCACACTCATCACACACACCCCTAACACCAGATCTAGAAGATCAGTTGCAGCTAATATTCTAATCATCCCGACTGACTTTACAAAATGTACACACTCAACCACAGCAAGAGCATTCGCTTACTTCGCTCCCAAATGTTGGAATGATCTTCCACCCACCATAAGAGAAATTAAAGACCTCAAACAATTTAGAAAAGCCATAAAACACCACCTTTTCCTTTCATACTTCTCTTAATACCTGATCCCAACTCATCCTAAACCCCATTACAATCCAATGTTGAAATGCTATATTAATTCCCTGTATAACAAGAAGAATACCGTTGTATATAGTTAAATTTATATGTACAAAGTTTTCCCCTATGCTGTATCCTGTTGACTTCCTGTTACATGTAAACTCACGACAGCCTGTTGCTATCTGTGAGTACTTTGTTTACTGTAAACTGCGCTGATGATAAAAAGTGCGGTATATAAGAGCGTTAAATAAATAAATAAATAAATAAAATAGTAGAGAAAACACTTGGAACGCAATCAAGCACCTCCGGACTGCCGCTTCGAATATCAGGGGAAACACCATGCATGCACAGTAATAAAGGCAACAGCCTCCTCCCCACAAGCGATGTCCAAACCTCTTAGCATATGATGCCAAAAACACCTGAGCTCACGTCAAAAACCGGGAAGCTAACTCCAACAGTCAGGGAACAACTGATATGAATCTCAAAGCCTAACAAGCCGATATCTAAACGATAGCAGACAACAAAAAAAACCCAAAATGCTGAAATGCAAGGGATGTGGGGAAAAGTGCTGTGATTGTTAGAAAGAGGAGATGGCACTATCATCCACTAGACTAGTGTAGTCTACAAGTCTCCAACTCAAACTGAGGAAATGGATAGAGACTTGATAATTGTTATTGTAAAGGTAGCTATGAAGGGAGAAGTGATCATATTGGGTCACTTTAATCTACTAGATGTGGACTGGAGTATTCCTTCCTTCTGCAAATCTGAAAAGAAATAAAAAGATTGTGGATGCCTTCCAAGAAGCATTGCTCAGACAGCTGGTGATGGAACTACCCAGGAGAAGTTTGATACTAAGTTTTCGTACTCGCCAATGGAGATAGGCATCCACCTGGACATCTGACAATGCTATTTGAAAAGCAGTAATGATCTCACAGTGTGATTTGAGGTAAAAGCCAAGACAGTCCAATCACAGCAAACTCAAAGTCTTAAACTTCAAAAATGCTGACTTGGGTAAAATGGGAAAATATCTGATGGATAAGTTGGCAGGGCAGGAGGAGATAAGGGAAATGGAAATACAGTGGGCTAAAATAAGAGAAATAAAAGTGTCAGCAGATATATATGTAAGGAAAATAAATAAAAACGAGGAAAAGGAAACCTATGTTGTTTACCAAAGAAGTGGCTGCACAAATAAAGGCACCCCCCCCCCGCTTCCCAAAATTCAGACAATCACAAAAGGAGGAACCTAGAAAAGAATATAGGATAAAGCCAAAAGAGACAAAGAGAAAAATAAGGATAGCAAAAGCAAAGGTAGAAGAAAAAATGATTAAATATGTGAAGCATGGAGACAAAATGTTGTTCTGATATATTTGGGAGAAGAGAAAGATCGGAGGTGGAATTGCAAGACTCAAAAGTCCCAAGGACAGATTTGTGGAAAGTGACATTGAAAAAGCAAAAATACTAAACAAATACTTCTGTATTCATGAAAGAAAATCCTGGAGAAGGACCACACGTATGATTGCCAAACATACAAATGGCAATGGAGTAAATACCACACCATTCACGGAAGATGTTTTTGAACAGCTTGCAAATCTGAAAGTGAACAAGGCCATGGGACCGGATGGGATACATCCTAGGATACTGAATGTGCTCAGAGAGGTTCTGGTAGGGCATTTAAAGGATGTTTTTAATAGGTCCTTGGAAATGGGAGAAGTTCCACAGGACTGGAGAAGGGCTGATGTGGTACCTCTTCACAAAAGTGGTAATAGGGAAGAGGTGACAAACTATAGGCCGGTAAGCCTCACCTCTGTGGTAGGAAAAGTAATGGAGGTGCTCTTGAAAGAAAGAATAGTGGACTTTGTGGAAACCAATGGATTGCATGATCTGAGACAGCATGGTGTTACCGGGTGAAGAACATGCCAAACCAATTTGATGGAGTTCTTTGACTGGGTGACCAGAGAACTAGATCAAGGGCATGCAATTGATGTGAGATACTTAGATTTCAGCAAAGCCTTTGATCAATAAACTGAGCAGCCTGGGGATAGGTCCCAAGGTGGTGAACTAGATCAGAAATTGATTGACTGGCAGATGACAGAAGGTGATGGTAAATGGAACTCACTCAGAAGAAAGGAAGGTTCATAGTGGCATGCCTCAGGAGGATTGGCCCTGGGACTGATACTGTTCAATGTATTTGTGAGTGATATTGTGGAACGTTTGAATGGAAAAGTCTACGTTTTTGCAGATGACATGAACATTTGAAACAGAGTGGACATTTCTGAGGGAGTAGATAACATGAGGAAGGATCTACAGACACTGGAAGAATGGTCTAATGCTTGGCAGTTAAGATTTAATGCAAAGAAGTGCAGTCATGCACTTGGGATGCAGAAATCCAAAGGATTTTTATGCGATAGGAGGCAAGAGGGTGGTGTGCACTGACCTGGAGACGGACCACGAAGTCCTAGTGTCTGATGGTCTCGTGGTGGTGAAACAATGTGACAAAACAGTAGCCAAAGCCAGAAGAATGCTGGGCTGCATACAGAGAAGAATAACCAGCAGAAAGGAGGAGGTATTAATGTCTTTGTACAATTCATTGGTGAGGCCTCACTTGGAATAATGTGTTTTTGGGAGGCAATATCTCGCAAAGGATATAAAAAGATTTGAAACAGTTCAGAGGAAGGTGACAGAAATGCTTTAGAGCCTGTACCAGAAGACGTATGAGAAAAAGACTTGAACTAAATATGTATACCCTGGAGAAGAGAGACAAGGGAGATATGATACAGACCTTTAAATACTTAAAGGGTATTAATGAACAAACAAAGAAGGGGAAGCTGTAAAAGTAGATGATATTCAATGAACCTGCAAGGCTGTAAAGTTAATGCAACATCAAAAGATACTTTTTCACTGAAAGGATGGTGGATGCTTGGAATGCCCCCTGATAGAGGTGTTGAGGACAAATACAGTCACAGAATTCAAAGTGACATGGGACAGACATAGTGAATCCCTTTTATAGTAAGAAGATGAAATCAAAGCAAACTTAAATATCTTTTATACTTCAATAAATAGAGGAGGGCTGACCTGCATGGAGCGGCAGGTACAAACCTAAACACAGGCATAGAGATGGGTGACCTGCACAGAGCAGCAGTTACAACCACTCTAGCTAGCATATGCTATGATATTATGATTTATTTATTTAGAAGTTCTTATATACCATCTTTATGACAGTCAGTTACAAAAGAATAGATGATGGGTGAAAGTGCAGAAGTCATCACTCTACCTCCTATAACTGCTGCACCAAATCCTAGAATCTCTTTGGAAAATTATTTTTCCACAGGAAATAAGATTGTGTTTAATTTTTCTAAAGCTTAGCAAATTCATCTCCTTTCTTAAGTTGTCTGGCAAAGCATTCCATTGCTCAGAGCTAACTACATAAAGCAGCATGTTTACTAAAGTGCATTCCTAGTCGTCCCTCCAGTCCAGTCCCTCACCTCTGGGTTGTGCTCCCCTTCCAACAGCTTGGAGACTGAGCATGTCATCTCTTTGATGACTCTGGGTATATATACCACTGGCACCTCCTACCAGCTCCAGTATGCTTAGTCTCCAAGCAGCTGGAGGGAGCAGTAAGCCAGAGTGTTAGGCTTCCTGAAGAGACAGTTAAGGAAAGGGCAGTTTGTTCTTTTATTTATTTTATTTTATCTTGGCTTGGTTCCCTTTTCTCAGTGCCTTCCAGCCGGCCCTCCTTCCTATAGTGGGTGGGTGGCTGGAATGCTTGGGGCAGGGGAAGGGACCCCTCCCCGCCCAGCTTATTTCCTGTCGGGCCGGGTTAAGAAGGAGGTTTCGGGGAGAGGAGCAATTGAAGACAGCCTGGGCCTTGGAGCGGCTCCCGGCCCTGTAACCTTCTGAAGAGCCACTATTGGAAGAAGCCCATGTGGAGAGGCAGTGTGGTGCGGGCCCTTACCCCTCGCTGCCGAAGCTCCTTGGTAACTGCTCGTGTGGGCAGGAAGGCAGGCCGTCGCCAGCAGAGGTCTGAGGTGAAGCTGCAGGAGCGCCGCTGGTACTTGCATGGCTCGGCAGACTGCATGGGGAGGTAAGAGAGCCACGCGGCTGCCGACCGCGTGGTTGATCAGGCCTCTTCTTACCTCTTATGATTTCTCAGTCGGTCGGGGAGCTTAAGCTGGTCTTCTTCGTGCAGTTGACGGCTCCGGGTGCTGGCTCCATTTCTCTGGTGGGTTTCTTTTTCTCATTTGGGGGGCCATTGTGGCCTTTCTCTCCTTGCAGGATTTTCTTTCTTTAATTAGCTTTCTGGAAAAAAAAATAATAGAGGGGATAGCTGTATTTATAAAGATATATATAAATATCTTTATAAATATCTTTATAAATAAATAAGAGGAGATAGCAAGGAGAAGCACAGTGTGCTGGGGAGTAGCTTGCTTCTTTTTCTTGCCGTGCCCTTGGACTTGGCCTGCCTGGGGGTGCAGTTAAGGGAGTCCTGTGGCCCCTGTGGCAACATGCCTGCCAGACCACAATGTTTAGTATACGGTACATGTCGAGGGGTGGTGTCCGACGCTGGTGTATGCAAGGGGTGTGTCTTGGAGGCAGCATCACTAGAACAAGGCCTCCAGGTGAGTGTGAGTCAGGAACGCTCTCTTACTTTTATCTCAGGAGCAGAGAGAGCTTGTACAGAGTGAGAGCGGTACAGGGAGCCCTCCATCTCCAGGAACAAGCAGGAATGAGTCTTCACATATGGGTACGTCGGTACCGACGGAGCCTGCACGGGAACGCTCCCCAGCGTCCAAAAAGAAAGCTTTTGGGAGCATCCCACACGCATGCGCGCTGCCTTCCCGCCTAAACACTATCCTCTCATCAGTTTTCCGTTTTCCGCGGAGCCAGCAGGACGTATTCCTGTCACTGCAGAAAATTCTTCTTTTTATTCTTACTTTTTTGTGGTCGCGTCTGCCTTCCCTCGATGACACCGGTACCGCCAGTGCTTTTCTTTTGTTTTTTCTAAAAAATTTCTTCTTTTCGACAGAAATTTTTTCCTGTTAGTGTCTGACAGTTTCTAGGCCACTAGGCCTCCTTTTTTCCGTCATGGAAAAGCCAGCCACTACCCTTAAGAAATGCTCTAAGTGTGGCGGTACAAATATTTTTTCAGACACCCATATTTGGTGTCTAAAATGTTTGGGTCCTGACCACTGTTCCCTCTAAGCTGTGCGCGTGTGCGCGCGCACACACCTCGCCGAGCGAGCGCACACAACTTTTAAAGGAGCGCACAAAAATGACTGATTTCATGATGAGTTTTCAAACCTTGGGTTTTTTAAGGCCGCGGCTGCACTACCGATCTACTGCCACTTCGTCACTTCCGATTCCAAATCTCTCCTCTGCACTGAGTCCCCTGCCCTCACTCCTCTCACATGTGACGACGATTGACGAATCATGGCAGGCTAGAGGGAAATAAAAGGGAGGGGCAGCCAGCAAGCCAGCCTCTTTCTGCTCTTGTGCCTGCCTGCGAGCCACGCACCTCCTTTAATCCCTCCCTCAGCCAGCCTTCAGTGCCACGTGCGAGAGGAACACACCGCTCCGGGACTGCTGCCTGGGGACGTGCTATCGGCAGCTTTGCTAGAGAGCAAATATACCGTTATCTGGGGGTATATCTGCTCCACAGTCGGATGTGGCAGAGACAGCCATAGGCTTCTCCTTTCCGAGGCGCAATAGAGCTGTGGTCTCGGGGGCTATTCACCAGCTTCGGTCCACTGCACATGGTACTGTACTGTACTTGTTTTACTGCTGTTAGTTTTTGTCAGCTTGTCTGGGGCACGACTGGTGGCCTGCCTTCTCAGGAGGATACCTTTATCCGTCTTCTCATCAGATGCTCCAGTTAAAAAAAATAAAATAAAATAGAAGTGTCTAGTTGGGCTCCTCTGTTCCAGATGGTTTGTTTAACATAGCAAGTCACGGCTCCCCTCAGTCCATGGTTGCTGGCATTTGCTTTAGCCTGTTTCTCTCAGGAGCAGAGTAGAATGAAATTAAATAAATAAAATGAACTTAAATATTTATACCAGACTGTTTGGACACATAGTGTAAAATGGCAAAGGGCTGCAACTCCCGCGTGGGAAGCAGCCAGGATGCAGGAGGTTTAGGGGAGCCGGGTAACTTTTTTCCACAGCGGCATGCTGTTTGGGTTTAGGGAACTTAGTTTTGTTCCTCAATTTAAAAAAAAAACAACAAACAGCCACCAGTCCCCTGTGGTGAGCAGAGGGGTTTTGTGCCAATTTTTACCATTTTGTTTTTGTTTGTGACTATCCACAGTGGCTGATTCGGCTCGGAGTAGGGCACAGCTCTACAGAGTCCACTCGGCAGTACCACACCAGAATTGATTGAAGTGATTCTTGAATCGGGAGGTAGCACTTTTACTGTCTATTCTAGGGATGATTGCTGGAGGCAGTGAGCTCTGTCTGTGGTATGAAAGGTGACCATTTTTGAATAGATTCTGATGGGCTTTCTGACAGCGATGGCATATACTGTACTGCCCTGTCCTCTACGCACAGCGGGAGCTGAATGGAGCTCTCCGGTACGTAGTGTTTGGGACTAGGACACAGACTGTGAGTTTACCATCTTTATCCCCCTATTTTGGTCTGCATTGTAATTTATAATGCATTTTAATGTATTTTTGTTCATAGGTTGCCTTGGTTTTGTGGTACTGCTCCATTCTGTTCGATTCTCGGGTAGGATAAGTAGGTCCCCCACAGGAGAGAAACTGTTTTATTAATATTTCGTACTCCCCTTAGCGAAGTCCCTAGGGGACCAATATGTTTCTCTGGTAAATTCGTGCAGAGCTGACTGCAGTATACTGGAATTGTGGGGGGGGTTTCTTGGAAATTAGACAATTATTTGGCATCTGCCTTTGATGTTCTTGGCTCAAATCTTGAGTTCTTGTTTTTGACCATGAGTAGGTCTGCAGGAGGAGTAGCCTAGTGGTTAGAGCAACTGCCTAGTACCCAGAAGAGCAAGGGTTTGATTCCCACTGGCACTCCTTGTGACTTTGGGCAAGTCACTTTACCCTCCATTGCCTTGGAGGAAAAGGCTGGCAATCTACTTCCAGTGATACATTGCCAAGAAAACCCAGAGGTAGCTGGGTCGCTATGAGTCAACACTGACTTGATGGCACTAAAAATAAAAAATAAAAGGTCTGCAGGGGGTAAGCAAAAAGCAAACTTTGGTTCTTGGGAGACTTTCTGCCTTCATGATGATTAACATCAATGTGGTGTACATACTGTATTCTAATGTGTAGTCAAATTTTAAAGTATATAATTCCAAGTGTCGTTATGTAGCGCACAAAAAATTTAACCTTCCTTCAAATGCCGCACGGCTGATATTTTATGCGCACACAGACTACAGAAAATTAGAGGGAACATTGGTCCTGACCATTGCTCACTGGAGTGTCTTTCCTGCTGGAGTTCAAACAGAAGAAATCTGCAGAATCGAGCACAGCTCGATACCCAGTCCACATCGCTCTCGATGTCACCAGCTAGAATATCTTCACAGGATCAGGTAACCAAACAAAAGTCTGTAAAGACTAGCCAGTCCTCGAGTGGTAGATCTCCTTTCCAGTATCAAGATTGCTCCGGCTTTGCCCTCGAGGACATTTTGGCAGTAAAGCCCCGGTGGGAGTCTTCAGGCTTCAAAGCATTAGCGGGGCTTCAGGTCGTTCCCGGGGTTCCCACCTCGGTGAACATAACTGGGCCATGCTCGGTGGTTGTGGCCGCTTCGAGCAGTACCGACACCCCGGCATCGGCTATGGTGATGGATGAAACACTCCTCACCGATGAACGTAGTCTAGCGCTCTCGGTTACTTCGGTACCGTTAGAGTGGCTGCAGACCGTTCCTCCAGTATCAGTATCGCCCTCGGTACCGGTATCGACATCGGCGTTGGTGTCGGTACCGTCCATGCTTTCTTCGACAGACTCGATTCCTTCGATGCCGAGCCTGGAATCGATCCCTAGCATGGATGATTCGGTACCGACTCGTCTCGGTACCGAAGACATCGGTTTAGGGAAAATCCGATGCCTCATCCTTTCAAGTCTTCCGATACCGATGACTAGGATGAGCCCATCGGTACCAAGGCTGAATCTTCAACAAGTCTAGCCTTTACCCCTCATTTTAGAGGGTCCTCCTCAGGGGAGATTTCTTTTCAAGCTTTTCTGCTTGATATGGCGAAGTTACTTGCCATATCTCCAGGAACAAGCAGGAATAAGTCCTCACATATGGGTAAGTCGGAACCGACGGAGCCCGCGTGGGAAAGCTCCCCAGCTTTTCAGATGAAAAGCTTTTGGGGCTTCCCACAGCGCATGCGCGCTGCCTTCCCGCCTTCCTTACCAGCTCTCTTCAGTTCTCTTTTTTCCGCGGAGCCAGCAGGTCGTGTTCCTGTCACCGCTGAAGAGATTGTTATTTTAATTTGTTTCTTTTGACCGCGTACCTGCCTTCCCCATACCAAAACCGGTACTGCCGGTCTCTCTTTCTTTCTTTTAAAAAAAAAAAAAAAAAATCTTTTTTTATTTTCTCAGCACAGCTTGGTAACTTTTGTTAGGCCTTCAGGCCTACACAAATTCTCCTCATGGAGAAACCAGCCCCTGGTTTTAAAAAGTGTACCAAGTGCAATGCTGTTATTTCTCTCACAGACACCCATGAATGGTGTCTTAAATGTTTAGGACCTGACCATTCCATACCGGGCTGCCCATTCTGCTCCCAGATGTCTAAACGTGGTATGCAGAACCGGGCCAACAAGTTCCATGTGCTGTTTGCTTCAGATAATCCAGCATCACAGTCATCCAGGTCTTCCTCTCCGGATGGATCTCAGGTAACCAAACTTTCTGTGGGCAAATCCTCTAAAAGCAAATCTCTTTCAAAAGATCGAGAGGCTCTCAATCTTGAGTTCGAGGATTCTGCCCAGACCAAAAAACCCCGGCGGGAGGCTCCGGCCTCCAAAGCATCACCTATGGGGTTACAGGTTGACATCGATGGCACGGCCTCGACTGATCACCTGTTAAACTGCTCTGGGGTACCGGTCGATACCGGTACCGACATCCAGGCAGCAGTGGCGTCCATGGGCAATACTGTCCAGACCATGCAGCAGGCCGTTTTGGCTTTCATTAAGGCTGCGACGCCCTCGGTACCAATTCCATCGGTACCGACCCTGGTTCCGGTATCCACACCGGAACCGAGACCATCGACTTCCAAGCGTCGATCGGTTCCGCTTGCTGGATTCAGGCTTTTTCCCGATACCAATCCCATGCCCGATACGCCCGATGTCGATATCGATCGGTACGCGTATCGTGCATTGCAAGCACAGAGAGAATACTCAGATTCTTCTGATGAGTTCAATTCCTCTGATGACTCTGCTGAGTTTGATCTTCCTGAGGAGCCCTCTTCTCTAAAGAGGAGGATGTCTCCTCCAGAGGATTTATCCTTTCAGGATTTCATTGTTGATGTAGCTAAAGCACTTTCTATTGCTACATCTGCTGAAAAGGAACCCAGATCAAAAAAATTGGATATTTTAGGATACTCTAAACCTCCTAAATAGGCAGTTACTCTGCCTATCCATGAAATCCTTCAAGAACACTTGATGGATTTGTGGGAGACTCCTCTAACCCTGTCTCCTCATTCCCGTAGGTTGGACACCATGTACCGGGTCCCTCCTTCTCCTGGGTTTCAAAAGACTCAGCTGCCTCACCACTCCATTGTGGTGAAGTCTGCTATGAAGAAGATAAAGAGTCCTAAAAGGCATTCCTCCTACCCCTCCAGGGCGAGAATGTAAGACCCTCGACTCTTTTGGTAGAAAGATCTTTCAGGCTAGTATGCTTATAGCCAGGATCAATTTTTACAGCCTTTATATGGGCATGTTTCTCAGAGAACTTGCCCTAAAGGTACGGCATTTAGCCCCCTTTATCCCTGAGGATAAAACGGAGGACTTCACTACTCTGGTGACACAACTTTCAGAGGTCTCCAAGTTTTCCAACAGGGCAGCCTTTGATTCCTTTGAGGTTGCTGGCAGGGCTTCGGGAATCGCTATTGCAGCCCGACGTCTTGCTTGGCTCCAGGCTTCTGACCTAGAACCCTGGGTCATGGATGGCTTAAGGAATCTGCCCTGTACAGGAGAGAACTTATTTGGTGAGGACTGGCAAATTAAAGCTGCTCAAATGGATGCAGAAAATGCCACTCTAGATAGACTTTCTAAGTCTACTTCTACTCCTGCCAAAAAGAAACCTTTTAAAAGGCCGTACTACAAGAAGGCCAGATTTTCCACAAATACTGGCCAACAATCTTCTCAGCCTCGCTTTGCTGCTAAACGTCAGCAATCTAAGCAAGTAAAGTCAAAGTCTGCAGTGTCTGCTACACCCCAGCAGGCTCAACCCCCTCAGGGGTTTTGACTTGCCCCTAGAGAACTTACCATTTCTGGCTCTGGAACAACCAGAGCCTCTCACCATACCGGGAAGGTTAGCTCACTTTGCTCCCAGATGGGAGCAAATAACATCAGAGCAATGGACCCTCTCTATCATCAGAGAGGGCTACAAACTTCATTTCTCCAGCCTTCCTCCCCATACCATGGTGAGGCAATTCAGTTCTCCCCCATCTCTTCTGACCCTGTTGGGTCAGGAAGTCTCCTCTCTCCTTGCCCAAGGGGCAATAGAGGAGGTTCCTCTTCCTCAACAGGGCTTAGGGTTCTATTCCCCTTATTTTCTCATCACAAAGAAGACAGGGGGCTTCAGACCTATCCTAGATCTGAGAGAATTGAACAAGTTTCTATTCAAGGAGAAATTCAAAATGCTCTCTCTGGGCATTCTCCTTCCATACCTTCAGAGTCAGGATTGACTTTGTTCTCTAGATCTCAAGGATGCGTACACTCATATGCTCATCCATCCATCCCACAGAAAATATCTTCGATTTCTGTTCCAGGGAAAACATTTCCAATACAGAGTACTTCCCTTCGGTCTCGCCTCTGCTCCAAGAGTATTCACAAAATGCATGGCAGTCGTAGCCGCATTTCTAAGAGTCATGGGAGTCTTCGTGTTCCCATATCTGGACGACTGGCTCATCCGAGCTCCATCTCAGTCAGAAGTCCAGATTTCCTTGGACCGCACAAGGCGTATTCTTCAATATCTGGGACTTGTGGTAAATATTCCCAAGTCCCAACTCATCCCTACTCAGTCCCTGGAATTCATAGGGGCTTATCTGGATTCCACCACTGCAAGGGCCTGCCTTCCTCTGGTCCGAGGCCAACGGCTAATGAGCTTGGCCTCCCAGGCTCAGTCCAGAAGTCACTTGTCAGCCAGAGAAATGCTGCAACTTCTGGGCCACATGGCCTCCACGGTTCATGTGGTGCCCTATGCTCGCCTCCATATGAGAGCAGCTCAATGGACATTGGCCACCCAGTGGTCTCAAGCATCGGGACTGCTGTCAGACCAGGTACTCACCTCAAAACGTCTGTTTTGGTCTCTCCAGTGGTGGACATCCTCCAAAAATCTGTTGTTGGGGACCCCCTTCCAACCTTCGTTGCCCCAAGCAACCCTCACAACAGATGCCTCCCAAACAGGGTGGGGAGCTCATCTTCAACATCTCTCCACTCAGGGAACCTGGTCTCCCCAAGAGACCACCCTTCATATCAACCTTCTGGAACTGCGAGCAATCTTCCTTGCCCTCACAGTCTTCCATACCCTCCTTGCCAACCTGACTGTCCTAGTTCAGACAGACAATCAGGTGGCCATGTTCTATATAAACAAGCAAGGAGGGACGGGCTCTCTGTCGCTTTGCAACGAAGCTCTCAGATTATGGGCTTTCGCCAGAGAGCATCAAATTCATCTTCTGGCAGTGTATCTTCCAGGAGTTCAAAACTCTCGGGCAGACAGACTCAGTCGAGTTCTGCTTCCACACGAGTGGTCCCTGCATATGGACCAGATACACAGAATCTTCCAGGAATGGGGGACCCCGGACATAGACCTCTTTGCAAGTCCGTGGAATGCCAAACTTCCCCGGTTCTGTTCCAGGACTCCGTGTCAGGGAGCTCAGGCCAACGACGCCTTTCTCCTGCATTGGGGTCAGGAATTCCTGTATGCTTTCCCACCCATTCCTTTGATTCCCAAGACTCTGTTCAAACTTCAGAGGGATCACGGGTCGATGATCCTTATAGCTCCACGCTGGCCACGCCAAGTGTGGTTCCCTCTACTTCTACAGCTCTCCCAGGGCTCCTCCCTGGACCTGGGAGCTGCGCCAGACCTTCTGTCTCAGGAGAAAGGGACTTTGTGGCACCCAAACCCCAAGTCCCTACATCTCCGAGCTTGGTTACTGAAGGCTTAAGCCTTCATGAGTTTAATCTTTCTCAGCCAGTGAAAGATATCCTTCATGCCTCTAGGAAACCCTCTACCAGGCGTTCCTATGCTTTCAAATGGAAACGTTTTTCCATTTGGTGTGCTCAACAGGGTCTTGACCCTCTGGCACTTCCTTTGAATTCTCTACTAGACTATCTCCTGCATCTTTCCAAAGCAGACCTCAAGACGAATTCAGTACGAGTCCATTTAAGTGCTATTACAGCATCCTTAAAACCTATAAATGGACAACCTGTCTCCTCTCATCCTCTCGTTGCAAGGTTCATGAGAGGCCTGACCCTAACTAAACCTCCCATCCGACCTCCGCCGGTAGCATGGGATTTGAACCTAGTTCTAGGTCAGCTTATGAAACCACCTTTTGAGCCTTTGGACTCTACCTCCTTGAAATTTCTTTCCTGGAAGGTTCTTTTCCTTATTGCAGTCACTTCGGCTCGCCGCATCAGTGAACTGCAGGCTTTGGTGGCTAATCCACCTTATACCAGATTTCATCATGATAAGGTGGTCCTTAGAACGAATCCCCACTTTATGCCCAAAGTGGTCTCTCCTTTTCATCTTAATCAAGAGGTATATCTACCTGTTTTTTTCCCGGCTCCTCATGCATCCAGTGCAGAGAGGAACCTTCATACTCTTGACTGTAAAAGAGCTCTCGCCTTTTACCTCAACAGGACTCAGCCACATCGAAAGTCTTCCCAACTTTTTGTGGCTTTTGATCCTTCTCATTTGGGACTTCCAGTCTCCAAACGTACACTTTCCAATTGGATTGCTCAGTGTATTTCTTTTGCTTACCAGAGTAAGAACATTTCTCTGGAAGGCCATGTCACAGCTCACAATGTGAGAGCCATGGCTACTTCTATGGCTCATCTTCACTTTGTATCCATAGATCAGATCTGTCGAGCAGCCACTTGGGCCTCGGTTCATACCTTCACAGCCCATTACTGTTTGGACAAGGACTCCCGCCGGGATGCCTTGTTTGGTCAGGCTGTCCTCAAACACCTGTTCCATACTTAAGCAACTCCTGCCCACCTTCCCTGAATGGATGCCTGAGATCCATACGAAGATGGTTTACCCTTGGAGGGGGATCTCCCAGGCATCTTAGCTAGGGAGTCCCCATATGTGAGGACTTATTTCTGCTTGTTCCTGGAGATAGCACAGTTACTTACCTGTAACAGGTGATCTCTGGGAACAGCAGGAATTAGTCCTCACAACCCACCCACCTCCCCTAGGAGTTGTATCTTCTATCTATCTACCTTCCTTTCCTCTCTCTATTGTCTCAGCTATAAACTCGAACTGAAGAGAGCTGGTAAGGAAGGCGGGAAGGCAGCGCGCATGCGCTGTGGGAAGCCCCAAAAGCTTTTCATCTGAAAAGCTGGGGAGCTTTCCCGCGCGGGCTCCGTCGGTTCCGACTTACCCATATGTGAGGACTAATTCCTGCTGTTCCCAGAGATCACCTGTTACAGGTAAGTAACTGTGCTTTCTATACCTGGTGAAGAATCCTTACCAGGGGATTCAGAGACCCTGCAATCCCCCTGGTTGCCAAAGGAGCTAATCATGCTTCCTTTGAATCAGATCTTACAAGATCTACTTTTAAAGATGTGGGAAACTCCTTTAACGGTATCACCACATTCTGAGACATTTGAAACTAGGTACAAAGTGCCACCTTCTCCAGGCTTTCAAAAGACTCAACTTCCTCATCATTCTATTGTTGTAGAATCAGCAATGAGGCGTATTAAGAGTGCAAAGAAGCACTCCTCTTATCCGCCAGGTTGTGAGTCTAGGACTTTAGATGCCTTTGGATGTCGATGCTTCCAGGCATCCATGCTTTCATCAAAAATTATCTCATATAATTTCTATATGGGATTATCTCTTGAAGAGGTCACAAAGAGCTTAAAGCTTTTGAACCCTTTTCTTCAAGAGCATAAAGGAGCAAACTATTCCTTACTAGTCAATCTTGCTCAAAATATCTCTAGGTTCCTTAATCGTGCTTCCCTAGACTGTTTTGAGTCTATTAGCAGAACATCTGCTATAGCCATAGGAGCACGACGCATGGCCTGGCTCCAAGCTTCAGACTTGGACAGATGGGTACAGGAAAGGTTGGGAAATACTCCTTGTACTGGTGAAAATCTCTTTAACAAGGATGCTTTATTTCAAGCTACTCAGTTAAACACTGATGCTCTTGCTGTCAGAGGATTATCAAAACTTTCCTCTATCCCAGCTAATAATAAATCTCCTAAAAAGCTTTATCCCCCTAGGGGAAAAAAGTTTCATCCATCTCCTACCCATCATGCTGATGTTTCCAAAGACAGGCAACATCAAACCAGGCTAGGAAAATCAAGACCTCAACAGCCTCAGCAAACCCAGCAGTCGCAGGGTTTGATATTTCTATTCTCTTTTTTCTGTGTGAGGTTTAGAACCTCTGAGCCTACTTCTTTTTAACAGAAGCATCTAAGGTTCATCTCATCCATGCTGAGATACCAGTCATACATTGACTCAATTCTCGACTCTGGGCACGAATCTCTTGCTACAAGGGAAATCCATCTTTTAGCTCCAAGAGCTATTGATGTCCATCATACCCTAGAGATAACGGGTTTCTCCTTTTTAAAAGAAAGGGAGGAGTAACAACTAACAACAAGGTGAGTTATACCCTTCACCTTGACAGTTTTTCTGTACGAGGATATCTTATACTTTTAACCGCAAGGGGACCTTACCTCTTCAAAGACTTACCAAATTGTAAGTCCTCTCAACTCTGTATTACTTTCTATCCCTCTTAGTCCAGACTTTCAGTCTCTAAAAGTGCTACTAATCACTGGAGGGCTTATTCTCTAAGCCCATAGGATTTTTCTTCAATACCTACTCCAGTAGGTAGTTTCCATACAGAGTTTTCTTCCCCTTTGTGGTTCATCTTCTTCTCTATGTATCTCAGATACTTCTTTAAGGCAGCTTATCAGACAGAAATTGAGTATTACCACTCCAAATTATGTCTGTCGGTCCTCTCCAACCTATAGGACCTAACTTTTCTGCTGCCTTAATAACAGGTAACTCCAAGAGAGGTTCCACTTTATTGTTGCAGGCATCAGGCCTGTCTTCTATTCTTAGCCATCTTCATTTCTTTTTGGCTCCAACAGAATAGATTAGGTTGCACACTGGCAATTAAATAGCCAGATCTAACCAACCTACAACATGCTCTCTGCAATTATATAAGGAAGCTCTACAACTATGGGCCTTGCCAGAGAGCCTAAGAGCTACTCCTAGCAGGTAGCTTCCAGATGGTTAAAAAGGGCTTGAGCTGGTAGACTCTGCCCAGTCATGCTTCTACATGACTGGTTTGTTCCTACTCTTACCATCTTCCTTTAAAAAATCTCTTTTAAGGAAAACTAGCCAGGGCTTAGACTACGCGAAGGCATAGAAAATTACACAATTCCCTGGGTTGTTCCACATTTCACTGGAACTCCTACAACAGGGATGCATTCTTTTCACTGCAGTCGGTCCTTAATTACTACTTTCCTTCTAATTCCCTATACTTCATTGTAGCTTATAATGAATAAAAAGATGCATGATACTCATATTGCCCTCATGGAGGGGCAAACATGGTATCTCCTTATATTGCGTTTTTTTTCTCCAGCTACTACCTGAAGTTATAGAAGGATCCAGACTTGCTGTCTTAAGACTAAGGATCTCCTCTGCACTCCTTCACGTATGTCTCCAGATCTGGTTATTCAGGACCTAGATCTTTTTAAAGAAATCTAGTCCTCGCCTTGTAAGTGAAGAACATAATACCAGTTTCGATGAAACTTTCCCTATAGTTCTTCCATTTTTAACCGGGCAGAGATTCTCCATCAATATTCTCAAGTAGGTCTTAATCCTTCTTGTTATTGGGTCAATCTCTATACAATATCTGACTTTGAAAGATTTGTTTACTGTCCATATTAATGCTGTCCCAGCATATCATAAAACTTAATGGACAACCAATTTCTCTGGTAAATTGGGAAATACCTTCTTTACCGTAACCCTTTAGGTTACGTCACATCTGAAGCTCTCCATATAAAGTCATTATCATAAGTGACATCACTTATGAAAGATTTTTACTGATCTTCAAGAAGTTGGAGGCTCAACGCCTAATACAAATAACTGTCTTTCTTTTGGATAAAGGGGATCTTAAAGACCTACCCCTTTTTTCTGTAAAGGGTATTTCTACCTTTTCATCCAAACCTGTCAGATTTATCTCCACTCTTTCCTAGGGCCTTATTCTGCTCCAAGGACAAAGAGTTCAAACTTGGACTTTACAGAAGCTTTACCTAGTTCTCTAAAGTCCAACCCCATTAAACTCCCCCACTTTTTATTCTGGGGTTAGTTCTAGCCATTAAGAATTCTTATCTCTTCCTGTATTGCAACATTTATTTTTCCTCTACTTCACAGTGAGGGAATTTCTTTGAGGATAATATACTGGCTCTCAATTACAGACCCATATTAGCCTCAACAAATGCTTTTGCAATATTTTGAGTAAGATCCACATTAGAAAATTGGGATTCAAATTTTTCTAACAATTATGATATACACAAGGGCTCCCCTCTGGATACCTTGTTTAGTCAAGCTGTTCCACAGCACCCCGTTTTTCTTTTCTAATTCAACTCCTACCCTCCATCCCTTAGATGCCTGGGGTTCTAAAGGATAAGCATTGCCCATCCATCGGATTTGCAACACGCTGGGGCCTCCTTCAGGCATCTTAGCTTGGGAGTACCCATATGTGAAGACTCATTCCTGCTTGTTCCTGGAGATAGCACAGTTACTTACCTGTAACAGGTGATCTCTGGGAACAGCAGGAATAAGTCTTCACAACCCACCCACCTCCCCTAGGAGTTGCTCTCTTTCTCTCTCTCTCTCTCTTTCTGATTTGTCTACTTCCCTCCTTCGGTCTCAGCTACAAACACAACTGATGAGAGGGAAGTGTTTAGGCAGGAAGGCAGTGCACATGCGTGTGGGATGCTCCCAAAAGCTTTCTTTTTGGACGCTGGGGAGCGTTCCCGCGCAGGCTCCGTCGGTACCGACGTACCCATATATGAAGACTTATTCCTGCTGTTCCCAGAGATCACCTGTTACAGGTAAGTAACTGTGCTTTCTGTGGAGATAGGGTTATCGTTCAGACCCCAGGCCCCCCCTAGGCCCTCCTCAGGGGGTGGAGGAGGGGACAGGTAAGGGAGCCTTCTCTCTGGAGTTTGTTTTGCTTCTGCACAAGGCGTTCTGCCTGCACCAGCAGGGGGTGCAGGGGTGCGCGACAAAGCAGGGGGCAGATTCTAGAGACTTGAGTCTTATGTTAGAGTCTGCAAAGCATACCAAGCTCAGGGACGATGGAGGGCAGTTGTTCCCTCCATCTGAGGTGCAGGACGAGGAACTTCTAGAGCTCGAAATGGAGGAGGAAGATGAAGAATTGGAAGAAGGTGAGATTCCTGACCAGGAAGAACAGATGTGGATTGTTCGTGTCTTCCGCAGGGAAGACTTGCCAACGCTTATAGGAGAGTCCTTAAAAGTTCTCAGTATCTCCGTAGGGCCCCTGACAGGAGGAGGCCTTGGAGGACCCACTGCTGCAAGCGGTACGAAGGACATAGAAGGTGTTCCTGGTTCATCAGATGGTCAAGCAAATGATCCATGATGAGTGGAAAGTGCCAGAGGCCAGCCTTCAGGGGACACTGACTATGTCATGTTTGTATCCCTTGCCGGAAGAGAAAAGAGATTTGCTGTGGTCCCCAAGGGTGGACACAGCTGTATCGGTGGTGACCAAGAAGGCAGATATCCCATTTGAGGGCAGTGCGACTTTTAAGGATTCCCAGGATAGGAGGCTGGACATCCTATTGAAGCAGGCCTTTGACATGAATGCCATTGCCCTACAGGCAATGTGTGGGACTTGGGTGGCCAGAGTCAGTCTGCGTTGGTTGCAGCGTCTTCAGCAGCCCAACGCCAGTTGGGGGACTCCTCGGGGGAGGCTGCTAGGATTGCGTTGGAAGCGGCCTACCCTCGCGGACACTCACTATGATCTTATTAGGAGCCTGTCAGAGAGCATGGCCTCTGTGGTGGCGGCGCACCGCTACCTTTGGTTATGGAATTGGGAGGCGGATGGGTCATCTAAGGCTCGACTCAGCAGACTTCCCTCCAAGGGGAAGTTGCTTTTTGGGGAGGACTTGGACAAATTGGTGAAGGAGTTGGGTGACTCAAAGGGAGGAAGGCTCCCGGAGGACATACTGAAACAGTCTCGCAATCCCATTCCCATGCGGAACTAGCCTAGGGATTCCTGGAGATTTCGGTCATCCCATTTGGCATCCTATCAGAGGGGGCATTTCCCCTCAAAGGAGCAAGGTTTCCGTTGGTTTCGAGGAGCGGGTAGAGGCTTCGGTACCTCATCCTCCTCCGCCATCGCCTCATCAGGATCTAGGAAAGCACAATGAGGCATGGGGGTCGCAGGTGGGGTTGCTGCCAGTGGGAAGTTATCTGCGGCAGTTTCTTTCCACCTGGGTCCAGGTCACATCCGACCAATGGGTCTTAGAAGTCATCCGAGAGGGTTACGCTCTCGAGCTGGCGCGACCCATTCCCCCATCGTTCATCCAGTCTCCCTGCAGGGCCCCGGCCAAGGCAGCAGCTGTAAGGGAGACCTTATCTCTGCTTATGCTCCTAGGAGTGGTGGTCCCGGTGCCCAAGGACCAGTGCGGCTGTGGTCGATACTCCATTTATTTCGTGGTGCCCAAAAAGGAAGGTTCCTTTTGGCCAATACTCGACCTCAAGCGAGTCAACCATTGCCTGAGGGTGCCACACCTTTGCATGGAGATACTGAGATCAGTGATAGTGGCGGTGCACAGGGGGCAGTTTTTAACGTCCCTCAACCTCACCGAAGCATACCTGCACATTCCCATCTGCCCGACCCATCAGCAATTCCTGTGGTTTGCGGTCCCAGTGAGTCACTTCCAGTTTCATGTGTTGCCATTTGGCCTGGCCACGGCCCCTCGTACCTTTACTAAAGTCATGGTCATGCTGTCAGCGGCTCTCTGCCAGGAGGGCATTATGGTTTATCCATATTTCGACGACTGGTTGATCTGGGCCAAGACTGAAGAAGAGAGCGTGATGGCAACCACCAGAATGGTGGAGTTACTGAGGAATCTGGGTTGGGTTATCAACCTTGTCAAGAGCAGGTTGAGCCCTTCACTGGAGCTAGAGTACCTTGGGGCAAGGTTCAACACCCGTGGGGGGCCAGGTATTCTTGCTGGCTCACCAGGCGCAGGAGCTTCGACAGCTGGTGCGTCAGTTCTTGGCTATGTGGGACCCATCAGTCTGGCATTATCTTCAGGTGCTGGGGACCATGGTGGCAACTCTCGAGCTCGTCCCCTGGGCAAGGGCCCATATGAGGCCATTGCAGCGGTCTTTGCTCAGTTACTGGTCTCACCAGCGTCAGTTGTTGTCAAAGAGGCTCCCCTGCACTGTTCCCTCTAAGCTGTGCGCGTGTGCGCGCGCACACACCTCACCGAGCGAGCGCACATACTTTACAACAGAGCGCACAAAAATTACAGCTCTGATTCTGATAGAAAACAACACAGATGTCTTAGAATTTAAAAATTATGATTGTAATTACTAGAAATTTCCCACTTCATTTAGTAATCGTCTATTTTCATTTAATTTGATTAAAATCAATGTGGTGTACATACTGTATTCAAATGTGTAGTCAAATTTTAAAGTATATAACCCCGAGTGTCGTTATGTGGCGCACAAAAATTTAACCTCCCTTCAAAAGCTGCACACAGCTGAAATTTTATGCGCACACAGCCTACAGAAAACTAGAGGGAACATTGCTCCCCTGTCCTCCTGTGACCAGGAGAGTTCTCAAGTGGTGGCTTCTACCAGGGAATTTGGAGCGGGGCATGCCTCTCGAGTCGCCCCAGTGGATCGAGCTGATGATGGATGCCAGTCTGGCTGGATAGGGGACCCACTGCAAAGGACAGATTGCTCAAGGTCATTGGTCAGCGCGGGAAGCCCAGTGGTCGATTTAAACTGGTTGGAGATGCGGGCAGTGGCTCTAGCGCTCAAGTCTTTCGAGTGCTGGATTCATGGAAAGGCAGTCCAGGTATTCTCGGACAATGTGACCATGGTAGCCTACATCAACCGCCAGGGCGGCACAGGCAGCGCATCCTTGGAGGAGGAGGCGGAAAGCTTGTTAAATTGGGCAGAAGCACACCTGCAAGCCTTGTCGGCAGCGCATGTGGCAGGGATCGAAAATGTCACGGCGCATTAGCTAAGCTAGGTCCTGGTGGATCACGGAGAGTGGGAGCTCTGTCCGGTGGTATTTGAACAGGTGGGGAGCCATTGGAACCCTCCTATCATGGACCTCATAGCAAGGGTGGGGTTCAGCCAAAGCAAGTCGCTTCTACAGCATAAGGAGAGAAACAATGTCTGAGGGCTTGGGCGCCCTGGTCCAGAGGTGGCTCACGAAGAGGTTACTGTATGTGTTTCCCCCATGGGCTCTTATAAGCAGGGTCATCCAACGTTTAGAGGCACATGAAGGCTTGGTCATTCTGATAGCTCCAGATTGGCCAAAACATCCGTGGTATGCCGACCTGGTGAGACCAATGGAAGATTGGTCGTGGAGGCTCCCGGGGTGAGATGACCTCTTGACCCAGGGTCCAGTCCGAATGCCTCAGGTGGATCGGTTCTCGCTTACGGCATGGCTCTTGAAAGGGTGAGGTTGCTGAAGCAAGGCTATTCTGGCCTGGTGATCTCGACCTTGCTGAGAGCTTGGAAGAGATTGACCTGTCTCTCCTATGTTCGGGTCTGGCGCATCTTTGAAGGTTGGTGCGCAGAACGGGGGAGTTACTCTACTGGGGCCACCGTGCCGGACTCCTAGATTTCTTGCAGGTAGGCAGGCTTTGAGAAGGGCCTGGCTCCCAGTTCCTTGAGAGTGCAGTTGGCAGCGATTTCCTGTTATCAGGGGAAGATCCAAGGGTAGTCACTAGGGGAGCATCAGGACGTGGGACGGTTCTTGAGGGCGGTCAGTCGCCTTCGTCCACCGCTAAGGTCAGCAGTTCCGCCCTGGGATCTCAACCTGGTGCTGCAATCCTTGATGGGGGAGTCATCTGGGATGAGCTTCCCTGAAGGACTTGACCCTTAAGACGGTGTTTCTGGTGGCGATCTGCTCAGCCAGGCAGATTTCGGAGCTTCAGGCCCTTTCTTGTTAACCTCCATTTCTTTCTTTCTCCAAGGAGAAGGTAGTCCTGCAAATGGTGCCTTCTGTTTTTTACCCAAAGTGATGTCTGTGTTTCATGTGAATCAACCAGTCTCCCTTCCATCCTTGGTGAGTGTCGGGGAGGAGGTTATGGATGCTCGGCTGCATCTTCTGGATGTACGTTAAGTGCTGAAACGCTAACTGAAGAGGACGGCGTCATTTCGCAAATCGGATCAGCTATTTGTCCTATTTGGGGGACCACGCAAAAGAGAAGTGGCGGCCAAGGCCTTCATTTCTAGATGGATCAAGGAGGGCATTGCGTCTGCTTACATTTTGAAGGGCAAGCCAGTCCCTGTGGGACTGCGGGCACGTTCTACACAGGGCCAGGTGGCCTCGTGGGCAGAATACAGTCTGATGCCATCTCTGGATATCTGCAGGGCGGCGATTTGGTCCTTCTTGCATACGTTTGACAAACACTATCGATTTGAATGTCCAGGCAGCGGGGGATGCAGTTTTCGCAGGGCAGTTCTTCAGGCCAGTTTTACAGGTCCTTCCCTTGGTTCGAACTGCTCTGCTACATCCCAGAGGTGAGGGACTGGACTGGAGGGATGACTAGGAAAGAGTAATTAGACCTTTCATGCTAATTAGCGTTCCTGAAGGAACTCCAGTCCAGTCCCTGATCCCGCCCAGTGTATTCGGTATGAAGTGTCGTTCAGGCGACTCCGGCCCGAAGGTGAAGGCCAGGGTTTTGAACGGTGTTCAGCGCTGGAGGGGCCAAGCTATCTGCCGCCTTCTGTGAGCTCAAGAGAAAGTCAACTCTCAGGTAAGCTGCCTCCACATCGGGGTGGGGAGCCCCTTCTGAGGCAGGGAGGAGATCATAGTTTGGTGTTTTGCTAAAGTTTTTTAGTTAGTTGATTTGTTCTGCTTGTGTCTCCGTAAGTCTGCTTTGTCAATAGGATACTGGAGCTGGTAGGAGGGTGCCAGTGGTGTATAATTACCCGGGGTCATCAGAGAGATGGCATGATCAGTCTCCAAGCTGCTGGAAGGGGAGCACAACCCAGAGGTGAGGGACTGGATTGGAGTTCCTTCAGGAATGCTAATTAGCAGGTAAGGTCTAATTACTCTCTACTAGGGTAGTGTGGGGTTAGTGCATGATATCTGGTCTGCACTAAAACCTTTGTGCTATCCTTGTAGCATGTGTTAGGATAGAGACTGGGTGGCATGGAGGTTCCCACTGTGACATAGCTATCGCAAGCATTTGTAGCCTGCATTAGTTGGGATGGGGATTCTCACTGTGACATAGCTGTTGCAGGCATTTGTAGCCTGTGTTAGTTGTGCTTGGGGCAAGTACTGTGAGTGCAGCTCACGCCACTTCAGTGAATGGTATTAGTTGATCCCACAACCATTTTACTGCAGTGAAGCGAGGTGAATGCAGAGGTATGGCTATAGCTGCCCTCTTGCAGGTAACATGCAGCTTAGTAAACTTGCCCCTAAATGCCTTGGTTCTCTAGGTTGTCTTTTGAATAAAAGTTCACATCAGGAACATCTAAAACGTTACCTTGAGGAGCCTGTCTTTTTGGGACATAACAGCGTAATTTATTTTTTAAATACAGGGATTTCCCATCTCTCCTGGCCTTTAAAGGTTAACATCTACAATTTGAAATTACCTCTTATAGGCAGCCAATGTAATTTTCTCAATAGTGGATGAGCACTTTTTCATTTTAATTCCCTCCCGTCAAGAACCTGGCTATTGTATTTTGCACAGTTTGTATCGTTGTCAGTCTTTTGCCTTTTTAATCCCACATGCTTCTCATAGTGTTGAATCTTTACTTCAGTTCAGGGCTGGAGTAACTATGCAGCACAGGAACAAAAGGTCATCTGAGGTTAAGTGTGGTACTTCACCTCAGCGGGCTCAAATGAGCCCCAGGACCCCCCCCCCAACCCTAAAGATCTCCCTGGTGGTGCAGGTGGCCTCCTTGCACCTCCCTCAGCCCTACAAAAGAACCTCTAGTGGCCTGAGGAACCTGCCAAAGATAATAAGTAAATTAAATAAGAAAAGATCCATATAGTTGGTTACTCCTACCTGTATGTAAGGTAACTTCTCGTATTTTCATTTCTCTCCTAGAATATGTTGAAGGCTTCCTTGCTTGCTTTCTTTGATTAGAGTTATCCTGTACGTTTTCTATTTTCTTCCCACCACCATCTGTCCCTTTTTGTTTGCCCATTCTATTTTCCCTTTATTGCTTCTATAATCCTGGTTCCTGACTTAGGAGAGAAGAGGCCAAGCAGGGCAGTTCCATAAGGCCTGTGATAAGGAAGCTTATCATTGCTCAGGTAGGAGCTATAGAAAAGATGATGTGACTCTGAACAAGCAACCTGTCAGTTCTGGTAGAAGTAAGAAAACAGAGTTTTCACATAAAAGACTACCAGTCCCAGAATGCACCAGGTTTCCAGCAGCCATGAGAGGGGCTGAAGTGAGAAAATGTGTGTGCAATCAAGAGAGCTATGAGGTAATCCCTAAGCACTCATCTCAAAGGGCAGGGCCTGATTCAACACAGCTGCGCTGTGTTAGGGAGGAGCACACATTAGGACAGAATAAGAATAGAGCTTATTCTACAGATAATAGCTACAGAAAGAGCTTCAGGAAGAGAGACAGCAACAGCTTCAAGCTCAAGCACCAACATCATCTCGAGAAGCAGAAGCCAAGCCAAGCGGATAGAGAAAGAAAGAAACTCTCTGGAAGGAAGAGAAGAAAGGCCATTGGCAGGTTTGGGGAGAGTCCAAGGCAGTACCCATACTGGGAGGTATTCCAAGTGCCCGCAGAGTCCATTGGACTGGAGTCAGCCAGAGGAATGGAATGGCAGAGATAGGAATCACCAGTGGCTACCTGGAAGAGAGAAGACTGCACGTGGAAAGGACTTTCAGACCTATGCCAGAAGGTATGTGAGGGAAGATCCAGTGTCCAGGGATCAAGATTGGAAGGCTGGACATCAGAACTGGAATACATACTGGCCAGGCTATACAGAGAGGAATTATGATAGCAGGAGAGGCTCAGGTATGAACACTGATCCAGACCCTATCTATAATAGTGAATGGCAGCAAGGGAATAAGCATTCTCATGATAGTGCCTTAATGAAAGACTCGTCTGTGCCAATGTATGATAGTGACCCTATGCTGATTGATGAAGGGGGAGATACAGCAGATGAAACTATCAATTACATGGACTGTTCTCTATCTAAATGCTATTGCTAGCTTTCTGTGAGCAAACACATCAGCCATCACAAAGAAACCTAACTTTGTTCTTTATTTCCACTGCAAACAGCTCTTAAAGCAGGATTTGGGTTCACACAGTAGCAGCCAGCCAGCTAAAGGCTTTCAGCTGGTCAATTGATAGTAATTAAAGCTGCACCTGATTGTGTGTGTGAGCAAAGGAGAATCACTGCTGGGATCTGCGTGGAAAATAAGCAGAAGTTAACCTAACAAGCAAAGTTTATTTATTTCTTTGTGCCTTCTTATTTGGTAATTATTTGCTAAGAAAACATTAGCTAATTGCCTGACAAGTTGAAGGTTGTTTTCTGATTTGCTTTGTGACTTTATGTTATCCATTTAAACACTGCAAGCAAGTAACCTCATTTATATTGCTACCAAGCATATTTGTGCTGGGTGAATTAAACCCCATCAATAAAAGAAGTATTTTATTGGCCTTACCACTGGTATCACAACTCAATTATTGTCTTCAGCTGTGTTTGGGAGTGAAAGAACTACATTACCCACAATACCTTGCAAGAATCATATGAATATATGCATCGTCAAGATTGTGTAAGTTCTCACCCTAGGCAGCCGTCTGACAGGCCTTATTGCTACAACTGGGGCTCACTTAGGGAAGTGGAGTTCCGAAGGTGCCTGGTATTGGCAAGGCCACTCCTTGGCTTCTGCACCAAGCCCCAGTGTTTCTGATGTTGGTTCTACAGTACAGTTATACTCCTGTTGCTCTTCTTGGCAGAGCCCCACACTTTTTCTTCTGGACATTAGCAGCAGTGTAGCACCTTGACTTCTCCTCCCTACCTCCTTTACCTTTTTCTTTTTTTTTTCTCTCTGTGTCCCTCCCTATCTAGTTGCTCTGTCTCTCTCCCCTTTACTTTTGTGTTTCTCCCCTCCCTGCTTCTCCTTTGTGTTTAGTATGGTACCACCTGGTGCTACAGACTGATCATTCCCCCCCCTTTCTCAATGTGCTAGATTAGGATAGGACCATTCTTAAATGTTGCATGGGAGGATCAGCCTTGAATTGGAAGAGGGGAGTATTGGGGGGAGGGGGGTGCAGGTGATCAGAGACCATGGAGATACGTGAGATCAGTAACTTTTCTGTTCTGGCAGCAAACAGTGCAGCAGCAACACACTCACTCTCACACTCTCTCTCTCTTTCTTTCTCCCTCTCTCCTTTTGTTGTGTGGTTAGGATTGTTCTGATTGCTAGTGTTAGAAGTTGTATTTTTCGCAGCAGTGCGGAGCGGTGACATGAGCTGGTTGCAGAATTTGAGGGGAGGCAAGGCTTTGAATAAGACCCTTGGTGGAGGTGGAAGCTTGTGCCAGAGAGCGGTCTCCATACCTAAAGAAATAGAGGTCCTAGGCTAGGGATGGAGGAGAGATTGGCCTAGCATCTGTGGTGTTACTAAGGAGCAGGGGTGATCACATTGGACTTGGTTTGTGGCCAGTCATATCCTGGCCTCTGGAAAGAGGACAGAATAGTGGGGACATGTTGGATCCTAAGAGATGCCAACTGCACAGCCTGGGTTGTGTTTTATAACCACAAATAAAGCTGGGGCCTTGTGTTAAATCCAGTAACCTGACTCCAGCCTAGCCACCACTGAAAGTGAGTCCTGAAGCTCCTGAGCGCTTTTAGGAAACTCTGGAGATCACTTTAAACACGCCCAAGCCACATATACTCCACAAATTGATGCTTAAAGGACCAATGCAGATACCTCCAAAGGACTGCTTTAACTTGGCCTCCAGGTTCCTATCCTGTGGGGGTTTTTTAGAGCTGAAAACCACCTACGGGAATGGTAGGATCTCCAGGAACAAGCAGGAATGAGTATTCACATATGGGTACGTCGTTACCGACGGAGCCTGCGCGGGAACGCTCCCCAGCTTCCCAAAAAGGAAAGCTTTTGGGGCATCCCACAGCGCCTGCGCGCTGCCTTCCCGCCTTTCCTAACCAACTCTCCTCAGTTCTTCTTTGCCGTGGAGCCAGCAGGTTGAGCCCTGTCACTGCTGAAGAAGTTCTTTATTTTATTTCTTTGGTCACGTGTCTGCCTTCCCCGACTCTGGACCAGTACCGCCGGTCTTTTTTTCTTTCTTAAAAAAAAAAAAAAAAAAAATCAATATTTTTTCCTCACTTGGTGTATTTTTCTTCTTAAGGCCTCAGGGCCCACAAGAAAATTTCCCTCATGGAAAAACCAACCTCCGGGTTCAAAAAATGCACTAAGTGTAGTGGTACTATTTCTGTTACAGATACCCATGAATGGTGTCTTAAATGTTTGGGTCCTGAACACTCCGTTCCGGATTGTCCGTCCTGCTCCCTAATGTCTAAAAGGGGGTTACAGAACCGAGCAGCTAAGCTCCATGTGCTGTTTCCCGCTGAGGCACCGGCAGTAGTATCGACATCTTCCAGGTCGTCTTCTCCTGAAGGATCTCAGGTAACCAAACATAAACCTAGCAGGTCCTCGAAGGGTAGATCTCCCTCCTAAGCATCGAGATGCCCCCAGGTTTGCCCTCGAGGATCTTGCAACAGCCAAACAACCCTGGCGGGAAGCTCCGGCTTCCAAAGCTCCTCCTATGAGGTTACAGGTTGACATCGATGGCACGGCCTCGACCGATCACCTGTTAGAATGCTCTGGGGTACCGGCACAATCTACCGGTACCGACCTCCAGGCATTTATGGCGTCGATGGATCAGAATGTTCTGTCCATGCAGCAGGCTATTTCAGTCTTCATTCAAGCTGCGACGCGGGCGGTACCGCAACGAGCCCCGTTGTCGGTATCGGCTCCGGTACCGGCACCAGCGCCGATGCCGGTACCGAGGGCATCGACATCGACCAGGATACCGACTGCTATGGTTCTTTGTCCAGGGCTACTTCTCGGTACCGATCCGGTACCGGGGACGCCCGATGTCGATACCGCTCGATACGCGTATCGAGTGTTAGAAGCTGACAGGCGATACTTCGATTCCTCTGATGATTCTGATACATCATATGAGTCTCCTGAAGTATCCATAGCCCTTCCTGAGGAGCCTTCTTCTCCAAAAAGAAGAATGTCTCCTCCAGAGGACTTGTCCTTTCAAGACTTCATAAGAGAAGTAGCTAAAGGACTCTCTATTTCAGTAACCTCTGAATCAGAGCCTAGAGCAAAAAAATTAGATATTTTAGGATACTCTAGAGCTCCTAAAGAGGCAGTCACCTTACCAATTCATGAGATTCATGAACACATGATTGATTTATGGGAGACTCCTCTCACTCTCTCTCTTCATTCTCGCAGGTTGGACATCGTGTCCCTCCTTGTCCTGGGTTCCAGAAAACTCAGCTTCCTCACCATTCCATTGTGGTGCAGTCAGCTATGAAGAGGATAAAGAGTACAAAGAGACACTCTTCTGCTCCTCCAGGAAGAGAATGCAGGACCTTGGATGCTTTTGGTAGGAAAATCTTCCAGGCCAGTATGCTTATTGCCAGAATCAACTCATATAGCCTTCATATGGGTATGTTTCTGAAAGAAGTGGCAGAAAAGCTGCACACTTACCTCCAATGTTCCCTCTAATTTTCTGTAGGCTGTGTGCGCATAAAATATCAGCTGTGCAGCTTTTGAAGGAAGGTTAAATTTTTGTGCGCCACATAACGACACTCGGAGTTATATACTTTAAAATTTGACTAAACGTCAGAATACAGTATGTACACCACATTGATTGCACTAGAAAATATTGTAGAACTTGTGAAAACCATAAATACACAACAACTTTTCAATTTTAAGAACGTCTGTGTTGTTTTCTATCAGAATCAGAACCATAATTTTTGTGCGCTCTGTTGTAAAATATGTGCGCTCACTCGGCGAGGTGTGTGCGCGTGCACACGCGCACAGCTTAGAGGGAACAGTGCTTACCTCCCTTTTATTCCAGAAGATAAAAGGGAAGAATTCTGCATGTGCCTTAAGCATACTCAGGACATCTCCAAGTTTTCAAATAGGGCAGCCTTTGACTCCTTTGAAGGTGCCAGTAGAGCCTCAGGCATTGCCATAGCTGCTCGCAGAATTGCTTGGCTCCAGGCTTCTGATCTAGAACTCTGGGTTCAAGATGGCTTAGGAAATCTGCCCTGTACATGTGAAAATCTGTTTGGCAAAGAGTGGCAGATCAAAGCCACTCAAATGGATGCAGAGAATTCTGCTCTGGATAGACTTTCAAGGTCTACCTCCATTCCTGCCAAGAAAAAGACTTTCAAAAAGTCTTTTTTCAAAAAGGGCAGGTTTCCTTCCACTTCTGGCCAACAATCTTCTACAGGTCGCTTTACCGCTAAGCGTCAGCAACCTAAGCAGGCCAGGCCTAAGTCTACAGGGGCTGCTGTAACTCAGCAGTCTCAACCCCCTCAGGGTTTCTGACTTGATGCTAGAGAACTTAGCCTTTCTGGCTTTAACACAGCCAGAACCTTTCACCATTCCAGGAAGGTTAGCTCATTTTGCTCCCAGATGGGAGCAAATCACATCAGAGCAGTGGACCCTCTCCATCATAAGAGAGGGCTACAAACTTCATTTCTCAGACCTTCCTCCCCACACCATGGTGAGACACTTCAATTCTCCCACATCTCTTCTCGACCTTTTAGGTCAGGAGATATCCACCCTTCTTGCCCAAGGGGCAATAGAAGAAGTTCCTCTTCTTTAACAAGGGTCAGGGTTCTACTCCCCCTATTTTCTCATTCCAAAGAAGACAGGGGGATACAGACCCATTCTAGATCTCAGAGAATTGAACAAATTTCTATGCAAGGAGAAGTTCAAGATGCTTTCTCTGGGCACTCTTTCCATACCTTCAAAGTCAGGATTGGCTTTGTTCTCTAGATCTCAGGGATGCGTACACACATGTACTCATCCATCCAACTCACAGAAAATTCCTACGTTTTCTTTTCCAGGGAAAACATTACCAATACAGAGTCCTTCCTTTTGGTCTGGCCTCTGCTCCGAGAGTGTTCACCAAATGCATGGCAATAGTTGCTGCATTTCTACGCACTCTGGGAATATTTGTCTTCCCATATCTGGACGACTGGCTCATCCGAGCTCCATCCCAATCAGAGGCCCAGATTTCCCTGGACCGCACACGGCGCATTCTGCAGTATCTGGGACTGGTAGTAAACCTCCCAAAGTCCCAGCTCATCCCTACTCAGTCCCTGGAATTCATAGGGGCCTGGTTGGATACCACCACTGCAAGGGCCTACCTTCCTCAGGCCCATTGCCAACGTCTAGTGCAGCTAGCCTCCCAGATTCAGTCAAAGAGCCACTTAACTGCCAGGGAGATGCTACAACTGCTAGGCCACATGGCTTCCACAGTACATGTGGTACCCTATGCTCGCCTACACATGAGAGCAGCTCAATGGACTTTGTCCACCCAGTGGACTCAAGCCTCAGGAGCTCTCTCAGACCAAATAGCAACCTCCAAACGTCTCTTTTGGTCTCTCCAATGGTGGATGTCCACTCAAAATCTGTTGCTGGGGTCCCCCTTCCAACAGTTGTTACCCCAAGCAACCCTCACAACAGATGCCTCTCAAACTGGTTGGGGAGCTCATCTACAAGACCTCTCCACCCAAGGCACTTGGGCTCCTCAGGAAACATAGAAACATGATGACAGAAAAAGACCACAAGGCCCATCTAGTCTGTCTTTCCATAACAACAACTACAACAGTCCACTTTCTACCTTTTAGAGATCCTCTGTGTTGGTCACATGCTTTTCTCTTCATATCAATCACTTAAAGCTTCGAGCAGTGTTTCTAGCTCTCAAGGTCTTTCATACCCTCCTCAACTACAAGACAGTTCTTATTCATTCGGACAATCAGGTAGCCATGTTTTACATAAATAAGCAAGGAGGAACTGGCTCTCTGTCGCTTTGCAACGAAGCTCTAGGATTATGGGCCTTCGCCAGAGAGCATCAAATCCATCTCCTGGCAGTATATCTCCCAGGAATCCAAAACTCTTGGGCAGACAGACTCAGTCGAGTTCTGCTTCCACACGAATGGTCCCTGCACATGGATCAGGTACTCAGAATCTTTCAAGAATGGGGAACCCCGGACATAGACCTCTTTGCAAGTCCGTGGAATGCCAGACTTCCCCGGTTCTGTTCCAGAATTCCGTGTCAGGGGGTTCAGGCCAAGGATGCCTTCCTCCTTCATTGGGGTCAGGGCTTCCTGTATGCCTTTCCACCCATTCCCTTGATTCCCAAGACTCTGTTCAAACTCCAGAGGGATCAAGGATCTATGATCCTCATAGCTCCACACTGGCTACGCCAAGTGTGGTACCCTCTACTTCTGCATCTCTCCCAAGCCCCCTCCCTGGACTTGGGAGCTGCTCCAGACCTTCTGTCTCAAGAGGAAGGGACTTTGTGGCACCCAAACCCCAAGTCCCTTCACCTCAGAGCTTGGTTACTGAAGGCCTAGACCTTCAAAACTGGAATCTTTCGCAGCAGGTGAAAGATATCCTCCATGCCTCCAGGAAACCTTCCACCAGGCGTTCCTATGCTTTTAAGTGGAAAAGATTTTCCATTTGGTGTGCTGAGAAGGGTCTTGACCCTCCAGCACTACCTTTTAACTTCTTTGTTAGACTATCTCCTGCATCTCTCCAATGCAGGACTTAAAACAAATTCAGTAAGAGTCCATTTGAGTGCTATTGCAGCATCCCTTAAGCCCATCAATGGACAACCTATCTCCTCTCATCCTCTTATTTCAAGATTCATGAGAGGCCTAACTTTAACCAAACCTCCCATTAGGCCTCCTCCGGTGGCATGGGACTTAAATTTGGTTCTTGGTCAGCTCATGAAGCCACCTTTTGAACCCTTAGCCACTACCTCCTTGAAATTTCTTTCCTAGAAGGTTATTTTCCTCATTGCAGTCACTTCTGTTCGCCGCATAAGTGAACTACAGGCCTTAGTGGCTAATCCACTTATACAAGGTTCCATCATGACAAGGTAGTCCTTAGGACAAATCCACACTTTATGCCTAAAGTGGTCTCACCTTTTCATCTTAATCTTAATCTTTTTTCCAGCTCCTCATGCATCCAGTGCAGAGAGGAATCTTCATACTCTGGATTGTAAAAGAGCTCTTGCTTTTTACTTACATAGGACACAGCAACATAGAAAGTCTTCCCAGCTTTTTGTTGCTTTTAATCCCTCTCACTTGGGACTTCCAGTCTCTAAGAGAACACTGTCCAATTGGATTGCTCAGTGTATTTCTTTCGCCTACCAGAGTAAGAACCTTTCTCTGGAGAGCCATGTCACAGCTCATAATGTGAGGGCCATGGCCACCTCTATGGCTCATCTAAATTCTGTGTCCATCGACCAGATCTGTCGAGCAGTCACCTGGGCCTCTGTTCATACCTTCACAGCCCATTACTGCTTGGACAAGGATTCCCGCCGGGATGCCTTGTTTGGTCAGGCTGTCCTCAGACACCTGTTCCATTCTTAAACAACTCCTGCCCTCCTTCCCTGGATGGATGCCTGAGATCCATAGGAGGACGCAGATCCCCTTCAGGGTCTCATATCCTTGGGGATCTCCCAGGCATCTCAGCTAGGCAGTCCCCATATGTGAAGACTCATTCCTGCTTGTTCCTGGAGATAACACAGTTACTTACCTGTAACAGGTGATCTCTGGGAACAGCAGGAATAATTCTTCACAAGCCACCCACCTCCCCTAGGAGTTGTATCTCTTTTTTTCTATCTTTCCTTTCCTCTCTCTCTCTATTGTCTCAGCTTAAAACTCGAACTGAGGAGAGTTGGTTAGGAAAGGCGGGAAGGCAGCGCGCAGGCGCTGTGGGATGCTCCCAAAAGCTTTCCTTTTTGGGAAGCTGGGGAGCGTTCCTGCGCAGGCTCCGTCGGTACTGATGTACCCATATGTGAAGACTTATTCCTGCTGTTCCCAGAGATCACCTGTTACAGGTAAGTAACTGTGCTTTTCTTGGTGACTGCCATCACCAGCGTATCCACCATGGGGAAACTGGAACAGCTCCATACCTTCTGCTAGACTGGGATAAAGTCTTGTCATGGATCTGCAAATGTGCAAGTTAGCCTCTGGTATTTTCCACTCGGCCATAAGCATGTCTCTCATGGCCCTATGCAGTGTAAATGACTTTGTTGGCTCCCGGATCACTTCAAGCAAGGATTCCTCCACCATCCCTGCTGCTGAAAGGTTCCCCGAAATGAGCACCGCCAAGGACTAGCAGATGAGTCTCTAATTTGTTCCTGTGGAAGACCCTCACCACTGTGGAAATCCTTCCCTGGAGGAATTTTGCCCTCTTCTAGACGTTGAGAATCATCCCAATGGTCTGATGGCCCCTGTTTGGGACAGTCGTGTAAGGGAGAGGCAGCTTCCAAAACATCAATTGCTCACTAGCTGAAGGAGTCCATTTTTTAAGTGTACTTTAAGCCTCTTTGTGTGCTAAAGTTGGCTTAGTGCCATCACTTGAGATTTGTAAGGTGGCAACGTGGTCTTCCTTGCATTCCTTCATGCAACATTATCACCTGGATGTGCAGTCACTGAACAACGCAAGATTTGGGGTGTGCGCCTTGAGGGCCAGGCTGTCTTGTCCCTCCTGTTAGGTACAGCTTTGGTACATCACACATGTCTGGAATGGACTGGAGGAATGATGAGGAAGGTGAAATTAGATCTTACCTGCTAATTTTCTTTCCTAAAGCCCTCCAGTACAGTTTAGGACCCACCCAATCTAGATCTCTGTTCGTTTGTATTATTTTGTCTGTGCCCGGAAGGTTGAAGAATGTTGCAGACGTTGTTGTGCCCTGTACAGTATGTACTAGCAAGCTGCATCTCTGCTGTCATTTTGATGCAGTTATCTTTTTAAGGGGTCAAATTATGAGCAGATGGATTGTTTTTTCTGTGGTTTCCAGACCCTCTACGCAACCTGGAATTGAACTGAAATTGAATGGTTTAGTCCAGGGGTGGGCAAGTCCTGTCCTGGAGAGCCGCAGACCAGTCAGGTTTTCATGATGTCCCTAATGAATATTCATGAGATCTATTTGCATCCACTGCCTTCCATTGTATGGAAATAGGTCCATGAATATTCATTAGGGACATCATGAAAACCTGACTGGTCTGCGGCTCTCCAGGACTGGACTTGCCCACCCCTGGTTTAGTCAATCTGTTGATTACAAGGGTTATACATACTTGTTGATGAGTTGTTAATTGCTGTCTTTGTGGAGTCTGTTTTATTACAGAAATACTAATTTGAGGAGTGCTGCACAGGACCCCCTCATAGGGTGATATCTAACCAGTTGTTCTCTGATTCCATCTGCTGGTAGGATGGTTTAATCCCACATGTTTGGACTGGACTGGACTGGAGGGACCTGAGGAAAGAAAATTAGCAGGGAAGACCTAATTTCACCATCTATGGTCCCTAAGGAGCAGGGATGATTGCATTGGACTTGGCTTGTGGCCAGTCGTATCCTGGGCTCTGGGGAGGGTATTGGGAATGGTGGGGAAGGGGGTGCTGGATCCTAAGAGATGCCAACTGCACAACCTAGATCAGGGGTGTCAAACTCAAATACACAGTGGGCCAAAATGTAAAACTTGAACAATGTCGCGGGCCAGCATTGAACAAATGAACCTTTTAATATGGACCCAAACAAGATTTGCTTTAACATTGAATATGAAGCAACACTTATTACTATACAATTTATAACTTAATAGTTCAGATATGCAAAAAACAATTTCAAATAAAAAAAACATCAATGACATTCATTTATTAAATAAGATTTAAATAATAATAAATAATAATTTTTAAAATAAAATAACAATAATAAAATTAATCAACCATTCAAGCCCATGTCTTGGAGTAGCAAGAAAAAGTGCATAAAGAAAACGTTAATTATTGCTCAGTTTGCTGCACACTGATCTAATCTGATGTGCCCAAGCCAGATACCTGGCATCTCTTCTTGGATGATAGTTCATCAATGTCTGGGCTCAGGCTTTGAGCTGAGGAAATCCTCAGTATCGAGCGAAGGTGTTCATCAGTCAGACGTCTCCTGTGAGATGTTTTGGTCATCTTCATCGAGGAGAAAAGTTGCTCACATAGATAAGTGCTGCCGAACATGGAGAGCATCTGAGCAGCTTGGGTGCGGAGCTGAGGCATTGTGTCAGGGATGAACTGTGGAAACTGGGCGGCGCCCACAGCATCATACTTTGACTTCAGCGTGTCATTACACTGGAGTTCAATTAGCTCCATTTGGAGGTTGGTTGGTGCGTTTTCCATATTAACTGCAAAGGGATTACTGAGCAGTTCAAACCTACATTTCTGGACATCAAAGTCGGCAAATCGCCGGCTAAACTCAGCGCCGAGTACACTGAGTTTTTCAGCAAACTGTGCGCATGGGAACAAGTTGGTAAAGAACTGCGTTTTCATGGTTTGGCAGCAGGGAAAATGGCCAAGGTTTCCTTGCAGCATCTGATTCTCCCACAGGCACAGTTTAGTTTTAAAAGCCCTCACTGCAGCGTACATGTCTGTGATGATGCGCCCCCGCCCCTGAAGCTGCAGGTTCAGCGCATCGAGATGTCACACAGAAAGGCCAGCTCACACAGAAACTTTTTCTCCCGAAGCTCTGCTGTGTCCTTCCCTTTGCTTTCCAGAAACTGACATATTTCCTCATGCAGCTCAAAACATCTATTCAGTACTTTTCCTCGGCTTAACCATCTCACCTCTGTGTGATATGGCACGTCTGCGTATTCCGAACCACACTCCTCCAGAAAAGACTTAAACTGGCGGTGATTCAGACCTTTGGCTCTTATAAAGTTAACTACTTGTGTTACTGTGGTCATAACATGTTCCATCTTTAGGGCTTTGCCACACAATGATTCCTGATGTATGATGCAGTGATAAACAGTTAGTTCACCTGCACAGTTCTCTTCCTGCATCTTCTCCCGGACCCAGCCCACCAGTCCACTTGTTTTACCGCACATCGCTGGCGCACCATCTGTCGTTAATCCCACGAGTTTATCCCACGGCAGCTTTATTTCAGTTACGCATTTGGAAACCTCCTCAAAAATTTCCTTTCCTGTGGTTGTGCCATGCATTGATTTGAATCCCAATAGCTCCTCCGTAACACACATATTTGAGTCCACTCCACGGATGAAGACTGACAGCTGAGCAGTATCAGATGCGTCGCTGCTCTCATCCACAGCAAGGGAGAATGCAACGAAATCTTTTCCCTTTTCCAAAAGCTGGTCATACAGATTGGTGGCAAGATCACATGTGCAATCAGCTACTGTGTTTCTGCTCAGGCTCACGTTTGAAAAGGCTTGCTTTTTCTCTGGGCACACGATGTCACAAACTTTCAACATGCACTTTTTCACAAACTCTCCCTCATTAAAGGGCCGGGCTGATTTTGCGATCTCTGCTGCCACAATATAACTAGCCTTTACAGCAGCCTCACTTTGTGATGTGGCTTTTTTGAACATATTCTGTTGTGAAACCAAACTTCTTTTCATCTCCTCCACTTTCTGGCTCCTTTGAGTCATGTCCAGGTCCTTGTACTTGTCATGGTGTTTTGTTTCATAGTGTCGTCGAATGTTATACTCCTTAGTTATAGCCACGTTGACTCCACAAATCAGACAAACAGGTCTGTCTTTTACATATGTAAACAAATATTCTGTCTCCCACCTGTCCAGAAAGTTCCTGTTGTCTGCCTTTTCTTTTTGCCATTTTTGGGAAGGGGTTCCACAGTGACAGTTGTAGCTTGAGATCGCTATGACTTCTGTCACACAGGAGAGGGCGTTTCTGGGACCTGTCCTGATTGACGCGCCAAAACAACAGCAAGGCATTATGGGATTTGTAGTATTAGCGATGAATGAATGCGCTGTATAATACCGGCGGGCTAGCTCTAGTAGTCATTTGGTATAGCCTCGCGGGCCAAATATAATTACACTACGGGCCAAATTTGGCCCGCGGGCCAGAGTTTGACACCTATGACCTAGATTGTTACTATGATGATTTTTGTAACCATAAATAAAACTGTGGCATTTTCTTAAATCCACCAGTGTGGTCGTGTGTTGTTTATCCTGCCCCCATTTGTATGGGGCAAGGAATGCAAATAGGGAGGCAGATTAGGTGGGGAGGGGTCTTCGGTGTGCCCATATGCCCTTTCATAGTTATTTGAAATTGACCCTTACTGAAAAATGATATAGATGTGTTCTTGCAAGTTTGTCATACATCCCATGTAGTTTCCTCACATATTATTCATTCAAGGCATCTTCAGAATATACAGTATGATGCAGCTGTTACCATACTTACAAGATTTTGCCAGGAAATTGGGAAGACATCATGGCAACTGACTAGAAAAGATCTGTGTTTATACCAATACTAAAGAAAGATGATCCAACTGACTGGAAATTTATCACACAATTGCTCTGATCCCACATGCCAACAAGATTCTACTTAAGATTATTCAGCAGAGACTACAACCATACCTGGACGAGAACTGCCTGAAGTGCAAGCAGGGTTCAGGAAAGGGCGAAGAATGAGAGGCGACATCGCGGAAGCGAGATGGATGTTTGAAAAGACAAAAGAATATCTATGTGTTTTATCGACTACAGCAAGGCTTTTGTCTCTGTAAACCATGAGAAATTCTGGGCCACATTAAGAAGAATGGGTATACCAGAACACCTGATCATTCTCTTGCACAACCTTTACATTGATCAAGAAGCAACAGTTTGAATGAAACGAGGAGAAACAGAATGGTTTAAAATCAGCAAAGGTGTACGACAAGGCTGCATACTTTCCCCCTACCTGTTTAATTTATATGCAGAGCAAATCATCAGAGAAGTAGGACTGTATGAAGACAACCGAGGTGTGAAGACTGTGGAAGACTCATCAACAACTTTTGCTCTGCTGCTGATACCACATTACTGGCTGAAAGTGAAGACGATTTGAAACATTTGTTTCTCAAGATCAAGGAACATAGTCCTAAAAAATGGCCTGCACCTAAACATAAAGAAGACACAGATCCTGACAATTGTCGAAATCAGTAAGTTCATTATTGATGGAGAGGAAATTGAAATAGCTGATCCAAGTAGGATAAAGTTGTCAACTATCAATAAAGAAACAACAAGCAATCAAGAAATTTGACGACACATTGCTTTTGGCAGAATGGCTTTGAAGGACCTAGACAAGATTCTCAAGAGCAGAGATGTCTCTCGCCATACAAAGATTCGATTTATTCAAGCCATGGTATTTTCAATAACTTCATGGATGCAAAAGTTGGACAGTGAAAAAGATAGGCAGGAAGAAAATGGATCCCTTTGAATTATGGTGCTGGCGAATAAAAGTGTGTATATCATGTTCTCCAGGACCAAGCAGGAAGTCAGTCCTCACATATGGGTGACGTCGGTGCCGACGGAGCCCTCGTGTGGAGCATTTCCTCAGCTTTCAAGGAAAGTCTTTGGGAATGCAGCGCGCATGCGCAGTCCCCTTCCCGCCCAAGAGTGCCATCTTGCTCAGTCTTTATTTTTCCGCGGAGCCCAACGGACGTGAGTTCGTGTCACCCGGGGAAAGTAGATTTTTTTTTCGGCGATTTTTGCTTTTTTCTTATTCGGTTCGCCGGTCCCCTTCCCGCCTGGGCTTGGTACACTGGTATCGAGTCTGGAATTTTTTTTTTCATTTTTTGTCCTTCGTGACTAGCGTTCGTGCCTTTTTTGTTATTTTCATTGGCAGCCTGGTCTTTTGACCTTGCAGGGGCTCTTTTTCCCCTGATGGCTGCCAGTGGGTTCAAAAAATGTGATCGATGGAAGAAACCAACACACATAACTGCTGCCTCCGATGCCTCGGGCCCGACCATGACCCGCTGGTCTGTGGCCCGTGTGGGAAAAATGTCGTCGAAGGCACTTCAGAGCCGTCAGCATCAACGTAAGAGAATTTTCTCAGAGTCCGCGTCCGGCCGGGCCTGGACTTTGTCAGAGGCCTCGACATCTCGGGAGTCTGACCCCGAGTGCCGTCGTGGTTCTTCTGAGAGGGGGTCTCCCACCCAGGAGCACAAAAGAAAGAAGAAGCTCATGATGGCGTTGTCGGTGGAGTCCCCTGGGTCCTCGAGGGCCAGGTCGCATAGCCATGACCGCCGCCCCGGGCTCTCGGAGTCGGAGAGGCCATCCAAACTACCTTGCATGGAGCCGGAGTCCCCAAGTCACGTAAGTTCTGTTGTCCTCATGGACTCTTCTCCGGGATAACCGACGTCGGGGCCTGAGTCGGGGGCTGCTGAGTCTCCTGAGCTTGGACTCGGGCTGACGGCCTTGGAGAGCAGCTTGGCTGCCTTCATGGAACAGCAGCGGGTGCTGATCGTCAGTCTGAACGGTGCATCTGCCCCGACCACCGGGACCTCGACGTCTAAGTCGACCCCGGAGACTGAGCCGATCCTCGAGTCTAAGTCTCGAGTTGATCCTTGGTCAAGGTCACCCTCGACCTCCCGTGTGGGGCCGATGTCATCGACGCCGGTGCCCTCGGCGTTGGGGTGGGTGGCACTGAGGCCCACATGGCCGGAGCAGCTCGACTCCTCCTCGGAGGAGTCGGCGTGGGAGACGGAGGACGAGGAGTGTCCGGACACCTTCCGGACCCGGTGCGTCCCTTCGGACTCCTCGGAGTCCGAGCCTTGGAGAAGGTCCCCCCCGCCCCCTGGAGGATACCTGGTTTTCGGACTTTGTGAGGGACATGGCCAAGGCTTTGGCATTCCCTGTGGACACCGAGGAGGAGCCTCGAGCCGAGGAGCTCGATGTCCTCCAGTATGATTTTCCTCCAAAGGAAGCCTTTACTGTACCATTTCCTCCGATGCTGGAACGGCTGCTCTTCCATATGTGGGAGGCACCCGCCTTGGTGCCGGTTCTTAGCAAATGGGTCGATTCCATTTATCAAGTCCGTAAGAGCCCTGGGTTCCAAAAGGCGCAGCTACCGCACAATTCCATGGTTGTAGAATCAGCCATGCACCGCCTGAAGAGTCAGAAAATGCACTCCTCAGTGCCCCCTGGATGCCCTCGGTAGAAAGTGCTTCCAGGGCTCTATGCTATCTTGCCGTGTCAAGACTTACCAGCTGTACATGGGCATGTACCTAAGAGACCTGGCAAAGGAGATTGCCGGGTTCTCAGCTGGCCTCTCCGAGGAACCCTTGCAGAGGTTCAAGGCCTTATCGACAGGGATCCGAGAGTGCTCGAAGTTTATCTCTCGAGCAGCCTATGATGTCTTCGAGGCTTCGGCCCGGGTAGCCGCGGCCGGCATCGGTGCATGCCGTCAGGCCTGGCAAAGTCATCGGACCTGGAGTCATGGGTGCAGGACAAGTTGGTCAATGTCCCTTGCCGAGCTGACAACCTATTCGGTAAGCCCATGACTGAAAAGGCTGCAGAAATTGAGACTGAGGCAGTCCAGAAAGACTTCTGCCCCTTCTCAAAAAAAGAAGGGCTCGGGAAAGAAGCCCTTTTTCCTGAGGAAGGGTGCTGCCTACAAATCCTACCCTCAATATCAGGCCTCTCCAGCTCCCCAACAGGGCCAGCAGGCCAAGGGGCAGGGGCATGGGCCCCATAGGCAGAAGACCCCCAAGCCGCCAGCTCCGGCTCCTGCACAGCAGGGAGCGGGGTTTTGACTTCCACGGCATAGCCTCTTCTGCACCGGTGGCTCCACTCAGCACAGGAGGTCAGCAGACCCTGTACGCCTACAGGTGGCCAGCCATCACAGGGGATATCTGGGTACTGAGCATAGTCCAAAAGGGCTACATGCTTTACTTCTACCAGCTACCCCCCTCCTACTTTCCAGGGGAGCCTCCAAGACTCCCTCTACACAGGAACCTCCTCCTTCAGGAGTTGGCAAGTCTTCTAAAGGAACAGGCGGTGGAACCGGTGCCTCACCACCTGGAAGGGCAAGGCGTCTACTCCAGGTACTTCCTGGTACCAAAAAGGACAGGGGGCCTCCGGCCTATCCTAGACTTGCGAAACCTAAACAAGTTTCTGGAGAGGGAAAAGTTCAAGATGCTTACCCTTGGGATACTGCTGCCCTACCTCCGGCAGGGAGACTGGCTATGCTCCTTAGACCTAAAGGATGCTTATACTCACATCCTCATTCATCCAGACCACAGACAATATCTCAGATTTGTGGTGGGAGGAAACCATTTTCACTACAGGGTACTTCCCTTTTTGCCTAATCTCTGCCCCTAGGGTTTTCACCAAATGCCTGGCGGTGCTGGCGGCTTATCTCAGGAATCGGGGAATTTTTGTCTTCCCATACCTGGACGACTGGCTCATCAGGGGCCAGTCTCTCCAGGAGGCCCGACAAGCCACTCTTCGCACTGTCTCTCTTCTTCAGCATCTGGGCTTTGTCATAAACTACGCAAAGTCCACTTTGCTCCCCTCTCAGAACCTAGAGTTTATAGGGGCAAGATTAGACACCCTTCAGGCAAGAGCCTACTTGCCGGAGGACAGGGCCCACAGACTGATGGACTTGGCCAACCAGTTCCAAAGCAGTTCTCATGTTTCCGCCAGGCACTGCCTGTGGCTCCTGGGCCACATGGCATCCACTGTACATGTGACTCCAAACGCCCATCTGCATATGCAGCTGCTCAATGGTGCCTCAGAGCTCGGTGGACGCAGGCCACAGGCGACCTTCGAGACAGAGTAGAGGTGTCCAAACCACTTTGGGAGATATAGCCACCACTGTAAGGAATCCAAATCTTCTCGGGGGGGGGGGTACCTTTTCAGGCTCCAACACACACAAGGGTGCCGACGACTGATGCTTCCTTAAAGAGCTGGGGTACACATTGCCAGGGCATGTTCACTCAAGGCCTGTGGTCTCCTCGGGAGGCCACGCAGCAAATCAATCTTTTGGAGCTGCGAGCAATCCGCTTAGCTCTGCGAACATTTTCTCATGCTCTCTCTCACCAGTCTGTCCTAGTTCAGATGGACAGTCAAGTGACAATGTTCTGCGTGAACAAACAAGGGGTTACGGGATCCAGGCTCCTATGTCAGGAGGCACTGGATCTCTGCTCCTTTGCGATCAAACAGGGTATGTTTCTCAAAGCAGTTTACCTACCTGGTCAGGAGAATTTCCTGGCAGAAAAGCTAAGCAGGATTCTCCAGCTTCGCGAATGGCAGTTGAATCCACTGGTGGCCCAGCAGATCTTCCTCCGCTGGGGACTTCCATCCATCGATCTCTTTGCCAGTCCACTGAACCATCAGCTGCCCAGGTTCTGCTCCAGACAGCCGCATTCCCTGCGGATGGCAGCAAATGCTTTTCTGATCTCTTGGTCTACGGGCCTTCTGTATGCGTTTCCTCCCACGCCCCTTGTGGCCCGAACTCTGTTCTAGATTCTCCGGAACAAGACCTCGATGATTCTGGTAGCCCCCAGATGGCCGAGGCAGCCGTGGTTTCCACTTCTGCTGCAGTTGGTGGTGGAAACTCCGTTCCCTCTGGGGTTGCAACACGATCTCCTGTCTCAGGAGCAAGGATCCCTTCTGCACCCCAATCTTGGGTCCCTCAATTTGATTGCCTGTCTGCTGAAAGGATAGTACTAGCTCCCTTACTTCTACCTAAGGAGGTTGAGGAGGTGGTCTTGGCCTCTAGGAGGCAGTCCACCAGAAATTCCTATGCCCTCAAGTGGCGTAGGTTTACGGTATGGTGTGCTAGGCGCAATGAAGATCCTTTCTCTTGACTTGTGCCAGTAGTACTGCAGTATCTACTTCACCTGTCAGACCTAGGCCTTAAGTCTCACTCTGGTCGGGTCCACCTCAGTGCTTTGTTAGCGCACCACTCACCGGTGGAAGGACAGCCTTTGTCGGTTCACCCCTTGGTGTCCCGATTTCTCAGAGGTCTGCTTGTACTCAAGCCACCGGTTCATCCACTGGCAACTGAGTGGGACTTGAACGTGGTCTTGCAGCAACTTACTCGCCCACCGTTTGAGCCGATGGCTACTTGCCATTTGCGCTTCCTTTCTTGGAAAACGCTCTTCCTGGTGGCTCTTACCTTGGTCAGATGTGTGAATGAAGTACAAGCTCTGGTTTCTGATAGACCGTACACATGGTTCTGTAGGAACAGGGTGGTCCTATGGACCCATCCCAAGTTCCTTCCAAAAGTGGTCTCCTCTTTCCACCTCAACCTTTTTTCCCAGGCCGCATACCAGCTGGGCTGAAACAGTCTTGCATACCCTAGACTGTAAGAGGGCGTTGTCTTTTTACATAGAACGTATGCGGGGGCATCGAAGGGCTACTCAGCTCTTTGTCTCCTTTGACCATAATAAGATGGGGTTACCTGTCTCCAAGAGTACATTGTCCACTTGGGTAGCAGATTGTATGGCCTGGGCGTACAAGGCAGCCGACCTCCCCTTGCAGGGTCAAGTCATGGCCCACCGTGTCAGGGCGAAAGCTGCGTCAGTAGCTCATCTCCGCTTTGTTCCATTGGCAGACATCTGCCGGGCCGCAACTTGGTTTTCAAGCCAGACTTTTGCAGCCCATTAGTGTCTGGAGAGAGAGTCCTGAAGGGACAGTGCTTTCAGACATGCCGTAGTCCGTAATCTCTTTGCGGTTTAGGCAACTCCTGCCCTCTGGCCCTTGTGTTGGACTACCTTATGGGGGCGTTCTCAGAGGATATTCTTATCACAAATGCTGAGGCTCTTGAGAGGGAGCCATTTTTTCAGCTTAGGGTTCCCGGTAGCCTAGAGCTGGGGGAGTCCCATATGTGAGGACTGACTTCCTGTTTGGTCCTGGAGAAAGATTAGTTACCCACCTGTAAAAGGTGTTCTCCAGGAGCAGCAGGAATCAGTCCTCATGACCCTCCCTCCTCCCCTGGAGTTGCAGTCATATACTTCATTTTGATTTTTTGCTGTCTTTTAGCTATGTCATCAGACTGAGCAAGATGGCACCCTTGGGCGGGAAGGGGACCGCGCATGTGCGCTGCATTCCCAAAGGCTTTCCTTGAAAGCTGGGGCAATGCTCCGTACAAGGGCTCCGTCGGCTCCAACATCACCCATATGTGAGGACTGATTCCTGCTGCTCCTGGGGAACACCTATTACAGGTGAGTAACTACTCTGACTGTTCGAATAACAAACCAGTCAGTCCTAGAAGAGATCAAACTTAAGCTTTCTTTAGAAGCTCAGATGACAAGACTTTGACTTTTATACTTTGGACACATCATGTGAAGAGAGAGATTATTAGAGAAGGACGTCATGCTTGGCAAGGTAGAGGGTCAACACAAAAAAGGAAGGCCAGCAATGATGGATCGATACAGTAACAGTAGCTGTGGGTGCCACTCTGTCAACAATGAGCCGCTTAAAGACTGAAAACAGTCTAGGTCAACTATCCAGAGTGTCACCATAAGTCGACGCCAACTTGACGGCACTTAACAACAGTCGTACTCAGTAATGGTCTCTTCCTTTGAAAAACTTGTAACTAATGGGAGTCAGAGATGGAGAGAGAACAGGGAGATCAGTTGATGCTGCTTAGGGTTGCAGTGGGGAGGTAGGAGCTCCTTTTTTGGGAGGGAAGGCTGGCACCTTCCTTCTGCTTTCTTTAGCAACTGTTCCCCAGCTGGAGCTCATGTGTGTTAAAGGAATAAAATACAGTTTTTGCCAGATAACACTTGTTTAATTGGCTATGTGCACTTAATGCTTACTGCAGCACAAGCTAAATAATAATGAAGTGCAAAGCATCTCATTTTATGCAACTTAAATAAATCAACTTATGATTAACCTTGCAAGCTGAGTTATTCATGGAGAGAGAGCACCGGCTTTGAGCTGACATTATCTTTTTTCCCAAGGAGCATCAGGCTGCAAATTCATGGCCTGAATCTCCCAGGAAGTATCTCAAAAGGGCTGCTGTTGAAACCAAACCCCCCCCCCCCCCAGCACGACCCTTTGAAATGTCCACTCCCCTCTCAACATCAAAAGTCATCTACCCCTCACTGCTGTCACTTTTCTGAATGAGGCGGGGAGTGACTTCCTACATGTCTAGTGTTCGAATAAGAATGATCACCAGTCACTCCTTCCCCATCTGTTGCTGGCTTCAAAATGGCTTCAGTTGATCCCTAGCAGTAATCGCACGGTAATACTGCTAGGGGTCAAGCCGATAAATAAGGGACAAATATGAGCTATTTCACCACAACTTAGTACCTGCCCCACTTGGTCAAAACTGGTGCTGAGAATTGGTGCCATCAGCCCTCATTCTCAACTACCCAAGGATTTCTCCTTTACTTTTTTTTAATATTCCTCCCCCACCCCATTCGCCCAGCTTAGATTGAGGACTGCAATCATGGGTTCTGAATCCTTATACTAGGTATCACCATTGCATAAATGCTGCTTTTGGATCCTGATTCCCCCCCAGTCTCTTGTTCATCTCCTATGTGTTTTCTTACCATTCCCCTAGATATATGCTAGTCTGCAGTTGTGTTACCTGTTTCAACTAGAGTATAAGCTCTTAAGAGCAGGGACTGTCTCTTACATGTTTTTGTACAGTGCAGTGTATGTCTTGTAGCGCTATATAATTGATTAGTAGTAGTAGTAGTGTCTCAGTAGTACCTCAAGCTGACCCAGTGAGCTGAAGATTGAGAGTCAAAGTCAAGTTCTCTTCATGGCAGTGCATAACACTTCCACTGGGCTGGCCCATAATGAGAGTATTTAAGTTAGGATTCAGACAAATAACTTGAGGGATTTTAGGTTCACAGCTTTGCTATAAAAACCATACTATGATGCCAGATCTAGCATGTGGTTTCTTTTTGAAATATGGATTATATTTTGTCACAAAAGCATGTTGTGTTTGGAATGCGTCCTCATGGCTACCTGCTGAATGCTCTTAATGTCAGTAATGCTAATCGGACAGGCCAATTAAACAGAATGGATGATTGATGTCTGAATATGGAATTGTTACATTCAGAGGGAAGGGGAGGTAGATGGCAGGCATAGCAAAGCAATGAAACTGTGTTTGTCTTAAGTAAATATATAAAAAATGTACTGCAAAATATCTAAGTGCCAAGTAGTTCCAAGGAATTATTTTTTCTTTTGTAAAGAACAATGACTGTGTTTAATTTCTAATGGTATTGGCATTTAAAGAGGCACCAGCTGTCTCCCAGAAGCTTCATTTTGAAAGTGTGGAATCCATGACTGTTGCTATCTTCTAGGCAGGGGTAATCAGACTTATCGGGCCTAATATTTTTTTAAAATCATTTAATTGTCTTTTTGTTATTACCATTTTAATGCCTTTTTTTCTATGGGTGAATAAAGTCATGCGGCTGTATGTCATTTAGCATTCAAATTCGTTTAAAGCACATACGCTTGAACAAGCCTCGCTTTAATTTATTATCATTTGTACAAACCATATCTTAAGGGACTAAGTTTATAGCAGGGTGCCTATTTTATACCTATTCTGTAAATGCAGCTGAACCAAAAACCCAAAAAGTCAAGGGCAACAGAATAACTTCTAGAAAAGCAAACTCCTGGGCTTGAATATGATGCTAAAGTGGCAATCTAGTTTCTGATAGTCCCATTTTAGCATGATAATACAAGGTGGGTGAGGAAAGTATGTCCCTATTCCATACTGGCATGGGACAGACATAATGGATCCCTATATAACAAGAGAATGAAATCAAAGCAAACTTAAATATCTTTTATGCTTCAATAAATAGAAGGGGGCTGACCTGCATGGAGCAGCAGGTTACAACCACTCTAGCCACTTTACTGGGCAGATTAGGTGGACCATACTGGTCTTTATCTGCCATCATATACTATGATGCTAAAATACTACCTTTTCTCCAAATATCCTCTGATGCATACCATCCTAGCTTCCCAGATACACAGTCAAATCTTCTCAGAGAGAAACTTGCAGAGTGCACCAGATCTTGACAAATTTTGTATGGATTTAGGAGCTAGGCCAAAATCTTAGAAGCCAGCGCTTGTCACCTCTTTGTGCCCTCCCTCCCCCATTGTGTCTCGCACTGGTCTTATGTTCTCAAATCTTGTGAGATCTGTGCCAGAGTTTCTAATCCGCATGTTATCTTTAGATAATAGTCATAGTGTCTGTGTGCGCAGTGCAGCGGTGGTGTACCTGTCTGAGAATGGGGTGCAGGGTTGCGATGCATGTGTATGTGTGCTGCAGAGCTGAGGAGTCTGTGTGTGGTGGGCAGAGGTGGGTGCCAGTGTGTGTGTATTGGGGGAGCTGTGTATATAGATGGCTCTGGGGTGTGTCTGTCATGTAGAGGTGGAATGTTTAGTGTGAGGTTGGAATGCTTATGTGTCCTGGGGGTGGGGTGCTCTGTATCTCCAGGAACGAGCAGGAATGAGTCTTCACATATGGGTACATCGGTACCGACGGAGTCTGTGCGGGAACGCTCCCCAGCGTCCAATCAGAACGCTTTTGGAAGCATCCTAACACGCCTGCGTGCTGCCTTCCCGCCTTTCCCAACTGCCTCTCCTCAGTTTTCGTTTTTCCGTGGAGCCGGCAGGACGTCCTCCTGTCACCGCAGAAAATTCTTCCTTTATTTTTGTTTTTTCTTGTGGTCGCGTCTACCTTCCCTCGACGCACCGGTACCGCCGGTGTGTTCTTTTTCTTTTTCTTCTACAAATATTTCCTTTTGTGGGAAATTCTTTCCTGTTTAGTGCCTGACAGGTTTCGGCCTGCTAGGCCTCTTCACTTTCCCTCAGGGAAATGCTAGCCACTAGAATGTGTTTTAACTGTGGCGTTTACAAATTAGTTTTAGACACCCATAATTGGTGCCTTCAATGTTTGGGACCTGAACACCATCCGCTGGAGTGTCCCTCCTGCACTACTATTTCTGCAAGAAGTTTTCAGCATCGAGCTCAACTCGATACGCTGTTCCCCTCAGGCCTGAGGGTACCAGCTACATCTTCTTTTTCGCAGGATCAGGTAACCAAACAAAAGTCTGTAAAGACTAGCCAGTCCTCGGGTGGTAGATCTCATGTACATAGAGATGCCTTTGGGCTTGCCCCCGAGGATGTTTTGGCTTTAAAACCCCGGTGGGAGGCTTCTGTCTCCAAAGCATTAACGGGGTTTCAGGTTGTTCCGGGCTTTTTACCTCGGTGAACATACCTGAGCCATGTCCGGTGGTGGTATCCGCTTTGAGCGGTGCCGGTACTCCGGCATCGGCAATGGTGCTGGATGAAACATTCCACACCGATGATCGCAGTCAAGCGCTCTCGATATCTTCGGTGCCGCTAGAGCTGCTACTGACCGATCTTCCCACATCGGCCCCGGTACCGATGCTGGTATCCACGTCGGTGCCCTCCAGATATTTATTTTATTTATTTATTTATTTACATTCTCTTATATACCGCGCTATTCTGCATCAGTGCGGTTTACATTGAACAAACTGAAATTACATTGGACAGGGCATTATAACTTGGAGATAAATATTTTACAGGGAACATGGGCTATGGAGGGTTAAGTGGCTTGCCCAAGACCACAAGGAGCACCTGTGGGACTAGAAACCCCAGTCCTTCCGGCCCAAGGTTGCTGTCCTCTAGTGGGATTTGAACCCCCGACCTTCCTGCCTGAAGTACCTTGCCCCAACCACTAGGCCACTCCTCAACTCCGATATGCATCGATGGACTCGCTTCTTTCGATGCCGAGTCTAGAATCGATCTCTAGTCTGGATGACTGGGTACCGACTCGTCTCGGTACCGATTTCAGATGGTACCGAAGACATTCTACTGATGATCAAGGTCTGCCACATTCGGTTGCCTCGGTACCGATAGTGCAGTCACAGACTGATCTTCATATATCGGTGTCACCGAAGGTACCGGTCCTGATACCGTTATCGACATCAACATTGGTGTCGGTACCTCCCATGCTCCTTTCAGCCAGCTTGCTTCCTTCCATATCGAGTTTGGAATCGATCCCTAGCATGGACGATTTGCTACCGACCAGTTGCAGTACCGCTTTTCAGCAGTACCGACAACTATCTTTCAAAGATAATTCGATGCTCCACCCCTCCAGATCTTCTATTCTACAGAATCTGAATGAACTGGTGGATGCTAGAACTAGTTCAACAGATCTAGTTCTTTCTCCTCTTCCTCGAGGACTCCCCTCTGGGGAGATTTCTTTTCAAGCTTTCCTGCTTGATATGGCCAAGTCACTTGCCATTTCCATACCTGGTCAAGACCCTGCACCAGGGGATCCACAACCTATACAGATCCCCTGTAATCCACAGGAAGTCATTATGTTTCCTTTGCATCAAACCTTGCAGGATCTCTTATTTAGAACGTGGGAAACTCCTCTAACGGTATCCCCACCTTCTAGGGCAACTGATCTTCTATACAAGGTGCCCTCTTCTCCAGGTTTTCAAAAGCCTCAGCTCCCTCATCATTCTCTTGTTGTAGAATCAGCAATGAGGCGTGTTGAGTACTAAGAAGCACTCTTCTTATCTGCCAGGTCGTGAGGCTATGACTTTAGATGCCTTTGGACGTCAAACTTTCCAAGCATCCATGTTTTCAGCAAGAATCCTTTCATATATTTTCTATATGGGATTATCTCTTGAGGAGGTCACAAAAGATCTACTACTTTTGACCCCTTTCCTCCAAGAGCCTAAAAGGGCAGATTTTTCTATGCTAGTCAATCATGCTCAAAATATTTCTAAGTTCCTTACTCGTGCTTCCCTGGACTCTTTAGAGTCTGTTAGCAGAACTTGTGCTATAGCCATAGGGGCACGACGTAGAGCCTGGCTCCAAGCTCCAGACTTGGACAAATGCATACAAGATAAACTGGGAAATGCTCCTTGCACTGGAGAGAATATCTTTAATAAAGAGACTTTACTCCAGGCTACTCAGTTAACCACTGACACTATTGCTTTCAGAGGCTTCTCTATGCCTTCCTCTATCCCAGTTTGTAGAAAATCTACTAATAAGCTTTGTTCCCTTAATGGGAGAAGGTTTTATCCATCTTCTACCCATCATACAGATGCTCCCAGGCAGGGGAAACAAGCAACCAGGCTCAGGAAATCACAACCTCAACGGCTTCAGCAAAACCAGCAGCCGCAGGGTTGCTGATAGACTCTTCCCTGAATCCTTTTCCTGTTTGAGGTTTGGATCCTGTAGTTTGCTTCCTACCACTACAAGCATCTACATCAGTTCCATCCTAAACTTTACATATGTCCCTCTTAAGGAGACATCCTGACTATCAGCTCAAAGAGCTTCTTAAGTTGATTATGCTTTACAGGTAAGACAGTTCCTTAAGCCCCTAGATTTTCTTTCAGAGTTGTCTCCCCCATGCATTCTTAGTTTTTCTGGCAGCTCTCAGACAATAGTGGAGTCTAACCACTCCTACTTAGGTCTGTATTTCTTTCCCAGTCTTGGGACATAAGATTTTCTACTGCTGCCCTATCAATAGTTAGAACTGCAGGGGCTCTTACTGGTTAGACCACTGACTTGCTGACCAAGCCACCAGGGCTTGTTCTCCAATTTCAATGGTTCTGGCCTTACCCCTAAGTCCCAGAAGGTTTTAAAACCTTTTCTGGCTATTGTTGCAGACACATCACCTTATCTTCTATCCTTAGCCTTCCCCAATCCTTGGGCTTGGCGGAGTAGTTCATGATACCTACTGGCTCTTAAACACCAGTTTTTCTTCTAATTAACCTGCAGCATGCTCTCTGCATCCCTACGGAGCAGCTCTACACTATGGGGCCTTGTTATAGAGCACATGATGTCAGATGGTTAAGAAGGGCTTTACCTAGTCATGCCTGTTGGGTTCTCCCTGCCCTTACCATTTTCCATTAAACGCTTCTTAAATAAAGGACACAGGCCTTTAATTAAGAGAATACCTAAATAATTATCCACTTCCCTGGGTTGCTTCACATCTCCAGGGGACCCTTTCACCAGGGATGGTTTTTTCTATCAGTATAGACAATCCTTGTCTTGTCTTTTCCTTCCATCCTCAACTCTTCATGGCGTAATCCATGTTGAGCACAAGAATGCACCATACCCTTTTTACCCTCGTTAGGGGTACATATGGTATTTTTATTGCATCTTTTCTCCAGCTACCTGCTGGAGTTATGGAAGGATTCAGACTTACTATCTGCAGATTTACAACATCCTCTGCATTTTTCAGGTAGGTCTTCATTCCTGGTTATGCCTGGACTAGAGTTCTTAGAGGACTCTAGACTTCTCTTGCCAGTGAGAGAACTCCCTGGGCTTCCTATCCATACCCAGGAAGTACAGATTCTCTAACTATCTTCTCAAGCAGGTACCTCCCTTCTTGTGGTTAGATAAATCTTTCTCTCTCCACATACCCTATGTGCGGACATGGGTATGTATACACACACATACATACACACATACATACATACATGTACATGTACATGTACATATATATATATACACACACACACACACACAATTATATACATATATGACGGATATATCTCTACCTATCTATATATATGCATCGCAATATATGATAGTGGGTAGATATGTCTATATACTATTTCCATCTGTCTGCCTATATATATATATATATATATATATATATATATATACTTATACAGATATATATATATATTCCCCTACGGACACTACAGATCTCTCTATCCTTTTTCATGCTGTCCCAGCATACTTAGGGTTCTCCATAATCAACCACGTCCTTTAGTAGTTGAGTTTTTTGTACCATGACTTTCAGTTTAGGTACACCTGAAGCCCTCCATATACTTTCCTTTCCAATTAGGAGGGACTTTCTGACTCTTCAGAAGATGAGGCTACAATGCCTCATTACTCCTATCCTTCTTTGTTATCGGATATAGGGATCTTTGAAGCTCCCTTCTCCTATAAGAACTTTGTCCCTTTAAAGTCAAAAGAGCTTCAGTTTTATCTAATAGGGACTTCCGTTTTTTACGCAAAGTCCTACCTCATTGAACTACCCCAGTTCTACTGGGATTGTTTCTTCTCACCCTAAGGGTTCTAACCTCAACCTGTTTTTTGTACAGTTATCTACCTCTCCTTACATTGAGGTACTCCCTGGGGATATTCTGTTTGTTCATATCCACAAATCCACATGAACCTCCATATACCCCTTTACAATATCACCAGGTGAGGTCCATGTTGGTTTATTGCTCTCAATATTACCACTAAATATCACCTGCACATAGACTCCTATCTAGGCATCCTGTTTGGTCCTGCTGTTCCACAGCACATCTTTTTAGTTCAACTCCTATCCTCCATCCCTAGGATGCCTGGGGTTTCGGTAAAATAGTATGGCTCTCAAATTCGCAACATGCTGGGACTCCTCCAGGCATCTTAGCTTGGGAGTCCCCATATGTGAAGACTCATTCCTGCTTGTTCCTGGAGATAGCACAGTTACTTACCTGTAACAGGTGATCTCTGGGAACAGCAGGAATAAGTCTTCACAACCCACCCACCTCCCCTAGGAGTTGCATTTCTCTATCTCTATCTGTCCCTTTTCTCTCTCTCTCTCTCTTTGTCTCAGCTTTAAAACTTAACTGAGGAGAGGCAGTTGGGAAAGGCGGGATGGCAGCACGTAGGCGTGTTGGGATGCTTCCAAAAGCGTTCTGATTGGATGCTGGGGAGCGTTCCTGCGCAGACTCCGTCGGTACCGACATACCCATATGTGAAGACTTATTCCTGCTGTTCCCAGAGATCACCTGTTACAGGTAAGTAACTGTGCTTTATCCTCATACATTCATTCCTTCAACACCTTGGATTCTTCCTTTCCTCCCCTCTCCTTCAACCCCTCCCCACTCTCTGTTCCCCTTCCAGACTCTCCCCGCTTCTTCCTTCCCTCTAGCACTCCCACCCCTTATCCTCCATTTTCCCATCTTCCTTCTTTTTTTGTTAGATACTGGTCAGTTAAATTTTTGCTGCCTCATTCTGCTCTCCCTCCCCCCCCCCCCCCAAAAAATGTAACATTTGGAGTTTTTTTTGCAGGCTCCAATTGGCTATTCTCTTTTGTCCGTGGGGAATAGGATCCCCACAGGCAGCCTGCCGCCTATAAGCCACAATTGCAGCATTTCCCCACTGTTCTGTCCATGGGGATCTGATCTCCCACAGGCAGACAGAAGGGGTCTTTGTCAAAATCATGGCCATCCTCTTTTCTGCCTGTGGTAGATGAGATCCTCACGGGCAAGCAACTTGCTTCTGGGCCACGATCCCAGGTACAGAGTGCTAATTTCAGGTTGCCTTGGCAACCTGGCGCCTGGGATTTGTAGAGCCCTTGAGTACACCACATACATGCACACCCACCTACACATCCTTTGTCAGTCCACTGAAACACACTTCACCATGCTTCTCTCCAGATTCCCCACTCAAGAACATGCCTGGCTTTTCTGTCATGCTGTGTCAGACTGAAGGTCCATCAAGCCTAGTGCCTCATTTCCAACCGTGGCCAGTCCAGGCCACAAGTACCTGACATACCCCAAAAGTAGCAAGTTCTGTGCTACTTATACCTAGGAATAAGCAATGTTTTTCTCTTGGACTACCTTAATAAGTTTATGGATTTTTGCTCCAGGAATTTGTCCAATCCTTTTTTTAAACCCAGCTACCCTACCTGCTTTTACCACATCCACTGGCAAATGAGTTCCAAAGTCTAATTATATGTTGAGAGAGAATATTTTCCTCTATCCATTTTAAATATACTACTTTGTAGTTTCATGGTGTGTCCCCTACTCCTAACAAGAAGGGAAAGTGTTCCGTTGTACTGTAAATGATTACCTTGCTAACTTGCTATTATTTTAATATTATTTTTTCTATGTTTTAATTTTTGGTTTTATTTAACCACTTCGTTTTTGGGTTTTTGTTTAGGATAAACAAGATTTTGCAGGTTATAAAACATGTAATTAGTGTAATTTTTTTTTCCTGCTGGAAGCCTTGAGGCTTCATTTAATTGGAGATGAAAGGAAGCACTTTATTCCACTCCATGTCTTCCTGCTGTACAGAGGTTCGGTCAGAAAATTCTTCTTCTCAAGCAGTTTGGTAGATTGGCCATCTATCAGTGGGAGAACTAGTGGCCAAGCAGCCTTTGTGGTTACCTTTTTTTAGATTTCTTCAACACCACTTCTGAAGATTGGTAGTTGTGCGACTATCTATTGATGGCAACACTATCCAAATTTGGTATTTGCCGGGTCAACTCATTTATCACTTCAACTCATTTATCACCCTCATAGTAACAAAGGACCCAGACTTCACACCACCTACACACCTCGACATTGGAACCACAAAAATACAAATACAGCCACAAATAAGATACCTGGGAATCATCATAGACCAAGCACTCACACTCAATCAACAGATCAAAAAAACCACCGCAGCAATCTACCACAAGGCTAAAACAGTACAACGTCTCAGACCTCTTCTTGAACCACAAGACTTCAGAACAGTGATGCAAGCCTTGACACTCCCCCACCTGGACTACTGCAATATAATATACCATGGACTTCCAGCCACTCATACCAACCCACTCCGAATTGCCTTAAACACCACAGTAAGAATTATCAAGAATGCAAAAAAACAGGACCATATCACCCCAGTCCTGAGGGAGCTACACATACTCCCTCTAGAGGCAAGAATCAAATACAAATCCGCCCTACTCACCCACAAAGCTCTCTACCAAACTCAAACCTCCCAGCTCCGCACTCTACTGCCTCAGCCAGCCCACAACAGAACAAGCAGACAAACCACCAATAACTCACTCACCATCCCACACAAAAGAACGAAATACAATCAACGGACCTGCGACAGAGCCTTCGAACTATATGCACCATCCCTCTGGAACTCTCTACCAAACCACATCAGAAGCAACACAGACCTCTTATCCTTCAGGAAACAACTTAAAACTGCACTATTCCAAGAATTCCTCGGACCAGAGACAAGCACCCACCACTGATTCCCTCCCAACCACCATATTTCGTCCCCCTGAACACAATGTCTATGTCTACGTCCCAATTAATTGTTAACAATCATTATTGTTGGCCACCAGGTGACGGCCCCAAACCCTTGTAATTGATTATTGTATGTTTGACCCTCTTTGACCTGGTGAAAAGCGGGATATAAATACAGCTAAATAAATAAAAATAAATAAATAAATAAACACAGATTGAACAGAATACAGCATATATTAGAATTCTAAGCAACTTTAAAATATATTTTTTGTCACTCAACTTTTTGTCTCTAGCAATACTTCAATCTCCTCAATGATCGTCTGAGTCCCTTTTTATTGAAAATGACGTTAAAAAATCAATTAATTCTTTCTTTAGAGAACTATTCCCGAAAGCATTCTCCAACAGTCTTGCTGATAAAGTACTGTGTTTTGTATGATTTTATATATATAAATACATTTTTACAACATCCTGCATCAGGGAAACAAAGTACTTATCTCTAATACTATGACATTTTCCATTTTCACCAATCCTCTCAGTTTCTCTTCATTTGTGGCTCTCAAGTTGTGATTCTCAGATGTCGGCTTTCACTTTTTACTCCTAGGTCCTCTTCCATTAAGGGCTCCTCCTTACCACGTCATTACATTTAATCAATCAGCAGCAACTTTAAAATAATGTCCAATCAGTTTCAAAGTTCATCCCATTTGGGCTCATCATTTTAAAATTAGAAATCCAATATTGCTCCTGGTAATATAGGTCATGTAAGGGATCCCCACCTCATTTTCTTAAGGGGACATATTCAATAACCCTCCACCATAAGGATCGAAAAGTATATCCAAATTCTTCACAATGTATTACTATCGGGGCTGTCAAAGTATGGGTCTTAAGCTTTGATTTACATTTGCTTAAATGTATTTTCAAAGTCCTACTTGTCCTTCCAATATACAGTAAAGCTTAGGGCAATCACACATAATCACATATACCACATAATTAGATTTCCAGATAGTATGATGTATTTATTACCTGGAGTGTCCATGCTGAAATTGGATATGTCCACTCTGGACCCTCAATTGTATGTGCACAATGACTGGATCGAAGACGGAATTTTTAAATGTCAAATGGCCTCTTGTTTCATTGGCAATGTTTCTCCCCTAGTGAAGCTCACAATCAGGGTTTCTTTAAACATGAGATATACTGTTAACATATCCCAATGGTTTTGAATCATATGTTTAACCTCTATTTCATTTCATTTCATTCCTTCCTTCTGTCCAGTCCTGGCATCTTTGGGTATTCACACCCTTCCAGCAGCTTGAAGACTGAGCATGTCATGATCTTCATGACCTCATGCCTCTGTATAAGTCTTTGGTACGACCTCATTTGGAGTATAGTGTGCAATTCTGGAGACCGCACCTTCAAAAGGATGTGAACAGGATGGAGTCGGTGCAGAGGGTGGCTACTAAAATGATTAGTGGGCTTCATTATAAAGTATATGAGGACAGACTTAAGGATCTTAATATGTACAATTGTACACCTTAGAAGAAAGGCGGGATAGAGGTGATATGATTGAGATGTTTAAATACCTCCGTGGCATAAATGTTCAGGGAGAGAGCCTCTTTCAATTGAAAGCAAGTTCTGCTACGAGGGGACATGGGATGAGGGTGAAGGGAGATAGATTCAGGAGTGATATGTGGAGATATTTCTTTACAGAAAGAGTAGTGGATCCGTGGAATAGTCTCCCAGTGGAGGTGGTAGAGATGAGGACAGTAACTGAATTCAAAAAAGCATGGGACCAACACAGAGGATCTCTAAAGGTAAAAAGTGGACTGTTGTAGTTGTTGATATGGAAGGACAGACTAGATAGGCCATGTGGTTTTTTTCTGTCATCATGTTTCTGTTTCCCTTAGATAGTCAGCTGGCTCCACCCCCAGCCTTCAATATCTGTCTCCAAGCAGCTGGAGAAACGTGAATCCCAGTACCAGTCTCACTGAAGAACAGATAGTTTTTAAATTGATTTAAATTGAGTTAGAAACTGTTAAGAAAGCACTGCTACATTACAGCGGGGGCAGGGCAAGCTGGGGCAGCCCGCCAACTGTGAGTACAGTACTGTGCTGAGGCCGTGAGGAGATTAAAGTATGTGGCCGGATATGAGCTACTTCCCTGTGGGGGGGAGGGTAGTGACGTGTGAGTGCTCAGCAGTGAGGACCTCAGCTGGAAACCGGGACAGTGGAAGCAAGCGGCTTATTGAGGACCAGAAACACAAGCGCGGTGACTCCAGAGAGGCAGGCTGATAGGATTCCTCGTGCTGGCAGGAGACCAGGTATTCCGGAGGCTGCTCCTGCCCGCCACCGAAGTCCGGAGGTGGGTGAGTGTGCAGGGCAGTTGCTGAGGCACCAAGGAAACTTTGCAGGGGTGTGTGAGGGGCAGCAAACAGCAGAGGGAACCCGGCAGCTGAGGGAACCGCGTGATGAAGAGCAAGTAGGGAGGAGTGGTGGTCATTTTGAAAGCACAGGAGCCGTTATGCAGTGCTGCAACCGAGGTATCTGACAGCCAGTGCTCCACGCATTAACTTGTCAGCCTACCTTGCAGACTTTACCACTTTGCAGCTAATCGGGAGCTGAGGAGGCAAGAACTGTAAGGAACAGAGGCAAGGGAGACATAAAAAAAAATAGAGGGTAAGCCTCTGTGCAAGACAGGGCAAAGATGCCAGTAGGACAGACCTGTGTGGCCTGTGGATTGCACAGGGGCTCAGTGTCTGCGGCTGGGATCTGCAGGGGGGTGTGAGGCAGAATCCTGGTCCGTGGAGGCAGAGTTACAGGGGGATGGGCCAGACAGGTCACTGGACACTGGTGCAGACCATGAAACCAGCGGGGTCCTCGGCAACGCCTAGTGCAAAGACAGTAAGCATTGAAGGAAAGGAGCCTTTCCCGGTTAAGGCTCCAAAGGGCAAAGGGAAGAAAGTGGCAAAGGTGATTGGCTTTAAGGAGCAGCAAGACTTATGTGATCTGGGTGGCTTCTCACCAGAGTTTGTGCTTCTGCTGCAAAAAGCCTTTTGTTTGAAGCAGGGAGCATCGGAGAAGAAGGCAACTCCACAGAGTGGAGCTAAGCACTCCGTGGATACAAGCTTAGCTCTGGAGGAGACAGAGGAGCCTGGTCCCAGTAAGCGACCTGTGGAGGAGAGCCTCTGGGAAGAGACTCCATGGGAGGAGGAAGACCTCCAGGATGCAGAGTTGGAGGAAGGAGAGATCCCGCAGGCAGTGGAGTCTCGCATTTATCTGAGTTTTCCATAGGGAGGAATTGGCGGCTTTGATAGCGCAGTCCACTAAGGCTTTGAATTTTAACATAGAGGCACTTGAGGAAGAGGAGCCTCTTGAGAACCCACTGTTCCAGGCAGTTTGGTTGATGCAGAAGGTGTTCCCCTTGCATAGGCTTGTGTGGCACATGATTCAGGAAGAATGGAACGTTCTGGAAGGGCTGTTTCAGGGTACTCGAATGATGGCTCGACTGTACCCTTTCCCAGAGTGTGACAAGGAACTCTTGTGCACCAAGCCAAACGTACTTTCTACTCGGAAGCAATTGCCTCGGCCCCCAATAGGTCTCGCCACCTATTTTCTACTCTCCAAGTTCTCTCACGATTGCAATCTCGCCCTTCGTGCTGTGTTGCCACCTCTGCTCCGGCTTCTAGTCCTACCCAGTTGGCTTCTTTCTTCTCCTCCAAAATTCATGACCTGCGCTTATCTCTCCCTTCTTGTCCTCAAGCGCTGTCATCTCCCTCCCCTATCTCACCCCCTCCATCCTCTCCACTGTCCCATTCCTGGGCCAACTTCCATTCTGACATCCCTGGAACTTTTCAAGCTTCTTTCCACAACTCATAAAACCACCTGCCCCTCAGATACTATACCATCTACTTGGCTATCTGAACCCGCACTTGGCTTAGTCTCACCACTACTCACTATCATTAATTCCAGCCTTGCCTCTGGATCCTTTCCTCACTTATGGAAGCATGCCTTGGTCTGTCTTCTCTTGAAGAACCCCTCCTTGGACCCATCCGTTCCAGCAAACTATCGCCTTATTTCTAATCTACCATTTTCCTCAAAACTGTTGGAGAAAGCAGTCTTCTCTCAACTTTCCCATCATCTCGACTCAACACATTTCCTGCACCCCCGTCAGTCCGGCTTCCGGCCAGGCCATAGTGTCAAATCCATTACCACTGCTGTTCTGAATGAAATACACTCATTGCCCGACCGGGGTGATATCTCAGTGGCGGTGTCTCTAGAACTTTCTGCTGCCTTTTGATTTGGTGGACCATTCTCTTCTCTCCAGACTGTGGGATGCGGGTCTTCGGGGCACTGTCTACCACTGGTTCCACTCTTTCTTGCACTCCTGATCCTTTGTTGTCACTTCGGTCTCTTCCACTACAGATCGTTTTCCCCTTGTCTGCAGTGTCCCACAGGGCTCAATATTGGCTCCTTTACTGTTCAACATATTTCTGGCTCCTCTGGCTTTATTAATCCAGCAATCAGGCATCTCGGCATATTTTTATGCCAATGACATTTTTCTTTTGCACCACACCTCCTCTTCCCATCCGGACATCACCCCTCAATGAATGTCTATCCTTGGTCTCTACATGGCTTTCCACAAATTGCCTCGTCCTTAATATCTCCAAAACAGCCACTATTTGGTTCCCTCACAGCTCTACTTGCCCATCGCTTGCTCCTTCATTTTCAGGTGTCCCCATCTCCCTGGTGTCTAAGCTCCGTTATCTTGGTGTTCTCCTTGACAGTACTCTTTCTTTCAATGATCATATTTCCCAAGTTGTCTGGCGCTCCTTTTTCTGTCTCTGGCGTATTTGTGCCATCAGACCATTTCTCTCCCCTCAGACTTTGATCACTCTCCTTCTCTCGTTGGTCATCACTAGACTTGATTTTTGTAACTCCATATTTGCCAGTATTCCTCAATATCAGCGTTGCCGATTACAGTTATTACAAAATACTGCAACCCGGATGGCATCTCATGCCTCTTCCTGGGATCATATCACTCCAATCCTACAACACCTCCATTGGCTGCCGATAAATTTCCGAATACAATTCAAGATCCTCACTTTGGTACACAATGCCATTTACTCACACAGACCTCAGTACTTAGTTGACTTACTAAAATTCCATACACCGACTCGTAGTCTCCGCTCTGTCCATATTAACTGTCTCTATCTCCCCTCCCTCTCCCAAGCTTACCTTCAATCAACCAGTCAGCTTTCTTTTACCTCGGCCCCTCCCTTTGGAACTCCCTGCCCACCGCCCTTCAACTAGAAGAGTCTTACACCAAGTTTCGTTCCCTGCTGAAAACTCACCTCTTCCTCTGCCTTTAACCTTCCCCCCTGATTTCTCGATTCCCTACCTCTACTGAATTGTTTGTTTTTTTTCCTCTCTCATTTTTCTTTATATTGATTTGTAATTTCCTTTTACTTTCTGATTTTATTTTTTATTTGTATTGTAAACCGCCCCGATGTTTTAATAAATATAAACCTAAACCTAGAGTAGATGCAGCAGTCTTGGCAGTGATGAAGAAGACAATGATACCAGTAGAGGGTGGTATCAGCCCTTAAGGACGTTCAAGATTGCAAGTTGGAGATGCTCTTGAAGCAGGCTATGCCCTGTCCTTGCAGGCCTTGGTATATGGAGCCTTTGTGTCTGTCTCCAGTGGGCACAAGGAGTCAGCAGAGACTTGGAAGCTGAGCAGGGGTGACTGTCAGAAGCAGCGAAGCTAGGGTCCGGAACGACGTATCTGGCGGATGCCTTCTATGACCTTATTAGGTGTATGTCCAAAGGTATGGCCTTGTAGTGGCAGTGAGACAATATTTATGGCTCCGGAATTGATCAGCAGATGTGTCGTCCAAGTCTTGGCTGAGCAAACTACTGTTCAGGGATAAGCTCCTATTCGGAGAGGACCTAGAGAAGCTGATCAGGGATCTGGGAGAAACTAAAGGATGATACCTGCCAGAGGACAAGCAGAAGTTAACTTGGTCATCAGTCCCAGGAAGAGGTCAGCTGAGAGAGTTTTGGAGGTTTTGGTTGCTGAGGTTTGCTCCCTACCAGAAGGGTCACTTTCCAGCAAAGGAGCCTTCCTTTCTGGGCATCAGAGGCTCGGGAAAGGATTCTACTCTTCCGCCTCTGCGGCCCCTAAGAAATAGCAATGAGGCAAGGACAGGCCAGGCAGACCAGATTCCCATAGGAGGTCGGCTACGGAAATTTTACGACACCCGGACCCAAACCACGACTGACCAGTGGGTGGGTGCTAGAAGTCATCTGGGAAGGATATACGCTGGAATTCACCCAGCCACTCCAGGATGCCTTTATCAACCATCCCTGCAAGGCTCGGGGGAAGTGGAAGGCAGTGCAGGAAACCCTGCAGCAATTGCTGGATATGCAGGCGGTGGTACAAGTTCCCTAAAACCAATGTGGATATGGTCGGTACTCCGTTTTCTTCATGGTGCCAAAGAAATAAGGTGCTTTTCGACTGATCCTGGATTTCTGATATGTCAGTTGAGTCCTGAGGGTGCCGCATTTTCGCATGGAGACTTTGCGGTCCGTGGTCGTGGCTGTTCAAGAAGGGGAATTCTTAACATCCCTAGACCTCACAGAGGCATATCTTCACATTCCAATACAAGCAGCGCACTAGCAGTTCCTCAGATTTACGGTACCAGGAGGGCATTTCTAGTTTCGAGCTCTGCCATTCGGGCTGGCAACTGCGCCTCAGACTTTCACCAAGGTCATGGTGGTCGTGGTGGCGGCCTTAAGGCAAAAAGGCATTCTAGTTCACCCTTACCTCCAACAATTGGCTAATAAGGGTGAAGTCCCTAGAGGAGAGCATGAGGGTGACCTACCGGGTCATCCAGTTACTCCAGAACTTAGGATGGGTGGTGAACTTTGCCAAGAGTCAAGCCATGCCATCGCAGGATCTCGAGTATCTCGGCATGCGATACCAGATGGATGTGGGTCGAGTGTCTCTTCCAGTAGCCAGAGCTCGTATGCTGCAAAAGCAGATCCAGCAGTTTCTGCATATGCCAAGGCTGACAGCGTGGTACTACTTGCAGGTTCTGGGGTCCATGGCGGCATTGATAGACATGGTCCCATGGGCACGGTGCACATGTGACCATTGCAGAGGGGGGTGCTGCACAGGTGGTCAGTGCAGGTTCACCCTCTATCCCGCTACCTATCTTGCACGGGGGAGATGCGGACCACACTATGGTGGTGGTTGTGGATGATACGCTACTGAAGGGAATGCTGCTGGAGATGCCTCATTGGGTGCAGCTCATGACAGATTCCAGCCTAGTTGGCTGGGGAGCACATTACATAGCTCAGTTTCTGCAAGGACTGTGGACAGATCAGGAAGCACAGCGGCCCATAAACCGGTTAGAATTGCGAACAGTTTTTCTGGCCCTACAAGGCTTTCAGCACTGGTTGAAGGGGAAAGCCGTGAAGATGTTTTCGGACAACACGGCAGGGTGGTAAGGCAGTGTGCAACTGGAGGAGTCATCTGGCGTGTTGATGGAATGGGCGGAGAAGACTCTCGTGGCACTGTCTGCAGTGCAGGTGTTCAGATGAGAAAACTTAGAGATGGACTATCTTAGCAGAGTGAGTATCGACCCAGTGGAATGGAAGCTCATTCAGAGCGTATTTGACCAATTGGTGAGCTGATGGGGGCAGCCAATCATGGACCTGATGGTGACCTGCAAATCAACCAAGGTGGCATGGTTCTACAGCAGAAAGAGAGAGCCTATGTCGGAAGGGCTTGATGTGCTAGTGCAACCATGGCCCATGGACAGGTTGCTGTATGTCTTTCCTCCTTGGCCGCTCTTCAGAAGGGTAGTGCAAAGGATAGAGGCCACATGCAAGTCTCGTGCTACTGATCACACCAGATTGGCCGAGGGGGCTGTGGTATGCAGACTTGATGCAAACTTGGTCGACAAGCCGTGGCATTTACCACTGCGGAGGAACCTCCTGAGCCAGGGTCCTATCCGGATGCCTCGGGTGGATTGGTTCTCACTTATGGGCAGGGCTTTTGAGAGGGCACATTTAACGAGGAGTGGTTATGTGCCTGCCGTAATAGCGACTCTGCTGAAGGTGCGTAGATGGTCAACATTGCTGGCGTACATCCGGGTATGGAGAGTGCTTGAGCACTGGTGTCGGGCACAAGGGCTTTCGGCTATGAAGTGTGTGGAGCCGGATGTCCTGTTCTTTCTTCAGGCAGGAGTGGCAGCCCTCTCATGCTATAGGGGCTGTGTGGGTGGAGTGCCCTTAGCTTTGCGTTCGGATGTAGGGCGTTTTCTTAGAGCAGTGAAACAGTTGCAGCTGCCAGTGCAGTCAGGCATTAAAGACAGTCTTTTTGGTAGCTATCTGTTCAGCCAGAAGGATTTCAGAGCTCCAAGCATTTCGTGTAGGGAGCCGTACCTTGTAATGTCAAGAGATAAGGTAGTGTTATGGATGGTTCCCTCTTTTGTACCGAGGGTCAGCTCAGCTTTTCACCTGAACCAATCAGTTTCCTTGCTGCTTTTCTCAGGGTTGAAGGGAGAGCCGGCGTCAGATTCTCCTGTATGCAGCCTGGATGCGCGTCAGGTGTTAGAGGTACCTGAAGAACACCAGCTCCTTTTGCAAGTCCAAGTACTTGTTTGTACTATTTGGAGGACAGCGTAAGGATGAGGCGGCATCCAAGGCATCCATTTCCAGATGGATTAGAGAGGCCATCTCTTCGGCTTAATTGCTGAGGTGGAAGCTGGTGCCCATCGGTTTGAAAACGCATTCGGTGCAGGCCCAGGTGACGACATGGGCAGAGTTTTTGGCCTGGTGCCGCCTGCCAGTATTTGTAGAGTGGCTACTTGGGCCTCTTTGTCTTCCTTTGTGAAGCATTACTGGCTAGATGTGCAGGCTTCAGAGGAGGCTTGTTTTGGCTCATTGGTACTGCAGACCGGGTTAGTAGGTCCCTCCCTTGGTTAGTGCTGCATTATATCCCAAAGATGCTGGGACTGGACTGGAGGAGCGAAATGGAAGAAGAAAGTAGACCTTACCTGCTAATTGATGTTCCCTGAGTGACTCCAGTCCAGTCCCAAATCCTTCCCTGAGGCTAACTGTTAATATGTGGTTCCCCGGCTGCAAGAATTGCACCTCCTTTAACTTTCATAGGGCTGGGTGAATATAAATAAATAGGTAAATAAAGTAAATAAATAAGGGGGGGGGGAGGAGAAGAGAGGCTGAATAGGATCAGTGAATAGGGGATCGGAATCTGGTGGTCTAAAGAGGGCTGGCACCCATGACAGGTGAGTGTTCTTGATTCTCCTTCCCTGGTGGGGAAGGGGATCTTTTTTTAGTTCGACAAGTTCATGTTTTAACCGTTTGGTTTTAATAATTGTTTCCATGAGTCTGCTTTTGTTAGTGGGGTACTGAAGGCTGGGGGTGGAGCCAACTGACTTATCTAAGTGAAGGTCATGAAGACCATGACATGCTCAGTCTCCACGCTGCTGGAAGGGTGTGAATACCCAAAAGTGCCAGGACTGGACTGGAGTCACTCAAGGAACATAAATTAGCAGGTAAGGTTTAATTTCTTCTTGCTTGAATCGAAAAAGGCGAAACATTCCTGCTACTCATTATCCTCTCCATGATGATATAACCATAAATGTCGTGCATACAATGCTCTTTTGTATGCTTTTATTAACAGAATCTGGGTAACCATTATCTTTCAATCGCTTCTTTAGTTCACACATATTAATCCAGAAATCTTCCTCTTTAGCACAGATTCTTCATAATTGTGAGTATTGCTCAATAGGTTGACTAGCTTTCAAAGTCTTTATCTTGATGGCTGCTATATCATAATAGACTCTTTCTATGTCCTTATAATACAGGGCAGTGATAATAGTACCTTCCTGTTTCCTAATTCTCATATCCAAGAAATCAGTATACAATTGACTTAGTCATCTTCAGTGAAATCAGTTCTTTCTGTGAATTTAACCAGGCCACAAATTGTTCCAAATCAGCTTCACAACCATCCCAAATGAAAGAAATGTCATCTAAATAGTGGCTTCTTAAGGGTGATATATATATAAAAATTGTTCTTCAAACCATACCAAGCCATGTAAATGGTTGCCCCTGAGGGGGCTGCTGTTGCTTTCATTGCTATCCTATATATTTGTAAGTAAACCCCCTCCCCCCTGTTTTTTTTGTTAATACCAACTTTAATGTTTACATCAAAATTCTCTTTGGTATGCGCTCAGGTTTATGCCGTTCTGCTGGACAGTTGGATATATCTGTAGCTTCCTGTTCAATGTTTGTGTACAGGGCCACTACATCAAAGGTGACCGGCAGTGCTGATTCTCCTATGCCTACTGTATCACCTGCTGTAATTTGTTTAACATACAAGTGGTGTCCTTTAACAAAAGATTTACCCATCCTCGCAATAGGATTCAAGATCTTGCTAAAAATATGGACAAGGATTCCAATACAGAACCTCTGCTAGAGACAGTTGGTCTCCATGGGGGGTGTGGTTTGTTTGTTTTTTTTTAAAACAGAGAATGGAATTTATTAAATAAAAGACTATAGTATTGAAAGGCTTACTGTTTATACACAGCAAATGTCAGAGTCCATCGTTATTTTTTATTTTTTTTTATTTTAATTTTCAACAATTTCACAAACTTGAAGAATCTCAAAAAATATAAGGAATAATAATAATAAACACAAAGCTTAATAACAAATTAACACTTAACTGTAAATCAGTGGCCCATGCCAAGGGAGAAGTGATACCATAAAATGGCCTGTGGAAACAAACATTATGTGCTTGGATAATCCACTACCTAGGAAATATTTGTATAAAGAAATAATAAACTAAAAATAGAAAAGGGGTAACAAACTACATCACCTAAGTTCAAAGAAAAACTCCAAAGCATATCATGCTACCTACCCTTTAGGGGGTATTTTATCTTTAAGAAACCCCTCCAAATGTGTGGTATCACTAAACACAAATTAGATTCCGGGATATGTAAGTAGACATTTACATCGGAACCGCAGAAAAAAAGTACAACCAACAATCTGAACCTTTTGCTTTCAATTCCAAAAAAGCCTTCCTACAAGGCTCTCTTTAGAAGCATCATAATTTTAAATCCAAAAAACAAAGCATCTTCTGAAAGTAAAGCTTCAGAATAGAAAGTCGCCACTAGGGTTGCCTGATTAGAAATTCCCCAGAAGAGGATTCAAGGAAATTTTTAGTCATGTTCAAGGAAAGTGAATGGTGTCTGGCTTGGCCACATAGTCATCCCCTCACCCAAAGATTAGGACAGGGACATCTCTCTCATGTTAAATGGCATGTCCATGCCAATTGTTTTGCATGTAGTGACATGCATCAGCATGCCGACCTGAAAACAAGTGGCCTTTTTTTCTCCTCTGTTTTTGTTATGAACATGAAATGTATTGGGGCTATTACAGTGCCTCTTTCTCCGCTCCGTGCAGGTGTTTAGATGTGAGAATGAGAGCCTTTCGGATGCCTGTTCATGCCCCGGAGCAGGAATAGGCAAGGACGTTACTACCAGTGGGTGTAGATGTGCTCGCCATTTTTCAATTCTGGTGTGCACATCTGACTCCAGAGAAATCTCTTTGATTTTAGACATCTGCATACCAGTTTGCAGGTTCCCCGGGGCACAAATAGGTTTTCTAAAATGACCACAATTGCCTCTGCAGTAACTCCTACTGGTCAAAGGGGCAGAAGCATGGTTTAGGAATTGATATTTGTCTTTCGCTTCCATACTTCCTGTGGCTTTGAGGTTTTTTTACAAATATCTAAGCATACCAGGTGTTTAATTCCCACCCCTCATCTTGCCACCTTCACCCATCCTTTTTATATCTTTGGTATGATGCTACTGTTTACAACACCAGATATATGACATTGGAACCAAGGTTTTGAAGCTGAAGATATTTATTTTCAGAATTTGTGTTCCCATTTTGTGCTTCCATTTACCCAGGTTTCAGTATTTATAGATCCCACCTAGGGTACTTACCTCCTATGCTGTATGTGTAGATCTTTTCATAAGATGAGCAGCCTGTGCATGGTTGGTTAACAGATCTATATGAGTTTAGCTTTCAGACACACTGTAAGGTTTCCTATAATCTTTCATTTAATTTAAAGTAAATTAAGTTCACAACAGCAAGAAAAATTACTCTTAAGCTTTTCGAGAACTGATATTGATTGCTAAGCTCCTTTTCACACTCATTTGTTCAGATGCGAGAGGCAGTATAGTACACATTTGGTGTTGACATTCCTTATATTGTTGCTTAATTGACTCATTCAAGAGCACATTACCATCATGTTTCAACAGATTAAGGAAAAAGGCTTTTGCCTCATATCTGTCAGTTCATTTATTTTAGAATGTTTCTTGTTTTCCAAAGCAAGTCCTCTTCTGTTCTGATGCTATATATAATAGATTAGTTTTACTTGGCACGATTGGGACCAGGTGTGTTCCAGATAATGAATTTTGGACTTCCAAGTAATATAATTTCTCAGATTTAAAGAATCTTGTGTGGTGGAAGTTTTCATGATGACAAAATATATGAAACCAGTCGTTTTTGAATATGATTTTCTGGAATAACAGAACATGGGCGAATGCTGAAGACTTATTTTAGGATATGTGGTGATGTGCTATATCTAAATTAACTGATTCTGGAAGGCCCCAAAGCCTCACTAATTCAGAACTCCTGAAGGGTGGTGCCTATCTTTGTACACCACCTATATCAAATGTGAGCTTTAGAAGAGTGCATGGAAAATAAGCAGCTTCATGTATTCCTTTTTAAGATGGTCTTTCTTCCTTACTTTACTTTGGGGGCCCATGGTTTAGGGGTCAGAATTGGGTTATAATCTAATTGCTGTGAAATTGAGTCAACCTGTAATTACAATCTATTTTTATCTCCTGGGGTGGGTAGTGTTGTTTAATAATTGCATATAACACCCACACAAAGCATGTCAGTATAGCCAGCTTTTAATTTATCTCAGTGCTCCTTTAAAATGGATCATTGTTTTTTCAAAGGTTTTCACCTTTTCTGGGAATAGTTGCTGCTGACCTAAATAAAACGTCTAGCAAGCTAAGCAGCCTTCTAGAAACAAGAGTGGAGGAGTGGCTTAGTAATTAGGACAGCGGCCTAGAGCTAGAAAGACCAGGGTTCAAATCCCACTAGCACTTCTTGATTCTTAGAGGTTTTCGGCTCAAGAAGGAACCTCATCTATTTGTGGAAGAAGAGTTTGTTGAGGACTGGCATGAGATCCTGAATAAATGTTCACTGGATCTGATGGTGTTGACGGTTAATGCCACTAAGAATTTTAATAACACGACGTCAGTAAAGTTAGAAAAAAAGATAGATGCTTTGAAAGCTGTGGAAAAAGAGGATGCCTTTTCTCACCAATTTCAAGCACAGTGCTTGTTTTGTTCTGTTTGGATGCTCTTTTTTGACTGAATATTGAGTCTTTTCATTTATTTGCTTAAGTTAGGAGTTTCTTTTTGTATTTTTGCTATTTGCAGTTTTCGCTTCTAGAGAGGATTTTTTTGTCTTTGTGTCAGGGAAATAATGAGGTGTAGATGGCTATCGGCATAAAAATGATATTGAAAGCCATGGGAGCAGGGGCGGCCCAAGGGGGGTGCGGAGACTCGGTGTGGGGCCTCATTTGCATAAGGGGCCTCGTTTGCATAAATATTTGCATAATGTTACCATACACTAACTTTTAGTAAACATGCTTCTTCATGAGTGTATGGATAAAGAAAGACTAAAAGATTTCTACATTACTATAATACAGTGCCCACCGCCAGGCACATTAGGAACTACTACAAACACTGCCCATTTAAACCCATAGCAAACCTGCTGTATCCTAACAGCACTACAAGGACTCATAAAACACCATACCATACCTATCAAAAGGCAACACTGCAAATATTAAACCAATACATTTCAGAGAATAACAATATATGACTTACTGGGGAAAGAGAACAAGTGGCAATGTCAAATAGGAATTACATAAACAGAATACCTCAGCTCAGTTACACATGCAGAACATAGACCATCACCAAACAAGGAATCACAATTTAGAAACAGGAAGACGATAATTAAACTGGGAACCCCAAAAGCCAAACTTGGAATGTACAACACTGTAGAAATAAAACTATAAATTAATTTCCTCTTGTACTAAACAAAGCACCGACGTTAATGATGCACATTTCCCAGAGCTGACATATTCCAGTTAATAAATTCAAAATAAAGAGAGATCTTTCTACCTTTTGTGCATTTTCTTTCAGTTGCAATTGTTCCAGCCACTTTCTTCTGGTTTATTTGTGTCTTCTAACTCTCCATCGTCTGCTGTCCATTTGTCCTTTCTTCACGCTTCTAGTTTTTTTCCATTCTACCTCTACATCTGTTTTAACGTACTAATCTTTCTCCTTTTGCTCTTTCCTCATTCCTATTTCATCCACTCAAATTTTACCCCTCCATCCTCAATCCCCACTTACTCTCCCAACACCCGGCCAATTGTAGATTTTTCTTCCCTCCCACACAAAATATTTTTCCCCTCTCCATTTCACTCTCCCAGCCCCATCCCCTTCTAATCTCCCCCAACATCAGCTCCCTTCTAGTTCCAGCCCGACCCAGTATCCGCTCCCTTCTAGTCCCCCCATCAGCCCATTTCCAGTCCTAGCTCCCCCATCCATTTCCAGTCCTATACGAGTCCCTTCATCAGCTCATTTCCAATACCAGCCTCCCATCAGCCCATTTCTAGTCCTTTCCTAGCCTCACCATCAGCCCATGTCAAATCCTAGCTCCCCTCCACTCAGCCCATTTCCAATCCAAGCCCCCCATGAGCCTACTTCCAGTTCTAGCCCCTCCATGAGTCCATTTCAATCCAAGCCCCCACCACAGCCCATTTCCAATCTTAGCTCCCCCCAACACCCAATTCCCAGTCCTATCCTAGCCCCTCCATCAGCCCATTTCCTGTCCTAGCTCCCTCCCATAAGAGCCCATTCCAAGCCCCCATCCCCATCAGCTATTTGCAGTTCAAGCCCCCCACTTCCCCTCAGCCCATTTCCATTCCAAGCCCCGTCCCCATCAGCTATTTACAGTTCAAGCCCCCTTCCACTCAGCCCATTTCCATTCCAAGCCCCCTCCCCATCAGCTATTTGCAGTTCAAGCCTTCCCTTCCACTTAGCCCATTTCCAGTCCTAGCAACCCCCCCCAACCCATTACCATCCTAGCCCCCCATAGCTTATTACCAGTCCTAACCTCCCCATCAGCCCACTCCCAGTCCTAACCTCCCCATCAGCCCACTCCCAGTCCTAATCCCATCAGCCCATTTCTAGTCCTAACCCCCATCACCCAATTTTCAGTTTAAGCCCCCCATAGCCCATTACCAGTCCTAATCCCATCAGCCCATATCCAGACTTAGCTCCCCCATAGCCCATCACCACTCCTAACCCCCCACCCCCCAGCCCAGGGAAAATGTAAAATAAAAAAAACTGTCTGCTGCCGGGGCCGCGGCAGAATCGAGTGTGCCGCGGGGCCCCCCCTGCCCGGCAGAGCCTGCCCTCCCCTGCATCAGCTCCCTCTTTGCAGCTGCAGTCACACACGCCGGCTTTCAGAGCGCGAAGGGAGAGTTTCCCTTTCGCGGCTCTGTTAAGCCCGCGGGGACTGATGGGAACTTCCCATCAGCCCCTGCGGGCTTAACAGAGCCGTGAGGGAGAAACTCCCCTCGCGCTCTGAAAGCCGGTGTGTGTAACTGCAGCTGCAAAGAGGGAGCTGATGCAGGGGAGGGCAGGCTCTGCCGGGCAGGGGGGGCCCCGCGGCACACTCGATTCTGCGGCCGCGGCCCTGGCCCTGGCCCCGGCCCCGGCAGCGGCAGCAGACAGTTTTTTTTTTTTATTTTAAATTTTACTTTTAGATCAGAATGTTTTTTGCGCGGGGCCCCCTGAAACGCGGGGCCCTGTGCAAAAAACATTCTCGGGCCGGCCCTGCATGGGAGGATATGAGAGTACCAAGGGACTGGATATAGAGAGAGAAAAGGAGAAGGCCCAGAACAGAGTTTTGTGGCACACCAACTTAGAGTGGGATAGTAGTAGAGAAGGAACTACTAGGACAAATACTGAAAGAGCAATGGGAGATATAAGAAGAGAACCAGGATAGCACACAGTCCCTAAAACCAAGTGAGGATAATGTATCAAGGAGAAGTGGTGGTCTGCAGTGTCAAAAGCAGCAGAAATGTCAAGTAGAATGAGGAAGGAGTAGAGGTTCTTGGGTTTAGCTAGCAACAAATCACTGGAGACTTTGGCAAGAGCCGTCTCCTTAAAGTGTAAGGGACGAAAGCCAGATTGAAGTGTATCTAGCAGGGCTTGAGAGGAGAGAAATTCAAGGCAACAGCAGAGGACTGCATGTTGAAGAAGTTTGGAAAAGAAGGGAGATGGGTCAATAATTTGGACAAATAGGGTCAAGTGAAGGTTTCTTGCAGAGAGGTGTGACCACAACATGCTTGAAGGCAGTAGGGACAGTTGCAGTGGAGAGCGATAGGTTGAGAATATGTGAGATGGAAGGGATGACAGATGAGGAGATGGATTTAAGGAGACGGGTGGGGATACATTTGCACCCTGGGACTGGCTTCTGCTATTTGTGTATGATTGGGATTCCCACCAGGAGCTACTTTATGAATGTTATTTTTGCAGCATCTCCAGCAGAGTTATTTGTTCACTAATTTTAAAGCAGAGACCACTTTGGATACAAAAGAACTAGAGTAGGAAAAACAAATACTTTGAGTCATGGGTCAGCCACAGTACTTACTGGAACATGCCAATGACATGTTCCAATGAGTTTCTTTCTCACTCTGTGAACTCTCTACTCATTATATTGCCAGTCTTCTCTTTCTCTCTATGCCCCTCTTTCCCTACCTTAGCAGCCTCTCTTCGTTTTCAATCCATTTAGGCAGCAGCTCTTTTACTCTGGCAGCTTGGCCACTGGGCAGCTGACATTGTCTCCTTTGCAATGCCAAATATCTTTGTCTTCATCTCCATTCTCTCAATTGACCCGCTGCTGCTCCTTTTAAGCTGGGGCAGGCCTACTGACTTTGTCTGTTTTCTATGATTGGCCTACACTAGTTGACATCCTCTTGCATGTTTTGGCTGACTTAACCTACTTCATGCCTCGTCTTCTTTATTAGTCTGTGTGGAAGCTCTCTCTCATAAACTGTGCAGGCCACTGACAGTTCCACTTGGGCCTAAGCATTAAAAACAAAAACAAAATGTATCACAAATTAGGAGCCAATAATGAAGAAGCAATGAGAGCCACACTAGAGGTCTGCAGGGGCATCCACTGAGTCACAGACCTTACACTGAAGAGTGCCACATTAATGTTTTTTTATTCAACTCCTGAGAAATATTTTTCTCTGGCAAGTAGGATGAATTGGCCACACAATTGGGCGACATCATCCAGTGGTTCTGACACAGACTAGTTCTCTGTGCCTCAAAAACTCTAGAGGGTTTTTCTGAGTATACACAGGAGTTACGACACAGCTGCTGCAATATTACTTTTTTCGATCTGTTTTTTGTCCATGCAATCACTTGGATGTGACTCTGATTGTGTTGTCATCTTCTCTTCATCTGAGCCCTTCCAAATAAATTACTTTTTAAAACTTGAGTTTGACCACATGAACCAGTTGTTGGTCATGCCTGAAGGCTTCAAAAGGTGTTCCGATGAGTGGCATACCTGCTATTAGTAAGCTATCATTAAAATCATCTGTAATACCTGAAGATCGGAGGATGGCGAATGTAACGCCAGTTTTTAAAAAGGGTTCCAGGGATGATCGGGGAAACTACAGACTGGTGAGCCTGACATCAGTACTGGGAAAAATGGTAGAAACCATAATAAAGAACAAAATTACTGAACATGTAGATAGTCATGGCTTAATGGGAGACAGCAAACATGGCTTTAGACAAGGAAGATCTTGTCTTACTAATTTGTTATGTTTTTTTTGAAGGTGTGAATAAACAGGTAGACAAAGGTGAGTCAGCTGATATAGTATATCTGGACTTTCAGAAAACTTTCGATAAGGTCCTTCATCAGAGACTTTTGGCAAAACTAAAAAGTCATGGGATAGGAGGCAGTGTACTATTATGGATCAAGAAATGGTTAAAAGATAGAAAGCAGAGGGTAGGGCTAAATGGCCAATTTTCCCAATGGAGAAAGGTGTGAATAGTGGAGTACACCAGGTATCTGTGCTGGGTCCGCTGCTTTTTGAACATAACCTCACCCGTTATTCCCTTTTCCAGATCATTTATCAAATTTGCAGATGACACGAAACTATTTAAAGTTGTTAAAATCCATGAGAATTGTAGAAAATTGCAAGAGGATCTTGATAAATTGGAAGACTGGGCATCCAAATTGCAGATGGAATTTAATGTGGACAAGTGCAAAGTTATGCACCTAGGAAAGAAAAACCCAAACTATGGTTCCTCGATGCAAGGTTCCACAGTAGGAACCACAATCCAGGAAAAAGATTTAGGTGTCCTCGTGGATAATATGTTAAAACCCTCCGCCCAGTGTGCAGCGGTGGCCAAGAGAGCAAATAGAATGCTAGGTATCATAAGGAAAGGCATGGAAAATAAAACAAATGATATTATAATGCCTCTGTATTGTTCCATGGTGCAACCGCACCTTGAATATTGTGTGCAATTCTGGTCACTGTATCTTAAAAAGGATATATCATTATTAGAAAAGTTACAGAGAAGAGCTACCAAAATGGTAAAGGGGATGGAAGAATACCCCTATGAAGAGAGGCTAAAAAGGTTAGAGGGCTCTTCAACCTGGAATGAGACAGCTAAAGGGAGATATGATAGAGGTCTATAAATTAATGAATGGAGTGCAACGGGTAAACCTGGATCGATTGTTTACAGCATCAGAATATAGAAAGACTAGGGTACATGCAATGAAGCTGCAGGGTAAACTATTTGACTAATAAGAGAAAATATTTTTTCACTCAACGTGTAATCAAACTGTGGAATTTGTTACCGGAGGATGTAGTAAAAACTGTTAGTGTAGCTAGGTTTAAAAAAGGTTTGGACAAAGTTCCTGGAGGAAAGCCCCAAAAAAACATTATTAAAAGGGACCCAGGATATCACTGCTTGACCCAGTACAAGCATTGTGGAACCTGTATGTTTTGGGGAAACTGCTAGGTACTTGTGACCTGGATTGTCAACTGTTGGAAACAGGATACTTGGCTTGATGGACCTTGGTCTGACTCAGTATGGCATATCTTATGTTCTTATGAAGATGCCCATTACAGTTACAGACATCCACTATAAATAACGTGCACGGAAGTTTCATCCAAACACAGACTTCAGCAAGCTGTTGTCATACAGCCTGTACCAAACCATCCCTGTCTGGCGCATAGTGCAAAGGCTCATCCCTTCATCTTCAGCACAGAGTATTTGGCATTCTTCAAGCTCCTGCACCTGTACTGTTATGTATGGATCTTATTCATCCTGCTTCAGTGCAGAGATCTGTCTGGCATTGAGCCTGCACATATGTCATTCTGTTTACCTATCAAGCTGCAGTACACTTCCTGTTTTTCCTTTGCATAACAGTATGAAAGTGGATTCTCCCACTTCTTCTCCAGTTTTGCCACCTCTTTTGACCAACCTTATTCTTGCTCGCAAAGAATGTTCAATGGCTTAGAATTATTATAAAGAACCTCTCAATCTCTCTCCTTGGAGATAAACACATCTCTCAGGAACCCGTGATCTCTCTCTTAGCATCCTTAGATTCCAAAACACAAAGGGAACATTTGTTATTGCCTTCCTATTCCAGATTAGATTCCTCTCAAAGCGACCTTGAAAACTTCCTAGACCCAGATCTGGATTTCATCCCAGGCTGTTCATCTCCTGATGAGGAGGACTTTTCTGCCAAACTTTCTTATGACCCCTCATCACCTGCACCTCAGAATGTGTCTCCTGAGATTTGTACAACACATATCATGAGGCTCTCTTTCCTCTCCAATAGGAGGTAGAACCTTGATCTGACATCTCTGGACATTAACGATTATAGAGACTCCAAAGCTACAGCAGTGATCCCTATTCTTGGCACTCTGCTTCAGCAGCTTCATATGTGGCAAACACTAGTCAATATTAAGCCTGTTTCCAAGAAGTGAAATTTCATGTGCAAAGTTCAACCAACTCTAAAAGATCATTCTCACTTTTCACCCCAACTTTATGGAATTCAATTCCTCCCATGCTTTGTGGCATTGATGACCTTCAGGAATTTCAGAAGAAGTTAAAAACTTTCCTTTTCTTCAACCATTTTTTCGGTTAATGAAACTACGCAATCACATTCAACCTAATTAATGCTTGCTTAACCTTGTTTACTTTTGTACCATTTGTCCTCACCCATGTTTTATCTCCCCTTGTTTTAATAAATAAATAACTGTGTTTCAGTAAGGTACAGCTGTCCCACTCCTCTGAGTCGGCAGTGCAGAAGGCAAAAAAAAAAAAGTGTAACGAATTTTCTAACGCGCCACCTGGAAGATGTTCCAGGTTGTTTGATCATCTGGGGAAAAAAGGTGTTCTAAGGAGCAATGTTGTGTTCTCAGATTGCAGCTGACCATTTCTACATGGTACAGTTCATACACACTTCACTTCTGCATCTCATCTAACTATTCAGTCCCAGTCTGAATTAGCTCTGGTATACTGTTGGATGCAGGTGAGTGTAGCACAGTTTTCTTTTTCCACTTGGCTTACGATGTGGTGACAACTTATCTAGAATTTCAGCATCTACTAGCACAGCAAAGACTGTTTTTGCATGGCTGTATGCCACTGATTCGTGTGAAGATGTCCTTACTAAGTAGCAGATGCACCCTGCATGGATGACATGCTTTCTCGTGACAGTTAGACTGTGGAAACCATTCAAGATCTGTACATTGTTAAAACATCTATCTGTAGTGGCCCAGAGCCTACATATTCCTCTAGATGAACCAGTGCCTCTCAGTACTGAACTTACTACTACAGAAAGGGGCCTTTTATACCTTTCTCTAGAAAACCACAACTAGCTCAGTGTTGCCCATTACAGGGTCTTATCAGAGAGAGAGAGAGAAGAGAGACCAAAATCCATAACCACTGGGCAACCTAAACATCCTTGATCTTTTGTCTCTACTTTCTGGACGCTTCAGTACCTTTTTATAAATACGCATCCTACCTTACTTTTCACGGTCCGAGTGCCATTTTTATCCTTTAGGAGTGGCAAAGAATAACAGCAAATCTTTGGCCACTCAACATTGTCACTTACACTATTTCTACATAAATCAAATTACTCAGGCCAAAAAAATCTACTATTCAAATAAAATTCTGAAGGCCAGTAACAGTTCCTAAGAACTCTTTGCAATAGTATCCCAGCTTACTGTGTAAAAGCTCCTGTCTCCCCCCCCCCTCAGATTCCGCCCTATCAGCTGACTCCTTAGCTGTTTATCATTAAAATAAAGTTCCTGTTCGGTAATCCAGTTTAGTCCTCCAACATCGGGTAGTGCCCCTCCTCCTGCAGCCTGGAGACTGGACCAATCAAGTCTTCTGTAGTATATATGCAGACGGAGCTCCCAGAAGCCCCCAGTGTGTCCAGTCTCCTTGCAGCTTGCAGACTTCTGTGCCCTTTCTGGGCACACTAAGTGACACTTGAAGGAGCAACACTAGTTAGTTAGTTCTTTTGGGGTTTTATTTTGGGTCCTTTATTTACCATTTCTTTGCTAGGTAGCTGTATCTTTAAAAAAAAAAAAAAAAAAAGGAGCACTGCCACAGGGGAGCACATCCTGGGGGAAGCCAGACCTGCTTTGGGCTCCTGCCTTCTCCAGGACCAAGCAGGAAGTCAGTCCTCACATATGGGTGACGTCGGCGCCGATGGAGCCCTCGCGGAGCAATTTTCCCCAGCTTTCAAAGAAAGCCTTTGGGAATTGCAGCGCGCATGCGCGGTCGCCTTCCCGCCCAAGGGTGCCATCTTAGCCAGTCTTCTTTTTTCCGCGGAGCCCTACAGACGTACCCGTCGTGTCCCCGCGAAAAAGTTGATTTTTACTCATAATTTTCTCTTTTTTCCTTCGGTTCGACGCCGGTCTTTTTCCCGCCCGGACTCGCGACGCCGGTCACGAGTCCTCTTCTTCTTTTTCGGTTTTTCTGACTTAGTCAGTTTCGTTTTCGGTTTTTCCCTGGCAGCCCGGTCCTTTGACCTCGCCGGGGCCCTTTTCCCCCCGATGGCTGCCAGTGGTTTCAAGCGGTGTGGTCAGTGTGACCGAAATATGTCACTAACTGACACACACGACAATTGCCTCCGCTGCCTGGGCCCGGATCATGAAGAAATGATCTGTGGGCCCTGCGGCAAAATGTCCTCCAAAGCGTTGAGAAGTCGGCGGCATCAGCGGGATAGGATCTTCGCTGACCCCAGCCGTACCCGGACCTCGTCGGAGGCCTCCGCGTCCAGAGGTTCCAGCTCGGACCGTCGCCGGAGTTCCTCCGACAGGGGTTCTCCCTCCGGGGACCATCGACGGAAGGTGAAACCCGCGAGGGCGGCGTCGGTGGACGCTCCTGGCTCCGTGAGGGCCAGGTCGCATAGCCCCGATAGCCGTCCCGGGTCCTTGGAGAAGGAGCACCTCTCGAAGCGACCTCGCCTGGAGTCGGAGCTGCCTGCTCGGGTAAGTCCTGTGGTCCTCCTGGACTCGCCTCCGAGACCGCCGACGTCGGGCACGACGCCGTCGGGGCCCGAGTCGGGGGCTGCTGGGTCACCTGAGCTCGGACTCAGGTTGACGGCCTTGGAGAGCAGACTGTCTGCCTTCATGGACCAGCAGCGGGCACTGCTCGCTGGCCTCGCTGGCGCCGCTGCCCCGACCGCCGGGACGTCGACGTCTAAGTCGACCCCGGAGACCGAGCCGATCCTCGAGTCCATGCGAACTCGAGTCGATCCTCGGTCGAGGTCACCCTCGGCCTCCCGTTCGGGACCGAGGTCGCCGATGCCGACTCCCTCGGCGTCGGGGCGGCAGGCGCCGCGCCCTGCCCGGGCCGACCCCACCGATTCCTCGTCGGAGTCGGTCTGGGAGTCTGAAGAGGAAGAGTCACCTGATTCTTTTCGGACTCGGTGTGTCCCCTCGGACTCACCTGAGTCCGAACCTCGGAAGCAGTACCCCCCGGAGGATGCCCGGTTCTCGGACTTCGTCAGGGATATGGCCAAGGCTTTGGCCTTCCCTGCGGATCCCGAGGAGGAGCCTCGAGCCGAAGAGCTCGACGCCCTCCAGTATGACTCTCCCGCCAGGGAACACTTTACTGTACCGGTTCCTCCCATGCTGGAACGACTACTCTTCCGCATGTGGGAGAGTCCGGCCTCCTCGCCGGTCCTGAGCAAGCGGGTCGATTCTATCTATCGAGTCCGCAAGAGCCCTGGCTTCCAAAAAGCACAGCTACCACACCATTCCATGGTAGTGGAATCGGCCATGCATCGTCTTAAGAGCCAGAAGATGCACTCCTCGGTGCCTCCTGGCAGGGAGGCCCGTAACTTGGATGGCCTTGGTAAGAAGTGTTTCCAGGGCTCTATGCTTGCGTGTCATGTCCAGACCTACCAGCTATACATGGGCATGTATCTCCGGGACCTGGCTAAAGAGCTAGCCGGATTCTCCGCTGGTTTGTCCGAGGAACCCTTGCGGAGGTTCCTGGCCTTGTCCTCTGGCATTCGGGAATGCTCAAAATTCATATCCCGAGCAGCCTATGATGGCTTTGAAGCATCGGCTCGAGTGGCCGCAGCCGGCATCGGTGCCCGCCGACAGGCTTGGCTTCAGTCGTCTGACCTTGAGCCCTGGGTGCAGGACAAGTTGGTCGAGGTCCCCTGCCGAGGCGAAAACCTCTTTGGCAAGCCCATGGCTGAAAAGGCTGCACAAATCGAGACGGAGACTCTCACCAGGACTAGGCTTTCTAGGAAGACCTCCGCCCCTTCCCAGAAAAAGAAGGGCTCGGGAAAGAAGTCCTTTTACCCGAGAAAGGCGGCTGCCTACAAACAATACCCCCAATATCAGGCCCCTGCAGCTCCCCAACAGGGCCAGCAGGCCAAGGGACGGGGTAACGGGTCCCGTAGGCAGCAAGCCCCCAAGCCTGCACCACCAGCCCCTGCTCAGCAGGGTGGGGGCTTTTGACTCCTTAAGCATAGCCTCTCCCCCTCCGCTGGTTCTTCCCAGCACCGGAGGCCGGCTGGTTCACTTCGCCCACAGGTGGTCCAGCATCACTTCAGATGCCTGGGTGCTTCAAGTTGTGAGAGAAGGCTATCTTCTCCACTTCCACCAGGTCCCTCCCTCCTATTTTCCGGGAGAACCTCCACGACTCCCTCTGCACAGGGAATTACTCCTTCAGGAGTTAGCAGGTCTTCTACAGGAACAGGCGGTGGAACCGGTGCCCCACCACCTGAGAGGTCAAGGCTTTTATTCCAGGTATTCTCTAGTACCAAAAAGGACAGGAGGCCTCAGACCCATCCTGGACTTGCGCAACCTCAACAGGTTCCTCGTGCGGGAAAAGTTCAAGATGCTTACCCTTTGAATCCTTCTGCCCTACCTCCAGCAGGGAGATTGGCTATGCTCCTTGGATCTAAAGGATGCCTACACGCACATCCTCATCCACCCAAGCCACCGCCAATACCTAAGGTTTGTGGTGGCAGGAAATCATTACCAGTACAGAGTACTGCCCTTTGGCCTGTCCTCCGCACCGCGAGTCTTCACAAAATGTCTCGCGGTGGTGGCGGCCCATCTCCGGCTTCACGGCCTCTGTCTTTCCGTACCTCGACGACTGGCTCATCAGAGCAGCGTCCGCTCCGGAGGTCACCAACGCCACACGCCGCACGGTGACTCTTCTGCAGTACTTGGGCTTTGTTATAAACTTCGCAAAGTCCACTTTGCTCCCCTCACAGGATCTCGAGTTCATCGGCGCAAGGCTGCACACTCTTCAGGCACGAGCGTTCCTACCGCTCGACAGGGCTCAACGGCTCATGGACCTAGCCGACCGTTTTCGCAGCCAGCCCCTGGTCTCCGCCAGGCGCTTCCTGAGACTACTCGGCCATATGGCTTCCACCGTCCATGTGACCCCCAATGCCCGCCTGAATATGCGGCCTGCTCAATGGTGTCTCCGCAAGCAGTGGCAACAAGCCACAGGCGGCCTAGAAGACCTAGTGCGCGTCTCCGAGCCGCTGATCTCGTCTCTCCAGTGGTGACTTCATCGGCCGAACCTGGTACTCGGCATGCCTTTTCAGTCACCTCAGCCGGCCCGGGTGCTGACGACAGATGCATCCCTCCTGGGTTGGGGAGCACATTGCCAAGGGGCACGTACTCAGGGCCTCTGGACCACGTGGGAGTCTGCTCAGCAGATCAACTTCCTGGAGCTCAGAGCGATCCGCCTGGCTCTCAAGGCCTTCTCCCACCTGACCTCTCACCAGTCCGTCCTTGTCCAGACGGACAATCAAGTTGCCATGTTCTACGTGAACAAGCAGGGGGGCACGGGCTCCTTCCTTCTCTGTCGGGAAGCACAGAAGCTCTGCTCTTGGGCCGTCAGTCACGGCGTTCTTCTCAAGGCAGTTTGTCTCCCAGGCCAAGTAAATTGCCTGGCGGACAAACTCAGCAGGATCCTCCAGCCGCACGAGTGGCGCCTGGATCCCTTGGTAGTTCAGAAGCTCTTTCTAAAGTGGGGCCTCCCCACGATGGATCTCTTTGCCAGCCCTCTCAACCGGCAACTTCCTCGCTTCTGCTCTCGTCAGCCACATCCCCTTCGAGTTGCGGCAGACGCTTTTCTACTCTCATGGTCGGAGAGCCTTCTGTACGCTTTTCCTCCCATCCCGCTAGTCTCTTTGACTCTTTTCAAGGTTCTCCGAGACAAAGCCTTCATGATCCTGGTGGCCCCTCGCTGGCCCAGACAGCCGTGGTTTCCACTCCTGCTGCAATTAGCGGTAGAGGATCCATTCCCTCTGGGGTTACAACCGGATCTCCTCACTCAGGATCAGGGGTCTCTGCTACACCCCAACCTCAGATCTCTCAATCTAATGGCCTGGCTGCTGAGAGGGTAGTCCTTGCTCCCCTTCTTCTGCCGGCAGAGGTGGAAGAGGTCGTCCTAGCTTCTCGGCGACCTTCTACCCGCAAATGCTACGCCCTTAAATGGCGTCGCTTTTCCGTTTGGTGTACCCAACAGTCTCAGGATCCCTTCTCCTGCCCGGTGTCGGTGATCCTGCAGTACTTGCTATACCTCTCTAATCTGGGACTTAAGTCCAACTCCGTCAAAGTTCACCTCAGTGCTCTTTCAGCACATCATGTGCCGGTGGACGGCAGACCTCTTTCCAGCGACCCTCTTGTAGCGAGGTTTCTCCGAGGTCTCCTTCTGCTTAAACCACCTCTGTGCCCGCCAGCGCCTGACTGGGATCTGAATGTGGTTTTACAGCGGATCACCTGTCCGCCTTTTGAACCTATGGCTACCTGTTCTCTCCGTTTTCTTTCTTGGAAAACATTGTTCTTGATAGCCCTCACTTCCGCTAGACGCATAAGTGAATTGCAGGCCCTCGTGTCTGATCCCCCTTACACTCGGTTCTACAAAAATAGGGTAGTCCTACGGACTCACCCAAAATTTCTTCCAAAAGTGGTCTCCCCTTTTCACATCAATCAGGAGGTGGTACTTCCGACCTTCTTTCCCAGACCACACTCCAGCCGAGCTGAAACGGTCCTCCATACCCTGGACTGTAGAAGGGCATTGAACTTCTACCTTGACCGTACGCGGGAGCACCGTAAAGCTGCTCAGCTTTTTGTGTCTTTTGACCCCAATAAATTGGGGCTCCCGGTCTCCAAGCGTACTCTGTCCATCTGGGTTGCGGACTGTATCACTTGGGCTTATGGGGCAGCCGGACTCTCCTTGGAAGGTCGAGTCACGGCTCATTGCGTTCGGGCAAAGGCTACGTCAGTGGCTTACCTCCGCTCTGTTCCGCTGGCAGACCTCTGCCGGGCCGCTACTTGGTCTTCGAGCCAGACTTTTGCGGTCCATTACTGTCTCAAGAGGGAGTCCTGCAGGGACAGTGCTTTCGGACAGGCAGTCCTCTGTAATCTCTTTGAGGTCTGAGCAACTCCTACCCTCCATCCCGGATGTGGGCTACCGGTGGGTAATAATTCAGCGAAGATTCCTTCCTTCTGTGCTGCTGAGCTAGAGGGAGCTCATTTTTGTGCTTAGGGTCTCCGGTAGCCTTAAGCTTGGGAGTCCCATATGTGAGGACTGACTTCCTGCTTGGTCCTGGAGAAAGCGTAGTTACTCACCTGTAACAGGTGTTCTCCAGGAGCAGCAGTAATCAGTCCTCACAACCCTCCCTCCTCCCCTTGGAGTTGCAATCATCTGCTTTAGTTTTTTGCAAATTTTTATGCTGTCTTTTTTAGCTATGTCATCTGACTGGCTAAGATGGCACCCTTGGGCGGGAAGGCGACCGTGCATGCGCGCTGCAATTCCCAAAGGCTTTCTTTGAAAGCTGGGGAAAATTGCTCCGCGAGGGCTCCGTCGGCGCCGACGTCACCCATATGTGAGGACTGATTCCTGCTGCTCCTGTAGAACACCTGTTACAGGTGAGTAACTACGCTTTCCTGCCTGGGAATATCTGAAACCTGGGTTGAGCTCTCCCCAAGACTGTTCGGGGAAGAGCCATACCTGCTACAGCATTGCCTGTCACTTGGAGAAGTTGGCTGAGTTCCTTGCTGTTCACTGAGCTGGTAGGAATTTTCCTTGCTTTATCTTTTCAGCTCTGTTGTTTTTTGCATTGTCAGAGGCTCTGTCGGCTCCCCTGGCTTCCGAATTGCATTTTTTCCTGATTTTTTTCGCTTGCCCTGTATTAGAGGGTCGTTTTCTTTCTTTTCCATATTATTTGGTTACCTTTGTATTCTCGCGCCTTTTTTTATTGTGGGTGGAAAGGTGCGGTGTCCATTTTGGATTTCTAAAGTGTGCTTTGTAAGGGCACTTTTTAACACTTTTTAACACTTGTGCACGGGTTCCCCTGGCATTTTTGGGGTTTCTTTTGCTGGCGATTTTGCTCAGGGCACCCCTAGGATTCTGGGGTTTATTTTTTTTTATTTAAAAAAAAAAAAAAAAAAAAAACGTTTTAAATTTAAAGCTGTACTGATTTGAATATGGTTAGTCCCTTTGCTGTGGGCTTCCCTGTTCCTGTTTCCTTCTTTCCCCCTGGAAGCAGGTTGCCTTAGCATGGCTGCCAAACCTCAATGTGTGATTTGTGGGTCCCGCAGAGGTACAATGACTGACTCTGGCATCTGCAACAGCTGTGTTGCAGTTTCTTCAGAACTAGAATGTCTTCTCCCTCTGCTGTTTGCAGCTCTGTGGTAACTCGATTGATTTTTCTTGATTTTTCAGCGATTTTAGGCATTTCTCTCATGCCTGCAACCCTCCCACCTTCTTCTTTGACTTTTTAAGTTAATTCCTTAGCTTTTGGGGGTTTTAATTCACTCTTTTGGTGGTTTATTTTTGCTGGTGGCCATTTTGAATAGCTAATGAGCCTCGGTTTTAGGCGGGAAGCCAGATTACTTCTCTGATGGCTTCTAAAAGCTATATTGTTGTTTCAGTTTTTTTCTTCTTTCCACAACACTTGCTAGATGTCAGTTGTGCAGAGGTTACTTTTTTCTCTGCCTCTGTATGAACATAATGGATAAAAAGTACAGAAGGCATGGATAGAGAACAGTATGCAATTCAGAGCCACAGTACAATGCTGAGTCACTGACGAAGGGTTCAGGGCTCATGGCTTCCATTCCCCACTGTGCCCAACAAAGAAGGCTGGCTGAGGCATTACCTATTATGGGGAATATTGTTAAATGCCTGTTCCGGCGGGACGCAGTTATTTCTTTTTAGTTCTCCCTGTGCCTTATTCAGGTTTACGCTGCATAGGCTGTCAGAAGAAACACAGGGACCTCAGGCATCAGCTCTGCTATTCCCCCAGCATCTTGCTTCCCCTGAGGAACTTGGGAACTCCGGAGCTTGGCTTCGGGGGAGCTCTCCATTGGCTTTACGCTGCACTGAGTCTTTACCACGAGAGTTTGAATACCTCCAGGAAGTTCAGGTATCATTTTCTGTAAGAAAACTGTGCGTACTCTGTTTTTGTTTTTTTCTTCCTTGCCTCAGCTGCTCTGGGATGCTTTCAGCTGTATCCGGACCGGCTGCCCCTGAGTTTGGAAGTGCCTACTTTGACTTTTTAGTCCACAAACTGCAGCCGGGTTACTTTGTACGTCCTACTGATTATTGTACCTGTCTTATTCAATATACCATTTGGTTGAGGTTTTAAGTCAGTGTTTTGGATCCTGACTGTTTTGGGCTCGGCCTAATTAAGCATGCTCACTGTAATTTTCCTATGGCTGGATTGAGCTTCTACATCCCTCCCCAGAAACACCTTTCAGCCCCTACCATGGAGGTCTGAATGGCTGTGGAGGGATCCCACTCTAATTTCCCTACTTTCAGTCACTGTAATTGCCTTACCCTGACCTTGAAAGTTTCTCTATGCCAGCACAGTGAATGACTGACAGTTCCCTTCTCAGTTCTGCGAATACCTGACAGTTTTTCGGTGCCAGCGGCTGTTTTGTTTTTCTCTTCAGTGTTTCTTTTTAGAGGAAACAGCTCTAAACAGCAGTTTCCACACACTTAATCATGCTGTGGAGGCACGTGCAGTTTCAAAATCCCTTTCTTAAACAGTCTTGGGTTTCCCTGAGCCTTCCTTGCTTTTTGTTTTAAATGCAAAAAATAAATAAATAAATAAATAACTGAAACCCCACACAAGAAGAGGAAAGGTGGTTTAAGTCTCTACAATGCTTTTTTCTATGGCTGTATTATATGTGAAATGTAATCAGCCGAAGGGTACATTAATAGCTTGCTTGTGTTACACCTGCACGCTGCATCCCGGAGGCTTTCCCCATACCCACTGCGTTGCTAGCTGGGTCCCCCAGCACCTTATCTCCCCCCTCCTCAGAGCCCCTGCTGCAGGATCTTCCACAGCCGCTGCAGACCACATTACACATTCCCATCCGGCCGTCTCATCAACGGTTTCTCCACTTCGCTCTTCCGTGGGGCCACTTCCAATTTCCAGCCATGCCGTTTGGTCTCGCCACAGCCCCCCCGCACCTTCACAAACGTGATGGTAGTGGTCGCGGCGGCCTTGGGCACAGAGGGCATCCTGGTCCATCCGTATCTCGACGACTGGTGGATTCGGGCAAAGTCCAGTCGGGAGTGTGTGCACGTCACAAGCAGGGTGTTGGCTCTGCTGCGGTCCCTCGGCTGGGTGGTGAAAGAATGCAAGAGTTTTCTGTGCCCGACTCAGGATCTCGAGTATCTGGGAGTGAGCCTCGACACAGCACGGGGCTTGGTGTGCCGGCCGGAGCGCCGCATTCGGTCTCTTGTCCGACTCTTCAGGGGGATGCCCGCTCCGTCTGCATGGTGATAGCTACAGCTCCTCGGTACGATGGCAGCAACCTTGGAGGTGGTGCCCTGGGCGCGCTTCCACATGCGCCCGGCTGCAGAGTGCTCTGCTGCGCCGTTGGTCCAACCAATTCGACTCGTTGAACAGGAGATTGACTTGCCCAAGAGCGGTTCGCCGATCACTCCGGTGGTGGCTCTCCTCCGAGAACCTGGCGCGGGGGATTCCCTGGAGCCTCCACTTTGGGTTCCGTTCACAACGGATGCCAGCTTAACCGGCTGGGGGGCTCACTGCGAGACCCGCTTCGCTCAAGGGGAATGGTCTCCCCTGCAGACTTCTTGGTCGATCAACCTCCTCGAATTGCGGGCGGTGCGGCTAGCCCTCTTGGCCTCAAAGCCCTAGTTCTCGACCGGCCGGTGCGAGTCCTCTCGGACATTGCGATCCCCGTAGCTTACATCAATCGCCAAGGGGGCACCGGCAGCATGGCCCTGGAATCAGAAGCGATGGCCTTGGTCAATTGGGTGCAGTCTCTTCTTCCGGCCATCTCGGCAGCGCCTATTGCAGGCGCAGACAATGTTCAGGCCGATTTTCTCTGCAGAGTGCGGGTGGACCCCGGAGAGTGGGAGCTAAACCCGCAAGTTTACGCGCAAATAGTTCGTCGAGGGGGGGGGCCGCCCTTCATGGATCTCATGGCGACATTTCAATCGGCCGAGACAGGACGCTTCTTCAGCAGGCATAGGGAGCGTATGTCCGAGGGGCTCGACGCTCTCATTCAGCCGTGGCCAACGTCCGGCCTTCTTTATGTCTTTCCTCCGTGGGTTCTGATTGGCCGGGTCGTTCAGCGCATCGAGGGCCATCGGGGTCGAGTGTTACTGGTGGACCCGGACTGGCCTGGGTGGCCCTGGTATGCCGATCTGGTCCGGCTGAGCGACGGCATTCCTTGGCTCCTATCCACGCTGCCAAATCTTCTTTTTCAGGGACCCTTGCGGATGCCCCAAGTGGGTCAATTCTCGCTTACGGTTTGGCCATGGAGAGGGCTCGGCTGAAAAAGAAGGGTTACTCCCCCCGCGGTGATTTCTACCCTACTGCGGGCGGGGAAAACGTCCACTTCTCTTACTTACGTTCGGATTTGGGGGATCTTTGAAGACTGGTGCTCCCGGCGTGGAGTCCGGGCGGCGACGGTTTTCGTTCCCGTCGTTTTAAGTTTCTTCAGGTTGCTTTTGATAAGGGCCTTGCGGCTAGTTCTCTGAAAGTCCGTTTGGCGGCTATCTCTTGTTATCAAGGCAAAGTTTTAGGCCGTCTCTGCGGTTCTTATCCGGACGTACGTCGTTTTCTTACGACTGTTTTTCATTTGCGGCCCTCCCGCAGGATTTTCGTTCCTCCGGGGGACTTGAATCTAGTGATGCGGGCCCTGGTTCGTGAACCTTTTGAACCCCTGAGTAGGGCGTTTCTGAAGGATTTTACGCTGAAGACTGTTTTTCTTGTAGCCATCTGTTCGGCGCGGCGTATTTCAGATCTACATGCGTTGTCCTGCCGAGAACCTTTTTTGTCTTTTTCCCCGGTCCCTTCCTTTTTGCCGAAGGTGGTTTCCCCTATTCATGTGAATCAGGCAGTGTTTCTTCCAGTTCTTTCTTCCAGTTCTTTCTTCCCACTCTGTCGGGTCGGCGGACAAAAGTCTTCACCGTCTCGATGTGGGTCGTGCACTTCGTCGTTCTTTGAAGGCTACCGAATCTTTTCAGAAGACTGACCGGTTATTCGTGCTCTTCGGGGGTGCACGTAAAGGGGAAGCGGCGGCTAAGGCCTCCGTTGCAAGATGGCTCAAGGAAGCGTTCGCGTCTGCGTATCTGTTGCAGCAGCGGTCTGTTCCGGAGGGGCTACTGGATCATTCCACTAGGGCTCGGGCTACCGCTTGGGCGGAGTATAGCCTAGTTCCGCCAGCAGATATCTGTAAGGCGGCCACCTGGTCGTCTCTGCATGCTTTCAGTACACACTATCGTTTAGATGTGTCAGCGGCTCGGGATTCCTCTTTTGTTCGGCGGTTCTGCGCGCCGGATGGCAAGGTCCCGCCCGGTCTTAACTGCTCTGTTACATCCCGATGTTGGAGGACTAAACTGGATTACCGAACAGGAAATGGAAATTACACTAACCTGGTAATTGTAGTTCCTGGAGGGTCCAGTTTAGTCCTCCTTCCCTCCCGACTATCTGTTATAAAAATGCGGCGCGCTTTCCGAACGGTGGATCCTAAGACGGTTCCTCTTGCTGTTCGAACCTTTTTTGCAGCCGCGTTTTTGGCTATGGCTCTTCCTTTCTCAGGTGTTCAGTCAGCTCCTGAGATTTCTGATACGGAGCTGTATTTTGATTTCTGGGGCGTTGGTTCCAGTGCAATACAGTGTTCTGACTTCCTCGTTTGGAGAGAAAGTTGGATATTTTTGTGGGGGGGAAACAAATTGTTCTTTAATTATGTCATTTTCATTATGTCATTTTGTATATTAATCTAATGTGTTGCTTTGTTAAGTATGCTTTGTTACTAGTACACTGGGGGCTTCTGGGAGCTTCGTCTGCATATATACTACAGAAGACTTGATTGGTCCAGTCTCCAGGCTGCAGGAGGAGGGGCACTACCCGATGTTGGAGGACTAAACTGGACCCTCCAGGAACTACAATTACCAGGTTAGTGTAATTTCCATTTACTACCTCGCAGCAATCATTCCTCTTGAACACTGACACATTATCTTTATCTGCTCAGTTAGCTACCCCACCATCCAGTCTACAGCAGCACACATGGTCTAGTTTTGCTCCTGCCACATTGATCTTTCGATCAAACTTTTATCTTCAATTCATCACACTACCTTGTCTTGTAGATCATGTGCCTTCCAGGTGGTTTCTAGATCTCTTTTGGTCTTGCACCACTTGCTCTTGCCCTTATTAATCAAAGTACTGCTATTGTTCCACATACATAGAAACATGTACTTATAAGGCTGTTTTAAAAAAAATTCCCTTGACCCTACAACCCCAACTGATTGTCGAATCTTAACTTTTGCTATGAATGGTAAATTTATTGAAAAGATTGTTTTTACACAACTTCAGAACCATACTGAGCACATCAGCATTCCACACTCATGTCAATTGGGCTTTTGTCTGAATCACAGCATGGAAACAGTCATCAGCACTGTGCTAGGTGAAATTCATAACTTCCTTGATAAGGGTACTATTGCGATTGCTTCTCACTTGATCTATCCTCAGCCTTTGGCCTAGTTGATCACACCCTACTGCTATCATGACTCATTGACATTGGAATTCAAGACACAGTAATTACATGGTTCTCTTCCTTTCTAAATTGTCTGTTCCCACTCTGTTATAATGAATGGTATCCCCCTCACAACCTCAGCAAATTAACTGCGGTGTCCCTCAGGGTTCCATGCTGGCACCCTTGCTCTTCAGTCTTTTTCTAAGCCCTTTAGCCACACTCATCCATATGTAGGTATTTCCTTTGTCTATGTGGACGATCTTGCGGTTACATTATACAAATTTTAACTCTCCAGACGCCACTCTTTTTTTAAATACAGTAGTTACCTTAGTTGGTTAGCTGAAGGTTGTCTCATTCTTCTATCTATTTGTGTTTATATACCACTAAATCTAAGAGTCAGTGGTTTACATGACGACAACATAGCCAAAATGGTTTAACATAGAATTTGTTAGTGGAGAACCATTAAATTTGGCATTAGGGATCAATTATGGTAAGGTTAATTTGTATAATTAAGCACATCAGGAACATATTTACATGCCTGGGGGGGGGAGGGGGAGGCAGGAGAGTTGATAGAGTGGAGGTAAAGGGAAGGAGGGAGAGGGGTATTTTGTGGAAGTGTGGCTGCGCACTAGGTGGTTACGTCTTGTCACTGGCAAAGCGCTCGAAGAAAAGGAGTGTTTTGAGGTTCTTTTTGAAAGCCATTTTGTGGCATGGAGGCTGTCTGGGATTGCATTCCATAAGGTTGACGCAAAGAAGAAGGATCTCGTTGATGAACAGTTGGTCTGGGTGTTTAGTATTGGTATGCATAGTGTGTTGAGGGAACCAAGTTCTTTGTTTCTGTTGTCTTCTGAATCAGGGATTGTCGGTGGAGGCAGATAGGTCATGGTTGACTTTTGAAAATTGTGAGTATGGACTTGTATTTGATCCTTTCAATGTAGCTGTTTGAGTAGAGGGTTGATTTGTTCAGCTCTAGAAGTGTTACAGAGAATGTGCGCCGCAGTGCTGAGGGCTAGCTGTAATGGATGAGTTGCAGATCTTGGTAGGCCTTGAAAGATGAGGTTACAATAATCATTGTGAGGGAAAATAAGTGCTTGAACTGTGTTAAAGTCGTAAGAGGCCAGGAGTGGTCTGAAGTGTTGTACCATTTTGAGTTTGTGGTAAATGCTCCTCGTGATGTTGATGTGGGAGGATAGGGAGAGGCGTTGATGTATGGTGACTCCTAGGCAGCGTACTTCAGGTTTTGCCTGCAATTGCTTACCAGCAATGGTTATGAAGGCATGTGGGGCGAAGCTGTTGTCTTTAGTTGTGGTTTATTGCCAAGGTATGTTCTATCAGCCATTGGGTGATGGTGGTGAAGCATTTCTTTATGTGGGGTAACTGTGGTTTGATAGTGTAGTGTTGATAGGTGCATATAGCATCACATCATCTGTGTAAATGTGATATAGTATATTGTTTGTGCGAATGATTGTACAGATTGGCTGTAGAAAGATATTAAATAGCAGAGAGGATAGGGCAGATCCCTGAGGGACTCCCTGGTGTTGGGTGTATGGAGTTGATCTTTCGGTGCCTATCTTTACTTGGAGCTGGTGATTTGAGAGGTAGGATCTGAATCAGTTGAGCATGTTGCCTCTTAGTCCAATATTTTTGGAGTCACTGGATGATGATGTGTGGAACACAGTCAAAAACTACCTTGATGTTGAAGATTTGGTTCCCAAGCCAGTGCTCTAACCATTAGGCTACTCCTCCACTCCTAGAGACAAGGGTTCAATTCCCACTAGCACTCCTAGAGGCCTTGGGCAAGTCACTTAACCCTCCATTGCCTCAGAAAAATCCAAGTTGATGTCCCTGTTTAATGTACATTACCAAGTTGAAATTGCAATGTAAACTGCTTTGACTGAAATGATAAAGCGGTATAAAAAACCTGTTAAAATAAAAATAAATAAATAAGTCTTTGTTAGACTTGTCGATGTCTGTCTTTTATTAGATTGTCCATTAAGGCAGCCGTGAGGGATTCAACTCTGTGACTGGGTCTGAATCCGTATTGTTGGGGGTCGAGCAGGAAATTAGAGTCTCTGTGGTCCTTGAGTTGTATCTGTGTGATCTTCTCTATTACCTTCCTCGGGAATGGGAGGCTGGCAATTAGTCTGTATGAAGTTGGTTTATTAGGGTCGTTTCCTGTGGACTTCCTTAACTGGGTGTATGGATGCCGTTTTTAGTTCAGGTGGTAAGTATCCTTGAAGTAGTGATGAACAATTTTCAGAATTGCAGGAGTTAACTCTGTTCAGGCAGCCTTAATCCAACTGACCAGACAGGGATCAAGTGGGGATGTGGTGGTATTGATACCTGTGATATTTTTTCCAGTTTTGCTGTAATGGTGGAGAAGGATTCTAGCTGATTTCTGGCTTCATTTGGTTGTGGGTAGGCAGTGCTGTTTTGCGCACATGTGATTTTTTTTTGGTGGACAAGTGAGGGTTTGGACGTGATTTGCCTTCAGTTGGGGGGGTTAACTGTAGTTCATTTTTTCTGTTGGGAGGGGTCTTTTTTATGAGTTTGACTAATTACAGGAGTTCCCTTGGGCAGGTTAAGGAGCATTTGAATAGTTTGTAGCTATTTGATATTGGTGTAATTTGGCAGTGTAGATGTCAAGGTTGTCAGCTGATCTGGAACATCTCCACCTTCTTTCCAGATCTCTGAGCTTGCCCTTTAAGTCTTTTAGATGGGGGAATACCATGTTGCTGTATGCTGTGTCTGGTGGGTTGCAGGTATGTGGTTTTATTGCTACATTGCCTATAGCTTTATTCCAGTTTTGTATAAGGGTGTCAAGGTCATAAAAAATGTTCTAGAGGTATGGTAGGATTCCTTCTAGGAAGTCCTTCTTTACTAGGTGGTGAGATCTGCGAGTTGTAGCCTGTGTTGGTCCTTTTGGAGTGTGGATGAGGAAGTAGTGTGGAGATTATTTTATGATCGGACTGGGGGACTGGAGATAGTGTGGGAGGCAGGAGAGTATGGTATCTAAGTAAGGTTTGCGGTACAGATATTATGTCAAGTATGTTACGCTCATCATGGGTTGGCTGGGTGGTGATCTGTGTGTATTCCATGCCCTCCAGGAAAGCTTTGGAAGTTTTTGGAGTAATTGATACGAGGTTGAGGTCATCTAGAAGGATGAGGTGATTGGAATGTGATCTGTGGTTGCATATAGCCTCTATTACAGGGGTTCTCAACCCTGTCCTCGGGACCCACCTGGCCAGTCGGGTTTTCAGGATAACCACAATGAATATGTATGAGAGAGATTTGCATACACTGCCTCCATTATATGCAAATCTCTCCCATGCATATTCATTGTGGTTATCCTGAAAACCTAACTGGCTAGGTGGGTCCTGAGGACAGGGTTGAGAACCCCTGCTCTAATAGGATGTCTAGCTCGTGTGGGTTGGTGCTAGGAGATCTGTATGTGAGGAAGAGTGTTATGGGATTGTTTGAAATTGTTTGAGATCGCTGTTGTGCCCAAATACCTGTCTGTGTTGATGATGAGGGACTGAAAGTTGAGATACCTCTTGGCTAGGATAAAGACTCCTCTGCCTCTGTGTTGTGTTCTTGGGGAGCTGAACAAGCTGTAGTTGTGTGAGAATCCTCAGGAGACGGCATTGGCAATGAAAGAACTTCCTTTTGTTTTTATAAACACGTAATTAAGTCTGAATGTCATATCATTAGAGTTGCCACTGAAGACACCATTAACTTGTGGGGAAGACATTATTTTGGAATTTTTTTTCCTGCCATCATTGAAACTTGATGTTGCCATGGGATGGGTGTGAGTTGAGAATACCACCTCCAGAGAGACAGAAATTTAAAGGGATCTCTGGAGAGCTAGTAAGTGTGCTGGTTCAATTAAGGATGTCATAGTTAGCCAGCACTATGTGCTGTGATGTGGGGATCTTGATTTTTCACCTCCTATCTTTCAAGCCTAAGCATAATGGAGAGGAGATATGCTCAGGCCCAGGAAGGGGAGGGAAGGAATCAACTGCTACCTTGGCTTCTGTTAACTGGTGATCAGCTGTGAGAGTGCACCTTAAGCAATCATGCTGGAAAGAGTTACTAAAGGATATTATCTATAGAGGGGGGGGGGGGGGGAGGTGGCAGAGCCTGCTGAAACAAAAGGGGAAAAATGTGTCCTGATTTTTGTATGTACTAGTAATCTCAGCAGTGGTTTTAGTTTACTAATACTAATAAACACACTTTAACAGGAATTCCCAAACCTGCCTCCCAGCCAGTTGGGTTTTCAGGATATCCAAAATGAATCTGCATGAGAGAGGTTTATATGCACTGCCTCCATTGTATGCAAATCTCTCTCATGCAGATTAATTGTGGATATCCGGAAAACCCAACTGGCTGGGGAGGCCTCAGGAGAGGTATGGGAACCCCTGCACCATAATGTGATTGGCCAGCAAGGATGCACTCATGTGAGACACTCGAGCTCTCAGATAAGGTTGATCCAAAAAATACTTCAGCAATGCTTTTTGTAACCCATCTGCTTTATGCATCTGCAAATCATGTCTACTTATTTAGATTGATTTACTGCCTTTTTTGAAAACATTCACCCAAGTCCCTTTCCTTATCAATCTGCTAGACTAGTGCATTATGCTCCCCAGTCAGTAGAAGACAGACCAAAGCAATGATGTCATTACTTGTATATATGTTGGTGCAGCACTGAGAAGCAGGTATTGTGTGGGAGCTGGAACAGAAGGTGCCTTTGGCAGAGCAGTTCTCTCCAGTGTGTCCTCTTTGCCCCACCTTTGGTTCTGACTGCTTGGTATTGACACAGTTCTCTGGACTGATCTAACAGAATGATAAGGAAAATGTCTCCTTCCTTATCTGCTAATTTTCCTTTCCATGAGTCCCACTCTGCTAGATCAGTCCAGGATCCACTCTGGAAGACTACTCCTACAGGTTTGGGAGACCTGCTGCCTTTTAACAGCATTATCAAGTGTCTGATGCAGAATTGAGTATGGAAAGGGAGGCAAAGGTTTATGCAAAGTTATTGTAGATTTAGTACTTTTTCTGAGGAGGTTTTAGTTTTTTAGTCTTGATTTTTGCTTGGGAAGTGTCATACTGGCTTCTTCCAGTGCTTCATCAGTGTATTCACTGAAAAATTGTTCTGTTCTGCCACCACTTGCTGGGGAGTATAATCCACTTGCCTGGATTTGTCTAGCAGGATACAGGGAAAGGAAATTAGCAGGTATGAAAACTTTTCTCTGGGGCAGTTTCTCCAAATGGGTTAGTTCTGCCACATTTTCTTGCTCTCTGACTGCATTTCTTGGTACTTGAAGATATTCTCCCTCTCAATGCGATTCACAGAATAATCGCTTGGGACTGATACTTCTATAATCGATACCATTCTGGTGGTGGTCTCCTTTACCACTATGCCAGGCTTCCTTGCATCCAGATTTTTATCAGTCAGAATGGGAGTATCTCAGGTAATCATGCCTCTTCATTCTCTGTAATTTTCTTAGGGTCATTCATGATCCCAGTGCTTTTTAAGCGCAGTGATGTAGTGTTTAGAGTTTCTAATGGATGAGGCGTGCTACTTTGTTGTGCCTTTCTATATGTTTGTTTATTTAAAACTTTATATACTGCCCATCAAAGAGTGTCAGAGCGGTTTACAATCATAAAAATCATAAAATGCTGCAGAAAAAGAAAGAGAACACCAATTTAAAAGTTGCAAAGGAGGAGAAAAGGACAGAGATCAGAAAAGAGGAAAACAGGACAGCCGAGAAACACACACACAAAAAAAAAAAAAGATTAATTATGTTCTTTGAGGAAGGAGAGAAGCAGGGAGAGAGGAGGGGCGAGGGAGATTGAATGCCATACAGAAAAGGTGTGCTTTTAATTGAGTTTTGAAGGATTTGAAAGAGGGATCCAATCGGAGGGCGGGGGGGGGGGGGGGGGCGAGTTCCAGAGGCAAGGCCCGAGGAAATAAAAAGCGGAGGATCGTGTGGATTCTAGATGGGCCTGGGATGGGGAAGGGGAGGAACATGCAGTTGGAGTGTATAGAGCGGAGAGAACGGTGAGGAGTGTGAAGATGTATCTGATCTGCAAGGTATAGTGGAACACCAGTGTGGATAGTTCTGTGCACAAAGATAAGAATTTTAAATTGCATGCGATATGAGACAGGAAGCCAATGGTGGTGTATGAGAAGGGGGTAACATGATCAAAGCGGGATGCATGGGAGAGGATGCGGACAGCTGTATTCTGGATGCGTTGGATGCGGGAAAGTTGAGACTGAGGAAGACCAGCTAAGCAGACATTATAGTAATCCAGGCGCGAGAGAACTAGTGAGCAGAGTAGAGTAGCCATAGAGGAAGAAGAAAGAAAAGGACGGACAGCATGGAGTTGTGTTAATGCAAAAAAAGAACGTTGAACAACGGATGAAATATGACCTTTAAAAGTAAAGTCAGAATCAAGAGTACCACCTAAATACCTAAGGGAAGAGACTAAGGGAATAGGTGATGAAGAAAGTACCGGTACAAGAGGGGGAGGGGAGTGCCCAAAGGTGAACCAGATCGCTGCAGTTTTTTTGAGGTTAAGATGAAGGAAGTTGGAGGAAATCCAAGAGGCAACGGCGGAGAGACAATCATTCAGAGGGGTAATGTCTGGCGCAGAGGAATCGGTATGGTATAGGAGAAAGATGTCGTCAGCATAATAGTGAGTGGAAACACCATAATCTCCAGGAACAAACAGGAATGAGTCTTCACATATGGGTACGTCGGTACCGACGGAGCCTGCGCGGGAACGCTCCCCAGCTTCCCAAAAAGGAAAGCTTTTGGGAGCATCCCACAGCGCCTGCGCGCTGCCTTCCCGCCTTTCCTAACCAACTCTCCTCAGTTCTTCTTTGCCGCGGAGCCAGCAGGTCGAGCCCTGTCACCGCTGAAGAAGTTCTTTATTTTATTTTATTTCTTTGGTTGTGTGTCTGCCTTCCCCGACTCCGGACCGGTACCGCCGGTCTTTTCTTTCTTTCTTTAAAAAAAAAAAAAAAATTTATATTTTTTCCTCACTTGGTGTATTTTTCTTCTTAAGGCCTCAGGGCCCACAAGAAAATTTCCCTCATGGAAAAACCAACCTCCGGGTTAAAAAAATGCACTAAGTGTAGCGGTACTATTTCTGTTAGATATCCATGAACGGTGTCTTAAATGTTTGGGTCCTGAACACTCCATTCCGGATTGTCCGTCCTGCTCCCTAATGTCTAAACGGGGGTTACAGAACTGAGCAGCTAAGCTCCATGTGCTGTTTCCCGCTGAGGCACCGGCAGTAGCATCGACATCTTCCAGGTCTTCTTCTCCTGAAGGATCTCAGGTAACCAAACATAAACCTAGCAGGTCCTCGAAGGGTAGATCTCCCTCTAAGCATCGAGATGCCTCCGGGCTTGCCCTCGAGGATCCTGCACCAGCCAAACAACCCCTATGGGGTTACAGGTTGACATCGATGGCACGGCCTCGACCGATCACCTGTTAGAATGCTCTGGGGTACCGGCACAATCTACCGGTACCGATCTCCAGGCGTCGATGGATCAGAATGTTCTGTCCATGCAGCAGGCTATTTCAGCCTTCATTCAAGCTGCGACGCCGGCGGTACCGCAACGAGCTCCGTTGTCGGTATCGGCTCCGGTACCGGCACCAGCACTGATGCCGGTACCGACTGCATCGACATCGACCAGGATACCGACTGCTGCGGTTCCTTGTCCAGGGCTACTTCTTGGTACCGATCCGGTACCGGGGACGCCCGATGTCGATACCGCTCGATATGCGTATCGAGCATTAGAAGAGCACCCTGACAGGCGATACTTCGATTCCTCTGATGATTCTGATACATCAGATGAGTCTCCTGAAGTATCCATAGCCCTTCCTGAGGAGCCGCCTTCTCCAAAAAGAAGAATGTCTCCTCCAGAGGACTTGTCCTTTCAAGACTTCATAAGAGAAGTAGCTAAAGGACTCTCTATTTCAGTAACCTCTGAATCAGAGCCTAGAGCAAAAAAATTTGATATTTTAGGATACTCTAAGGCTCCTAAAGAGGCAGTCACCTTACCAATTCATGAGATTCTTCATGAACACATGATTGATTTATGGGCGACTCCTCTCACACTCTCTCCTCATTCTCGCAGGTTGGACACTATGTATCGTGTCCCTCCTTGTCCTGGGTTCCAGAAAACTCAGCTTCCTCACCATTCCATTGTGGTGCAGTCAGCTATGAAGAGGATAAAGAGTACAAAGAAACACTCTTCTGCTCCTCCAAGAAGAGAATGCAGGACCTTGGATGCTTTTGGTAGGAAAATCTTCCAGGCCAGTATGCTTATTGCCAGAATCAACTCATATAGCCTTTATATGGGTATGTTTCTGAAAGAAGTGGCAGAAAAGCTGCACACTTTCCTCCCTTTTATTCCAGAAGATAAAAGGGAAGAATTCCGCATGTGGCTTAAGCATACTCAAGACATCTCCAAGTTTTCAAACAGGGCAGTCTTTGACTCCTTTGAAGGTGCCAGTAGAGCCTCAGGCATTGCCATAGCTGCTCGCAGAATTGCTTGGCTCCAAGCTTCTGATTTAGAGCCCTGGGTTCAAGATGGCTAAGGAAATCTGCCCTGTACAGGTGAAAATCTGTTTGGCAGAGAGTGGCAAATTAAAGCCACTCAAATGGATGCAGAGAATTCTGCTCTGGATAGACTTTCAAGGTCTACCTCCATTCCTGCCAAGAAAAAGACTTTTAAAAAGTCTTTTTTCAAGAAGGGCAGGTTTCCTTCCACTTCTGGCCAACAATCTTCTGCAGGTCGCTTTACCGCTAAGCGTCAGCAACCTAAGCAGGCCATGCCTAAGTCTACAGGGGCTGCTGTAACCCAGCAGTCCCAACCCCCCCTCAGGGTTTTTGACTTGATGCTAGAGAACCTAGTCTTTCTGGCTTTAACACAGCCAGAACCTCTCACCATTCCAGGAAGGTTAGCTCATTTTGCTCCCAGATGGGAGCAAATCACACCAGAGCAGTGGACCCTCTCCATCATAAGAGAGGGCTACAAACTTCATTTCTCAGACCTTCCTCCCCACACCATGGTGAGACACTTCAATTCTCCCACATCTCTTCTCGACCTTTTAGGTCAGGAGATAACTACCCTTCTTGCCCAAGGGGCAATAGAAGAAGTTCCTCTTCTTCAACAAGGGTCAGGGTTCTACTCCCCCTATTTTCTCATTCCAAAGAAGACAGGGGGATACAGACCCATTCTAGATCTCAGAGAATTGAACAAATTTCTATGCAAGGAGAAGTTCAAGATGCTTTCTCTGGGCACTCTCCTTCCATACCTTCAAAGTCAGGATTGGCTTTGTTCTCTAGATCTCAAGGATGCGTACACACATGTTCTCATCCATCCATCTCACAGAAAATTCCTACGTTTTCTTTTCCAGGGAAAACATTACCAATACAGAGTCCTTCCTTTTGGTCTGGCCTCTGCTCCGAGAGTGTTCACCAAATGCATGGCAATAGTTGCTGCATTTCTACGCACTCTGGGAATATTTGTCTTCCCATACCTGGACGACTGGCTCATCCGAGCTCCATCTCAGTCAGAGGCCCAGATTTCCCTGGACCGCACAAGGCGCATTCTGCAGTATCTGGGACTGGTGGTAAACCTCCCAAAGTCCCAGCTCATCCCTACTCAGTCCCTGGAATTCATAGGGGCCTGGTTGGATACCACCACTGCAAGGGCCTACCTTCCTCAGGCCCGTTGCCAACGTCTAGTGCAGCTAGCCTCCCAGATTCAGTCAAAGAGCCACTTAACTGCCAGGGAGATGCTGCAACTGCTAGGCCACATGGCTTCCACAGTACATGTGGTATCCTATGCTCGCCTACACATGAGAGCAGCTCAATGGACTTTGTCCACCCAGTGGACTCAAGCTTCAGGAGCTCTCTCAGACCAAATAGCAACCTCCAAACATCTCTTTTGGTCTCTCCAATGGTGGATGTCCACTCAAAATCTGTTGCTGGGGTCCCCCTTCCAACAGTTGTTGCCCCAAACAACCCTCACAACAGATGCCTCCCAAACAGGTTGGGGAGCTCATCTACAAGACCTCTCCACCCAAGGCACTTGGTCCCCACAGGAGACCTCTCTTCATATCAACCACTTGGAACTTCGAGCAGTGTTTCTAGCTCTCAAGGTCTTTCATACCCTCCTCAGCTACAAGACAGTCCTTATTCATACGGACAATCAGGTAGCCATGTTTTACATAAACAAGCAAGGAGGAACTGGCTCTATGTCGCTTTGCAACTAAGCTCTAAGGTTATGGGCCTTCGCCAGAGAGCATCAAATCCATCTCCTGGCAGTATATCTCCCAGGAATCCAAAACTCTTGGGCAGACAGACTCAGTCGAGTTCTGCTTCCACACGAATGGTCCCTGCACATGGATCAGGTACTCAGAATCTTTCAAGAATGGGGAACCCCGAACATAGACCTCTTTGCAAGTCCGTGGAATGCCAAACTTCCCCGGTTCTGTTCCAGAATTCCGTGTCAGGGAGTTCAGGCCAAGGATGCCTTCCTCCTTCACTGGGGTCAGGGCTTCCTGTATGCCTTTCCACCCATTCCCTTGATTCCCAAGACTCTGTTCAAACTCCAGAGGGATCATTGATCTAGGATCCTCATAGCTCCACGCTGGCCACGCCAAGTGTGGTACCCTCTACTTCTGCATCTCTCCCAAGCCCCCTCCCTGGACTTGGGAGCTGCTTCAGACCTTCTGTCTCAGAAGGAAGGGACTTTGTGGCATCCAAACCCCAAGTCCCTTCACCTCAGAGCTTGGTTACTGAAGGCCTAGACCTTCAAGACTTGAATCTTTCTCAGCAGGTGAAGGATATCCTCCATGCTTCCAGGAAACCTTCCACCAGGCGTTCCTATGCTTTTAAGTGGAAAAGATTTTCCATTTGGTGTGCTGAAAAGGGTCTTGACCCTCCAGCACTACCTTTAACTTCTTTGTTAGACTATCTCCTGCATCTCTCCAATGCAGGACTTAAAACAAATTCAGTAAGATTCCATTTGAGTGCTATTGCAGCATCCCTTAAGCCCATCAATGGACAACCTATCTCCTCTCATCCTCTTATTTCAAGATTCATGAGAGGCCTAACTTTAACTAAACCTCCCATTAGACCTCCGGTAGCATGGGACTTAAATTTGGTTCTTGGTCAGCTTATGAAGCCACCTTTTGAACCCTTAACCACTACCTCCTTGAAATTTCTTTCCTGGAAGGTTATTTTCCTCATTGCAGTCACTTCTGCTCGCCGCATCAGTGAACTGCAGGCCTTAGTGGCTAATCCACCTTATACAAGGTTCCATCATGACAAGGTAGTCCTTAGGACAAATCCACACTTTATGCCTAAAGTGGTCTCACCTTTTCATCTTAATCAAGAGGTATATCTACCTGTCTTTTTTCCAGCTCCTCATGCATCCAGTGCAGAGAGGAATCTTCATACTCTGGATTGTACTTACATAGGACACAGCAACATAGAAAGTCTTCCCAGATTTTTGTTGCTTTTGATCCTTCTCATTTGGGACTTCCAGTCTCTTAGAGAACACTGTCCAATTGGATTGCTCAGTGTATTTCTTTCGCCTACCAGAGTAACAACCTTTCTCTGGAGAGCCATGTCACAGCTCATAATGTGAGGGCCATGGCCACCTCTATGGCTCATCTAAATTCTGTGTCCATCGACCAGATCTGTCGAGCAGCCACCTGGGCCTCTGTTCATACCTTCACAGCCCATTACTGCTTGGACAAGGATTCCCGCCGGGATGCCTTGTTTGGTCAGGCTGTCCTCAGACACCTGTTCCATTCTTAAACAACTCCTGCCCTCCTTCCCTGGATGGATGCCTGAGATCCATAGGAGGACGCAGACCCCTTTCAGGGTCTCATATCCTTGGGGATCTCCCAGGCTTCTCAGCTGGGGAGTCCCCATATGTGAAGACTCATTCCTGCTTGTTCCTGGAGATAGCACAGTTACTTACCTGTAACAGGTGATCTCTGGGAACAGCAGGAATAAGTCTTCACAACCCACCCACCTCCCCTAGGAGTTGTATCTCTTTTCTATCTTTCCTTTCCTCTCTCTCTCTATTGTCTCAGCTTTAAACTCGAACTGAGGAGAGTTGGTTAGGAAAGGCGGGAAGGCAGCGCGCAGGCGCTGTGGGATGCTCCCAAAAGCTTTCCTTTTTGGGAAGCTGGGGAGCGTTCCCGCGCAGGCTCCGTCGGTGCCGACGTACCCATATGTGAAGACTTATTCCTGCTGTTCCCAGCGATCACCTGTTACAGGTAAGTAACTGTGCTTTGTTGAACCAGGAGAGTGAGGGTGGCCAAAAAGACGTTAAAGAGAACAGGGGAGAGGACAGAACCTTGGGGAACCCCACACGAGAGAGGGGTGGAGGGGGAGGAAGCAGTACCAGATAACACAGAGAAGGAGCGACAAGACAGGAAAGAACGGAACCACTGAAGAACTAGACCAGAAAGGCCGGCATCCTGAAGTCGAAATAGAAGGATATGGTGATCAACAAGGTCAAAAGCGGCGGAAAGATCTAGTGAGACAGCAAGAGAGTGAGAACATGGAAATTTTCTGCCAGCAGAGGGAGCCAGTAGCTTTGGGCAGTATCCTGCTTATCCAGACCATTATGCTGTGTGAAGCAGGCACCAAATTGGACCATCATGCGTCTGGATCATCACACTGCATCAGGCCTCCACCTCATCTGTGGGGGCCTTTAAATCGTGGCCCCATGACACGGCCATGAGCGTGCTCGAAGGAGCATGTCCAAAGGGGCATGTTCTGCCCCTTTGGTGCCCCTTTCGGGGCACTGAGGAGCACAAAGAGTTCTGGTTTTTGGAATAGGCAAATGGAAAAAGAAGACGCCAAGCATGAGTACATCTGATCCCACCAAGACTATTATTTGTTGGTCCTATGGACAAACACACCGTGGTGTCTGTTATTGGACTGGAAAAACTTTCCCTGCTGTCCTTTGACAGCCTGGTCTCCTTAGTTGGATCTCCGTCTGCCTCAGGGGATAACCCAACCCCACTAGTTAGCAGTGGGTTATTGGGTCCTGTGACTTCCTCTCCGATTGTTTAGAGGCAGCTGCATTCCTGTGATTTCTCTTGCGCTGCGGGAACCTCTAATGCTCTGCATGGGCCAGGTTCAGTTCCACTGCCCTATGTCGCAGAGGCATCCAATGCTATGCAAGATATTTTGGGACTGTCAATATCGGGTGATAAGCGTTTTCTGATATTTTGGCAAGTACTGTTGTGGATTGATGCTTCTTTGAGGGGTACTATCTCCCAATTTTCTGAGTTTATGAAGGAGATGGTGGCTAAGTTAGCCCAACATGATTTACAGTCCACCGCATTGGATCCTCATCTACAGAAGGTTGAATCTCAGGTTTCCACCTTGCAAGTAACTTCTACATCTTTTATTAAGGACAGCCTAATTTTACATTGGCAGTATAAGTTTCTTGAAAATGCTCCTAAGCTAAGAACTTAAGATGTCTTAATTTCCCTGTTACCTGTCCCCATTAATTCTTTTTCATAAATATTTGACTGAGGTGTTGGGTTATGAGGATGTGGCTAGTCTGCCTATTAATAACACAGGTACACTAAAAAAAAATTTTTTTTTAAACTGCCTCTAATGTTTCGATTGATTTTTACGTTTTTTGGTGCGCTGAATCCAAATCTGGTAACCAATTTGCTCCATCACGTACAGATTTTTTGCTACATTGGGTTAGCAGTTTGAGGTGAACGTTTCAGATTGAGTGCGATCGAGATAAAAGTTTCTTGGATGAATTCTTTATACTAATTGTTTAGTAGTTATTCAAATAAGAATAAAGAAAATTGTAACAAGGCAGCACATAAGAATAGAGTAATGTCAACAAAACACACTGTGATGGTAGCAAAATTGTCTGCACTTAAGACAGCCACATACATGTGCACAAACATTGAGCATTTAAGAGCGAGGTTAGACACAAAGCAAAGCAAAGAAATGTGCAAAAAATGTTGTACAGGTATGTATGTAAGAATAGAAAACGCAAACCGCACCATTGCAATCCATGAAGACAAACACCCGATGTTGTGAAAATAAAATTCTAATAAATGAGATCCGACACTGTGGTAATAACTAGCAAATTTTTATTTCAAAGTTTAGTAAAAACACGATATTTGTCAACACAGTTTAGATTTTAAAGTCATTCTTGGGTCAATCAATCTCCTGGTGGGCCCGTTTCTTCTTCCCCCGAATGCTTCTCTTGGTGCGCTGCTTGGCGTATTTTTCATCTGGGGTTTCCCGCAGCAGCAACCTGCAGAAATCAGCCATCATAGTGGTGTTCCATCTTCCTTGGTACCTTCTCTCTGCGTCCTTGATGTCCTGGTGAAACCTTTCACCTTGTTCTTCACTGTACACCCCCAAATTTTCGGGAAAGTAGTTCACATGGGAGTGCAAGAAATGGACTTTCAGGCTCATGTTACAGCCTTGTTCTTTGAAGGCATTGAGCATCCTGGCAACAATATCCTTATAGTTCTCATCCCGCCTGTTCCCCAAGAATTTGAGAACAACATCCTTGAAGGAATCCCAGGCTTCTTTTTCCTTCTCAGACATCGTTTCAGCGAATGCTCCATCTGAAATGAGTTTCCTTATATCAGGGCCAACAAACACTCCTTCCTTTAGCTTTGCTTCAGAAAGTCGGGGGAACTTTGAGCAAAGGTACCGAAAGCACTCACCATCTTTTGGAAGGGACTTGATGAATTGCTTAATGAGACCCAACTTAATGTGGAGAGGTGGTAATAGAATTTTATCACGAGGTACCAAGCTCTCATGAAGAACATTTTTCTCACCGGGTCTCAAATACTCCCGAATTGGCCAGTCTTTTTTCCCCAGTGTAGGTCGCGGGCCCGGCTTTCCCACAAGCAAAGGAAGCAGGGATATTTGGTGAAACCGGATTGCTGCCCTAATAGCATGGATAGAATTTTAAAGTCTCCACAAATCATCCACTTATGCTCATCATAACGAATCTTCTGAAGAATCAGGGCCAAATTCTCGTATTTTTCTTGGAGAATAACAGAGTGAGCAATAGGAACTGAAGCGAATGTGTTGCCATTATGAAGAAGAACACCTTTATGCTGTCTTTTGACGAATCAATGAACAGCCGCCATTCAGCAGGATCATACTTGAGTTTAAACTTTTCCATCACTCCGTATATATCGTTGCAAAATACCAAATCTTCCTCTTTGCTGAAATACTTCAAAAATTGTGTCTCGCGGTTGCGGTACCAATAAAAAGTTGTTCCTGGTGATAATAGATTTTTCTGTTTAAGCCGAGAACCTAGCAGTTGGGCAGCATCTTTTGGGAGTCCTAAATCCCGGACTAAATCATTCAATTCAGCTTGAGAGAAAAGTTCAGGTTTCGGATCTGGTTCAGTTTCAAACTCGGAAGTACTGGACTCATCGGGAAAAGCCATCTGATGAGTCTCATCATGATCAGAACCGTCCACACAAATATGATCCAAAGATTTTGGTGGTTCAGGCACAGGTACTTCGTTGCTATGAGGCATAGGCCTAATTGCTGAGGGAAGGTTGGGGTAACTTATTACGTTCTTATTTTTTAAGTTGTAAATGCAAGAGCAAAAATAGCAGTCACTGCTGTGGTCTCTTTGTTCACGCCACATCATAGGTATTCCGAAACGAAATGCTTGTTTTTTACCTTTCATCCATAAGCGTAGATCTTCCTCACATGTCTTGCACACTTTGTGAGGAGCCCACGGTTTGTCTTGATCGCCTAACTTCAAACCGAAATAGGCGAAATATACTTTTTTAATAAATGCAGAAATGTTCCTCTGCCGCTTTTTCACGGTATATTCCCCACAAATAAAACAAAAACTGTCCGGAGAGTTGACGCAACCTCTGGCTCTGTGAGCCATCACAAATACACAGCACTGCAAACTACAACTGTAGTGAATCACTTCGGAATAAAGCTGGATTACGACTGAGCAAACAAAAGGTAATAATGAACTTGCAAGAAACTGAAATTTGACAGGAACGTTCATGTCGCAACCACCGTGTTTGAGCGAGCGAGCGAACGAGGCGAGGCGAACAGGAAAGAACATGCGCCAGCGCGAGTACTGGATTTAGCCCCCCGCCTCCCAATTGTCCTGTTAATGTATAAAATGAATACAAAACACTCTAAAATATCATGAGGGAGTGTTTCTAGTTAGTTAACCATTACAACCTCTATTTTGGGCTAAGAAAATAAACTGCAGTCGGCTAAAAAGAAATTATGTGAACATTCCTTATATGGGTAAGAAATCTAATTTTGCAAGAAAACGTGACGTGATGGAACATTTTGGCTATTTTTCCTGGATTCAGCACCCCAAAATCTATAGGAATCAGTTGCAAAACTGGAGGCAGTTTTTTGGTAGTGTACCTGTGTAATCTGTACGACTATTATCTGCCTCATGCAGTGAAAGCTGTTAGTGAGGGGAAGGAGGAGCAAGATGTTTTAGTGCCAGTTAAAAGCCTGAATGTATCTGATTTGATTGAATCTTTGAATGACGAGATTACTACTAGGGCTACTCTGCTTGTTTCCCTCAATTCAGAAGTGGATGTGATTTTACGATTGCATTTTAAAAAGAAAAATGCGCTCTCTTGTGGGCAAAAAAAGGTCCATATCTTCCCTGACATCTCCAGGCAAACTCTGGTCAGGCACAGGGCTTTTTTTAGCTTTGAAGCCTCATGTCCTGGCTATTGGTGCTATGTTCTTTTTAAAATTTCTCTGCAAATGCCTAATGATGGCGGGAGGGATTAGCTATGTTTTTGTGGAAATATCACAGTTGAAAGATTTCCTGAAGTCTCATTCTGCGACTTATAATGGCTCTATCACTTAGACATTTGTTTTGGTAGCTAGCTTAGACAAAAAGGGTTTATTTATTTGATATCTGCATAATCCGGTGTTTATTTTCGTTGATTGTTATGGTACCAGTCTCCTTTGGATGTGGGCTTGTGAGATGTATTTTCCTTTTTCTTTTGTATTATGTGCTATTCTCATTTCTGAATTTGTTTTTGTTTTGTAAACAAATGAAATGCAAATAAAAATAAATTTTCTGCCATCAGGACTTCACAGCCAGCTATGAGGCGAGTCAATGATTCCAGCTGTTTCTTACAGAATCAGCATAAGCCTGTTTTGCCAGTTTTTTCAGTGCTTGCTGTAAACCATCTCAGTTGTAATCTGCTGTCCTGGGCGGCAACTATCAATCTCTTATTGTTCGGTTTCAGTTCACCTTCCCTTAACCACTCATGTGCTGTTCTTGATCAATAAAGGGTTCCTGGAGTAACAGTGTTTGTGCATTTGCCACTTGTTTTTCCTGGTTTGCTGATCTAATTCTTTGAAGAGGTTTTTCTATTGTTTTGCATATTTTGTTGGTTCTTTCCCTGTGTGTGTTGTGGATTCTCATTCATTCCTTCTAGTCATCAGAATGCTTGTCCTAGTTTGATGGAGACAGATTCTGGATGTTTACTTTCATATTTCAGCACTTTTTGCATATTTGGATTTGATGATGCTGTTAGTTAGGCCCAGAGGCTTATGATATTGGTTCTGTAGTGTAATCAATCTCTGCAGCCTAGCCCTCCTTCAGCTCTAGGGATGTATGGTCTTGGCATACACTGATTCTTGTAAATTACCTCATGGGCATGAAGGGATTTTCTTGTTCGCACATCCAGTTTTTCAAGATCTTTGAGGCGAATCTGCATTCCCAAATCTGTATGAGAGTGCAGGAATTGCCAGCTGATTGATGGTTTGCATCCTATTCCTTGATGTTAAAGCACTTTTCAATAATTATTTTAATCTCCTATAGTATTCTTTATTGATCTATTCTCTTAGTAATTTCTGCTTGAGTGGTGTTTCTTCCTTTATTCAGAGAGATTTATATATGCCTTCCAGTTCAAGTTCCTTGATGTCATAGTGTTCAGCCAGGGAGATGTTTTCCATTTTGCTTAATTTTTCCTCTTTAAAAACAAATAAAAAGTTGCCATAGCACATTTGTCAATGTCAAGTCATTCTTATGTCATCAGAAAAGCTTTTCACTACAAGGAGTGCTCTATTAATTGTTGGTCACTGGAACTGTGGAGCTTCAGGTTGTTAGTTTCTTTAGGATTCAGGCTAAAGCCATATCCCAAAGAATTGATGAGAGTACTCATTGGATTAAACATCATACAAAACAGAAGTGGTGACAGGTATTCCCTGTAATATTCCTCATTGGATCTTGATGCTAGGAATGATATATTTGCCATCTCATATTTTAAAAAGAATGTAGTTTGCTACTTTGTCATTGTGAACTTACTGTACTCGTATCAAACCAGGATTTATTTTGTAAATTTCAAGGCAATATATTATCTAAGAGCATGGGACACTGTCAAAAACTCTTTATTATCGATCCATGCTATACTGAGATTTCTGCTTTTCTTAGCACTTGCCATGATGGCCTTATTTAACATTAACTAGTCTTTGGTTCCATATACTCCCTTCTTACTGCCCTTTTGCGCCATTGCTATGATGTTATTGGACTTAATATGATCATATATTCTGTTTGCATCTATTGCAGTAAATACCTTATAGATTGTAGGTAGGCAAGTTATTGGTCTGTAATTCCTTATCGTCACTCCAGTCCAGTCCCTTTACTTCTGGGGTTACGCAACCCTTCCAGCAGCTTGGAGGCTGAGCCCAACCTTTTTGGGGATGGAGCGGTATAAATACCACTGGGACCACCCACCAACTCCAGTATTCTCAGCCTCCAAGCAGCTGGAGGGTTCCGTAAGCCTAGGGCTTACTGGAGTCTTCCCTTTTATTTAGATCATTTAAATTTTCACTTTTATTTCTTATTTGACTGTTGATTTCTTTGTGTTTAGTTTTGTCTCAGGTCCTGCACCTTTAATTCTTCCTGCCTGCTCTCTCCTCCTCCCTCCCCCCCCCCCCCCGGTCGGCACGGGCATCGGAGGTGTTTTTCTGCAGGCAGCAGCGAAGAGGATTTTTTTTTTGCTGATCTCCTCTGCTGCGGTCACGGCTAGCTCCTGCACAATTTCACCCGGACCTACCCTGCCTCGCGCCGAAGCCCTCCTGGTGGCTGAGCGCTTGAGGCAACGCCGCAAGTCTATTCCCACCGCCGGACCCGTCCTGGAGCAGAAGGATGCGGAGGCGAGCTCCGGGCTTCCCGTTTACCTGCGGGGCAGCAGTTTCAAGCGGCGATCTTCTTTTAGGAGAGCGATTCCAACCTCAGGCCTGCTTTCGGGGTGGAGATCTGCCGGCCCGGAGGACAGACTCGCGGTTCCCCGTTCAGGTCTCCACGTGGTGAGGCCTACCACGTGTGGAGCCAACGGGCAGTGATCGCTGAGTCGGGCCCAGCCAGCAACAGAAGCTATAATTGCAAGTACATTGGTTAACTTCAGTTTTAAAGCGATTTCATTTGAGTTTATTTGATTTCATTTGTTTTTTTTCTAATTTGTAATGTTGAATTTAGTTTAACAAGAAGAAAGGAGCCGTTAGTTTCCCGGTTCTGGGGAACTATTAATCTACTGGAGGAGAGAGCACACATACACACACTCAGTCCGTTTAAGAGTGTTTAGCCTCTGTTAGGAGCTTCTGGAATTCTGTGCTGTACAGGTTTTGGCGCTTAGGCCTATTGCGAAGCCTCTGAGTAAGAAGGGCTTCTGTAGCTCTCATCAAGCACATGGTGGGCAAGTCTAGGTGTCCATCCTGTGGCACACGCAGGGGCACTTCCTCGGAGGCAGGGATCTGCAGGGGTTGTGCTGCAGTGGCTGCCTCCGTGGAACAAGAAATTAACTTGGCCATGACACAGTCTTCTCAGGGGTCAGGAGACCCCCTAGAAGGGGAGGGGGGGTCCCAGTTCCCTCCCTCTACATCCTCGGATTTACCCACTCCTCCTCTGCCCCTTTCGCCCCCCCCCCCGCAGGTGTAGGGGGGGCCGGAGGCTTTTTCTCCCCTGACTTCATCCTCTTACTTCACAAGGCCTACTGCTTACGTAAGCAGGGCTTAGGGACAGGAGAGGCTGGTCCGTCGGCGGATGACAAGTCAGCTAGACCCATGAGAGCAAGCAATCCGGAATCCGGTATTCCTCCTAAGCGTCCCCGTCTCAGTTGTGAGGAACCTCTAGCGTCCATAAATGACCTGGAAAGTGGGATAACGAGTGAGGTTATCAAATTTGCAGATGACACAAAACTATTTAAAGTTGTTAAAACCCAAGAGGATTGTGGAAAATTGCAAGAGGATCTTGAAAAATTGGAAAACTGGGCATCAAAATGGCAGATGAAATTTAGTGTGGACAAGTGCAAAGTTATGCACCTAGGGAAGAACAACCCAAACTATGGTTACACGATGCAAGGTTCCACATTAGGAACCACCACCCAGGAAAAAGATTTAGGCGTCATTGTGGATACCATGTTAAAACCCTCGGCCCAGTGTGCAGTGGCGGCCAAGAGAGCAAATAGAATGCTAGGTATCATAAGGAAAGGAATGGAAAATAAAACAAAAGATATTATAATGCCTCTATATCGTTCCATGGTGAGACCGCACCTTGAATATTGTGTGCAATTCTGGTCGCCGTATCTTAAAAAGGATATAGCGATTTTAGAAAAGGTACAGAGAAGAGCCACCAAAATGGTAAAGGGGATGGAAGGATACTCCTATGAAGAAAGGCTAAAAAGGTTAGGGCTCTTTAACCTGGAAAAGAGACGGCTGAGGGGAGATATGATAGAAGTCTATAAATTAATGAACGGAGTGGAACGGGTAAACGTAGATCGATTGTTTACCTTATCAGAATATAGAAAGACTAGGGGACATGCAATGAAGCTACAGGGTAAACTATTTAAGACTAATAAAAGAAAATATTTTTTCACTCAACGTGTAGTCAAACTCTGGAATTTGTTACCGGAGGATGTAGTAAAGGCTGTTAGTGTAGCTGGGTTTAAAAAAGGTTTGGACAAGTTCCTGGAGGAAAGGTCCATAAACCATTATTAAGAAGTGACCGAAGATATCAATGCTTGACCCAGTACAAGCATTGTGGAACTTGTGTCTCTTGGGGATACTGCTAGGTACATATGACCTAGATTGGCCACTGTTGGAAACAGAATACTGGGCTTGATGGACCCTGGTCTGACCCAGTATGGCATATCTTATGTTCTTATGTCCCTCTCACAGGGTACCCCGGAGGAGGATAGCTCTGATAAGGACCTGGACGAGGAAGAGGAGGAGCTTGAAGGGGAGATCCCGGAAGAAGATCAATCCCAGATAATTAGAGTCTTTCGGCGGGAGGAGCTCCCGGCATTAATTAATGAGTCCCTGAAAGTTCTCAATGTGGCCTCAGACACGCCAGCAGAGGAGGAGGCGTTGGAGGATCTGTTAATCCAGGCCATTAGGAGATCACAAAAGGTTTTCCCTGTCCACAGGGTGGTGCGTCAGATGATCCAGGAAGAATGGGATCAACCAGAGTCAAGTTTAAGGGGAGTCCGGACCATGACTCGCCTATATCCTCTTCCAGAGGCAGACAAAGAATTGCTGAAGTCTCCCAGGGTGGATGCAGCGGTATCAGCAGTTACTAAGAAGACTACTATCCCAGTTGAGGGCAGCACGGCCTTGAGAGATGCTCAAGACAGGAAGTTGGATACGCTCCTGAAACAAGCCTTTGATGTAAGCGCTCTCGCCTTGCAGGCCTCCGTGTCAGGAGCTTGGGTGGCACGGGCCTGTTTAAGGTGGGCACAACAGCTCCAGGCAGCAGAGGGCTCAACGGGCGAAGCACAGGCCAACTCGGCTAGGGTGGAATCCGGAGCAGCCTACTTTGCGGATAGTCAGTATGACCTCATCAGAAGCCTAGCCAAGAACATGGCCTCGGTGGTGGCGGCTAGGCGTTATTTGTGGCTTTGGAATTGGGCAGCTGATGCTTCCTCGAAGGCACGCCTGAGTCGACTTCCCTTTAAGGGGAAGCTGTTATTTGGAGAGGATTTAGAGAAGTTGGTAAAGGACTTGGGCGAGTCTAAGGGAGGCAGGCTCCTGGAAGATAGACCAAAGCAAGGGCGCCCCCTAGCCCCAGTGCGTACCCAGCCTAGGGACTCATGGAGGTTTCGCCCAGCCAGGTCAAACACTTTTCCCAGGGGCCGTTTTCCCTCGAAGGGACAAGGTTTTAGAGGGTTTCGAAGAGCAGGTCGAGGTTTTGGGGCGTCCTCCTCCTCCTCGGGACCTAGAAAACAACAATGAGATGACGGGGGTCCAGGGGGAAGGGCTGCCGGTGGGCGGACGCTTAAGGCAGTTTCTTCCCGCCTGGTCCTGGGTCACGTCCTATCAATGGGTCCTAGAGGTGATCAGAGAAGGCTATGCTCTCGAATTTGCAAAACAAATACTTCCAGCCTTTGTTCAGTCTCCCTGCAGTTCTTCTACAAAGAGGGCGGCGATAGAGGCAGCTCTCGCACGACTAATAGCGCTCGGGGCCGTGGTCCCAGTACCACCAGACCAGTGCGGCTCTGGTCGGTACTCGATTTACTTCGTGGTACCAAAGAAGGAAGGGTCCTTTCGTCCGATCCTGGATCTAAAACGGGTCAATCGCAGTCTCAGGGTACCACATTTCCGGATGGAGACCCTACGATCAGTCATAGCAGCCGTGAGGGGCGGGGAGTTCCTAACGTCCCTCGATTTGACAGAAGCCTACTTGCATATCCCGGTCAGGAAGTCCCATCAACAGTTCCTGAGATTCGCAGTACCAAGAGGCCACTTTCAATTCCAGGCCCTACCTTTCGGCCTAGCTACGGCTCCAAGGACGTTCACCAAGGTGATGGTGGTAGTAGCAGCCTCCCTACGGAAGGAGGGAATATTAGTGCACCCTTACTTAGACGATTGGCTGATCCGGGCAAAGTCGGAAGAGGAAAGTCGCTCGGCGACGGCCAGAGTGATCCAGGTTCTAGAGGAGTTGGGGTGGGTCATCAATCGTGCAAAGAGCAGAATGACTCCCTCCCAGGAACTTGAGTACCTCGGGGCAAGATTTGACACCAACAGAGGCAGAGTATTCCTGTCACGAACAAGATCAAGGGAGCTAAGGCTTCTAGTCACGCAGTTTCTAGGCAGACGAAATCCCTCGGCGTGGCATTATCTTCAGGTTCTGGGGACAATGGCGGCGGCGATAGAGGTAGTGCCATGGGCCAGGGCCCACATGCGGCCGTTGCAGCGGGCTCTATTACGTCGGTGGTCCCCCCAGCATCATCCTCTGGCAATGCAGTTACCTTGTGCTCCACGGACCAGACAGGCCCTCCGCTGGTGGCAGTGTCCAAGGAATCTGGATCGCGGGATGCCCCTCGAGCCTCATCAGTGGTTACTATTGACGACAGATGCCAGTCTGTCAGGCTGGGGAGCACACTGCGAGGACCAGTTCGTCCAGGGTCGCTGGACACCGTTGGAATCTCAATGGCCCATCAACAGACTGGAATTGCGGGCCGTCGTCCTAGCGCTCAAGGCTCTCGAGGCCTTAGTGCAAAAAACAGCAATTCGCGTTCTCTCCGACAGTGTCACCGCGGTGGCTTACATCAACCACCAGGGAGGCACCAGCAGCCCCGCCTTGGAGAAGGAGGCGGACGCTCTATTCCAGTGGGCGGAGGTTCGGTTGGCAGCGCTTTCAGCTCAGCACGTGGCAGGCACGGACAACGTCACGGCCGATTTCCTCAGCAGGTGCAAGATAGACCACGGAGAGTGGGAACTGGAGCAGGAGACCTTCGACCAAATAGTGGCCCGATGGGGGCTCCCCAGTCATGGATCTCATGGCGCGGTTCTCGTCCGCCAAGGTGGACAGATTCTTCAGTCGGCGGAAGGAAAGAATGTCCGAGGGCCTGGATGCCCTGTCCCAGAAGTGGCCTTCGGAAGGTCTTCTCTGTGTTTCCTCCTTGGGTCCTGATCGGAAAGGTTCTCCAGCGGGTGGAGTCTCACCAGGGATTGGTAATCCTCATAGCTCTGGATTGGCCTCGCCGCCCCTGGTATGCGGATCTGGTGAGGTTGATCGCCGACCAACCTTCGCGGCTCCCTTGCAAAAGGGACCTGCTGAGACAAGGCCCGGTTCAGATGCCTCACGTGGATCGATTCTCGCTTACGGCCTGGCTATTGAAAGGGCGCGGCTCCTGAAACGAGGTTATTCAGGAGCAGTAATCTCGACGCTGTTGAATGCTAAGAAGCGCTCGACCTGTCTCTCCTATGTAAGGGTTTGGTGCATCTTCAAAGCCTGGTGTGCGGAACACCGACGTAAACCCCTTTCGGCCTCAGTCCCGGAGGTTCTGGAATTCTTGCAAGCAGGATTTGACAAGGGGCTGGTGCACAGCTCCTTACGAGTCCAGCTGGCTGCCATCGCTTGCTATAGAGGCAAGGTCCGTGGCAAGCCCCTAGGGGCCCACGCGGACGTCTCCAGGTTCCTAAGGGCGTTAGACGACTGCGTCCTCAACGGAGGTCGGTCATCCCCCCTTGGGATCTCAACCTAGTGCTAAATGCCTTGATCGGGGAACCCTTCGAGCCAGTAAAGAGGGCCTCCTTAAAGGATTTAACCCTAAAGACAGTTTTTCTGGTCGCTATCTGTTCGGCCAGGCGGGTCTCCGAATTACAAGCGCTGTCATCTCAGCCCCCCTTTCTGTCCTTTCTCAAGGACAAAGTGGTTCTGCGCACGGTTCCTTCCTTCTTGCCCAAGGTTATCTCTCCCTTTCATGTGAACCAGACAGTTACCCTCCCGGCCTTCTCGGCCGAGGGGCATGAAGGAAGGGATAGCAAACTTCGTCTCCTAGACGTCCAGAGGGCCATGAAGCGTTACCTCTCTCGCACAGCGCCTTTCTGGAAGTCCAACCGGCTATTCATTCAGTTCAGAGGCCTGCACAAAGGGGAGGCGGCGGCCAAAGCCTCCATCTCCAGGTGGATCAGAGAAGCGATTGCTTCCGCCTACATCCTGAGAGGGAAGCAGGTTCCAGTGGGTCTGCGTGCGCACTCCACTCCGGGCTCATGCTACCTCTTGGGTGGAATTCAGCCTAGTTCCCCCGCTGGATCTTTGTAGGGCAGCGACTTGGTCCTCTCTGCATACCTTCACCAAGCACTACAGGCTGGACGCCCAGAGTTCAGCGGACGCTCGGTTTGGGCTGGCGGTTCTTCAGTCCGGTCTGCCGGATCCCACCCAGGATTGAACTGCTCGGGTACATCCCAGAAGTAAAGGGACTGGACTGGAGTGACGATAAGGAAATAGTAATTAGATCTTAACCTGCTAATTAGTGTTCCTGAAGGAACGACAGTCCAGTCCCTGATCCCACCCGGTTCCGGCGGCCGTTAAGGCTTATTGTTCATAGAAGAGCATCGGACCGAGCGTGGGGCCAGTTCGGGGTGAAGGAGTGCAGGAGAAAGCTGGCTCGGGCAGACTCAGGTAAACCCCCTCCGCCCGTTGCCATTCCTCCTCTCCTACTCCTATTCCTTGAAAAAAAAAAAAAAGTTGATTGTTAAATATTCCTTTGAGGTGTTATGTTATGTAGGTTGTTGATGGAAGTTCGTTAAGTCTGCTTTTTCATTTGGTTACTGGAGTTGGTGGGTGGTCCCAGTGGTATTTATACCGCTCCATCCCCAAAAAGGTTGGGCTCAGCCTCCAAGCTGCTGGAAGGGTTGCATAACCCCAGAAGTAAAGGGACTGGACTGTCGTTCCTTCAGGAACACTAATTAGCAGGTAAGATCTAATTACTATTTTTTGGGAATGTTACTTGGGTCCTCCTTTGGAAGGAGAAATGTTCTTTCTGTTATAAGCCATTGTGATGTTAAGCTCGGCTGTTTAATCAGTTGGTTTTTGCAGCTTGCCAGGTCTTAGTGAAGTGATGGTAACTGTTTGAGCCAAAAGTTCTTCACTCCACCTGGGCCAGTGCTCTTCCACTTTGGGGCTCGTTTTAGCCTGCTCTCCAGTATTTTTGTTACTGCAGGCCATTCCATAGGTTTGATGTTTAGAAAAAGCAAACGTTCCCATATGCAGGATAACCATTCTGATTCTTGATTGTGCTCTATGGGGTCTTCATATAGGTTTCTGTTTCAGTTTTGGTTGGTGATGTGTTTGTCATATTAAAGCTCTTTCCCAATTCCCTGTAGAATGGTTTGGGGTTCTCCTATAAATTATTTATTTTGATAATCATTCTTTTTTATTTTCTTCATATCTTTGCAGTTTTTAGCGCTTCTGCTGCTACTTTCAATTTGTTAGAGTATATAAATTTAAGGTCTTCTGTTAATGCAGCATGTTTCACTTGATATTTTGGATCTTCCTCAATATCTTTGATGATCTTAATCCTTTTAAATACCCATCTATCGGGGACACCTCCACATGCAGTGATTTTATTTTCCCTTCAATGTGCTTTTTCCAGAAAGGAACTGTTCTCTTTTTCTTCTGGCCCTGCATTTTAGTTGGTAATATTCTTAGTAGTAATTTTAGCTGCACAACCTGTTTTTATGTAACTGTTACTGTTAAAGTTCATTGTTATAATGTAAACCTCTCCTGATCTCTGGAAGGAGCGGTATAAAAATGTAACCAAATAAATAAATAATATTGTATTCAGTTTATTTTGGTGATGCCAATAAATGATCCCTTTATACAGGAGATGGTCTTGTTCATTATATTTATCATGCTTTTAACCTTGGGGATTAAATTTAACTTGGGTAATCTTTCCCTTGCCTGGAATCCAGCTTATTTATCTTTTTCCACGTGGACCAAGAGTTTGATCTTGAATTCCTTCACCTCTGGGTCTTTCTCCTCCCTTTCTTCTTCCTGTTCAGTTGATTTATTGACCTGTCCTTTGTTCATCTCATCTCCTGCAGTTCTAAATATCTAAGCTCCATCTCCATCTCAGTGACTTTCTTTTTCTGTGTATACCTTTATTCTGGAACTCCCACCTAGGTCTCCTCTTCCTCTGTATTTCTTTTTTCCATGGAAGCCCTTAGTTGAGTCAAAATGTTATCATTCACACATTACTTTGATCTGTGAAATTAAAGATCTTAAATTTGCATCAGTTGCTTTTTGCAGTATTCTTGTAGCAATATTGCTTTCTTCCAGGTTTTGGTGGATTTTCTTTTTATACCCTCTCAATTTTAAATATAGGGTTTGTAGCATAAAAGTAGCAATACGTTTTCTCATTTTTTTTATCTGCAGAAATTAAAATGTTAAAAAGATTAACTACAGTTATCTTGTACCACAGTAGATCCATGAACATGCTCACCATGGCCTTTATCTGTGGCAGGGATGTTATCCGCATTTACAGTGTCTGCACTAGCTCTACCACCATCATTAACCCTAGTGTGTAAGCTACTGGTGGGCACCTTTTTATTCTGGGCAGCAAGCATCCAGAATGTGGTGTTCTTTTTCTTTCCTACCATACTTCAATTACAGTGTTGCCTAGCTGAGATTTAGTATAGAGTTTATACAACTGGTTATTGAATGTACTCAGTGAGACTTGAGGAAGAAACTATAATCTCCAGGAACAAGCAGGAATGTAGTCTTCACATATGGGTATCATCAGTACCGACGGAGCCTGCGCAGGAATGCTCCCCAGCGTCCAATAGGAACACTTTTGGGAGCATCCCTCAGCACATGCGTGCTGCCTTCCCGCCTTTCCAACTGTCCCTCTTCAGTTCTTTGTTTTCCGCGGAGCTGACAGGACACATACCCTGTCACCGCAGAAAATTTCTTCTTTAGCCTTGTTTTCTGGTGGTCGCGTCTGCCTCCGCACGACACCTACCGGTACCGCCGGTTCTTATTTTTTTTTTTCTAAAAAAAAAAAAAAATATATATATATATATATATATATATATATATACTTTCTGAACTGTCTCTTCAGAAACTTTTCTTTGGGTGCTAGGCGCCATTTTGGGCATTAGGCCCCATTTTTCCTAAAAGATGGAAAAACCAGCTAGTGGTTTAAAAAAAAAAATGTACTAAGTGTGGCTGTACCATTTCCGTCACCGACACCCATGACTGGTGTCTCAAATGTTTAGGCCCTGACCATTCTCCATCTGAGTGTCTCTCTTGTATGGGGATGACTAAAAGAGGAAGACAGAACCGGGCTGCAAAGCTCGGTACCCTCTTTTCTTCGGATGCCAGGTCTATTGCATTGACGTCTTCAAGAGCCTCGTCTTCCTCCCATGGAACTCAAGTAACTAAACATAAGAGCCGGTCCTCAAAGAGTAGCTCTCCTTCAAAGCATCGAGAGGAAACTACAACGGCAAAACAGCCCCGGCGGGAGGCTTCGGCCTCCAAAGCATCAACGGGGTTCCAGGATGTTCTTGAGGCCTCAACCTCGGCAGAACTACTGGTGCCATGCTCAGGGGTTCTGGCCGCTTTTACTGGTACCGATACCCAGGCATTGGCAGCGTTGATAGACCAGAGATTCCTCGCTATCAAACGCAGTCTTGCAGCTCTCCTTACAGCTGTGGTACCGTTGACACCAGCGGTTCAATGGGCACTGGTAGCGATAGTGATGCCGGAACAAGCATCGGTACAGATACCGGTACCGATACCGATACCAGCCCCGGTGGGAATTCTTCCCATGCCGACTTTTTTTCTGCTTGGCTTTGTTCTCTGGATATACTCACATCCTGATCCATCCAGATCACAGGAAATTCTTACGATTCCTTTTCAAGGGAAAACATTTCCAATACAGGGTCCTTCCCTTTGGTCTGGCTTCGGCACCAAGAGTATTCACAAAATGCATGGCAGTAGTAGCTGCATTTCTGCAAACCCTAGGGATATTCATCTTCCCTTACTTAAACGACTGGCTCATTCGAGCCCCTACGGTTCCAGAAGCCAGCTGTGAACTGTCTCGCACAGTGCGAATCCTACAGCACTTGGAATTGGTCATAAACCTCCCAAAATCTCAGCTTGCTCTGTCTTGGTCCCTGAAGTTCATAGGAGCTCGTTTAGATACCAGACAGTCAAGGGCTTTTCTCCCACAACCCCGCTGTCTTCGCATAGTGCACCTAGCTTCTCAAACAGTGGTGAAGTCCTCCCTAACTGCTCAAGAACTACTACAACTATTGGGACATATGGCATCCACGGTTCATGTGGTTCCCTATGCTTACCTTCATATGCGAGCAGCTCAGTGGACCCTATCCACACAGTGGACACAGGCCATAGGACATCTGTCGGACAAGATATCAAACTCGTGACTGATTTTGTCCCTCCAATGGTGGCAATCACTGGAAAATCTTCTAGTGGGATCTCCTTTCCAGCAACCCCTATTCCAGGCCACCCTAACAACAGATGCATCACAGGTGGGATGAGGAGCACACCTGCATCATATCTCTACCCAGGGTACCTGGACTCCACAGGAGGCTTGTCTTCACATAAACCTCCTGGAACTCGGAGCAATCTATCTAGCTCTTTGAGTATTCCATGCCCAGCTCAGCTACAAGACAGTCCTAGTCCAAACGGACAATCAAGTAGCCATGTTCTATGTGAACAAGCAGGGCAGAACAGGCTCTCTGTCATTATGCAATGAAGCTTTGCGACTATGGGCCCTCACCAGAGAGCATCAAATTCACCTTCTCGTGGTATATCTTCCAGGCATTCAAAACATTTGGGCAGACAAACTCAGCCGAGTACTGCTGCCTCACGAATGGTCTCTCCACCTAGACCAGATGACCAAGATATTTCAGATCTGGGGAACCCCAGACATAGACCTGTTTGCAAGTCCACTGAATGCCAAACTTCCCCGGTTCTGTTCCAGAATTCCGGCTCAAAATTGCCAGGCAAGGGATGCCTTCCTTCTTCACTGGGGTCACGACTTCCTCTATGCCTTCCCACCCATTCTCCTCATCCCCAAAACACTTTTCAAGCTTCAGAGAGACAGAGATCGTATCATCCTCACAGCGCCACGGTGGCCACGCCAAACGTGGTATCCCCTGCTTCTACATCTCTCTCAAGTTGCACCTCTGGAGTTAGGGTGTGCTCCAGATCTTCTCTCCCAAGAGAACCGGATGCTATGGCACCCGAATCCCCAGTCCCTGCATCTCAGGGCCTGGTTGCTGAAAGCTTAGACCTTCAGGATCCTCAACCTTTCCCAACAGATAAAAGATATCCTTCAGGCTTCTAGAAAACCTTCCACAAGACGCTCTTATGCTTTCAAGTGGAAATGTTTTACTATATGGTGTTCGCAGAAGGGGTTAAACCCCCTTATGATATCTTTGGAATCGATACTAGAGTGCCTACTTCATTTATCAAATTCTGGTCTAAAGACCAATTCAGTAAGAGTCCATCTTAGTGCAATTGCAGCTTCCTATAATCCTCTAAATGGACAACCAATTTCCTCTCATCCACTCATATCAAGATTTATGAGAGGTCTTCTATGAACAAAGCCTCCCATCAGGCCACCACCGGTGGCATGGGATTTAAACCTAGTTCTCGGGCAGCTCATGCAACCACCCTTTGAACCTTTAGCCACTACAACCCTAAAGCTTTTATCCTGGAAGGTCATCTTCCTAATTGCAATCACCTCTGTACGTTGCATTAGTGAATTGCAAGCTTTGGTGGCTGATCCTCCTTATACTAGGTTTCACCATGATAAGGTTGTTCTCAGAACTCATCCACACTTTATGCCAAAGGTGGTTTTGCCTTTTTATTTAAATCAATCGATTTATCTTCCTGTATTCTTTCTGAGGCCCCATGCCTCTAATTCAGAAAGGATCCTTCATACTTTGGATTGTAAAAGAGCCTTGCCTTTTTACCTACAAAGAACACAGCAACATAGAAGGTCTTCTCAACTTTTTATTGCTTTTGATTCTAGTCATTTGGGACTTCCAGTCTCCAAGAGAACTCTATCCAAATGGATTGCACAATGTATATCCTTTTCTTATGAGCTACAAACTTAACTGAAGAGGGACAGTTGGAAAGGCGGGAAGGCAGTGCGCATGTGCTGAGGGATGCTCCCAAAAGCGTTCCTATTGGACGCTGGGGAGCGTTCCCGCCCAGGCTCCATCGGTACCAATGATACCCATATGTAAAGACTAAATTCCTGCTGTTCCCGGAGATCACCTGTTACAGGTGAGTAACTACGCTTTCTCTTCGCCTAAGAGATGCATAGCAATTCACCAACTGCTGCTGGTAAATTTTATGTTGTGCTCCCCTTAGTGGAGCAGGTAATTTCTATTTTACACACCTCCATCTAGCAGACACCATGAGATAGTCATGATATTTTTTGTGCCAATTTTGAGGGGGGTATAGGACATTTAATTCTGCTTACTACATACCCCTTTGGTCCTTAATACTTAAGGGCAATCTCATTCACGTTCTGCAGTCAAATTAATAGCTATTGTTTGTCTCACACTTAAGATGGCTATATCCTTCAGTGGATAGGCTAGATTAATGGAGAACCTCTGTTTTTGTTTCTTAAAATACACGTCCTCAAATAGTTAAATCATATTTTAATTATAAAATGAGATAATTGCATCTCATAACTCATGCTCCATGATATCTGTTATATCTAGAGCAGTTAGTTGCATTCTTTAGTACAGTTATTCAGTGATGCAATTCTGCTGTTTCCAAGAAGAAATATAGTTTCACAACTACTACTGGTTAGAAATTGGAACTTTCCAAAGGAAAATAAAAAACTCAGGGCTGCGTGCATATTCCGTAATCATTTGATGATGACGCTCATGGAAGGTGAGAGAGACGTGGCATCAGAAGTATATTCTATAGTTGCTATACACCCACACATGAATTTTTAACAGCATCAAAAAATAACTATTCTGTTTGGTACCATTTCTGAAAAAGGAACTGACATTTTTGTTTAGCATTTAATATTTTGTTTATTTCCTTATCTTGCTAGACAGTCTAGACCAGCGGTTCTCAACCTGTGGGTCGCAACCCCCACGGGGGTCGCCACAGGATTTAGCGGGGGTCGCTTAGCCTCCACCAAGTTAAAAAAAAAATTAAGACGCGCACAAGTTGCTGCCGCTGCCGAGTCCGCTTCTCGGCAGTGGCAAACTCTGGCAAACTCACCGCCTTCTTCTGCAGCCGCGGCTCCCTGCCTCTTAGGGAACCGCGGCTGTACCTGTAAAATTGTTGCGGAGCCCTTCCTGTCTTGACGGGCTCCATGCAACATTGTCCCGCCTCCAAAGGAAGTTGTTTAACACTTCCTTTGGAGGCGGGACAATGCTGCACGGAGCCCGTCGAGACAGGAAGGGCTCTGCAACGATTTTACAGGTACAGCCGCGGTTCCCTAAGAGGCAGGGAGCCGCGGCTGCATTAGAAGGGAGGCAGACATGGGGAGAGGAGATGAGGGGGCAGGGAACCTGCAACACGGCTGACATTGACAGAGGGGGGCTGACATGGAGGAATGGGGGGCGGACCTGGAGGGAGGGAGCGGATATGGATGGATGGAGGGAGGGGGCTTATATGGACAGATGGAAGGATGGGGGCTGACATGGAGGGAGGGAGGGAGGAAGGGGGCTGATATGGATGGATGGAGGGAGGGAGGGAGGGAGGGGGGGCTGACATGGACGGATGGGAGCTGACAGGGAGGAAGGGGGCTGATATGGATGGATGGAGGGAGGGAGGGATGGACAGATGGAAGGATGGGGGCTGACATGGAGGGAGGGAGGGAAGAAGGGGGCTGATATGGATGCATGGAGGGAGGGAGGGGGGCTGACATGGACAGATGGAAGAATGGGGGCTGACATGGAGGGAGGGAGGGAGGGGGCTGTTATGGCTGGATGGAGGGAGGGGGGCTGACATGGACGGATGGAGGGAGGGGGGCTGACATGGACAGATGGAAGAATGGGGGCTGACATGGAGGGAGGGAGGGAGGGGGCTGACATGGAGGGAGGGAGGGAGGGAGGGGGCTGACATGGACGGATGGAGGGAGGGGGCTGACATGGACAGATGGAAGGATGGGGGCTGACATGGAGGGAGGGAGGGGGCTGGCATGGACAAAGGGGAGAGACGGGGACACACTGGACAGACGGGATAAATGCTGGACAGAAGCGAGAGACAGTGTGGGTTAGGATTATAATGGGCTGATGGGGGAGCTAGCACTGGTAATGGGCAGATGGGGGGGCTAGGACTGGTAATGGGTTGATTAGGGAAGGCTAGGACTGGGAATGGACTTATCAAGGGGGGGTAAGAGTGGTAATGGACTGATGGGGGTCTAGCATTGGAAATGAGCTGATCAGTGAGGTTAGGACTGGAAATGGGCTGATTAGGGGAGGCTAGGACTGGTAATGGACTGATGGGAGGCTAGCATTGGAAAAGAGCTGATCGGGGGGGGGGGGGGCTATGACTGGAAATGAGCTGATTAGTGGAGGCTAGGACTGGTAATGAGCTGATGGGGGGTAGGACTGGTATTGGGCTGATTAGGGGAGGCTAGCACTGGTAATGGGGTTGAGGGGGGATTAACACTAGAAGTGAGCTGATTGGGGGGCTTTGATTGGGAATGGGCTGATTGTGGGGTTGGGGAGGATAGAGCTGCTGGCCCTGGAAGAAAACTGGGGGCTAAGGCTACAAGTGGGCTGATACAAGGGGATGGGAGAATGGAACTGGAAGGGAGTGGATCTGAGTGGGGCTGCCATGGTATTTGTACTAGAAGGGACTGGTCAGTGGGGAAGGAGGGGGACTGGAAGGGAATGGACACCAATGGCAGTCATGGGAATGCAAGTTGACATTGGAAGGTACTGTGAGTGAGGACTGGAAAGGGGCTGATACTGGGGAGGGTTACTGGGACTGGAAATAGGCTGATGGAAAGAAGTGAAGAAAACGAAAGAGATAAGAAATGGCAGATGGACCATAGACCACAGAAAGAGAGCTAAGAGAAGACAGGAAAGCAGAAGCCTCAGATCGGGACCAGCATGATCAGAGAATAAATTGGTCAGACAACAAAGGTAGAAAAAATAATTTTATTTCATATTAGTGATTTGACTACAAAATCATCATAATTTTGAAATCAAATATTGTTACTTGTGATTAATTATTGTGGTTTAAATAAGTATTTTATAAATAAAAACATATTGCAAAGGCCTATAATATATTAATAATTCAACAAATGATTACAGCGACAATGCGTTAACGGTAAAGGAAGAGAGACGCATTTGATTTTATCATTGGGGGTCACCACAAGTTGACCAACGGTAAAAGGGGTCACGGTACAAAAAAGGTTGAGAACCACTGGTCTAGACAAATGGATTATGTTGCCTGACCAGCAGATGGAGATGGTGAATCACAAGCTTCAATGATGTAATCACCACTATAAGGTGTGAGGCAGCCCTGGAATTTGCCATTATTTCTCTCTCCTCCAACAGATGGTTGCAGTGTGGACTGATGTAGCAGGATTTGTTAGTCTAGTTTCTTAGTTCACAGGTTGTATGACCTATTACATAGAGGTTGAGCTCCTCATGCTTGATGGCTGCTTTTATGTATCAGTATTTAAACCTTTCCCTAATTCAACAGGAGAGAATATCTTAGTTCCAGAGCTCCACCCTGAAGGCCTAGGAGCTGTGGAGGATGGTCAGGGAGACCATGTGGGACTCTGCTGGGGCTGTTAAGTAAAGGCCATTGCTGGTCTCCTCCAAGGCAGAGAGACCCTGTGGAGCCTCTGCTGGAGGTGTTAGGTAAGGGTCTTATGGAGTTTTTCTTCTTCCCCCTCCCCCAAGTTATTGTCATAAGGGTTTTGGGGTGACTTTCCTTCAATTGCAGAGCCTTCCTCTGCCTGGTTAAAGTTTAAAAAAACAAAACAAAAACAAAACCCAGACAAATTAGATTGTTTTGTGGGTTATACGCTTCTGGCGATGCGATTTTGGGACGTCTGTGGGGGGTATCCTCTATTGAGGCAGAGGAAGTAGGGAGGAGAGTTTCTGTAGTTGCACTGTGGGATCTAATGCTGCACTTTCAGAGGCTGTCAGATGCCACAAATGCAGTGTTAGCTACAAGAGGTTTACTTAGGTCTACGTGGAGTATAACACAAATATGTAAGAAAAATTACTCCATACAAACATATATTGAAATGTTTGAAATCTTTGGTGATACCTCACTTAAATTCAAATTTAACATATCATGTTTATATGATTGAAAATCCACAAATATAGTCTCAGACTTTGAAAGCACGTAAAACCATTGACTCGGTGAAACAGCGCTGTAATTGCATCAATGACTATTTATGGACCACCAAATATTTTGTTTTTTTTATTTTTTTGTGTGAATATCACCAATTTTTATCCAGTTTGTGTTAAACTATAAAAGAGCTTATCTTTTGTTAACGTGTCTTCCAAAATGAAACGGAAAGCTTCATCTGCTATATCATATTTATAACTTCTCCTCTATGCCTCCTTGGCGCCTAAATAGCGTTTCACTCCTCACCGGAGTTTCTTCAGGAGGATCTAAAACGATAAATAGATACCTAAAAGATAGCTCAAAATTAACCGTGAAAACCTGTCATTCATGACTATAATGCTAAAATTAAAATCTAAGATCTGCCACATGCCATTTGCCAATTTTATAAGAAAAAACCAATGTCAAGGTATGACTTACTCCAACATCCTCCTGGGAGACCCATCGTATCGACGAAAGGCACTGTTTTAGAACCGTTATCCTTGTACCTGGATTCTTTTTTGCGACCGCTTTTGACAGATATTCCATCCTACATCCGGGACACCTCTCATTTTTTGGAAAAATTGGAAAACCAAGCCAAATGGGCAATGGATCCTGAAATATTACTGATCACTTTAGACATCACTGCATTGTATACAAGTATACCTCAAAATGAGGCAGTTCAAACAGTAGCGAAGCAATTGCAAGATAGAGGAGACATCAATGATCTAACGTTTCTTTTGGAAATAACCCAACTGACTATAGCTCACAATTATTTTCAGTTTGAGAATACTTTTTACAAACAAAAATCAGGCATAGCGATGGGGGCCTCCTGTGCCCCATCAATAGCTAATTTATTCATGGGGGACTTCGAGAATCGTTGGTTGGAAATTTCCCCGTTTTTGCCACACATAAAATTGTGGGCCCGGTTTATTGATGACATTTTCCTTCTTTGGAAAGGGTCGGAACAGCAGACAATTCAATTCATTCAGTGGTTAAATGGGTGCAACACTGCTATACAATCTACATATACTATAGACCCCAATAAAATCGTGTTTCTGGATTTAGAAATTATCCGGGGGACACAAGGTTGGAACACCACAATTTATAAGAAACCCAGCGCTCGCAATACATTCTTACATTATACAAGTGGACATCCTGCACGGCTAAAGAACGGCCTTCCCTTTTCGCAATTTCTTCGATATAGGCGAAACTGCTTGGAAACATCGGATTTTAAAGAAAAATCTAAACAATTGCTACAGGATTTCTCAGATCGGGGATATCCAGAACAAGTGTCTAAACGAGTGTATCAAAGGGCATTGTTCAATCATTGATCTTGGCTACTTAGACCTACTAATAGAGAACAAAAGGATAGAGAAGAAGTCAATGTAAATTTGATAACAAAATTCTCTCCGTTAAGTTACAAACTACAGAAAATCGTTTCAAAACATATGAACGTGGTTAGAATGGTCCCGGGTTTACAGGAACGTAACGTGAGATGTGTATGGCAACGGAACAGTAATATGAAGGAGCAGATTAGTCCATCGATCTTACGATCCCCTCTACAAGGGGAAAAGGAAGGAGGGAAATGAGGTCATTGGAAATGTGGGGAATGCATAATTTGTGAAGTTACAGAAGAGGTTATGGAATTTCAATATCTCGGTCACAATTATGTCTTACAACATTTTACCTCTTGCAATACCACATCAGTGGTTTATGCTCTAAAGTGCCCTTGTAACAAACTTTACATCGGAAAAACCAGTCGCACTTTGAAGACTCGAATGTTGGAACACAAAAGTCATCTACGTTGCAAACAACTGACAGCACCTATAGTTCAACACTGCGAGGATTTTAAGCATGAATATACTCATTTACGATGCTTTTGCATAGATCAGATTCATATGCCAATGAGAGGTAAAACTTTGGATGAGACATTACTTTTTCTAGAACAATGTTGGATTTTTACTGTCAACACAGTGAAACCTTTTGGTTTAAATTCTTCCGTTGAGTGGCAGGTTTGCAGTTAGTCATTTCCAGGATTCTTGCTCTAAGAGCCAATGAGCTACCGGTGACTGCATAGATAAAAAAACAGGCAACAAGCCTAGTCCGCATGCACGGCGTTTTTTGACAGAGCAGGAAGTTTATAGAACAACGCGGGCAGCAATTTTGGAGTAAGTCATACCTTGACATTGGTTTTCTCTTATAAAATTGGCAAATGGCATGTGGCAGATCTTAGATTTTAATTTTAGCATTATAGTCATGAATGACAGGTTTTCACGGTTAATTTTGAGCTATCTTTTAGGTATCTATCGTTTTAGATCCTCCTGAAGAAACTCCGGTGAGGAGTGAAACGCTATTTAGGCGCCAAGGAGGCGTAGAGGAGAAGTTACAAATATGATATAGCAGATGAAGCTTTCCGATTCATTTTGGAAGACACGTCAACAAAAGATAAGCTCTTTTATAGTTTAACACAAACTGGATAAAAATTGGTGATATTCACACAAAAAAATAAAAAAAACAAAATATTTGGTGGTCCATAAATAGTCATTGATGCAATTACAGCGCTGTTTCACCGAGTCAATGGTTTTACGCGCTTTCAAAGTCTGAGACTATATTTGTGGATTTTCAATCATATAAACATGATATGTTAAATTTGAATTTAAGTGAGGTATCACCAAAGATTTCAAACATTTCAATATATGTTTGTATGGAGTAATTTTTCTTACATACAAATGCAGTGTAGTCAGTTCCCAGTGTCTGGTGTATTTGAGTCTTCTGGCCAGCGGAGGAGAGTGCTGTCAGGAACTGCAGGAAGCTCAGGGTGCAACAGGGTTGGGGAGCCTGTTCCTGCTGACAGGAATGTCAGCCATTTTTGAGGTTGGCAGAGTGGTTCTCATGGGGCATGGCGGCTATAGATTCCAGATTCTTTCCTTGGGCAAGATGACTCTGAAGAGCTTTGTCACCTGCAACTCAATCAGCCTGGGCACTCCTGTTTTTTTTTTTTTTCTGGTTATTAGGTGGCAAGCCCTTGCTGGAATTTGGTTGCCCTCCAGGATACTCTTCATCCTATATGGCACTGAGATCTTAGGGCTGAGTATCGGTGGTGCTCCCCATGATTTTGGGGGGAGGCCTTGGTGGCTCGTGCGACCACCTCCCATGAGGGTTGCAGGGCTAAGGTCTGAAGATGTGTTGGGAGGTATTCCTATCTGAGGGGACTGGCGCAGACCCTCCGGAGTCTTCCCTCTTCATAGGGTTTAGTAGAAGATGGTTGTAATTGGGTGATGCACCCCCCTCCAAAGGCATATCAGATGGCAGCTGGGGGAAGGTCAGTAATCTCCTGCTCCCACAACAGGATCTGGAACAGCATATCCAGCTTCCCAGGGTGATAGCCCTGGTGATGGCAGTAACCAAGGAGACCAACTTTACTATGGAGGGTGGAATTGCTTGGCAAGCAACCAGTGGTGCAGGCTAGGGGGCCAGGGTCTCACCTGGAGACCTGTGGGTTGATCCTAAGGATTCCAGCAGTTACGCAGAGATCTGGCTGCTCTTGGGTGACCCCTTCTGTGGCATCAGGAATCCAGGGTATCATTGCCTGTGATGCAGTAGGATATGTGCTAGATTATGTGGACTCACTGGCATAAGGCCTAATGCTTCTGTGTGGCTAAGCAGGGCACTTAAGGAGTGTCTTTCTTTTTCCAAGGATGTTAACTTTAGATGGTGTAGGCATTCAGAATGGTCTGCTATATAGGTGTACTTGGCTGTCTCTACCCCTGCATGTTGTAGCATCTCTCCTTAACTGTGATAGAGAACGCCTGTAGGTTGGCCTTTCGGCCCCTAATAGCATAGGGAGAGCAACTCTGCATGTTCTCAGAGGGAGTTTGAATTGCTGTTGTTTAGTGGGTCTTAGCAATAATGCAAGATGGGTATGCCTCAGAGTTGGCAGAACCTTTCCATGACACCTTTGTGGTCACCCCCTATGAGTCGGGGGTAGCCAATATAATCCTACCATGCTTAATCTAGCCAGAGACTATTGTGCAGTTCCTTAGAGGAACAAGGGCAAAACAGGTACTCTCATCTATGTTAGAGTGCCCAGGAAAGGAGGGCCTTCAAGTCCATTCTAGACCTCAAAGGGCTCAATGTGGCATTGGAAATTGCCACCTTCTGTATGGAAGCCTGGAGGTCTGTCATGGGCAGGGCTGGCCCAACCATCAGGTAAACTAGACAGTCGTCTAGGGCATTCAAAGTTAAACAATAGATTCAGAAGCCAAGGGGGACTTAAGGTTTGCCTAGGGCATCACACCTTGAACCAACTCTGCAGCTGGCCCTGATGATAGTAGCAGTAAGACAGGGTGAGTTCTTAATGTCCTTGGCTTGTCCAGGGCATTTCTCACTTCCCCATTTGCAAACAATGTTTAAAAAAGAAATTACACTTTCAAGTCAGGGTCCTTCTATTTGTATTGGCTGCATCTTGAGGACCTTTTTGAAGTTACAGTAATAATGACAGCCTTCCTCTGCTGAGAGAGTCAGATCTGTCATTACTAGATTTGCCAGACATCCAAGTAAACTCTGAGGCCAATGCCATGCTAGCAATAGCAGAGTTCTCCAATGACTGCAGAGTTTAGGATGGCTAGTCAGTTTATGTAAAGAGCAATCTGATCCCTTCCCAGTTTTCAGACTATTTGGGTGCTTGCATCGGTATATGGATTGGCAAGGTCTTTCAACACAAGACAGGATGCTGAAGCTCCTTGTGCACTTCAGGCTTTTCTGCTGGGTGAGAATTGTATGCGCACATCTAATGGGCTCTCCTATCCAGATGGTCCCCTTGTTTCCAGCAATGCAACAGGCATCTCATTCTTCAGAAGGGGTAGTCAAGAGGCAGCTGATGGATGGATCTCAAGATTCCCAACTGAATGTTTTGGACAAGTTCCTCTTGTTTTTTTCCCCTAGCAATTCTTCTTTTATCCTAGTCTTATTTTTGAAAGTTAAATGGAAGAGCAGCAAATTTCAATAAAGTCCTCCCTTATTTAAGTCAGATTCGATCATGTTATGTTCACTATTGTCAAGTAGCTCACACACCATTACTACTTGCACCAAATCTTGTCTTCAACTAAAGTCTAGGTCTAAATTAGCTCCCCTCCCCTTGTTGGTTCCTGAACCAGCTGTTCCATGAAGTAATCACTGCTATTTTGATGTGCAGGGAGACACAGATCTTCCAGACATTGCAGTCAGTAAATCATGTTGTTTAGTTATGATATGACATAATATTTTGTGTCCATATGCGAGGCGATCGACTTAACAATATTGGTTTAGGTTTAGCATGGCAGATGAGGGTTACAGACCACAAAGTAGAGTGCGCATTAAGAGGGCAATAATCCAATACATTACTACAGGTAAACATAGAAAAATTGGCCACATATCTCTTTCTCCATTGTTTTCTGTTTAGTCTGTCCATCTATAAGAACTATTAAATTCTACAATTCCTTGCTCTCTCACAGAGATCCTTTGTATTTCTCCCATGCTTTTTTTGAATTTAGATACAATTCTAATTCAGTTGAGGAGTGGAGGAGTAGCCTAGTGGTTAGAACATTGGCTTGGTAACCAAGCAACCAGGGTTCGATTCCCACTAGCACTCCTTGTGGCCTTGGGCAAGTCACTTAACCCTCCACTGCCTCGGAAGAAAGGCCTGGCAATCTACTTCCGGTGACACTGCCAAGAAAACCCAGGAGCTTCTGGGTCGCCAGGAGTCAGGACTGACTCGAAGGCACACATTGTGTGTGTGTGTGTGTGTGTCTATATATATATCTATATCTATATATATATAGACACACACACATTTCAAATAATAATTAAAGATTACAAGCTGTACTGTTTGCAGATTTTCTACTTCCTAAGAAGGAATGCTTCTGCTGTGCTAACAGTGAAAGGGCAGCTGTGTATGCCACTAGCAGATGGGACTTTTTGTTCCCTAGCTGCTAATTACAACTCTTAATATGCTTTGCATGACAGTATGTAGAAAAAAGATATATGAATGGCTATCATCCAGTCTGAATATTAGTTTGTATTTGAATAAAAATGATTTGAGGAAATCCTGGATCAGATAAATATTTTTTAAATATACTTGGCTGTCTTCCTAAGACAAGCTAACTGAGTAAATGAGCTGTTTTATCATAGCATGCTTAAAATTTAATAATTTGTAGCTGCAAGCTTTTCAGGTGAACTGAAGTGAAAATTGGAGGTACTAATTAAGCATATATTGATTTAGTTTGTATGATTAAGTCACAGGTATGTGCAAAATGAACTAGTCAGTCTTTCGGTATACGATTGTTTTTAATGAAATAGTATGTCTTTTTCATCTTTTTAGTATTTTGTTTAGGGTATTTATTTTCAAACAGTGTTATGTTTTTTTTTTTCTTTTTTCTGTAAGTAGGGCGGAAAAGGAGTTTGTCTTCACAAGAACACATGGGCTCTAGAACAGTGTTTCTCAAACTGGTCATGGCGTACCTCTTAGCCATTCTGGTTTCTGAATATCCACTGTGAATATATACGAGGTGTGACAAAAAAGAAATGAGACTGTCCCATAAATGTTTTATTACAAAATCTACAGAGAAATTACGCATTGTCCCCTTCAAAGTAACCCCCCACAGAGTTAATGTCCTCCTCCTTGAGGTCCCTCAGCTCCCTCGTCACAGTGGCCTTAATCTCTTCTACAGAGGCAAAATGAGTTCCTTTGAGCACAGTCTTCAGCCTGGGGAAGAGCCAGAAGTCGAATGCTGTGAGATCTGGGGAATAAGGAGGGTGGTCGAGAGCTGTGATCTGTTTGTTGGCCAAGAACTGCCTCATACTGAGCGCGGTGTGTGTGGGCGCATTGTCGTGGTGGAGCAGCCACGGTTTGTCTCTCCAAAGAGCTCTCCTGCTGTGCTGTACCCGATCATGGAGGCGATTGAGGACCTGCTGGTAGAAGTGCTGGTTGACTGTCTGACCCTCAGGCACAAACTCATGATGGACCACTCCCTTCTTGTTGAAGAATGCGATCAGCATGACCTTGATCCTTGATTTGAACATGCGTGCCTTCTTGGGTCTGGGTGACAGTCGAGTCTTCCACTGCAAGCTCTGTTTCTTGCTTTCAGGGTCATACTGGAAGACCCAAGTCTCGCCTCCTGTGATGACTCTGCCAACAAACTCTGGGATCATCTCCAGGAACAAGCAGGAATGAGTCTTCACATATGGGTACGTCGGTACCGACGGAGTCTGCGCGGGAACGCTTCCCAGCATCCAATCAAAGAGCTTTTGGAAGCATCCCACCACGCCTGCGTGCTGCCTTCCCGCCTTTCCCAACTGCCTCTCCTCAGTTTTCTTTTCCACGGAGCTGGCAGGATGTCCTCCTGTCACCGCAGAAAATACTACTTTTATTTCTTTAGTTTTCTTGTGGTCGCGGCTGTCTTCCTGACGCCACCGGTACCGCCGGTGTTTTCTTTTCTTTTCTTGTAAAATCTTCCTTTTTCACGGGATATTTTTTCTTCATAGTGTCCCGCGGTTTCTTAGGCCTTCAGACCTCTTCTTTTCCTTCATGGAACCGCCAGCCACTTTCTCCAAGAAATGTTCAGACTGTGGCGGTACAACTTTATTTTTAGACCCTCGAAGTCGGTGTCTAACCTGCTTGGGTCCTGACAACAGTTTGGTGAGAAGAGGTTTTCAACATCGAGGTTCCCTCGATACACGGTTTCCCTCCAACTTCGGGGCACCGTCCCCTTCTTCTTCCACACAGGATCAGTTAACCCACAAACAGTCTGTTAAGATTAGCCAGCCCTCGAGTGGTAGGTCTCATGCACAACATGTAGACGGATCCGGCCTTGCCCTCGAGGGTCCACTGGCTTCAAAATCCCAGCGGGAGTCTTTGGTCTCCAAAGCCTTTCAGGGGTTTCAGGTTGTTCCTGGGGTTCACCCCTCACAGAACATACCTGAGCCGTATCTGGTGGTGGCAGCCGCTTCGAGCGGTACCGATACCCCGGCATCGGCACTGGTGTTGGATGAGACACTCCTCACCATGGATGGTCATCTGGCGTCCTCGGTGCCTTCAGGACCAGTGTATACACTCCAGACTGACTTTCCATTATCGGTACCAGCACCGATACTACCACCGACGTCGGTACCCTCCAGACGTGCATCGATAGCCTCGCTTCTTTCGATGCCGAGTCTCGAATCGATCTCCAGTCTGGAGGACTGCGTACCGACTCACCTTGGTACCGGCTCTCGGCGGTACCGAAGGCTCAGTTCCGATGATTCGGATCCGCAACTCTCGGTTCCCTCGAGGCCGATTGAGCTGCCCTCGATGCCGAGTTTGGAATCGATCTCTAGTCTGGGCGACTGGGTACCAATGCGCTTTGGTACCGACACTGATCGATACCGGTGGCTCGGTACCGAGGATAGCGCCCGGAGGTTTTCGGTTACCTCAGTACTGATTGAATGATCACTGATGACTGCTCCGATGTCTCTGTCGGGCTCGACTCCGACATCGGTACCGGTATCCACAGTAGCATTGTGGCCAACTCCTGCCATGCTTTTTTCAACAGGATCGCTCCCTTCTATACCAAGCTTGGAATCGATACCTGGCATGGACAATGTGGTAATGACGGTCACTGCTCCTGACAGCCAGTACCGGCGACCATCCTTTAAGCATTCCACACTGCACTCTGCAGGATCTTCTATTCCTACATATCTGGATAGCTCTGTCAGTGCTCAGGCTAGTTCTTCAGATCTAACCTGTCCAACGGAGAGTCCTGTTGGGGATCCCTCTTTTCAGAGTTTCCTCCTGGATATAGCAAGATCTCTTGCCATTCCTATCCCGGGACATGATCCTGCACAAGGCTCTGTTTCTACCAAAGCAAAGGAGAACATAATGCTTCCTTTGCATCATTCCTTGCAGGATCTCCTTCTAGGAATGTGGGAAACACCTTTAAAGGTACCCCCACCTTCCAGAGCAACTGATCTCTTATATCAGGTGCCCCCCTCTCCAGGATTTCAAAAGACTCAACTTCCTCATCATTCCATAGTAGTGCAATCAGCAATGCGGCGGGTAAAGAGTAAGAAAAATCACTCTTCTTATCCGCCAGGTCGTGAGTCTAAGACACTAGATGCCTTTGGACGTCAAACCTTCCAGACATCTATGCTTTCTGCAAGAATTCTCTCATATATTTTCTATATGAGTCTATCTCTTGAGGAGGTCACAAAGCAATTACATCTTTTGACTCCTTCCTTTCCAGAGTCCAAGAGTGCAGACTATTCTTCACTGCTCAAGCATCTCCAGAATATCTCTTGGTTTCTTACTCGTGCTTCCCTAGACTCTTTTGAGTCTGTTAGCAGGACTTCTGCTATAACTATAGGGGCACGACGTAGAGCCTGGCTCCAAGCTTCAGACTTGGACAAATGGGCACAGCACAGACTGGGACATAACTCCTTGCACTGGAGACAATCTTTTCAACAAGGAGTCTTTACATCAGGTTACTCAGTTGTTCACTGACTTACCTGTTCCTAGGGGCTGTTCTGCACCTTCTTCTGTCCCAGTAGGTAGGAAATGTCCTGCCAAACGTTCTTCCCATAGGAGAAGAAGGTTTTATGCATCATCTGCCCATCATACAGATGTTCCCAAACAGGGGAAGCATCGTCCTGGTCTGCAGAGTTCAACCTCTCGCCAGGCTCAGCAAACCCAGCAACCACAGGGTTTCTGATCAATCCATCAGATGCTTGTGACTCTTGGGATTAGAATCTGCAGTTGCTTCTTCTCAATAGAGGCAATCCACTGCTGTCATTCTAAATCCTAAACATGGATCTCTTCCCAAAAGACATCCATTCTTTCTATGTTCTATGAGCTGTCAGGATGTTCATGCTTCTAGGTCACAGGGTTCTCCTCTTTTTCCTGCTAGGGAAAGAGGTCTATCCACTATCAAACAATAGTTTCCTGTGCCAGCATGTCTTTTTTCCTTTCTATAACCTTACTACTTTGTAAGTTTTCTTCAGCTCCATTCTCTTTACCCTCTTACCAGGTTTTTCCTCTGTAAGAGCGGTATTGTTTCACTAGAGGGTTTTTTCTTCAGCCTCTCTAGTTTTCTTACCTTTCCAATGCGGAGTTCTCTTCTCTGAGTTGACTCCTCTTTTTCAATCTTGCTTTGAAGCAGTTCATCAGACACGTCCAGAGTTTTCTACTCTTGCTTTGCCTGTTCTTTCTGTTTTTAAACAGTACCATTCTTTCTGCTGTCTGGCAAGCAGCTGCCAATGCAGGAGCCTTAATGTTTGGACCACTGGTTCTTGTCCACCAGCAACCAGATTTGTCCTCCACTAACATTCTGTCTGGTCTTAGTAGTGGCTCCAAGTCAGTGCTGTCATCTGTCTTGGAAATATTTTCACTACAAGCTTGTTGGATTGTCTTCTCTTTCTGCCATCTCCATTCCCCTGGGTTTGGCAGCATAGTTGACATAGGTACTGGCTCTCCTGCAGCCAGTTCTATCTCCTCATTCTCCTGCATCATGCTCTCTGCAATTCTACAGAGAAGCTCTCCACTATGGGCCCTTGCTAGAGAGCATGGGTTTTTTTTTTCTCCAACAGCTATACTAGATGGTTGAAAAAGGCTTTTTCAGTCATGTCTCCCATGACTAGAAAAGTTCTCCTTTTTAATATAAAGGACATAGGCCTCCTCTTACGTGAAAGCTTAAGGAGTTGCTAATTCCCTGCTTTGGTCCATAGTATTTCCAATCGGGAATATGTTTTCTCCTTCAGCTCGTCCTCATGGTAAGAACGCATGATACCATGCTGACCTGCTTAAGGGCAAAAAGGTATCTCATTCCTATGCGTCTTCTGTTCACTTACCATGCTAGAGTTGTAGAATACTCGGGACTTGCTGGCTGCAGACTGATATCATCCTCTGCTTGTCACGTAACCATCCTGGTTATTCTACTACCTAGCATCCCTGTAGCCATAACCAGTGGGAATTGATTCTCTGTATATCTTCTCAAGTAGGTTTCACCTTCTTGTTAGATGAATCTTTCCTCTCCACATTTTCCTATGTGAATACCTTTTTGTAGGCATATCTGTCTGCTTCATTGCAGACTTCCATATAGAGGCCTATATATTCATACCTACAGCACACATCTTACAGATGTCTATGTCTATCATTTGTGTGTATTTTATGCCCTTCATATCTCACTATAGATATATTCTCATATATCTATATGTTATATATATCTATATCTATATGTATCTGTCGAGATATTTTACTATCGGTAGATATGTATTCTGCTTTATCTACCTGACTGTCGAGGCTCATATAGCTATATGATTCTGACAGATGGGCTTTACCCATACTTATGCTATCCAGCATGTTTTGGGGTCCTACACTCACAACCACTTTGGTGGTAGTTAACACCTACCATAACCTTAAGGTTAGGTACCTCTGAAGCTCTCCATGTTCCAATATCTCTCCCAGCTGACTTCAGTTAGGAGAGACATTGCAGATCTTCAGCTCATCACAGGCTCTAATGCCTCCGGCGTTTGTCCTTTCTTTTGGGATACAAGGGGTTCCCATACCCTTTCTCCCCACAAGGACTGGGCCTGTTTGTCCAAATCGGTTAGCCTTTCTCTTTTTGTTCCTAAGAGTGAGCCACTCTGCTGCCAAAAGAGTTTGGCTTTTATCATAAAGCCTTCCGCTGAAGGCCCTCCGTTTTTGTACTACCCCAGTTTTTCCTACTGGGGTTACCTGTTACCTTTCAGGATTCTGACCTCCATTGCTTTTCCTACAGGTTTACTACCTCCACTACAGTGAGGTCCTTCTCGAGGTTTCTCTACTGGGTTCCCCAGTAGATCCCATGAACCTCCATACTTCTCTGAAGTCCTGTTAGGGGAGGTCCATATTGCAATATTTTTTCTTTGCAATATCATTGATGACAATTATCATCCACACATGGACTCCTTGTCTGCAATCCTATGCTAGGTTAGCTGTTCCACAGCACCTTTCTTTCTTCAACTCCTACCCTCCATCCTCAGGATGCCTGGTGTTGTGGGGGATAGCATGTTCCAACCTATGACATGCTGGGACTCCAGGCATCTCAGCTTGGGAGTCCCCATATGTGAAGACTCATTCCTGCTTGTTCCTGGAGATAGCACAGTTACTTACCTGTAACAGGTGATCTCTGGGAACAGCAGGAATAAGTCTTCACAACCCACCCACCTCCCCAGGAGTTGTATCTCTTTCTATCTTTCCTTTCCTCTCTCTCTCTCTTTGTCTCAGCTTTAAAACTTAACTGAGGAGAGGCAGTTGGGAAAGGCGGGAAGGCAGCACGCAGGCGTGGTGGGATGCTTCCAAAAGCTCTTTGGACGCTGGGAAGCGTTCCCGCGCAGACTCAGTCGGTACCGACATACCCATATGTGAAGACTTATTCCTGCTGTTCCCAGAGATCACCTGTTACAGGTAAGTAACTGTGCTTTTTCTGGTGGCCCTCATGTCCTCTAAAAGAGTGAACAAACTCCAGACCCTGGTGACAGATCCACCATATACATGGTTCTATAAGAACAGGGTAGTGCTCCGCGCACATCCAAAATTCCTCCTGAAGGTGGTGTCTCCTTTCCACCTCAACCAAGAGGTGGCCCTCCCCACCTTCTTCCCGCAGCCTCAAGCAGGCAGGGAGGAACTAGTACTTTGTACACTAGATTGCAAACGAGGCCTGTCCTTCTTACAGCGGACTCAAGCCTATCGAAAAGCTCCTCAGCTTTCATGTCTTATGACCCCAGCAGACTAAGCAAACTGTCCACTTGGGTGGCGGACTGTATTGCCCTTGCCTATGAGCGAGCTGGCCTCTCCCTCGAGCACCGGATGACAGTGCATCACGTGAGGGCAATGGTCACGTCAGTGGCCAACCTCTGCTCTGTGCCGGTAACGGAAATCTGCAAGGCCGCCATATGGTCTTCGATTCATACGTTCGCAGCTCACTATTGCCTGGAGAGTGAGTCTTGCAGGGACAGTGCCTTTGGCCAGGCAGTACTCCGTAATATTCTTGGGGTGTAGGCAACTCCTGCCCTCCAGCCCTTCTGTGTTGAGGCTGCCTTAGTGATAGTGTTGCTGGATGCTAGGGTCTGCAGAGTCTCAGTGGGAACTCACCTTCTGCCACTTACAGCTACCCGATTGGTCGCCTTTGGTGCTGTCGTGGTTCGGTCCTTGGCAGCCTGGAGCTAGGGAGTCCCATATGTGAGGGCTGACTACTGTTACAGGTGAGTAACTACACTTTCTCCAGGAACAAGCAAGTGTTCTCCAGGGACAGCAGGAATCAGTCCTCGTAACCCTCCCCCCTCCTCTGCGAGTTGCCTCCCTATCTTCTGTTAGTTTTTACTTCTCCCCACCCATGTGTGGTAGCATGTCCCAAAGACTTTCTTTGAAAGCTGGAGAAATGTTCCGCGTGGGCTCCGTCGGCGCTGACATCACCCATATGTGAGGACTAATTCCTGCTTTCCCTGTAGACCACCTGTTACAGGTGAGTAGCTACGCCTTCCCCAGAACGTTGCCTAGTCCCTAACAAATACAGTATAAATTCTTCCCTGCACCATCACCTCATCCACTGTTAACAAGAGGGGAAGATCCGCATGGGTGGCAGTTGCAACCTATGGGCCATACTAGTTTTATATGCAAACATTTACTATGTGTTTATTTATTTAGTAGTATTTAACTCATGCCTTTCCAGTAGTAGATTAAGGTGAGTTACAATCAGGTACTGCAAGTATTTCCCTGCCCCTGTAGGGCTTATACATTGGAGGGTTAAGTGACTTGCCCAAGGGCACAAGGAGAGTCAGTGGGATTCAAGCTCTGGGCTTTCTGGTCCCAGGTTGCTGCTCGAAGCACTAGGCTATTCCTCCAGTCCTCCAAAGTTGCTGTGTTACCTTTGTTACTGTAAGACTCCAGAATTCTGCCTGCCTCTAGGGTTTTGTGTGAGGAACATGGAGCAAGCAAAACAAAACACTGCAGAAGCGGAGCCAGTAGCGGTTAAGATGGCTGCCTAATTCCTAGCCTCGCCGAATCCATCGGAAGAAATCCTGACTCACCCTCACAAAAGAAGTGAGTTAACTTCTGCATTTGACGATAAGCGCCTCAGGAGATGTCAGTGAGTAAGCCCACGCGGCTGGATTATAATACGGCGGTGAGCGCGGGGGCAAAAAGGGCAAAACCCGATCCTCCCTCCCCTTAGAAAATGGCAGCCTGTTGTCCCGTGCTCGGCGTCTAAATTACAGCCTATTATCTTGCCGGCCCCCGTGCAATTATTAGAGTCAAGACAGCTTGAGCTTCCTGCTTCTTCTTCGGAGTCAGAGATTACTTTGCGGGATATTTGGGCTACTTTGCAGTCCATAGATAGGAAGATGTTGGTTTCATTGAATTCTCTGTGCACTTACTCGCAAGCTGCTATCGAAGTTTTTGGGCAACTTGACGAGAAAATTGCGCAGGTTGACACGGTTGCCACTAAGTTGGAATCACAGGTTCTTTCTTTGCATGCTACGAGTGTTGCGGCTATCAAAGATTCATTATCTCTTCATGCCAAGATAGAAGCACTGGAGAATTCTTATAGTAGTTGTAACTTGAGGTTCTTGAATTTTCCTCAATCTGCTTTGCTTTCTCATAGGATTTTGCTTGGAAAATTTTTCAAGGAAGTATTAGCTTTTCCAGATTCTTTAAGTGTCTCACATTTGTATTATATTCTCTCTACGTTTAAAAAGATTAATGTGCTTGAGGGGGGCCTAGATCAGGTTGCCTCTACAATGGATAATTTGACTGCTTTTCTCGAGGACTCCCAAGATAACATTTCTACTCGTGCCACCTTGTTGGCTACTTTTCCCTCTGTTGAGGTTAAACAGCGCATCCTCAGGGCTTTCTTTAAAACTAAATCTGTTAAATTTTGCGGGCAAACAGTCAGTATTTTTCCTGACGTATCAAGAAACACCCAGTTGCGACGGCGGCAATTTTTACAGCTTAAGCCCCGTGTTTTGGCAGTGGGTGCCTCCTTTTTCCTCCGTTTTCCCTGCAAATGTGTTGTTGGCTTTGAGGATGCCTTGTATACATTCACAGAGGTTTCTCATCTTGAAAACTTTCTTAAGGAAAGGCAGTTGGTAGTTAGGACTGATAATTAGTTAAGTTTTGCCTCCAATTGTTGAGATATTCTCTTGATTTCTTTTATTTGTATTTACTTTTATTATAGACATTACTGATCCCATAATGTGTACTTAATCCTAGATATAATTGCCTTCATTTTTATTTTATTTATATGGAATTCGGATTGACCTTTCACTGTATTTTGGTTATGTATATTGACTGAAAAAGCAATTAAAAAAAAAGAAAAAGAAAATGGCGGCCGCACGCGAAACCCCGCTGGGAATGCAAGAACTGCTTGCTGAGATTCGGGCCCTGTGTGAGATGGTGGCTGCAAATGGGGAAACCCTCAGTGGAGTGCAAGCAGATATCGGAGAGCTAAAGGAGTTAAAGGAACAACTTGCTGGGTTTTTGGAAAAGTTAATCGTCGTGGAAAGTAAAGTTGCCGTGCATGAAGAACGCTTGAAACAGGTGTCAGCAAACAGCAAGCGGATTGCGACTTTGAAAAGAAACCTGGAGGAATTAAATAACAGAACAAGAAGAAACGATATCAGAATTGTTGGAATCCCGAAGGGGGCAGAAGGATCCAACATGAAATCATTCTTGGAGAAACTAATTCCTAAGCTGCTGAGAGTGGAGTTTAATCAACCTTTTGAAATTGAAAGAGCTCATAGGATTCCGTCGCATCCCGGCCCCAATGCAAGACAGTCGCGTCCAATCATCCTGTATGTACTTCGGCACACACAAGTGGTACAAATAATGGCAGCAGCGAGATCACTCACTCCAGTTAAATATGAAGGCCAAAATATCGCATTCTACCCAGACTTTCACAAGGCGACGGTAGAAAGATGAAAGCAGCTCTTGGCATTCAGACCGTGGTTGCAGGTCTTGCAAGCCCGCTATGGTCTATTTTTTCCCGCAAGGCTCCGGGTTACTCTGCATAACCATACAAGATCATTTGAGGATCCAGCAGCTCTCTGGACTTTCGTGGAGGAGCAGGAAGCATTGGTGATGAGATGAGAGACTGCCCTGTTTGTCAAAGGCCTATTTTCTTTACAGTTATAGTTTTATGTACTGTTTGAAAGCGATATGAGGAGAAGGGAGGTGTCGTCCTTTTTGGGGTGTTGGTGGGGATATCCATGAGGGTTAGAAGTAAGACAGGGAGTAAAATAGTTAGTCAGGTGAGAGTACCATTTAGTGGATAAGGGGCTACGCTAGCCGTGGGTGGAGGTTTCAAGGGAGAGAGGGCTTTGCAGGAGGGAGGGTAGGGGTAAGTCTCAGCAGAGTTTAAGGAGGGTGAGAAGGTGGTAAGATGCTGCTAAAGGCGGGAGTGGGGAGTAGTCTTACAGCGCTTGCTCACCCCAGATGACCCGTAGAAGGGTAATGAGTTTGTCTCCTTATGGGTACTTTTTGGGTAATGATAGTGTTGCTGCAACATTTGCAATCAAGAATGCAAATAAGTTTACTGTCAGAATGTGGTTGAATAAGGTAATCTTGTCCCATGGGATCACTTAAGATCCTGTCTCTGAATGTGAAGGCGATAAATAACCCAATCAAACGTAAAAAGATTTTGCTTTACTGTAAGAAAAGAACACATATCACCACAGTAGAAGCCAAAAAGCTGGGCTTGGAAGTATGTATTGGTAAATCATGCAGCGGCCTGGCAAAAGAAAAACGGGGTTATCACGCTAGTGAGGAAAGCGCAGGCGCCTGTAGTGAAGCACTCCTGTGCTGACCTCACCGGAAGGTGGGCCGCAGCTTTGGTTCAGCTTGGCGAAAGGAAAATTGCAATAATTAATGTATACGCCCCGAATAATGATGATGTCACGTTTTTTCAAAAGATTTCAGAGGTAGTACACTATATCTCCAGGAACAAGCAGGAATGTAGTCTTCACATATGGGTATCGTCGGTACCGATGGAGCCTGCATGGGAATGCTCCCCAGCGTCCAATTAGGAAGCTTTTGGGAGCATCCCACAGCGCCTGCGTGCTGCCTTCCCGCCTTTCCCAACTTAAGGGTGCTATGCATCACTGAGCTGGTCAGTATTGCTCAGTCTCCAGCAAATGGTGGATACAGCTGTGCATCTGGACTGTACAGCAGGTCTCTCTGTCTTGGCCGGGCAGTAGCAGAGTAGAGTTGAGCCAGTAGTTTGTGAGTAGAGTTGGCTGTGAAAAAAGAAAAAAAGAAAATTAACTAGAACAACGTATCTGGTGGGCTCAAGACAAAGTCTAAAGGGGCCACAAGTGCAAACACTGCCGGTGTAAGCAGGCAGGTGCTTGGGGAAAAGACCAAGAGGAAAAGAGTGTTCTCACGGGGGACAGTGTAAGATACCAGTATTAAGAGAGCTCCATTCTCTTCCTCCCCCCGAGCGCCATGAACCGTCCTGGATCGGTGGCGGTGAGGTGCACTCTTGGGTGCTCTGGGTCCCTCCCTCCCCTGTTTTAGCCAGTTTCCTGCCTTGTTGTGTGAGCTCCAGTTCGGGACCATTCTTGTTGGCTTGAGGCATATGCTATCTAGTTTCCTGTATGAGGTGTCACGTTCCCTTTGCTAATTTCAGGGTCACTTTTCAGAGTGAAAAACTTTGTCAATGAATCATTTAGTGCACTTCAGAAATACACAAAAATATATTATCCAATTTTCAAAGGGTAGACCTATCATACAATATATAGCTTAATTCACCATCTTCTTTTTGTTCTGTATTCACAAACTGCACAAAGGAGGTCTCAGACATAGCGGGCTTATAATCAGGCATATAAAAATCAACATACCATCAGCCCTATTGCTTCAATGACCATCCTGTAGTGCTACACGATCAAATACAAAAAGCAAAAAAACCAGATCATTGCTGCTCAACTAAACTTGTATACATTCTTCAAAAAACAGCAAGATCTGATTGCCGCCTCAACGCCCCATCTCGGCGCCTCTCTAGCATTTCACTAAACAAGCTTCATCAGGAGGAATTATAAGAAGCTGCCAACACAAAAAAACAGAACAAATATAAACACAATAAAAACCTATACTCTACCTCAATCTAAACCTCATGACTCTTTAAAACTTAACCGAACTACATATACCTTAAGCAAATCATGAAACCGAAGATGTTCATATAGCGTGGCTATCCTTCAACACAATCAACTCTTCTCACCAAAAAATGCTGCGCATGCGGACCACAGCCAAAAGACGTTATTAAATACCAACTAAAGTGACATCATCGGGATTCCCTATCTAAAAAGGACGTGTTCATGATCTTCCTGTCCTTCAGCACAAACAATTCCTCTCACCAAAAACCACCGCACATGCGGACCAGGACAAAGCCGAAATGACAGCATTGGGATTCCCTATCAAAAGAAGACGTACTCAATAACCTACCTTTAACCCCTGAATGGATGCTGTTCAAACCATCAAATCCATACACAAACCACTAAATACTCCGCACTGAAAAACCACAAACCATAGTCACACACAAAGCCCCCCCAGTCTATCTGCTCATTTAGACCCCCTGGGACCACTGTTTGCAGGCAAAAAATCCAGCGCTGCTCACATATTAGCAAAGTCTGTTCCTGTGATTTCCCTGCTCTACCAGTAGACACTGCATCAATACAAAAACATTTCAAGTCTGTGAAACTGTGTCCCAATTCTAAACAATGTTGAACTATCGTGGCTGCTTGCACCCGGCAATTAAGCCGGCTTATTTGCTCCCCCATTCGTTTACGGAATGATCTGATCGTCTTATCAACATATAACAATTTACATGGACACAAAATCACATAAACCACATAAACTGAATCACATGAAGTTTGTTTTCTGAGTTTATAGGTAACACCATGGTATTCAGAACATGCTATCTCACACAACAGTGCAAATCGAACATTTGCCACATATACTATGTCCTAAACGATCACTCAACATCGGAGACGGTGGATGTAAAACTGCCGGGCTAAGTCTCTCTCTTAAATTTTGATGGCGTTGCCACACACAGCACACACCCTGTTCTTCCAAACTTGGAATTGACCTCAATACATTAAACCTGCTTATTAATGATTAGTTGTATACGGGAGCTAACAGGAGAATATTTAGTAATCGTATTTACAGAATCTTGTTTGTTGCTCCTATCCTTATTAGAACTAGACCTTAACAGAAGCACTCTGTTATACAGCACTCTGCAATAAGCCCGTTTTATGATCAACTTTGGATATCCCCTTTGTTCGAAGTCCACTGACAGGGATCTCGACTGCCTCACAAAATCTGACATTTCTGAACAATTCGTTCTATACCTAATAAATTGAGAAAAAGGTAACCCATCCCTAAGTTGAATCAGATGAGCACTGCTGTAATGAAGAAATGTATTCCTATTGGTTATTTTGCGATGTATGGAGGTAACCCATCCTCCAGTTCCTTTACACACAAGAACATCCAAAAAAACTACACTTTCAGTATAAGAATATGTGAACTGAATATTAGAATCTAGAGTATTTAACCAACCAAAAAACATTCCAACATTTCTTTTGTACCATGCCAAAGTACAAATACATCGTCGATGTATCTACACCAAAGCTTCACATAAGGTGTATAAACTGATGCTTCCAACCATCTTTCCTCATAAAGACACATAAACAAATTGGTTATAGAAGGGGCACAGGTAGCCCCCATGGCTACCCCTGATGTTTGATGGTAAAGTGTTCCTTCAAATAAAAAATAATTTTGAAAAATAGATAATCTAGCTAACTTTAAAAGGAATACCACCATATCTGCCAAATCATTACGACGACGTAAAAACGGCTCAACAACCTCATGGGCTGCTACCTGGGGAATACTTGTGTACAACGCGGTTACATCTAATGTTACCAACCATACATCTTATGCAACGGCCCATTCCAAATGATTATTCAAAATTTGAAGGAAATGAGTAGTGTTCTTAATGTATGAAGAATATCTAGTAATAAAGGACACAAAAAAAGAATCTATAAATATCGATATAGGCTCCAGAACAGTCCTCCTGGTGGGCACAATAGGTCTACTAGGGGGATGCACCAAGTCCTTGTGTATTTTAGGTAACAGATAAAATTTAGCTACCTTGGAGACAAAACATTCAGAAAAGACCACTCTTTCTTTGTGATCAATTTGTCATCCAGCGCTTTAGATGTAATATCCTTAATACAAGCTTGTAACTGACTAGTAGGATTCTTGCATTAGAGATTCATATACAGTCTCATCAGATAATTGTTGATTAGCTTCTTGCAAATACTCATCATGAGCCAATACCACAATGGCTGCACCTTTGCTGGCGCAACGAATGACCAAATTCGATCGTGATCTTAGATCTTCCATAGCTTCTCTGTCCTCCAAAGGCAATGCATTAAATGAGTGGCAAGATGTATTTTCAAGATGCATTATGTCTCTCAAAATTAACTGTTTAAAAATCACTAAAGCAGGATGTAATTGACCTGGTGGAACCAAAGTAGATTTTAAAGGTAACTTCATTCTTTGCAGATGCTCTCCTGGTGATGATTCAAGTACCGTGGGGTCTAGATGCAAAAAAAAATTTTAGATTCAATTTTCTAATAAAACTCTCAAGGTCGACTCTAAACTGGAAAGAATAAAAAAATATTTGCGGGACAAAAGACAATCCTCTATTAAGTACTTTATAATGATTCTTAGACAATTCAAAACCTGACAGATTTATCACCAGGTTTGTAGCTTCATGCTGACCCTGAGAAGCATCTTATATAACTTCTGTCGCCCTGTGCCACGGCCTCTGGAACGGCCTCGAGCCATGTCTTTTTTTTTTTTTTTTTCTTTCCCCACAGTTGTCTAAAAAATCCTCCCGGGAAGTTCTACTTGTATCCGTATTGGATGAATTCAAGTCAACTCAAAATCAACATGTTTACGCGCTTTCTTACTGCCCTTGCGATGTACATTCATCCAGACTTGCAGTTCAGGCATGCCGTCAGTTAAACCCATGTGCGCAGCCTGTGGCGAGCCCAGGGGATCGGTCTCACCAGCCGAGCTCTGCCATTTGCGCTCGGAGAAGAGCAAAATGGCAGAGCAGGCGCTCTCCAAGTGTCGCAGGCGGCAGTGGTCGCAGAGAAGCTGCTGCCTTAGGCATCCACTTCAGTCATCCCCACTCCCACGCAACTCAGCTGTGGCAGGAAAATCAGCCATTTTGAGCCACAGGAAGGTGGGAAAAGCTCAGGGAGAGCTGACTTCAGCTGAAGGAGTGGCAAAGAAGCAGAAGAAACACTGCAAGACTTCTAAGCTGATTTCTCCTGATGCAAGCATGCCATTTTCACCTGAATTTCTTTTCCTACTCCATCAGGCATTTTGCCTGTAAACAGTGCATCGGCTTCTACAGTGGCACCCAGTTGGTCTTAAGGGATCTCGAGTGCAGGGTCCTTGGATATCCTGACCCCTGTGGAATTGGAGGGGCTGCCGCAGAACCAAGAGATTGCAGAAGACCGTGGAGCAGCTCACAGAATCTTTGTCCCTCGAGTCACCGACTTCAGAGGACTTGGAGGAGGGAGGCCCCTGAGGATTGGGAGGAGTCCTATAGGGCCAAGGTAGATGTCGGGAATGGCCTCAGCTGATAAGCCCTCTGTGATACAGGTGTTCCGTAGGGAGGAACTCCCAGCGCTTATCTCCTGCCTTCTAGGAGCTTTAAATATGAAGGCTAGTTTGGCTGCAGAAGAGCTGGTCCTGGAGGACTTCTTGGGATTTCTTTCTGGTACACAGTCATTAAGCAGATGATTGATATTGAGTGGGAGCTGCTGGAGGCCAACTTGAGAGGTGGAAGGATGATGTGTCTTCTCTAACCTCTGGCCCCTGAGGAGAAAGACCTATTGAAGCTCCCCAGAATAATGCTCTGGTTACAGCGGTGACCAACAAGACCACTATTCCAGTGCAAGGAGGGGTGGTGCTCAAGGAGCTGCAGGACCAGATTGGAGACTGTGCCAAAGCAGGCCATCAAGGCCAGTGCACTGGCCCTGCAGTTGCCCTTCTGTGGGGCATACATGGCCAGGGCTTGTTCGCGCTGGGCAACTTCCTGAGGGGGGAGCTAGCTCCAAAGTGGTCATGTTGGAGTCCAGTGTGGCATACCTAGTGGATGCCTTCTATAACCAGGTCCGGATGACGTCCAAGGATGCAGCTTGCCAGTTGAATTGGTTGCATAATTGTTCAGTGGGTGTGTCCTCCAAGGTTTGTTTCTCTCGCCTGCCCTTTAAGGGCAAACTGATGTTTGGGGAGGCTTTGGAGAAGTTGATCAAGGACATGGGAGACACCAAGGGGTCCCAACTCCCAGAGGATAAGTCAAGGGGGGCTAAGGCTCCCTTGGCTCCCCGGGCCAGTTTCAGGACTTTGGTAGGTTCTGGGCGACTCCCTTTGCACCCTTTCAGAAAGGTCACTATTCATCCAGAGGTGGTCCCTCCTTTTGGGGGAGAGGAAACGGGCAGGCAGGGGATACTTCTCCCTGCTGCTGGCTCGGCTAAAATAAAATCACAATGAGGTGAGGGGGGGGGGGGGTCCAAGAGGATGTGGAGATCGGAGGGAGGCTCTGATCCTTTGCCTCCGTTTAGGCCCACATTACCCAGGACCAGTGGGTGCTTGAGGTCATTCAGGACAGCTATGAACTGGAATTGGTGCAGTCACTCCACCGGGTCCACTTGGAATTGACTGACTCAGGAAATCCACCTGGATATTGTCCTTTCTGACCATGTGTGCCGCCAAGAGGGCTGTCAGGTATTCCTCCACCCACTGCAGGAGGAGAGCTGCCTCTTCCATCAGCAGCACACTGGTGATACCCCCTCCCCACCCCATGCTTGTTGAGTAAGCCACTGTCATGTCGTCCGAAAAGACTCGTACTTCCTGTTGCTACAGAAGGGTGCTGAATTGCTGAAAAGCCCGAAAGACAGCTCTCAACTCCAGCTGGTTGATCGACCATGCCAATTCCTTCACCGACCCTGGGTGAAGTGGTCCAGACAATGTCCTCCCCATCCGATGGTCACTGTTATCCATGCCAGAGCCTCAAGAGGCAGTACCGCCATCAAGGCTGGCAGGGAACACCACCAGGTCAAACTGTTCCTGGCCTCCGCCAGGCAGGGGAGGCAACAAGGCATTGAGCACTTCTGCAGAGGCCAACATGACAGGAAAGTGTGTTGCAACAGGCACGTATGGGCCTATGCCCATGGGACCAGTTCAGTAGTCGCTGCCATAGAGCCCAGCAGCTCCAGATAGTGCCATACTGAGGGGTATTCCATGCTGAGAAACTGACAGACCTGCTCAAGGCCAGATCTCTCAGGGTGCCCTCCCACAAGTGTTCAAATGGTGCCTTCGTGAGGGCCCCCAAGACCAGATTCAGACCAGATGCAGGGGTAAAATGGTACAAAACACAATACAAAAAATAAAATTAAATGAACCTCAAGGAGACATTTGTTAGGCAACAACAAATGGCAAATTTAAAACTGTTATCATGCCCACCTTATCTTCATTTGTCTCCCAGCAGATCAAATGTGAGTATCTGTTTATTCAACAAAAACTTATTTTAATATTCCAAACAAGTCATACATCCTCCGCACAGTCAAAAGTGCACACAACTTTGTGGTTCTTGCCACACCGTTGCATAAAAATGTTACACCTTATACCAAGTAGTGTCTCATAAACTGTCAAAGCACAACGTTTTACTTTGCAAAACACATCATTACCCTATTGCATCTTGAAAAAAGAGCTCACTGGCACTTATCTACAGTGATGCTTCCACTGACCGATGACCAATTTGCTCAGCAATAGTATCACAATTCAATGCAGCAAAATCCCACAGCAAACAGAATAAAGGTGTTTTGAGCCGTTGAGCTGCATTTATTGAAGGATTGCAGTGTTGTTGAAGTAGAGTTCTCCATCTGCTGTTACATTCTTCCAGTTTGCAGCAATCGTATCTTAGGGATACATTAAGTAGAGGAGTGGAATGGAGTGTAGGAATAGCTTTGTGGACTTGGGCAAGTCACTTAAGCCTCCATTGCCTCAGAAAAATCAAGTTACCAATGTCCCCGTTTAATGTACATTACCAAGTTTAAGTTACAATGTAAACAGCTTTGACTAAACTGATAAAGTGGTATAAAAAGCCTGTTAAATAAATTAATTAAACCTTCCATTAATTTGATTTACGTATATTAAATACTACTATTAAAATGTAGCACAGTGGTTCCCAACCCAGTCCATGGGTACCCCCAGGCCAGTCAGGTTTTCAGGCTATCCACAGGGCAAATACAAAAAGGAATCAAATTGAGATAGATCTGTATGCATTGCTTCCATTGTATGCAGATTTATCTCATGCATATTCATTGTGGTTACCTCGAAAACCTGACTGTCTTGGGGGTACCCGAGGACTGAAACATAGAAATATGATGACAGAAAAAGACCACATGGCCTATCTAGTCTGTCCTTCCATATCAACAACTACAACAGTCCCCTTTTTACCTTTAGAGATCCTCTGTGTTTGTCCCATGCTTTTTTGAATTCAGTTACTGTCCTCATCTCTACCACCTCCACTGGGAGACTATTCCACCGATCCACTATTTCCGTAAAGAAATATTTCCGCATATCACTCCTGAATCTATCTCCCTTCACCCTCATCCCATGTCCCCTCGTAGCAGAACTTGCTTTCAATTGAAAGAGGCTCTCTCCCTGAACATTTATGCCACGGAGGTATTTAAACATCTCAATCATATCACCTCTATCCCGCCTTTCCTCTAAGGTGTACATATTAATATCCTTTCGTCTGTCCTCATATGCTTTATAATGAAGACCACTAATCATTTTAGTAGCGACCCTCTGCACCGACTCCATCCTGTTCACATCCTTTTGAAGGTGTAAAGGCACCACATGAGCCTCTCTCCAGTCCTTTGGCACCACTCCCGACTCCGAGGCATTGAAAAGGTCAGTCAGTGGAGTTGCTAGAACGTCCCGAAGTTCCCTCAGTATTCTAGGGTGTATCCCATCCGGTCCCATCGCTTTGTCTACTTTAAGTTGAGCTAGTTTCTCACAAACACAGTCTTCTGAAAATTGTTCAAGATGTCCCTCGCTTCTGTTCCTATTTGTGGGTGTTTTCTGAGGTCCTGCTCCTGCTTCTTCATCCGTGAAAACAGAACAAAAATATTTGTTAAGCAATTCCGCTTTATCCTTATCAGCTTCTACATATTCCTCCCCTGCACCCTTGAGTCTGACAATACCACTTTTGCCCTTCCTCTTCTCACTAATATATCTGAAAAATGTCTTATCCTCCCATTTTATTGCATTGGCTATTTCCTCCTCCTTTTGAATCTTTGCCTTCTTGACTACTTTGCTAGCTTCTCTAAGTTTTTCCAAATACAGATGCCTGTCTTCCTCTCTCTGTGATCTCTTGTATTTCATGAAGGCCTCCCTCTTTTTCTTCACTTTTTCAGCTACTTCTTTCGAAAACCATAGCGGTCTCCTTTTCCTTTTACCTTTATTTACCATTTTAACAAAAAGGTTGGTTGCCCTTAAAATATCCCCTTTCAGTTTTGCCCACTGTTTTTCTACATCCCCCAGCTGTTCCCATCCCACTAACAACTCCCTGAAGTATTGGCCCATCTTCGCAAAGTTAGTCTTCCTAAAGTCTAAGATCCTCACCTTTGAATGGATTCTAACAGTCCTAGTCCTAATACTGAACCACACCATCTGGTGATCACTGGATGCAAAATGATCTCCCACTACAACATCAGAAAAACTTTCACCATTGGTAAGCACCAAGTCCAGTATGGCCCCTTCACGTGTGGGGTCTGTTACCAATTGCCTGAATAGTTCTCCCTGTAGAGAATCCAGGAGCTCCTTACTTCTAGATGATACTGCAGCAGGAATGTGCCAATCAACATCTAGCATATTGAAATCTCCTATCAGTAGCACTTCCCCTTTCCTAGCAATGCTGCGTATGTCTTCAATTAACTCTCTGTCCACCTCTTCCTCTTGTGAGGGAGGTCTGTATATCACACCAATGCAAATAGATTTCTCTTTCCCTCTTTCTAGTTTAACCCACAATGCCTCCTCTCTCCCTTTTAAGCTCTGTAATTCCAAAGCTTTAATAGTAGTTTTTACATATAGTGCCACTCCTCCTCCCCTTCTTCCTACCCTGTCCTTTCTGTATAAAGTATAGCCAGGTATAGTTACATCCCAATCATGGTTTTCTGTGAACCATGTTTCTGTAACTGCCACTAAATCCAAGTCAGCCACTCCCACCAAAGCTTCAACATCAGGGATCTTATTCCCCATGCTACGGGCATTTATACACACTGCTTTCCATATGTTACCCCTGTTACCCATTTCCATAAAGGTATTTAATGTATCACCTACCTGGGGGCTTTCTTCACCCATCCCCAACGAATCTAGTTTAAAGCCCTCTTCAGTAGATTAGCCAGTCTACTACCGAAGATGCGTTGACCTCTTGGACAGATGTATGCCATCTCTGCTCTGCAACACTTGGAACAGCATCCCATGGTCTAGGAAACCAAAACGCTCTCGATGACACCATCTACGCAGCCATGCATTCATCTCCAGGATGCGAGCCTCTCTGCCTTGGCCTTTACCCTCAACAGGGAGGGTAACCACTGATTTAGCACATGAATGACCCATTTTTCATAAATTTGATTCCTTTTTGTATTCGGTGGTGCTGTTTCCATCACCATGTCCTATGGTAATGAATTTCATAAGTTAAAGCTATGTTATTCACAATTTCCTTTCTCTATATTGTAAATCTGATGCTTTAATTTTAGCTGGTTCCCCTTATTTTTAGTGTTATGAGATACTGGGTGATATGTACGAAGTAAAGGATTTTAAAAATCTACTTGCCTGCTCTTCTGGGGCAAGTCATTGTCATATTAAAATACAATTGAGGCCCATTTGGAGAAAGAGACATCCTCAGTCCCAATGGATGGACAGATGAGACTGCAGCAGATCTGGAGAAAATAAGAATGAGGGGGGTAGGGAGGTTATATATTCCCATTACTTCTCTCCCAAGACAACCAAATCATTTGAAGGGCAGGGGCTAGCCGCAGAAGTGGATTGCAAGTATGTTTATCCATAAAGGAATTTTTCAGAGCTTAATGTATAAAGTTACCTCCTTTGTGTCTAGGTAGGAGAAAAATAGTTATTTTAACATGTATATTGCAATATACACACTTAAAAAGAATTTTATAAAATTAGTCATGTGTAGAAGTATTCATGACTGCATGAGCGTGTGTATTTTCATTGTAGGTTTTGCCGGGGGCATGCTGTAGGTGTGCATGAGTGGAGTGAGGCAATATGCACATTGTTCATAAAATACGCTGATCAATGTGGATACTTATGTGCTCAACACACAGGCATTTACACTTGCTCTTGAGCCTTCGTTATAGGCAATAATCCTGCTGGATTTGCACTAGTATTTTATAAAGACACATAGACGCTTGTGTATCTTTCTAAAATCTGTTTCAAATAAGCACTTTTATACTGACTTAACCTAGGTGCTCTGTTTATAAAGTTACCCTCTCCATGGGAAGAAGCTTTTAGCGCATCTGGCTTATTGTGAATGATAGCTCCCTATCTCCAGGAACAAGCAGGAATAAGTCCTCACATATGGGTACGTCGGTACCGACGGAGCCCGTGCGGGAAAGCTCCCCAGCTTCTTAGAATAGAAGCTTTTGGGACCTCCCACTGCACATGCGCACTGCCTTCCCGCCTTCCTGAACAGCTCTCCTCAGTTTCTCTTTTTCCGCGGAGCCAGCAGGTCGTGTTCCTGTCACCGCTGAAGAAATTGTTATTTTATTTGTTTCTTTAGACCGCGTACCTGCCTTCCCCATACCGATACCGGTATCGCCGGTCTTTTCTTTCTTTCTTTAAAAAATTATAATTCTTTTTTCTTATTTTTTAGCTTTTTGGTCACTTCAGAGAGGCCTCTCGGCCTACTCAATTTCTCCTCATGGAGAAGCCAGCCCCTGGATTTAAGAAGTGTACCAAATGTAATGCTGTTATTTCAGTCACAGACACCCATGAATGGTGTCTGAAATGTTTGGGGCCTGACCATTCCATACCGGACTGCCCATCTTGCTCCCACATGTCTAAACGTGGGCTGCAGAACCGGGCCAACAAATTCCATGTGCTGTTTGCTTCAGAGAATACAGCATCACAGTCATCCAGGTCTTCTTCTCCGGATGGATCTCAGGTAACCAAACCTTCTGTGGGCAAGTCCTCAAAGAGCAAATCTCCTTCAAAGCATCGAGAGGCTCTTAGCTTAGAACTTGAGGACCCTGCCCCAGCCAAACAACCCCGGCGGGAAGTCCAACTTCCAAAAACGCCAATTCAGGGGTCTCAGGTTGATATCGATGCTACGGCCTCGACAGATCACCTGTTAGCCTGCTCTGGGGTACCGGGTCACTCCGGTACCGACATCCAGGCAGCTATGGCGTCCATGGGCGATACTGTACAGTCCATGCAGCAGGCCGTCATGGCTTTCATTAAAGCTGCAACGCCATCGGTTCCGCTTTCAGCGGTTCCGGGCCCGATACCGGTATCGTCCGCCATGCCGGTATCGAGGCCGTCCACCTCTACACGCACGTCGGTACCGTATGGGCTTTCGCTCCATACCGGTTCCATACCCGATACGCCCGATATCGATACCGATCGGTACGCGTATCGTGCGTTAGAGGAAAGCACCGATTCCTCTGAGGATTTTCACTCCTCTGATGATTCTGCTGAGTTTTCACTCAACTTACCTGAGGAGCCCTCTTCTCCTAAAAGGAGAATGTCCCCTCCAGAGGATTTGTCCTTCCAGGACTTTGTTTTAGATATGGCTACAGCCCTTTCTATTACCACATCCTCTGAAAAGGAACCCAGATCCAAAAAACTGGATATTTTGGGATACTCAAAGGCCCCTAAGGAGGCAGTTACCCTGCCTATCCATGAAATCCTTCAAGAACAACTGATGGATTTCTGGGAAAATCCTTTGACTTTGTCTCCTTATTCCCGTAGGTTGGACACCATGTATAGGGTCCCTCCTTCTCCTGGTTTCCAAAAGACTCAATTGCCCCACCACTCTATTGTGGTGAAGTCTGCAATGAAGAAGATTAGGAGTACCAAAAGGCACTCTTCCACCCCTCCAGGACGGGAATGTAAGACTTTGGACTCTTTTGGTAGGAAAATTTTCCAGGCTAGTATGCTTATAGCCAGGATTAATTCCTACAGTCTCTATATGGGCATGTTCCTGGAGGAACTTGCCAAAAAGGTGCGGCATTTTGCCCCCTTTATCCCTGAGGATAAAAAGCAGGGATTCCTTTCCCTAGTGAAACAACTCTTAGAGGTTTCTAAGTTCTCTAATAGGGCAGCATATGATTCCTTTGAGGGAGCCAGTAGGGCTTCGGGCATTGCTATTGCAGCCCGACGTCTTGCTTGGCTCCAGGCCTCTGATCTGGAACCTTGGGTTCTAGATGGCTTACGGAATCTGCCCTGTACAGGTGAGAACTTATTTGGGGAAGAGTGGCAAATCAAAGCCACCCAGATGGATGCTGAAAATGCCACCTTGGAAAGACTTTCAAAGTCCACTTCAATTCCTACTAAGAAAAAGTCTTTTAAAAGGCCTTACTATAAGAAGGCCAGAGTTGCTTCAAATACTGGCCAGCAGTCTTCTCAACCTCGCTATACTGCTAAGCGTCAGCAATCCAAACAAGCACGAGCTAAGCCTGCAGCAGCTACTGTAGCTCAGCAGGCTCCAACCCCTCAGGTGTTTTGACTTGCTCCTAGGGCACTAGCCACTTCTGGTTCTAACACAACCAGAACCTCTCACCATACCCGGAAGGTTGGTTCACTTTGCTCCCAGATGGGAACAAATCACAACAGAACAATGGACCCTCTCTATCATTCGAGAGGGTTACAAACTTCATTTCTCCAGCCTTCCTCCCCATCATATGGTGAGACCATTCAATTCTCCCCCATCTCTCCTAACCCTGTTGGGTCAAGAGGTTTCCTCTCTTCTTGCCCAAGGGGCCATAGAAGAGGTTCCTCTTCCTCAACAAGGGTCCGGTTTCTACTCCCCTTATTTTCTCATTCCAAAGAAGACAGGGGGATTCAGACCAATCCTAGATCTGAGAGAATTGAACAAATTTCTCTTCAAGGAGAAATTCAAAATGCTGTCTCTCGGCATTCTCCTTCCTTACCTCCAGGGTCAGGACTGGCTTTGTTCTCTAGACCTACAGGATGCGTATACACATATACTCATCCATCCATCCCACAGAAAGTATCTTCGCTTTCTGTTTCAGGGAAAACATTTCCAATACAGAGTACTCCCCTTCGGTCTAGCCTCTGCTCCAAGAGTATTCACAAAATGCATGGCAGTCGTAGCCGCATTTCTAAGAGGCATGGGAATCTTTGTCTTCCCATATCTGGACGACTGGCTCATCCGAGCTCCAACTCAGTCACAGGCCCAGATTTCCCTGGACCACACAAGGAGCCTTTTGCAGTATCTGGGACTGGTAGTAAACCTTCCCAAGTCCCAACTCATCCCTACTCAATCTCTAGAATTCATAGGGGCCCAGTTGGACACCATCACTGCAAGGGCCTACCTTCCACATGTTCGAGGCCAGCGCCTCCTGAGTTTGGCCTCCCAAGCTCAGTCCAGCACTCACTTGACAGCCAGGGAAATGCTACGCCTACTGGGTCATATGGCCTCCACAGTGCATGTGGTGCCCTATGCTCGTCTTCATATGAGAGCAGCTCAATGGACCCTGGCCACTCAGTGGACTCAGGCGTCAGGAGCGCTCTCAGACCAAATACAAACCTCCGATCGTCTGTTTTGGTCCCTCCACTGGTGGACTTCCACCAAGAATCTGTTGTTGGGGGCTCCATTTCAACCATTGCTACCCCAAGCAACCCTCACAACAGATGCCTCCCAAACAGGGTGGGGAGCCCATCTGCAAACTCTCTCCACTCAGGGCACTTGGTCTCTACAGGAGACCACCCTTCATATCAATCTTCTGGAACTGCGAGCAATTTACCTTGCCCTCAAGGTCTTCCACTCCCTCCTAGCCAACCTCACTGTCCTAGTTCAGACGGACAATCAGGTGGCCATGTTTTACATAAACAAACAAGGAGGGACGGGCTCTCTGTCGCTTTGCAACGAAGCTCTAAGACTATGGGCCTTCGCCAGAGAGCATCAGATTCACCTGCTAGCAGTGTATCTCCCAGGAGTTCAAAACTCTCGGGCAGACAGGCTCAGTCGAGTTCTGCTGCCACACGAATGGTCCCTACATTTGGACCAAATAAACCGAATCTTTCAGGAATGGGGGACCCCGGACATAGACCTCTTTGCAAGTCCGTGGAATGCCAAACTTCCCCGGTTCTGTTCCAGAACTCCGTGTCAGGGAGCTCAGGCTACGGACGCCTTTCTCCTGAATTGGAGTCAGGCATTCCTATATGCCTTTCCACCCATTCCTTTGATTCCCAAGACTCTGTTCAAACTCCAGAGGGATCATGGAACTATGATCCTCATAGCTCCACGCTGGCCACGCCAAGTGTGGTTCCCTCTACTTCTACAGCTCTCCCAGGGATCCTACTTGGATCTGGGAGCTGCGCCAGACCTCCTGTCTCAGGAGGAGGGGACTTTGTGGCACCCAAACCCCAAATCCCTTCACCTCAGTGCTTGGTTACTGAAGGCTTAAGCCTTCAAGACTTTCATCTTTCCCAACCAGTGAAAGATATCCTTTCTGCCTCTAGGAAACCCTCTACCAGGCGTTCCTATGCTTTCAAATGGAAACGTTTTTCCATTTGGTGTGCTCAGCAGGGTCTTGACCCTCTGGCACTTCCTTTGAATTCTCTTCTTGATTATCTCCTGCATCTATCCAATGCAGGCCTCAAGACGAATTCGGTAAGAGTCCATTTAAGTGCTATTGCAGCATCCTTGAAACATATAAATGGACAACCTATCTCCTCTCATCCTCTTGTTGCAAGATTCATGAGAGGCCTGACTCTCACTAAACCTCCCATCAGACCACCCCCGGTCGCATGGGATTTGAATCTAGTGCTCGGTCAACTTATGAAGCCACCTTTTGAGCCAATGTTTTCCACCTCCTTGAAATTTCTTTCCTGGAAGGTCATCTTCCTCATTGCAGTCACTTCGGCTCGCCGCATCAGTGAGCTGCAGGCTTTAGTGGCTAATCCACCTTACACAAGATTTCATCATGATAAGGTGGTCCTTAGGACGAATCCCCACTTTATGCCTAAAGTGGTCTCGCCTTTTCATCTTAATCAAGAGGTATATCTACCTGTCTTTTTTCCAGCTCCTCATGCATCCAATGCAGAGAGGAACCTTCATACTCTGGATTGTAAAAGAGCTCTCGCTTTTTACCTTAATAGGACTCAGCCACATCGAAAGTCTTCTCAACTTTTTGTGGCCTTTGATCCTTCCCATTTGGGACTTCCAGTCTCCAAGCGTACACTTTCCAATTGGATTGCTCAGTGTATTTCTTTTGCTTACCAGAGCAAAAACATTTCTCTGGAAGGCCATGTCACTGCTCACAATGTGAGGGCCATGGCAACTTCTATGGCTCATCTGCACTCTGTTTCCATAGATCAGATCTGTCGAGCCGCTACCTGGGCCTCGGTTCATACCTTCACAGCCCATTACTGTTTGGACAAGGACTCCCGCCGGGATGCCTTGTTTGGCCAGGCTGTCCTCAAGCACCTGTTCCATTCCTAAACAACTCCTGCCCACCTTCCCAGAATGGATGCCTGAGATCCATACGAAGATGGCGAACCTTTACAGGGGATCCCATGCATCTAAGCTAGGGAGTCCCCATATGTGAGGACTTATTCCTGCTTGTTCCTGGAGATAGCACAGTTACTTACCTGTAACAGGTGATCTCTGGGAACAGCAGGAATTAGTCCTCACAACCCACCCACCTCCCCTAGGAGTTGTATCTTTTATCTATCTATCTTCCTGTCCTCTCTCTGTTGACTCAGCTATAAACTCGAAACTGAGGAGAGCTGTTCAGGAAGGCGGGAAGGCAGTGCGCATGTGCAGTGGGAGGTCCCAAAAGCTTCTATTCTAAGAAGCTGGGGAGCTTTCCCGCACGGGCTCCGTCGGTACCGACGTACCCATATGTGAGGACTAATTCCTGCTGTTCCCAGAGATCACCTGTTACAGGTAAGTAACTGTGCTATTAACGTTGCGCTTTTTCCATAATTGTATATATCTCTATCAAGTCTCTCCTTACTTGTCTCTTTTTCCAGGCCAAAGAGTCCCATTTTTTGTTACTCGGATGGAAGTGGTCACATACATTTAACCGTCTTTATTGCCATTCTTTGCACAACTTTTTATGAGATATTCTGAGGATAAAGTGGTGAGTGTTTATTTTAAATTTGTTTACACCATGTCGATGGACATTTAGCTTATATTGACATTTTTGGCACAGTGATATAGCAACAGGAAATTAACAAGTAAAAACATATTTGTAAAGTTTAGTAAAACCTATTCAGTGCCAATAATAAAATTGAACTTGTATATGGGATCAACCACAGAACATTTAACTGCTGGAATTTACATCCCTGATGCACAAAATAGAGACTTTGTATTGCTTGTGTAAGAGTTTGCTGAACACACATTTTAAGGATTTTCTGCATTTTGTATGAATGTACATACTTACGTATGACCATGTAGCAGAGTGCAAAAAGAATAGAATGATAGCAAAACTGTATACATGTTTAGTTTCAAAATGTTAGCTTAACATTTTCCTACTATATACATTAATTTTTTTTTTTTATTTTTTATTATTTTTTTAGTGCCATCAAGTCAGTGTTGACTCATAGTGACCCAGCTACCTCTGGGTTTTCTTGGCTATGTATCACCGGAAGTAGATTGCCAGCCTTTTCTTCCGAGGCAATGGAGGGTAAAGTGACTTGCTCAAAGTCACAACGAGTGCCAGTGGGAATCAAACCCTTGATCTTCTGGGTACTAAGCAGTTGCTCTAACCACTAGGCTACTCCTCCACTCCATATACATTAATTTTAATCTCCAGGAACAAGCAGGAATGAGTCTTCACATATGGGTACGTCGGTACCGACGGAGCCTGCGTGGGAACGCTCCCCAGCTTCCGAAAAAGGAAAGCTTTTGGGAGCAACCCACAGCGCCTGCGTGCTGCCTTCCCGCCTTTCCTAACCGCCTCTCCTCAGTTCTTCTTTGCCGCGGAGCCAGCAGGTCGAGCCCTGTCACCGCTGAAGAAGTTCTTTGTTTTATTTTATTTCTTTGGTCGCGTGTCTGCCTTCCCCGACTCCGGACCGGTACCGCCGGTCTTTTCTTTCTTTTCTTTAAAAAAAAAAAAAAAAAGTATATATTTTTCCCTCACTTAGTGTATTTTTCTCTTTGGGCCTTAGGCCTCACAAGAAATTTTCCTCATGGAAAAACCAGCCTCCGGGTTTAAGAAATGCACTAAGTGCAGCGGTACTATTTCTGTTACAGACACCCATGAATGGTGTCTTAAATGTTTGGGTCCTGAACACTCCATTTTGGATTGTCCGTCCTGCTCTCTGATGTCTAAACGGGGTTTACAGAACCGAGCAGCTAAGCTCCATGTGCTGTTTCCCGCTGATGCAGCTTCGGTGGCATCGACGTCTTCCAGGGCTGCTTCTTCCCCCAATGGATCTCAGGTAACCAAACATAAATCCAGCCGGTCCTCGAAGGGTAGATCTCCCTCTAAGCATCGAGATGCTTCCGGGCTTGCCCTCGAGGATCCTGCACCGGCAAAACAACCCCGGCGGGAAGCTCCGGCTTCCAAAGCTCCACCTATGGGGTTACAGGTTGACATCGATGGCACGGCCTCGACCGATCACCTGTTAGAATGCTCTGGGGTACCGGCACAACCTTCCGGTACCAAGTTCCAGGCATTCATGGCGTCGATGGATCAGAATGTTCTGTCCATGCAGCAGGCTATCAGTGCCTTCATTCAAGCTGCGACGCCGTTGATACCACAACAAACTCCGTTGTCGGTATCGACTCGGGTACCGGCACCAGCGCCGATACCGGTACCGACTGCATCGGCATCGACCAGGATACCGACTGCAGTGGTTCCTTGTCCAGGGCTGCTCATTGGTACCGATGACGCACGATGTCGATACTGCTCGATACGCGTACCGAGCGTTAGAAGAGCACCCTGACAGACGGTACTTTGATTCCTCTGGTGATTCTGATACATCAGAGGAGTCTGCTGAAGTATCTATAGCCCTTCCTGAAGAGCCGCCTTCTCCAAAAAGAAGAATGTCTCCTCCAGAGGACTTGTCCTTTCAAGACTTCATAAGAGAAGTAGCTAAAGGACTTTCTATTTCAGTATCCTCTGAATCAGAGCCTAGAGCAAAAAAATTAGATATTTTGGGTTATTCTAAGGCTCCTAAAGAGGCAGTCACCTTACCAATTCATGAGATTCTTTATGAACACATGATTGATTTATGGGAGACTCCTCTCACTATCTCTCCTCATTCTCGCAGATTGGACACCATGTATCGTGTCCCTCCCTGTCCTGGTTTTCATAAAACACAGCTTCCTCACCATTCCATTGTGGTGCAGTCAGCTATGAAGAGGATAAAGAGTACAAAGAGACACTCTTCTACTCCTCCAGGAAGAGAATGCAGGACCTTGGATGCTTTTGGTAGAAAAATCTTCCAAGCCAGTATGCTCATTGCCAGAATCAACTCCTATAGTCTTTACATGGGTATGTTTCTAAAGGAGGTTGCAGATAAACTGCACACTTTCCTCCCTTTTCTACCAGAAGATAAAAGGGATGAATTCCTCATTTGGCTTAAGCATACTCAAGATATTTCAAAGTTTTCCAACCGGGCAGCCTTTGATTCCTTTGAAGGTGCCAGCAGAGCTTCTGGCATTGCCATAGCTGCTCGCAGAATTGCTTGGCTCCAAGCTTCTGATTTAGAACCCTGGGTACAAGATGGCTTAGGAAATCTTCCCTGTACAGGTGAAAACCTGTTTGGCAAAGAATGGCAAATAAAAGCCACTCAGATGGATGCAGAAAATTCTGCTCTGGATAGACTTTCAAAGTCAACCTCCATTCCTGCCAAGAAAAAACCCTTCAAGAAGTCTTTTTTCAAAAAGGGCAGATTTCCTTCTGCTTCTGGCCAACAATCCTCTACAGGTCGCTTTGCTACTAAGTGTCAGCAACCTAAACAGGCCAGGCCTAAGACTACAGGGGCTGCTGCAACTCAGCAGACCCAACCCCCTCAGGGTTTTTGACTTGATGCTAGAGAACTTGGCCTTTCTGGCTTTAAAACAGCCAGAACCTCTCACCATTCTAGGAAGGTTAGCTCATTTTGCTCCCAGATGGGAGCAGATTACATCAGAGCAGTGGACCCTCTCCATTATAAGAGAGGGCTACAAACTTCATTTCTCAGACCTTCCTCCCCACACCATGGTGAGACACTTCAATTCTCCCACATCTCTTCTCGACCTTCTAGGTCAAGAGGTGGCTACCTTTCTTGCCCAAGGGGCAATAGAAGAAGTTCCCCTTCTTCATCAAGGGTCAGGGTTTTACTCCCCCTATTTTCTCATTCCAAAGAAGACAGGGGTTACAGACCCATATTAGATCTCAGGGAATTGAACAAATTTCTATGCAAGGAGAAGTTCAAGATGCTTTCTCTGGGCACTTCCTTCCATACCTTCAAAGTCAGGATTGGCTTTGTTCTCTAGATCTCAAGGATGCGTACACACATGTCCTCATCCATCCATCTCACAGAAGATTCCTCCGTTTTCTTTTCCAAGGAAAACATTATCAATACAGGCTGCTTCCTTTTGGTCTGGCCTCTGCCCCAAGAGTGTTCAACAAATGCATGGCAACAGTAGCTGCATTTCTACGCACTCTGGGAATATTTGTATTCCCATACCTGGGCGACTGGCTCATCCGAGCTCCATCTCAGTCAGAGGCCCAGATTTCCCTGAACCGCACAAGACGCATTCTGCAGTATCTGGGACTTGTGGTAAACCTCCCAAAGTCTCAGCTCACCCCTACTCAGTCCCAAGAATTCATAGGGGCCTGGTTGGATACTACCACTGCAAGGGCCTACATTCCTCAGGCCCGTTGCCAACGTCTAGTGCAGTTAGCCTCCCAGATTCAGTCAAAGAGCCACTTAACTGCCCGGGAGATGCTACAACTGCTAGGCCACATGGCTTCCACAGTGCATGTGGTACCCTATGCTCGCCTACACATGAGAGCAGCCCAATGGACTTTGTCCACCCAGTGGACTCAAGCATCAGGAGCTCTCTCAGACCAAATAGCAACCTCCAAATGTCTCTTTTGGTCTCTTCAATGGTGGATGTCCACTCAAAATCTGTTGCTGGGGTCCCACTTCCAACAGTTGTTGCCCCAAGCAACCCTCACAACAGATGCCTCCCAAACAGGTTGGGGAGCTCATCTACAAGACCTCTCCACTCAAGGCACTTGGTCCCCACAGGAGACCTTTCTTCATATCAACGACTTGGAGCTTCGAGCAGTCTTTCTAGCTCTCAAGGTCTTTCATACCCTGCTCAGCTACAAGACAGTCCTCATTCATACGGACAATCAAGTAGCCATGTTTTACATAAGCAAGGAGGAACTGGCTCTCTGTTGCTTTGCAACGAAGCTTTAAGATTGTGGGCCTTCGCCAGAGAGCATCAAATCCATCTCCTGGCAGTATACCTCCCAGGAATTCAAAGCTCTTGGGCAGACAGACTCAGTCAAGTTCTGCTCCCACACGGATGCACATGGATCAGGTTCTCAGAATCTTCCAAGAATGGGGAACCCCGGACATAGACCTCTTTGCAAGTCCGTGGAATGCCAAACTTCCCCGGTTCTGTTCCAGAATTCCGTGTCAGGGAGTTCAGGCCAAGGATGCCTTCCTCCTTCACTGGGGTCAGGGCTTCCTGTATGCCTTTCCACCCATTCCCTTGATTCCCAAGACTCTGTTCAAACTCCAGAGGGATCAAGGATCTATGATCCTCATAGCTCCACGCTGGCCACTCCAAGTGTGGTACCCTCTACTTCTGCATCTCTCCCAAGCCCCTTCCCTGGACTTGGGAGCTGCTCCAGACCTTCTGTCCCAGGAGGAGGGGACTTTGTGGCACCCAAACCCCAAGTCCCTTCACCCCAGAGCTTGGTTACTGAAGGCCTAGACCTTCAAGGCTGGAATCTTTCTCAACAAGTGAAGGATATCCTCCATGCTTCCAGAAAACCTTCCACTAGGTGTTCCTATGCTTTTAAATGGAAAGGATTTTCCATTTGGTGTGCTGAAAGGGGTCTCGACCCTCTGGCACTACCTTTGAATTCTCTATTGGAATACCTTCTGCATCTTTCCAATGCAGGCCTTAAGACGAATTCAGTAAGGGTCCATTTGAGTGCTATTGCAGCATCCCTTAAGCCTATCAATGGACAACCTATTTCCTCTCATCCTCTTATTGCAAGATTCATGAGAGGCCTAACTTTAACTAAACCTCCCATTAGGCCTCCTCCGGTGGCATAGGATTTGAATCTGGTTCTTGGTCAGCTTATAAAGCCTCCTTTTGAACCCTTAGCCACCACCTCCTTGAAATTTCTTTCCTGGAAGGTTATTTTCCTCATTGCAGTCACCTCAGCTCGCCGCATCAGTGAGCTGCAGGCCTTAGTGGCTAATCCCCCTTATACATGGTTCCATCATGATAAGGTAGTCCTTAGGACCAATGCACACTTTATGCCTAAAGTGGTCTCACCTTTTCATCTTAATCAAGAGGTATATTTACCTGTCTTTTTTCCAGCTCCTCATGCATCAAGTGCAGAGAAGAATCTTCATACTCTGGATTGTAAAAAGCTCTTGCCTTTTACTTACAAAGGACACAGCAACATAAGAAGTCTTCCCAGCTCTTTGTTGCTTTTGATCACTCTCATTTGGGATTTCCAGTCTCTAAGAGGACACTGTCCAATTGGATTGCTCAGTGTATTTCTTTCGCCTACCAGAGTAAGAACCTTTCTCTGGAGAGCCATGTCACTGCTCATAATGTGAGGGCCATGGCCGCCTCTATGGCTCATCTAAATTCTGTGTCCATCGACCAGATCTGTCGAGCAGCCACCTGGGCCTCGGTTCATACCTTCACAGCCCATTACTGCTTGGACAAGGACTCCCGCTGGGATGCCTTGTTTGGTCAGGCTGTTCTCAAACACCTGTTCCATTCTTAGTCAACTCCTACCCGCCATCCCTGGATAGATGCCTGAGATCCATAGGAGGAGGTAGAACCCTTCCCAAGGTCTCATATCCTTGGGGATCTCCCAGGCATCTTAGCTAGGGAGTCCCCATATGTGAAGACTCATTCCTGCTTGTTCCTGGAGATAGCACAGTTACTTACCTGTAACAGGTGATCTCTGGGAACAGCAGGAATAAGTCTTCACAACCCTCCCACCTCCCCTAGGAGTTGTATCTCTCTATCTGTCTTTCCTTTCCTCTCTCTCTCTTTTGTCTCAGCTTTAAAACTCGAACTGAGGAGAGGCGGTTAGGAAAGGCGAGAAGGCAGCGCGCAGGCGCTGTGGGTTGCTCCCAAAAGCTTTCCTTTTTGGGAAGCTGGGGAGCGTTCCCGCACAGGCTCCGTCGGTACCGACTTACCCATATGTGAAGACTTATTCCTGCTGTTCCCAGAGATCACCTGTTACAGGTAAGTAACTGTGCTTTATCGCGGGTAAAATGTATACACATTTCTCTTCATGCCACATGTGTTGACTTTTTGAAATATAAGCAGGCATTATAATTGCATGTTTGTATTTGGGTGGAAAGAAAATGCTTTCTGTAACATAACACTAGAGGGAATTGCCTTTATCCTTGGATTTTTAGCAGGATAATAGTTTTGCAAGATGTTTCCAGTTTCCCATACAGTGGCAATGATAGATTTTGGGTGCTTTTCATGTTGCCATTATTCAAAAATAAAATGCCTAAATTACTAATACCAACAGTCTAGCTGTGGTGAGGTATTACACTGTGTGGTCAAAGTGATGGAAAATTTCAACTACTTTGTTGTCACTGCTTTGTTATGCAGTCCTCATTGGAAATTATTCCAGCCCAAATTGATCTTTCACTGCTTGCTTGCTTTATTTTAAAATTTTTATGTATCATCTTAGTGATTTTCATCATTCAAAATGGTTTACAATTTGAATAAAACCAACCATAGTATGAAAGAAGGCAAAGATAAAAGTTAGAATACAAAACAATCAACATCCCCACAAAAATAGATCCCTTAAAATTATTTCTTCATATGGAATAATAGTTTTTATCTCCCTTTCTGAAAGTAATTTAGTTTCTAATCTTAAATGTCTGGGTAACTTGTTATCTCCAGGAACAAGCAGGAATAAGTCCTCACATATGGGTACGTCGGTACCGACGGAGCCTGCGCGGGAAAGCTCCCCAGCTTCCTAGAATGGAAGCTTTTGGGACCTCCCACTGCACATGCGCACTGCCTTCCCGCCTTCCTGAACAGCTCTCCTCGCGGAGCCAGCAGGTCGTGTATCCTGTCACCGCTGAAGAAATTGTAGTTTTTTGTTTTGTTTCTTTAGACCGCGTACCTGCCTTCCCATACCGATACCGGTATCGCCGGTCTTCCTTTTTCTTTCTTAAAAAAATTATTTTCTTTTATTATTTTTTCAGCACTTGGTCACTTCAGTTAGGCCTTCAGGCCTACTTTAATTCTCCACATGGAGAAGCCAGCCCCTGGATTTAAGAAGTGTACCAAGTGTACTGCTGTAATATCAGTCACAGACACCCATGAATGGTGTCTTAAATGTTTGGGGCCTGACCACTCCATTCCGGACTGCCCTTCCTGCTCCCAAATGTCTAAGCGTGGGCTGCAGAACCGGGCCAACAAATTCCATGTGCTGTTTGCTTCAGAGAATCCAACATCACAGTCATCCAGGTCATCATCCCCGGATGGATCTCAGGTAACCAAACCTTCTGTGGGCAAGTCCTCAAAGAGCAAATCTCCTTCAAAGCATCGAGAGGCTCTTAGTTTTGAGGACCCTGCCCCAGCCAAACAGCCCCGGCGGGAAGCCCTACCTTCCAAAACGCCAATACAGGGGCTACAGGTTGACATCGATGGCACGGCCTCGACAGATCACCTGTTGGACTGCTCTGGGGTACCGGCCCATACCGGTACCGACATCCAGGCAGCCGTGGCTTCTATGGGCAATACTGTCCAATCCATGCAGCAGGCCGTCATGGCTTTCATTAAAGCTGCAACGCCATCGGTACCGCTTCCAGCGGTTCCGGGCCCGGTTCCGGTATCGTCCGCCATGCCGGAACCCAGGCCTTCCTCTTCTAAACGCAAATCGGTACCGTATGGGCTTTCGCTCCATACCGCTTCCATACCCGGTACGCCCGATGTCGATACCGATCGGTATGCGTATCGTGCGTTGGAGGAAACTAGAGAATACACCGATTCCTCTGAGGATTTTGTCTCCTCTGATGAGTCTGCAGAGCTCTCCCTTGACCTTCCTGAGGAACCTTCTTCTCCAAAAAGGAGAATGTCTCCTCCAGAGGATTTGTCCTTTCAGGACTTTATTTTAGAAATGGCTAAAGGCCTTTCTATCACTACCTCCTCTGAAAGGGAACCAAGGTCAAAAAGATTGGATATTTTAGGATACTCTAAGTCTCCTAAAGAAGCAGTTACTCTGCCTATCCATGAAATCCTTCAGGAACAATTGATGGATTTCTGGGAGAACCCTTTAACTCTGTCTCCTTATTCCCGTAGGTTGGACACCATGTATCGGGTCCCTCCTTCTCCTGGTTTTCAGAAAACTCAATTGCCTCACCACTCCATTGTGGTAAACTCTGCAATGAAAAAGATCAAGAGTACTAAAAGGCACTCTTCTACACCTCCAGGAAGGGAATGTAAGACACTAGACTCTTTTGGTAGGAAAATCTTCCAGGCTAGTATGCTTATAGCCAGGATTAATTCCTACAGCCTCTATATGGGCATGTTCCTAGGGGAACTTGCCAAGAAAGTACGGCATTTTGCCTCCCTTATCCCTGAGGATAAACAGGAGGACTTCCTTTCTGTTGTGAAACAACTTTTAGATGTTTCTAAGTTCTCCAACAGAGCTGCCTTTGATTCCTTCGAAGGAGCCAGCAGAGCTTCTGGCATTGCTATCGCAGCCAGACGTCTGGCCTGGCTCCAGGCTTCTGATCTGGAACCCTGGGTTCTAGATGGCTTACGGAATCTGCCCTGTACAGGTGAGAACTTATTCGGTGCAGAGTGGCAGGTTAAGGCCACTCAAATGGACGCTGAAAATGCCACCTTAGAGAGACTTTCTAAGTCCACTTCTACTCCCACTAAGAAGAAGTCTTTCAAGAGGCCTTATTATAAGAAGGCCAGATATGCTTCCAATACTGGCCAGCAATCTTCTCAACCTCGTTTTGCGGCTAAACGTCAGCAAACGAAACAAGCAAGAGCAAAGCCTGCAGCAGCTACTGCAGCTCAACAGGCTCCACCCCCTCAGGGGTTTTGACTTGCCCCTAGAGAACTTGCCATTCCTGGTTCTGGACCAACCAGAACCTCTCACCATACCTGGAAGGTTAGCTCACTTTGCTCCCAGATGGGAACAGATCACAACAGAGCAATGGACCCTCTCTATCATCCGAGAGGGTTACAAACTTCATTTCTCCAGCCTTCCTCCTCATCACATGGTGAGACCCTTCAATTCTCCATCTCCTCTCCTAGCCCTGTTGGATCAGGAGATCTCTTCTCTGCTTGCCCAAGGGGCCATAGAAGAGGTTCCTCTTCATCAACAGGGGTCAGGTTTCTACTCCCCCTATTTTCTCATTCCAAAGAAGACAGGGGGATTCAGACCAATCCTAGATCTGAGAGAATTGAACAAATTTCTGTACAAGGAGAAATTCAAAATGCTCTCTTTGGGCATTCTCCTTCCATACCTTCAGAGTCAGGACTGGCTTTGTTCTCTAGACCTGCAGGATGCGTATACACATCTACTCATCCATCCCTCCCACAGAAAATATCTTCGCTTTCTGTTCAGGGGAAGTCATTACCAATACAGAGTACTTCCCTTCGGTCTCGCCTCTGCCCCAAGAATCTTTACCAAATGCATGGCAGTCGTAGCCGCATTTCTCAGAAGCATGGGGATTTTCGTATTCCCATATCTGGACGACTGGCTCATTCGAGCTCCAACTCAGTCGCAGGCCCAGATTTCCCTAGACCGCACAAGGAACCTTCTGCAGTATCTGGGACTGGTGGTAAACCTTCCCAAGTCTCAACTCAGCCCTACTCAGTCTCTAGAATTCATAGGGGCCCGGTTGGACACCACCACTGCAAGAGCCTACCTTCCACTGGTTCGGGGTCAGCGTCTGCTGAGCTTGGCCTCCCAAGCCCAGTCCAGTACTCACTTGACAGCCAGGGAAATGCTACGCCTCCTGGGCCATATGGCCTCCACAGTACATGTGGTGCCCTATGCTCGTCTTCATATGAGAGCAGCTCAATGGACCCTGGCCACCCAGTGGACTCAGGCGTCGGGAGCACTCTCAGACCAAATACAAACCTCAAACCGTCTGTCTTGGTCCCTCCATTGGTGGATATCCACCAAGAATCTGTTGTTGGGGGCTCCCTTTCAGCCCTTGCTACCCCAAGCAACCCTCACAACAGATGCCTCCCAATTGGGGTGGGGAGCCCATCTGCTAACTCTCTCCACTCAGGGCACTTGGTCTCCACAGGAGGCCACCCTTCATATCAACCTCCTGGAACTGCGAGCAATTTACCTTGCCCTCAAGGTCTTCCATACCCTCCTTGCCAACCTGACTGTCCTGGTTCAGACAGACAATCAGGTGGCCATGTTTTACATAAACAAACAAGGAGGAACGGGCTCTCTGTCGCTTTGCAACGAAGCTCTCAGATTATGGGCCTTCGCCAGAGAGCACCAAATTCATCTGCTAGCAGTGTACCTTCCAGGAGTTCAAAACTCTCGAGCAGACAGGCTCAGTCGAGTTCTGCTGCCACACGAGTGGTCCCTACACGTGGACCAGATAACCAGAATCTTTCAGGAATGGGGGACCCCGGACATAGACCTCTTTGCAAGTCCGTGGAATGCCAAACTTCCCCGGTTCTGTTCCAGGACTCCATGTCAGGAAGCTCAGGCCACGGACGCCTTTCTCCTCCATTGGGGTCAGGCGTTCCTATATGCCTTTCCACCCATTCCACTGATTCCCAAGACTCTGTTCAAACTCCAGAGAGATCACGGCTCTATGATCCTCATAGCTCCACGCTGGCCACGCCAAGTGTGGTTCCCTCTGCTTCTACAGCTCTCCCAGGGATCCTCCCTGGACTTAGGAGCTGCACCAGACCTTCTGTCTCAGGAGGACGGGACTTTGTGGCACCCAAACCCCAAATCCCTACATCTCCGAGCTTGGTTACTGAAGGCTTAAGTCTTCAAGACTTTAATCTTTCTCAACCTGTGAAAGATATCCTTCATGCCTCTAGGAAACCTTCCACGAGGCGGTCTTATGCTTTCAAATGGAAACGTTTTTCCATTTGGTGTGCTCAGCAGGGCCTTGACCCTCTGGCACTTCCTTTGAATTCCCTCTTAGACTATCTCCTGCATCTTTCCAATGCAGGCCTTAAGACGAATTCTGTAAGAGTCCATTTAAGTGCTATTTCAGCATCCCTGAAACCTGTAAATGGACAACCTATCTCCTCTCATCCTCTTGTTGCAAGATTCATGAGAGGCCTGACCCTCACTAAACCTCCCATCAGACCCCCCCCGGTCGCATGGGATTTGAATCTAGTGCTTGGTCAGCTTATGAAGCCACCTTTTGAGCCGTTATTTTCTACCTCCTTGAAATTTCTTTCCTGGAAGGTATTATTCCTAATTGCAGTCACTTCCGCTCGTCGCATCAGCGAACTGCAGGCTCTAGTGGCTAATCCACCTTATACAAGATTTCATCATGACAAGGTGGTCCTTAGGACGAATCCCCACTTTATGCCTAAAGTGGTCTCGCCTTTTCATCTTAATCAAGAGGTATATCTACCTGTATTTTTTCCGGCTCCTCATGCCTCCAGTGCAGAGAGGAACCTTCATACTCTGGATTGTAAAAGAGCTCTAGCCTTTTACCTTAATAGGACTCAGCCACATCGAAAGTCTTCTCAACTTTTCGTGGCTTTTGATCCTTCACATTTGGGACTTCCAGTCTCCAAGCGTACACTTTCCAATTGGATTGCTCAGTGTATTTCCTTTGCTTACCAGAGTAAAAACATTTCTCTGGAAGGCCATGTCACAGCTCACAATGTGAGAGCCATGGCAACTTCTATGGCTCATCTGCACTCTGTTTCCATTGATCAGATCTGTCGAGCCGCTACCTGGGCCTCGGTTCATACCTTCACAGCCCATTACTGTTTGGACAAAGACTCCCGCCGGGATGCCTTGTTTGGCCAGGCTGTCCTCAAACACCTGTTCCATTCTTAGACAACTCCTGCCCACCTTCCCAGGATGGATGCCTGAGATCCATACGAAGATGGCGAACCTTGACAGGGGATCCCACGCATCTAAGCTAGGGAGTCCCCATATGTGAGGACTTATTCCTGCTTGTTCCTGGAGATAGCACAGTTACTTACCTGTAACAGGTGATCTCTGGGAACAGCAGGAATTAGTCCTCACAACCCACCCACCTCCCCTAGGAGTTGTATCTTTTATCTATCTATCTTCCTGTCCTCTCTCTATTGACTCAGCTATAAACTCGAAACTGAGGAGAGCTGTTCAGGAAGGCGGGAAGGCAGTGCGCATGTGCAGTGGGAGGTCCCAAAAGCTTCCATTCTAGGAAGCTGGGGAGCTTTCCCGCGCAGGCTCCGTCGGTACCGACGTACCCATATGTGAGGACTAATTCCTGCTGTTCCCAGAGATCACCTGTTACAGGTAAGTAACTGTGCTTTAGCATTCAGGACCAGGCACACTAAAGGCTCGATGAGACTTTCGATATGACCTCCATATCTGTAACGTCTAAAAGATTGTCCTGAGAAGAATGCAGATGTCTTTAGGCAAATAACTTCCTAGAGCATCTATTTACCATGTGGTTTGAGGGGAAGAAGGAAGGCAGCAGGGAGGACTAAGGCCCAAACCAGTGCATCATACAGTTGTGCACAATATTTATAGAGGTTTTTTTTCCTCTTCAGAATTTACTTATTGTAGCTCCCACTCTACAAGTTGTTTACTACATTAGCACATCACTTTCCTGTTCCCTAGAGGTTGTGAACACTGCCAACGCCACCTGAGCCAGTGAGGACACACCTAAATCAGGAATTTAACCAGTACATGCCTATCCCTCCAGTCTTAAATGAGGATTTTCACATCACACATCTTAAAAACATATAGTGCAACTAAAAATGTAATGATTGCAAGAGTTTACAAAGGGTGAGACTAAGGTGGTAGTCTGTTGTAATTTTTTCTAAGTTCAGAACTCTTTATAGGAGAATGAGGCACTCTAGTGATAAAATCTACAGACACTACTACTGATCATTTGTACTGTATAGTGCTACAAGGCATATGCAGCCCTGTACAGGCACATATAAAGAGCAGGGACTGTCTTTTACAGAGGATAGCACTCAGGAGCTTTCATCAGAAGATATTTGCTTCTTGTTCGGTATCCCTATCTTTCTGTCTAACAGCAGATTAATTAACCAATTTTTTCCTGAACTAACTCGGGATATTCTAATGATAACAGCTAGTGTAATTACAGAAGATAGTCCCTATATGTAATTATTCATGACTTTTGTTGGAAAACCTTTCCCTAAGTAGCAAGCAATGAATACGATTAAAGAGACATGGTCGATAGGAATTACAATATCTATTCTTTTCCGCTAAGGCAGCTGACTTTTATCTTTTTAAGATGTATATTAATATAAAGGGAAGCCTGGTTTGAATCTCACTGCCATCCTTTGTGATCTTCGGTGAGTGATTGCCTCAGGTACAATATTAGATTGTAAGCCCTCCAAGGGGTAGAAAAATATTCACTGTACCTGAATGTAAAATCCTAACCCCCAACCCCCCCCCCCCCCCCCCGCCCCCAACTTGTAAGCTGCTCTGTACCACCTCCTGGTAGAAAAAGAAAAATATTAATCTGTGAATTAAAATGAAGACTGAAGTGTAATGTGATGTACCTATTCATCTGCAGAACATACTCCTGTAGAGGATAGTTTTATAGGAGGGCATTTAAGCTATCAAGGCTTCTCCGGAAAGCAGGAAGTCAATCCTCTCATATGGGTGACGTTGGCACCGATGGAGCCTGTGTGGAAGCATCTACCCAGCTTTCAAAGAAAGCCTTTGCGAGATTCACCACACATGAGTGGTCCACTTCCCGCCCAAGGGTGCCATCTTGTCTCAGTCTCCTTTTTTCCGCGGAGCCCATAGGACATTGTCCAGTTTTCCCTGGAAAAAGTTTGATTTTTGTTGTTTTTCTCCAGTTGCATACCGGTTTCTTCCCGCCCCTAAGCCAGCTCACCTCAGCATCACTCTTCGGGTTCATCTATTAGTTTTTAAAAAACTTTCGAGGTGCTCCTCGACCAGTGTTCACATCCTTTTCCAGCCAAAGGCCTCAGACCCCTGCCGAGAGGTGGGGACCCCCTTTTTCTGATGGCCTCCAGCGGCTTCAAAAAGTGTGACCGGTGTGGCAAAATGTCACTCCCTGACCCACAAGACTGCTGCCTCTGATGTCTTGACCCAGAGCATGACAACTGACTGTGAGTTCTGCAAAACCATCTTTGAAGAGTCACCATCAGCAGCAGATAAGGGTTTGTTTTTTTCAGAAGTCCAACTCTATATCGAGCGGAAATCCCCGGAGATAGAGCACAAGAAGAAGAGATCCTCAAAGACCACCTTGGAAGATAGATCTGGGCATTTGAATCCCACCCCAGGATCCACAGTCCAAGGCATGAGACTGAGGAGTCGGGGCAAGAGTGACCCGACAAGCTGCCCTGTAAGGAGTCATCAGCACCCACCTACCGGCCTCAGGCCTCCGAGCCCATCCTCATCGAGGGACCCCCCCCCCCTCGACAATACCGACACTGGGCCCAAACCCCTCTGTGCCTGCATGAAGGATGCAGAGCCAAACTGGCATGGAGACCAGAATGGCAGCCCTAGAGAGCAGTATATCTGCCCTAGTGGCTATGCAGCGGGCGTTCGTGTCCAGTTCATATGCCCCAATGATGGGACCCTCCACATCAAGGGCTTCCCTAGATGTCGAGCCAGTCCTCGAGCGCCATCAGCCTTGAGAGAGCCCCCGGCCCCAGACGAGGTCCTGCTCTCATTCCTTGGACACTGGTCCTCCCCAGCAAGCACGTGCAGCTTAGACTGACAATCCCCCGGAATCCACGGACCTCTGAAAGTGGCCCTTCGCTGAGGTGATCGCGCAGCATCAGACTCGTACTAGGGCTTTTGAGTCTGAATGGGAGACAGAGGATGAAGAGTCCTGGGACACGAGGCGACACCATGATGTGCCCCCAAACCTGTCTCCCTCCGATGACCTGATCCTGCTACCTGCCCAAGGACATTGCGTTCTTTGATTTTGTGTGTGTTATGGCCAAGGCCTTCACCACTGAGACCGAGGCTGAGAAGGACCCTCATACCAAGAAATTGGAAATACTCCAATAGGAAGCACCCCCTTACGGTCCCAGTGCCCCCGATCCCTGACCATCTCCTAGTCCGAATGTAGGAAACACCAGCTTCGGTGCTAATTGATAGCAGATACCTCAGTGCCGTGTACCGGGAATGCCAAAGCCCTGGGTTCCAAAAGTCCCAGCTTCTCCACAACTCTGTTCATGTAGTCAGCAGTGCGCCGGCTTAAGAGCCAAAAAAACCATTTGTCAGTGCCACCTGGCAGGGAGGCCCAAACTCTCGACGTTCTCTGCCAGAAGGCTTTTCAGGGCTCGATGCTAACATGCTGGATTCAGTCCTACCAGCTGTATATCAGCATGTACCTGAAGGAACTGTCGAAGGAGGAGTTGGATTCTCAGCAGGCCTCAAGGGGGAACACCTACAGAGGTTCAAGACCCTAACCTTGACAGTAAAGGAATGCTTGAAGTTCTTGTCCTGGGCAGCCTACAATGGCTTCAAGTCATCGGCCAGGGTGGCCTCCGCAGGCTTTGGGGCTCAACACCAGGCATGGCTGTAGTCATCTGACCTGGAACAGTGGGTGCAGGACAATAGATGAAAACCTATTTGGGGAAACCATGGTGGATAAGGCAGCGGAGATAGACAGAGTATGTGACGAGAACCAAGTTCTCAAAAACCTTGGTGCATCCGCAAAAGAAAACCTAGGGGTAAAAGCCCTTTTTCCTGAGTAAGAAAGAAGGCTTCAGTGGTACTCCACACTTCCAGACCTTCTCAGGAACAAGCAGGAAGTCAGGCCTCACATATGGGTGACATGGGCACCGACGGAGCCCTCGCAGAAGCATCCCCCCAGCTTTCAAAGAAAGCCTTTGGGAGATGCCACCGTGCATGCGTGGTCCCCTTACCACCCAAGGATGCCATCTTGCTCGGTCTCCTGTTTTCTGCGGAGCCCTTCAGATGTCTGTCTGCCTTGTCTCTGGAAAAAGTTGATTTTTCAGCCTGAGTTTCATACTCTACTCCGGTACTGCACTGGTACTTTTCCCGCTATTCGACCTCACCTTCTTGACATCGAGTTTGGGTCTTTTTTGTAGTTTTTCCTCCTTGGTGTCTTCATGCCTTTTTTCCAGCTGGCAGCTCAGCGGGGCTTCAACCTTGCTGGGGTACTTTTTTCCCCCCATGGCTACCAGTGGTTTTGAAAAATGTGATCGGTGTACCAAGATTGTCTTTGACCGACACACATGACTGCTGCCTTCACTGTCTTGGGCCGGACCACAACCCTGCGTTATGTGGTCTCTGCAAAAAGATGTCCAACAAGGCCCTCAAGAGCCACAAGGAGCAGCATAAGTTTTTCCCCCGAGTCTCTGGTACCTCCGAAGATCAGGGCCTCATCTGAAGCCACAGCATCTCTGGGAAGCTCCACGGAACCTGAGTGGCGCTGTGGTTCTTCGGAGAGGGGGGTCTTACTCAAGGGAACCCAGGTAGAAGAAGAAGATCTTGAAGGAGGTGTCCTGGATGGATCTGACAGGCCGAGTGCGTCCCGAGCCTGGTTTCGCAGTCCGAGATGCTCATTCGAGGGATCGAAGAGGGAGTAGCCTGTAAAGGTCCCCTGAAAGGACTCTACCTTGGACCATCCTCGTCAAGGATTCCCCTTGGGGGGAACTGGTGTCAGGCCTGATCACTTTGGTGCTCACGCTGATGGCTGCAGAGCCTTTTGGTCTGGAGTCTAGAATGGCAGCCCTGGAGCGCAGTTTGTCTGCCTTCATGGGCCAGCAGCAGGCACTGTTGTCTAGCATGACTGGTTCCTCCACCCCGACCACCAGGCCCTCGAGGTCTATGACACCCCTGGAGGCCGAGCCAATCCTCGAGACCATTCAGCCTCGAGTCGATCCTCGGCCAAGGTCTCAATCTAGTCCCCAGCCAGTGCGCTTGACACCAGTCATGGGGCATTGGAAGGCTACAGCCCGGGGTCAGCCCTGGGACCACAGACCAGCTTTTCATTGAGTCCTCGACTGACTACTCCAAGTGGGAGACAGAGGACGAGGAGTCACCAGACACCCATCACCATCGTGATGACACCTCAGACTCTCCCACTTCAGAGCCCTGGTGGCGGTCTCTGCCGGAGGACATGGCATTTCTTGACTTCGTCAGGGACATGTCTAAGGCTCTAACGTTCCTGACAAAATTTGAGGAGGACCCTCTGGTGGAGGAGCTTGAAATCTTCCAGTACTAGGCCCCTCCAAGGGAATCGCTCACGGTGCCTATCCCTCCCATCCTGGAACGGCTAATGCTCCATATGTGGGAGACACTGGCATCAGTGCTGGTGCTGAGCAAGTGGCTCGACTTGATGTATTGAGTCCCCCGGAGCCCGGGCTTACAGAAATCACAGCTGCTGCATAACTCCATGGTGGTAGAGGTGGAACTCTCCAGGGCTTCTGCCCCAGGAGGGGGGGCTCTCTTCTGCGCCCCAACCTGGGGTCCCTGTTGCTGACAGCATGGCTGCTGAAAGGGTGACCCTAGCTCATTTCAGCTTCTCTGGTGAGGTAGAGGAGATCCTGCTGGCCTCTCATAAGGCTTCCACTAGAAAAGCATATGCCCTCAAATGGCATAGGTTTTCCATTTGGTGCGCAGAGCACGGGACCGACCAGTTCTCCTGCCCGATGGGACTGGTACTAAAGTACCTTCTTCACCTCTCGCAATCTGGGCTTAAATCGAACTCCGTCAGGGCACACCACCACCCAGTGGATGGCACACCCCTCTCAGTCCATCCTCTGGTGACCTGCTTCTTACGGGGTCTGCTCTTATTGAAGTCCCAGGTTTGTCCTCCGGTGACCGATTGGGACCTCAGTGTGGTATTGGGGCAGCTCACTTGCCCGCCGTTTGAGCCTCTGGCTACCTGCCACCTGTGATACCTCTCGTGGAAGGTGGCATTCCTGGTTACGCTCACCTCTGCTGGCCTTAGTGGCGGATGCACCATATACCAGGTTCTACAAGAACAGGGTGGTGCTCCACACATACCCTAAATTTCTTCTGAAGGTGGTGGTATCCTTCCACCTCAATCAGGAGATGGTGCTTCCCACCTTCTTTCCAAGACCTCACTCCAGTAGGAGGGACACAATCCTCCACACCCTGGATTGTAAGAGGGCCTTGTCCTTCTACATCCAGCGTACTAGGGGCCACTGCAAAGCTGCTCAGCTTTTCGTTTTGTACGTCCCCAGTAGACAGGGGGAGGCGGTGATCAAACTTACAGTCCACCACCTTGGTAGACAGTGTATCACCCTCGCCTATGAGCAGGAGGGGCTCCCGCTGGAAGGCTGGGTCACGGTGCACTGTGCCATGGTGGCCTCTGAGGCAAACCTGCGCTCCGTCCGGATGCTGGATATCTGCCGAGCCTCCACTTGGTCTTTAGTCCATACCTTTGCAGCCCATTACTGCCTGGAAAGGGAGTCCTGACGGCACAGCGCCTTTGGCCATGCTTCTTAATCTTTTTGGGGTTTAAGCAACTCCTGCCCTCTGACCCTTCTGTGTTCAGGCTATCGGAGTGCTGGTTTCTATTTGACACAGGGATCCTTCTGTAGTCTGTAGGTACAGACTTAATTGTTGCTGCTTACGGCTTCCCTTGAGGGCGACCATGTTTTTCACTATGGGCTTTCGGTAGCCTGTAGCTGGGGAGTCCCATATGTGAGGACTGACTTCCTGCTTATTCCCAGAGAAAGCACAGTTGCTCACCTGTAACAGGTGTTCTCCAGGGACAGCAGGAATCAGTCCTCACAATCCTCCCTCCTCCCCTTCGAGTTGCTCCTTTACCATCTTTTATTTATTTTTGCTATCTTTTAGCTATCTCTTCTGAGTGAGCAAGATTGGCACCCTTGGGTGGGAAGGGGACCACGCATTCATGGTGGCATTTCCCAAAGGCTTTCTTTGAAAGCTGGGGGGATGCTTCCGCGAGGGCTCCATTGGTGCCGATGTCGCCCATATGTGGGACTGATTCCTGCTGCCCCGGAGAACACCTGTTACAGGTGAGTAACTATGCTTTCTCGGACTCTCAACAGGGCCAGCAACAAAAAGGACAGGGACAGCAAAAGAAGGGACAGGGACATGGTCCCAGAAAACAAAAACCCTGAAGTCCCAGGCCCTGGCCCAGCCTGGAGGGACCTTTGACTGCCTGGGCGCAATCTCCCTAACCCCAGGGGGTCCTCTGCTGCCCACAGGGGGATGCCTAGCCATGTTTACCCACAGGTGGACAGCCATCACCACAGACACCTGGATGCTACAGGTGGTCAAGGAGGGCTACCTTCTCCACCTACATTGGGCGCCACCCACATACTTCCCAGGGGAGCCCACCAGGCCTCTCCTTCACCAGACACTGCTCTTTACTGAGCTAGCAGGCCTAATCAATGACACAGCAGTCGAGCCAGTGCCAAAACATCTTTGGGGCATAGGCTTCTTTTCCAGATACTTCCTCGTCCCCAAGAGGACGGGGTGAGGGGGGGGTCTCAGGCCAGTCCTTGACCTGGAAGAGCTCAACAGGTTTCTGGTCATGGAGAAGTTCAAGGTGCTCTCCCTTGGGACACTACTGCCATTCATCCAGCAGGGAGATTGGCTATGCTCCTTAGACCTAAAGGATGCCTACACTTGCATCCTAATTCATCCCAGCCACAGAAAATACCTCTGGTTTGTGGTCGGAGGACAGCACTACCAATACAGGGTGCTGCCCTTTGGTCTGGCCTCGTCGCCAAGGGTCTTTACAAAGTGCCTCATGGTGGTCACAGCCCATCTCCAACTCCAAGGGGCCTTCATCTTCTCTTATCTGGATGCGTGGCTTATAAAGGGGGACATGGCTGCAGAGGTACAGTGCATCACCCAGCGCACCACCAGTGCCCTGCAGCACCTGAGGTTTGTCATAAACTACTCCAAATCCCACCTCACTCCGTCCCAGTGCCTAATGTTCAAGGGGCTCAACTAGATACTCTCCAGGCAAAAGCCTTCCTCCCCCAGGATAGGTCAGAATGCCTCAGGGAGTTAGCCGCAGAGATACGCAGATGCTGGATGCCAGCTGCCCATCTCCTACTCCGCCTGTTGGGTCACATTACCTCCACGGTTCATGTGACCCTATATCCCCACTTGCACATAAGAGCAGCCCAATGGTGCCTCTGCTCTCAGTGGACTCAAGCCTCAGGCAGACTCAGACAGAGTGAAGGTGACCCGACAGTTGGCGGACTCCCTCAGATGGTGGCAGAATCCATGCCACCTTCAGGCCAGGATGCTCTTCCAGGCAGCCGATCCTCAGAGGGTCCTCACCATGGATGCCTTGGTAATGGGCTGGGGACCACATTGCGGCAGCCTCCATATGCAAGGCTGCTGGTCCCAAGAGGAATCCCAGTTGCAAATCGGCTTGCTAGAACTCCAGGCAATATATCTAGCCCTCCGAGCCTTCCGCCACCAACTCCAACACCACTTGGTGCTGATCCAGACTGACAATCAGGTCTTAATGTTCTATGTGAAAAAACAGGGGGGTGCAGGGTCATATTCCCTCTGCCAGGAGGTAGTAGCCCTCTGCTTCTATGCTATAAGAGGGATGCTTCTAAGGGTTGTGTACCTCCTGGGTCAGGACAATGCCCTGGTGGACCAATTGAGCAGGGTACTCCAGCCGCACGAGTGGCACCTGGATCCACTGGTATCCTCACGGCTATTCCATCTTTGAGGCTTCCCCTTAATGGACCTGTTCGCCAGGCTGAACATGCAGTTGCCCTGGTTTGTGCTCACACCAGCTGCACCCATGCCGGGTGGCAGCAGATGCGTTCCTCATTCCGTGGACGGAAGGCCTCATGTACACCTTCCACTGACACCGGTGCTAGCGAAGACTTTCCTCAAGATCCAGCGTGACAGAGCATCGCTAATGCTGATAGCCCCTCATTGGCACAGGCAACCCTGGTTCCCACTGCTCCTCTCTCTATTGGCTGTATCGTCAATTCCCCTGGGCTGAACTCCAGGGCTACTCTCGCAGGAGCAGGGCTCTCTCCTGCACCCCAATATGGGGTCCCTCTCACTCATGGCTTGGCTGCTGAAAGGGTAGCATTAGCTCCCTTCAACCTCTCATGCGACATGGAAGAGATTCTTCTGGCCTCGTGTAAGGTCTCCACTAGAAGAGCATATGCCTTCAATTGGCGCCAATTCTGTGTGGTGTGCGGAAAGGTGGGTGGACCCGTTTTCCTGCTCAGTACAAATGGTAGTTACAGAAACATGCTTCACAGAAAACCATGACTGGGATGTAACTATACCAGGCTATACTTTATTCAGAAGGGACAGGGTAGGGAGGAGTGGCACTATATGTAAAAAATAATATTAAAACTTTGGAACTACAGAGCTTAAAAGGGAGAGAGAAGGCACTGTGGGTTAAACTAGAAAGAGGGAAAGAGAAATCTATTTGCATTGGTGTGATATAAAGACCTCCCTTACAGGAGGAAGAGGTGAACGGAGAGTTAATTGAAGACATACGCAGCATTGCTAGGAAAGGGGAAGTGCTACCGATAAGGGATTTCAATATGCCAGATGTTGATTGGCACATTCCTGCTGCAGTATCATCTAGAAGTAAGGAGATCCTGGACTCTCTACAGGGAGAACTATTCAGGCAACTGGTAACAGAACCCACAAATGAAGGGGGCCATACTGGACTTGGTGCTTACCAATGGTGAAAGTTTCTGATGTTATAGTGGGAGATCATTTTGCATCCAGTGATCACCAGATGGTGTGGTTCAGTACTAGGACTAGGGCTGCTAAAATCCATTCAAAAGCAAGGGTCTTAGACTTTAGGAAAGCTAACTTTGCCAAGATGGGCCAATTCCTCAGGGAGTCTTTAACGGGATAGGAACAGCTGGGGGATATAGAAAAACAGTGGGCAAATCTGAAAGAGGATATTTTAAGGGCAACCAACCTTTTTGTTAAAATGATTAATAAAGGTAAAAGGAAAAGGGAGGAAAAAAGAGGGAGGCCTTCATAAAACGCAAGAGATCACGGAGAGAGGAAGATAGGCATCTATATTTGGAAAAACTTAGAGAAGCTAACAAAGTAGTCAGGAAAGCAAAGATTCAAAAAGAAGAGGAAATAGCCATTGTAGTTAAATGGGGGGATAAGACATTTTTCAGATATGTTAGTGAGAAGAGGAAGGGCAAAAGTGGTTTTGTCAGACTCAAGGGTGAAGGGGAGGAATATGTAGAAGCTCATGAGGATAAAGTGTAATTGCTTAACAAATATTTCTGTTCTGTGTTCACAAATGAAGAACCAGGAGCAGGACCTCAGAAAGCGCCCACAAACAGGAGCAGAAGCAAGGGGCATCTTGAATAATTTTCAGAAGACTGTTTTAGTGAGAAACTAGCTAAACTTAAAGCAGCCAAAGTGATGGGACCGGATGGGATACACCCGAGAATACTGAGGGAACTTCGGGATGTTGTAGCAGCTCCACTGACTGACCTTTTCAATGCCCCAGTCAAAGAAATCTGATTGATTTCTTTGACTGGGTGACCAGGGAGTTGGACCGAGGGAGAGCCCTAGATGTGGTGTATTTAGATTTCAGTAAAGCCTTTGACACTGTTCCTCACAGGCGACTTATAAACAAACTGAACACCCTAGTGATGGACCCTAAAGTTACTGCTTGGGTTAGAAATTGGTTGGGTGGAAGGCGACAAAGAGTACAAGTAAATGGAGCTCACTGAGGAGAAGGATGTTATCAGTGGTGTTCCTCAGGGATCTGTCCTTGGTCCGATTCTTTTTAACATCTTTGTTAGTGATATAACGGAAGGGCTTTCAGGTAAGGTTTGCCTCTTTGCGGATGATACCAAAATCTGCAATAGAGTAGACACCCAGGAAGGGGTAGATAACATGAGGAGGGATCTAGCTAAGCTTGAAGAATGGTCTAGAATTTGGCAGCTGGGATTTAATGTTAAAAAATGTAAGGTCATGCATTTGGGCTGCAGCAATCCAAGGGAGCAATATAGTATAGGGGGTGAAGTACTTTTGTCCACTAAAAAAGAGCGGGACCTAGGCGTGGTTGTGTCTGATGATCTTAAAGTAGCTAAACAGGTAGAAAAGGCGATGGCAAAAGCTAGAAGGATGCTTGGGTGCATACGGAGGGGAATGGCTAGCAGAAAAAAGGAGGTGATAATGCCTCTGTATAAGTCTTTGGTGTGACCTCATTTGGAGTATAGTGTGCAATTCTGGAGACCGCACCTTCAAAAGGATGTGAACAGGATGGAGTCGGTGCAGAGGGTGGCTACTAAAATGATTAGTGGTCTTTATTATAAAGCATATGAGGACAGACTGAAGGATCTTAATATGTACATCTTAGAGGAAAGGCGGGATAGAGGTGATATGATTGAGATGTTTAAATACTTCTGTTGAGCCAATAGATAACTAAATTACTCTGATAGCATGAACTATAATTCCAAACACAACTTAACGCTGTCTAGTGTGCTTGAATACGTTCAAATGATCACTTGCATTAGTTCGTAGATTTTATCTGTCGGGTCTCAGACTCTTAGGGAGCTCCAGCATTGACATTTGTCAGCAACTGCTCCTTCTTTGCATCAATGACCTATTTTTTCAATTTTATAGAAACCTTGTACTACAGTTCAAGTGATTCAAAATAAACGTTCCAAATCGTGACAAAAATAATGAATAAAGTCAGGCTTATCTCAATATGGTTGTCCCAACGCCAGACTCAGCGCTGCTACGTTTCACGAACCCTTTTCGTTTCTTCAGGGGCTCTCTAGCCGACTCCAAATACTATTTTTACTCGCATGTGTTAACCGCAGACACACTCTCTACCGAATGTCCAAAAAACGCCGCGCATGCTATCAGAGTAATTTAGTTATCTATTGGCTCAACTGCAACATTACTCACAAGTTTCAAGACCAATTAAGATTGTTAAATACTTCTGTGGCATAAATGTTCAGGGAGAGAGCCTCTTTCAATTGAAAGCAAGTTCAGCTACGAGGGGACATGGGATGAGGGTGAAGGGAGATAGATTCAGGAGTGATATGCGGAAATATTTCTTTACGGAAAGAGTAATGGATCCGTGGAATAGTCTCCCAGTGGAGGTGGTAGAGATGAGGACAGTGACTGAATTCAAAAAAGCATGGGACAAACACAGAGGATCTCTGAAGGTAAAAGGGGGACTGTTGTAGTTGTTACGGAGGGACAGACTGGATAGGCCATGTGGTCTTTTTCTGTCGTCATGTTTCCGTTTCTATGTTTCAATATTTTTTATTTATTTATTTTTATTTAACATTTCTTATATACCGCCTTTCATGATATCAAGGCGGTTTACATTGAACAAACTGAAATTACATTGAACAGGGCATTATAACTTGGAGATAACTATTTTACAGGGAACATGGGCTCTGGAGGGTTAAGTGGCTTGCCCAAGACCACAAGGAGCACCTGTGGGAGTAGAAACCCCAGCCCTTCCGGCCTAAGGTTACTGTCCTCTAGTGGGATTTGAACCCCCGACCTTCCGGCCTGAAGTACCTTGCCCCAACCACTAGGCCACTCCTCCACTCCAATACCTGCTTCACCTATTGCAGGTGGGACTGAAATCCAATTTGGTTCAAGTACACCTGAGTGACATCGCAGCACATCACCATTCCCTTGAGGGAAAACCCCTCTCAGCTCAGCCCTTTGTCCCGATTCCTGTGGGGCCTTATGTTATCCAAGCCACCTGTCTGCCCCCCCAGTGGTGGGATCTCAATGTGGTGCTCTCTCAGCTCACTAAGCCTTCGTTCAAGCCTCTGGCTACCTGTCTCCTCCGCTACCTATCCTGGAAGGTCGCCTTCCTGGTAGCATTCACATCAGCTTGCAGAGTCAGTGAGTTCCAGGCTGTGATGGCAGAGCCCCCCTCCGTGAGGTTCTACAAGAACAGGGTGGTGCTCCACATGTGCCCCAAGTTTCTTCCGAAAGTGGTGTTCCCATTCCACCTCACCCAAGAGGTGGTACTCCCCATCTTCTTTCCGGGGCCTCACGCCGGTATGGCGGAGAGCATTCTCCACAATCTGGATTGTAAAAGAGCCCTGTCCTTTTACCTGCAACGGACCCATGGCTACTGCAAAGCATCACAGCTTTTCGTATCTTATGACCTTAGCCACCTGCTTGGGTGGCAGACTGCATTTCCCTTGCCTAAGAGCAAGCAGGCATCTCACTGGACCAGAGGGTCACAGCGCACCACGTCAGGGCCAAGGCTACTTCAGTGGCAAATCTGCATTCCGTCTCTGTGATGGAAATCTGCCAGCCCGCCACCTGGTCTTTGATCCACACCTCCGCAGTTTACTACTGCTTGGAGAGGGTGTTCTAATGGGACGGCGCCTTTGGCCAGGTCGTACTCCATGAACTCTTTGGGGTGTAAGCAATTCCTGCCCTCCGACCCTTCTGTGTTCAGGCTACCAGAGTGCTTGTTTTCCACTGGACACGTGTCTTACAAGAGTCTCTCAGTAGGGAGTCAATTGCTGCTGATCACGGCTCACCCTTTGCAGGTCACCGTGGCATTTTTTGGTTACAGGATCTTGATAGCCTGTAGCTGGGGAATCCCATATGTGAAGACTGACTTCCTGTTTGTTCCCAGAGAAAGCATAGTTACACAGGTGTTCTCCGGGGACAGATGGAATATGTCCTCACAACCCTCCCCCCTCCCCTTGGAGTTGCTTTTTTACCGTGTTTTGAATTTTTGCCGTCTTAGCTATGTCATTACACTGAGGCAAGATGGCACCCTTGGACGGGAAGTGGACCACACATGAATGGTGCATCTCCAAAATGCTTTCTTTAAAAGCTGGGTAGATGCTTCCACGTGGGCACTGTTGCGCTGACATTTCCATATGTGAGGACTGATTCCTTCTGTCCTTGGAGAACACCTACAGGTGAGTAACTACGCTATATTGGTACATATATTGTGCCTTATTTATAAGGACAAACAAATGCTAAATACGGTGCCTGTGTCCCAATAACGCACTCATCACAAAACAAACCAGGATGACAATGATATTAATATGTCTGATAGTCTTCTTTAAAAATAACCTCAAGGAGACATCAAACTCAGACTGCATGCTTAGTCTGTTTTAACTCACGTCCCACAGTCTACATTTCATCATCTGTCTCCTGGGCAAAAATAAATGCCAGTATGATACTTCTCTTTATAATTAAGGTGTCAAAAAGTGCTACCAACTGTATTCTTAACTTTCACATCACCAATGATTTTGGAATAGAAGACACCCAAGATCAGTGTTTGAGCCTCATCAGGCCACCTCTGAATGTTTTGTTGTCTTTAACTTTTATACCACAATGAGCTGTAACGCACAATGTCTTTTTTTTTTTTTTTTGTTAACAGCTTGGTGCCGCATAAGTTAAAGAAGATGGGTATTTATTTATTTGAATAGTTTTTTTATACCACCCCTTCCAGCAATCGGTGGCGGTTTACATGGAACTATAACTTGAAGATTATGTGGAACATATTAACCATTACATAATTGGAACTAGGAACTTAGTTGTAACAAGAACTATATATATACCGGTGTACACTTACACATAGGCATAGTGATGGCTGCATCTTTTAGCTATTTACAATAAGATACAATTGGGGAATAGGGGAGTTTGAAGATACGTGGATAGTAGGAGGGAGGTTAGATGTATATTGGTGGAGGGTGTATTATAATAATCTGAGAATAGATGGGTTTTTAATTCCTTGCGAAATTTTAGGAGGTCTTTGATTGCTCTGATTTGGTCAGATAGAACGTTCCAGAGTGTTGGGGCTGTAAATCTGAACGCTCTATTGCTTGTAAACTGTTTAGTTTTGCGTATTGAGGATGGTATTTCAAGTAGAATTTGATCAAATAAATCATGTAGATGGAATTGCATGAAGTACAAAAACAGTGATGGCTCCGATGATGGAGTATTGTTAAAGAAAATCATACTTTTCAAAACTTAGTGGCAAATCACAGGGATATTAGCAGAGTTCAACATAATGCCCTGAATAATAGGAAACAATATTGGATATTCACTTTAAAATATAGTTGCACCTAATGGCATGAATGCCAAAGTAGACTGGATATCATTGATTTATAATGGAGATTTAAATGGATTGCTTCTGATTGTACTGTCTAACTTATATGCACCAGTTTAAAAGAACATTTATTTTATTTACAGTATTTATTGATGTGCTCAGTTTTTTGTACCGCCTTATCCTTCAATCAAAGCGGTTTACACGACAGCTCAACTGAATACATTAAAACAAGAGTAGGTGCATTTAACTTAATTGATTACACTGGTCAACAATGAAATCATTACTGACTTTGAAAGGCCCTAATCTGTAGTATCTTGGTGAGCTGAACACGAATATAACGTTAACAAAATTTTATTGGCTCTCGTTTTGAAGATATTGCATGTAGTTCATTTTTGACGTTTCACCGTGTAAATTTATCCAGTAGGACATCAACAACATCCCAAATAAGCCTTGAATGATGTAATATTGCATCACATTGCATAATACCAGCATGCACAAATCATCCAGAGTGGCTGCTGAAGCCACCTGACGTCAGCAGTGTACTATACGCAGTCGGAAAGGAAAGTAATCTGGTATTCTCCAGGACCAAGCAGGAAGTCAGTCCTCACATATGGGTGACGTCGGCGCCGACGGAGCCCTCGCGGAGCAATTTTCCCCAGCTTTCAAAGAAAGCCTTTGGGAATTGCAGCGCGCATGCGCGGTCGCCTTCCCGCCCAAGGGTGCCATCTTAGCCAGTCTTCTTTTTTCCGCGGAGCCCTACAGACGTACCCGTCGTGTCCCCGCGAAAAAGTTGATTTTATTCGTAATATTCTCTTTTTTCCTTCGGTTCGACGCCGGTTTTCTTCCCGCCCGGACTCGCGACGCCGGTCACGAGTCCTCTTCTTCTTTTTCGGTTTTTCTGATTTAGTCAGTTTCGTTTTCGGTTTTTTCACTGGCAGCCCGGTCTTTTGACCTCGCAGGGGCCCTTTTTTTCCCCCGATGGCTGCCAGTGGTTTCAAGCGGTGTGGTCAGTGTGACCGAAATATGTCACTAACTGACACACACGATAATTGCCTCCGCTGCCTGGGCCCGGATCATGAAGAAATGATCTGTGGGGCCTGTGGCAAAATGTCCTCCAAAGCGTTGAGAAGTCGGCGGCATCAGCGGGATAGGATCTTCGCTGACCCCAGCCGTACCCGGACCTCGTCGGAGGCCTCGGCGTCCAGAGGTTCCAGCTCTGACCGTCGTCGGAGTTCCTCCGACAGGGGTTCTCCCTCCGGGGACCATCGACGGAAGGTGAAACCCGCGAGGGCGGCGTCGGTGGACGCTCCTGGCTCCGCGAGGGCCAGGTCGCATAGCCCCGATAGCCGTCCCGGGTCCTTGGAGAAGGAGCACCTCTCGAAGCGACCTCGCATGGAGTCGGAGCTGCCTGCTCGGGTAAGTCCTGTGGTCCTCCTGGACTCGCCTCCGAGACCGCCGACGTCGGGCCCGACGCCGTCGGGGCCCGAGTCGGGGGCTGCTGGGTCACCTGAGGTCGGACTCAGGTTGACGGCCTTGGAGAGCAGACTGTCTGCCTTCATGGACCAGCAGCGGGCACTGCTCGCTAGCCTCACTGGCGCCGCTGCCCCGACCGCCGGGACGTCGACGTCTAAGTCGACCCCGGAGACCGAGCCGATCCTCGAGTCCATGCGAACTCGAGTCGATCCTCGGTCGAGGTCACCCTCGGCCTCCCGTTCGGGACCGAGGTCGTCGACGCCGACTCCCTCGGCGTCGGGGCGGCCGGCGCCGCAGCCTGCCCGGGCCGACCCCACCGATTCCTCCTCGGAGTCGGTCTGGGAGTCTGAAGAGGAAGAGTCACCTGATTCTTTTCGGACTCGGTGTGTCCCCTCGGACTCGCCTGAGTCCGAACCTCGGAAGCAGTCCCCTCCGGAGGATGCCCGGTTCTCGGACTTCGTCAGGGATATGGCCAAGGCTTTGGCCTTCCCTGCGGATCCCGAGGAGGAGCCTCGAGCCGAAGAGCTCGATGCCCTCCAGTATGACTCTCCCGCCAGGGAACACTTTACTGTACCGGTTCCTCCCATGCTGGAACGACTACTCTTCCGCATGTGGGAGAGTCCGGCCTCCTCGCCGGTCCTGAGCAAGCGGGTCGATTCTATCTATCGAGTCCGCAAGAGCCCTGGCTTCCAAAAAGCACAGCTACCACACCATTCCATGGTAGTGGAATCGGCCATGCATCGTCTTAAGAGCCAGAAGATGCACTCCTCGGTGCCTCCTGGTAGGGAGGCCCGTAACCTGGATGGCCTTGGTAAGAAGTGTTTCCAGGGCTCTATGCTTGCGTGTCGTGTCCAGACCTACCAGCTATACATGGGCATGTATCTCCGAGATCTGGCTAAAGAGCTAGCCGGATTCTCCGCTGGATTGTCCGAGGAACCTTTGCGGAAGTTCCTAGCCTTGTCCATTGGCATTCGGGAATGCTCAAAATTCATATCCCGAGCAGCCTATGATGGCTTTGAAGCATCGGCTCGAGTGGCCGCAGCCGGCATCGGTGCCCGCCGACAGGCTTGGCTTCAGTCGTCTGACCTTGAGCCCTGGGTGCAGGACAAGTTGGTCGATGTCCCCTGCCGAGGTGAAAACCTCTTGTGCAGCCTTCTCGTCCATAGGTTTGCCAAACTAGAGACAGAGACTCTCACCAGGACTAGGCTTTCTAGGAAGACCTCCGCCCCTTCCCAGAAAAAGAAGGGCTCGGGAAAGAAGTCCTTTTACCCGAGAAAGGCGGCTGCCTATAAACACTATCCCCAATATCAGGACTCCGCAGCTCCCCAACAGGGCCAGCAGGCCAAGGGACGGGGTAACGGGTCCCGTAGGCAGCAAGCCCCCAAGCCTGCACCACCAGCCCCTGCTCAGCAGGGTGGGGGCTTTTGACTCCTTAAGCATAGCCTCTCCCCCTCCGCTGGCTCCTCCCAGCACCGGAGGCCGGCTGGTTCACTTCGCCCACAGGTGGTCCAACATCACTTCAGATGCCTGGGTGCTTCAAGTCGTAAGAGAAGGCTATCTTCTCCACTTCCACCAGGTCCCTCCCTCCTATTTCCCGGGAGAACCTCCACGACTCCCTCTGCACAGGGACTTACTCCTTCAGGAGTTAGCAGGTCTTCTACAGGAACAGGCGGTGGAACCGGTGCCCCACCACCTGAGAGGTCAAGGCTTTTATTCCAGGTATTTTCTAGTACCAAAAAGGACAGGAGGCCTCAGACCCATCCTGGACTTGCGCAACCTCAACAGGTTCCTCGTGCGGGAAAAGTTCAAAATGCTTACCCTTGGAATCCTTCTGCCCTACCTCCAGCAGGGAGATTGGCTATGCTCCTTGGATCTAAAGGATGCCTACACGCACATCCTCATCCACCCAAGCCACCGCCAATACCTAAGGTTTGTGGTGGCAGGAAATCATTACCAGTACAGGGTACTGCCCTTTGGCCTGTCCTCCGCACCGCGAGTCTTCACAAAATGTCTCGCGGTGGTGGCGGCCCATCTCCGGCTTCACGGCCTCTGTCTTCCCGTACCTCGACGACTGGCTCATCAGAGCAGCGTCCACTCCGGAGGTCACCAACGCCACACACCGCACGGTGACTCTTCTGCAGTACTTGGGCTTTGTCATAAACTTCGCAAAGTCCACTTTGCTCCCCTCACAGGATCTCGAGTTCATCGGCGCAAGACTGCACACTCCTCAGGCGCGAGCTTTCCTGCCTCTCGACAGGGCTCAACGGCTCATGGACCTAGCCGACAGTTTTCGCAGCCAGTCCCTGGTCTCCGCCAGGCGCTTCCTGAGACTGCTCGGCCATATGGCTTCCACCGTCCATGTGACCCCCAATGCCCGCCTGAATATGCGGCCTGCTCAATGGTGTCTTCGCAAGCAGTGGCAACAAGCCACAGGCGGCCTAGCAGACCTAGTGCGCGTCTCCGAGCCACTGGCCTCGTCTCTCCAGTGGTGGCTTCATCGGCCGAACCTGGTACTCGGCATGCCTTTTCAGTCACCTCAGCCGGCCCAGGTGCTGACGACAGATGCGTCCCTCCTGGGTTGGGGAGCACATTGTCAAGGGGCACGTACTCAGGGCCTCTGGACCACGTGGGAGTCTGCTCAGCAGATCAACTTCCTGGAGCTCAGAGCGATCCGCCTGGCTCTCAAGGCTTTCTCCCACCTGACCTCTCACCAGTCCGTCCTTGTCCAGACGGACAATCAAGTTGCCATGTTCTACGTGAACAAACAGGGGGGCACGGGCTCCTTCCTTCTCTGTCGGGAAGCACAGAAGCTCTGCTCTTGGGCCGTCAGTCAAGGCTGTTTATCTCCCAGGCCAAGAAAATTGCCTGGCGGACAAACTCAGCAGGATCCTCCAGCCGCACGATTGGCGCCTGGATCCCTTGGTAGTTCAGAAGCTCTTTCTAAAGTGGGGCCTCCCCACGATGGATCTCTTTGCCAGTCCTCACAACCGGCAACTTCCTCGCTTCTGCTCTCGTCAGCCACATCCCCTTCGAGTTGCGGCGGACGCTTTTCTACTCTCATGGTCGGAGAGCCTTCTGTATGCTTTTCCTCCCATCCCGCTAGTCTCTCGAACTCTTTTCAAGGTTCTCCGAGACAAAGCTTCCATGATCCTGGTGGCCCCTCGCTGGCCCAGACAGCCGTGGTTTCCACTCCTGCTGCAATTAGCGGTAGAGGATCCATTCCCTCTGGGGTTTCAACCGGATCTCCTCACTCAGGATCAGGGGTCTCTGCTACACCCCAACCTCAGATCTCTCAATCTAATGGCCTGGCTGCTGAGAGGATAGTCCTTGCTCCCCTTCTCCTGCCGGCAGAGGTGGAAGAGGTCGTCCTAGCTTCTCGGCGACCTTCTACCCGCAAATGCTACGCCCTTAAATGGCGTCGCTTTTCCGTTTGGTGTACCCAGCAGTCTCAGGATCCCTTCTCCTGCTCGGTGTCGGTGATCTTGCAGTACTTGCTCTACCTCTCTAATCTAGGACTTAAGTCCAACTCCGTCAAAGTTCACCTCAGTGCTCTTTCAGCACATCATGTACCGGTGGACGGCAGACCTCTTTCCAGCGACCCTCTCGTAGCGAGGTTTCTCCGAGGTCTCCTTCTACTTAAACCACCTCTGAGCCCGCCAGCGCCTGACTGGGATCTGAATGTGGTTTTACAGCGGATCACCTGTCCGCCTTTTGAACCTATGGCTACCTGTGAATTGCAGGCCCTCGTGTCAGATCCCCCTTACACTCGGTTCTACAAAAATAGGGTAGTCCTACGGACTCACCCAAAATTTCTTCCAAAAGTGGTCTCCCCTTTTCACATCAATCAGGAGGTGGTACTTCCGACCTTCTTTCCCAGACCACACTCCAGCCGAGCTGAAATGGTCCTCCATACCCTGGACTGTAGAAGGGCATTGAACTTCTACCTTGACCGTACGCGGGAGCACCGTAAGGCTGCTCAGCTTTTTGTGTCTTTTGATCCCAATAAATTGGGGCTCCCGGTCTCCAAGCGTACTCTGTCCATCTGGGTTGCGGACTGTATCACTTGGGCTTATGGGGCAGCCGGGCTCTCCTTGGATGGTCGAGTCACGGCTCATTGTGTTCGGGCAAAGGCTACGTCAGTGGCTTACCTCCGCTCTGTTCCGCTGGCAGACATCTGCCGGGCCGCTACTTGGTCTTCGAGCCAGACTTTTGCGGTCCATTACTGTCTTGAGAGGGAGTCCCGCAGGGACAGTGCTTTCGGACAGGCAGTCCTCCGTAATCTCTTTGAGGTTTGAGCAACTCCTACCCTCCATCACGGATGTGGGCTACCGGTGGGTAATAATTCAGCGAAGATTCCTTCCTTCTGTGCTGCTGAGCTAGAGGGAGCTCATTTTTGTGCTTAGGGTCTCCGGTAGCCTTAAGCTTGGGAGTCCCATATGTGAGGACTGACTTCCTGCTTGGTCCTGGAGAAAGCGTAGTTACTCACCTGTAACAGGTGTTCTCCAGGAGCAGCAGGAATCAGTCCTCACAACCCTCCCTCCTCCCCTTGGAGTTGCAATCATCTGCTTAAGTTTTTTTGCAAATTTTTATGCTCTCTTTTTTAGCTATGTCATCTGACTGGCTAAGATGGCACCCTTGGGCGGGAAGGCGACCGCGCATGCGCGCTGCAATTCCCAAAGGCTTTCTTTTAAAGCTGGGGAAAATTGCTCCGCGAGGGCTCCGTCGGCGCCGACGTCACCCATATGTGAGGACTGATTCCTGCTGCTCCTGGAGAACACCTGTTACAGGTGAGTAACTACGCTTTCTGTTCCGATATTGAAAGCCTCATGAATGCCTTAAAAATCACTCATGACCCACAAGACTGGAGACTATTTTTAAAACTGACTCTTCAAAACTGAGTCTGAAGGCTGTGCTTTTGAACAATGGAAACCGTCTTCCATCTATTCCAGTAGCGCATGCCGTCCACATGAAAGAGACATACGATAACTTAAAGCATCTACTGACTTCCATTAACTATAACAAGTACAGCTGGCACCTCTGTGGTGACTTGAAGGTAGTTGCCCTTTTAATGGGACTGCAGCAGGGATATATAAAATACATGTGTTTCTTATGTGAGTGGGATAGCCGAACAAGAGATTGGCACTACTTGCAGAAGGAATGGAATCGCAGACAAAATATAACAGTTGGAGAAAAGAATATCCAGCACCCAGCTCTGGTTGAGGCTCACAAAATCCTGCTACCACCCCTTCACATCAAACTAGGTTTGATGAAAAACTTCGTGAAAGCCATGGACCGCACTTCGCCAGCTTTCTGATACCTGCATGAAAAATTTCCTCGACTCAGCAAAGCAAAGATTAAAGAAGGAGTTTTTGTGGGTCCTCAGATTCGAGAGCTCTTCGAAGATGACCGGTTCAACAACTTGCTGCAGGGTGATGCGAAACAAGCATGGAATGCTTTTTGCCTAGTGTCAACAAACTTTCTCGGGAATGTTAGGGCAGAAAACTACAAGGAACTAGTAGAAGACATGCTGATGCAGTATCAGAAACTTGGCTGCAATATGTCTCTAAAGATCCATTACCATCTCAATTTCTTTCCTGACAACTGTGGTATGAATTAGTGATGAACAGGGCGAACGTTTTCACCAGGATGTCGCAACGATGGAGCAAAGATACCAGGGAAAATGGTCCACTACAATGCTGGCTGACTACTGCTGGACACTCCCCAGAGAAGCTCCCAAACAGCTGTACAAGAGACGGATGAAAAAATCTAAGAAGTAGTCTATGACTTGGTTTTTTATAGATATTAACTGAAGGCCTATTATATTTACTATTGACATGCATTTTATGATGTAAACGTTAATTCTTGTAGATTACAAAAAAACTAGAGCCAACTTTGCAATTTCACTGTCATATTCGTGTTCAGTATATAAAAATTGATAAGAAATTACTATTTTTATTTCAGTAACATGACTTTTGTAAAACTTTGTTGACCAGTGTTATAGTAAAATGAGAGTAGATATACTATAATTAAACTAATTACATTTAAAACCAGGGCTGTGGAGTCGGTAGATAAATGTTCCAACTCCGACTCCTCAGTTTTTTGTACTTCCGACTCCTCTGTATTAATATGAAGGAAAGAAAGGCAACATACATGTCATTACCACAGGACTACTGGCTGGGAAGCCAACAGTCTACTGTATTGAACAGTTTAAGCAAAAGACAAACACAATGAAAACAACAAAGTTGGGGGGCGGAGCCTGATGTCCAGCGGGATGGTCGCATAACGCTGAGGCTCCCGAGAGGCCTACTCAGAATCCTGAATTAACACCGTCCATACTTGGAACTTCTACTCTGATCTTGCCGGGGCACATTGGTGAGATGGCGGGGACCAAACCCACGCGCCTGGAATTCGGATCTCCAGCGGCTTCTCACGGCAAACGTTCCAAAACTGAACCCCCGTCCCCGCAGAAGGGGCTGGCCTTGCGCGAGGGCCCCGAAATGCAGCAGGAAATCCTCGCAGAGATTAGAGGGGTCAAAGACCTCGTGCAGTCAAACGGTGAAGCACTCCGTGCGCTGCGGGAAGATCTTGGTGTGCTGCAAGGCAAGCTAGAAGGGCTTTCTTCGCGTCAGGACAAAATGGAGAGCATATTGGACTCCCATGCGGCCCGGTTGTCCAAACTCGACAAAGTTGAACGTCAGGTGCGGGCCTTGCAGAAAGAAGTGGAAGATGGCAATAATAGAGCGCGCCGCAATAACATACGACTCGTGGGCATACCGGAGGGAGCGGAATCGGGAGACATGAAAGAGTTTTTATGTAAAATCCTCCCTTCCCTGCTCAAAATCACCTTTATCAAAGATTTGGAGATCGATCGCGCTCATCGTGTACCCACAAGCATAACGCTCAACAGGAAGACCCCGCGGCCTATCATTTTTCGACTTTTGAGATATCAACACGTGGAGCAAATTCTAAGTGCCTCTCGGGCAAAGGGCCCCATGGAGTTTGAGAGCCACAAGATCTCCTTCTTTCCTGACTTGGCTAAACCCATGGTCGGCCGCCGAAAGCGCTTTCTGGAATTCCGGCCGAGGCTTCAACAACTACAAGCACGCTATGGCCTGATGTACCCGGCCAAGCTCCAAGTCACGCTTCACAATCAGACAAGAACATTTGAGGACCCTGATCTACTAGCGGAGTTTTTGGATTCCAAAGAAGCCGACTTGATGCGCTGACTTCCAGAATATTCCTGCAAGTATTCTCATATCCGCAGTGCCCGCCATATTGGATCTGCCGCAGCCTAGCAAAGAGTCTGGCAAGGGCAGTTTGTCTGCCTTACTATTGATGATATCTGTGACCCGACTCCATCTACCCACAGTAGCCTCGATGAGTATCAGAGACAGTGTTAACTATGGACTCTGGTGTTTCTTTTCTTTTTTCATGTCTTTCTATTTCCTCTCTAGGGCCTCCTCCCGCAGACATATGGTCGCCATATTCTTTGGGGGTTTTGCTTCTTCTCTAAGATACAATGGTACATACTTTTCAATATGGGGTGTATTAGCCAGCATACTTGGTGATTATGTCATTGTTGCACAGATTCTGATTATGTTGTATGTTTTCCAGCGCCCTTACCTAAAATGTCTATTACCGATTGATGGCACCATGTAAGATTTTCTCATTGAACGTAAAAGGAATCAATAATCCGATAAAACGTAAGAAAATCCTAAGCTACCTAAGTCAGGAAGCTGCGGATCTAATTTTTCTCCAAGAAACGCATTTAAATTCGAAGGAAACTCTTAAACTCAATATTAAACCTTACATGGTGGCCGCCTACTCCGCAGCCGTTTCTAAGAAATGTGGGGTTGCCATACTGGTTAGGAAATCTTTGCATGCTACTATTATTGCGACTAGCTCAGATACAGAAGGTAGATGGTCCAGAGTTCACCTCAAGATAGGTAGCCTTGAAGTTACATGTATATGCCTTTACGCTCCTAATGTGGATGACCCTGCCTTTTTTGCTACCATTGCTCAGGTTGCGCAGGCCTCTGCTAATACTTCATTGATAATTGGGGGGGATTTCAATCTAGTCCTTGATCCCCTGATTGACAAACAGCCGCCTAGGACAAGTGGTCCCCCCAAGAGTCACACCACGCTTACCTCCCTGATCAAAGATCTTGCTTTAGTTGATCTATGGAGGTTACTACACCCCAATGAGCTTGACTTCACCTTCTTCTCTTCCCCTCATAAATCCCAGTCTCGCATAGACTTCTTTCTAATATCAAAACTGTTAGTTCCTCAGGTGGACACTGCAAAGATTCACTCCCAACATATTTCAGATCATGCTGCTATCTCCTTTCAATTACACACTACTGCACCTCAAGGGAATTCGGGGGCCTGGTTCTTTGATAGAGCCCTGTTAACTCAGCCAGAGTTCCAGTTAGAAATTCGAGCAGCCATTCAGGATTACTTCCATTTTAATCTACCCCAAGATACTGCGAATTGGGCTTGGTGGGAGGGCTTCAAAGCGGCCATTCGAGCAACGATCACTAGTTATCAAATCCGCCTGCGGAAACAACGCACACAGCAGCTACTCATACTAGACCAACAAATTAAAGCAGGCGAACGAGTTCTGACTTCACGTACTGATCCATGTGTATTAATTCGATTGCAGCGTCTCCGTTTTCAATATAATTCAATCCTCTCAACTGCAGCTTCTAAGAGTATTGCACTTCAGCGAGGGACATATTATCGTGAAAACAATCGAGCCGGTCGACTCTTAGCCAACGCCTTGAAAGGTCAAAAAGAAGCCAAACGCGTAGCGGCCCTTCGAGCTCCACAGGGAGAGGGCATAGTGACCGCAGACTCCGACATCGTAGAACTCTTTCGGGATTTCTATACCCGCCTATATCAATCTGAATGTGAGTTCTCGCCAGAGACATTTGAGCGATTGCTTTCTGGCATTCAGCGGCCGACCCTCTCTGAAGATGATAGGGATGCGATGGATGAACCCTTCTCTACTTCAGAGATCCAATCTGCCCTAAAACGAGCAGCCTCGGGCCGGGCCGTGGGGCCCGATGGTCTCCCGACCGAATTCTACAGAACGTTCAGTGCAGATTTAGTTCCCTATTTAAAACTCTATTTTACTGCCCTTGCGGTAGATACATCCTCTTTGGGATCCTTTTCTGCAGCTAATGTTGTCGTATTTGAGAAAGAAGGCAGAGACCCGCTGCTAACCGCCAACTACCGTCCAATCTCCCTACTTAATGCCGATTACAAGATCTTCGCAACGATCTTGGCCACCCGGCTATCTGACAGGATGGCCACCCTAATTCACCCCGACCAATGTGGTTTTATACCCGGCAGATCAACTGCTGACAACGCTCGGACCTTGTGCCATGTGCTATCCAGTGCTGCCAATTTAGATCATCCATGGGTGGGTCTTTCCCTGGATGCCGAAAAAGCCTTTGATCGCCTAGAATGGCCCTTCTTATTTGCAGTTCTCCGATGGTATGGCTTTGGGGAGGGCTTCCTCCGATATCTCCAAGTCATGTATACTCAACCCGTCGCCAGCATTTGTGTAAATGCCATCAAGTCTCCGCCATTTAATCTCCAAAGAGGCACGCGTCAAGGTTGCCCCCTATCACCAATGCTCTTTGATCTAGCTCTTGAACCCCTAGCCCTCCTTATTAGACAGTCCGCACGTATTCGAGGTGTCCCCTTCAGTCATAGAGAGATTAAACTCTCTGCATATGCAGATGACCTTATGCTTTTCGTATCCCTCGATTCGGTTCCAGCTGTCTTGGATCTGATTGACGGATACTCACAATTATCGGGCTATAAAATTAACTGGACCAAATCTGTAGCATTCCCACTGAACCACTGGGTACATGAGGCTGACATGCAGGCCTTTCCCTTCCTTTGGCAATCCCGCATGGTGAAGTATCTCGGGGTCCATTACTGTTCTCCTTTAGAAGACACTATCAGTTTTAATGCCAAAGAGGTAGTCTCCAAAGTCCGTGAGCTCACAAACCGGTGGTCTCCCTTATCTCTTACTTGGTGGGGCCGCCTAGAAACTGTGAAAATGATGATAGTCCCCAAAGTGAACTACATTTTAGAAATGCTGCCATGTTTATTCCCGCTACATACTTATAAAGACATTGAGGGCCTTCTCGTCCGTTATCTTTGGCAGGGCAAGCCACCAAGGATAGCTAAACAAAAACTACAGTCTGTAAAAGAAAGAGGGGGTACCAGATTTCCTGATTTTCTTAGATATCATCAAGCCTTCCTACTTAAGCAAGGTGCCCGATGGCTAGATGCCTCAACAGACAGCAGACCAGTTTGGCTTGACATAGAAGAGGAGCTCAGTAGCCCAATTCCGTTGACCCATCTCCCCGGTATGTCCTATCCAGTAGACACCTGCCACCCACCAATGATTGTCGATACTCTTGCGGCCTTTAACACTCTCATTTCTTCACTGGGCCCGAACGTATGTCCTCAGGATGGACTCCCGCTGTGGCATAACCCCAAAATTCAAGTCCTAAATAGAACAATAGCATGGAAACCCTGGTACTCAAGGGGGATCTGGACACCCCAACAGCTTTTCTCAGCTGCTCGTTGGAAAACCACCTCTGATCTACAAAAGGAATTTGCGTTACCAGCGAAACACTACTTTCAATTGATGCAGCTTCAACACTGCCTCAAAAGTGCTCGAATCATGCCGCCCTCTGCCCCTACTGAGGACGGGCTATTAGAGATAGTTCACTCTATTAGCAGTACACATGGGGTAGCCTCTAACTTTTATAAAATATTATGTCAGGGTACAGACACGGCCACATTTAGAGCCCAACAAGCCTGGGAACGTGAACTGCAAACCACTTTAACCCCTGTGCAATGGAGCGTTTTCTGGAGCAAAGTAGTGCGGGTTTCCCGGTCTGCCTCTGTTACCCAAACTCTCTTCTTTTTTGCACACCGATGCTTTTATACCCCAAAAAAAATAGCCAAATGGAACACAACTGCTAGGGACCAGTGTTGGTCTTGCCATACTGCTGTGGGAACCTTCGCTCATGTTATTTATGAATGTCCTCAACTACAGGTTTATTGGGGGCGGGTTTGGCGTTGTATTCAATTTATCTTACACCTTCACGAACCTCTCTCTTGGAAGATCGTGGGACTCCGCTCTGTGGCGGAGGTCCCCTCTCTTCCTAAGAAGGGTCGCTTTCTCCTTGACTTCATGCTGGGTATAGCCATATGCTTAATTACGAGGAATTGGAAGGATAGCTCTCGACTTACTGTCAATGAATGGTGGAACCTCGTCTGCTTATATAGTAAATATGAGCAGACACCTCGGAGAGCTATTCCCCATGTCCAAACTCACTCTTGCTTGTCTAAATGGCAGATGCTTAATGATTATGTACAATCTGCTCATTGTTCCAACATGCCTGTATAATGTGCACTCATCATGTTTCAGATCACCGTTAGGTTTTGTAACACAATAATGTAAGTACACGCCCGCTTCGGGAATGATCAGTTTCTAGAGAAGAAGCAGGGGGGAGGGGGGTGGTAGGGGTTTACTTTGATGTATGTATTACATTTTATGTATCTGTCTTTTGCTGTATGTCTTCCTTTCCTTTGTTGTTATAAAACGAAAATAAAGCATTTAAAAAAAAAAAAGAAAACAACAAAGTTTTTTATTAATTTTTTTTTATTAATTAATCAAGTGGCTGGATAGTAGCAGCAGGCATAAACATCAGGAACAGGAACTTTACCAGTCCAAAAATACAAACCACATTATTTGGTTGTTATAGAACAAAAACAAAGCTTATCTATATGAACCAAAAACAAAATCTGTAAAACCTAGAAATGGTTTATATTAATCTTGAAATGTAGTTATAGGCTTAGCAAATGCAAATCAATTCAATGTAGAGTTCTAAGGAAGAGAATTGCCTCTGCCAGATCCTCTTTCATAGAGGCTCTTAAGTCAGACTTTATTATTTTTAGGGCTGAAAATAATCTTTCGACACTGACTTGGGTGGGTGGAATTGCAGTAACTATTCTGGCCACATCACTAACGATCTCTGGATAAACAAGGATGGCTTCTTCAACAGTAAGTTTTGATGAGCGATCATACTTTTCAACTTCTTCTAGTGCTTTATAAAACTCCTGTTGGAATTTTTTTATTTGGACATTTACTGATTCTGTAACGCTTATGCAACATCGCTTTCGTTTAGCAACTTCTGTTTTGTTTAAGAAGGAATCAAAGTCTAATTCTTCGTTTGAAGAAGATGATCCTGAGTTACCACTATTGCTTAAAAGAAGAACTTCATCCTGTGGAGGTATTTCAGATCGTAATCCCTTCATGCGAACTGCTACATCATAGAGGGCCTTTTTCCCAGTAGCAGTCTGTTCACTGTTCAACAAAATTCGGCTCATTGGGTCGACATAAATAGCCGCTAACAGGATTTCATTTTCCAGCAAAAGACTCTCTCTTTTCATCATTGAAGATGCAGGGCCCTCAGCTATTAACCCTCCATTTTTGTTCAGGCGATATAACAGGCTCTTCCATTCCAAGAAGAATTTACCCGGGGTTAGATCGTCACATTGCAACCTCTTGGTGACAGTGAAGGGGTGAAAAAGAAGGTTCTCCAGCTCTTTTGTTTGTGTCCACTGGCTTTCAGTTAATGCAAGATTTTCATTGTCCATTTCTTCTATGAAGTCTTTAAGTTCAAGCAAACGCTTCACCAGCGAGGAGTTTGATCTAAAATGGCTCCTTTTCCTGCACGTCTTTTCAAAATTGCATCTGTTTTCGGGGCCCTGGCTGCAACAGTTACTTGCCGTAATTTGCCAATTAGTGTAGCTGCATGGCGATCTTTTAATCCATCTCTTACGGCAAGTTGCAGTGTATGAACAGCACATCGCATTTGATGAATAGTAGCAAGCTTCAATGCTTCTTCAACAAAGTTGTCTAAAAAAAATGTCAGCATTCTCTTCAGTTTCTAAACTTTCTCCAATACTTGCAGAGCTGTCTTCCTCTAACTCTAATATCTGTTCCTGAGCGGGTGTCCAGTTTAGTCCTCCACATCCGGGTAGTGCACCTCCTCCTGCAGCAAGGAGACTGGACCAATCAACTCTTTAGAACCGTAGCCTGCTTACTGCTGGAACTCCCATGAGCCCTCCAGTGTGTCCAGTCTCCTTGCAGCAGGAGGTGGTGTGAGCCTGGAGCTAGGCTCACTTCTTGTTATTGCTTGTGTTTTCTCCAGTTTCATTTACTTTAATTTACTTTACTTCTTTTTCCTGGCTCCTGTCTCTTTAATTGGGTTTAAAAAAAAAAAAAGGATTTGGCAGCGAGTGTCAGTGACACACAGTGGAGAGGCTGAACGGCACTGCTCTTCCCCCCTGGTTCCCTGCCTGCAGTCTCTACCGGCTGTTCTGATCGCTCCCCCAGGACTGTTCGGGGGCAGGATCAGCATACCCACGGTGCTTCTTCTTCCTTTCTATTGCCCTGAACACGCGGCCAGGCACTCCGGCTGCGATCCGGTGCTTGTCTGCCCTTCAGCACTCCGGTTTTCTGCCTTTCTCCGGTCCGGCTGAGCGCCTGTCTGATCGTTTGCTTTTCCAAATTTACAGGGTAAGTGTTCTTTCTTTGGGGTTTTTTGCTCATCGGTGCTTTTCCTTTATTTTTGGAATTTTTGGATTTTTTTGTTTTTTGGCGCCCTTTTTTTCTCCGGCGCGTCTCGCTCGCGGCGGCCATTTTGGATTTTAATTTTTGGCGGTAATTGCCTTTGCTGGCTTTCCATTCCTTTAATTTTGTAGCGTTTTTGCCTTCCCTTCAGTTTTGGGCATTTTCTGACTATTTCTTTTTTGTTTTCGTTTCAAATAAAAAAAAAAAAAAAAAGGGGATTAAGTCCGCGGGGGTCTGTGTGCGGCTGGGCACTTGATCCTTGGCTGTCTCAGCGTGCACTATTTCTATCCTTTCTACAGTTGCGCCCCTGGTTGCCTGTAAAAAAAAAAAAAAAAAGAAATGTCCTCCAAACCACAATGCCTAGTCTGCGGTTTGCGTAGGTGGTCCGTCTCTGCCGCTGGATTCTGCTCCAGCTGTGCTGCAGTCTCCTCCGGCATGGAACATCAGGGGGACTCCCCCTCTTCAGCAGAGCATCTGGTGACTCCGCTATCTGCTGAGGGTGATCTTTCTCCGGGGCCTCTGTTGCCGCCTGTGGCTACTGGCTCTCAGGCTCCGGGGTCTGGAGTCTCTGTGGAACAAGGGGATGCTTCTTCTGTTCTGACGCATTTTTCTCCAGATTTCGTGCTCATTATGCACCAGGCGTTCAAGTTGGGGCAGTTGGGCAAGTGGCCTGAGTCCTCTCCCTCAGCTCTCGTCCCTCTGCCGTCTGTATCGGTTCCGCTAGAACCGCCCTCCAAGGCGGCTAAGAAGTCGCGCACTGCTAGCTTGGTGCATGAAGATTTCGATGTTCCAGACCTTGAGCTGGATGCTGACCTTGAAGGCAGTGGCGATGACCTTGAAGAGGGTGAAATTCCAGACCCTGAGGATCAGGCTAGAATTGTTCGGGTCTTTCGTAAGGAGGAGTTGGTTCCCCTTATCACGGAAGCCCTTCAGACTCTCAATCTCTCAGCGCCGGCTCCGGGGGAGGCCGATGTGTTGGAGGATCCCCTTATTCAGGCGGTTCGGGACTCTCAGGTGGTCTTCCCTGTTCACCGGGTGGTAGCTCAGATGATACAGACCGAGTGTGACCATCCGGACGCTGGCTTGAAGGGCATCCGGACGATGCATCGTCTTTATCCGTTGAAGGACGAGGATAAAGAGAAATTCAAGTCTCCTCGAGTTGATGCAGCAGTATCTGCGGTGACCAAAAAGACCACTATTCCGGTGGAAGGCAGTGCTGCCTTGAAGGATCTTCAAGACAAGAAAGTGGATGGTTTATTGAAGCAAGCGTTCGAGACAAATGCTTTATCGCTACAGGCTTCGATTTGTGCGGCCTGGATTGCTAGAGCTTCTTTGAGATGGGCTCAGCGCTTGCGTCAGAATTCTTCCCTAGACCAACAGGCATTGCTTGAGGTTACTCGCCTAGAGTCGGGTTCCGCTTATCTGGCAGATGTCCATTATGATTTGATCCGTACCATGGCGAATAGTATGGCTTCGTTGGTGGTTGCGCGCAGGTCCCTTTGGTTGCGTAACTGGGCTGCCGACTCTTCTTCCAAGTCTCGCCTTAGCCGACTTCCCTTTAAGGGTAAGTTGCTCTTTGGGGAGGACTTGGACAAGTTGGTGAAAGACTTGGGGGAGTCCAAAGGTGGAAGGCTTCCGGAGGACAAGCCCAAGTCGGTTAGAGCTTTTCCAGCGTCTCGGGGTTCCTTTCGGGATTTTCGGCGCTTTCGGTCGACCCGCCTTTGGAATTCCCAGCGAGGCCGGTTTGCGTCTCGGACTCAGTCCTTTCGTGGTTTCCGGGGGGCAGGTAGGGGCTTCTCCATCGCTTCCTCCAGTGCCTCCTCTTCATTTAGTCGCAAGCCGCAATGAAATGAGGCGGGCTCCGGAGGGGGTTCAAGTTATCGGCGGACGTCTCCGGAACTTTCTACCCTCTTGGGCCCACATTACTTCGGACCGTTGGGTCCTCGAGATCGTCAGGGACGGTTATGCGTTGGACTTTGCCATCCCTCCAAGAGATTCCTTTGTCCTCTCTCCCTGCAAAGGGTCGCAGAAGGAACTAGACATTCGGCTGACCTTGGAACGCTTGTTAGCGCTGGGTGCCGTCGTCCCAGTTCCTGCGAACGGGTGCGGACTCGGTCGTTACTCCATTTATTTCGTGGTGCCAAAGAAGGACGGCTCCATACGCCCTATTCTCGATCTCAAGGGCGTGAATCGCTGTCTCTGAGTACCTCATTTCCGGATGGAGACTCTCCGTTCCGTCATTGTCGCCGTGCGACAGGGAGAGTACTTGACTTCTCTGGATCTCTCCGAGGCTTATCTACATATTCCCATTCGGCCCGCTCATCAGAAGTATCTCCGATTCGCGTTTCCCTGGGGTCACTTTCAGTTCCAAGCACTACCCTTCAGACTAGCCACTGCGCCTCGCATTTTCACCAAGGTGATGGTAGTAGTCGCGGCGGCCTTGCGCAAGGAGGGGGTTCTGGTACACCCCTACCTAGACGATTGGCTGATAAGAGCGAAGTCCGCGAAAGAGAGTTTGCAGGCCACGGACAAAGTCGTTCGTCTTCTGCAGAATCTCGGCTGGGTGATCGTCTCCAAGAGTCAGCTGGTGCCGGCTCAACATCTCGAATATCTGGGTGTTTGTTTCGATACGGTCACAGGGATAGTGTCTCTCCCGGATCGCCGGGTCCAGAGTTTGCGTCAGCTCCTGCAGGTGTTCCTGGCGGACCCCGCTCCTTTGGCCTGGTGGTATCTCCGCTTATTGGGAACCATGGCGTCGACTCTGGAAGTAGTTCCGTGGGCCCGATTTCCTATGCGACCTCTTCAGTGTGCGCTGCTACGTCGTTGGTCCCATCAGTCGGACTCTCTCAACCGCCGCTTGGCGTGTCCCCTTCGGGTTCGGATGGCCTTACAATGGTGGCTGTCCCCGCTATCGCTTCGGATGGGAGCACCCTTGGAGCAGCCCCTCTGGTTGCCGGTCATCACGGATGCGAGTCTCTCCGGCTGGGGAGCCCACTGCCAGGGCCGGTTTGCACAGGGGACATGGTCTCCGCAGGAGGCTCGGTGGTCGATCAACCGTCTCGAGCTGCGGGGAATTCGGCTAGCGCTTCAAGCTTTCGAGGAGTCAGTCCGAGGCCGAGCGGTTCGTGTTCTGTCGGACAACGCGACGGCGGTGGCGTACGTCAACCGGCAGGGCGGCACAGGCAGCGTGCCCCTGGAAGTCGAGGCGGACGCGCTTTTTCTTTGGGTGGAAAAGCGTCTCCTGGCCATTTCGGCAGCGCATATCGCTGGAAGGGACAATGTCATGGCAGATTTTCTCAGTCGTGTGCGAATAGACGCCGGCGAGTGGGAGTTGCACCCACAGGTTTTTGCTCAAATAGTTCGTCGGTGGGGTCCGCCCATCATGGATCTCATGGCGACGTTCAAAACGGCCAAGACGAGTCGTTTCTTCAGCAGGCGACGGGAACGAATGTCCGAGGGTATCGACGCCCTTCTCCAACCGTGGCCCGAGTTCGAGCTTCTGTATGTCTTTCCGCCGTGGGCTCTGATTGGCAGAGTAGTTCAGCGCATCGAGGCCCACCGCGGAACGGTCCTGTTAGTGGCGCCGGATTGGCCCCGCCGTCCGTGGTACGCAGATCTGGTGCGGCTGCTTGACGGCGTGCTGTGGCGCCTTCCTTCCCTAGTGGATCTCCTGATGCAGGGGCCTCTGCGCATGCCTCAGGTGGATCGGTTCTCGCTTACGGTATGGCCATTGAAAGGGCTCGTTTGAGGAAGAAAGGGTATTCCCCAGCGGTTATTTCCACCCTGCTGCGGGTGCGGAAGCCGTCTACCTCCCTCACTTATGTTCGGATTTGGCGGATTTTTGAGGATTGGTGTTCCCGGCATGCGGTCCGGGCTGCCACGTCTTCCATTGCGGTCATTCTTAGTTTTTTGCAGGATGGTTTTGACAAGGGTCTGGCTGCAAGCTCGTTAAAGGTCCAGATTGCCGCTCTGGCGTGCTATCGCGGCAAGATTCACGACGTCCCTCTTTCCTCCCATGCGGACGTTCGGCGTTTTCTCAAAGCTGTGTTTCGGTTGCATCCTTCTCGCAGGGTTGTCTTGCCACCCTGGGATTTGAACCTGGTGCTACAGGCTTTGTCTCGGGCGCCCTTTGAGCCGCTCCGCCGTGCATCTGTAAAGGACTTGACATTGAAGGCAGTCTTTCTCGTTGCCATCTGCTCGGCGCGTCGTATCTCTGAACTTCAGGCGCTTTCTTGTAGAGCTCTCTTTTTATCCTTTCTTAGCGATAGGGTAATTTTGCGGACTGTTCCTTCTTTCTTGCCTAAAGTGGTGTATCCCTTTCACGTGAATCAACCCGTAGTTTTGCCGGTTTTCGCTCCAGGATCGTCTTCAGAGTCCGGTTCGGTACTTCATAAGCTTGATGTGCGTCGGGTCCTACGTCAGTATTTCAAGGTGTCCGCGCCTTTTCGAAAGTCGGATCGTTTGTTCGTGCTGTTTGGGGGTCCGCGGAAAGGGGATGCGGCGGCTAAAGCCTCCATTTCTCGGTGGATTAAGGAGGCAATCTCCTCGGCGTATCTTCTGCAGGGGAAGATTGTACCCTTGGGGTTGCGAGCTCATTCCACTAGGGCGCAGGCCGCGTTTTGGGCGGAGCATGGTCTCGTTTCTCCACTGGAAATTTGTCGAGTGGCGACGTGGTCCTCCCTCCATGCCTTTAGTAAACATTACCGTTTGGATGTGGCAGCGGCTCGGGACACCAGTTTTGGGTCTGCGGTCTTGCGCGCCGCGTGCCAAGACCCCCCCCCCCCCCCGTTGTTGACTGCTCTGGTACATCCCGGATGTGGAGGACTAAACTGGACACCCGCTCAGGAAATGGAAATTACACTTACCTGGTAATTGAAGTTCCTGGAGGGTCCAGTTTAGTCCTCCTTCCCGCCCGGAATTTTCTATTTGCTCAGTCTTGGCGGCGCGCTTTGCCCGTTCTACTCTGCTGTCAGTTACCTTGAAGAATCCTACGCAAAAAAAACAAAACAAAAAAAAAACCAGAGGGGACCATCACCCTTGGGTTACCGTCCCATGGATTTTCGTTCCCTCGAGTTTGTTCTCGGTCTTCTCTTTTTGCTTTCTGTTTCCTCAGCTTCCGGTGTTGACGGTCGGTATTCGGGACCGGGAACTGAAGCAAGGTGCAGCGTTTCAGCCCTCTTGTTTGGGGAGGGGGTTCTGCACCGCCTCTGTGAGTGCTTTTCTGGTTTTCTGTACTTTTCTTAATCTGTTCTTTCTTCAGTCTGCTTTGTTACTAGTTCACTGGAGGGCTCATGGGAGTTCCAGCAGTAAGCAGGCTACGGTTCTAAAGAGTTGATTGGTCCAGTCTCCTTGCTGCAGGAGGAGGTGCACTACCCGGATGTGGAGGACTAAACTGGACCCTCCAGGAACTTCAATTACCAGGTAAGTGTAATTTCCATTTTGTTACCTTCTTCATCTGCGTTCATCTTCTCAATTGTGCTCAACATGTTAGAAGCGTTATCTGTCACAACACATAAAATCTGTTCCTTTTTAATTTCAAAATCTTCTAGAACACCCTCCACTAACTTCTGAAGGTAATCACTGGTGTGATGTGCCTGAGTGTCCTTTAATCCGAGGGTCACTGTTATTGTTTTGTTATTTTCATCCACAAATCTAACATTAATAGCGAAATAATTGACTCTGTGACGTGTGCATGCATCCATTTTAAGGAAGACAAAACATCCTTTCAGAACTTTATGTAGTTCTTCCTTTTTACATTTGGCCTCCTCAATTATAAGTTTCCTTATACTTTCTCTTTCCAGAGAAACACCAAGTTTTTTTGCCATTTCTCCATTTAGGCCTAAAAAGGCTGTCTGTGAAAAGAAGGATAGTGGTAAACTATTCTTTACTACTATTTCAATAATGTGGTGTTTGAATTTTTCTGGTGTCATCCTTATGGTAACTTTGTCAGATATAAAGAATTTTTTTATTTGTGTTTGTTCTCCAGTAGATTTCTGAACGTTTTTTGTCACAGAAGTAGATGCAATGCTTTCATTGCTATCTTTCTCATTCACGGCTTCTAACACTTTGGGATGAAAACGCTGTAAGTGTCTTTTCAAATTTGATGCTCTTGTAGGTGCATTTTTATCAGGCCCACTGAAACTGCTAATTTTTGCATCACATTGTTTTTCACCATCATCATCTTTTCTAAAACATTGGCACACGTAATGTTTTCCATCACTTGATAATGCAAAGTGCTCATCAACAGTAGACTTTGTCGTGTTTGTTGTTAGCAGTCTTTTTGCCATTATTTAGGATGCCTCTTTCCCTAAAATATAAAATATGTTATACTAACTGGCATATAATTAGATTTTTAATATCAACATACACAGTCTTGTAAGTTGTATGTACATGGATTTATACAAACAAATAAGCTATATATCCCAGCACTAAACCTAGACATGATTTTGTCCTATACAGAAAAACATGCACAGACATGTACTGTACACACACACACATAACACAGAGCCTACATTTTAGTACTCAGAGCATATAAACAATCTGCACTATACATAAACATTCATACATTCCTGAGCGGGTGTCCAGTTTAGTCCTCCACATCCGGGTAGTGCACCTCCTCCTGCAGCAAGGAGACTGGACCAATCAAATCTTTAGAACTGCAGCCTGCTTACTGCTGGAACTCCCATGAGCCCTCCAGTGTGTCCAGTCTCCTTGCAGCAGGAGGTGTTGTGAGCCTGGAGCTAGACTCACTTCTTGTTATTACTTGTGCTTTTTCCAGTTTTCATTTGCTTTGCTTTACTTTACTTTCTTTTTCTATGCCACTGTCTCTTTAATTGGTTTATACAAAAAAAAAAAAAAAGGCACACGGGGATTCCCGCGGTGGAGAGGCTGAACAGCACTGCTCTTCTCCCCTGGCCCCCTGCCTGCAGTCTCTGCCGGCTGCTCTGATCGCTCCCCCAGGACTGTTCGGGGGGCAGGATCAGTTTACCCGCGGCTCTTCTTCTCCCCTCATATTGCCCTGAACACACGGTCAGGCACTCCGGCTGCAGCCCGGTGCTTGCCTGTCCTTCAGCACTTCGGCTCTCGGCTTTCCTTCGGGCTGATTGAGCGCCTGTGTGATCCCTTGCTTTTGGCTCCTTTCAGGGTAAGTGTTCCTCTCATCGGGGTATTTTGATCGGTCCTTTTATTTTATTTCTTTTATTTCACTTTTTCTTGTGTTTTTGGCGCCCTTTTTTCTTCAGCGCGCCTCGGTTGCGGCGGCCATTTTGAATTTTCTTTTTTGGCGGTAGTTGCTTTTGCGGGCTCCCAATTCCTTTGCTTTGGTGGCGATTTTCCTTCCCTTCACTGTGGGGCATGTTCTAACTGTTCCTTTTTTGTTTTCATTTCAAAAAAAAAAAAAAAAGGGGTTTAAGCCCGCGGGGCCTGTGGGGCGCTGGGCAGGGTCTTGCTCACTCACGTGATTCTCAGCTGTCTCGAGGTACCCTGTTTTTCTCTCCAGCTTCAGCCCTGATTGTCTCTCAAAATGTCCTCCAAACCTCAATGCCTGGTCTGCGGTTTGCGTAGGCGGTCCGTCTCTGCCGCTGGTTTCTGCTCCAGCTGTGCTGCAGTCTCCGCTGGCGTGGAACATCAAGGGGACTCCCCTTCTCCGGCTGAGCATTTGGTGACTCCGCTGTCTGCTGAGGGTGATCTTTCTCCGGGGCCTCTGTTGACGCCTGTGGCTGCTGGCTCTCAGGCTCCGGGCTCCGGGGTCTCTGTGGAGCACGGGGATGCTTCTTCTGCTTTGACGCATTTTTCTCCAGATTTCGTACTCATTATGCATCAGGCGTTCAAGTTGGGGCAGTTGGGCAAATGGCCTGAGTCCTCTCCCTCAGCTCTCATCTCTCTGCCGCCTGTCTCGCCGCCGCCGGAACCGCCCTCCAAGGCGGCTAAGAAGTCGCACTCTGTTGGCTTAGTGCAGGAAGATTTCGAGGTACCAGACCTCGAGCTGGATGCTGATCTGGAGGGCAGCGTAGATGACCTTGAAGAGGGTGAAATTCCGGACCCCGAGGATCAGGCTAGGATTGTTTGGGTCTTTCGTAAGGAAGAGTTAGTTCCTCTTATCACGGAAGCCCTTCAGACGCTCAATCTCTCAGCGCCGCCTCCGGGGGAGGCCGAGGTGTTGGAGGATCCTCTCATTCAGGCGGTTCGGGACTCTCAGGTGGTCTTCCCTGTTCACCGGGTGGTAGCTCAGATGATACAGACCGAATGGGACCATCCGGACGCTGGTTTGAAGGGCCTCCGGACGATGCATCGTCTTTATCCGTTGAAGGACGAGGATAAGGAGAAATTCAGGTCCCCTCGTGTTGATGCAGCAGTATCTGCGGTGACCAAAAAGACCACCATTCCGGTAGAAGGCAGTGCTGCCTTAAAGGACCTTCAGGACAAGAAAGTGGATGGTTTGGTGAAGCAAGCCTTCGAGACCAATGCCTTGTCACTACAGGCTTCCATTTGTGCGGCCTGGATTGCTAGAGCTTCTTTGAGATGGGCTCAGCGCTTGCGTCAGAATTCTTCCCTAGACCAGCAGGCGTTGCTTGAGGTTACTCGCCTAGAGTCGGGTTCCGCTTATCTGGCAGACGTCCATTATGACTTGATCCGTACCATGGCGAATAGTATGGCTTCGTTAGTGGTTGCGTGCCGCTCCCTTTGGTTACGTAACTGGGCCACTGATCCTTCCTCCAAGTCTCGCCTTAGCAGACTTCCCTTTAAGGGTAAGTTGCTATTCGGGGAGGACTTGGACAAGTTGGTGAAAGACTTGGGTGAATCCAAAGGTGGACGTCTTCCGGAGGACAAGCCCAAGTCGGTTAGAGCTTTTCCAGCGCCTCGGGGTTCCTTTCGGGATTTTCAGAGATTTCGGTCGACCCGCCTTTGGCATTCCCAGCGAGGCCGATTTGCGTCTCGGACTCAGTCCTTTCGTGGTTTCTGGGGGGCTGGCAGAGGCTTTTCCATCGCTTCCTCCGGTGCCTCCTCTTCCTTTAGTCTCAAGCAGCAATGAAAGGAGGCGGGCTCCGGAGGGGATTCAAGTTATCGGCGGCCGCCTTCGGGACTTTCTCCCCTCTTGGGCCCACATTACTTCGGACCGTTGGGTCCTCGAGATCGTCAGGGACGGTTATGCGTTGGACTTTGCCATCCCTCCAAGGGATTCCTTTGTTCTCTCTCCCTGCAAAGGGTCGCAGAAGGAACTAGACGTTCGGGTAACCTTGCAACGTTTGTTAGCGCTGGGTGCCGTAGTCCCAGTTCCGGCGAACGAGCGAGGTCTCGGTCGTTACTCCATTTATTTCGTGGTGCCAAAGAAGGACTCCTCTGTGCGTCCTATTCTCGATATCAAAGGCGTGAACCGCTGTCTACGGGTACCTCATTTCAGGATGGAGACTCTCCGTTCCATCATTGTCGCCGTACGACAGGGAGAGTATCTGACTTCTCTGGATCTCACCGAGGCCTATCTGCATATTCCCATTCGGCCCGCCCATCAGATGTTTCTCCGATTCGCGTTTCCCTGGGGTCACTTTCAGTTCCAAGCACTACCTTTCGGCCTGGCCACCGCGCCTCGCATTTTCACCAAGGTGATGGTTGTAGTCGCGGCGGCCTTGCGCAAGGAGGGAGTTCTGGTGCACCCCTACCTCGACGATTGGTTGATAAGAGCGAAGTCCGCGGAGGAGAGCTTACGGGCCACAGACAAAGTTGTTCGTCTTCTGCAGAATCTCGGCTGGGTGATCAATGTGTCCAAGAGTCAGCTGGTGCTGACTCAACATCTCGAATATCTGGGTGTTTGTTTCGATACTGCCACGGGAATAGTGTCTCTCCCGGACCGCCGTGCCCAGACTTTGCGTCAGCTCCTGCGGGCGTTCCTAGCGGACCCCGCTCCATCGGCCTGGTGGTATCTCCGATTGTTGGGAACCATGGCATCGACTCTGGATGTGGTTCCGCTTTCATATGCGGCCTCTTCAGCGTGCTCTGCTACGTCGTTGGTCCCATCAGTCGGATTCTCTCAACCGCCGGTTGTTGTGTCCCCGCCGGGTCCGGCTGGCGTTACAATGGTGGCTGTCCCCGCTATCTCTTCGGACGGGGGCTCCCTTGGAACAACCCCTCTGGTTGCCGGTCATCACGGATGCGAGTCTCTCCGGCTGGGGAGCCCACTGTCAGGGGCGGTTTGCACAGGGGACATGGTCTGCGCAGGAGGCCCTGTGGTCGATCAACCGCCTCGAGCTGAGAGCAATACGGCTAGCGCTTCAAGCCTTCGAGGAGTCGGTCCGCGGTCGAGCGGTTCGTGTTCTGTCGGACAACGCGACGGCGGTAGCGTACGTCAACCGGCAGGGCGGCACCGGCAGCGTGCCCCTGGGAGTCGAGGCGGACGCGCTGTTCGTTTGGGTGGTAAGCCGTCTCCTGGCCCTTTCGGCAGCGCATATCGCTGGAAAGGACAATGTCATGGCAGATTTTCTGAGTCGTGTGCGTATAGACGCCAGAGAGTGGGAGTTGCACCCACGGATTTTTGCCCAGATAGTTCGTCGGTGGGGTCCGCCCATCATGGATCTCATGGCGACGTTTGACTCGGCCAAGACGAGTCGTTTCTTCAGCAGGCGAAGGGAACGAATGTCCGAGGGTATCGACGCGCTTCTCCAACCGTGGCCCGAGTTCGAACTTGTGTACGTCTTTCCGCCGTGGGCTCTGATCGGCAGAGTAGTACAACGCATCGAAGCCCACCGCGGAACGGTTTTGTTGGTAGCGCCCGATTGGCCTCGTCGCCCGTGGTACGCGGATCTGGTACGATTGCTCGACGGCGTGCCTTGGCGGCTTCCTCCCCTCGTCGATCTCCTGGTGCAGGGGCCTCTGCACATGCCTCAGGTGGATCGGTTCTCGCTTACGGTATGGCCATTGAAAGGGCTCGGTTGAGGAAGAAAGGGTACACACCAGCGGTTATTTCCACGCTGCTGTGTGTGCGGAAGCCTTCCACCTCCCTCACTTATGTGCGGATTTGGAGGATCTTTGAGGATTGGTGTTCCCGGCATGCCGCCCGGGCCGCTACATCTTCTGTTGCGCTCATTCTAAGTTTTTTGCAGGACGGTTTTGACAAGGGTTTGGCCGCAAGCTCGTTAAAGGTCCAGGTTGCCGCTCTGGCGTGCTATCGCGGCAAGATCCACGACGTTCCTCTTGCTTCGCATATGGACGTTCGGCGTTTTCTCAAAGCGGTTTTTCGCTTACGTCCTGCTCGCAGGGTGGTCTTGCCGCCCTGGGATTTGAACCTGGTGCTGCAGGCTTTGTCTCGAGAGCCTTTTGAGCGCCTCCGCCGTGCCTCGGTTAAGGACTTGACGTTGAAGGCGATGTTCCTCGTTGCTATCTGCTCAGCGCGTCGTATCTCTGAGCTTCAGGCGCTTTCTTGTAGACCTCCCTTTTTATCCTTTCTTAGCGATAGGGTAATTTTGCGGACGGTTCCTTCCTTCTTGCCTAAAGTGGTGTCTCCCTTTCACGTGAATCAGCCAGTGGTCTTGCCAGTTGTGGCTCCGGAGTCGTCTACGGAGTTTGGCTCCGTCCTTCATAAGCTTGATGTGCGTCGGGTCCTACGTCAGTATCTCAAGGTGTCCGCGCCTTTTCGAAAGTCGGATCGTTTGTTCGTGCTGTTTGGCGGGCAGCGCAAGGGAGAAGCGGCGGCTAAAGCCTCCATTTCTCGGTGGATTAAAGAGGCGATCGCGTCCGCTTATCTTCTGCAGGGGAAGACTGTTCCCTTGGGGTTACGAGCTCATTCCACTAGGGCACAGGCCGCGTCTTGGGCGGAGCATAGTCTCGTTTCGCCGCTGGAAATTTGTCGCGCGGCGACGTGGTCATCTCTCCATGCCTTTAGTAGACATTACCGGTTGGATGTGGCGGCAGCTAGGGATACCAGCTTTGGGTCGGCGGTCTTACGCGCCGCGTGCCAGGATCCCCCCCGTTGTTAACTGCTCTGCTACATCCCGGATGTGGAGGACTAAACTGGACACCCGCTCAGGAAATGGAAATTACACTTACCTGGTAATTGAAGTTCCTGGAGGGTCCAGTTTAGTCCTCCTTCCCACCCGGTATTCTCTTTTTCGTCAGTCTTCGCGGCGCGCTTTGCCCGTTCTACTATGCTGTCATTTATTTGCTGCCTCTTCTACAGAAATCCATACAACTAGGAGTTAAAAAAAAAAATAAAAAAAACACAAGCTGTCCTGAATAGGTACGGCGGGTACCATCTCCCATGGGTTCGCGTTCCATGGATTTGCGTTCCTTCGAGTTTGTTCTCGGTCTTCTCTTTTTGTTTCCTCAGCTTCCGGTTCTGCCGGTCGGGGTTCGGGACCGGGAATTGAAGAAAGGTGCAGAGTTTCAGCCCTCTCGTTTGGGGAGGGGGTCCTGCAACTCCTTTATGGGTACTTTTCTGGTTCTCTGTTTTTTCCTTAATCTATATTTTCTTTAGTCTGCTTTGTTACTAGTTCACTGGAGGGCTCATGGGAGTTCCAGCAGTAAGCAGGCTGCAGTTCTAAAGATTTGATTGGTCCAGTCTCCTTGCTGCAGGAGGAGGTGCACTACCCGGATGTGGAGGACTAAACTGGACCCTCCAGGAACTTCAATTACCAGGTAAGTGTAATTTCCATTTCCTGCAGCACCACACTTACAAACCTAGGATAGACAGTTTCTTCCAGAAACATGTACACATGTCTTCCCTCATACTGACAAGCAGGCATGCAGGTTTTAAAATAAATATAAACACTTACAGTTGAATCCAAGAAGCTGTTCATCCAAGTTCTTCTAAGCTCTTCTAGCAGAGAGAGGTAGTTGGGCAGAAGCTGCTGCCTTCTCCTTTTTGTGTGTGTTTTTAATTCCAATCTAAATTTAATCGGAGTCGGAGCATTGTTTGCCGACTCCGACTCCAGGTACCCAAAATTTCCTCCGACTCCACAACTCCGACTCCGACTCCACCTCCACAGCCCTGTTTAAAACTAGTGTCCATTAATGCTGTAGGTTGCAATGCAATGTGTACCTTCGAGTCAGTCCTGACTCCTGTAGATTAGAGCATTGAAAAAGGCGGGCGGGGAGGGGGGGGGGGTTGTCATGCAGAGCAAATTTGCATGTTATCTACAGTTCTTGTAATGGAATGTGGCTGAAAAGTGTTGGCCAGTGATAGTGAAGTCAATAACATTGCATTTGTTGGGGTTAGGTCACATTTCCATAATGTTCCGTTTAGGGAAGTGTTTTCAGAACATGGCTGCCATAGTTAAGCAGCAGTTACAATAGACACAGAGGAGTGGATGGCAGGACCCGGATGATTATGTAAGAATGCCCCTGATACATAACCAGATTTCAAAATATAGCACTATGTCAGATGAACAAGTATAGAGAGGACATTAACTTATCAAGTTGTGAGTGAAAGGATTTGCAGGAGCATTAAGGATGGAGGAATATCTTTGATGGGAAATCCTGTTGATATGGTGAATTGAGTTAGGTACTGTTAGGTCAGTTTTCAAAAGCACTGCTATATGAACAGTGTTGCTGAATATCTTCACTATTGGGATAGTGCCAGGTTGATCCATGGGTGGAGCCAGACATTATGCAAATATTTTATCCATGTAGTAGGGCTCAATATTGCCACAATATGGATAATGGTGGTACTGGCCAAAATATCCAGTTATTCCACCTGCTATCCAGATACTTTTCTGAATACTTGAGTTATTTTTAGCCATGGTGCCCAGTGTTTAAAAGAAACTGCTGACCACTGCAACTGAGTAACGACCTGTGTGTCTTTTTATGTATTGATAAACATCGTGAGTTATTTTATATCGAAAGCTTTGAAAATAATTTCAGGAAATGGACTTGAATAAGTGTACTTGAGGACAGGCTAAATACCTCTTCCTTACCCTGCTTGACCAGTCCAGGTGAGTAGGTTATTCTTTCCAGACACAAGGTGGAGGCAGATTTGAAGAACTTTCAGTGATGTCATCACTTAGTATATCCTCTGGTGCAGCACTAAGAGAAGATAGTATTTATATACATCCAGCAGGTGGCAAAGTGTCTGGACTGGTGCGGTTGTGCAAATAAGTCTGTCTTTCCTGACCCTGATCATGGTCCTCTGGCCAGTGTGACCAAGACCTGTGGGCCCAATGTTGCTATGAGCTAGGGTATGCCCTATCTCTGAGAACTGACAGCTTGCCCTGTTTTCATTGCTGCTATCCACAGGCTCCTAGTGCTTGGTGTGCTAGTGAGTGAGCAAGAGGGGACCCCACAGGCGTCCTGAGGGAGGTGGTAAGTTTGGGCCCAGGCCTCCCTGCTCTCTCGCTGTCCTCTGAGTCCTTAATCAAATACAGTACAGCCAATTGGATTGAATCTCTATACTGCCTTAATAAAGTAATATTGAAAATAGTTTATTTCCTTTTCAGCAGCTGGGCCTCAAGCCTGCGAAGGAAACTGAGCTTTCCCTTCTCAAGATTCAGTTGACCAGACTTGTAAGTGCTCAGAATCCCCTTTTTGCTGCAGCCTTGTTTTTTTGGGCGGACTTTTTTTCTTCATGTTTTTTTTTTCTTTTTTTTGTCACATCTAGCTCTGCTGTGATGCCTGGTGCCTCATGTGGAGTGGAGTGGAGGAGTGGCCTAGTGGTTGGGGCAAGGTACTTCAGGCCGGAAGGTCGGTGGTTCAAATTCCACTAGAGGACAGCAACCTTGGGCCAGAAGGATTGGGGTTTCTAGTCCCACAGGTGCTCCTTGTGGTCTTGGGCAAGCCACTTAACCCTCCATAGCCCATGTTCCCTGTAAAATAGTTATCTCCAAGTTATAATGTCCTGTTCAATGTAATTTCAGTTTGTTCAATGTAAACCGCACTGATGCAGAATAGCGCGGTATATAAGAGAATGTCAATAAATAAATAAAATAAATGTATCTTTTGTGGCTTTCATCAAGTCATCTCTGTGGCAAGATCTTTTGCCCCATGTGTGACACCCTGGGCACAATTTTTGAGGGGCCTGATGTAGTCTCTGATGCTTCCACAGAATCTCCTGCAGTTTTCCACCCTGCAAGACCTATGGCTATTTTGGATGTCTGTATGGTCTCTGCAGAAGGGTAAATGTGGTTAGGAGGCTGCAAGCTCTAGCCAGCAGTCCCCCTTGAGCCCTCCAGGCCCTGTAGACCTTTTTCCCATTAGCTTTGAGCAGCAGTTTCTGAAGTAGCTCATAGGCTACTTTTAGACTTTCCTAGCTGCTTGGCAGCCTTCACTGCAGGTCCAAGGTCCAGGCCTCCCCCACAATGGATCTGGGGCCCTCGAGCATCTCTGCCACTGGTAGTAAGGGTACTAAATGCCCCTGTATTGCCCTTTCATCCACCTGTTCTTCCGGGAACGCAGCCTTATTCCTCACAGGGATTATCTGGAATGATGGAGGAATCCTTCCCCCAGAAAATGAGTCTGAGGAAGAAGGTGGTATTCCCCTCATGGAAAGTGATGATCTGTCTGTGATCTGCCTATTTCACAGGAAGAACCTCCCTATGTTGATTCAGGATGTGATGGGGGCTCCGCATATCACTTAGCTTGCTCTCTGTTCAAGTTTCAGAAGTGGACCCCATTCTGGAGGGCATCTAGCATCCTTCTGGATTTTTTTTCTACCTGAGCTCATGCATCATCTCCTAGTCTCCTAGTGGGAGTCCCACAAGCTATACCATATCTGTTATACCTTCTGTACAAGGGTGAACTGGATCAGCTTTTTGGGCTTCAAGTGGACACCCTGGTCAAGGTGGTGATGACAAAGCGCATGACCATGCAGTTGAAGGGGGTGCTGAGCTCAAGGAAACTCCTGATAGGAGAGAGGCTCTCCTTAAGAATGTCTTTGTGTTCTTTGCTTTGGGTTCTAAGGCAGCACCATGTGCAAGTCCGGTGGACAGAGCTCTTTTAGCTGGGTTCAGCAATTGCTAGACATTTAGAGGCTGCGAGACTGGAGTCAAGTACTGGGTATGTGGAAGGTGCCCTATACAACTCGATCAAAAACTCCTAAGATTCCTCCTGATGCTGCCTCCAAGCTGCATTTGAGAAAACTTCCTTTCAGGAGCAGGTAGCTCTTCGTGAGGATCTGGAGAAATTGATGAAAGACCTGGGAGAGGCTCATCCTTTAAGACTCCATGAAGACATGCCTAAGGTGGCAGAACAGCAGCATATCAAATGAGGAGAAACCATAAAATCTACATAGGTCCTTACATGGAGTCTGGAGCTCTCTTCTGTCCACTAGGAACCCAGGTAGATCCTCCTCGTCTTACGGTGCCAGTTCTAAGAATGCTCAGCACATTTGGAACTCTCAAGACACAGCCATGACTCCTACTGGAGCTGTTAAGCCCCAGCAATGAGGTCCGGTGGGGCTCTTCTGAGGCAAAGTTGTTTAGGAGGCGATATTTCTCTTGGAACAGTCCAAATAACATTAAATAATGGATCCTCGAGGTCCTAAATTTGGAGGTATATGCTGGAGTTTGCAGACTCTCTGCAAGGATGCCTTTGTGGAATCTCCCTGCAGCTCCCTGCTCAAGTGTGTGGCAGTCAAACTCTACAGTTCCTCCTGCAGCAGCAGGCTATTCTACACATACCCTCTGGAGAGCCTGTCCTGGACCTGAAGGTAGTTAATGCCAAACTGAGTTCTACATTTCCACTTGGACACCATCAGATTGGTCACTGCATCAGTGTGGAAAGGGAAATTTCTTACCTCCCTGGATATTACCTTGGCTTATTTTCATATTCCCATTCAGGAGCAGCACCAACAGTTCCTCTGTTTCTATGTTCTGTGCCACTATTTTGAATTTCAGGCTTTGCCGCTTGGTCTGGCCACTGCTCTCCCGAGGTTGTGGTGGGGTGGCTTTCCTCCACAAGCAAGGCATTAGGGCTCACCCATACCTGGACAACTGGCTGATTCGGTTGGATTCCTTGGAAAAGTTAGACTAGCTGGGGTTGGTGATCAACTACTCCAAGAATAGCCTGATGCCTTCACAGGACTTTGAATATCATGGAGTTCTGTTTAACACCCTCCTCTGTCGAGTTCACCTCATGATGGGGAGGTCCCTCAAACTGCAGAGTCAACTCTGAGAATTTTGTGCTTTGTCAGCTCCCCAGATTTAGACTACCTGCAACTCCTAAAATCCATGGCTTCGACTCTGGAGCTGGCCCCTTTGGCCAGAGCATTCATGCGCCCTCTGCAGAGGCATCTGCTGTCTTTCTGGTACCTCTGCTCTCAACGATTCGATCAGACTTTCCCTCTCCCTTTGGAGATCAAGGAACAGTTGGCATGGGGTTTGCACTCTTGTCATCTGATGATCTGAATGTTTCTGGAACCACCATATTAGGTGATCATCACACAGATGCCATCCTGAAGGGCCGGGCAGCTTATTGTCTAGGTCAGATGTCTAGGGACATTGTTCCCCTGCAGGAGGCCTCTTGGCCAATCAGTCATTTAGAAGCCGGAGCAGTCCTCCTGGCTCTATAGAGGTTTCAGCCTTTTTTAGTGGGCAAAGTGGTCAAAGTGTTCTTGGACAATGCCATGTCTGTGATATACATCAACAGGCAGAATGAAACTTGCAGCACTGGAGTGGCTCACACTGATGTGGAACTGTGCAGTGGGCAAAATAACCTCTGATTGCTTTGTTGATAGCCCACACAGCAGGAGTCAACAATTTGCAAGCAGACTTCTTCGAGTTGAAACATGATGGATCCCGGTGATTAGGATCCAAATCCTCATGCATTCCACCTTATAATAAGAGGTCCACCTTCGCACTATTTGACCTGATGGCTACTTGGGAAAATGCCAAAGTGGAGAATGTTTTCAGCCACAGGAAAGTCCCTCAGGCAGCGTGCTTGGATGTCCTGCTTCAGATATGGCCCCTGTCTTCCCTCTGTGGACCTTGGTGAGTTGTCTTCTATGCAGGATTCAGTCTTACCCAAGCTTGGTGATTTTAGTGGCCCCAGATTGGCCTATAAGTGGACCCCTTCTGTTACTTCAAGGGAAGGGCATTCTTCAACAAGGCTCTCTTGTGATGGAGGACCCTGTTTTCTTCTCATGGCCTGGCCCGGCCCTTGAGGTGAAGGCTATCTAAGAAAGGCTGCTCTAGTGCTGTAGTTGCTACCCTTCTCAAAACCTTTAGGACCTCTGCTTCCTTAGCTTGTGCAAGGGTGTGGAGAGTTTCTGAGAAGTGGTGTTCTTGGGCTCCAGAGGCTAGGAAGGCAGACCTAGTTGCCATGTATGTTTGGTTGGTTAGAGGTGGACTGACTGCTTTTTCACTTTGAGTGGGGATGGCAAATGTGTTTTGTGTGCTGGTTCTTCTAGTTCTGTTATTTGATGTCTTGTATAGTAGAGATTGAAGGTATCCCGATGATAGGTTTCAGGAAATTTTGAATATAGTCAAGAGGACTTGGCATTTTTGTGCAACATGCTATGGGAAGTTAGTATAATTGTTTCAAGATCGTGTCTTTCTTACAGGCTAGCTTGGACCAGGGTTTGGCTCTGAACACACTCAAGATTCAGGTAGTAGCCCTAGCATGCTACCTGGGGCACATCCAAGGTATGTCCTTGGTAGCATATCCAGATGTTATGTCTCATTTTCCCATTTATTCTATATATACTGGCGTTATTTTCATTTTCTGCTTCAGTTTTTATTGTATTCTATTGTAAATCACTTTGCTGTACCCACATTAAGTGATATATCAAATCTTAAATAAATGAAATGTTTCTTGTGTCCTTAAGGGAGTGAAGCAGATCAGTCTGCCATTGAATCTGGGAGTTACCCAGTGAAGTCTCTGATAGTGAAGGTGCTGAAAGGCCCTCTATTTGAGCCCATGCATAAGGCCTCTCTCTGTAATTTGATCCTTAAGGTAGTCTTTTGGTGGCAATTAAGTCCACTAGATGGATGTCAAAACTGCAGGCCTCAAACTACTGGGGACCGTTTTGGTCATCTCGATGGCTTCAGTCTCCTTGAACTGTGCTGACCTTTCTCCCAGTGGCTGTGTTCCTTTTTCATCTCCATCAGATGCCCTCCTCAGAGAACCATCTTCAGGTGGACCTTCTGTGTCTTCTGGACATGAAGAGGGCATTAGCCACATATTTGGAGATCACTAACTCATTTCATCAGTGAACGGTCTCTTCGTCCTCTTCAGTGGTCTGTGAAAAGGAAAGGTGTGCCCACTGGATTAAGGAGGTTATAGGTTCAGCATAACTTTTGGCTAGAAGGTGCATGCCAGAGGAATGGTAGCTCACTCCACTAGGACATAGGCAAGGTGGATATCTGCCTTGTCATCTCTGAGCACCTTTGTGAAACACTACAGGTTACATATGGGAGTCAGTGGAGCTGGGTGCTTTTGGCAGGGCAGTTCTGACTAGAGCATCATGTTCTTCCCACCCTGAGTCCTGAATGCTTGGCTACGGTCCCCCTCATCTGGACTGATCCAGCAGGATGATAAGGAAGGAAACATTTTACATACCTGATCATTTTTTTTCCTTGAATCCTGCTAGGCTAGTCCAGTCCAGAACCCATCCTAGACTATTTCTCTTACAGTCTGAGAGCCCTGCTGCCTCTTGTTGCATTGTCTGATTCAGTGGCTGATGAAAAGCTAATTATGGTTAAAGCCAAATACGTGTACCAATTTGATCATTAACATATGTATAGCTTGAGTTTTATCTGAGTTTGTCTTGCTTACTACTTGTGAAGTGTCATACTAGTTTCCCTCAGTGCTGCACCAGTAGATATACCAAGTGATGACATTACTAAAAGTTGTTCAAGTCTGCCTCTGCCTACTGAATGGACTGGTCTGACAGGATTCAAGGAATCAGGTATGCAAACTTTCTCCTTTGAGAAAATCATGGTTCTACAAAAATCAATAATTAACAAAATTAAACAAATAAAATGATACTGAAGACTCGGTGATAATTTACTAATTTTATAATGCAACATATGTGTCTGTGTGCCTTTTATAAAATTACTCTGTGGAAAGTAGGCACACACATTTGTACCTACTCCGAAGTGGGTGTAATTTGTGTGCATGTAAGTTGTGGAAAGAATAGGTGCATATGCACATTTTTTAATGTATGCACGTAAGTGCTAATCCCATCCCTGCTCCATCTGTTCTCCACCCCTGGGAATACCTTCATGTATTTTGCATAAACGTTAGCACTACTGAGGGTGACTTTTTTCTAATAGCACATCATGGGAAGGCACCTCTGTAGATGCTATTTCATAAAGGCAAGTAGATGCCTGTTGTATGCTGTCAAGTCGATGTCAATGCCTGGTGACCCTGTGAATAGTTGTGATTAACCCCTGCGGTTTTCTTGACACGGTGTGACTGAAAGTAGATTGCTAGGCCTTTCTTCTGCACAATAAGCCTACAGGCTTGGTCTGATCTCATTTGGTCTCTGAAGTAGATGCCTACTTATCTTTATAAAATACTAGTCTGTGGCAGAGATTGCACCTTGAATATGGGCACAATCACTTATACCTACTCACAAGAAGTTACAGATTTTCACACATACCTTGCACACATACGCATGTAGCTTTTATAATCCACTTGCATGTGCGAACTCCACCTACGCTCTCCCCAGTTATGCCCACATAAAAAGTGCGCACCTTCATGCAGTCATGTACATTTACACAGGTGGGTGTTTTATGAGGTCATTTATTTATTTAACCGGTTTTGTATACCACTTTATCCTTCAATCAAAGTGGTTGACAACACAGTGGGTCTACATTGAACGAGAGGGGAGGGGCGACAAGACGTGCATACAGACTTTAGTCAATTGGTTCCTAGTTCTCCTCTATGCATGCCGGTGAGGCGTAGGTTCTCAAGTGCAAAGTTCTGTGAACAGGAGGGTTTTGAGGGATTTGCGGAAGTCCTTGATGTCGTTTAGGGCTCTTAGTTCATCCGGGAGGGAGTTCCAAAGAGCTGGTGCCGAGAAAGAGAGAGCTCTGTTGGAGGTAGCCTGTTTTGTCTTCTGGTATCCCGTGGGTGTGTGGAGTCTGTTATTGCCGTTAGCTCATCTAGGTCTACTGGTTGTTTCTCTGGTCAATGTGTTGTGCAGGACATTTGCTGAGCATTGATGTATGATTTTGAAAATGTTTAGAGTTATTTTGAATCTTGCCCATGCTATTATAGGTAGCCAATGCAGTTGCTGCAGTACAGGTGTGAGGGGTTCGTGTTTGGCTGTGCCCGTAATGATGCATGCTGCAGTGTTTTGCACCATTTGAAGTGGGTGGGTAGATAGCTTGGGCGGACCTTGATAGAAAGAGTTTCCGTAGTCCAGTATTGGGGTGATTACCGCCTGACACATGGTGCGGAAGTTGTCCTGATTGAGGACTGGTCGGCCCTCCTGATGATCTTTAAATGGTGGTATGCCTTTGCAGTGGTTTTGTTTATATGCGATTGTAAGTTCAGATTCTTGTCCAGGATGATGCCTAGGTATTTCACCTCGTTCCTTGTTGATATTGTTTTGTTTAGGACACTGATGGCTTGAGGTGGGTTGAACGTGGGGTTCCTGGAAATGAACATTACCTCCGTTTTGTCAAAGTTAATTTTCAGGTTATTGTCAGCAAGCAAGGCACTGGGTCATACGGGTCATATCGGGTGCCAGTGTGTCTATTGGGGCATACACCATGATGTCGTCAGCATATAGGTGATAATGTCGTCCGTGTTGTTGGATGATGTTACAAATGGGTTGGATGTATATATTGAATAGGATGGATGACAGTGCTGATCCTTGGGGTATCCCCTGAGTGATGGTGAACTGTGTTGCGATCCTTTGGTTGCATTTGACTTGCTGTGTTCTATTGCTCAGGTATGAGGTGAACCATTTTATCGTATTGTTGCGCAGCCTGATCTCCTGCAGGCGGTTTAGCGTTATGGAGTGTTTGTGACCATATGTGCATGGGAATGACTTTATAAAAATACATAGAAGGCAATTTTATATCTACTTTGTATGCCTGTGTTTTTTCTGTGCAATTTTGTGAGAACCCACTTGAGCACATAAATAAAGCATGCTTTAGTCTCTAATAAAATTTCCTCCATAAGGAATCTTCTTTGCTCAAGTAGTTTGAAACAGCATGAAGTGCTGCCACAGTTAAAGGAGTGACATGTTGAGCTTTGCTGTTCTGGGGATTTGCCATAGAAGGTTAAGCTTAATTCCAAGGTTGTGTGGAGGAGGATAGGAAGGCAGATTACCAATTTTAGCAACTTCTTTACAAATTGATGTCAAAGGTAGGCAGAATCATTTTTACCTGGCCACAGGGCCCCTCCATTGAGCAAGAATGGTTTTTGCACAGGGCCCCGCATTTCAGAGGGGCCTGCGCAAAGAACATTCTGCTTTTTTAAAAAATAAATTTAAAAAAAAAAAAAAAAAAGCTGGCTGCTGCCGCTGCCGCCACAGCAGCAGCAGAATGGAGTGTCCCGCGGGGCCCCCTCTGCCCGGCTGAGCCCCTCTGCGCCGGCTTTCAGATACGCGAAGGGAGAGTGTCTCCCTCGCGTCTCTGTTAAGCCCGCAGGGGCTGATGGGAAATTTCCAATCTGCCCCTGCGGGCTTAACAGAGACGCGAAGGAGACACTCTCCCTTCGCGTATCTGAAAGCCGGTGCAGAGGGGCTCAGCCGGGCCGGGAGAGCTCAGCTGGGCAGAGGGGGCCCTGCGGGACACTCCATTCTGCTGCTGCCGCGGCGGCAGCAGCAGCAGCCAGCTTTTTTTTTTTTTTAAAATTTTCCATGAGCCGATTGGGGGGGGAGTTAGGACTGGTAATGGGCTATGGAGGGGGTTAGGACTTTACTTGAGGTGAGCTGTGGGCTGTTGGGGGGGGGTTAGGAAGGGTAATGGGCTGTGGGGGGGTTAAGACTGGTAATGGGCTGTGGGCTGATGGGGGCCGTCTGGAAATGGGGTGATGGGGGTTAAGACTGGTAATGGGCTATGGTGGGGTTAGGACTGATAATAGGCTATGGGGGGGCTAGGACAGGAAATGGGCTGATGGGGAGGGGTTAGGACTTGAGGTGGGCTGATGGGGTTAGGACTGGTAATGGGCTGTGGGCTGATGGGGGGGTTAGGACTGGCAATGGGCTATGGGGGGCTGACTGGAAATGGGCTGATGGGGTTAGGACTGGAAGTGGGCTGATGGGGGGTTAGGACTGGTAATGGGTTATGGGGGGGCTTAAACTGAAAATGGGGTGATGGGGGTTTAGGACTGGAAGTGGGTTGATGGGGGGCTAGGACTGGTAATGGGTTGGGGGGTTGCTAGGACTTGATATGGGCTGAGTGGAAGGGGAGGCTTGAACTGCAAATAGCTGATGGGGAGGGGGCTTGGAATGAAAATGGGCTGTGAGGGAAGGGAGCTAGGACTGAAAATGGGCTGATGGAGCAGCTAGGATAGGAATGGAAATGGGCTGTTGGGGGAGCTAAGATTGGAAATGGGCTGTGGTGGGGGCTTGAATTGAAATGGACTCATGGAGGGGCTAGAACTGGAAGTAGGCTCATGGGGGGGCTTGGAGTGGAATTGGGCTGAGTGGAGGGGAGCTAGGATTTGGCATGGGCTGATGGTGGGGCTAGGAAATGACTAGAAATGGGCTGATGGGGGGGGGGCTAGGATTGGAAATGAGCTGATGAAGGGACTCGGACTGGAAATGGATGGGGGAGCTAGGACTGGAAATGGGCTGATGGGGGGCTAGGACTGGAAATGGGCTGATGCAGGGACTAGAAGGGAATGGATGCTGGGTGAGACTGGAACTAGAAGGGAGCTGATGTTGGGGGAGGATTAGAATGGGATGGGGCTGGGAGAGTAAAATGGAGAGGGGAAAAATATTTTGTGTGGGAGGGATGAAAAATCTACAATTGGCTGGGTATTGGGAGAGTAAGTGGGGATTGAGGATGGAGGGGTAAAATTTGTGTGGATGAAATAGGAATGAGGAAAGAGCAAAAGGAGAAAGATTAGTATGTTAAAGCAGATGTAGAGAGAGAGAATGGAAAAAAAACTAGAAGAGAGAAGAAAGGACAAATGGACAGCAGACGATGGAGAGTTAGCAGAAAACATGAAGAAACCAGAAGAAAGTGTCTGGAGCAATTGCAACTGAAAAAAAAGCACAAAAGGTAGAAAGATATCTCTTTATTTTGAATTTATTAACTGGAATATGAAAGCTCTTGGAAATGTGCATCATTAACGTCTGCGCTTTGTTTGGTACAAGAGGAAATTAATCTATAGTTTTATTTCTACAGTGTTGTTGTACATTCCAAGTTTGGCTTTTGGGGTTCCCAGTTTAATTATTGCCTTCCTGTTTCTAAATTGTGATTCCTTGTTTAGTGATGGTCTGTGTTCTGCATGTGTAACTGAGCTGAGGTATTCTGTTTATGTAATTCCTATTTGACCTTGCCACTTGTTCTCTTTCCCCAGTATTCTCTGAAATGTATTGGTTTAATATTTGCAGTGTTGCCTTTTGATAGGTAGGGTATGGTGCTTTGTGAGTCCTGGTAATGCTGTCAGGATACGGCGGGTTTGCTATGGTTTCTAAATGGGCAGCGTTTGTAGTAGTTCCTAATGTGCCTGGCGGTTGGCACTGGATTATAGTAATGTAGAAATCTTTTAGTCTTTCTTTATCCATACACTCATTAAGAGACATGTTTACTAAAAGTTAGTGTATGGTAACATTATGCAAATATGTATGCAAATAAGGCCACTTATGCAAATGAGGCCCCGCACCGAGTCTCCGCACATGGCCCCGCACCCCCCTTGGGCCGCCCCTGCCTGGCCACCCATCCTCCTCTATCCTTTATAGCACTAAGTCTCGAAAAAATTACATTTTTATTATATTAAGCAATTCCATGATTACAGAATATCAAGCAAGCTAGATGATAGAGAACAGTAAGATGTTAAATTTATTGTTGCTTTTATTTCTTGTTGGTGTGTATGTATTCTGTGCATACCTTTTTCATTAGGCATTAGGTGGTTCTCATTCTGTCTCTCTCGTTAAGAAAACTGAATTATCATTAGTAACTCTTTAATATCTGGTGTGGCATTATGACATCATTAGGATGTAAAAGCAATCCTAGAACATTAGCATGTTCAGACATATATTATTGGCTTGGTTACCCTACACTAAATATTTACAGTTCTTGTAAAAGTCTTCACACCTTTCTACATTTTTCATATTCTGCTTTTCAAAATGCATACGTGTTTCACTGATTTATACACCATCTTCTCTACATGTTTTAATATGAAAGACATTTTAGAAATATTCAAAAATAATTAATAAGAAACCATAACTTCTTGATTGCAAAAGTGTTCACACCCCTTGACTCTGTTTTGTGCAAATAACAGCCATAAATCATTTAGGATAAATGTCGACCATCTTTGCACAGTAGGGTTGTGGAGGTGGTGGTGAAGTGCCATTAAAGTTGTCTGCTATTTCAATTTCTTCTTCATCAACGATGAACTTATTGATTTTGCCAGTTGTCAGGATATTTGTCTCCTTTACGTTAAGGTGCAGGCACATTTTAAGACTGTTCCTTGTCAGAAGAAGTCAAACTCTAGTCTGGGGATGGAAACATAGAAACAGGAGAAAAATTAATTGCAAATAAAGACCATAAGGCCTATCTAGTCTCTTCTAAGGACTGCAGTCTTCAAATCTTGTCACGGATTTTCTGTAAAGGTCAAGCCTGGGCTTTGACTGAGCTTTTCAAAAACATTTACTTTCTTCTTGCTGGGCCATTCCATTGTTGCTATTGCTGTTTTTGTTTTTGTTTTCTGCTTAGAACTATTGTCCTGCTGAAAGGTGAATCAGGGGCTCTACAGATCAACCAACAGTAAGGATTTGAGGGTTTATTTTATTATATTGTAGCAGCAGAGCGCAGACAAACCAATGATACCAGGAGTCTGTTCAGAAGGTCCAAATCATTTATTTGTGCACAAGTCTCAAGCAAAGTCAATTTCAAAATGGCTGAGCGAAATTCTCTGGCAATACAACAACTTTTATAGACTTTAGCTCTATTCTAGGTATAGCAAGACATTTCATTGGTCCCGGTACTCTCCCGTACCTCCCGTACCCCTTCTATTGGTCCCGGTACTGATATGATTATCCAACTATGTTCTCTCTGTGGGCTCAGCACCTGCTTACCCCCCTTCTAGTCCCAATTACAATGGCCTGTTCACCAACTTGTTACTTTCCTACTTTCAAGGACATTGAGCCAGTTCGTACGTGTAGGGAGCAGGGCTCTGTAACTTATCTGTCAGCAGTCTTAATTAAATCCTTCACAACTGTATCCTCTTATCAGTGACTTTTAAACATATTTTTCTGTATTTTTCCATCTTTCAGTTCTGCTTGTCTAAGCTAATCCAATACTTTTGCTATGTTCCAGCTCTACAGGAGCATATTGGGGGATGTGCAATTCCCACAGGCCTCTTCACTAGCTTCATTTACAGGTCAAGCTAGCTAGGCTTGCTTGCTTATATCAGACAATGTGGATCACAGGCCTTCACCTGCCACATTCCCCCATTTGATTAATCTCACCCTATTATTTAATAAGGTGTGAGAATTAAATCACTTCAAAATAGTTATACAGTCAAACCTCAGTTTTCATGATTAATCCGTTCGAAAAAGTCTGACTAAAACCGAAACGTATGAAAACTGAAGCAATATTTCCCATAAGAAATAATGTAAATCCAATTAATCCGTTCCAGACACCCAAAAATATTCACAAAAAATACATTTTATAGAGAATAACTATATTTTTACATACAGAAAACAATGAGAAATAAATATAAATGACTAATGAAATGGATAAATGAACATTTAACATCACTGAAAGCAAGCTAAGTACAGTACTGTACAGTACAGTATGTTAACATCTGGCCTTAGCCACCCCTGACAAGCTGCTGTGCCCAGCTCTCTTCGGAATCACATTGAATTCAGTCCATTAAAATACCTTTACATTATCTGCTCAATGCTTCAGAATGGCAGAAAATCTTAATGATATAGCTTCAGACGTACCCTGCAAGAGAAAGAACTGCCTCCCACATTCATGCAACATCTCCTGCTTACGTTGACAGCTTTTCTTCCCTGCTACCGGGACAAAATCTCAGTCAAAAGACGTTGAAAACCGAAGCAATGCATGAAAACCGGGACAAAATCTCAGTCAGAAAAGACGTTGAAAACCGAAGCGTATGAAAACCGGGGCAAATGAAAACCGAGGTTTGACTGTACTAGGGTTCTTGAATTCTGACTATATGCAGGAGGTGCTGGTTGGTACAAGGCCATAATCTTAGTTGCGGTCTTCCGCTCTACTTGTACTTTCAATAGCACTATGAATAGAACGCATACAACATGGGATTAGACATGGTAATAACAAAATAACAGCAACAAGTATTAGCACTAATATAAGGAAAGTTTTAAGTCCTCCCAGCCATGAGAAAAGGTTAGCAAACCAGTTAGGGAATTTCAGTGAGTGCCAAGTCTGTACTGGCACATAAGCATGTCTTTGCATATCTTTAGCAATTTCTTCAACTACTTGACCCTTATCTATTTTTAAACAACAATTGGTTAAATTCAGCTTACCACATACTCCTCCTTCAGCTGCCAACAAATAATCAAGTGCTAAGCGATTCTGATATATAACAGTGCGCATCTGAGTACTTTGTCTGGCTAAAAGTGTAAGAGCTTGGCTAGTTTCATTGGTTATTATTTCAACTACTGCTTGTAAGCGAATAATACGATTAATCATATAGACTGGGGTTCGATAACCATACATACCATCATCATTCCAAGTGGCAGGCCCATAATACTCAATGATTCTCTCTGGTGGCCAATCATCACTCTTCCACTTCTCCCACTTGCCTACTTGAAGGGGTGATCTCTTCTGTCGTAGTGCTCTTTTGTGTCTGTGGGTAGTGTATACTGGGTATCCTAATTGTTCTCCATGTTCAGTGTTTAACAGGAAGAAAGAAGGTCTGATGTCCCTAAGACACATGCTCCTCCCCACTGTGGTGGGAGTCGAGCATACGCTCTGTTTCCACAGATCCAATATAGGCCAGGTGGGGCTTGCCAAGCATGGGTTTTGGCAAGATTAGTCCATAAATCAGCAAGTTCAGGAAATCTGGCTAATGGGTTAGGAGGTTCAGGGTGTTTGATTCCTGACCACCATGACGTCGTCTTGGTAGTGGCATTATAGAATTTCTGGCTAAGACAGACCAGCTGTCCTACCTGTTGGGTGAACTGAGGTCCAGTTCTGGTATAGCAAAGACGTCCAACAATTGAGTGCGCTAACACCCATTCGCTAGTAGCCTTGTGTAATTCAGTCTGATTGTAAGTCAGAGAATAATTCAATTCTTGAGCTTCCCATGGCCACTGGTCACCCATTTGGGTTCCGCCACAGAAATAACAATCTGAGATTTTGAGACTAGATACTACTGCTCTGGCTAATTCTAAAAATAAATTCTGAGAAGGATGAGGGATTTCAAACTTATTTACATGCATGGCCTCATAGAAGGTGTTATGGATATGGTATTTAGATGACTTGTGGGCTTGGGTATTCAATCTTATATACACAATGGTTCCTGGATCTGATCCAGTACCTGCAATACGTAGACCAAATTTGTATCCTTGTTTCCATACACTAGGGTTGCGTATCCGTAAGTGTAAGGGGTTACAAGCATCTTTCTGACATTTGTCATCTGTTGTTGACTTGGTTAAAGTGGCCATTCGTTTATCTATCTTTTCGTCAACTATACCATCATTCCATGTAGCATAAAAAACACATTCCCAATTCGGGCAATAGTAATCTGCTTCTGGGGCAGTACTATAGCCTGGTTCCTTTTTACCTGTACACTTTCTCCATCCTGTGGCACCTTCTGGGCACATATACTTATGGTCATTTCGATACGCTTTTTCCCAGGTACCGCAGTTGGAGCAACTATCTCTATTTATAACATTACAGGCATCGAAATTCAAAACAACAGGTCTACTAGTATCTTTAAGTGGTTGTGTAGCAGTTATTATAGGTCCATCTGCATCCTTCCATCGTATCTCCAATGTGTAATAGGATGGATTCTGATGTGGATTATAGCATACTCTAGATTTACCATTAGCGCAAACATTTAGTTCAGTGGTGTTATATATACACCGAGTCACTTTACCAGTGCAGGTATAATAAGAATGGTAAATCAAAGTCTGAGTTACTTTTAGTCCAGTTCGAGTAGAAGTAATGCAAGCAGTGCATGGAGGTAAGGCATAAGTCAGTTCAAAACCTCCAAAGCAGGCAACCAGGGCAAAGCAAAGGTAAAGATACATGTTGATTGGAGTTCTTCTGAATCCTCAGCTTGCAGATCTTGACCACGACGTTCTTTTCTTCGTCCCGTTCGCTAATGAAGCAATTCAACGGGTGCTGGGTGTTGATTGAAGATCCTCAAGTTGTCCATCACACATTGACCAACTTAGCAATTTCAGTTGGCTTGTGAAGTCTGGTCAATCAATGTAGCATCAAAGTAGTGTGGTAAATCACACACATGAGGTTCGTTGAAAACAAACTCTTGCTGTATGGAAAACAGCAATCCTCTTCGAAAGACTTGGCTACTGCAAAGCACTGTGACAGAATGCTTATACTGCTGGTTGCCGTCTCAGAGTAACTCGCAAGGGTGCATCAAGATGCTGTTCCGCTGTCCACTGCTCAGGTTCAGGATCAGCGGTGGGCTTGACTCTGCTGTGGTGGATCCAGGCGTCGATCTCCGCTACCTTTACTGCAGTTGGGGTAGACAGGATGACGGTGTATGGTCCCTTCCAATGGGGTTCCAACGGTGTCTTCTTCCAATCTTTGATCCACACCGAGGTACCAGGCTGGTAGGGATGCAGAGGTTCCGTCAAGTTGATAGGCAACTGGTCTTGGATCCACGCATGGAGAGTCTGCAGAACAAAACTAAGAGCTAGGAGTTCTTGCCTGGTTATTTCTGAACCAATTTGGGCTAGACTTCCTTTAATTCCCTGCACTATTGGTGGGGGTTTACCATACAGAACTTCAAAAGGGGAAAATCCTGTTGACTTTACAGGAGCTGAGTGTATTCTGAGTAAAGCTATCGGGAGTATTTGGGGCCACTTCAGGCGTGTCTCCTGACAAAGCTTAGACATTTGGGCTTTTAGGGTACGATTCATTCGCTCAACTTTCCCTGAACTCTGGGGTCTGTATGCAGTGTGGAGCTTCCATTGTATCTGCAAAGCTTTTGCTAACTGTTGAGTAATCTGGGAGACAAATGAGGGTCCATTGTCTGACCCTATTACTGCTGGAATTCCAAACCTATGGACAATCTCTCTCATTAAAACTTTGGTAACTTCTCGGGCTTTTTCAGTTCTGGTTGGGAAGGCTTCTACCCACCCAGAGAAAGTACAGACTAATACTAATATGTAATGATATCCATTGGCTCTTGGCATTTCGGTAAAATCAATTTGTAGGTGGTGCCATGGGGGTTACACCTCCTGACTGAACTCGGGGTGCCGTTATAAGGCCTTGCTTGGCATTATTTTTGGCACAAGTTAGACATTGCCGTGCTACTGAAGCTGATATGGTTGTCAATAGAGTAATGTAAAAATGTGGTCTAAGTGCTTTTTCCATAGCACTTTTCCCATACTGGGTGGCTTCGTGAAAGGCTTTGACAAAGGATGGTCCTAACAGTTTGGGAATTACTATTCGTCCAGGGGGTTGACTGCCCTCTGCTGGTGGCAGCTCAATCCATCCATCTTTCAGTACTCCATCTTCCTTGGTACAGTAGTAATCTAATTCTTTGGTGGTATATCGTGGTGTCCATAAGTTTAAAGGTACCGGAAACAATGCTGCTTGCATTGGCATAGCTTGTGGTGTAATTTGTCCTGTCATAGCTGCTTGTCGTGCTGAGGCATCTGCAAACCTATTTCCTTGGGCAACTTCTCCTTTTCCTGCTTGATGTCCTCTGCAATGCATGACAGCTACATGAGTTGGGGCCCATACTGCATCAAGTAACATCAGTATCTCGGGGCCATACTTGACTGATTTTCCTCCGGATGTGATGAGCCCTCGTTCCTTATAGAGAGCTCCATGGGCATGTAGGGTAGTAAAGGCATATTTGGAATCTGTATATACATTTAGCAGAAGTTTGGCTCCTAATAATAATGCTCGGGTGAGTGCTATCAATTCGGCTTTCTGGGCTGATGTGCCTGAGGCTAGAGCTGATGACTCAACTACTTCATGTTGAGTGACAACTGCATATCCGGCACAGCGTCGTCCATTGAGGATGAGACTGCTCCCATCAACATAATAAATTTGATCAGGATTGTCTATGGGCACATCTGTCAGGTCAGGTCGGCTGGAGAATACAGTGTCCATGACTTCGATACAGTCATGTTCTGGGAGTTCTTCACTAATGGGTATCAAGGTGGCTGGATTCAAGGCATGACTCACTTCCAGTTGTATCTGTGGGTTTTCACATAACATGCTCTGATATTTCAACATTTGGGAATTGGTGAGCCAATAATTTGCTTTTTGTTCCATGAGGGCAAGGACTGCATGTGGCACAGTGACTCGCATATTCTGTCCTAATGTGAGCTTGTCTGCTTCACTCACCAATAATGCTGTAGCTGCAACTGCTCTCAGGCAAGGTGGCCATCCCTTGGCCACAGTGTCCAACTGTTTCGATAGGTATGCTACAGGTCGCTCCCAATTTCCCAATTTCTGAGTCAACATGCCTAAGGCGTTTCCCTGTGCTTCATGTACAAACAAGTGGAAAGGCTTGTGAACATCTGGTAGTCCAAGTGCTGGTGATGACATTAATTCTTCCTTTAATTTCTTGAAGGCTGTATCCTGCTCAGGTCCCCACTCCAGTGGCGACTTCTCTTCTCCTTTTGTGGCTTCATACAGTGATTTGGCAATTTGGGCAAAGTTGGGTATCCAGATTCGGCAATATCCTGCCGCTCCCAGAAAGGCTCTGACTTGCTTTCTGGTTGTTGGGGTTGGAATTCTACATACTGCTTCTTTTCTCTCTCTGCCTAATCTTTGGCTTCCTTGGGTTATACGAAAACCCAAGTATTTCACTTCTTTTTGACATAATTGTGCTTTTGCTCTGGAAACTTTGTATCCAGCTTCATCTAGTAACTGCAAGAGATCTTTAGTGGCTTGTATACATTCACTTTCTGATACGGCAGCTATCAGCAGATCGTCCACATATTGGAGAAGCACTCTCTTCCCCGGGGCCACTGGATAGCTTGAAAGGTCTTGATTCAGTGCAGCACTAAAGATGGTAGGCGAATTCTTGAATCCTTGGGGTAATTGTGTCCATGTGAGTTGGCCCCCTCTTCCAGAGATGGGGTCCTGCCATTCAAATGCAAACAATATTTGACTTACAGGGGCTAGTCTTATGCAAAAGAATGCATCTTTTAGATCTAGTACAGTAAAGTGGGTAGCTTCAGCAGGTATCAGTCCTAGAAGAGTATAAGGATTGGGTACAACTGGATGTATAGTTTCAACTGCTTCATTCACTCAACTTAGATCTTGCACTGGGCGGTAATCTTCCGTTCCAGGTTTCTTTACTGGCAAAAGTGGAGTGTTCCATGGGGATTGACATACTTTTAGTAGGCCATATTCGAGTAATCTTTGCAAGTGGCGATGAATACCTTCAATTGCAGTTCTTGGGAGAGGATACTGTTTGACATGTACTGGTGTAGCACTAGGCTTAAGGGTTACAATTACTGGAGCTATATGTTTGGCTAGGCCTGGAGGACTGCCTTCTGCCCATACTCCAGTCTTTAAAGTTTGTTCGAAATAAGTGTCTTTGACAGAATCATCAATATAATATCTCCATTCTTCTTCTCGGGGAACTGTCAGCAGCATTATTCCTGCTGGTTTGACTTGGGGATTTACTGTCATTTGCATTTCTCCTTTTTCAGAGAAAGATATTTGTGCTTGAAGTTTGGCTAACATATCTCGTCCCAGTAGTGGCACTGGACATTCGGGCATGTAAAGGAATTGGTGGGTTATTTGCTGTCCTCCTAGACTGCATATACGATTCTGAAGAAAAGATTTTGTAGCTTTGGCACCAGTTGCTCCTATAATGGTGACTGCTTTTGTAGAAAATGGGGCTATCTTTTTGTCTACTACTGAATGTTCTGCTCCAGTATCAACCATAAAGTTCATAACTTGGTCTCCTATTTGTATTCCGACCATAGGCTCCTGGAGACCTAAAGCAAACTCGGAGCCCAGTCTGTCCTAATCCACGTCATCATCATGGGCTGTCGTAGTCAATGCTTGTATTGCTCCTCCTCTTTCTCGCTGGAATTGTTCTCGATTGGCTCCTCCGCAGTTTCGGGGACGGCCTCGTCTCTCTTCTCTCCACTGATGATTGTTTTCGTCATCTTGCTGGGCGTCTTCGAGTTGCGGGCATGCATCTCTCCAATGTCCTTCCTCTCTGCAATAGGCGCATTGGTTTACGCCTAGTTGGGGCCGACTTCCACTTCGGCCCCGCCCCCTTCCTCTGCTCCGTCGACTAGGGGTACCTCCCCTTTTCTGTTCAACTATGGCCGCAGCCAAAAAATCAGCTTTCTTCTTCATCTTTCGATCACATTCTCTCTGTCTTTCATTATCACGATTCACATACACTTTATGAGCGACTTCCAGTAACTGAGTTGTATTCATGCCCGCAAACACTTCTAATTTTTGTAATTTACGTCTAATGTCTGGCTGAGACTGATTTACAAAAGCAGAATTCACCATACATAAACTTCCTGGTGCCTTGGGATCATAGGGAGTATACATTCTGTATGCTTCAGTTAGTCTTTCATGAAATTCTGCGGGGCTCTCATCTATACCTTGGATAACTCCTGCAACTTTGGAAAGGTTCATAGCTTTCTGGCCCCCCCTTTTCAGACCTTGTAAAAAGCCTTGGTGGAAACGGGCTAGGGCTGTGGAGCCTCTTTCTGTATTTGGATCCCATCGGGGGTCTTCATTCGGGAATTCTCTCTGGGCCGCTTCCCGATGGTCTATTCTTCCCGTCCCTGGTCCCGGAGCTACAGGGTTATCCGCCAGCCAATCAATAGCTGCTTTTCTAATTCGTGCCCGCTCCTCTGTCGTGAATAGAGTGGTCAGGAGTTGGCGGCAATCTGCCCAAGTTGGTTGGTGGGTTTCCATAATAGTATTCACTAATTCTGTAAGCTCTAAGGGTTTATTGGTATAGGAGGCATAATGTGTCCTCCAATTTAACAAATCAGTTGTAGAGAAAGGGACATACACATAGCTTAGGGGTCCCGCTACCACCTCATCATCATTCTTTACGGGCATCCCCGGGACTTGCCGTAAGGGCATCATCTTGGCAGTGGATGTCTTTTGGGATCTGAGGGATATTTTCGTAACTGTCCCATCAGGGGTCACCTTCTTCTTTTCTGCGTGTTTCACTTTAGATGCACTTTTTACTGGCAAACTAGCGCTGGCAACCATTTTTACACTGTCAGCATCACTTATGGAAGTTTCAGTTTCTATTTGCTCTGTTTCTGTATCTGACTCTCCTCTTTCTGTCCCAGAAGAATCAACTTCAAGTAAAGGGAGCTCTTCTTCCTGCTCTTTGGGTAATAGCTCAGGGGAGGGGTCCCGTTCCCGCTGTCTCTGGGTTTCTGGGGCGGGACGCCGGGCGGCTCTTACTGGGCCTGGGGTTTGAGGCTGCCGGGGAACCATTTCTGGGGAATCAGGATCTACCAGGATGGGCTTCTTCCTGGACTTCTTATCCTTCCCTTTCGTTCTAGGTTGTTCTATTTTCTGACTATAATCTGTCTTCGCTAACATTATTCTGCACTGTTCTTCATAACAGCGCTGCGCCCAAGGGGGCGGATCTTCACAAATACTTAATCAGGAATCTATATAGGGGTACTGATCGGGGTGCGCTATCCGCACTCTACGGTGCACTAACTGGATAATTCCTACATTAAAGGTTCCCTCTCGGGGCCAGGTAGGGTCTAGATCGGGCCACTCCCTAGTACACAAAATCTGTAAACGGGCTGCAGTCATTTTAATACCATAATCTCCAGAATATCCCTCTTTAAAATGTGCGATCATACATTCTAATGGAGTGTTCCTAGTAGACCCCGCCCCTCCCATTTCGATGTGTGCGCGCAACAACAAACAAAAGGGAAAAAGGAGGGTGGACCATGGGTAAGGGGTCCTCACGGCCCTGGAAACGTATAAGGAGAACAAATAAGACAAGACGACAATCGCTTCCCCCTTTTTGTGACCTGAACGCGGTCGCCCGGTCAGGAAATGCGCTAGTCAGGGGTCCGCCTTCGCTTGGTCCGTGCTGCCAGACCTCTCATTCACACTTCACACAATCATGCTAGCAACGTATCCCAGAATGCATTCGTTTCTATCTATTCTGACTAGTCTTATTCAATTTCCAAAATACAAGAAGATGGGGGTTTCGCCCTGCGAATACTCATGCGGGGTTACTCGGCCCGTCTTGGAGAGGTGATCAAGCTCTCTTACCAATTTCCAAGTTCCAAGTTCAAATGGCAGCACTGCTCTTTCTTATCTGTCTAGACATAACAAATCAAAACTCTACTCACCGGATCCGGTCCTCAAACTTCCCAAGCAGGTGCATGAGTTGGACCTCAGACTCCCCTCACTCGGGTTCGAGGCGTTGGCTCCAGCCGGACTCGGCACCCGCCGAGGTCCTACCAGCTCCCTCCGATGCAAGGGACCGGCGGCGCCAGGGAGTAGCCCCTGTCGGAAGGGCGCGATCCCGGCAGGACCAAGCCTATAGAGGCGGAAAGTCGTGGTATATTGCCCTATATACACTCCGATTCCACAACTTCCCGGCCAACGCACCAAGAATATGTAGCAGCAGAGCGCAGACAAACCAATGATACCAGGAGTCTGTTCAGAAGGTCCAAATCATTTATTTGTGCACAAGTCTCAAGCAAAGTCAATTTCAAAATGGCTGAGCGAAGTTCTCTGGCAATACAACAACTTTTATAGACTTAAGCTCTATTCTAGGTATAGCAAGACATTTCATTGGTCCCGGTACTCTCCCGTACCCCTTCTATTGGTCCCGGTACTGATATGATTATCCAACTATGTTCTCTCAGTGGGCTCAGCACCTGCTTTATCCCCCTTCTAGTCCCAATTACAATGGCCTGTTCACCAACTTGTTACTTTCCTACTTTCAAGGCCATTGAGCCAGTTCGTACGTGTAGGGAGCAGGGCTCTGTAACTTATCTGTCAGCAGTCTTAATTAAATCCTTCACAACTGTATCCTCTTATCAGTGACTTTTAAACATATTTTTCTGTATTTTTCCATCTTTCAGTTCTGCTTGTCTAAGCTAATCCAATACTTTTGCTATGTTCCAGCTCTACAGGAGCATATTGGGGGATGTGCAATTCCCACAGGCCTCTTCACTAGCTTCATTTACAGGTCAAGCTAGCTAGGCTTGCTTGCTTATATCAGACAATGTGGATCACAGGCCTTCACCTGCCACAATATTAAATTGCTAGCTCTCTGACTGGGAGCTCTTAAAAGGTTTTTTTTGTGGACCAGCACATTTTGAATATAGTTAAAGAGATTTAACTGCTTTTTCTCTGAAAGGACAGCTGGGAAACTGGCTGGTACTTGGTAGATCTCTCTCTTTTGCTTTAACAGATACCTAAGTTCCACGAACAGAACAATGGCTGGGAAAAATTGTATCACTAAAGCTGTTGCCCCCGTTACAGCTTCTGCCTCAGTCCAGACAGAGGTTCTAATGCCAGTTGAAGGACCGGTTCCATGTGCAGGGTGCCTGCATGCTGAAGCTCTGAGGAAACAAGTGGAGGAACTCAGAGAGGAGGTGGCGAGGCTGAGGAGCATTCAAGACAGTGAGAAGTACATTGATGAGATGCTTCTTGCAGCAACCAAGCTCTCCAGCAGAGGAGAAGATGGGTGCCAACAGAATGTCGATGGTTGGACACAAGTCACCAGGGCCTGCAAAATCACCAATCCAACTTCTCCAGCCCTTGAATTGAAGAACCATTATGCAGCCCTGGAAGTGGAGGAGGTGAAAGCATCCCTGGAAAGGGAAGAACCAGAGCTCAAGTACCTCAAAGTTGCAGAATCAGTGACCAGAAGGAAACGAAGGGTAGTGGTGGTTGGAGACTCTCTTCTGAGGGGTACTGAGGCATCCATCTGCCGACCAGACTTGATGTCCAGAGAGGTATGCTGTCTGCCTGGTGCCAAAATCCAAGATGTTATGGAGAGTTTGCCGAGACTCATCAAGCCCACTGACTATTACCCAGTGTTGCTAATCCATGTTGGAACAAATGATACTGCAAGGTATACCTTGGAACGTATCGAAAGTGACTTCATGGCTCTGGGACAGAGGGTGAAGCAGTTAGGTGCACAGGTGGTGTTCTCTAAAATCCTCCCTTTTGAGGGTAAAGGCCAAGGCAGAGAGGCTCGCATCCTGGAGATGAATGCATGGCTGCGTGGATGGTGTCATCGAGAGCGTTTTGGTTTTCTAGACCATGGGATGCTGTTCCAAGGGTTGCAGAGCAGAGATGGCATCCATCTGTCCAAGAAAGGTCAACGCATCTTCGGTAGTAGACTGGCTAATCTACTGAAGAGGGCTTTAAACTAGATTCATTGGGGATAAGTGAAGAAAGCCCCCAGGTAAGTGAAAGCCCCCAGGTAGGTGATACATTAAATACCTTTATGGAAATGGGTAACAGGGGTAACATATGGAAAGCAGTGTGTATAAATGCCCGTAGCATGGGAAATAAGATCCCTGATGTTGAAGCTTTGGTGGGAGTGGCTGACTTGGATTTAGTGGCAGTTACAGAAACATGGTTCACAGAAAACCATGATTGGGATGTAACTATACCTGGCTATACTTTATTCAGAAAGGACAGGGTAGGAAGAAGGGGAGGAGGAGTGGCACTATATGTAAAAACTACTATTAAAGCTTTGGAATTACAGAGCTTAAAAGGGAGAGAGGAGGCATTGTGGGTTAAAATAGAAAGAGGGAAAGAGAAATCTATTTGCATTGGTGTGATGTACAGACCTCCCTCACAAGAGGAAGAGGTGGACAGAGAGTTAATTGAAGACATACGCAGCATTGCTAGGAAAGGGGAAGTGCTACTGATAGGAGATTTCAATATGCCAGATGTTGACTGGCACATTCCTGCTGCAGTATCATCTAGAAGTAAGGAGATCCTGGATTCTCTACAGGGAGAACTATTCAGGCAATTGGTAACAGACCCCACATGTGAAGGGGCCATACTGGACTTGGTGCTTACCAATGGTGAAAGTGTTTCTGATGTTGTAGTGGGAGATCATTTTGCATCCAGTGATCACCAGATGGTGTGGTTCAGTATTAGGACTAGGACTGTTAGAATCCATTCAAAGGTGAGGATCTTAGACTTTAGGAAGACTAACTTTGCGAAGATGGGCCAATACCTCAGGGAGTCGTTAGTGGGATGGGAACAGCTGGGGGATGTAGAAAAACAGTGGGTAAAACTGAAAGGGGATATTTTAAGGGCTACCAACCTTTTTGTTAAAATGGTAAATAAAGGTAAAAGGAAAAGGAGACCGCTATGGTTTTCGAAAGAAGTAGCTGAAAAAGTGAAGAAAAAGAGGGAGGCCTTCATGAAATACAAGAGATCACAGAGAGGAAGACAGGCATCTGTAGTTGGAAAAACTTAGAGAAGCAAGCAAAGTAGTCAAGAAGGCAAAAATTCAAAAGGAGGAGGAAATAGCCAATGCAATAAAATGGGGGATAAGACATTTTTCAGATGTATTAGTGAGAAGAGGAAGGGCAAAAGTGGTATTGTCAGACTCAAGGGTGCAGGGGACGAATATGTAGAAGCTGATAAGGATAAAGCGGAATTGCTTAACAAATATTTTTGTTCTGTGTTCACAGATGAAGAACCAGGAGCAGGACCTCAGAAAACACCCACAAATAGGAACAGAAGTGAGGGACATCTTGAACAATTTTCAGAAGACTGTGTTCGTGAGAAACTAGCTCAACTTAAAGTAGACAAAGCGATGGGACCGGATGGGATACACCCTAGAATACTGAGGGAACTTGGGAACGTTCTAGCAACTCCACTGACTGACCTTTTCAATGCCTCGTTGGAGTCGGGAGTGGTGCCAAAGGACTGGAGAGAGGCTCATGTGGTGCCTTTACACAAAAGCGGAAGTAAGGATGTGGTTGAAAAATACAGGCCGGTTAGTTTAACTTCGGTAGTGAGTAAATTATTGGAAACGCTGCTGAAAGAGAAAATAGTGAGGTTTCTGGAGTCCAGAAACCACACTATTACAGGATTACAGGATCCGAGGCAGCATGGATTCACCAGAGGCAGGTCTTGTCAGACAAATCTGATTGATTTCTTTGACTGGGTGACCAGGGAGTTGGACCGAGGGAGAGCCCTAGATGTGGTGTATTTAGATTTCAGTAAAGCCTTTGACACTGTTCCTCACAGGCGAGTTATGAACAAACTGAGCACCCTAGGGATGGACCCTAAAGTTACTGCTTGGGTTAGAAATTGGTTGGGTGGGAGGCAACAAAGAGTACAAGTAAATGGAGCTCACTCTGAGGAGAAGGATGTTACCAGTGGTGTGCCCCAGGGATCTGTCCTTGGTCCGATTCTTTTTAACATCTTTGTTAGTGATATAGCGGAAGGGCTGTCGGGTAAGGTTTGTCTCTTTGTGGGTGATACCAAAATCTGCAATAGAGTAGACACCCAGGAAGGTGTAGATAACATGAGGAGGGATCTAGCTAAGCTTGAAGAATGGTCTAGAATTTGGCAGCTGGGATTTAATGTTAAAAATGTAAGGTCATGCTTTTGGGCTGCAGCAATCCAAGGGAGCAATATAGTATAGGGGGTGAAGTACTTTTGTCCACTAAAGAAGAGCGGAACCTAGGCGTGGTTGTGTCTGATGATCTTAAAGTAGCTAAACAGGTAGAAAAGGCGATGGAAAAAGCTAAAAGGATGCTTGGCTGCAACCGGAGAGGAATGACTAGCGGAAAAAAGGAGGTGATAATGTCTCTGTATAAGTCTTTGGTGCGACCTCATTTGGAGTATAGTGTGCAATTCTGGAGACCGCACCTTCAAAAGGATGTGAACAGGATGGAGTCAGTGCAGGGGGTGGCTACTCAAATTATTAGTGGTCTTCATTATAAAGCATATGAGGACAGACGGAAGGATCTTAATATGTACACCTTAGAGGAAAGGCGGGATAGAGGGGATATGATTGAGATGTTTAAATACCTCCGTGCCATAAATGTTCAGGGAGAGAGCCTCTTTCAATTGAAAGCAAGTTCTGCTATGAGGGGACATGGGATGAGGGTGAAGGGGGATAGATTCAGGAGTGATATGCGGAAATATTTCTTTACGGAAAAAGTAATGGATCCGTGGAATAGTCTCCCAGTGGAGGTGGTAGAGATGAGGACAGTAACTGAATTCAAAAAAGCATGGGACAAACACAGAGGATCTCTAAAGGTAAAAAGGGGACTGTTGTAGTTGTTGATATGGAAGGACAGAATAGATAGGCCATGTGGTCTTTTTCTGTCATCATGTTTCTATGTTTCTATTGTGGTAAGGAAACTTATCCTGAGTTAGGGAAAAGGCAAAGAGTTCACCCTAGTAAAAGGGCCCCTTTTGCAAGGTCAGGGAAACAAAGCCACGACCTCACCTAGGAACCAGAAACCCCCCAGCTGGAACAGGTTATAAGGGAGAGTGAATACAGACCTAAAGTCCCTTATGTCAGTAAGCTCCCTGATTACTCAGGTGTCAGAAAGCAGAGTGATCTCCGTCACCTGGGAAGAGAGGAGGTGGGGCTAGAACCCTGGAGATATAAGCCTATGCTAGATTATAGTAAAGGAGAAAGAGAGGGTGGAAGGAACGCCAGAAGCAAGGGCAGAGGCAAAGGCAAGAAGAGGAGAAAGAGAGAGAGAAGCTGATACAAGCCGAGGCACAGGTACGAGCCTAATAAGCCTGATTAATGCTGAGCAGAGCAGGAGAAGCCTGACTTATGCTGGGCAATGCAGAGGAGCAGGAGACGCGCTCAGCTCTAACGAGAGGCTGTTAGCCGAGCCCGGTGAGCCAGAAGGAGAATCAGAGTCTATGCAACTAGGGGAGCCTGATGCTGAGCTGAATGAGGAAGACACCCTCATGGATTGCTCTTTGTGGCAAGCCTTAGCCACAGAAGGGTTGAAGGAAAGCCAGCCCTGAGAGGAAGCCTCCAGAGAAAGGTAACCATAAGAAGCAGGTAGATGGATTGTAAATTCCCACGTGGTAAAGAGGGGAAGTTTTACTGAGACGTAAGAACAAGCTGGAGTTGTGAATTGTGCTTGTTAAACACCTGCTATGTGTGAAGTGAGACGGCAAGAAGCCAAATTAACTGTGAGGAAAAAGCTTTCTTTTTACTCTTGAATTTTCCTGAGAAACCTGAATAGAACTTTGCTTGCACGTTGAAAGTTTGTTCCTGTTTGGAGTTTTTGTTTTGCATGTTAATTGGAAAACAGCCTGGAAAGATTTGAGACTGGAAAAGAAGGCAAACTGCCACAGAAGAAAGCCTGTTTTGTGTTTGTGCTTTAACCAGCAAGGAAGCTGGTAGCCTTGCTGTTAAAGGCTATGTTTTTCTGAGCTGAAGAATACTTTAAGCTGTCACTTTGGTTTTGGGTTTTTGTTTTGCTTATAACCTGTTGTACTTTGAAGAAGCCTGGAGAAGTATGCCTGAATGTGGTATTTATGAACCTTTTTTTGTGCTCAATAAATTTCTGTCATTGCCTTACCCCAAGGAGCCCGACTACAGCTTTCTACCTGAAGCCCATATATAGCGCAATTAAACTACATTTCCCAGAAAACATTGTGGGGAATTAGTTAAGGCTGAAAGGGGAAAGTTCCTCATACAACCACGCCCCTCTAAGCTAGAGGCGAGTGGTGAGGGCGTGACACTATGAATCATCTTTCTATTCCCAGATCTGTGACAGACTGGAGCAGGAGTTGTCCTCCTGTATTCCTAGTGCTTGTATTTTGCATCATCTTCCCCTTGATCTTCACAAGCCTTTACTGCTACAAAACATCCCCACAGCATAATACTGCCACCACCATGCTTTTCTGTAGGGATGGTGTTGGTCTGATGTGAAGTTTGTTTTATGCCACAACATAGTTTAGCATTAAAACAAGAAAGTTCCACTTTGATCTCATCAGACCATAAACCCCTCTCCCACATACTTGCAGAGTCCCCTGAGTGTGTGCTTGTGAATGCTATGCAGCATGTCAAACTGTATGAACGTTCTACAGCAGTGGTTTTCTTCTTCCGTTCTCCCATATGGGCCACGTTGGTAGAATAATCTTGAAATGGTTGAACAGCCAACATTTTTCCCAGTCTTAGTCAGAGACCTCTTAGTTCTTTTAAAGTAATCATAAGTCTCATAGTAACCTTCATCAACAGTTTCCTTAAGCGATGGATACTGACTTTAGAAGGATAGCCTGATTGACTAAAAAGGACCTGACAGTGCCCCAGGGAATATACAAATGCACTGGAATTTTCTTATAATCTGTACCTTTTGAATAACTTATCCGCTCCCTGTTATGCATATTTAAATCTTCATAAAACAGAAATGGCTCTTAAGGAATATTCAGATCAGCGGAATTACTGTTAGACACAAGCAAGCCATCTTGACAATTAGGTTCCTCCCAACTAGGTTAGATTGTCCCACTATCCCTCAAGAATCTATTTGGAATCCGTACAACATGCACATTTTGTTATCAAGTTCCATTCCTTTTACACTAAGCCCGTCTGCACATAATCTACATTTAAGTCGAGGCTCAAGACCCTGACTCCTTAAGCAGGTATTTAATAGTTAGCATGTATTTTATGCTTAATACTCAGCAGTCCATATCATTATAGCAACATTGTCATTAGTCTTTACCTTGAGTGGTTAGAGCAACAGCAACCCAAGAGATCTGGGTTTGATTCCCACTGGTGCTCCTTGTGACCTTGGGCAAGTCACTTAACTCTCCATTGCCTCAGGTATAAACTTAGATTGTAAGCCCTCTGGGGACAGGGAAGTACCTATGTACCTGAATGTAACACACCTTGAACTACCATTGGAAAGGCACGAACTAAATGCAAATAAATACATAAATAAATAAATAAAATATCTTCCTTCCCTTATTGTTTTTTTTTCATTCTCCACCAATTGTAATGCCTTACACCCTTTTACCTCTATTGATTAATTCATAGAAACATGTCAGCATAAAAAGACCATATGGCCTATAATCATTGCTTTTCAAACTTTTATCCTGTATGACCCCATTTTAACAACTGAAAATTCATGTGTACATTTTCAAGTTTGTTACAGTGCAAAGCACTTTTACTAAATGATAAAGCGCTAAAAAAAAGGGACTACAAATGATGAAATCAAACTGGCAGATCTCCAGCCTCCTTCCTCTCCCCGCACTCTTCTAAAGCAGTAAAGCAGCAGCAACAGTAGTGGCAACAGCAGCAGCACTCGGCACAGGGTCTGTGTGCAGTGTGTGCTTACAGACCCCAGTATTCAGCATGGGTTTCAGCCAATAGGAAATGTACCCAGGAGAGGGCAATGGTCTATAAATGTTCACTGGCTCACAGGCCACATGCTGTTCTGGTGACTTTGCATAGGTGACAATGAACGTCTAGAGAGATGGGGAAATAGCCATGTTTCTGTGACCCCATCCACTAATGATGGGACTCCATTTGGGAATCACTGACCTATCTAGTCTGCTCCTCCATATCAAATACTATAGTTCTTTCCCTCCCCCCTTTGTATGCTTTGTTTTCTCTGGGAATAAGTAGGAAGTCGGTCCTCATATATGGGTGATGTTGGTGCTGACTTAGCCCACGTGGAAACCTCCCTCCCGCTCTCAAAGAAAGCCTTTGGGAGATGCACACGTATGCGTGGTCCACTTCTCGCGCAAGGATGCTATGTTGCCTCGGCCCCTTTTTCTTTTTTTTTTTTTATCATGGAGCCCATCGGACATTGTTCAGTTTTCTTGGAAAAATTCTGATTTTCGTTAAGTTTTGTCTGCTTTGCGTAGCGGTTCCTTCCCGCCCCCGAGCCAGCTTGCCTCGGTGTCACTCTTCTGGTTAGTCTATTAGTTTCTCATATTTTTATTGAGGTGTTCCTCGACTGGCATTCGCGCCCTTTTTCAGCTGAATGCCTCAGACCCCTGCCAGACAGCAAGGACACCCTTTTTCCCAATGGCGTCTAGTGGCTTAAAAAAAAATGACCTGAGTGGCAAAATGTCACTCACTGACCCACACAACTTTTGTTTTCAATGCCTCGTTCCAGAGCACAATGACTCAGACTGCAAACTCTTCAGAACTATGACCTCACAGGTCTTAAAGATCTGCCATCAGACTTCCGGTGATGTCATCGGGCTAGATGGCGGCGGTGTGATAGAGCTCTGCCACCAAAGCCTGAAATAACAGGGGGAAAGTATTTCTGTAAGCGAAATTGAGTGAGGTAATGCAAGGGAAGTAGATCTTGCAACTCCCGAGAGTTAAGAGGAGGCTGTGCAGGCAGCAGAAAGCACCGGAGAATGGAGCACACCAGCAGCTGGGAGCTCGAATCTGCACGCACGTGGTTGAACAGAGCGGAGAGGAAGCGTGCCCAAAGAGACAAGCACGGCAGGAGGGCCGGAGAGTACAGGAGCTGCAGGGGAAAAAGGAACAGATTAAACTTGAGAGTTGGCACAGCAGGAGAAGGGAACCAGCAACAAAAGGCAGTCTTCATCTTAGCAGCAGAGTGGGGTGTGGGGTGGGGGGGCCTGATAGGGGAACCACAAGGTACGCCTGAGGGGCGATTGGGTGAGCCGTACTGAGTGTGTCAACGGCAGGGGGGCTGGTGAGTGACGATGCTGCAGCAAGCAAATTTTATCAAAAAGAAGCAGAGGCAGAGAAAAGGAGGCGATTTTTGTGCAACGAAGTAGAGGAGGAAAGCACAGAACAGGTACGGAGAGAGTGGAACGTCTCTGTGGCTCAGAGTACAACATAGCAAAACACAGTGCAGCAAGGCAAAACGATCCACAAGGAAGCCCTGTACAGCATAGAAACCCAAGATTAATTAAATAAGGTGGGACTCCATACATTGCTCAGCAACAAACTGAGTTATTGATTGAATACAGCAAAAGTAGCTGAACTAAAAGAGGGAGCAGAAAGATATAAAGAGACCCAAGCTGCAAGGGGAGAGTCACTGCGCAATCCAGAGTCATTTAAAGCTCACTCAGAGAAACATAGAGAGCAGATGGAAAAATCAAAAGGAGGACTGTCAGCAAAGAAAAAATTGGCAGAATTCATATCATCCTATGTTCCCTCGAGGAGGGAAAGAGGAGGAAAAAGAGGCTAAAATGGTGGCAGAGCGTGCGATTGAGGAGGAGATGGAGGGGGCTTGGGGCCCAGGAGTAGCAGATATGATTAAGCAGTTGCTAACAGAACTGAAAGAGGAACTTAAAGTTGAAATTATCGGTGTAAAAAATGAAATTAAAGAGACAATGCAAGCCTTAAGACAAGATATAGTGGAACTGAGGGAGGAGTGGCTCAGTGGTTGGGACAGGTTACCTCAGGCCGGAAGGCTGGGGGTTCAGTTCCCACATGGGGACAAGCAACCTCAGGCCGGAGGGACTGGGGTCTCTAGTCCCATGGCCATTCCTTGTGGCCTTGGGCAAGCCACTTAACCCTCCATTGCCTCAGGTATACATAGATTGTGAACCCTTCGGGGACAAGGGAATAAAAAGTACATGTGAACTGCACTGATTCTGAAGAGCGCGGTATAAAAATAAATAAATAAATAAAACTGGGAGCTCGGGTAGAAGAAACCGAAAATCAGTTGAAACAACATGGAGAAGTAATAGCAGACCTCCAGAAAGAATGGGAGGAATTACAACAAGTGCAAGAGGAGCTGAAGGTAAAGGCGGAGGACTTGGAAGACCGGTGTAGATGATGTCATATAAGAGTGCGAGGGGTCCCAGAGGACCCTAAATATAAGAATTGTGATGAAGTTATAATAAAAGTATTTGGATCTCTGTTACAAGCTGCAGTTATAGAAGAAGGCGGGGAGGGGGTACCACTGCAAATTGAGCAGGCCCACAGAGGATTGGGGCCGGTAAGAGACAATCGACCAAGAGACATTGTGATATGCTTGAATTCTTTTACAACTAAAGAATGATTGTTGAAAGCTGCTCGAAAATTAATGCAATTCAAATGGGAAGAGCATGAGTTGGAATTGTTTCAGGACTTATCCCTGGGCACGTTACAATGCCGGAGAGAGCTGAAGGAGGTGACAGCATATTTGAGGAGGGAAGACATGCGATATAAGTGGCTGTATCCGTTCGGTCTCCTGAGAACAGTGAAAGGGATGTCACGGCGAGTGAAGACAAGCGAGGAAGCATGGCGAGTGCTTAAAGACTTGGGACTCTCCAATCTTCCAGAAAGGGCAGGAGGTACAGGCAGAACAAAAACCAACACGGTGTCTACATTGAGGGTGGACAGCATGAGATGGCACAGAGCATCAGCTGATGGCAGGAGGTTGGCCAGATTGACTAAAGGAAGCCACGGAGGGAAAGCGACGGAGAAGAGCAATGGTTGAAGCTGAGAACAATGGCAAGATATGTTAGAAAAGAAACTGTGCAGGGACTGTATTGAAGAATATTGATGATTGCTGTGTAAGGGGTTGTGGCTGAGAAAAATAGGGGGGTGGTTGGGGGGGAAATAAGGGCTAGGGGAAGGAGTGGGTGAAGTGGTGGAGGAGAGAGAGAAGAATGGGAGGGGGGGGAGTAAGGATCTGTCTATGAAAATGTTTTGCAACACTGTTATTTTGGGAAGGGAAGTTGGGGGTTAGAGTAGAGGGAGGACCGGGGGGTGAAGAGGGGATAGGCAAGCATGGGGTCATGGGGGGAGAAGGGGAGGAGGAGCCACTAGGGGGTGGAGAAGCTGGGAGGGGAGGACCAGGCTGGAGATGGAGATAAGGAATGAGGGGGAAGCTGGGATAGAGGGGCTGAGACAGGCTGTGGTCTGATTGATAGTCACCATTAATGAAAGGTGCGTCTCCCTTGAGGAGACGGGGAAGGGAGGCAGGGAAGGAGGAGAGAAGGGAGGAAGGTTGGGAGGGGGAAGGGAGGTGGGGGGAGGGTGGGGAGGGGAAGGGGGGCAGGGTAAGGACACAGAGCATGGGGGATACAAAGTATAAAGGTGAGTTAAAAATAGTATCACTAAATGTAAAAGGTCTTAATTCACCATTTAAACGACAAAAATTGTATAAAGCAATCACACGCCAAAGGGCGGAGCTAGTGCTTATACCGGAAACGCATTTGACCAGAGCGACAGAATATCTAGTTAAACCCAGAGGATATGGAGTATGTATACACGCATCCAACACAGTGGAAAAGAAAAAAGAGGGGGTGGCCATATTGATGCTAAATTAAAGATGCAATTGCAAAATGTGATGAGGGATAAAGAGAGGAGATATGTGTTGTTGCGGATAAAATTGGGAAATGAGTGGTATTGCATAGTAAATGTATATTGTCGCGTCCACCCCTTGGTATAGGCGGTTGCCTAGTGGGAATGGACAGACCACATATTTATTGTATCCTTTTTAAGTGCTGCGGTCTCTGTTCCCTTGTAGTTGTGGCAAAGACGGAGTCAGCAAGGAATTGGGTTAACAATAAGTTTTATTGTTATTGTTGCACAAGTGTCTATCTACTATCCCAATAAACAGAAATAAAGGATTCTTCTCCAAACCAAAGTGTCTTTAACTGATACAGCATTATTCACCTGTTAGACATACCGGCATGTTTCTTTCAAAGCACTTTCTTCAAGCTTCTTTCTGTTACTAAACATTCACTGCTTTCTCCTCCAGCAACAAATGCTTTCTTAAAACAAACCATAAAACAGTAATGTTCTTTTCTTCCCCGGTTGCATAATTGGCCTGGCTTTTACACTTCAGCAGCTCTCTGCCTCTTTCCGTGTAAAATCCCACCAGCACAATCTCAGGCTTCTTCCAGCACTTACTATTAGCATAACAGTTTACAGCTTTTACCCTCTCTGGCAAAATGCACAATCTGTTTCCATATCAGAACCCTCGCTTCCAATAACAGCTTCTTCAATCTGCATGGGCTCTCCCTCCGAGTCTGATATGCCTTGTTCAATTACAGGCTTCTCCTGAGCAGGCTTCCACTGCTCTAATAAAGCTTTAATCTGTTTCCAACGGGACTCTTCTTTACTCTGAGGTATGGGGGAGGAACTTAGGACACCATTCTCCTTTAGTACTGACTTAATGGATTCAAAAGGGCTCACCTTTTTCCTGGCCTTCCTTACCCTTTCTGGTAGGCTTACAGGCAACCTCTTGTCCCCAGACTGCTTCCTCTGCTCTCTGCCGTTAAGCTTCTCAACAGGGTCTGACTCTGACTCCTGTCTCCAGAGCTTCCAATCAACAACTTGCTCCCTGTTAGCTGTGCTTCTCTCTGAACTGGAGCTACACACACGCTGCCTGCAATCAGAGTGTCTGTGCAGCCTTTCAAAGGGAGCTTTGTTCCTGCTTAATTTCCCACCTTTTACAACAGCTTCAATGGAAGACTCCTGAGAAGAATTCCTCTGGCCTTTGTACCAAGTTTCCAGCCTTTTCTCCTGAGGACTATTCCTTCTCTCTTCCTCACACTTCCCTTCTCGGTTCCTCTCAGACATCCCCTCAGACTTCCTTTCACAGCTCCTCTCAGAACTCCTTTCACCGTCCCTCTCAGAATGTTTTTCAGCGTGTTTTTTTCTGTTTCCTCCTGCCTAAATGTTTGGGGCTGTCCTATGGGCTTTGGCTCCACCTCCCTGCCTCTCACATCAGCTCCCCTAGTTGCCATGGAGCTGAGGTGTGGCTCTCTCTCCAGCTCTCTGTGCATGGAGTTTTTTTCATAAGTTGAAGGTTTAACCCTTTCCCTTCCTGCACTGCTCTTGGCTACAGGGGAAAAAGAGTGGTTTCTCCTCCTTTCACTAGCGTTTAACCCAGCTGCGCCATCACAATGTGCACCAACAGGGATGCAAAGTGAATTCTGGACAAAGCTGAATAAAGCGGTGGGGAAATTGGGGGAGGGTCACCTCATTTGTGGAGGAGATTTCAACTTAACGTGGAATCCAGTGAGAGACGCCTCAGGGAAAAGGAGGGTAAGAGGGCAGATAGGAAGTGCTACCACAATTTTGTAGCGCACAATTGCTTGATTGATGCCTGGAGATTCCACCACCTGGGGAAGAGACAATTTTCTTATTTTTCACTGGTACATGGATCATATTCCAGAATAGATGCTATCTGGGTATTGAAAGAGATGGGGGGTAGGATTAAGGGGGCGGGTATGGATTAGATTACTTGGTCAGATCATGCACTAGTGGAAGTCAGATTGACAATAGAGGGAGAGGGGAAGGGCTTACAGTTTTGGAGACTTAATGAATCTCTATTAGAAGATGGAAGGGTAAGAGCGGACATCGAGAGGGAAACGAGGGAATACTTCCATTGGAATGATAATGGGGAGGTGACTTGGGGAAGGGTGTGGGATGGATATAAGGCAGTAGTGCGAAGAATTTTAATTAAATGGGAGCACGAAAATGGAAGGAAAGGGAGGAAACAGAGGGAACTGAGAGCAAGACTGCTGGAATTGGAAGAACTAGATGCGCAAGGGAAGCAAGGAGAATATAGAGGCCAGGTGCTAGCAGTAAGAGCACGGTTAAATGACTTACAGGCAGCAAAGATAAGATATCATATGCAGTTGTTGCGACAGGAGTTCTTTGAGGGAGGTAATAAGGCGGGGTGATATATGGCTCAGAAACTGAAGCAGAGGAAATTGCGTTCTTATATAATGAAAATTCGGAATTCGGACCGGGAGCGGGTATATAAGGACGGAGAGATTAGGGAGGTCTTTAGAGGATACTATCAGGGGTTATATAAAGCACGGGACCCTCCACAGAGGGAGAGAGTACAGAGTTATCTTGATTCAATTTAGTTACCAAAATTAGAAGACGGGGAACAGAAAGACTTAAACAAGGCTATAACAGCAGAAGAGGTACAACGGGCTATAAAACAGTTGAAAATAGATAAGACTCTGGGGTTAGATGGGCTCACAGCGAGGTTTTATAGAAGTTTTGGAGCGATATTAACTAAACCCCTGGTGAGATTATTTAATCTCCCACGGGAGGGAGGTAGATTAGCGGATACTATGGGATGGGCGGGAATAACCATAATACATAAAGAGGGAAAAGATCCACAAGAGTGCTCTTCATATCGACCTATCTCAATGATCAATATAGATGCCAAATTACTAGTGAAAATACTCACTACGCATTTAAACAAGAAGATAGGGAAGTTGATACATTTGGATCAAGCGGGATTTATTCCCGGTAGACAGGTAGCGGATAATATTAGAAAGATCTTAAATATGATTTGGTCCACTGAACAAAGTACGGAGGAGGCCTTGCTGCTGTTGCTGGATGTGGAGAAGGCCTTTGACCAGGTGTCATGGCCATTTCTTTTCCAGGTAATGGAAAGAATGGGATTGGGGGAAGAATTTTTAAGTTGGGTAAAAGCGCTATACCACAATCCGAAGGCATGTGTTAGGGTTAATGGGGCCTACTCTCAATTTTTTGGGAAAGGGAGAGGAACGAGACATGGCTGCCCCCTATCACCCCTACTTTTTGCTGTATCTTTGGAACCGTTTGCGGAGAGGGTGAGAGAGAGAGATGATGTTAAGGGAATAAGAGTAGGGCGGAGAGGATATAAAATATCCCTGTTTGCGGGTGACATAATATTGAGTGTAGCTAGACCTCTGTTCTCTATACCAATACTAATGTGGGAATTGGAAGAATATGGAAGGCTTTCGTGTTTCACTATTAATTGGACAAAATCGGAAATATTAAACTTATCATTGGGGTGATCACGCAACATTGGACTTGTACTCAGTCTTCGAGTCTGAATGGGAGACTGAGGACGAAGAGACCCTGGACATGAGGCGACACAAGTGCCCTCTGACTTGTCTCCTCTGACAACCCAACACCGTTCCCTGCTAGAGGATGTTGTGTTCCTCAGTTTTGTACATGACATGGCCAAGGCTCTCATTATTGAGACCGATGCCAAGGAGGATCCCCGCACTTAGGAACTGGAGATACTCCAATACGAGGCACCCCCAAAGGAAATCCTTAGGTCCCAGTACCCCCAATCCTCGACTGTCTTTTTCTCCAGATGTGGGAAATACCGGCATTGGTACCAATCATTAGTAGGTGCCTCGATGGCATGTACCGGGAACACTGAAGCCCTGGGTCATCAGCCAGTGTGGCTGCCGCAGGCATTGGGGCATGACGCCAGGCATGGCTGCAGTCTGACCTGGCATAATGGGTGCAGGACAAACTCATTGATGTCCCTGCATAGGAAAAAAACTTTTCGGGAAGCCCATGGTGGATAAGGCAGCAGAGATAGAGACAGAGTTTGTGATGAGAACCAGGCTCTCAAAGAACACCTCCGTGCAATCCCGGAAGAAAGCCCTGGGGGAAAAAACCCTTCCCAAGGAAGAAAGGGGGCTTTAGCGGTACACCACACTTCCAGGCCTTCTCGTCCCCGCCTTGGGGGGGGGGAGCATTTGTTGTTTATTGTTTATAATCACTTGATATACCGCCCCCCATTACATCGAGGTGGTTTACAATAAAACTATAAAATATATAAAATGATTAAAAAGGAAACTAACAGTACTTTAAAAAATACTTTGGGAGCATTTGACTGTCTGGGTGTGAACGCTCCACCCTCTGCTGCCCACAGGGGGGCACCTAGCCCTGTTTGTCCACAGGTGGAAAGCCATGACCATGACCACCGATACCTGGATGCTACAAGTGGTCTAGGAGGGCTACCTCCTCCACCTACAATGGGTGCCACCCTCGTACTTACCAGGAGAACCCACCAGGCCTCTCCTTCACCAGACCCTTCTCCTCACCGAGCTAGCAGGCCTCATCATCGACAAAGCAGTCAAGCCATTGCTGAAATATCTCTGGGGCACAGGCTTATATTCTAGGTATTCTCATCCCCAAGAGGACATGGACTTCGGGCCCATCCGGGACTTGTGAGAGCTCAACAGGTTTCTGGTCAGGGAGAAGATACAAGATGCTCTTTCTTGGGACATCTCTGCCATTCCTCCAGCAGGGAGATTGGCTATGCTCCTTAGACCTAAAGGATGCCTACACTCTCATCCTAATTCATCCCAGCCACAGAAAATGCCTTTGGTTCATGGTGGGAGGACAGCACTACCAATACAGGGTGCTATCCTTAAGTCTGGCCTCATCAACAAGGGTGTTCACAAAGTGCCTCATGGTGGTCGCAGCCCACCTCCGGCTCCAAGGGGCCTTTGTTTTTCCTTATCTGGATGACTGGCTCATAAAGGGGGACACAGCTGCAGAGGCACAATGTGCCACCAGGCACCCCACCAACGTCCTGCAGCACCTGGAGTTTGTCATAAACTACCCCAAATCCCACCTCACTCCAGCCCAGTGCCTAGAGTTCATAGGGGCTCAACTAGATACCCTCCAGGCAAAAGCCTTTCTCCCCCAGAAGAAGTCAGAATGCCTCAGGGAGTTAGCTGCAGAAGTACACTGATGCCGGATGTAACCTGCACGGCTCCTACTCTGCCTTTTGGGACACATGGCCTCCACGGTTCATGTGACCCCCCTTATGCCCACCTGCACATAGTAACATAGTATATCATGGCAGATAAAGACCAGTATGGTCCATCTAGTCTGCCCAGTAAGGTGGCAAGTTTAGGTGCACTTGCCGCTACATGCAAGTCACTCCTCCCCATGCTTTTGTTTAGGGGTGTACCCACCGCTCCATGTAGGTAACACCTATTTGTTCAGATATAAGAGATAGTTATGTTTATTTTGATTTTATCCTTTTGCTATAAAGGGATCCACTGTGGTCTGTCCCATGCCATTTTGAATTTTGACACTGTTTTCCCCCAACACTTCCATCGGGAGGGCATTCCAAGCATCCACCATCTTTTCAGTGACAAAGCATTTCCTGACATTGCATTTCAGTTAACCCCCTTGCAGCTTCATGTTATGCCCTCTAGTTTTACAGCTTCCCCGCCTTTGGAATAGGTTTGTTTGTCCATTAATACTCTTTAAGTATTTAAAAGTCTGAATCATATCTCCCCATCCCTCCTCTTCTCCAGAGTGTACATGTTTAAGTCTCTTCTCATAAGTCTTCTGATGTGGGCTCCAAATGATTTTGGTTGCCTTCCTCTGAACTGTTTCCAATCTTTTTATATACTTTTCGAGATATGGTCTCCTAAACTGAACACAATATTCCAAGTGAGGCCTCACCAGTGACTTGTACAGTGGCATTAATACCTCTTCCTTTCTGCTGGTAGTTTCTCTCTAGTATGCAACCCAACATCCTTCTGGCTTTGGCCACTGCCTTGTCACACTGTTTCGTCTCCTTGAGATCATCAGAAACAATCACTCCGAGGTCCTGCTTCTGGTCCGTGTACACCAATCTCTCACCCCCTATCGCATACAATTCCCTTGGATTTCTGCTTTCCAAGTTCATGACACTGCACTTCTGTACATTGGTCTAATGCTTGGCAATTAAGATTTATTCTTCCAGCTTTTGTAGATATTTCCTCATAAAAACATAAGATATGCCATACTGGGTCAGACCAAGGTCCATCAAGCCCAGTATCCTGTTTCCATCAGTGGCCAATCTAGGTCATATGTACTGTCGCGTACCGCCCCTGGTGGCCAGTGGTCATAGGGGTAGGTTGGACACAAAGATATTTTTATATGAGAGGAGGTTCCTTTAAGAGTCAGGTGCAGCCTGGTCTTAGTAGTTCAGCTCCTATTAAGAAGTAAATTGTGAATGCAGAGTAGAGGGATAACATAGGCTTTTAATTCTCTTTACGCAAAAGATTCAGGTGGGTCACAACATAGAGGAAAATGTCCTTTACTTCAGGAATGAAACAAACTCATGGTAAAGAAAAACTGTTATGCTTCACAGTTGCAACAAGGATTAATTAAGGCTTCCTAGAGTAACTCAACCGTTTCAGTACTCTTCCCTCCTTTTCGCATACAAGTAACACTCTGGAGGCAGTATATATTATTTACAAGTCTAGCAGTGATTCTAAACTGCTGGTAACGCATAGAGAACAGTCCATCTCCTCTTGAGACAGAAGACTAGACTCCACAAATTCCACTTGCATCGGCTCTGAGTCAGAGTTATCCCTTTCTGTATCTGGGGTTTCTCTGGCTATTGTTTCTGGCCAGTCGCTATTCTTATTCTCTGGGTGTTTGTAGAGTTCTTCTAAAGTTTGCCAGTGAGCGTGGCCTACCTTTGTGCTTTTACCATCTGGGTTATACAAGCTAGGTTTACTTTCCTTTCTTGTAAGACGAGCGTTGCTTTTAAAAGGGCACTTATAAGGTGAGCTTTTTCTCATAAAAACAGTGTCAGCATACCTTGGCTTCCAGCAGCATGTAGAACAGGAACTTTCTCCTTCTAGTAGTTCTCCAGGGCTACAATCCTCGTGCCAGTCTTTTCCCTGAAAGCTCTTGTTACCTTTCAGTCTGGTCACTGGTTCCTCCGGTAAGCGCAGGCCTCTTTCCAAGCCTAACTTCTGGCTTTTTCCTTCAGCACTGCTCTGCTTCCCAAAGTGACTGTTCCTTTGCTCAGCATTGCTTTCCCATTCACTCCTAGGGCTTAGCTCAATGCTCCTGGTGCTTCCTTCTTCTTGGCCCTTGCTCGTGGTGCATTTCTCTCGCACGGCTTTGCTCCTGGTGCTTCTCTCTGGTCCACCTCTACCTCCACCTCCTCTCCAGTCTCCAGCCTCTTGCTTATAAAGCTCTCCTGTGTTTGAGCTTTCTGGGCTGCTTGTCAGGTGGTGTCGATTAGCTAGGTGTGTCCAGTCAGCCTCTGTGAGTGCACGCCTTCTCCCTCTAGCTGCTCTGTGCGGGAATTGCATCCCGTGCACATCTTTTATATTATGAAAAACAGCTTCTTTTCTTGCATATTTGCTTCCATCAGCTCCTGCTGCATGACAGTACCTAGCAGTTTCCCCAAAAGACACAGGTTCCACAATGCTTGTACTGGCTCAAGCATTGATATCCTGGGTCCTTTCTTAATAATGGTTTAAGGACCTTTCCTCCAGGAACTTGTCCAAACCTTTTTTAAACCCAGCTACACTAACAGCCTTTACTACATCCTCCGGTAACAAATTCGAGTTTGATTACACGTTGAGTGAAAAAATATTTTCTTTTATTAGTCTTAAATAGTTTGCCCGGTAGCTTCATTGCATGTCCCCTAGTCTTTCTATATTCTGATAATGTAAACAATCGATCTACGTTTACCCATTCCACCACGTTCATTAATTTATAGACTTCTATCATATCTCCCCTCAGCCATCTCTTTTCCAGGTTAAAAGAGCCCTAATCTTTTTAGCCTTTCTTCATAGGAGTATCCTTCCATCCCCTTTACCATTTTGGTGGCTCTTCTCTGAACCTTTTCTAATAACGCTATATCCTTTTTAAGATACAGCGACCAGAATTGCACACAATATTCAAGGTGCGGTCTCACCATGGAACGATATCGAGGCATTATAATATCTTTTGTTTTATTTTCCATTCCTTTCCTTATGATACCTAGCATTCTATTTGCTCTCTTGGCTGCCGCTGCACACTGGGCCGAGGGTTTTAACATGTTATCCACAATGGCGCCTAAATCTTTTTCCTGGGTGGTGGTTCCTAATGTGGAACCTTGCATCGTGTAACCATAGTTTGGGTTGTTCTTCCCTAGGTGCATAACTTTGCACTTGTCCACATTAAATTTCATCTGCCATTTTGATGCCCACTCTTCCAATTTATCAAGATCCTCTTGCAATTTTCCACAATCCTCTTGGGTTTTAACAACTTTAAATAGTTTTGTGTCATCTGCAAATTTGATAACCTCACTCGTTATTCCACTTTCCAGGTCATTTATGAATATGTCAAAAAGCAGCGGACCCAGCACAGATCCCTGTGGTACACCACTATTCACCTTTCTCCATTGGGAAAATTGGCCATTTAGCCCAACCCTCTGCTTTCTATCTTTTAACCAGTTCCTGATCCACAGTAGTACACTGCCTCCTATTCCATGACTCTTTAGTTTTGCCAAAAGTCTCTGATGAGGGATCTTGTCAAAGGCTTTCTGAAAGTCCAGATACACTATATCAACCGATTCACCTTTGTCCACCTGTTTATTCACACTTTCAAAAAAACATAACAGATTAATAAGACAAGATCTTCCTTGTCTAAAGTCATGTTGGCTGTCTCCCATTAGGCCATGACTATCTACATGCTGAGTAATTTTATTCTTTATGATGGTTTCTACCATTTTTCCCGGTACTGATGTGAGGCTCACCGGTCTGTAGTTTCCTGGATCACCCCTGGAACCCTTTTTAAAAATTGGTGTTACATTGGCGATCCTCCAATCTTCAGGTATTAGAGATGATTTTAATGATAGTTCACAGATTACTAATAGCAGGTCTGCAATCTCATATTTCAGTTCTTTCAACACCCTTGGATGTATACCATCCGGCCCAGGTGATTTGCTACTCTTCAGTTTATCTAGTAGTTGTAATACATCTTCCTGATGTATCAATATTTCCTTTAATTCTTCTGCACCTTTAAATACCACTTCAGTCATGGGTAACATTCCTACATCTTCCTCAGTAAAGACCGAAGCAAAGAATTCATTCAGTCTCTCCGCTATCACCTTGTCGCCTCTTAGTGCCCCTTTAATCCTCTATCATCTAATAGACCAACTGACTCTCTCCCAGGTTTTTTGCTACGAATGTACTTGAAAAAAATCTTTATTTCACGTTTTTGCTTCCGCAGCAAGCTTCTTCTCAAATTCTCCCTTTGCCTGTTTTATCAATGCCTTGCATTTGACTTGACAGTGCTTGTGCTGTTTCCAGGTTTCGTCATTTGGCTCTTTTTTTCCATTTCCTGAAAGATGATTTTTGGCAACAACATCCTCTCTGACCTCACCTTTAAACCATGCTGGCAGTTTTTTGGACTTCCTTCCACTTTTCTTAAAGCGTGGAATACAGCTGATCTGGGCTTCCAAGATAGTATTTTTCAACAACACCCAAGCTTGATGTAAGTCTTTAACCTTTGCAACTGCTCCTTTTAGATTTTTCTTAACTATTTTCCTCATTTTATCATAGTATCCCTTTCGAAAGTTAAAAGGTAGTACTGTGGATTTCCTTACTATCCCTCCTCCCCTAATTAAATCAAAGGCGATCATGCTATGATCACTATTGCCAAGTGGCCCCAACACCCTTATCTCTTGCACTAGATCTGGTGTTCCACTAAGGACTAGGTCTAATATGGCTTCCCCTCTGGTCAGTTCATGAACCAGCTGCTCCAAGAAGCAGTCATTTATGTCATCTAGGAACTTTATCTCCCTAGCATGTCCTGCCGTGACACTGACCCAGTCGATACCGGGGTAATTGAAATCACCCATTATTACTGCGCTGTAACTTTTGTTAGCTTCCTTGATTTCTTTGAGCATTTCATCATCCATTTGGTCATTCAGGCCAGGCGGTCGATAGTACACCCCCACTGCCATCGCCTTCCCCTTTTTACATGGAATTTCAATCCATAGAGATTCTACAGCAAATTTTGTTTCCTGCAAAACTTTAATCCTTTCTGACTCAATGCCCTCTCTAACATAGAGCGCAACCCCTCCACCAATTTGATCAGCTCTATCATTACGATATAGTTTGTACCCAGGTATCACAGTGTCCCACTGGTTGTCCTCCTTCCACCATGTCTCTGATAGTCCAATCACATCTAACCTCTCATTTAGTGCTATATTTTCTAACTCTCCCATCTTATTTTTTAGACTTCTAGCATTTGCATACAAGCATTTTAGAGACTGTATTTTATTCATATTAATTTGGCTATTGGTAGACATGGGTAATTTGGGATCTTTAAGCTCTGTCTGCTCCATGCTCGGGCGTTTGGGCTACTTTACTCTTTTTTGGAACCCCTCTGCTTTTGGTAGTATCCTTCAAGGGTACATTCTTCCGAACCATCCGCTCTTGGGCGACTGTCGGCTTTCCCCTATTATCTAGTAAAGGTTAATGCCATCAGCCTGGTTCCATCCCGGTTAAGGTGAAGCCCATCCCTTCGGAAGAGCCCCTCCTTTCCCCAGAATGTTCCCCAGTTCCTAACAAATCCAAAACCCTCATCTCTGCACCATTGTCTCATCCACGCATTGAGACTCGGGAGCTCTGCCTGCCTTTTGGGTCCTGCACGTGCAACGTGAAGCATTTTGGAGAACGCTACCCTGGAAGTTCTGGATTTCAACTTCCTACCTAAAAGCCTAAATTTAGCCTCCAGAACCTCCATACCACATTTTCTTATGTCATTGGTACCAACATATGTACCAAGACAGCAGACTCCTCCCCAGCACTGTCTAAGACCTTATCTAGGTGGCGCGTGAGGTCTGCTACCTTCGCACCAGGCAGGCATGTTACCAGGCGATCCTCACGTCCACCAGCCACCCAGCTATCTACGTGCCTAATGTTATCCACTCCCTCAGGAGAGTCTACTCTATTGCAAATGTTGGTGTCATCTGCAAAAAGGCAGGCTTTTCCGTTCAGCCCTTTGGCAATATCAATCACAAATAAATTGAACAGTACCAGTCCCCGGACCGAACCCTGAGGCACACTGCTAATCACTTTCCTTTCATCCCAGTGAGTTCTGTTTACTATCACCTTCTGTCGTCTGTCATTCAACCAATTTCTGATCTAGTTCAATACCTTGGGACCGATCTCTAAGCTGTTTAGTTTATTGATAAGCCTCCTATGAGGAACAGTATCAAAGGCTTTGCTGAAATCTAGGTAGATCACATCCATCACATGCCCTTGATTTAGTTCTCTGGTCACCCAGTCAAAAAACTCAATCAGATTTGTTTGGCAAGATCGTCCTTTGGTAAAACCATGATCTCCAGGAACAAGCATGAATGAGTCTTCACATATGGGTACGTCGGTACCGACGGAGTCTGCGCGGGAACGCTTCCCAGCGTCCAATCAAAGAGCTTTTGGAAGCATCCCACCACGCCTGCGTGCTGCCTTCCCGCCTTTCCCAACTGCCTCTCCTCAGTTTTCGTTTTCCGCGGAGCCGGCAGGACGTCGTCCTGTCACCGCAGAAAATTCTTGTTATATTTCTTTATTTTTCTTGTGGTCGTGGCTGTCTTCCCGACGCTACCGGTACCGCCGGTGTTTTCTTTTCTTTTCTTGTAAAATCTTCCTTCTTCAAGGAATATATTTCTTCATAGTGTCTCACGGTATCTTAGGCCTTTTAGGCCTCTTCTTTTTTCTTCATGGAACCGCCAGCCATTTTCTCCAAGAAATGTTCACACTCTGGCGGTACAACTTTATTTTTAGACCCTCGAAATCGGTGTCTAACCTGTTTGGGTCTTCACAACAGTTTGGTGAGAAGAAGTTTTCAATATCGAGGTTCCCTCGATACACGGTTTCCCTCCAGCTTCGGGGCACCGTCCCTGTCGTCTTCTACACAGCATCAGGTAACCCACAAACAGTCTGTTAAGACTAGCCAGCCCTCGAGTGGTAGGTCTCATGCACAGCATGTAGACGGCTCCGGCCTTGCCCTCGAGGGCCCTCTGGCTTCAAAACCCCAACGGGAGTCTTCGGTCTCCAAAGCGTTTGAGGGGTTTCAGGTTGTTCCTGCGGTTCACCCCTCACAGAACATACCTGAGCCGTGTCTGGTGGTGGCATCTGCTTCGAGCGGTACCGATACCCTGACATCGGCACTGGTGTTGGATGAAACACTCCTCACCAGGGATGGTCATCTGGCGTCCTCGGTGCCTTCGGGACCGGTGGATACGCTCCAGACTGACCTTCCATTATCGGTACCAACACCGATACTACCACCGACGTCGGTACCCTCCAGACATGCATCGATAGCCTCGCTTCCTTCGATGCCGAGTCTGGAATCGATCTCCAGTCTGGAGGACTGGGTACCGACTCGCCTTGATACCGGCTCTCGGTACCGAAGGCTCGGTTCCGATGATTCAGATCCGCAACTCTCGGTTCCCTCGAGGCCCACTGAGTTGCCATTGGTTGACCTTCATTCACCGGTATCAGGCACGGTACCGAAGTCGGTGCCGATGTCCTCATTACCCTTACGGTCGGTGTCTTCGATGCCCAGTTTAGAATCGCTCTCTAGTCTGGAAGACTCGGTACCAATATCATTTGGTACCAACACCGACCGATACCGGTGGCTCGGTACTGAGGATAGCACCCGGATGTTTTCGGTTGCCTCGGTACCGATTGAACAGTCTGCGATGACTGCTCCGATGTCTTTGTCGGGCTCGACTCTGACATCGGTACCGGTATTGACATCGGTACCGGTATCCACAGTACAATCGTGGCCAACTCCTGCCATTCTTTTTTCAACAGGATCGCTCCCTTCTATGCCAAGCTTGGAGTCGATACCTGGCATGGACAATGTGGTAATGTCGGTCGCTGCTCCTGACAGTCAGTACCGGCGACCATCCTCTAAGCATTCCACATTGCACTGTGCAGGATCTTCTATTCCTATATATCTGGATAGCTCTGTTGGTGCTCAAGCTAGTTCTTCGGATCTAACCTGTCCAAGGGAAATTCCTATTTGGGAACCCTCTTTTCAGAGTTTCCTCCGGGATATAGCAAGATCTCTTGCCATTCCTATCCCAGGACATGATCCTGCACAGGCCTCTCTTTCTACCAAAGCAAAGGAGAACATAATGCTTCCTTTGCATCATTCCTTGCAGGATCTCCTCCTAGGAATGTGGGAAACACCTTTAATGGTACCCCCACCTTCCAGAGCAACTGATCTCTTATATCAGGTGCCCCCCTCTCCAGGGTTTCAAATGACTCAACTTCCTCATCATTCCATAGTTGTGGAATCAGCATTGAGGCGGGTAAAGAGCAAGAAAAAGCACTCTTCTTATCCACCAGGTCGTGAATCTAGGATGCTTGATGACTTTGGACGTCAAGCCTTCCAGACATCTATGCTTTCTGCAAGAATTCTCTCATATATTTTCTATATGAGTCTATCTCTTAAGGAGGCCACAGAGCAATTACATCTGTTGACTCCTTCCTTTCCAGAGTTCAAGAGTGCAGACTACTCTTCACTGCTCAAGCATCTCCAGAATCTCTCTTGGTTTCTTACTCATGCTTCCCTAGACTCTTTTGAGTCTGTTAGCAGGACTTCTGCTATAAATATAGGGGCACGACGTAGAGCCTGGCTCCAAGCTTCAGGCTTGGACAAATGGGCACAACACAGACTGGGACATACTCCTTGCACTGGAGATAATCTTTTCAACAAGGAGTCTTTACGTCAGGTTATTCAGTTTTCCACTGACTTACCTGTTCCTAGGGGCTGTTCTGCACCTTCTTCTGTCCCAGTAGGTAAGAAATGTCCTGCCAAACCTTCCCATAGCAGAAGAAGGTTTTATGCATCATCTGCCCATCCTACAGATGTTCCCAAAGAGGGGAAGCATCATCCTGGTCTGCAGGGTTCAACCTCTCACCAGGCTCAGCAAACTCAGCAACCACAGGGTTTCTAATCAACCCATCAGATGCTTGTGTCTCTGGGAATTACAATCTGCAGTTGTTTCTTCTCCATAGAGACAATCCACTGCTGTCATTCTAAATCTTAAACATGGATCTCTTCCCAAAAGACATCCATCTTTTCTCTATGAGCTGTCAGGATATTCATGCTTCTAGGTCACAGGGTTCTCCTCTTTTCCTTCTAGGGAAAGAGGTCCATCCACTATCAAATGATAGTTTCCTGTGCCAGCATGTCTCCTTTCCTTTCTATTAACTTACTATATTGTAAGTTTTCTTCAGCTCCATTTTCTTTACCCTCTTACCAGGGTTTTCCTCTGTAAGAGTGGTATTGCTCACTGGAGGGCT